>CM069530.1:31985000-33377500 GCA_035773235.1 Eospalax fontanierii | reverse complement strand
TATGTAAAAATAAACACATTCATCACATTAGTGGACAAATCAGCTTTCATTTTTAATAAATGGTAAAATGACATGCATAACAACATATTGCTTTAAAATATGATTCCTTGTGATTTATTATCAGGAAATATTTGATTTATAATCTACCTGAAGGTTTTATAAAAAATTTCCCAGGGGTTGCAAATAGAAAAAGTTTAAGAAACTCTTGGCATAGTCTACAAAGGGCTTGGTACTTCTTACCTTTTTTAAGGTGCAACTGTTCTTGATCTTTCTGCCTCACTTGTAGGGGTTTTGATTACCTCTAGTGTTTCTTATTTCAGTATAATCCCAAAGAATATTTCCAAACTTACTTGATGAAGCCAGTATACTCATGATATCAAAATGAGACAAAGATAGCCGGATAAAACTACAGATGAGTATACCCTCCAGGTGTAGATGCAAAAATTCTCAACAAATACTTCAAACTAAATCTAGTGGCATATAAGGAACACCAGACTGGTTTAACATACAAAGACCAACAGACGTAAGTATGAGAGCTTAAAAAAGAATTTAAAAAAGAGTTTGAACAGAAGGGGTGCATAAAGCCACTCCTAGAAACTATAAGGTTATTAAACTGAAATTCCAGTGCCAGTGGTAGGCTACATGTCTATGAGTTGTTGGTCAGGGAGACCCCTGCCCTATACCACATAGTCTATTAGTTGCTGTTGGTTTCCCCTTGACTAGATGGTAAGACCCTAATGCTAAAGACTCCATACACTTTGGTTGCAGGAAATAGAGAAATCAAGCTGGAACTGAGTTAGAAGCATCCCACTTCTGTATAACTTTCATCATGGTGGAAGGTGCTCTGCAGGCTGCTGGGGAGAATTATCACCAACAGTCTTAGTGAGCTGTGGATCCTGCAATAGTAACATAACTGTTTTGGGGGTACCCAACAGTTACAATCTTTGTGTTTAATACCTGTAATTATTTGCATTTAGAGTATACACATACAAGTGTGTATATGTGCACGAACATATATGTTTCTGTTGCCCTTAACCCTGAAGTGTTAGTGTGCTATTTAGTACTTACTTTTTAGGTTCTATTTCACTTGTATATTTCTTCAAAGAAATAATTCATTTCTACGGCAGCCATTGTTGTCATACTTTATAGCAAGGAGATGGAAGCTATTTTACTAAGATTGAGAACTCAGCAAGGAAAGTTCCTTTCATCATGGTTTTTGGTACCATTCTGGAAGTCCTAGTTAATGTAATAGGCAAGGCAAGGAAATAAGGAAATAAATGTTATGCAGATAGAGGAAAAGAAACAAAACTGTCTTTTTTCATAGATGAGATAGTTATATGTATAGAAAATCTGAAAAAAAAAACCAACAAAGAAACTTCAGGAATGAACGATAAAGTGTGCAGAATACAAGGTAGATAGACAAAAGTCAATTGATTTTCTCAGTAACAGCAACTAACAAGTTAATAAAAACTGCATTACTGTATACAGTAGTATCCTCCAAATTAAATACTTGGGTATTAAACTTAATAAAGTAAATGTAAGTTCTATATGAAAAACATCACAAACCTGATAAAGATATGAAAGGAACCTGGATGAGTGGCCCACGCCTTTAGTTCCAGAGGCAGGTGATCTCTGTGAGTTGAAGGCCAACCTGGTCTACATATTGAGTGCCAATCCAGCTGGGGATACAGGGAAACCCTGTCTCAAAACAAACAAACAGACAACAAACAAATGGGGGAGGAAAAAGAACTAACTAAGTGGAGACATGGTCTACGTTCATGGACAGACTCAGTATTGTCAAGATGCTGTCTCTTCCCAACCTATTTGCTCAACACAATCCCAACAAAATACCAGCAAATTGTGTTATGGATGTTAACAAATTCATAAAGCTTATATAGAGATGAAAATGACCCCAAATAACCAACTCTGGAAACAAAGTTAGAAAGTTGGCAGTTCTTGTCCTCAAGACTGACTGACTACATAGGCCACTGCAGTAATCCAGTCAGTATGTTTTGGCAAAACAGTAGACCAACAGATGGAGGAAATGGAACAGGAAGGGACACAAAACACTGTAGAGCTATAAGAAAACCATATAAAAGAGATCTACAGAACCTTGGATAAGGTGGTGATTTTTGAGCTAAAACACCAAAGGCTTGTCAGAGAAAATAATAAATAAACCAGATTTGGTTCAGAGCAATGGGAATTATTTTGCTCTGCAAAAGACAAAGAAAGAATGAGAAGATAAACCAAGAAATATTTGCAGAAAACACAGCAGGTAAAGGACACAACACTTTCTCAAAACTTGTCAGTTTTCTTTAAGGGTGTAAACACTGGTGGGTCGACCACACCCCTGGGTTAGACCCACACTGAGTATCTGGATAACATAAACTGGACTCTGTTGGCTTTAAATGAAACACGTATGTGTAAACATGGGCTTATGCATTTGCACACATGTATACCCACCCACATGTAAACATGTACATACATATATACATCACACATACATAAACATATAAAAAGGAAGATAAAAAAGAACTGAGATATCAAACCATGATAATAGAATAAAACAAAAAAATAAAGGGGTATTAAAAATGCTAAATGTGTATTGCAATACTAAGGGGAATCACCTGCTTATGTATGAGTCCAACAATGACATTCTGAAAGGGAGAAACTATAGAAACAGTAAAATATTAGTGGTTTCCAGGGGTGAAGGGAAGGGAGAAATGAGTGGGGGGAAGGGAGAGGATGCTTTTAGGGCAGCGAAGCTGTTCTGCATGACACCACTGTGGGAGACGCCTGATGCTGTGCTTTCACCCAAATCCATAGACTGCATAACACCAAGAATGAGGCCAGAGCAAACTCTGTCCTTTGTGGGGCTGGAGAGATGGCTCTGCGGCTAAGAGCTACTCTTGCTACTCTTGCAGAAGAGTAGGGTTCAGTTCCTAGCACCCACATGATGGCTAACAACTGTCTGTAACTCCAGTTCCAATGCCCTCTTCTGATGTCCTTGGGCATCGCATGACACAGGGTGCACTTACATACATGCAGGCAAAACACTCATACACATAAAATAAAAACAAAGAACAAAAGTATTTGTGTCATAGCTTTGTGGATTATAAGGATGTACCGTTCTGGTACAGGATGGTGACAACGAAGGGGGTTGTGTCCATGAAGGGAGAGTAGTGTGTGACTTCTGTCTATACTTTCTGCTCTATTTTATTCTGACTCTAAATCTGATCGGAAATAAGGTTTACTAATAAAATAAACATAAACATTTAGAAAAGTAAAGGAATTTGTCTGTTTTTAGATAGGGTCTTATTATATAGTCCTGGCTAGCCTGGAATTCACCATGTAGACCAGGGTGGCTTTGAACTCACAGAGATCTGCTTGCCTCTGCCTCCAGAGTTCTGGAATTAAAGGTATGTGCTACATGTCCGGCTTGTAAAGGAATTTTAATGGTTATTCCCAGTTTCAGTTTATTATGAATTAAGTTGGGGGATGATTGATTTTTCCCTACCAAGGGGGAAGGCAAACTGTGAATATGCATCGAGAAAGGAGGAAGATCTTGGCATTAAGGCTTAGAGAAATGTAATAGCACAGAAGAAACTGGCGGGTGGAAGGGAGGAGGGAGGTCAAACATTCTCAGTAATTTTTGCAAATTTAGAAAAAGAATATGCAAGTATGATAGTTAATTTTATGCGTTGACTTGATGGGCTAAGAGATACTCAGAGATCTGGAAAAAGATTATTTTTAAAGTGTGTCAGTGAGGATGTTTCCAGGAGAGAATAGCATTTGATAGAGAGAGTAAGTAAGACCCCTTTCCTTAAGTAGGTAGGCGTTGTACAGTCTGTTGAGGAACCAGCAGAATGCCCCAGTGAAGGGAGGTGAATTTCTCATCCAGGTCTTTGGACTTGGATAGGGACTTATATCATTGGCTGCCCTGGTTCTCAGGCATCTGGGTTTGGGGTGGAGCCACCAGATTCCCGGGCCTTGCACATGTAGATGGCAGACTGGAGAATTTCTTAGCTTCCATAATTTCACAAGCCAAGCCCTCATAATCTCTCTCTCTCTCTCTTTCTTTCTCTCTCTCTCTCTCTCCCTCTGTCCTCCTTCCCTTGCCTTTTGTCAGGCTCTCATCTATTCCAGACTAATTTTGAACTCAGTATGTAGCCTAGGATGACCTTGACCTTCTGATCCTCCTGCTTCTGAGTGTTTGTATTATAGGCATGTGTCACTGCTCCTGGTTTATATGGTACAAGAGTATTAAAACTACGGCCTCTTCACCTCTTAATTACTTTTCTTACCTCATTACATTACAACAGTTTCTGTTGAATGACAGAGAAAGCTAGCTGGACTCTTTAGCTGGTTACTGTCTTGAATTTGAACATATTCAGGGATTTAATCTTAAATATAACACTTATTTTTGACTTCTGGAAGTAATCCAGACATCGAAGAATGAATTAATAATTCTAAAGTGTACTTAGAAATTTGTAAGTACTAGGTGTTGGACTTTTAGTAAATAATTATTGATGAACTTTATTTTTTCTTACTGTACATTTGGATACATGCTATAACTTTTAATATGGCTACATACTTACATGCATAATCTTCACTGATGCACAAATGTGCGAAAGACATACTTTTCCATCCTCATCACCCTTTTTCCTATAATGCAGAATAACAACTCAAACTTGCTACGTAGCCAAGGCTGGCCTTGAACTCTTGATCCTCCTACTTTTGTCTCCCAAGTGCTGGGATGACAGGCTGCACCATATTGCTCAACTCTCCTTTATTTTTCTTCCCATAATGTAATTCTTTACATCTAACATCTTATGCATATATTTGCATTTTGTTTTTCTCATTGCAAACATTCATAGAAATCCCTCCAAGTTAAACAGATGTTACGTTTTAGTTCTGGCTCTGCTATTTATTAATTTTGTGTCTTAGGGTTGGTTTAGTAAACTTTTTGGCATGTTTTCCCACCTAAAATGAGGACAAGTATTGCTTTCTCCCAGGACAATTGTGAGAACAACTTGATATCTTATCTACAAATCTCTAAAACAATGAACTTAGCAAATAATAGATTCTAAGCAAGAATTAGCTAACCCTATAGCCACCACAGGGGAAGAAAGCCTTTCTGTCTGTTGGCAGTTGCAGCCTTTGTCCGAGGACTCAGCGGATGTCTGAGCATGTAGTGAGGGGTCGTAGGGTACCCTAGACAGAACTCTGCCCACCATCAGTTTCTGGCTACGTTGCCATGGAAGAGTTTCTTTACTGTGCTTGTGCCTCCCCTGCGTCTTCAAAACAGGAGTAAGACTAGAACCTGGTGTAACGCCTACTGTGCGGGAAATGAAAGATGGGCGTGATGGCTGATGTGCAGAAGGCACTCACTGGGACAAGGAAGCAGAGTGAACGGCAAGGACTTTCACATGAATTGGCTTGGCTCTGACGTTGCTGGCTGTTCAGTGCTACACACGCCATGCTAAACACCTAGATTCCTTGTTTTTTTCTTTTTCAGTAAGATCTTAAGTTGCCCAGATAAATCCTGATTCTTTGTTTCTGCTTCCCAGGTGCCAGGGTTCCATGCAAACATCACCATGCTTGACTTTGGATTTCATTCTCTATGAATGAAATCTCCCTGTGGAACAGGGAGAGCACTCATTTTTAAGCACTGTTTTGAGAGCAAAATGTGGAAAGGTGTGAGTGGAGGGGGCAGTGTGTAGGAAGTGGTCAGTGTAGGCAGGCCGGTCAGTTCCTCCTCCCAGTGCTGCAGTCCAGCCTGGGGTATGAACGTCCTCTGACTGTACCAGGACCAATTTCCCTCACTTTTCTCAATTTTAAACATGGTCTTGCCAATGAACTCTCAGAATCCAAGTCTGCAATGAACCGGGGCATGATCTCATCTTAGCCCTCATTCTCCCCAGCTGGTCATGACAAAGGCCAGAGGGTGCTGGGGTCATCCTTTGGTGTTAGCAGCTAGTGCTAATCTGTCCTGTTTCTACCCTGTGTGTGAAGGGCAGATTTTATTTAAAGCTTTTATTCTGCCCATCAGAGCAAAGGTCTGGTGCTGACTTAGGCAATCTTGGCAGGATGACTGAGCAGCGGGGTTAGCAGCCAGAGAACTTGCTTGCTCCTTCGCCCTCACCAGGATCTTGCAGTCCTCCAAAGACATCTCAGCTCCTTTTCAGATCTCTGCATGGAAGCCCTTGCGCTTCCTCCCAACGCAAAGCAAGAACAAGACACAGCTTTTCAGACAGTCATCTCTTTCAAGGCCAACACAAAAAATGTAAGAAAGCAGGTAAAAGACAGATATGATTTCATCAGACAGTCTATTTCTTCTCGTTGAGACCTTGCTTATGCTGGCAATGCAGGAATTCACTCCGTGTGCTCTCTGGGCCTTTGCCTAATTAAAAAAAAAATCCCAATTCTCACACTGCATGGCATGCATGCCTATGGAGTGGGTCCACCTCTCCTCCCACAGACATGGGAACTCAAGCATTTGAACAGCGACGGGTTTTAGGTGTTAGGACGATTCAGCAGTGCCCTCTTATGGCTATATTTGGTAACTGCAACGGGCCTTGAGATTTGAAGGAACCCCGATTTCAGGGAGGTAAACCCTGGGCAGTATTTTTCCCCATTTTAGTATATAATAATATAATATCTCTTTGCCCACTTTATCCAAGTATGTTTAGTTGCACAGAATTCATCACAAATTTTTAAACGTATCATTATTTTTAGGCAACACAGCTGAACAAATAAACAACCATTTTTCTGTGTTTTGGCTATAGAACTCATTGGAATGTTCCATTGAGCCACACTTTGGCCTGCTTCATTTTAAGTTGCACAGCCCAGGAAGTGGAGCCCAGTTCCCTTCTTTCATTAAAGATTCTGTCATGCAGCCTCTGTTGGTTAACCTCATGGACTCTGCATTCCACCATAGGCAGTTCCATTTTGATGAAACTTCGGGTGCCAAGTATGTGTACTGCTTATAAAGTGAATGATCCAAGCTAATTACAGATAGCTCAGATGCTCCATTTTCTCCCTCAGACATTATGGAAAATCAAGAGTTACCTTATATAGGCAACAGGTTTCCTATACCTGAAACATAGACATTTTGTAACTCATACTAAAGAGCCATTATTTTTCCTGTTTGGTATCTGAAAATTATTATCATTTTCATTAAAATTAATAGGCCAAATGGTGCTGTTAAATAGAGTCCCTTTATCAGAGCACCATGTTTTCAAAATTAGTAAGCAATGAAGTGTGGTTGCTCCAACACAGTGCATAGACAAGTAGTTTGTAGAAAATCCAATTTGTCAGTTTTCAAATCAAGTTGCATTTCATTAGAAAAATTTCTGAGCACTAGATGAAATCCAAATCACATTCAATATAACAAAACTCTAGTTTTGTAAAGTTGGAGGTCAAATTCACTCATATGGATTTTGGTTAAGAACACGATACCTCTGTAAATCAAGTAAAAACAAAAAACTCCAAGCACTACTGATTTTTCAAGATTACCAAATGTGTGTGTGTGTGTGTGTGTGTGTGTGTGTGATGTAAAGACTCCAGCCACTTGCTACTTTTCTTTTAAAAATATTTTATTATTTTTGTTTTATATGTATGAATGTATTTCCTACATGTACATAAGTGCATGTAAGTGTCGTGCAATGCCCGCGGAGGTCATAAGAGGGTGGTCTGATCCTCTGGAACTGGAGTTATGGATGGTTGTTAGCCACCATGTGGGTGCTGGGAGCCAAACCCGGGTCTTCTGCAAGAGCAGCCATTTCTCTTAATCAGTGAGGATCTCTCTAACCCATCACCTGATACTTTTCAACCCTCAGTTTTCTTCTCTGTTGAAGATTAAATGAGATGACAGATTTTCAAGGTTTAGCACTTGTGCAGAATAGGCAGAGTTTCTCCCACTCTATGTCACGTTAAAACTGTATGTACAGTTGCTAAAGCATGACTGGGTTTTGAAGTGATAGAAGTTGTAAATTTAAAAACTGTGAGTCCACACTTTAGGATTTTCTCTTTGCTCATATTATGGATCTGCCACCTAAACAGTTTTAACCTCTTCACAGCACAGGCCCCTCCTTTGCCAAGACGAAAACAGGAGTATCTACCTTATCAGGTCGTGTGAAGACTTTAAGATTTACTAGATGGAAAATGTTCTGACAAGAACCTGATAGAGAGTAAGCCCCCCATAAACAGTGCTGTCAGTTGAAAGTTGGAAAACACCAAGAATTAGAAATAATTTCACATCCTCTTCAAGGTGATATTCAGACTATTTTACCTGTATCTGGGTGTCAATGAGCACTGTCCAATGGAACAATAAGACATTTGTATAATTATAATTTTTGTGGAGTAAAGGTAAAACTCGGCAGGAACATGACACATTGACATCATGACAGAATACGCTGAAGACGTTTTGGTCTGTGATTTTCCTTTTCCAAAATCATCACCTGATTTCCATCATGAGAAAAGAGAGGACAAACTCAACTTGGGGGACATTTCACGAAATAATAGATCAATACTCTTCAAAAGTGTTGAGGTAATGCAAAAAGAAAGATGGAGGAACTGCCGTAGATTGAAGGAGATTGGGGGTGAGGGTGACAAGTACATCCCTTAAGAGGAGAGCCAGCACTTGTGGGGTAGAGGCAGAGAGAGCCAGCCTGAGATAGATGAGACTGCTTCAGAAAAGCCAAACCAAATCAAACCAGCACAATAAAGCAAAAAACCAGTAAGGTCTTAGACTGGATTCTGGGATTGAAAAAAGACATCAGTTGAAAACTGAAAGTTGGAATACACTTTATAGTTGAGTGATTAGTATCATATCAAGGTTAAGTTCTTAGTTTTAATGATGATATTATGGTTATAAAAATACTAACTTCAGTTGAAGTGAGGGAGAGTGTTTTGTACCTTTTCTGTGAGCCCATGAAGTCAGCTCAGCATAAACATTTTAAAATTAAAAAAGTAAAGTTAATTTTAATAGTAAACTTTACTTAAGTCACTATATCCAAAATTATTATTACTTCAGCATATAATGAGCATAAAATTAATGAGAGAGGGAAGCATTTTGTAGTATCTTCAGGTACCTGGTGCTTCACATCGTGCATTGCAAGTGTTTCTTATCTGGAAACAGGATTTTCTTATGACTGAAACTGACTCTGTAGACCAGGCTGGCCTTGAACTTATAGCAATCCTTCTCCTTCTGCCTCTCAACTTCTTTAATTACAGGTGTGCTACCACATCTGTCTGCATTTCAGTTTGGACTGGCCACTTTCAAGGGCTCATAGTCATGTGCGCCCTAGGTCTGAGACAATCGACAGCACCGGGTAGAGCTGCGATGGGAATGGCATCCATGGCCCAGTGCTCCTTGGCATTGTTGCTTTGGGGTCTGGTGCTCTCTCAGTCCTGGTCTTGTGCTTTCCCCAATAAGCCCTCAGCTTCCTCAGAGATAAGTAGCTTCCTGGAGGGATCACAGGTTACCTGACATCTAGTGACAGTGATGGCCAGTCTAAGAGAAAATTATTTAATCCATAAAGAGCAGAGTCCTTCCTGGGACCTGAATGCTATAGCTCTAAATTATAGAACAGATGCCATCCGGTCTGTGTGTTCAAAGCAGAAAACACTTCAGGTGTTGTTTGGAAATGCCATCAAATAACATTACTTGCAAGGGGAGAATATTTTTCTCCATTTTGATTCTCTTCATTTATTTTGGCTATATCAAAGAAAAACATTTTGTGCTCTTATGTCCCCAAACCCCTGCAACACGGAGCCATCTCTCTCCCATTCCCCATCCCTCCACCTCCTCCTCACTTCCTGTTCAGAACTGTGCAGAATTTTAATGCTTATTTGTTTCTTTAAAAAAAGTTATATCATCACCTTTAATATTTGTGGGAAATAATGCTAAATTTCAATTTAATTATTGATATAAAATTTCTCTGATTTATTTAAATTTAAGGATAAATTTACTAAAAATGTAAATGTAAAAATAATCATAATCAACTAACAGTGGAACATAGCAAAAACAAAGGAACACACCAGCTAACCAACCAACCAACCAACCAAATAACAAAACAAAAATCATAACCAAAATACACACACACACCCCTCACACACACAATCGTGTGAGTAGAAGAATGTTAAGTCTCCTTTGCAAAAGCGCCCCCTTGTGGAAGCCTCTTAGAAAACTAAGTGGGGAGGTGGAGTGGATGTTCTTAAAGCTGCTCTGACAGATGTTTCCATAAAAAAATTGACTTTTGGTCTCCAATTAGTATTCTTTTAATTTCCTTCTCTTGTTTTACTCCTCTGGCTAGAGTCTCAGGTACTGTATTGAAAAGGAGTGGGTCCTGGACATCTTGTCTTGTTCTTGATTTTAATGGGAATGCTTCAAGTTTTTCTCCATTTAGAATGATGTTGGCTGTAGGTGTGTTGCATATTGCCTTAATCATGTTAAGTGCCTTAATCATCCAGTCAATGGGAGGGAACTCCTGTGTGTTACTGAAAATGTAAGTCAGATACACATGGTGGGAGATTTCATAAATTCTAGGGAAAAGCCTACTTTTGCCACATTCTTAGACCAATGAATTTCTTACCTTATTCTAAATCTGCATCCTCATGTTTATAGACAAATGCACCTTTCACCCCTCATCAAAGAAACTTCTTTTGCAGCAGATGAAGACTATTATAGAATTACAGAACGGATCAAACATAGAGAACAAGTGTCTCTGAGACACTTAACTTTAAATGACACATCTTCAATACATCTTCTACACATAGGATGAATGCATCTTTCAACTCTCACCAGAGAAGTTTCCTTATGCAGCTGATGGTTATTAACACAGAAACTCACAGCTGTCAGTGCAGAGAAAAAGAGGCTACAGAGTGCTTACGACTGAATAGGACTCCTATATCAGACTTCTGCCTCTCAAGGCTGAGATCATTGCAGAAGAGAAGGCTTAGAGACTCTAAGAGCCAGAGGGAGTGGATGACCACAGAGAAACAAGAGTCTTCCTGACAGCTGTTCATTAACTCATATGGACTCACAGCAATGGTGACAGCATGCACAAGTACTATGCAAGCTCAAACCAGACAAAATTCCACGGGGAAGGCACGGGGAAGTGTGTACTAAATCCCAACCCAATGTAAGGAACTTTTGGCAACTGATGGCTGCTAAGAGGGGGAGAGACAATGTCTTACAGGGATGGGACTCTCGGTGGATCCAAGGTGGATCCAAATGCCTGAAGGACTTTTAGAGACACAAATCAGATTCTGTAGATCATGTTACACACACACACACACACATACACTAAAGAATAGCACTACTTTTTAATCAAATTTTACAGGTAGAGAGAAACAAAGGCGAGAATTCCTCTTTTAAAGGAAAACAACCAGTGTATCTTGAGACCAAAACCCAGCAAGAAAGCTTGTACAAAACCTCATACCAACACAGCCCTAGCTGAGTGTGTACCTGTTATTAAAATTTCTCTTTGGGAGAGGCAGACCAGCTTAGCCTGCCTCTCTCCCCAGGCCTTGCAACAAACACAAATTTATCCACTCACAGGCAAATTCTAGCTAGTTTACTTGGGCTTACTAACAGAGCAGTGGGTAGGGGGTTACTTACAGAACATGGGCACCTTCCCTAAGTTACATTAGTAAATCCATGAGGCTTGGATCTTGCGACTTCCCTGTGGTTGGATCCAAATGGCCAATGGGGGAGGGAAAAAAGGCCGGCTTCCTGGCGCCCCCAGTTTAAATACTTTTAGTCCCTCCTCTTCTCACATCCAAGCCAACGGACAGGGTGGGCGGGGCATAGGACTTTGCAGCTCCTCCTCTTTCTGGGCAAGGTGATTCTGGGTGATACCACTCTGGGAGGGGTATTTGTCCACAGCTCATCAGGCTTTGCCCTCCGAGAATCGGTCTACTATACAGTGCCCAACCCACCCCACAAAAGAGAGCCTCAGCTGCTGACCTTCTAAACATGGAGGTCACCCTTTGCTTCATCCAGAACCCTGTCTGTTCATTCATTGGCTGTTCAAGTGGTGTAGAGACATCAGTGAGATGGGCCTTGATGACTGGTGAGGGGTGAGAAGCTGAGGCAGTTTCTCGGCTACCTTAGCCAGACTTGGAAAACAAAACATAAATTGTGTGGCTTATGTTTACTGAATATCCTGAACAAAATAAGGGTTCTGCCACTTGTCCATTGACTTGCAGAATTTGAGATGGGGAGTCAGCATTTCCAACTCAGAAACCAGGGCGCCTCTATCTTTCCACAGAGAGCTGGCTTTATTGTCCTACCGTTGCCCCAACAGAGTTTGTAGTCAAGCAAGAATCTGTGAAGGGGATCCAGTTAGTCTGTTTTGAAATGAAGCCTTATTTCATTGGAAAATTTCCTGGACACTGACTGTAATAATAAAAAATATCCTGTTTAAATCTGCAACAAAACTTCAGGGAATTGGAGAGATTGCTCAGTGGTTAAGAGCACTGGCTGCTCTTGCAGAGAACCCACGTTCAATTCCCAGCACCCACATGGCAGCTAAGAACCATCCTTAACTCCAGTTTCAGGGAATCTGATACTCTCTTCTGACTCCTGCGGGCATTGCATGACACAGGTGCATTTAAGCACATGCAGGCAAAACACTCATACACATAAAATAAAAATAATAAATAAGTCCCTCAACCTGCTTTGGAGTCCTGTCAGCAACATTCTTCTCTGGTAAGTCTGATCCAGACACTGCCTTTCCACTCTCCTACCGCCTGAGCAAATCCATTCTTCCCAGCTCAATATCCTGTTCTTTTAGCCTTGGGCACTTAGCACCCCAGATCCCTTAGTCCAGACTCACCCACTGCATCCTGATGCCTCTTACTCAGACTAGCTCAATTTTTTGGTCTAGTTTCTTAGAGCTGTCACAGGATGTCCCCACCCGACTTACTTTGCATTCCTGTGACTCCTCATCTACCTTGGCTGTCCCCTTCCCAAACCTGCCTTGGATTTCTGTGAGCGACCTACGAGCCCCTCAACTGACCAGCAGAAAATGAAAATGTGGGACATTTACACAATGGTGTTTTACTCAGCAGTAAAGAAAGATGAAATCATGGCATTTTTCAGGTAGATGGATGGAACTAGAAACTGTTATGCTAAGTGAAGTAACACAGACTCAGAAAAACAAACTACTCATGTCTTCCCTCATTTGTGGATCCCAGCACCAAACCTTTATATGTGGGTCTGAATCCTGATGTAACCGAGGAGCAGGAAAATGGAAAGGAACCAGAGGGGACACTAATGAATCTCTCAACTCTCATTAATGAAGCTCCCTCATGCAACAGAGGGCCAGTAACACAAAAGGTCACAAATGGCCAAAGAGTGGAGTTAAGGACCTGCAGAGTGTGGGTACCTGGGGGGACAGGACTCCTATATTAAGTTTTACTCACCCAAGGCACAGGGGCCATCGTGGAAGAGTGGGTGGAAAGATTGTAAGAACCAGGGAGGAGGTGCATGACCATATAGGAACAGAATCCTGCAAGCTTCTGGGACCCTGCTCATATGAACCTACAGCAATGGTGTTGGCATGCTCATGCCATGCAAACTCAAGCAGAAAAAAAGCCAGGGTGGAACCTGGGAAATGGGCAGCAGACACCAATCTTCTATTGGCAACTGATTAGTGTTGGGTGAAGATGAGCTAATCTTCCTAAATCGAGGGACTCCAGATAGGTTGACTAGACCTCAGTGGATGAACCAGCACTGAAGAACATTTGGGGACACTGACTTGACACAATAGAACTTAGCCTGGATAAAGGAATGTGTGGATTCTAGTTGCCAGCTATGTGGGGTGCCAGTGGGGAAGGGGTTGTAAAGATAAGTAAGATTGACTGAAATGTACTGTATGACATAGACAATGATTCAATAAAATATTTTTAGAAGACTGCAAGAAAACTTCTAATACTATACAGTAGATGGAAAAGCTTCCATGTATAAATATTGGTTAAGAACAGACACCTCACTAAATCCAGGAAAGATGGAAAACTCTGGAACTTGAAACTCAATTTGAATGATGAAAAAAATCTTTTTTTGACGGTCGTTAATATAGTCTGAAAGTCTCGCAAAACATCCTACCACAGCAAAGGAGTGGCTACACTTTGAGGCAGGAGTTTGCTATGATGGAGGCCAGGCTAGGCTGGAACTCACTGCGTAGCCCAGTCTAACCTCAAACACGTGATTCTCTTGCCTCAACAAGAAATCTCAGAGTCTCTGGGATTACAGGTATGTGCCACTATGCCAGCTTCAGAATGAGTTTTCATGCTGTATCTGTGCCTTGAGCTTCCCTGGCTTGTGTCCCAGTGTTCAGCTAAAGGGATAGTATCATCTGTAAAACACCTGAGATTTTCACCTGCTCAACATTCCTGAACTAGCTTGCTACTTTGTTGCTTTGGTAAACCACTGACCAAAAGCAACTTGGGCTGGAAAGGGCTTATCTGTGTTACAGAGCACAGTCCTTCCTCAAGGGAACCAAAGCAGGAACTCAAGGCAGGAACCTGGAGGCAGATACTGAAGCAGAGACCATGGAAGAATGCTGCTTACTGGCTTGCTCAGATACTTCTCTTACACAGTCCAGGCCCATCTGCTGAGGGATGGTGCCACCCACAGTGGGCCGGGTCCCCTTATACTAGCAATCCAGAAAATGCCCCGCAAACATGCCTACAGGCTAGTCTGAAGGAGAAAATTCCTCAGTTTCTGTTCACTCTTCCCGGATGACTCTAGTTCGTGTCAAATTGACAAAAACTAACCAGCACGATTCTTTCCCTCTTTTTTGGTATCGCCACATTGATTTTTCCTACAGCCATTTTCTTCAGTTCTGTCTGTGGTTGGAGTAAGGCTGGTTTCCATTCTGGGCTCCCAGATGGGAAAAGAATCAGACTTAGCCAATTGGAGCTCTGCCCCTTCCACGCTACAAGAGTTCTTTCAAAAGCAGGCATATGGTATGTATCATACCAAGGACTTTTGTTAATACCATACTTGTTAGAACTGTCCTGTTTGCAAAGATGGGATGTTATAAGTGTAAAGATACTTGGAAGAACCTGCTTCAGAAAGAAGTCAACAAAGAAAACAGTGGGAGACAGGGAGTGAGGGAGGAAGAGAGAGAGGTAGATGTAGCTGTACTTGGAGTCAGTCTCTTGATTTGACTTTTTAATTGTATAAGTCAAGAATTTCCTTTCTTCTGTTAATTCAGTTTGGGTGTCAGTCACTTACAAATGAAATTTCTGATTGATATGCTCTGTTATTTTAAAATCAATATTGTTTCAATGTGGATTTCACACATCTTGCTTAGTATAACACGTTCTGCTCTGTGTTTTTCCCTTGTGTGACAGAGATAAGCATTTTTGAAAGCAAATTTGTTGGAAAATCAAATTCTTTATAGGCTGTCAGCTGGCATTTTTCCTTGGGAACTGAAGCCATCTATCAATTACAAGGATTATCATTTGTCCAAATAGAGAAAAAAGCGGTGAGGGCTGTATGCAGGAATGGTCGCATTCGGTTTTAGTTTGTTCTTAAAATTTTATTTTTATTTTATGTGTGTGAGTGTTTCACCTGCATGTATGTAGGTGCACCTGTGAATGCAATGCCAATGGAGGTCAGAAATGGGCTTCAGATTTCCTGGAACTAGAGTTACAGATGGTTGTTAACTGCCGTATAGGTTCTGGGAGCTGAACCCTTGTCCTTTTCAAGACCAGTATGTGTTCTTAACTGCAGAGTCATATCTCCAGATCTAGTTTTTAGTTCTTAATACACTAACTGTGAGGATATCAGTACAGTGGAGAGAAACACAGTGCATTGGAAACTACCACTATTGCTTATATATCTTTAAGTTACTTTAAATGTATTCCAGGGCCACCTTCTCTCAGCAGAATAATTGCAATTATACTTTGTATTTTCTTTGCTATTACTCTCTTTCAAGCTATAAACATGTTTCTGAGTCTGTTTCTAAGGCAGGTTTTCAAAGTTGGAACAGGTCTGTACTCTAGCCCATCAGTATTCAGCCTCTGACCATTTAACACTTAATGGTTTAAAAGAGTAAAATTCATACATTCACTTGGAGAATTCCAAATAGCTATAAAGATAATATATGGATTTTAAAGTTTATATTGAAATAATTTATAATGAAGATGCATATGTGTATATGGATTTGAGTCCTAACTAGAGCTTCAGTGGGGATCCTGACATGCTTGGAGATGTCTGGTAAACTGACAGTTTAGGCTTCCTGGACTGGCATGTTCAGGAGACTGGGCGTTGCCTCGCAAGATTTCAGATACTCATTATCCATCTGCCCGTCTGAAAGTTATCTCAACATCCACTCCCATCAGCTATAGGTTAAAGTGCTTACTACTTATTTCCCTGCTCAAAGTGGACATTTGATTCTATTGCATTTATTGCATTTATGTGTGCGGAGGTGGGCAGTGCCACAGTGCGCAGATGGAGGTCAAGGACAACTTGCAGGAGTCAGTTCTCTCCTGCTGTAAGAGTCTTAGGGATTGCACTCAGATCATGGGACTTTGCAGCGAGTGCCTTTACTCTCTGAGGCATATTGTCAGCCCTTGCTTTTATTTAGTACCATGGGTGTATGTCTGTATGTATGTGTGAGTGGTGTATGTACATGTTCACGCCATTTGTGTACATATGGGGTGTGTGTGTGTGTGTGTGCATACGGAGATCAGAGGTGGACAACAGATGTCTTCCTCAGGTGCTCTCTATGTTTTGAAGCAGGTTTCCTCACTGATCTGGAGCTCATCCATTTGGTTAGACTGGCTGGCCAGTGAGCTCTAGGGGTACACCTCTCTCTGCTCCCAAACCCCACCCAGTAATGGGGGTTACAGGTTCATGTAACCTGCTGCACTGAGGTTTTATGTGGGCCTGGCAATCCAAACTCAGCTTCTCATGCTCAAGCAGCAGGCACTTTACCAACTGAGCATCTCCCCAGTCCACCTTACACTTGCTCTGAGGCTCGTTTCCCATCTCTTCATCTTCTAGGCACTAATGTTTTTGTCATTCTCAACTCTGTTTACATTATTTTCAGTTCACTGGTCAGGTTCTGAAACATGAAAAATCCCATTGGTATTTTACTTGGAACGACATTGCATTGATAATTTAATTTGGAGAGAATTAATGTTACTGGAACATGTGTTTCCATTCAGAGGCTTTGTTTGCCTACCCAGCATTCAAATCCCTTTTTATATCACTTGGTAAGTTTTGTAGGTTCCTCAATACAGATGCTATATATTTATGGTCATTTTTCCTTGGTTAGTTTTCTAACTACAGGTTTCCCCTAATATATAGAAAGCTGTTGGTTTTTCTGTTATTTTGTTCTTAGCTGTCTTACTGAACTTTCTATTAAAGATAATAATAAGTTTTTTCAGTTATTCCACTTGGTAATCAGTCACAACAGAGCGAATATCTGATAATGGTTTCTTGCTTTTGTTCAAAAGTATAGCAGTTATTTCTTTTACCATCTCTCTGAATATTAGAAAACAGGAAGGGTAGTGTCTTCCTCCTAACCTTAGGTGAAGACTTTACTGTTTTACAGCTCAGCGTGGCAATGTCCAGTGATGTAAGGTGGCAACTTTTCATGTGGTTAAGAAACATCTGTGTGGTTCTCGGGTTCTCATGTCTTGGTAGAATTTTTTTAAAGACAGGATCTAACTATACATCTCCAGCTGGCCTGAAACTCATTACACAGACCATTCCACGATGACTTCTCTAACAGCAGTCTTCCTCTGTCTCTGAAGTGCTGGGATTAAAAGCATGCACTGCCACACCCAGCGATTTTGCTTCTTAAAACTCATGTAAGGATGCTGAATTTATTGAAGTCATTTTTAGCATATTCTGAAATGATTGCTTATTTTTCTCCTTGACTTAATGATACATAGATTCCTTAGTATTAAGCAATCCTTACATTTTGGGTATTAATTCTGTTTAGTGAGTTTCCCCTATTAAGTCACCAAATTAAAAAATTTTAGCATGCACACGCGCATGTGCACACACACACATATTTCTGATTTAGAAAGTCTTATTGGATAGCATTTTTTTGTCATTTTTGAGACAGGGTCTAGGTCTTCTTATACCCTCAGCTGGCCTTGAACTCACTATGTAGACATGCTGGCCTTGATCTCACAGAGATCCACTTGCCTCTGCCGCCCGAGTGCTGGGACTTAAGGTGTGCACCACCACAATTGGTTCATTTTTTTGTATTACTAGTAATGATGTCATTTCATTTCATTCACTCGTGTGTGTGTGTGTGTGTGTGTGTGTGTGTGTGTGTGGTACAAGCATGCATGCAGAGGCTAGAGCAAGATAGTGAGTGTCTTCTCTCACTCATCTTCTCTCACTCTCCATCTTATTGCCTTGAGATAGAGTTTCTCATTGAACCAGAAGTTCGCCCTTTCAATTAGGCTACCTGGGCAGCATGCTCTTGGGGTCCGCCTGTTTCTGCTACACTGTACTATAGTTACAGACAAGGGCAGCCATGCCTGGCTTTTCATGTGGGTCCTGGGATGTGAATTCAGGTCCTTATGCTTGAAGAGTACTTGCCCTCACCCGGTGATCCATTTCCACAATTAAGGCTTCGTTTCATTCTTGTTTAATATTTCCCACCAACCAAATGTGCGAACATCATACTTGTTTTTGAAATTGCATTAACCAGAGGAGCATCTGTCTTGTGATCATGAACCATGGCAGAGATAGCATCCTCTAGGAATCCATGCAGCCTTTAAGGCCATGAGAAATCCATGTAAGTCTCAGAGCAATGAGTTATTTCTGGAATCTAAGCCCAGGGTCTGCTTTTCCAGATCCTCTAAAGTTGGGTTTGGTAACAAATATCCAGTAACAAAAATTTTGTGGATAAACTAAACAGAATGGTTTCTGGCATCTGCAAGTGAGTCTATCTACACTGGCTTTATCAAACACCAAATGCTTATATACAGAGATGCATGGTTCTCTTACATTGAATTGTCTGTATTTTTGTCAGTGTAAAATGATCTGCTCATCATACTCTTATAATAAAGTTTGATGTGTGTCAGGTCTAGTAATCATCTCCACTCTTCTTTATTAAAATCACACTCCAGAATGAACTTTAATATCACTCTGACAGTTTGTGCACAGCTCATTCTCTCCCTTTCTCATGCTTCTCATGAGATTTTGATTCAATATGCCATTTAAGAAAACCACTTATGCACCGAGCTGGGGAGTCCAACTTGGACTCACAGTAATTTGATAATAAACCCAGTATTCCTGTCATGAACTAATTTTAAGATTTAGGTTAGGGAGTTGGATAATAAAGTGCGACATTAATATTTGTGGCTTTATAACTGCACCTGCCAAAACTTTGTTTATATTCTTATACCAAAATGACTTATGAAACTCTAACACTAAAGAGGTGTGGACACTTCAGTGCATCTATAAATGAGGAATGACTAGTGAGCTGTGACCAAGGTTATTGATACTTGCATTCTTTAGACATAAGACAATATAGACTGTTAGGGACTGAGCTACAAGCAAGTTTCCAGGGTAAATGCCTACAAGTCCAGGGCCTTTCCAGACACATGAGTGCAAATGTGTCTGAATTCTTGTTATGACTCTGGCTTAGCCAAGTTGGACAGGATCTGATGCTAACAAGATGGAGATTCTAATATGTATTTTTTCTATATAACTATTCAGTGTTTTAATATACAGTGTGTATAGGCATTGTGCATATTGTGCCATACCATAAAAACATGAGTTTTTTTAACCTTTCTTCATCTTTTTCTTGCCTTGTTCACCAAGTCATTCTGGTTTGTCTCACTTTACTGTCTCTACTAAGCTTTTCAACTAGCTCTGATTTTTCCTAACATAACATGGGCCCTAAACAGATATCCTCTGACTTACTTCAACTCTCCTGTCTTATGACTTTCTCTCAAACCCTACTAGCCTGTGAGAAATCCTTGGTTTGATTTTCAAGTGAACTGGTACTTAAGAATGGGGAAAACTCTTGCTACACGTGAATTTCTTGAGGTGATCAAAGTCTACTTAAGCTATGAAACAACAGAAATGTTTCAAGTGAACATTGGCATTTTAAAGTATAAGATTAGCTTTACATCTGTATATTTCCTTTTCTGTGTGTCTTCTTTACATGTAGATGTGGTGTGTGTGCGCACATGTGTGTATTTGTACATATGTGTACACATTTGCATGTGTGGAGGCCGAGGTTAATGTTGAGAGTCTTCCTAGATCACTCTTCCACTGCATAGGTTTCTCAAGCAAATCCAGAGCTCCATGATATGGTTAGTCTTGCTAGCTAGTTTGTGGGGTGGAGGTGGGAGTGGGGGGGCTGTTTTTCCCTTCTGAGGCTGGAATTACAGGCAGGCTGCCACATCCATCCTGACATTTGCATGGATGCTGGGTACCTAACCTCCTGTTCTTTGCTTTCATGGCAAGTGCTTTGACCACTGAACCATATACTCAATCTTACATCTGGGTATTTTCCAAGCCCTTAGAACTGCATCTGCTAAAGCTTCCTTTGTCTTTTTAATTTTTGAAATTTATTTTATTTCATTTTTTGCCTCCATGATTTGTTGTTCACCCACACATGCAGTGCCCATGGAGGCCAGAAGTAGGGGGTGAATTCCCTGAAACAGGAGTTTAGGGCAGATATTAGCCATCATGTGGATTTTGGGAACTGAATCTGGGTCCTCTGCAAGACCAACTCAGCAACTGCTGGGCCATCTATCTCTCCAGCCTCTTATTTGTCTTTTAAAAATAAAGTTGCTTTTGTTAGGCTTTAAGCTAGGGTTGGAGAACTGATTGATTTTCTTCCTTAGCTACTTGCATAGTATCTTCTGCAACTATGAGAGTTAGTCTTAGGGAGGAGGCTTCTAGGTCTGTTCCAGCACCATTTCTCTAAGTCTTGTGTCCGGAATATGTCTTGTCTTCAGCAATAGGGTCTTACCTTCAGGTTCTGGGGAGGAATCAAGGCCTGTAGCAATACCCTATGTTATTTTGGGACTCTCTTGGGCTATCCTGACCAACAACCCAACGGGAGAGTTCTCCTACCTGGTATTGTGTTTCTTGATATACAGCCTTCTGCTATACACATGCACTCATGTACAGATGTTATGTATGTATTTTCAGTAAGCTTTTGAATGAATGTATTTCCCTCTGAATTTCATACCACCTAAGCATTATTTATCCTCTCTCTCTTTATCTCTCTCTCTCTCTCTCTCTCTCTCTCTCTCTCTCTTTCTCCCTTGTCTAACCCTCCTTCCTTCCTTCCCAGTTAGTACAACAATGACCACCATAGCAAACTGTCTCTACTGGTGCTGTAGAGGCACTTTTATCTTGGGGGTTAACAGCTCCTATCTAATTGGTCTTAAAATCCACTCAATGGGAGGGAACTCATGTGTGGTATTGTAAACAGAGCCAAATACACATGGCTGGAGAAGTCATAAATCCTAGAGAAAAACCTATGTCTGTCACATTCCTAGACAAGTATAACTTCTTACTGTATGCCAAATATGTATCCCTAGATCTATAGGCGTATATATCTGTACCACTCATTAACGAAGCTTCTTTTTGAAATAGATGAAGACTATTACAGAGTTCCACAATTGGTCATACATAGAAAATAAGTGTCTGAGAGATGCCCAATCCTAAGTGACACATGTACAGTGGAATTTCTACACCTAAAACTCATGGAACATAGTGGAACAGAAGTAGAGGGAATACCAAAGCATCTTTCAACTCTCACCAGTGAAGCTTCCTCATGCAACAGAGGGTGATTAACACAGAAAGCCACAACTGGCCGAAATGTACAGAATAATAGCCTTCAGAGTGCCTGTCTCTTGATGAGACTCCTATACTAAACCTTTGGCACTCAGGGCTCAGGGACAATAATGGATTAGGGGCAGAAAGACTGTAAGAGCCGGGGGTGATGGATGACCACAAGGAAGCAGAGGCTTCTGGGAACTTGCTCATATGGACTTACAGCAATGGTGTCAGCATGCACAAAATCCATGCAAACTCAAACCAGACAAAAATTCAACAGAACTGGGAAAATCGGCAAAAATCCTCAACTTTAGCTGAGGAACTACTGGCAACTGATCACTGCTGGGTAAGGGAGAGTTGGTCTTCTTTAAGGGAGTGATGTTAGAAAGGCTGACCTGTTTCTAGTGAATGAACTCACACCGAGGGACATCTGGGGACACAAACTTGACTCAGTAAGCCTTAACATATATGGCAGAATGGATGAAATCTGGTGGGAGGGCTGTGGGAGGTGCAGATAGGGCGGGGGTCTAAAGATCATTAAGATGCATTATATAATCTATACAAAAATTCAATGAAAATATATATCAAAAATAAATATTAACAAGTTGCTTATGAAAACTATGAAATACCAGACAGTTAATGCTCTAGAGGTTTCCAAGTAGTAATGTAGAGGTCTGGGCGTTAAGTACCACAAGGAGTCAAATCCCACTGGAATTTAAGGAGTAGGAAGGCTGGGCAGGGAGAATTTGGAAAAAAGTGGGCAGTGAGTCTCAGATTCAAGGGTAACAAAAACCAAGCAAAGGAGAGCATTCTCTGGCTGCCCCACAAAGCTTATTGTTAAGCTGTTCTGTCAGTTTTGCTCTCTGTGTTTTAGTTGTTCTACAAAGTGAAAATTGTGAAACTTTAAAGAAGCAAAAAGTTACAGACTTACTTTTTGTTTATTTCTGTTACTCTGATGATACAAGACACATGAAAATTTCAAAAGTACAGAGAAACACAAAGGAAAAATAATCATTTGTAAGGAAAGCAGTTTAATTATCCAATAAAGATGCTGGTACCTGTCCTTTTATTCTTTCTGCCATGACTTCTATACATTTCCTTTATATGTTATTATTCTATTTGTATGTGTGTATGTGTATGTGAACATGTGTGTGTATGTGTATGTGAACATATGTGTGTATGTGAACATTGTGTGTGTGTGTGTATGTGTACACATGTGCAGGTGCACATTCAGAAGCCAGAGGAGGATATCATGTATTTCACTTGATCACTCGCCACCTTATATCCTTGAGACAGAGCTCTCACTGTATGTGGGGCTGGGCTGGCAGTCAGCAGGCCTCAGAGAGCTTCCTGTCTGCTGTCCACAGTGCTGGGGTTAGAGGTGCACATGAAGCAATGCCAGGCTTTTAAAGAAGTTACATTTATTTATTTATGTGCCACAGTGCACTGTGACACTTAGAAGACAGCTGTGGTAGCAAATTCTCTCTTTTTACTGTGTGCATCCTGTGGATGGAACTCAGGGCACCAGCCTGGTTAGCAAGTGCCTTTACCCATTGGGCCATCTCACCTGCCTTGCCCAGTGTTTCTCATGTGGATGCTGGAAACTCAGATTTGTATGTTTATGCAGCAAGTGCTCATATGCACTGATAATCTCTCCAGCCCCAACTTCATTATTGTATATAAAAATTCAAACATTAATATCTTTTTTGCCATGAATATCACTTACTTTTTCCACTTACTGTAGCCTAAGAGATTTCTTTTGATACCATAAAATCCTTGGCTGGAATCTCTGACAATTATGCTTTGACAGTATTGGGTTCTGCTGGGTGTGGTTTTCTTTTTCTTTTCAGTGGCCCTGACAGATGAATAGTATTTTTCTTCTTTGGAAGAGCAAAAGAAAACTTTCAGTTTATACCAGTAGGTGTCATCCATCCATACAAAGCACAGTCTAAGGAGTCTAATGTAGTTTAACCTGATATCTGTAATCCTAATCTACCCAAGTGTCTTCTGTGAAGGGTATTTATGCTTCAGTGAAATTTGGAGGAGTTATTTTTATGCTGTTTAAGGTGCTTTCAAAGAAAGGAAAGGATGAGAGAAGTTTTTAAAGAAATCATTTTCTCATGCATGTGTGTGTGTGTGTGTGAGTGTGTGTGTGTGTGTGCGCGCATGCCATGGCGTGTGTGTAGAGGTTAGAAGACAGCCTCAGGTTTGGGTCCTTGCTTTCTGTCTTGTTTGGGAAAGGGTCTCTTTGTTGTTCATTGCAGTTTGCTCTCATGCATGTGTGTGTGTGTGTGAGTGTGTGTGTGTGTGTGCGCGCGTGCCATGGCGTGTGTGTAGAGGTTAGAAGACAGCCTCAGGTTTGGGTCCTTGCTTTCTGTCTTGTTTGGGACAGGGTCTCTTTGTTGTTCATTGCAGTTTGCACCTGCCTTGCTGACCTGCTGCCCTTCAGTGATTCTCCTGGTTCCACTTTCCATCTCTGCAGAAGCACTGGGATCACAGCTACACACTAACACAGGACTTTACGTGGATTCTGGGGATCTGAACTCAGCCTTGTACCATCACCCCAGCCCAAGAGCAGCTTCTGAAATGAAATGAAACTCTGTAGGTTTGATCATGTTGTAACCTAAAAATTTTTCAGCAACTAGAGAGAGCTTGTTAAAGCCTTACTTTGAATAGCTGCCCAAAGAGGACTGATGATACTGTTGTCATGATTTTGGCAAGAGGATCACCAGTTTAATCCTACCTATGGCTCAAACAAAAACTAGTATAGAAGTGAGGAAATGGGTAAGAAATCCCAACCTTACCTAAAGAATTATTGACAGCTAATCACTGCTGGGGGAGGGAGCTTTGGTCTTCTTTAAGGGAGTGATGCTAGATAGGATGACCAGGCTCCAGTGGATGAACTCACACCAAGGGACATCTCGGGACACAAACTTGACTTGATCGGCCTTAACATATATGACAGAATGCATGAAATCTAGTGGGAGGGCTGTGGGCAGTGCAGAGAGGAGAGACAATCTAAATATGTTTCAGATGTATTTTAGGAGATGTACAAAATTCAATAAAAGTTTATTTTGAAGAAAAATATTGAAATGAGACAAAATGTGGCAAGATATTTTAAAAATATAAAATAATTACTAAAAACTGGGCTGGAAAGGTGACACATTGGTTAAGAGATTTGTTGATCTTGCAGAGGATTGCAGTTAGGTTCCCAGCCCTCGTCTCACCTCCATGAGCACCTAGACACACAGGATGTACATAGATATATTCAGACACACACACAACTAAAATAATCTTTAAAAAGAACTAATGACAAATTTAAACCACAATAACAAGCTTTGTTTAATAATTTTAAAGAGTTTTTGTCTGCATTGCCCCTTTCTCCTCACAAGAGTCCTCTGAGGTTACAAATGAGTGAATATTTGCTGAGAGGTTAGATACTTTTCACACAGCTGGTGAATGACAGTCACTCCTCAAGTAAGAATCTCTTGACTTTATATGAATCGCATGTATGGTGTGTCCAAAAGTGTTACACTTTAAAAGAAGATTTGAAAAGAAATATAGTCCAAGCTTAGCTTGGTGATGCATGCCTAGAATCTCAGCAGTCAGAGGCTGAGGAAGGAAGACCAAGAGTTTGAGGCCAGCCTGGGCTATACCATGAGATTCAGTCCAAAACAAGAAAAAACAAAACAAAATCCAAAACAGTCAACCAGCCAAACAAACGTCTAACAACAACAACAACAACAATAACAACAACAGCAAAACAGCACTTAAACAAAACCTGAAAAGGAAAAGAAGGTATTCCACGATCCAAACTGATCTTTATATATATTCTATCTGCCATTTGTAATGTTGGCTCACCCTATACTAAATTTTTTGGTAAGCTAGAAATTTTTAAATAGATATTTTCTTACAAAAGCTGTGTTTTGGAAAAAAAAAAGACTTTCTTTTTTTTTTTACCCTGTGACAATGTGTAGCTGGAGCTGATGACTACCATTTTGCCTGGGGTCCCCTATGCCCCTTTGCTTTACCCCAGGTCACTGCTCTCTTACCTGACCCTGGCTGTAAATGAGTTTGTTGGTCTTCTGAGTTGCAGTCTTTGGGGAATAATTATATACTCATTTCAACTTTGCTGTTATGGTTCAGAACACTTAGAATAGCTTCCAAAATCACCTTAAAAATCACACAAGAAGAGTGGTGTCAACATTTTAGCTCATTTAATCTTTTAGTCAGTAGGTCTCATCTGTTTATCACTTAAGGGTATTTTGCAAAATCAGCTGGGGCTGGAGAAACTGCTTGGTGTATATTACTGAGTTCAGGACCTGAGTTCAGTTCCTAGCACCCACATCAGGCGCATCACAACTGCTTGTATCTCCAGCTCCTAGGTATTCGATGCCATCTTCTGTCCTCTTTAGCCACTGCACTCATATATATATGAGTATGTATATGTATGTATATATGTATATATATATGCATTCATATATATACACTCATATATATATACATACATACATACACATGCACAATAGATACATAAATTTTAAAAAATTAAAAAATATTTTTTAAAAGCAAAATGGTAATTGGTGAGCATTTCTGAGGTAACCTGATTCTTTCAAAAGCCAGGAGGAGTTCTTTAAAGACACATTTATTCAGTGAAGTTGTGGAGCTGTATCCCAGGTACTGTGCCAGCTACTGCAGATAGAGCTGTGGAGAAGGCACCTGCATTCTTTCTTGTGATGTTGCTCATAGTCTAGGAGGAGCTGCAAGAAAGTGTGAAAGGAAAGTAAAAGTTGTCAGAATCAAAATGGAATCCATTTTGTTAATCCTATCCTCCCCTCACCCAAAAAGAGAGAGAAATTAGCTTGGGAGATAGGTTATAAAGGAACGATTCTTAAGTGTGATTGTCTGACAGAAACTATTACAAAAGAATCTTCCAGAATCACAAACTTGTGTAGAGGCTACCACAGTCTCACATAAAAAAAAACAGTTCTACAACGGTGTCTGCCCAGCAGCCATCTGTTCAGCTTGGACAGATGCCGCTCCTGTTATGAATCATGAAGGCTGGGATCGTTGTTTCGCAGTGACTGATGGAATCTTCACTGTTGTCAGTAAAAGACTCTCTTTGCCTCACTGTCTCTGAATATGCCCACAGTTTACTATGGCGTCTGTATTTCCACTGTAGTGTTCTATGCCCAAATCAATGTCATTATTTTTCGGGATAATTTTAGGGGGTTTTGTTTGTTTGCTTTTATGTGGACCAAAGTAAGCAGCTCATCACAGTCTTCTAATGAATCCTAACATTGGGCAGTGAGAGGACACAGAAAAGCCAGTAAATAGATACAGAAAAGTCATCAGGTAGCTAGTATGTGAAACTAGCTAGGCAGGTTTTCTATGAACTCATGAGTATGAAAGCAAAGGACTGAAGAAAAGCAGGATGTCTGTGGAAGAAAGGACGCTGACGGGGAGAGGAGGGACAAGAAGAGGGCTCCCGGCAGCAGCAGGGGAATGAGGAGAACTCCACATCATTCAGTGTGGACAAAGCATTTAGTGTAGGAAGAAGAAGGATTAGACATAAGGACAGGAGACCGGGAGGAACAAGAAAACGAGTTCCCATTGTAAAGAGTCCTGTGAACTGTTTGATCCTAATCTAACAATCACAGGAAGATGTGGAGGATACTTAGTAGGGGACTATAGATGAATGATCCTTACACCTGCAGTGTTGGTTGAAGACAGTGAAATGGAACAGGAGTGGGAACTTGAAGATGAAGAGAGTCATGCTGGAACTACCTAACGAAGTGACCCTGGTGAGAGGAAGAAATGTACCCTGGTGGTAGCCGGGAAAGAGAGTAGCCAGGGCTTGTCATGAATCAGTGGGAGAAGGGAGAGGATGAGTTGAGTGACTGGACGATGGTGCCTCTCTGCAGAGGCTGTGTTGGAGGAGAAACCATTTTGATTAGTAAAGACACATCTCTTTCCATGACTGTCCAATTCAAAATGGCTGAACTAGCCCAGAGGAGCCATAAGTCTAACTTTGGGGTGCTTATCTTAATTCCTTATGGTTGTTGTCAGTGGCCAGAGTGTGTGAGCTCTTTTACTCACACAAATGTTGCTTCCAGTCAGCTTTGAGCAAGACAAAAGAAAGATGCTTACTTGCAGAACTTGAGAAAAGCAACCATGAGGCATTAGGGACCCAGTGGCTCACAAGACAGGAACTTATAGACACTCTATCTTTCATGTAACAAACTTTCCACTCCCTGCCCTCAACTCAGGCATCTGCACACACAAATCAAAACCTTCTTAAGTCATGGAATGAAAATGAAAAAAAAAAAGGCAAATAAGAAGCACTTCCTGTGGGGCGAATGGAAATGTTTTGCCTAGTTTGTTTTCCAGGCACTAGAAGAGCAATTCTGAATCTTTAAAACCGCAGATGCTTGTGTTCTTTACAGGTTTTGGGAAGGATCACATAGAGCGGACGCTGGCACAAAACGGTCATTTACATGGAAACTAGCTTTGCTCCCTGCTACGAACCAAAAGTCCTACACACCGAGAAGTCTAATGGTAGAAACAGATTCATATCAAATGAAAGCAGATAGCTGAAGTAAAGAGGAATTCAACTAGAACTTGCACAACTTTTCTCCTCTTGAGGTAGAAACACTATACTAACATTTTATTAGAAGTTTTTGCAGTAAAGTAAGTTGCAAATATCCTTTCTCCATGAAAATCAGAGGCCAATAAAGTGATATTGTAACTCTGAATCCAAGTTCATTGCTTGCAAATGGAAGAAACCAGTGACCCAAGGACACGTTATTAGGACAAGGAGAGAGATGTAGTTAACAAACCATACAAGATAGAGAGGTGGAGGCTGTTACTAATAGGTCCTTCTACCAGAAAAGTTACAGCATAAGGCCTATGTAGGGATTTGTGGGGAGGTACAGAGTAATTACAAACTTTGGATACTGTTTTGTAATGTGTGAGCTGCTATTATCTGTAGTTAAGTAGAGATTCTGGAGCCTGTAAATCTGAAGAAAAGTTACTGATTAGAAAGTCTTGTGACTCATGCCCTTTTAAGTTCCTTTTCATAGAAATAGTTAATTCTTCAGTGAATTATTAAAGATATAAAAATCATCCTTCCCCTAAGAAATAGGAGGAGGTAGTTAGCTGGAAATCAGTTTTCAACATATTGGGTGGTTGTCGTCAGCAAAGTTAGTGTGAGATGAATAATGTTATCATCCAACCATGTCATTTGCACACTTAGTGATTTTTAAAAAGTCAAGAGCAAGTGAAGCTCGAGGACTTAGTATTTTCATCAATAAAAAATGTTACCTATACTTTGTGGCCATATTGAACAAGGACCAGCATTAGTGTGTAGAGCTGTGGAACTTAGAGTTTCATGTTTGGATTTGACCTGGTTGCCCTACTTGTCAGCTGTGTGACCTGGGCTAATTACTTAATCTCTCTAACTCTCAGCTTCTTCACCCATGACTTGGGAATGATAATGGGCTCTCCTTGGTAGAAGGCTGGGACACTTGAATGAGTGAACGGGCATGCATGTAAAACAGTTTGGTGTTCAGAAAACGTTCAGTTGCCTTGAACCTTCCACATGAAACTGCAACTGAGCAGAATTAGGCAACTTGGTGTTCATGAGAATACTGTACCCTCATGATGTAGGAGTGAATTCTCTGTAGGAACAAGGACAAAGAACCCAAGGTGAAAACTGCATGCTGTTTGTGTATGTTGCAGTGAGAACAGGGGCTAATATGAGGTAACCAAGAAAGACTGCAGCTATGTCTTGGTGAGTGTAATAACATTAACTCTGTGCTGAATGTGCAATTGTGAGCACAAAGAGAACAGGTAGCAAGACACCTCCAAGGCCGATGATACTGCTGGCCGGTGCTAACAGCTGGCAGACAGTCAAGATCAGCACTAACACAGCACAAGTCTGAGATGTACGGAAGGGGCTTCAGCCACCCTTAACTGGGTGGAGGCATGTGAACACTGGGTAATCAGCTCCCTAGGTGGACAATGTGGATGTGCAGAGTGTGTGGACCCTTCATTGGCTCAGCCCATGATAACACAGAGAACCAGCCAGTTACCTGGTTGGTTCCTAGCAGTTACCTCAGTCTTTGTCGGTTTCTTGCCATGGCCTTATAAAAACTCTAGACAAGGAAGTTCGGTGGCTTTTTCCTTTCTTTGAAAACCCTTCCACTCTTGGGAGCTGCTCTCACATTTCCTTAAGTTCTCAGTTTCTTCATTTTCTCAGTTTCCTGTAATTCTCCTTAATGAAGCTTGCTTCTGCTTTGCATACTCCCACAACTGTCCCAGGTTGACTTTTGGTGACTGGGAGTGTATGGCACCCATAGGTCCTTGGAAAGTACAACTTGACCATACAAGGGTCTGTTCTAAAAATTCCTGCAGCACTTGGTTCCAGAGCCCAGCCTCATCTAGGTCAGAGAAGGTCAGTTCTTTGCTGCCTGTGAGTTATTGGAAATTGACTCTGGCACAGCACCTATGAGACTAGCAGCACCTCTTCTTGATACTATTAGGGGTGCAGTGGTAGGGAAGGGGAGAAAGTTGGGGTAGCAAGTTCCCAGGAGTCCTGGTGGACATATTCTCAGGCTAGCTCAGCCCTCACGAGCATCTTTTATACTCCATGTCAGTAGGCAAGAATCCTACAAAAGAAACCAAGGAGCAGCCCTGGCAGCTTGGAGAAGTCACAAGATCAGCTTCCTCCTGGCCATTGAAGCCTTGACTCTGGTTCATTATCTCTAACTGCTTTTATAGTCCCAAACCTGGTTCTGCTTCTAGGCAGGGCACTTTGGACTTAACCCCTGGCTGCCCTACTCAACTGATGTCAGCTTCTCCCCTAGATGTCACTTTTATGACAGAGTCAGTCATTCCTCAGAGGCCCAACCTAGATCCAGCATTCTGGAAGCCAGATCAGACCTGTGGGTGACAGGAGCATAACCCTTGGCATAAATGTCTCTCTCTGTTCTGTTAAGTGTGGGGACTCTGGAGCTAGATGCTCCAAGCCCTAACACAAACACTTACCACAGGACTTAGGTAGGTGCTTTGTCTCTCTCTGGGTCACTTTCCCTCATTTGAGAGACTAGGAGCCCCCACCCACAGAGTGATTAGGAAGATTAAATGACTTAATATATATAATATTATAATATGAACATATATATAAATTCATGTATTTATATTTATAGTCTATTTTGTACATGGTACACACATATTTGTGTGTGTGTGTGTGTGTGGTGCTTGTGCCAGGTGAGTATGTGGGTGCCAGATGAGGGTATCATGTATCTTCTTCACTTGCTCATTACCTGGAGACAGGGTCTCTCAGAGGTCCAGGGACTCACCATTTGGGCTCAGCTTGCTGGCACATGTGCTCTCAGGATCCACCGTCTCTGCCTTACTATGTTAGGGTTGTAGGCATGCACTAGCATGCCTAGCTTTTTATGCAGTGTTGAAGATTCAAACTCAGGTCTTCATGTTTGACAAACAAGCACTCTTATCCACTGAGAGGTCTTCTCGGCCCCTCTACATTTAAATTTTATGTAACTTTTGCATTAAGGTGTACTCCTCGTAAAATATTAGGTATCTATAAATATTATCATTGTCATTGTTGTTGTTTTGTCGTTACTGTCTCCTTTATCTCTTTGAGAGACAGAGATATATATCAGGATTTTTAGTTGTCTTGCTTCATCTGATGCTGTCCAAGTTTCTCCCAGTATCTACAGACTGTTTGTAACATGCAGAGCATGCTTTAAGTCAGTTAAAATCCAACCCCATCATTTGGAGACTTATAATCTACTATGAATGTCATATAAATATTGTTTTTCAAGTTCCTGGGATTTTCTTCATTCAGATTTAAAAAATCAATTTCTTCAATAACTTTATTTCCTGTCCTGTTTCAAAGGCGTTTTAATTTCTGGAACAAATAGATCAAGACAGAAATATATCAAACTTTATGTCTTGTTCATCATGTGGGTGTTTGTGGAGCCTGTTGTCCCAGATAGCTATTAATCTAAATATATTTTTGAATGAAGGGCTTCTGAAAAGGATAGGCTCCCCACCCCCCCCCAACTGGAATGAGGACAAGGCTTTCCACTTGTCCTAATGATCAGTAATAATCCATGGATTAAACAGTCCACCCCTATAAGCAATAAATGCCCCCCTGTGGAGCATTGACATCAAGGGCTCATGAAGTCCTTAGTTGCACAAATGACATACAAATGGCTTTGGAATGGAAACTGATCAATTGATTGATTGATTGATTCATTCATTCATTCACTCATCCATTCATTCATGCATCATTGGGCACTTGTCACTCAGAAGGCGCTGTGCTAGCTCTCTATGTATAACTGTACCCCTCTGGTTTGATGGTAAATGTGACACTATATCAGCCTCCACAAAACCCACTTCCTCTCCAGCAAATAGAAAACAACCAAGAACACAAATTCACCTCCACCTTTGAGCACTGGCGGGGAGGACTGCAGCTGCTTCTGGCAAACATGAAGTCAGACCTCTGGTGTGTTTTTGTCTTCTTCTTGCAAATCGGAGTTCTAACAGGTGAGTAGCCTATAGAATGCTTTGTATTAAGTTATAATTCAGGTGAACATTAAGAAAAATCAAAAGTAGAGAAATCAGGCAGCAATGGAAAATGTTTTTGTGTCTTGAAAGCAACGATAATTTCAGAAGAGCCCAAGCCCATGGTTCAGAGCATCATGTCACCGCGTCAGTGTGGATGGTTTGGGTTTGCATTGCTGCCTTTGATACTGTGTTTTAACATGAAAAAATGTTTCAACAGACTATTAAAATTTTAAATTACTTTCTTGGAGTTACCTTTCAGTGGGCAAAGTGGGAGACTGGCTCACTGTTCTCAGAGAAAGATGAAAGCAAGATGACTTACGTTGACAGAATGAAAATTAAAGAGCCTGGCGTTTGGACTGGGAACCCTTCTATGCAGAAAATAAAATGGCAGGGCTTCCAAAAGAAGAATTTTTACTTTAATCTTACCTGGATGGGCCAATGTCTGAATATATAGTCTGCCACAGCTTGTTTTTCTTCATGTTATTTGTTTTGATTTTGGAGATAGGTTCTTACCAATCCCAGCTACTTGCCAGAGGGTTTTTATGAGACTACAGATGAAGGTCCCCTTGAAAACCAAGGAACAATGGATGATTATAAACATTCCCTGTCCTGTATTCCTTTAAAGAGCATTCTCTGGAGTCTCTGAATCTTTTCCTTGGATGCCATCATCAGACTGTAAATGAATAGTCTAAATAGGGCTATATACAATGTGAATGCTACACATGAGTTTATTTTCTGCTTTTTATTTGGTACATTTATGTGATACCTCTCTTTTTCTTTAACTATGGGTACTGTTCTTGAGGTTGGGATAAGTCAAGTGAAATATTAAATGGGGAAAATTCCATTAATAAGATAAGTGAAGGCTGAATTGTTAGCCACTATAAATCCATCAAGAAATGCATCTTCAGTGGTACAAAGAAGTAGACATTACTTTTCTCTCCACAAAAATGTCAAAACTAAAACTGGATTTATTCAGCATTGGATTTTGTGCTCTCTCAAAGTTACTCAAGTGTTCTTAAGAAGAATGAGGAATGAGTAATCAAAATTTGCCTGAATTGATACCAAGAACTGTTCTGGGCTACTTACTTGTTTAGCTATGCCTTTTTAATAACCTCATGAAGTCCTGAGCGGCATAAATGACACGTGGATAGCATTGGCATGGAGATTCATTTACTCGTTTATTCATTTATTCACTGACTCATTCATTCATTCATGTAGCACAGGACACTTGCCATGTAGGAGGCACTGTGCTAACTGAAGTACGAACAATAGTAAGTAAAACCAGGATGCCTGCTCTGCTGAGGCTGACTGAGCACCAGTGAGGGAGACATTAGTCAAATAGCGCCGTGATCTGATGACAGTTGCAGGTAAAACTCAGTTCTGTGAGAGAATGTTCCAAGAAACCTGGCTTTTTCATGCCACAGTAGGTACTCTTTCCTTTACTTGGTGCTGAAGGAAGATGCACAGGAAAAGCTAAGTGGTTTGTTATGCAAGAATTAGTGACAGGACCACAGTTAGAACCCCAGTGTGCCTTTATACAGTTTTTAATGATTCTGGGACAGGAGGGGCATCTTTGTTATAGAAGAATCTGGAGAAAATATGTAGCTTGAGCTGCACAGAGAAGAGCTTCTTTTTGGGTCTTAGGAACAATGGGGACTACGTGATTGAGCTGCTGAATTCTGGCTTTAGAAAGACTGCTTTGAGACCCCAGTGTGTTTGCATACACTTTTAATCCTAGCACTCAGGAGACAGAGGCAGGCCAATTTCTGTTAGTTTGAGACCAGTCTGGTCTACATAGTGAATTCCATGCTGAAAGGAAGGAAGGAAGGAAGGAAGGGAGGGAGGGAGGGAGGGAGGGAGGGAGGGAGGGAGGAAGGGGAAGACTTGAAAGCAGTGTGGAGAATGTAGTCAGTTGGAATGTCTGATGGTGGATGTTGTCTAATAAATGTCTAGGAAGATGGAAGGACAAACCTTGGGCCCACTTAGAACCTTGCTGTTTTGTGGCCAGTAACGGAAGAAATCATTCCAGAACTCCGCCGCCTCCGAAGAAACTGTGTCTTGGTGTTTCCAGCACCTGATCCTCCGGGTGGAGTTCAGAGAGGTCTGGATGGGGAGACAACTGTCTACTGAGCCCTTCCCTTTGAGCACATGCTTCCAGACTTCATGCTGCATTGATAATCCAAACTGTCAATCTTTTCTTTGAATGTTAGCCATTCTTGCCCAGTGTAAGCAGTAAGCAGTATATGTATTTACTGCTTATTTTCCGGTACCATTGAATCCTCTTTTTTTTTCCTTTTTATGTTTTTGTGGAACAGTGATGTTTCCTTTTAACTCTCCTCTTTGTCTCTGATGGATTTGGAAGGTTGATGATACTTTCTAATTTATCTGAACATTATCATGTTCAGAGGATCATAATTGAGTATTTATTTATCTATCTATTTATTTAATGTAGTGCTGGGGATTGAACCCAGGTCCTTGTGCATGCCAAACTATAAATACCTAGCCTCCACTCCCTGCACTGACCTGATTACATGGAAATGCTCTTCTCTTCCAACTCTCCTACTGACCCTGTTAGTGTATCCCTGTCCACACATGGGCTTCATGAAATAGTCTCAAGGTATCACTGCAGATTGCCAAGTTCCCTCTTATAGCATTCCTTGCCTTTTCTTCGAATCCTTTCTTTACACGTTTGTTGTATCTTCTCTCTTCAGTAACAACATGATTTGGATAGTTGCTCCTGTCTTGTGATCTCTGTTCTGACCCAGTGGTCAGAGGACTTCTGTTATTGACACCTCGAGTCCTGACACAGGCGGACAATGTCGTTCTTTTATCCCGATGGGTGACTGATATCTTTGTGGGCACTGGGAATTCTGGACTGCAGTCTCTGCTCTCAGTGGTCTAGCCATTGTTATGGTCTTCTAGGGCTGTGAGTGAAGAGCTTCATGTTAGCCTGACTTTCCTTCTTTGGTAAGTAACTTTAAAATAAAGAAAAGGTCCCTCTAGAATTCTGTAAAAACAGTTGAGATGTGTCGTGTATCCCAGACTGGCTTCTGAGTGCTGGGAGTGCACCATCACACCTAGTTTATGTGGTGATGGGTACTGAACTCAGGGCTCCGTGAGCGCTGGGCAAGCACTCTACCAGCTGAACTACCCCAAGACTCCTCCAATCCTGAAAGTTGTTCATTTCAGTATTGGAATTCAGGAATTCCACTGTCACGTGGTTCTGTTTCTCATGTGTTTTCATGAATTTTATCCAGGACAGGGTAAACCTTTTCAATTTGCCAACTCAAACTTCATTTTCCATTTCAGGTATGCTTTTATTTCTAGTATCTGCTTACTCAGGTTTTCCTCTGTGTCTCCCCTGAATTATCTCTTTCTAGAAATCGCTATGACTCTCATGTAAAAGTTTTGATTCCTTATTTTCTCATCATTAGTGAACAAATTAGCTTCTGTGCTTATTTTTCCCAAGTTCTTCAGAGATAATAAAATACTATACTTTCTAAGTTGCTAGTAGCATATTCTCATTTCTTGGTTAGAAAACAAAATGTAGGTGTACAGCAAAAGCCTCAGTTTTCTTCCATGCTTTGTTCACAATAAGATCCAGCAACTGTTATACGGAGTGAGGTAACCCAGACCCGGAGAAACAAGTGGCGCATGTTCTCTCTCCAAATCCATAGAGACATGAATAATTCTCACCACTCATCTAAGAAGCTTCTTTTGCAACAGATGGAGACTATTACAAAGTTCCACAACTGGTCAGAACACAGAGTCTAAGTGACTGTGTGGTGCCCAGCCCTGAGTGATACATCTATAAAGCAGCTTCTACACCCAAGACTCACAGAGCATTGTGGAAGAGGGGGCTGGAAGACAGACAGGGCCAGAGGGAGAAGGCACCTGCTGCTAGTTAATGCATGCTAGATATGATAGGGAAGCTGCACCCATGGGATCTCTACTGTATGGTAGTCTGACGAGATCTGCATAGTGACAAAACCAGTTGACGTGCCAAGGTGAATGAAAGAAATTTTACAGGGTCCCACTTCTAGATGAAGAGCTACAGGCAATCAGTGGATGGTGGGGAAGGAGAATCAGTTTTCTCCAGGGACTAGCTCCTTGAGAGGTTCTCTAATCTCAAGTGGGCACCCCTAAATACAGGTACACATGAACACTACTAAATGGACTCAGTGCGCTATATGTATATGTGTATGTGTATATATATATATATATATATATATTTAAAAATGTATGTGTAACAATAATAATCAAAGAAGAGGACAAGACATTGAGAGGAGTGTGGAGGACATGGGGAGGTCTGGTGGGGGTCTGAGGGCAGAAATAATAATGCAAATACAGGTGCTCACGTACGAAATTCTCAAAAATAAGATAAAATGAAATTAAATAAAAATAGATCGATAACATCATTTGACTTAGAATTTCACACCAGTTTTCACAGTAAATGTCACAAACCTTACTATTTATGCTGCCTTCTGATTCTAAGAACATTGATATGTAAAATGAATTACTGACCTTTCCAAATTAAAAATGTATATTTCATAATTATGTGTACCCTGCAATAATGACACTAAAGTTTCTCTGTGTTACTGTTTTTCTAAGTCTGCCAAGTGGCACTTTTTAGTCATTCTGAGCAAAATAAAAATTTTAATATTTGAAGCTTTGTAAAAATTGAAAACTTTGCTTTGAAAAGGAGAACATAAATATGTACAGACTATGAAACATGATTGCTCCGAGGCAAATCGTGATTCCCCCCACCCCCCACTGGGTTGGCCTCTAAAGTTGGCCAAAACAGACAATGGCTTGCAATTTAAAGGAGAGTCTGAAATCGGGGTTGTGAACTTTTTTGAGGTGTGTGTGGAGCAGCAATGCTCAAGACCACTTTGCTAGCTAAAAAGTGCAGAAGAAGCAGACTGCCTCTCAGCAGTGACAGGCTCAGGCACTTCCATTCGTTTGGCCACTAGTACTCACATGCCTGCAACACTTTCCACAGGTGGCTGTTTTGTAATTTGAGAAATTAAAGTTTACAGTTGCTGTTGATGCTGTCCTCAGACTCAGCGCTGAAGAATGAATTCCCACTACAACAGCAACACAACCCCTTCACAACACTCATAATCAAAGTTCTGCTTATTTTGTACCAGCTAGGACTAAAGCAAAAATCCCATAGAAATGTCTCTTTCCACCTATTTAATTGCAATCAACGCTTCTTGTATACATGAATCAATTCCTATACACTTTTATAGGAAGATAAACTACAAGATAATCGTGAGGAATTTACACTCTGAGATCAAGGAACCAACTCTTTCTTCAGGTTCAGGTATTCAGAGCAGCTTAATACACAGCGGTTGAATACATATCTAGATAAATAAGAAGGTTAGGCATAGGTAATAGAATATTTTGAAAAATAATCTTACTCCTGTTGTGTCTGATAATCTTCTAATAACAGAATACACATGTGACATCAGTGTATTAAGTGTTTGGGGTAATAATACATACGCTTTAAAGGAAAAAAAATCTGAAAATGAGTTCTATCTCTAACTTAGTGCTAAAAGCTTCTTTTTGCTTTTCATCTTACAGCAAGTCTCTATAGAGTCTCTGTCAGTTTCAGTAAAGCGAGGGAGTTGGACTAGGGTTTTAGACTGGTAGACTCCCTCAGTGTGATCTTCATTTCACATTGTCATATGATGGCTGTACTACTCACTGTTGATTCTATAACCTTGGGTCAGTTGTTAAAGCCTTGGTTTCCTCAGCTACAAAATAGAGAGATTAGAAATAGGCAATCTGATTTAAAAGGAAGCTTTGAGAAACAAATGATATTTTTCATATATAGCATTTAACACAATACTCTACACATGGTGAGTACTTACAGGCTGTGATTCTGCTACTGGTCTTATGTGGAAGCCACTGTAAACTGTTGGGGTTCAGAGAATTGGGTGGAAATTGTTCAGCTTGAGTCTTTGCTTTGTATTTGCCTGTAAGTGCTCCCCAATATCCAGTAAATAGGATCGTTGGCTCTACCTGTCTTCATTACTATCCTTGGCCCATTCTAAGGATGTCTGCCAATGTCATACTGGACCTTCTTATTTTTCAATTAATTTCTTTCCAAAATATCATTGAGCATGTGCTGAAGCAACCACAATTCATTTCTTACCCTTGAAGACCTAGTTGTTAAATGGAGGAAGAAAGACAAAAACAATTATAGTCTAATATATGTTTAAAATATTGGTCTAAATAAAGCATTTTTGAGGGCATAGAATTAGGAGCCTTTGGGAATTTCAGAAATGTCTCAAGGGAGAACTTGGTACTCCTTGAAGAATGAAAGAGTGTTTCTACTTGGGTAAAGGGATAATTGAATATTCCAGTTTGTGGAAGTGGAAGTGCCCCTGTGAAAGGAATAGTCAGAAGCTTCAGTATGGCTTGGCAAATGGTTGATGGGATTGTGGAAGCATTGCATAACTTGCCAAGGAGTTTGGGGTTTAACTTTATAAGCAACAGGGGAATGAATGAAGAATTTTAAGCTAGGGAGTGAAATACTCTTTAGAAATACAATTTTAGAGGCAGTGTGGAGGAAAGACAGGAGGGGACAGAATGCTTGAGGAAGGCCAGTCACAGCGATACTTTTGCAGATGGAGGGAGACATGACAATGGTGTGCATTGGCAGTGGGGATGGAGAAGAAAGGTGAAGTTCAAGAGGTATCTGTGAACTAGGCTGGATGGGGAAAAATTAAGACTCTGAAGGTCCTCGGGCTTGACCAGTGTTTCCCTAAAAGGATGGCATAGAGTAAGATTCAGTGGATGGATAGTGATTTAGTTTAGAGATGCTGCCTTTGATCTGTTGAGCACATCCAGAGACATTGAAAGGAAAGGGAAACAGGACTGGGGAGCTGAACTAGAGACAAAGGAATGAGAAGCTGTGGTGGAAGAGCTGGAGCCATTGATGTAAATGAGGTCACACACAAACAGTATCACCTCTGTGTGCCTCAAGAGCATGGCTGAGGAGTGGGAAGCAATGAGTGTATTCAGGACTCTCAGCAGAACTTCCCTTCCCTCCACTCTGTGGAAGAGAGCTGGTGTCACTTAATCTCATGTGGTTTCTCTCCTATGATAATTTCAAACCAATGGCAGTGAAATCACTAACAGAGTAACTTATTTGCAAATTGATTACTTTGTGAATATTACTACAAAGTTTCATAGCACCTTTGGGGCTTTTCCATTTTCACAAAGAAAATAACTTTTAACTAGGAGAAAATGGGCTTTCATTTTTCTATTATACATGTTTAGCGAACCAAGGGTTATTTTTTACTTCTTACAACGTTCCTTGGAGAGTAAAAGTAGTTCACGTATTGCATGTGTGAACATGTTTGCATGTACGAGTGTACATGGGTGTATATTTTGGTTTGGGAGGTTTATCTTCACTTTTTTAAAAATTTTCTGCATTTCTTTTTTTCTAAACATTAGGAATTTAAACTGAGTTTATTTTTCCCACCTCCCTACGGAGGAACTCAGTCATTTTTATTAGATTATGGGATGCTCTTGAATGACAATGTGACTATAGGCGTGATGCATAGATAAGATTCTACTAGCCAGGACTCTAAAAGTTTTAGCTAGTCGACTTGTAAGAAATGACACTGTTTTATGAAAGGTGAAAGAATTATGAAGGAAGTACATATTTTAACAATACTAAAATTTATTAGTAAAAGGCCAAGTGCAACAAAAATCTAATACAAAGTAATAACTTTGTCTCTTAAGTCACACTTGTGTGCTATACTGAGCTAAAGATTATCATTGTTTGATTATGGAAAATGTGTTTAATAAGCACTATCAATAACTGCAAACTCAGGAGATCTTATCTGTCACTCAGGCCTTTGTAGAGGTTTGTGGTTGGAAGTCTGAGTTAAAGAAAATAAAATCACATTGTTAGTCTGTTCTGCATCCTCTGCAATATGTGGGGTCTCTGCATGCTTCTTACAAGGAATTTTTAACCAGAGATAACAGAACTGCTTACAAAGAGCTACAGTAGCTGAGTAGGTCCTAGGCAGACTATCTTATACTTAGAAATAAAATAATTTAGGTCTTAAAATAATGAAGTAATCGTTGTGAATTCCTGGGGGATGGACCTTTCTCCAGATATTTTCCTTCTTTTCTTTTTCTGTTTTAAGTTTGTTGAGACAGCATCTCACTCTGTAGTCAAGGATGGGATGGAACCCACTTTGTAGCTCAGACTAGCCTTCAACTTGTGTCAATCCTTCAACCTTAGCTAATCAAGTGTTGGGATAATAAGCATGAGTCACCATGCCTAGCTCCAGAGATTTTCCTATTAACCCTCTAAAAAAGAGAGGAAAATGTTCTTGTCTTTGAAAAAATTGAAAATCTGAAAACTCCCTCAGTATAAAAATTCTGATTTTGAATGCATGAAACCCAGTCTGGGGGGCGCTATGTGAGGGTCCCAGTGGAGAAGGGGATGTAAAAGGAATTAAGATGTTGTGTATTAAATACACAAAATTTCAATAAAAATATTTTAAAAATTTTGATTTTACTCTAGAAAACATTAATTTACTGATGGCAGCAATATAAAAAATCATAACAGCAGTTAGTAGTTTTGAGCCTCTGTTGAGACCATACCCCGTAAGACATGACACTCAATGTGATTCAGAAAATATGCTACCTGTTCTTTAGTGATACCACACTAGATATACTAGCAAAAAAATGGATTTCAATGTCAAAGCAAATCTTATACTTAATACTCAGATTTTAAGACTTACCAACAGGATACAAATACACACATTCCTATTTATGTTTTTAACAGGGTATTAAGAGATTAAATGGTATAGCACGATGTTTGTATTACAAATCACTAGCATGTTGTGTCTTCGAAATTTGGGTACATTATTAGCATAGTGATTGTTCTGGGGGATCCCATGGCCTGCTACACATTGGGCAAGTTGAACTATGGTATACTTTGAAGGATTTAAAGGCTCACCCTGGTTTAAACCTGTCTGCCTCTGTGTAGATATGAAAAAGCCTCGAGAATCATCCATCAGCTAAACAAACTTTGTAAGCTTGGTAGGTATCTGCAGGCAGAAAGCCCTTTCCTTTAAAACTCAAGCAGACAATTTTCATCAGAACCTGACATCTCAGCTGAGACTTGGGTGCATGATGGTCTATCTTCATGTACTCGTTTTCCCAAGAAAAGCATGCTGTATCTAACCTTGGAATCACAGTATAACTATGTGATATATAATCTTGAACAAGATTTTCTGGCTCCAGTTTAACTTTATGTGTGCATTTGAAATATATGAAATAAATGTGAATGCATTCATTCATCCATGTGGTAAACATTTATCATATTTAGTATCTGCCAGGTTCTGTTCTAGAGACTTAGGAAGGAGTGATAAGTGACTAACAAGATTTCTTATTTTAAGCTTATATGATCATGAGGCAGCCAGACAACAAACAAGTAAATGAACGATCAGACCAGATTGTTAATTTCAGATAGTGGTGAGTGTTTTTTTCCTATCAGGAAATATGACAGAAAATGATTTGGGTATGTGCTTTGGGTTGGGTGACCTGTAGTTTCTGGGGGAGGTTCCATTATATTCCAGTGAGAATAAAACAGTCACGTGAAGAGGAGAAATGGGTATAAATGGGTATAAAGGGGCCAGAGTGAAAGCAGACAGGTATTTTTGCAGAGAAAGAGAGAGAGAGAGAGAGAGAGAGAGAGAGAGAGAGAGAGAGAGAGAGATCATCATAATTTGGACCATTTGCAATTACAATGGATAATTATATTTTGTTGGACATAGGACAGAGGAACAAAATTGAGATCTTCTTCCTATCGCCGTATCTTAGCAGTGGTCTTGAAAAAGACTTGGCTGTTAATGACTCCTGTCCAGCTTCATGGAGTTGTGTGCTGACATTGGTTGTTGCTGGTGGCACTTTGACCATGAACTGAGCTAATATTCTTTTGGTGAACCTAAGGCAAACAGTTTCATCTGCCGAAGATTTGCTGCTTGGTGTACAAGTCCACCAGTTCTGATTGTGTGTGATGCTGAGAAGTAATTGGTTCAAGTTACAGGAGTGTGAGACAAGGGCATTTCTAGGAGGTGGACAAAGGGCGTGCATATGAATTCAGGGTACATGGAGATAGCATGTGAAGAAGTGTAACGCGCACAGCAAGGGTGGTAGGGGAGGATGTTTTGGGAGTAGGTTTTGTTAGCTGGTGTGACAAGAAAATGTAAATGAGAGAACTGAATGAAGAGAAAGGTGAGAGAAACACTTAAAACTTTACTTCTATGTCAGAGGAATCTGGCAAACAGATTTGATGACCTGCCAATCAAACCAGATTCTGAATATAATATGGGTGCTATCCTAGCAGTACTCCAGGTTGAGTATTAGGAGTGGAGATAATATGCAAAGTGAGTGAAGACTCTAGATTCTCCTGGAGTTATAAGGTACTAATGTATCCACATGTCCCTCACATTTTCTACCCATTAAATTCTTTCTATTTCACAATAAGTAATACAGGGACAATAAGGGATGTTCTCTCTTTCTGTGTGCGTTTGGATATATGCACATGAGTATGCAGGCATGTGTGCACAAGTGCGCATGTGCGTGAGCCAAAGGAGGATGTCAGGCACCTTTACCTATCGTTCTTCATCCTATTCTCACAAAAACTGGAGCTCACTGATTTTCTTAGACTGGTTTTCCAGTGAGCACCAAGAATCTGTTTCTGGGACCCCGCTCATGCTGGGGTTATAGATGCAGACTGCCATATCACCTTTCTACATGTGTCTCGGAGATCTGAATTTAAATCCTCATACTCATGTGGCAAACATTTTATTGACTGAGCCATCTCCCTAGCCCGGTGCTCTTGACTTGATATTATTTTATGAAGTGTTACTAGAGGCTAAGGAGAGTCTGTGATTTGGTTTCAGCACATCTGTCATATTGGTACCGATGTAATTTTGAGGTTATTGTTTAACTACTGTGATTTGAAAAACAAAACAAAACAAACAAAAAACCTCAAATTGAAGACTTACAGTTGTTAAATGGGTTCCAGACTGCAATCTTAAAGCTTAAACACTGGATATATGGACACCTGAATCAGCCTTCTTATTACTAGATTTAATAATGAAAAGGTGGTTTAGGACATTTTTAGGCTAAAAATGATCATTAAAATGAAGAATTACAAGTGCTTGATAAATGACACGCTAGAACCTCTGGTTGATTTCAATGACACACAACTTTGTTCTGTCATTCAAGGAAAACTGAACCCTTCCTAGCCCTCCTGTACACTTTTGTGGGCAAGAAAGTGTCCCCCACCTTTTTCCTGACTCCCTGGAATATTCCATTTTAGAAGAAGATTGTGGGAATATGGTGTCCCTGATGGGAACTCACGTGACAGCACAGTTGTATCTTTTGAAATTGTTTGTGGTCACGTCTGAGTATGTTCTGATCCTGAACCCAGAGGAAGTAAGTATTTGGAAAAACTTGTCGGTGTGTATATGTGTGTGTGTGTGTGTGTGTGTGTGTGTATGTGTGTGTGTTATATGTGGCTGTGTGCACACATGTAGAAACTAGAGATCGATGTTGAGTGATTTCCTCAATTGCTTTCAACCTTATTTTTTTTTTTTTGAGACAGGGTCTTTCACTGAATCTAGAATCCACTTTTTTGACAAAAATGGCTGCCCAGTCAGGCCATGGAATCTGTGTTTCCATCCTTCAGCACTGGGTTACAGATGCTCATTGCTCAGTGTTTATGTAGATAGTAGGTGTCTGTACTCAGGTGAGCATCTCCTCAGAAAGGCCTTTTTAAGGCATTGTTTTTACTTCCTAGTTCACAGATGGAAAGTCGTCCACAGGGTACCTTAGGTACAGGTTCGTGTGCTGGTCCTGGGGCAGAGCTAGAATTTGCTTGGTCTCCTTGAGTACCATTGCACGGTGCTTCCACCGCTGGCTGCATTTCACCTTGTGCTGGGGTGCAGGTCACAGAGTGGGCAAAGAAGAGGAAACTGCTGGCTGTAGACAAGGCCTTAATGGCTATGTATGTACACAGAGGCTGCAGACAGTTTTGCCCCAGAATCTCTTTGTGGTTTACTTGCTGCCATTCTAAAGTCTGGGAAATTTTCTCTGAATATTTCTAAAGGAACTGAGATCTTATCTTCTGCAGCTTATAGTAGAGACAAAAGCATCAAAACAGTAGGGGGGCCATAGAGCCACTCTCAAGCAAACACACTCTGGCAGGATGCCCTCCACTTGAGCTGAATGCAGGCCACCCCTGTTCTCATGCTGCAGGTCTCACCCTTCGCCTTTAACTCGCCCTTCTCCCTCTGTTAAAAAATAGTGATGGCAGCAATATTTCCCTTTTTCATTCTTTTAAGACGTTTTCATTGTAAGATAAGGCATCTACACAGAAATGTGAACAAAACATAAATGGACAATTTTAATGAATAATGAACATGCTACCTTATCCGAACAGTCGCCACCGGCTAAGAAACAGAATATTGTCAGCACATAAACGCCTTTCTGTCTTTCTGTTTTTCCTGATTTACACTCTCTATTTCCTCTTCAAGCAAAAGCACTAGGCTAGATTCTGTGGTATTTATTCAGGATCCATGGCCTACTTCTGTTCTTTCAGTGATTATAGAAGAAATCACAATAGGTACAGATTCACTTATCAAAAGTTATCCATCATTTACTTTGCCAGCCTCCTAATGTGTGCTAGGCTGACAGGTGGCTTCTTCCAGTACGTTGAAGAAAAACACTAATTCTACTGCCTCATGCAGGGCCTTTCTAACTGATATTGAGACATCATCTGTTAGCCTCTTTTTGAAGGCAATGAGGTTGCCTTTTCTCTAGTTTATTTTAGGATACTCCTGTCTAGATAATTGTATTTCTAGGTGTGTATTTAAAAAAAAAAACAATCTGCTTATCATTTGTTGAGATTCTTGAATCTGTACAGTTTTTTTCCTGAAATCTGAGTAATTCCTTTTACTTTGTCAATTCTCATTATAGCCTCCTCTAATATGCTTTTAAACTTCTCCACTGAATTTTTAATATGTTACCATGTTTTCCTAGTTCTAATGATTTCTTTTTTCAAGTTAGTTGACTTCAAAATTTCTATTACTCTACAGATATTATTGCAAGTTTTTCATTTATTTTACTCAACATAATAAACTCACCTGTTTCATTTGGAAGATATGGTTAAAGCATATAATGTTTGTGTGTTTTTTTTTTGTAGTTGGTCATTTCTTTGTGTGTTTCACTATTTTTTTTGTGTGCCTGTCATTGTATCGAAGTATTATTGTATGACTGAGTTTACATGCAGGATAAACAGCTTTTCTACCTTGAACAGGTTGCATTTTAACTTGTAAAGACTAGGCACAGTAGTAGTTCAAGATCACTTTCAATAAAATCTCAGAATTGAGGTTTTTCTAGACCTCACTGAAGTGATTAGAAGGAGGACTACACTTGGCATGAGGAACAGTTTACTTCTGGTTTCCCTGCACTATAAGGATGCTTCCAGGTTCTCTGAAAACCAGGCTCTTTTGAAAATATCTTCTAGTATCCTTGCTTTGAAGACTCTGGGAGATAAAGCATAAAAACAGAGGTTACAACCTGTAAGAACAATAAACATTGTCAGAACAAAATAGTTTTAAAGTCTGCTCTCTCTCTGGTTCCTCAGTATCTTTTTATGTTTAATCTGGTATTTCCTCCTCTTCAAGTCAACTATTTAATCCTTATTACTTTTAGATATTTTGTTCACAACTTCTAGTTGTTTTATTGTTGAATAATCTACATGGGCATAGCTGGATATTGGAGAAATTGTATTTATTTTTATACTCCAACCCCCAATTTGAAATCTGTTCCCTGAAAATACAAGAGATATGCATTAAAGCTCAGAGATACTAAGAAAAATAAATAAATGTGATGAAGTTTAAAAGAAGAGAAAGCAACTAGTGAAAGCAGAGAGAGGACAAAGGATCATCTTACATGACACTGGTCTTGATATAAACTGTAGTCCTTCTTCCAGAAGGTAACATGACATGTTATAACAATGTTTGAACATTTTGGGAGAATGCCATAATATTTACTTAAATGCAAACTGCTGAAAATGACTCTTTTCTCCAACTTAGTGGGATAGTTTTAATAAATCATGGAAGATTAGCATACTGACTCACATGATGATTTGAAACCTATCTGACAGATCTGTAAAAACTGAATGCTTATGATATGACATTAAATGGCAACAGCAGAACATAAACTAATTTTTTCTGTATAAAATAATATCTCTGGAGGATCAAAGGAAAATATATACATTTTGTGCTTGTGCAAGTCAAATCTTGAGAAAAAAGATTTTAAAACTTAAGGTACTATTTTAAGAATTTCCCCCAATTTTAGTCTGAAACTTTGAAAGTTTTTAAAATAAAAGAATGGAGAAAAACAATTTGAATTTGTAAACTAGAAGCTCAGGCTCTACAACCAGGCTGAGTCCATTTTAGCTTCTTTCTCCTGCCATCTCTGTGCGGCCCACAAAATGACCTCAGGTTCTGTTGATCTTTAAAAATGAAAAAGTAAGCAGAACTATGGGGCCTCAACTTGATCATCAGTTTTCGAGTCAGTTCTTAGTGAATGAGGTTCCTTATTACTGTTTGGACATACGTGATCTTTGACTTTTCAGTTGGAAGGTATATTGTAAGGACCTACTTATATATAATCTTTCAATTTACGCTCCAGTAAGTTTATATACTTTAGGAAGTATTTTGTCTCATCATCTTTTGGCACGTCATTCTTTATTCAGCTAAGAGACACTTATGCTTTAATTTCAGTTGTAAAAACTTATTTCTTTGAAGTGATTTTCTTGATCCTCTACTGAAAATTATAATCTACCATACCAACCCTAACAATTTTATCCCAGTAGTACTCTGTTCCCAGCACGAATTATGGCACACCATCACTCATTAACTGCTTACTCTCTGGCCTTCAATTGGAACCTATAAATGGGTAGGGACCATATCTCTTTGATTTATATTCATATAGATATTCATATACATTTAAATATATTCATATCTAAAAATGCTATTTAATATTTAATGTTTTACATACTGTCCACCATATACAGAAAAATGCCTTTCTGGTTATATATTTTCTAGTACAAGGTTTTATCTGCTTGGATATGAAATGCTTTCCTTTTTGTACATTGGAGGTAATTTAATAAAAGGAAATTACTTTCTTATTTAAATATAGTTATTAGGGTAAAATATTCAAAAGTATCACTTTGTTTTATGCTCTTTCTTTTTATCCAGGGGAAACCAATGACTCAAGGAAGCATGAGATGTTTGCATTCTACAATGGAGGTGTGAAAATTTCATGCAAATACCCTGAGACTGTCCAACAGTTAAAAATGCAGTTGCTGAGAGGGAAGGAAGTCCTCTGTGAGCTCACTAAGACCAAGGGAAGTGGAAACCTGGAGACCATTAAGAATCTGAAGTCCTGTCCATTTCAGTTATCCAACAGCAGCATCTTTTTTTTCCTACATAATGTGGACAATTCACATGGAAGCTATTATTCCTGTAGCTTATCAATTTTTGATCCTCCTCCTGTTCGAGAAAGGATACTTACCGAAGAATATTTGCATATTTATGGTAAGACAATAATTGCTTTTCTCATTGGGGTTTAAGAGTACATACACATTTTGACAACATTCTCACTAATGAAAGCAATTAAACAAATAAGTATCTTTTGTGCTTGGGTTCATTTAGGTATAGATGACAAGTCTTTTTGAATGAGATATTCAAGGGATAATGTATTATTGAGAATAACTGATATTATCAGGAATATTCTATTTAATCATATAGATTGTTGAGTTAGAATTAGGTCATATTGTTTTTTGTTAGAAAAAATTTATTTATTTATTTATTTTGGATATGAATGCTTTACTTATGTGTATGTAAATGCACTTGTATGTGTAATGCCTACAGAGGCCAGAAGAGGGTGTCCAGTCCTCTGGAACTGGAATTACAGATGGTTGTGAGCCACCATGTGCATGCTGGGAACCAAACCCAAGTCCTCTGGAAGAGCAGCCAGTGCTCTTAACCACTTAGCCATCTCTTCATTCCCAGGTCATACTGTCTTTAAAAAACTCAAATCATGGTTCAGTGGCCATCACCACTACCCATCCAAGGTATAAAGTAGTTCACAGAGTGAAGTGAGATGATTGGAAATCATAGCTTTAGGCACCACTGACTTCCTCACTCACTCTTTTGAAGGATGCAGACAAAAAGACACTTTTCTTTAACTGCATCTGTCAACATACTAGCATAGTCTTTTCAGTTTTTATTTCTGGATCCTTTCTGTAATACCGAGATGATGTTAGTTACCATCAAACAGATTCATCATTATGATGAAGAAAAACTTTCCTTGACTAAACAGTTTCTTTACCTCAGAAAATAATTTGTGATTCAACACTGAAAGTGGAGATTTGGTTTTGAGTCTCTCATCAACGTATCTTGTTTTTTCAACTCAGAATCGCAGCTCTGTTGCCGGCTGAAGTTCTGGTTGCCCATAGGCTGTGCAGCGTTTGTGGTAGTATACATTTTGGGATGCATATTTATCTTCTGGTTTGCAAAAAAGGTGAGTACTTTCTATTTTTTCTTTATATCTGTTTTCCTTGGTGCCTATTTACGCCGTACACAATGCATGACACTTTTCCTGAACAACGTGACCAATAAGTGGACAATTCCTCCCCCAAAAGAGGCATACTAATTAAACCAATAACTTGGAACAGAGCTTATTTATTTATTACTTTTATAGCTCAATTCATTCCAAAAAGAATTCAGTAGCTTACAGAGACATGTTATTATTACTGTTTTTCAAAAAAGATAGGAATATAAAGGTTATGAAGGAGGTTAGAACACAGAAACAAATGTCTCTGAATTTTCAAAAAATATTAAATACTGGCTTAGAATTTTATTCTAAATTTCCTAAGTCGGTGCAAAGATGAAATAATTAGTTGCAAGTTTCACTTAATTGGTAAGTTGAAAAAATCAATGAGAATATCTTATAATGTGCCCTATAATGTGCCAACAGTAGCTAAGAAGGAAATTGCTTCCTTATATGTTATGGCGTTACACTCCTTATTTTTAAGGAAAACTACAGAAAAGCTTTTCAGGACAGTAAAACAGAGGCAACAGAAAATCTTTTTCTGTGTTGTGGAATGTTCTTTTTCAGACTGCAGACTCTTAATCAAAGAACTCATTCCATTCTGTGTATTATGTGGGTAGGGTGGTATGCAAGGGCATGCTTCTGTGGCCCTTGGCCGGACTGTATGTATCTGTGCCAGCCTAGTACTTGAGAAGCAGTAATGAGGGAGGACACTGAACTAAGGTCCGTTATCTAGTCTTTTAGGGGAAGGAATAATTAATGAAAAATGAGGAAGGAAGTTCCGTAGAAAGCTTTTCTTTTGAAGATTAAAAAATTACATTTTGTGTGTGCATGTGTACATGTGGGCAGGCAGAGGATTCTGTTCTCTTCTTTCACCACTGGTCCTGCAGATCAAATTCAAGTCTTTAGGCTTGGCAGCAAACGTCTTAACCTACTGAGCCATCAGCCCACAAAACTTTTGTTGAAAGCCTTTTGAATAGTGTGCTACTGAGCCTGCAGTCAGGAGGCCAACTTCATTATTACTCTTTTATCATATTCCACTTTAACAAGGAACAGAGAGCACTTGGAAAGCAGTTATGAAGATGAGAACCTGCAGGTGACATTCATGTTTCCAACTTTCTCTTTCAGAAGTATGGATCCAGCGTGCATGATCTTAATAGCGAATATATGTTCATGGCGGCAGTCAACACAAACAAAAAGCCCAGACTCACAGGTACAGCTTCTCTTAGGGATTTGGGGAGGATACAGTGTTCTTCATGTTAAGGCCAGAATTTAATTTTTTTTAAAAAAAGAAAGGAAAATGCCCATGCCCCTAAAGCCTAGTTTTAGTTTATTTGTGTAAAATTCTAGATTTTCATTCTACCTGAATTTAGAATTCTTGCAGTAAATTAAAAACAGTAATGACAGCATGCACAAGACCCATGTAAGTTCAAGCAAGACAAAATCCCAGAGTAGAGTGGGGCAGTTGGAAAGAAGTTCCAACCTTAACTGTGGAACTATTGGCAGCCAACAGCTTCTGGGAGAGGGAGAGTCAGTTTTCTAAGGTTGTGATGCTAGATAGTTTCACCAGGCTCCAGGTCAGTGTTTAGGCATTTGGAAACATAAGCTTGACTTGATAGGCACATATATATATATATATATATATATATATATATATTCATATATATGTATATAAAATCAGGCAGAGGATGTAGATGGGGAGGGGAGGAGATCTAAGAAGTATGGTTAAAATATAATGTATGAAATTCACAAAGTCAATAAGAAAGAATGAAAAAAAAGGAACATAAAAAGTAATGTTTGCAAACCACTACCGAAAGAAAGTTCACAGAGGCCAAAGGTTTGAGTTGGTAGAGGGCTTGTCTGAAGCCCTGGATTGTGTCCCAGCCACACAGAAACAGCCATGGCGTCACACACACACAGTGTTTGGGAAGAGCAAAAGTCAAAGAATCAGAAATTGAAGGTCATCCTCAGTTACAGAGGGAGTTGGAGGTCAGGCTGGAATATATGAGACCCAGTTTTAAAATGAGAGAGAGAGAGAGAGAGAGAAGAAGAAGAAGAAGAAGAAGAAGAAGAAGAAGAAGAAGAAGAAGAAGAAGAAGAAGGAGGAGAAGAAGAAAAGAGAAGAGGAGAGGAATAGAGAACAAACCACAAGTTATGGCAGGAGGATAGCAAACAGAAAATTCAAACCTAGCTTTGGCTACACAGTGAGCTCTTCAAACTAGCTTGAGCAACTTAGTGAATCTTTGTCTCCAAATAAAAAGTAAAGAAAGTAATGGAGATGTATGTAGTTCAATGGTAGAGCACTTGCCTACAATGCATGAGGCCCTAGGTTCAATCAACACAACAAAAGAAAAAGTAGGTCACAACTATGTTTTAATTTTTCATTTAGTATTTAAAAAACTGAGAGGGTGTTATCTTCCTTGTAATGTTCTTTAACTCATAAAATAGACATTTGCTGAATATCCGTTCAGAGCTAGTTGCTGAATGAGTTACTGAGGGGGTGATGTGGATGATGGGAACTTGACTGAGGTTGCGAAGTCTAGGTTGAGGCTATGGGGGGGATAAGGGAAAAATCATCAATACATGCAGTTATGTCTAAGTAAACAGTATGCAAGTCTAGAATCCCTGAATGGCTTCAGGAACCAGAGGAGGAAATTTCACCTGTTTTGCTAAGAGGATGGGATGCTGTCAAGTTGGATCATCCAAAGAGTTTGAAACACCCATCATGGTGTTTACAAATCTTAGGCTACTGGGGGCAAAGGATATGATGTAGGTAAACTGAAACCACTGCATTTTTGCCATCACTCAATTGTTCAGGGACACATGTGGTTGGTCATGGGAGTTGAGCAAGGAAAGGCAGATAAATGTGCTATTAGTGCACATTCCCCTCTTTTTAAATTACTGGAGCTGAGTCCCAGAGTGACCAGCAACTCCTTTCTAGATGGTTAATACCACAGCTTGGACAACTGCAGTGAGCTTTGTTCCGTTCCTTTGCAACTGAAAGAAACATTCCATCTTGATCATTGTGCTAATCATAATATATTTTTATCTTATTTTGGCTTCCCAGAAACAGAATCTGAGATAATCATTTGGGTACAAAGAGTTCATTGGGGGGATGATTCCAGGAAAAAGTGGTGAGGGACAGGGAGGACTGAGGAGGAGAAAAGGCAAGTGACTAGTTGAGGGAATGTTACCAGATTTTTGGTTCTAGTCTCAGGTGACTGACCTCGTGTGCAGAGGACTCCCACAATCTCTGAGAAGGATGATAAGGAGGGTTACTCAGTAGCTTTTTTCCACTAGGTTGAAGCTGACTACAGGGAGTATTATCTCTCCCTTACCCCTTATGTAGGCTTAGAATAATAGGCCTGTTCTCAAGTCTTCAGAGAATCCTAAAGGCAGAAAAGCAGAGAAGCACAGTGGGGTGATGGTGCTGGCATGGCCAGTGTGTGTCTGTGTGTCTGCCCTGGCTGCAGCTTGAGCAAGTGGTAGATGGACTCAAAGTGAAGTTTTCAATTACTAGGTGATCTTGGTGTCAACGGTAGACTGAGTAAAATCTCATTGAGAATGAACTGCTGCTGGATCTTGAAGCAAAGGATGCATTCATGTGTGCGTGTGACTATGTGGGTGTGACAACCCGGGAAAGAGGAAATCTTGATGAAGGGAATTGGGACATAGAGAGCTTTAATAGAAACTTAGCTAATTTTTTGTTACAGAGGTGACCGTATGATCTGGAATACTCTGGCATCCAGGGAAGAACCACAGTGGCCAGCTCCCCTCAAACTTGAAGTGAGAAGTTCTGTTTTGTGGACCACAGGACATATGATTTGACTACAGGCATCTCCTGCTGGTGATTTGTCTGGATTAGTGACTGTCAATCACTTAGAATTTCAACGGATTGCCTCAATATTGCTGAGTCCTCTCAAGGCAAACACCTTTTTGCAACCAGCCTCCTAGAAGGCCCAGCTCATATGTACTCAACAAACTGACCTCACTGGGATCGAATCCCTCTTTTTCTGTATCTGCTTGTAGCAATGCATCATCCAGTAAAACAAGCACATCTACAACATTTTTACAAAGATGCCAAGCACACTGGCAGCCAGGGACCAGCATCTGTCCTTGTTTTAGAGATTCCTTCTTCTTTCTGTAGCAATGAAAATCCCTTTTAGAATCAGACATAGAGGGAGATGGTTCACAACTTTAGCTATTGTATTTCTCAGATGTTGATGTATAGTATATTGTACTAGAATGTTAGTACCAACACAACACTTTCTGCCAACTTCTGAATCTCAGTTATCACTCCTCCGAGGGTCTAGATGCCTTTTCTTGCCTTAATTTTCCTTTTAAAGATACTTCTACATGTCTACTTGGCAGCCTGCAGCCACCTGAATAGGAGGTTTAGTTACATTTTTTTCCTTTGAGGCTCAAAAAATTATATCTATCTATCATCTATCTATCTATCTATCTATCTATCCATCCATCCATCCATATATAATATACATGTGTGTGTATCCTAGTGGATATAATTTGCCCATATTCTCCTGCAAAAATATTTTTGCTTCAAAAGACATCTTATTCCCAAATCTGGTTAAAATGATTTATTATGTTGATATTAGTGGAAACATTGCCCAAAATCAAACACAAATTCATTTTATTACCACATTTTCTACCATTATCTATGTTTTTATGGTGCTATTAATAACAAGCTTAGCTATTCTTGTAGATCATATTAAAGTTGCAAACAAGTAAACAAAGTCATGGTTAATGGGCAGATAGTCTCTAGGGGTAGAATGAATTACCTGTTTTGCCTCAAAGCTGCAGTTTCTAGAGATTGTTGCCAAACTGTAGCTCTGGTGCCTCTGGGTTTGACAGGCTGAAATGGTCCCCATGAACTTAGAGCAGCACTCAAGACTGGGGTGGAATTCATAGGCTGAGAGACTCCACTGAGCCCAGGACAAGCAGCTCCTTTGGCTTTTAGGGTCTGTGAAGAAGGAACACAGGGCCCAAGACATGATCCCCTCTCCTGGGAATGTGAGGCCTGGAAACTGGCCCTGGCATTGCAAGACAGTCCTCTCTAGCATGAGTTGGTAGAAAGATTCTTAGATATACAAACATGCAGCTGTTCTGAGCTCAGTCGTTTCCTCCATTTTCCTTTCAGCGTGTCCACGACTTCTGAAGCAGCCAATGTGGATGCAACTTGTTTTTAACCTTTAAGTAAAATAAGCTTGCTTAGTGGTTTTAAATGTGTAGTTGCCTACTTACAATTTACTTTAAAAGTGAGACCTGATGTATCATTATGTATACTTATTACATTAAGCATGTGTAATGCTGGATATGTACAGTATAGTACTGAACTTGTAATTTGAATCAAGTATAGTATGCTCCCTTTGCAGCTGATTGGGACAAACTGGCTAGCATTCTCTGAGCTGGGTGTATCTTTCTCTGTGGGACTGAGGGTGGGGAGGACAGCCTCCTTGGTGAGTTGCCTGGCTTCATTGTCCCAAGCTGTACCTTAAAGGATCCTCATCCCAACACTGAACATTTTAAAATGAATTAAATGAATGAATTAAATTCATTAAATTCATTACAATGAATGTCTGTGAAATAAAAGCAGATTTTAAGAGGAACCACATACGAAAAAGATTTTTAGCAATCCTAAGTGTTAAAGGATAAGCATTTGATATTCAGCAAGGGAAAAAACACCTCACCAAGTTTTCATGGAGAAGAATAATGATGACCTCAGCTACCATGCACAAATTAGCCTTTGCTCTCTGGAGACCTTGTGCATTGTGTAAGATAGTTGCTATCTTCATCTTATTTTTTCTTTCTTAAACTTTGAAATCATCACAGACTTTCAAGAAATTCAGAAGCACATCAAAAAGACCAATATTTTCCTGAGATAATTTCTGAACTGAACTTCTATCCCCACTGAATGGTATTTCCTGAAGAAAAGCAAACCATGCACCCTAACTGCTTAGCAATCGACAATCGTCAGGATCAGAAAATGGTTAGCACTGATGTGTTGCTTCCATTTAGTCCTCAGACTGCATTTGAGATTTGCTCTTTGCCTCTATGATGTATTTAGTAGCTGAAGGATTCATTGTCCTGTCTCTGTAGTGGCTGTCAGTCTGGCCACCTGTTCAGTCTGTGGCCTTGACTCTTTCAGATTACAGGCCATTATTTTATAGAATGTTCCTTGTTGGGGTCACTCTAGTGTTCTTCAAGAATAAAATGAGGTTTTTCATCTTCAGCAGAAATAACACTGAAGTGTGGTATGCTCTTTTAATTGAGCTATATAGGGCAACTCTCAATTTTGATTTGTTGTATCACTGTTAATGTTCATTTCCATCATTTGACTAAGATTGTGTCTGTCAAGCTTTTCATGGTAAAGCAATTCTTCTACCCTTTACAGTTAATAAATATATTCTGTGGAAAAGTACTCTGAAACATTGTAAATCCTCCATTCCTTATCACAAATTCAATTTCTTTATTTGTATTTGCATGGCATCATGCTTTCTTAGTTCATCCAATGACTGAAAATGTCACTATCACTATTCTTTTTTCTTTCTTTTTCCTTCTCCTCCTCCTCCTCCTCCTCCTCCTCCTCCTCCTCCTCCTCCTCCTCCTCCTCCTCCTCCTCCTCCTCTTCTTCTTCTTCTTCTTCTTCTTCTTCTTCTTCTTCTTCTTCTTCTTCTTCTTCTTCTTTTCTTCTTCTGGCTCTTGTTCTTCTTCTTCATTCTTTTATATACATAGTCTTATGTGGCTCAAGCTGAACTTAAACTTTCAAAAAATGACCTTTAATTTCAAATCGTCTTGCCTCTACCACCTGAGTATTGAGATTACAGGTGAGAGCCACCACACCTAGTTTATGTGGTGCCAGGGATCAAGGCCATGGTTTTCTGAATGCTAAGCAAGTGCTGTACCAACCAATTGACATTTCCAACCCATTATTCTGTCTTGATTCAAAATTGTCCCATCTTTAGCAAGTAGGAGCCAGTCAAACTGAGTCTTTGTCCTTTCTATGTCCCCAGCATTCTTTCAGGATATCTTGCTTGCTCACAGAACAAGATCTTCACCATAGGTTTTCCTCCCAGCACTGTATCACCTGCTTTTCCAAGAACCTTAGTTCCCTTCAGTGAAAAATGCTTTTGAAAGCCAAATTCTAGGCATTAGTTATGCTCACTGCTCCTAGGACAAGTCAGTGGACACAGCTGGGATCATTTATCTATCCAGATAGATACATAAAAGTACAAATAGAAATAGAGATGTAAATATGATGCATATATATGTGTCTACAAAAAATACACACACATATACACACCTATGAATGTATCTATCTAGAAATCAATAAATTCACACCCATACCACTAATCTGATACAACAGTACACAGATCGTTCTAGCTTGATCTTCTTTTACTTATTCATCTTCTGACAGGAGGAAATCCAGCTTTTATGTTTTAATACACTTATGTATGTGATCAGTCCCTGGTATGAACTCTACCTCACATCATCTTCCTTCCTTCTCCTGCCTCACTTCACATAGTGTCTGCTTGTCTCTGCTTAGACCCTGACTTTCATGCCCAGCTGGCTAATCCTGTTACTCTCTTTGCTCAGATGGAGACTAGACACCCCAGCCTGAGCTCCTTAGCTTCAAGGATCCTGTTTGGGGATCTCACACCCCAGGTTTGGCATTCCACATTGAGGAACCCCTCCTTACTCTGCTCAGGGCTACAGTGAACCCCTGGCTAAAGAGGTATAGTCCTAGGCCCTGAATTTACAGCAGCTTGTAGAGCATATCTGTAGTGCTAAGTTCTAGTTACCTGCTAGGATGCCTGGCTTGGTACTCTATCATTAGCCTCTCCTTCCCCGACTTTGTCTTTCCTTAATAACTAGTGTTTTTTTCACTTGCCACATACTTCTTACCTTGGAATTATGTCTTACTGTTTTTGGAGAAACTCAAATGGAAACATTCCCTTTGCTCTGTCAGGCCTAGGATGGTTTATCTTCCCTTGTTTATTTCTTGATGAGTTCCACACCTTGGGAAAACAATCTCTTCATTAAGCCTCTCCCTGCTTAGCCTTTTAAAATTCTTTTTTTTGTGGAACCTCTACTGAGTCACAATAAAATGTGACCTGCTCCTTCTCCAAGCCTACTCCCTTTCCTTTCAGTCACTGCACTGGGACATGGACTCCTACAAGGCTCTGACTTTCTTTACAGTGTCTTAAATTCCAAAGAATAAATTTCTCTACTTTATAATATATATATATATATATATATATATATATATTTATTAAACTCACATTACTCACGATGAGAGACCATTTTTTACTTTTTGAATCTAAATCCTTAACCTCCTCCACTTAAACAAAATGTATTTGTTGATAAGATTTCCCCTGATGCCACAGAAGACAGGCTGTGCTCAGACTGTGTTAGCTGACCTTCGTTTTATGAAAAGAGAAGCTGGGGAATTTGAAATTTTCCAGAAGAATGAATGCAGCAGTATCAACATTTAATCTTTTCCTTCAGAGTCTGCGCTCTCAGTAAGATGAGGAAGGTGGTGAATCCATTCTCTTTTTCACAAAAAAGCAAGAGATGCTGGGTGTCTCTCACTCCAAGCCATGTTTTACTTCTCTCTACCTTGCTGATTAGTGCTTATGAATTCAATGTATGAATCTTAATGATTTACCACCTTACCATATGTTCTGTCTACAGCAATGAGACAGTTTGGGATCAACTCTATAAATAGCTCAAATAACAACCCATGTGGACTCTTAACTTTCTTGGTCTTTCAAAATCTATCCACTGCATACCATTTCTCGAACATGCTCTAAATGTTGCACAGTGGCATCTTTTCTCCATTACACTCCTCAGCATAGTGCTTTCTATGTTTTTTTTTTCAAGAAGCTAGAAACTGTGGTCAGGCAGGTTCATTGGGAAATATGGTCTCAGAATAGAGATGGGCAAAACCCATGGTTGTCTGACTTTTTACTCCTTAAGAAAGGTACATCCATCTGTTGAAGCTAATTTCCAGTATAACATGGAAAAAATACATCTTTGGTGTTAACAAATAACACAAAGAGATTATGGTTCTCTGGTGAGTATACTCAGTCTTAGAATGTGACTTTTCCTTAGTATTATCTCTCTGTAGTCTGCTATTTGGGCTTTATACTAATAGCCCAAAGTGATTGCAGTTTATGATTAAAGTTTATGATTAAATGTGGCACTCTATTTTGTCATCATAATTACAATAATGTGAAGCTCATTGACAATGCTTTCTTGGAGCCAAATACTTCATCTACAGTTCAAACTCTCATATAAATCCTGTAAAATCCCCAGTGTAAAAATCCAAGAACTTCTCAAGTCTACTCCTCAGAGTTCACTTCAAAGAAATGGTATTTCATTAGAAATAACTTTCATCTCATAAGCATATATTTTCCTAGACTTTGAGGACATGCCAAATTAGGAATGGGTTCATTCCAAAAGCATGACAAAATTTCACAACAATAAAAAGAATTCCCTTTTCTCATGATCAGTCCCTCTCACATGCATGGCAGCAGCTGTTGAGGAGCATCTCCTTTGCTTTCTTCTTCCCTAAGCAGTCTGTATGTCTCTTTCATCTCCTCCCACATTTTTCTATCTGGAACAGCTGGCACATTATTGTGCTTTCTTGTTCACATCATCCATATATGGTTTTCCTATGGCTCTTGCAGTGAATGACCACAGACTTCGTAATTTGTGCTGTAGAAACCAGTGCAAATTAATTTCCTCACAGTTCTGGAGATCAGAGCTCTATCATCTAATCTCGAATGAAGGTATTGGCAACTCTGGGGAAGAATCCACTTCTTGCCTTTTATATCTTTTGGTCTGTGGTTATAGCACTACGATCTCTAGTTCCCCCATGGCCAGGGGAACAAGTGGTGAGACATCTTACTGGAGTCATGTTTTAAGCCCTGTGCTGAGAGTCGACACTGCCACTATTGCTCTGGTGTGCCGCCCTCTTGACTTGCCAGTTATTTTCTTTCTTACTTGCCAAGTACTTGAGTTCAAAATTTTGAGATCAATAGAGAAGGCTCTATGGTCTGGAAAACATACCTCTTGTGTGATAAGGTTCCTTACATGATCCAGCACATGCACTTGATCTCTTGGGAGCTGGTACGCTCCAGACTCAAGGCAGGCTGTCCAGGGTACGTCTTGTTCTGTTGCTAGTATTTTTTTCCTATTCCTCCTGAATATCTTCTGAGGAGCAGTATTCAACCTGCCCTAGTACCCTAATCATCAGACTTTATCTTTTTAAAAATATTTTATTATTTTTATTTTATGTACATGAGAGTATTGTCTTGCATGTGTGTAAGTGTACATATGTCATGGAATGCCCACAGAGGTCAGAAGAGGGTGTCAGATTCCCTGGAACTAGAGTTATAGATGGTTGTCAGCCACCATGTGGTTGCTGGGAATCAGACCTGGGTCTTCTGCAAAAGCAGCCAGTGCTCTTAATCACTGAGTCATCTCTCCAGATGCATAAGGCTTCTTTTGATGTACACCTATACCTTTCTTATGCATTCATGCACATAATTACAGATGTTACAGGGCTTTTCCTACCCTGCATTTGATTTTTGACAAATGGTAATCTATCATATTACACATGAGATTCAAGTGGAAGTTTTTTAGAAACTCAGGCTTTTGAAGGGGCAGGGAGGATTTCCTATGACTCCCCACTTCTGTTCCTGATCTTGATTTCTATATTTAAGAGTTACTGAATCTTTCGCTAAGTCTCCTTCTCTGAAATCCCATAACTTTCCTTGAGAGAGCTCCCAGCACTGTCTTCTTTTGGTTATTTCCTTTTCTGAGTTCCACAGTTCTGAGCAGAGTTTTTGACCTCATCCCACTGGGCAGAGGTGAACCACTTCTCTCTACCGTACTGGGCTGGAGTGGAGTGAGGGAAGGAGAATGAGCCTCAGTACCATGGTTAAGGTGAATTCAACTGTCAGTGCTAGTTGCCTTTCCATTACTTCTACCAAAACATCTGTAGACCTAGTGGTTTCTTTGCCAGTTAATGTACTAAAGGAAAAGAATCCCTGAAGAACAAATTATACTCGAAATTCAGTGCAGCCTCTAGTCATGTGAACAAAAGGCTCAATTGCTTCATCTAGCCAGAGCTGCCTTGCCCTTTATATTCTCGGGTCCTTCTTCACTTCATTAATGTGGGAAGTGGGCTAGACTTAATTAAATTGTTTTAGGTCAGAGCTTCCCTTCTAATGAACATCAGGGTGGGTTTCTCCATTTTCCTACACTTTCTGGTATACATTAAATGCTACAGCCTCTGAATTTAATTCTTTTGCCACATTTAAGAAAAAAACAGATATTTCTGAGAAGCATTGTTCTAATGAAAGAAACCCACGTGGGTGAATAAGAGGAATACGAAGGCCTGTGACTGCCTTCCAGTCAAAGATTGGATCCAATCTAACATTTCCAAAGCAAGACTTTAAGAGCAAATTCTTCTGTGATGTAAGAATCAAAGGAGTGATTTAAAATAACCAAACTTGCTCTCCATTCTTCTCTTCCCTGTGTAACTCTGTTTTCTTACCCTAAAGGAACAGTTATATTAAATTGTGGCATTCAAGGAAAATATGGAAATCTAACTGCTCTGAGTTTTAACTGTATAGAATAATCAGCTATATGGGAATAAAAGCAAAATCTGAGGCATTAAATCTGATCAAAAGGAAAGTATTTATAAAGTCCAGATAAAAAGGAGCTTGCTCCTCAATTGCAGCCTGTCCAGTGACTGCAGTTCAACTTCACAGATTGCCCGAAGGAATGAAATAACTTCCCTTCATTACATTTCTAGAAAGAATCAGAAGCAGATCAGAAACTATCAAGGTCTACATGATCAATGGATGTTTTAGAGTAAGGAAATAATCTAATCCCTTAATCAGTGTCAGGACTGTTTCCATAGTAATCTGAAAGAGCCACTGAGTTTTGATTGAGCACAGTGAATGACATTTTACTCTCATATGGGGAACCATTTTATTTTGTAAAAATTCCAAATACTAGCAGACCCTTCCTATGTTTAACTGCTTGCATTCTTATACTGTCACGTGTTGATTCTAGTTCACACACACACACACACACTCTTTCCTCCAGATGATAACCTCATCTATACTTTTTTCATTATCTCTTCCTTCCAATTCCTTATTTATTCAAGAAAAATTTAAGTCCAGTGTGTGCAAGGCAGTCCACTATGTACCATGAGAATCACAGTGTAAATCCTGATTAGTGCCTTCAAGGAACTAGAACTGATGACAAAGCAGGAAATAGAGAACATAGTGAGTAGCCAATCTGGGTGAAAATGAAGTGTTAAGTAGTTGACAAGCTCAGAGATTCAAGAAAGAGAATCCTAATTAATAACCCAATGTGAACTGAGCCTTGAAGGATGAGTAGGACTTTGACAGGAGGAAATAGGGAGACATTAGTATCTTTGCTGAGGGAATATTTCAGGTAAAGTAGGACAGGAGGAAGCAGTCATTACATTTCCCTCACATTTCCTGTGTAGAGAACTCTATTACGTAACATTTCTAGCTTTGACACACATATTATTTATTTTTCCTTCACTGGATGATAGGTAACAGCTAGGGACCTAGTTAATTTTAAAATATTTTATTATTTTATGAGTCTGAGTGTTTTGCCTGCATGTATGTAAGTACACCTGTATGGTGCAATGACCATGGAGGTCAGAAGAGGGTGTTGGATCATCTGGAACTGGAGTTATGAATGGTTGTTAGCTGCCATGTGGGTGCTGGGAACCAAACTCAGTCTTCTGCAAGAGCAGCCAGTGTGTCTAACCACTGAACTATCTCTCTAGGCCCTGGAGCCATTTTGTAAGCAAAATAATACATGAAGATTGGGGGCCTTGAGCAGGAAGTTCTAAATTTTGCATTTTAGCAAACATGGGCTATTTCTGTCAAAGCAGTTAACCAAAATATAAATGATAAAAACAAAATTTATATGCAATTCATAGATTGAAATTTTTGCTCTTGGAAAAAGAGCAAAAATTAAGAAAACTACTAAGAAAAAAAATCACAGACTGGTAAAAACATTTTAATGCAGAGACCTGATACTGAATTTGAAATCAGAATTTGTAAATCATTCTTAGAAGTCAATAATAACAAGTTAAACAACAGAATTAAACATAGACACAAGATTTAACAGTTACTTCCCAAGAGATGATATGCATACAATAACAGTCACATGGGAAAAAATCAATATCAGACCATGTCTTATGAATTCTCCTCTTGCAGTGAGGCCAGGAGTTCAGTCCCACCCCACCCCCAGGTTTGAACTGATTGAGCAAACGGAGAATGCTCTCCAATTAGAGAAATCAGTTTATTCCGGGTTACTTATTGTTGGGCATACTGCAAGCTGGGCCTACCCAGGCCGCCTGCTAGGAGGAACAGAGGAATGGTTCCTGTGGGTGTGGCATTCTGCTCTGGCTAGTTGTGAGACCAGCATCTGGAAAGAACCTGCCTACCTGGGGATAAACTTACTATTGGCTGTATTGGGACCCACCCCATAAGGTCATTCGCTATCCAGACCTATAAGAGCTTGTGCACCAGTTCAATAAACGAGTTCGCAGTGCCACGCGCTTGGGCTGCTTCCCGTCCAACTCCCAGAGTCTGCGGCTTGACTCTGCGTCTACTCACCCCCAACCCCTCGGGCTGGCCCCCTAAAGTCCACTCGGGGCCAGCCCGAGTGTTGAGACACATGGTAACTGACATGACAGTAGCGGACATGTCTATAACTTATAAAGGATTCATTCCAGTGGAGAGAGTCAGAAATTTCATATGGGGGAAGCCAGCTTCCTGATCAGAAGTCCGGTGGACCTCTGGCACACCCCCCCAAGATGGAGACCAGCAGTGCCCCATCCATGCACTGTACCCCTCTCTCCTACCCAGCCTTTTCTACTTTCCCACTGGACCCTCCCCCCTAAGTCACTAGTTGTTTGGAAAGTAGTTTACTCTATTGGCTTCATCTGTGTCAATCACATTCTTGGGCATATGTTCCTTGAGGCAGAGAGAAACTGTAAATTTACCCTGACAGACCAATACAAACTGAAGTCACAGCCATGTAGTCCTGCACACACAACAGTGTACCTCAGATTAAGATGTGGTCTTTTAGAGAAGATGCAACTCTCCTACTTTGCTAATGGGGATCCAAAATGATAATTCCGTTTTGGAAACCAGTTTGGCAATTTCTTATAGTTTAACGTACTTTTACCCTATGACCTAGCAATTTCACTCATAAATCTCTTCTCAAAATATGAAAACACATATCTTCCCCAAAACTTGTATGTAAATGCTCTTAACAGCATCATTCATATTAAGTAAAAACTAAGAACAAGAAAAATGTCCATCAGCTGCTGAATGAATAAATGACTTATGCAAAATCTATACACTAGGATACTAATTCAGTAATAGGAAGGAAGAAATGATTGGTGTATGAAATAATATGAATGTGTCACAAAAACATCTGGCTCATTGAAAGAAACCAGACTTGAAAGATAATCTATTACATAATTATATGTCTGCGGCATTCTAGAATAATCAAAACTACATTAAAGCAAATCATTGATTTCCTGGAGTCAAAAAGAGAGAAGAAATTGTGAGAAAGTTTTCTGAGGTTATAAAATATTCAATATCTTAATTTTGGTATGGTTATGTTACCATCTACATTTGGCAAAACTCATCAAACTGAACACTGAAAACGGGAGAATGTATAATATATAAATTATACTTCAATGAAGCTTTTCAAAAATTAGGAAATGGTTACTATTATTATAAACAGATTATTTCATCATATTTTTGGAGAAATAATTCACTGAAATTGTTGTGAACTCAAAGACTAAGAAAGCATTAAAATGTCTCCTATGATACTCTACCTCTAGGAATGTGACTTTCTTAAGAAACTCAGAGGAAATGGAAATGTTTTGAAAACTCTGCCTTCATTTTCCTTTGCAAAATAGAACAAATTGATGGATGAAGACTGGAAGGGGGACAGTCTGACTAAGCTGACATCTTGGAAGATGAAGGCATCAGTGAGGGAAAGGCCTCTAGAAGAGAAAAGGAGATTGATCTAGGTCTGACTCCTACTAAGTAGGGTACTAGACAGGGAAAGCATTTTACTGTTTATAGTTCATAAACAATGTCTGACCTCGTGGTCTAAAAGAGGAAAAGGGCATCCGTTCAGAGAACAGATTGTAATCAGCTAGGACATTTTGAGAGGTGTTAATTTCAAACTTTGAATTCTTTGATAAGAATTGTCAGAAAATTGACCCTTGTAGGTGGCATGAATCTGCACACATTTAAGAGTCAAGGATCCTGTCCTAAATTACTTTCTGTTGCTGTGATAAAAACACTGTCCAAAACCAACTTGGGGAAGGAAAGGTTTATTTGGCTTACATCTCCATCATTAAAGTTCATCATTAAAGGAATGCAGATCAGTAACTCAGGGTAGGAACCTGGAGGTAAGAGCTAAGCAGAGACCAAGGAGGAATGCTACTTACTGGCTTAGTTCTCTGACCTGTGCTCAGCGCTCTTTTTTATACAACCCAGGAGCATCTGCTCAGGGGTGGTACTACTGAGAGGGGGCTGGGTACTTCTACACCACTCAGCAATCAAGAAAATGCCTCACTGACATGGCCACAGGCCAGTCTGGTATAGGAAATGCTTCAAATGAAGTTCCTTCTTCCCATATGTATTAGGTTGACAACCAAAGCTATCCAGCACAGACCCCCAACATTAGTATAAAATACTAAAAGAATTATTGTATGAATTTCAAGGATGTGTGAGAAGTCATCACATGCTTGGGTCTGTGAAATTAGGATGATAAGGAAGACCCTAGCAAAAAGTGAAGCCTCTTTAAGAGGAAGCATGTAGAAAGTTAGTTTTAATTGTGACTTTGGTTAGATGGTTGGATATTTGCTTGATAAGTGAACATCTTGAGACAATGGAATTATCCAAGTCGAGCAGGCAAAGGACAAAATTTGGGAAGTGAGAGATTTGGTAGCCCAACAATTTACTGATTTTATTTTTTCCTCTCTGGGTGCCTGGGATCATTTAAAAGAAGTAAAAATAGTCTAGAAGAAGCTGAGAATAAAGTACAAGGAAAGCTACTTAGATCCAAAAGCCATATAGCCACACTCGTATTAAATTCGAAAAGTAACCATTTAAGTAAGAGGCTTAATTGTTAGAGTTAACTAGGAATTTTGAACAGAGCCATAACAGACTTTTGGAAAGAAATAAGAGGATAGGAATAAAAACATGAATCCCCAGAAATGCACCCTATTTTTGCAAAAACTAAACAAAACATGGAGATGGATGAGATGCTGTTTAAAGCCTGGGGCACCTGAAAGCTGAGTGCAGACTTTAAATGCTTTGAAGACATAATTCAGTGAAGCTTCTACAGGATCTTGAATCAAGGAGTGAGGCTTCAGCCAGAAGGAAGCAGAGGGAGTAGAAAACAGCTTTCATCATAGGCTCTGGCAATCCTATGTCACAAGATTTATAGGGAAAATAACCACTACGTGATAGGCCTATACTTGCTTTCTCAGAGAGGGTCTGGAAAGTATGGTCTTCGTAGATACTGCATCCAGTATGGCACCAAGGCATCAGAAAAACGATATTGGAAGAAGAAATAGAAATAAGATTAGTAGCTAGTACTGTAATTTAAACATAACAGATTTCTAGATTTTCTAAGACGATAATGTCTTTATTATTTTTTTATGATGAACGAGAGAGTGTGCACTTAGATTTGCCCTCAGATATTATTAGATCTTAGGAAATTTTTTTCCTAACTAGATTTAAGTCCATGGTCATGAACTTTAAATAAGTGCTATCAGCTGTCTGGCTCCTGCAGTACTGGGGTAGAGACCATTTCCCCTCTGACTCCCCCACTTCCTTCAGTAGCACTGACTCACTGCTGTGGTCTTTGGCTATGGTAACGGGTGTCTAGACTCAGTGTTTTGGTCACTTGGATGACCTCTCTACAAAACGGGATTTTTGATGATGATCTTGGTATGTCTTTTCAGTCTTTGCATGTGAGGAAACAAAAAGTTGAACTCATTTCAGTGCTCAAGGTCCCAGGCAGCAGTAGTTGAAGGAACACTGGCTCTACCAGATACGTGAGGTTAAGCCCTTTAGTGGAGTCTATGTGGAGCAATAACTTGTGATGAAAGAATTAAGGATGTTCATTTTTGCAGGTTAAATTATTTCAACTATGACTTGGAAGAAAATTTAATCTTTGGACTTCAGTTTCTTATGGGAATTTCACAATATGAGTGAGTTTATATGCAAATTTTTATCATCTTTGAGTTGTTTAAAATTTATTGGTGGAATATGCTAGCATTGCATCTAAACAGATTGTATGATCTCTTGCATGCTAAACTGAGCAGTAGAGTTGGATGTAATTTGGGATGGTAAATGGAAGAAACACCTTCCCTTCCTCCTGTTCCTCCTTGTCCTCCTCCTCCTTCTCTTTCTCCTCCTTCCCCTCCTCTTCCTCTTCCTCCTTTCTTCTTAAGCTGTTCTCTGATCCGTCCTTTTTGCCTGTCTTTCTTACTCTAAGCATTCTGACTTGTGGAAGATATCAGTAGGTTCATTTTATCTATTTGACGGGGCTTACCTACTTCAAGTTCTAAGCACTAGAATTTTATTTTCTTTAAGGTTTGATCTGGCTATACAGCCTATTCTGGAGCCTTGAATTCTTGATCTCCTGCCTCTGCCTCCTGAGGCTGGGATTACAGATATGTACCATCATGCTTGGCTAAGGATATTAATCCTTATTATTTTGTCTATCTCTGTGAGGTAGAGCCCCAAAATAGTGTTCTATTTTCCAGATTCAGAATTTGTTTTTAATTTCACAAGTTAGCTCCATATTTGTATGGCGTAATGCAGTGTGGGTCTTAGCCAGGCCACCTGCCAAAGAGACGGAACACTAGTGGCTGCAGTCGGGAACCACCCCATAGGGCGATTGGCTAACCAAACACATAAAACCGTTTGAACTTCCTTGAATAAACTGAGTTTGCTGCGACTTGCCCTCCGCATGCTTTAGTCCAGCTCCCAGTGTCTGTGTTTCCACTCTGGGCCTCTCACACCCTCTCTTTGGAGACCCTGTATCCAGCTCAGGCTGGCCCCGAGCAGAGGGACCCCAACACATATTTAGCAATAAACCTAACATTTTGATCTCTATTTTCGTGTGTCTCAACAGCAGTCTACTTCTCAGCTGGTCTTTCACATACCTGTTAACTCAGGTATGCAATAAGAAGGATGCTGCTTTTTTTAAAATTCTCTCAAACCAGAGGATTCAGTACAAAAACTGCAAAGACAGGGAAGAGCAGGAATAGTTAGAGAGCAGTGACCTGGAAGTGAATGAAAACAGTGGAAAACCAGCTAGGGAACATTCCTTTGGGTCAAACAATGAGAGGAGGTTTATATGAAGAAAACTGCTTTGTCTTTGAGACAGTGTCTCACTGTGTAGTCTCTACTCACAGAGATCCGTCCTCCTGCATCTAGCTACCAGGTGCTGGGATTAAAGGTGTATGCCACCATGCCTGGCCTGAGAAAACGTTTAGACTGTAAAAATTAACCAATGACAGGAGCATTGGAGGGCAGAAATATATCTACACATGATTTTCCAAAGAGTGAATCAGCAGTAGTAAAGTGGAAAGAAGGAATGACCATATATTACAGAGATGGAGCCAATAGAACTTGGTTGTGTGTTGGGGTGGGAAAGAATTAGAGTTGTCAAAACACTACATTTAAAAATTGACAGACGTTTTTCTGTAAAGAGTCAGGTGTACATTTTAGGCTTTGTGGGTCATACAGTCTCCATGGTACCGTAGCATGAAATCATCCATGGGTAACATAGAAGCAAGCCCTTGTTCCAATCACATTTTATTTACTTCAGTGTCTGCTCCTGGGCTATGATTTGCTGACTCTTGGTTTAAAGGTTATGGAACCAGTGTTAGCTGCTCAACTGTCACCTCTGGGGTCTAATTCAACCACTTGTCCATATCTTTGGATGTTGGGACTGTAACACTGCAAATCACATTTTAAAATCACATTTCTGTTTTTCCAGCTGTATGGTGTGAAGTCTGAAACTGTGAGGTGAGACACACCCACTCTTGGTTTGCTTCCTGATCTTATTTGGGTCCCCACATTTTGACCAAGGCAGCTGCAGTTGATTCTGATTTCCAGTTGGTTTTCACGTTTTCAGAAATCAGCTGTCAGTAAGCTACCTTGGAGATACCAGTACCTGCTGACTGGCATCCTTTCATCCCAGGCTCATTTCAGTATCTGGAGGGTCCCATTCCAAGTTCCTAAGAACTCAGTGCCAGTTAGCCAGACTCCTCTCCTCACATCAGAACACTCAAGCTCCAGATAACCCTAGATCTCTGTTTCGCTCCACCAGCTCTATGAGTGGTAGCTGCCACTATCTTTCTGTTATATCAGTATTTCCTCGTACCTTTTCAATCCCTCATTACTTATTTACCTTGTTACTTATATTAAATTCAATTGAACTAACTGATGTGGTTTCCATTTTTTTGACCAAATACCAATACAGAATTATATAGATCAACACAAAACTCTATTTTATATAGAATAGAGTTTGCAGAAGGGAATAGGCAAGAAATCAAAGCAGTTTAGCCTTGAAGCCTTGATCTGTTGAGTCTACTTTTAGAAATAAGTGGCTTGACGTCGTGACCAATGATCACTTATAGATTTCTAGTTGGTAATCAGATTTTGAAAGAAGTCAGGGATATGTTATTATCTAGAGGTGTTTATGTGAGCAGAGAACCAAGTACACATAGAGAAAAGAGAGAAATAAGAAGCATCTTCATTTCTGAGATATGATCAAGAATCTAGAAACATAAAGACCATGAAAAAGGATGGTCTTGGAGGTAGAATGGCACCTGCAGAATTTAAGAGTCCAAGAAGGCGTTCAGCATGGACAAATTATGTAAACATCAAGGTAGATTGCTAGTGACTTAGCTGAGAATCATTTCAGTAGAAGTGTAGATAGAAATATATGTTGTTAAATTTATTTATTTTATTTTATGTGTATTTTTTTCCTACATGTATTTAGGTGCACCATATACATGCAGTGTCCACAGAGGCAAGAAAAAGGTATCATAGTCCCTGGAACTGGAGTTGTAGATGGTTGTTGGCTGCCATGTGGGTGATGGGAATTGAACCCAGATCCTCTGTAAGAGTAGCCAGTGTTTTTAACTGCTGGTGCTGATACATCTCTTCAGTCCCCATTTGTTTTTTGAGACTGGGGCCCATTATAGCTTAGACTGGCCTCAAACTCACTATTTATGTGTGGATGGCCTTGAATTCCTGATCCTTCTGCTTCTACCACCCAGATGCTGGGATTACAGGAGTGCACCACCATGTCTGCTGCAAAGACAGAACTGGAAGAGTAGGTTAGAGAAGTGGGACCAAGAATATTTAATGATGAAGAATATGTAGAGACTTTTGAGCCTAAGTGAATAAACGAATTTTTTTTTGAACTTAGCTTAATGAAATCTTTAGGTAAAGAGGATATCAGTTGTGAGGAGGTGATAAAATACATGTGGAAAAGGGAAAACACATAGAATACCTGAATGTTAGAAGATGGGTGAGAAGATCTGAGGTAGAATATGCTACTAATGCATAAGATCCAGGTGAGTTCAGGTATGATGAAACGGGAAGCAAAATTTGTTATAAATAGTGAAACCTTTTTACTTCTCAAGCAATATTGGGACCAAATGACTTTTCATAATTCTCTCTTAAACAGAGCTGAAGCCAATCAATAATAACAGCTATTGATTCAGGAAAGGTAAACTTATGAATGATGAGACAGTGCACCATCTTGCCCAGATTCTCTTTCAGACTTAGCTGCTGGGAATGCCCTTGGGAGAAAACCTTTACTTGTCATTCCCCGGAGGGATGTTGCTCCTGCAGAAAGATGCCTTGCTCAAGTCACTCCTTTCCAGGGGCAGCTCATGTGTACTGTGTGGTCCAACATGGAACATGCCTGATGAGACATTTAAATCCAGAGCTCCTGAAGGGGGCTGAGTAAAACTGTGTAACCATGTTACAGGCTGACTCTCTCCCTCCCCCGGTGTCTGCCCATAAATGTACCCTCAAGGGCACTTTCTAATAACCATTCTGAGTACTGAACTGCCACTAGAGTCTATTTCATGGAGAACTCAACCGGTGCTTAATTCTAGCACTTGTTCATCAGAACCAGATTCACATTCTCGCCTCACTGTACTCTCCAAATCAACGTATTTTGTGATAAACTCTCCCAAATACCACCGAAATTCTTACATTGTAAGATATTTCATAAGATTATGTAGCCTATGCTTAGATGACCTACCTCAAGGTTCTGCTTTGAGATGGTTCTTACCTTAGCAAGTTTAACAAATTTAGTTGAGCTTGAATAGCAGGTTCTTTTGATGTTCTAAAGATTTGATAGTGGAAAGTTACCACCAAAAGTATTATTCTCAATTTTCAGGAAGTCTGGTAGCTTCCAGGAAATAAAACTGTTGGCTTATATATTTTTTAGCCAAGTAATCAGCTCTAAAAAGCATGCTTTCTGTCTTGATCTATGATTTCCCAATGATTGTCGATCACCACGACATAAGGAGGGGTGGAAGTTATGCAAACTTGGGCTCAGGTGGCGTGGTATAGGACAGTCAGAGAAGGTAGTTATGACCTTCACCATGCAGCAATGCCCCCAGAAATCCTTATTTCCCTAATGAAGCAGCCTGGGCTCTGGTGAAAGTGAAGTCCTTGAAATCTGCTTTAACTTAAATGTTATTTGTCTCCCCCATTCCAAGATGGCTTTGCTCTCTCCCCAGCATCCTCAAGTTTCTGGTTTTCCTGGATTTCTCATCACCCCCTTCCACATGATCCCCTGCTGAACAAAGAATCAGCATAAGACGCTTAAAATAAAAGCACAGAAGGCTTTTATCTCTTCCTTGTGTAAGACTTACTGGTATGAGTTTAAGAGCATATGGGTCAAAAATAATAATCTTCCTTTCAAATAACCCTGGCCATACCCCTAAAATGATGGTGTGTATATGAGAAGGACTCTGATGTTCTTAACTGTGATATGACCCTGTGAAGAAATGTTTTCTCCTGCCTTTGCCTCCAGTCCTAAAATATTCAGAGATGAGGGCTTTCTGTATAATTTCAGTAGTTCTCACTGGACTTTGTTTCTTTTATTTAATTTAAATTTTGTTTTGTATATGATGCATTGTGCATGTGGTGGTGGTGGTAGTGTGTGTGTTTGTGTCTGTGTGATGTGTGTGGTGTATGCACTTCTTAGAGTAGATGTGTGCTTATCTGTATGTGGATGCATGGAGGCTACAGGTCCATGTCAAATGTCTTTCCTTGACATTCTCCAACTTTATTTTTGGAGTCAGGGTATCTAAGTGAACCCGAAACCCATGGATTTGGCTAGACTGGTTGGTCAATGAACTTCAGGGATCTGCCTGTCTCTGCTCCCTTCACTCCTTTGTTCTTAGGTGCTGAAGGCACAAGAACATTTGGATTCTGGGATCTAAACTCAGGTCTTTGTGCTTACATGCTCAGCACTTTTACTGATCTCTCTAGCTCCTAGACTGCATTTCTTATTTGTGAAATTTAGAACAATTTCTTCCTCCCTTTAATAAAAATATCTTATTTTAGCCATCACTGAATGCCCATTAGAGCAGGCCTGCCAACTTTCTAATGAGCCCCTGCTTCGCTCTTGAAGATGGTTAGCAAACCTCTTCTCCCCTGCTTTTCTTTAGGCTAAATGGACCCAACTTTTTCTGTTATATGATTTCCAGAAGATAGATTCAATTTCTCTTATTTCAATGCATTATTGTTAAAGGCAGGGGTAGGGTCTTAAGTCAAGATCAACCCATAAAAGATCCTTAATTCAATTTGCCAGTCTCTGAGTTTTAAGCTTTTGAAGTTTGGGCTTATTTGAAGTCATATAGGCTTCCTCCTCCTTGTCTTAGCTTCCTCATCAAGACCGAACAGTATGTCTAGAGGTATTGAATGTTACAGTGTCAAGTGGGCACTCCACCCAGCTTAGGTTCTTCCTGCTGTACTCAACAAAATGCCTTGAACCTCTGCTGGGTGTAAAGGCTACTTTGGAGCCATCTTTGCTCAGAGACACAGTAGGACGCCAGTCTTAGCAGAGAAAACGAGAATGAGTTCTGATACCAATAATCTGGAAACTCTGCCGCCTCCACAAAGAACAAAACAGAAGCTCTTGCTAAGCACTTTTTCCCATAGTAAAATTTGTTTTTCTGAAAAGGATGTACTTCTGTTGCTGTAGATAGAATTAACATATGAAATTTTTTTACAAAAGGCAAACCTGAATTTTAATTGACACTTTCTTTAAAAAAAAAAAAGATTAGGACACTTTTTAAAATTACATGCTTGAAAGAAAGTTTACAATGTAGCTATGCAATTTCCACTAATAATCTGCCTAAAATTAGTACATTTTCTGTTCTCATAATTATCAGGAGCTTTTTGACTTTGGCACCTCACATCTCTTGTTCTAACTACAGCTGTCGCAAGCTTTGAGCTTTCCACCTTCGTTGTTACCACTCTCACATCCCCAGTGCCTTCTCTGTGACTCTGGCCTGAAGCAGGATTGTTATAGATCAGAACTGTTACAATCTCCAGTCAGGCACCCGAGTTCCTTTTAATTCAAACTTTTATACATAATACTCCATTGGCACAGAGTCTGACTGGGTAGTTAACTCTGACTTGCAGAGCAGGCTGGCTTCAGGCTCATGATCTTCCTACCTTGACCTCTTTGGTGTTTAGCTTACAGTCTTCAATCACCATGCCTGGTTGTACATAATTTTTCTTAGTTTTTGAAGCATATTGCCTTTTGTTATTTTCACACGGTCACCTTGCTTTCAGACAAAAAATACACTCGAGGTCTCTACGGGATGAAAACAATTCTCACCCATTTATGTGTTCATGGCTAACGTCTCATTGGAAGCAAACAGATTCACACAAGAAAATAATACAAAGTTAATGTATTTTTATTGTGAGCAACCAAATAAAGATGGGAACCTATGGTTTTTAATGCTTAGATTTGATGAAGAATGTGAAAACATGTTTAAATGGAGGGGGTTTGACCTCAGTGTGAGGAATGGGGGGAATTTAGCAGTGCTGGTTTGATCCAATTCTTCTTTCTTCAGAGTGCCTTTCCTTCTGAGTCCTGACATTGGGATTATGTTGTGGGCCACTATGGCTGCTTGGTTTGACTCTTTATTTTGTCCAGGTGATTGAAAGGGAAATTAGCTGTGTGAAAAAGTGCTAACAATTACCTTTGCAAAATGTATGTCTTAAAATTTTTTCATTGAATTTTTGAGATTTTCATACTATATATAATTGGATGCTATTTAGATCCCCTCCCATTACTGCCCCTATACAATTTTATATATATATATATATATATATATATATATATATATATATATATATGCCCATAGAATCTAATTGTGTACCCAAATGTCCTTCAGTGTGGGTCCATCCACTGAATTCTTGGTTAATGTACCAAGAAGCCCATCTTTGAACTGGACATCTTGGTACGCACCTGTAATCCCAGCCCTCTGGAGAAAGAGGCAGGTAGATCTCTCTCTGTGAGAGTGAGGTCATACTGATTCATATCATGACTTACATGAGGGGCTGTGACTAGGGAGGCCCTATATAGAAAGAATCAACAACAGCAAGTAAGAAAGAGAGAGAGAGAGAGAGAGAGAGAGAGAGAGAGACACTATCCCCTACTATCCCCTCCCAGCAGCCTCAGTTGCCAAAAGTTCCTTACCTATGTCTTTAGTTTTTAAAGTTTGATAAGGGTTTGAACTTCTTAAATCCTCATTTCACAATTTGCTCCTTTAGATTCTGGGACAGTTCTTAAACTCCTCAAAACTCATATGATTATGAAAAGCACACAAATCCCCTGATACACACACCACACACACATGCACACACCTTCATCTTCTCTTTGAAAGCATACTTTAAAAAGAGGTAGTTTGTTTAGATTTTATATTTTAATTTGTAAGGTCCTGTTTTTCCCAATGTTAGTATTTCACATTATGATTTTTATCATTTTTCCCTTGAAAATTAGATGAGGAGGAGGGGACTAGCTCCAGGAGAATGGATAGATGAGAATGACTTCATAAACCACAACAAACACTTTTTATTTGTGACAGTCTGAGAAGGCAACTATGTCGATTTAGTAACCTCCCAATTCTTAGATTTACACAATAGGAATACATAGGACACAGCTTTAAAAAATATTATTTCAAGAAAGAAAGAAACCTTTAAAATGTCAAAGATGGCAATACTGAAATACTTCTTAGATTTAAATATTAGCAATTAGAGACAAGCAATTTCTAAATCAGAAACATTTGGGTGAAATTCCTTATAAAACATGGTAGAAAATTTGCAGAGTATTACAAGGTAATTGCTCTGGTTTGTTACCAGCTGTCTTTTAATAATTTCTTGTGTGGCTGGAGGGATGATTCGGTGGTTAAGCACTGCTCTTCCAGAGGAGCCGAGTTTAATTCCCAGCAGCCATGTAAGGTGGCTTAGAACTTCCTACAACTCCAGCTCCAGGGAATCTGTGGGCACTGCACTGACACACACAATCCCACACACATACACACATATTTAAAAATATTTTAAGAAGAATTTTCGTGATTTTGAGGTAAGCAATATGGATTGAGAAAGAAAAATAGTACAAACTAAAAGCACCTTTGTCTTGTTTTTGAGTAAATGTCATACATTTGGTTCAAGAGATAGCATCTTAATATCTATATCTGTTACATCCCAGACTAGCCAGGCTTTGGGACAGGGAAACACACCAGAATTTCTGAGCCATGTAACTGCTTAGGTTACCATATGCTTATTTGCAGAGCAAGATGTCACTCTCCAGGATAGCTTGCACCCAGAGCAGAAGTATGTCAGCAGTGCAAGGTAGACAGAGAAACCAACTGAGATCTGAAAGGAATGCTTAGTTAACACCCAGGGTGAATGAACACAGGTAAAGGAACGCCTGAGAGCTCTGGGTTCAAAGGACCAAGTATCTAGACGTGAAGGACATTGAGTGAAAACTTGGCTATAGAAAGTGGCATGAATATGTGTGCACATAGAGGCCCAAACTCAACACGAGGATAGAACTTGTCGTGCACCTGCTCTGCTCCTGACTTGGGGCCTTAATGTTTCTCTGTCAAGTCCTTACACGACAGTTTCTACTTAGTACCTACCCTACGCAGAGCTCATTCACTTTGTATGAGTCTGCAGGTCTTGAGCATTCACACCTCCCAACCCTTTATCCTGCCTCTCCTGCCTCCCAATTGGTCCTTCCCAGTTGAACATTTTTTTTTTCCCTGACTTCTTTTTCTATTTCCCCCTGCCCCTCCGACTTTTCTGTTTTGGACATGCAGTGCATTCCTCTGTGTGCTTAGATGTTTCTTTAGAATTTTTCTCCACTTCTAAATTACTCAGTATGGGGCATAGGTATGAAAACGAGCACGAATATAGACACGTATCTGTTCACTCGCTTGTTTATTCAATGCTCGTTTCTTCAGTGCATAAGAACGACTCTGAAAAGTTAACAAATGCTGAGCCTTGCTTCCGAGGCACACTGTGGCCCAACGCTACTTCTGTTTTCACCCTTCATTTCTTTAGTTGAATATCCTTTATTTTGCTATGTAGTACCTATCTCTGTATGTAACATTGCATAGGCTCTTTTTCATAGCATGCTTTACACATAAATATAATTCATAGAAACCTATATCCATGGACTGCAATTTTTGAGGTTGCTCTTGAATAATGAGTAGGGTTCAAGTAGTGAGAAATGGAGGGAGGGAGGGAGAGAGAGGGAGGGAGAGGGAGAGGAAATACACTGAGAGCAAAATCATAGAGGTATAAAAGATCTCAGTGGGCAGTTTTTTTAAGGGGACATGGTGGACCTGGAAAGAAATGGAAACTTCCTGAAGTAAAAGAACTTTTGGTCAAACTTAGGCAATTGGAACTTATTTTGTAGTCAGTGAAGAAAGTCTGGTAGTTTTTAAGTACAAGGGTGTCATGTTTGGTTTTTTTGATGACAGAATGAAAGAGATGGATGGGAAGTGGGAAAAACACTCCGAGGCAGTGGTAGTAAGGGCCTGGGCTTAGGTAGCAGTGGCTGTAGTGAAAACAAGGTAACCAATTTGAACAGTGCCAAAGAGACAGAGTGTCACGATTCTAAGAATGTTTGGGTACAGGTGATGGGGGAGGGAGGACAGGAGAGATGCAGACTTCCATCTGGATGGTGGGGGATCCCCTTGTTCTTACATATAGTAGATGCCTAGGCCTTGGTGGAAGGAATTTAGAATTCTTTGGAAGTAAAAAGTTCCCAGCACACAAGAAGTTAGTGAGAAATAGTTTTCCTTCTCTCACAATTTGCACTTCTCCATCTCCTGGTTTCACACCCAGTCACTGATGTCCCAAGGCAATACATGATGGCATGTCATGCACATATCCAGATAGTAAGGACTATACATGAGCAGATGACCACATGGGATGACACAAATCATTCTGGACTTACTCTGTGGGTTGATAGGAATTTGAAGTGTGAATTTTGGCAGCTACTTAATGCCTCTGTACTTTACTTTCTCAGCTTTAAAGTTTGTTTCAGGTGAGGTGTACTCTAGGTGACATTTAAGTTTTGTCAGATCTTATGAGTAACTTATGAGTAAATACTCTTCTTCCAGTTTCCCCTTCTGACTAGACTGTCATTTCCTGGAAGGCAAAGGTAGTCGTATTCATCTCTGGATCCCAATGATCTGGTGTAGGATCTGAAGTAGGCAGGACACGTTACTTCATATATCAGGATAATGCCTCTCTGCCTCCTGAGATTTTAAGAGTATTCTGTGCCCTGCTTCCTGTGTAATACCTCCACCACACCTCGCACTTGCTTATTAAACCAAGATACATTCTTACCTCTAAGTGTCTTTCTTCTAGCTTTCCATTTTACTTCCAGAGAGTCACTCAAATCTCCACATTTCACCTTAACTTAAAACTACTCCAACAATATATTCTTTCTTTGAAGTCTCTCCTTCCTAAAACCATCTCATGTACTGTTACTGCATTAAGCTTCCACAGCTTTGTGGTTCAAAAGCTCAAATTCTTACTTAATGTACATTTGCACGCAATGCTCATCATAACCTGGCTGCCATCTACACTGACATAAATGCTCCAAGGAACCTGTCACTCATGGTCTTCATTCAGGCACCTTCTTACTTCTGTGTTATTTCCCTTCCTTCCTTCTTTCCTTTCTTCCTTCCTTCCTTCCTTCCTTCCTTCCTTCCTTCCTTCCTTCCTTCCTTCCTTTCTTCCTTCTTTCCCTCCTTTCTTTCTAATCATCTAATCAGGTCTCATATGTATTTCAGGATGACCTTGAGTTTGTTATGTTGCCAAGCATGACCTTAAACTTCTGATCTTCCTGCTTTAGCCTCCAAGGTACTTAGAAGCATACCACCATGCCTAGCTCCTGTTATTTCTCTACTTGGAATGCTTACCCTTCACACTGCCTATTAAGAACAATTTGTTTGTCAAGGCCTAGCTCTTTCCTTCTCCATGAAATTCCTTGTGGACTTTTTCTAGGCTTTATACCAGCCCAATCTGCTCTGACCTTCTCACTTGACAAATAATGGTGTTATGTAAATTATTAGGGTATTTCTTATTATCACATGCTTACACCTCTTCATCCAAATATCTTGTAAATTCTTTGAGAGTGAGGAATATGTCTTATGAATTTTTCTATTGCCTGTTCTCTAATGACAATGATAACAACAAAAGTTAATATTGGCAGATAACTTGCAGGTGGCAGACATTAGAAATTCTTTTATTATCTCTCTGCCTAAAAGGTAGTTCCCAATTTATGATTGTTTATTATTCAACTGTATGGTAGTATGAAAATAGAAATGAGACATATTTCAAAATTTGAATATTGACGTTTTCTCAGGCTAGTGATATGCAGTATGATTGTCTCCCATAGGATGAGCAGTGAGCTACAGTTCCCTGTATCCACAGGAACCCAAGGGGAGACAAAGGTGATGTGATGTACATACTGTACACTCTGCAACTATGTGAGGACACTCTGGATAAGTATGTCCAATGTATTTTTGACTTGCAATATTCTCAATTTATGGTGATGGTGGGATCTAACCCCATTATAAATTGAAGAATATCTGTACTTAAAAAAAGAACACCCTAAATATTATGCTCTTACCATCTCCTATCTTCAGATAGGAAAATCAAGCTTAGGAATATTCAATACTTTGCATGATGTCATATTTAAAGTCAAAGAATCTAGTTCAATTTTTACATGTTATAGGTACCTCAAGCTGAGCAATTAATTGTTCTAAGAAATGCCTTGTATTTCTTTCCTTCCAAGTGATTAAGTGGATAGTTTTGAGGCAAGTTCTAGAACAGCCTTGAGAAAGATGTAAGTGGAGGTAGTAGCAGAGGATTTGGTTTGCCAGTGAGGAAAAAGGATGAAAGACATGCTTTTGAATCAGTTCTATATCTAGGAAAGTAACATAATGTATTGACTTTGGGTCAATAACCTACAAAAAGGGAGGAAGTTTGAAACAAATGTCAGTGCCTAAGCTTATATGTATGTTTTCTTTGGGTAACACGGGAAAGTTTCAGCTAGATTTTGAGGAGTAAGCATGTTTGTTATAATTAAGACAATATTTTGTAATGGAAAACCTCTGGCTGTAAGTAATATGATTCAATTACAAGTAGTGGGATGTAGAGATAGTATAATGTGTTTAGGGCCTAAGAGGGAGTTCAGACTACGATTATGGGTTCATGTTTGCCTGTGGGAACCATAAAGTGGGAACAATAAACTTTTATTTTCTACTCAAAATACTTTCTGGGGGCCTACCCAGAGATTCTCAGAGTTGAGCAGCAGTAACAGAATTGAGATGGCTCAGCTCCAATGAAGCATCTTCTGGACTAGAGGAAGTCCTGTGCTTTTGAGAAGCATAGTGCCCTGTTCTGACCTGGCATAGTATCAACTGACACCCAGGTTACAGTCAACAAAAGGGCACACTTTTAGAGAGTTAAGTGTCTACAAATGTCCTGATTCTGCACATGAAGGAAGCAGTGGTGGAAGGACTTCAGGCTCCAGTCAATTTTCTGGGAGAAACTGAGAAGGGTGGCAATTAACACTTAATAGACATTCAGCCTATAAACATGGTGGGTGGCACCCTGCACTAATATATCATTTAATGTCCATACCACCATGAGGAAGAGGTTTAGTGAGGTTATAAAACTTATGCAAATTCCCACAGCTCTCTCAGAGCCTCTAGTTCACGGCAGATCCAATGAAAGGTTGGTACACATTCCTCTAGTGAGAACAGTATTGCTTTCCTTCTCCTTAGAAAAATATAACCAGTTCAAAACTATCCATATGAGCAAGAATTCCCCTAGGTGTTCGTTCACCCAACTGAAATGAAGTCATTATTAAAATGAATCAGAAGATTCAGTTTTAAAATATAAGCTTTCCCTCTCCAAGAAATCACTAGAAACACATTTTACCCTCTGGTCCGATACTATCCTTGGTTCTGGGACTAACTGAGGACAAATGAGAATTCTGGTTCTTGTTATAAAGTTACAGAAATCATATGTTTGCTTCATCTGCAAATTTATGTTGTTTTCCCTTAGAAGATTTTCTGTTATAGACCACATGGTTTCTGACTTAGTCAAGTTATAGGTTCTTAATCATTCAGAAACTTTCATTTCAGCCTGACAAAGTTAATCATGTACATAGCCTCCTCCTTTCTCCTCAGCAGCATTCCAAAGCTTTTGTGGATTTTATTGTAGATCACTTGTTTTGTCACTTAATGGACGAAATCTTTAAAAAAAATTCTGGGAAATGTGACAGTGAAGACTTTTGTTTCTTTAGATTCAATTCAGATTTGTTTTTTACACTGTATTTTTAACCCAGAAACATAGGCAAGAGAGTCACTTTCATAAATTTTTATACAAGAGCACAAACAAGTCAGATAAAACCATGTGATATTTAAATGTCTAGTGGGTAAAGTATAAAATTGCTATGTATATATTATGGATAGTGATGCTGTCCGTGATGACATTTATTTGTTACTGCTCCCAGAACTTTCATTTTAGTCCCCGTGGTTGTTTAAGGTCTTGAGAATGATTTGAAAGAAAGCACACACAGGCATGCAGAATCTTGGGAGATGTTACTAACCCCTTGACATTTGGTTAGACTATGAGCCGAGGATCATGAATAACCCCATTTCTACACAGGCAAGATGAACAAAGGCAAATCCTTAGCCTTACTTTCCACAGTAGCTTTCATCCTTCTCTGAGATGTTGGTTGGGTGAAATCCCCTTTGAACCTGTGATTTTGGCTACTTCCTGGCATTCAGCTTCTTTCTTCCCACGTGTCTAGCCTTACTAGATCAAAGATAACAGATAGGAAGTGTGCATCTTTGTCTTCCCTCCCTACATCCTTTCCCTATCTCTTCTCTAACAGGGCTGAGATTTGTAGCACTCAAAGATGTCTGTCTCCAGAACTCCATAGTCAAAGAAAAGAAACCACATAGAAACTGTTTTGTCAACAGATTCACAGGGCCACTTTAGTCTCAGTCAAGTATTCTGAGCAGTCATCAGGGCTGGAGTAGCTATGAACATCTCCCAGGTTTAACGCTGGCTGCTTAGCACAGTTCATTTTACTTGAGACAACTTTAATTTCCTCAGTAAAATTGCTTCTTCATTGAATCTGGTTCTTTCTTTCTATTCCCAATGACATTAACCTCATTTAAAAATCTTAAATTGGTCTATTAACCCTCATCTAGTCCTTCTGACTCTGGTCTTAAATTTCTCTTGCACAATGAGGCCATGTTGACATTTCTGGAATAAAATTTTCATTGTTATTGTTCTTGCCATCCCTGAACCAATGACTGAGTCTAGTTATTCTTCAGGCTTTGAGTTTAGACCGAATCAATATCTCAGTACTTTCCCTTGATATTCTAAGTTCATCATAATCAGATTCCAACAGTCTCTCCAGACTTTTTTCTCCTTGCTTCTTTATCTTTAGAACAGCAAAATATATTTAGTCACAACACTTTCACCCTCCCGCCCCTCGCTCCAAGGGAATTCTGGCACCATGAGGATAATGACATTTGGAACCTCTAGAAATGTGAGTCTTACTCAATACTTCCTTGAGGAGCAACTCTGGATTATTAAAAACCTCTAGCTATATTCATCTATCCACCTACCTGTTCATATATTCATTTACCTAATGTCAGTCTTTTTATATATATCTTTTGAACAACTTTGATAACATATATGTGAAATCCAGTGGACATTAAGACCACTAATCATGGTGCCTGAACCAAAGATACTTTTAATCCTACATAGATAAAGAAGAATATGAATGAATAAATACACTTAGTTGAGAGTAAGGGATGGAGGAAGACTGGGAAAGACTAAGTCTTTCAAAGAGAGGCAAGTTGGTGACAGAGAGTTTTATAGAGAATGGAATATTTGAACTGACTCTTGGAACATGAGCTAATATTCATCTGAGGGTCACAAAAGATCAGTAGATAGAGTGTGTCTGAGTTGTAGGGTATGACGCTGCTGAAAAAGGCAGCCATCAGATCTCAGTGGTTCTCCAATACCAGTAATGCTAAGGGGGTTGGCTTTTGCCTTAGAAGCAAAGGGGAGCCAGGATGGTGTGGTCTAGTAACTGTTATATTTGTGTCCTAACACCTGTATGAAAGATATTGCTATTTAAAGAAAGGAAAACGTGTGGGAAGCATAGTGTGGAGGAGAGGTTTTTTTTTTTTTTTTTGTCTCAGTATGAAGAAAAGAAGACAAGAAGGCAGGAGGAGCACACTGTCAGGGGCAATCAGAGTGGGAACTAGGGGGAATGTTGCATAGGACTATCCTCTGAATGGCAGACTATGGACAGATGCCATCTTCCCAAACTTGGTTACACCCACTTGCCTAGAATCACCACAAACTTCACTGTTGATGCTCCGCAAGAGAGGAGGGACAGAGAGAGTCAGCCACACCTCTCAACCAACCAGTCCACCCTAGCTGTGGGAGGGGGAGGGAGTAAAGATACACAGAGAAGGAGGACTCAGGGAACCCCTGCCCTCGCCATTTTGTATGCCTCCTGGGAAGTCATGATCCATGCCTGGGTGGAGACTTTCCAGTGCAACCTTAGGCGTGCACACACACTCCTGTAAGTAACTCCTCACCCTCACCCATTGCCCTGCACTACCAAGGAGTACTCTAGATAATGGATCTTGAGCTTCATTTTAGTGAGCCAATGTCAGTGGGATGGGAATTTCAGAGGGCTAGAGAGAGAGCAGAGACTGGAAGACTGGTGAGTCGTTCTTAGAGTCTTAGGTGGAAGAGACTGTCAAACTAGGAGCCAGAAGGCATGAACATGCTTAGGTCTGGTGGAAAAGATAGTAAAGAGTAGATCAGTAGAAAGCTGGCTTAGATTGGGTGCAGTGAGAGAAACACTGAACAGCACAACATGCTACATTTGGTTTTTCTCTGAAGGCAAGAAGGAGATGAGCCAGTGTCTCAGAACGTGGAGCTGTATTGAGAGTGTGTGTCCTGGACTGGCCCTTATAAGGTGAGTGTGGAGCTAAGAGTGATTGAAGGCTCTGTTTGCAAAAGGAGAATTGCACTGGATTTTCTCTGAGGCCTATTTCAGCTCTAAAATGTTATGATTCTGTGATTAATTTGTTAAGTAAATTAATAGTGCAAACAGTGTTTCAAGAGGAATGTTTAAATTACTTATGAGAACAAACTTTTTAAGTACCCTTAAGCATCATAAAAACATCCACTCCCATAGAAATAATTGATGCGACAATTATAAATCTTTCTTAGCTGTTCACTCGGGAAGATTTCCTGAGAACTATGCTTGGCCACGTTCTGTTTACCTAGCTCAACTTCTTGTTTGTACTTCAAAGCCATCACACTACATTTCTTTCAACAACATTTTTTTCAGACTGGCCAACCCACTAATAGGGCTACATTATTAAAGTTTTATACTATGTGCAAGATGAGTTCTTGATAAATTGGCTCATCTCTGGAGAAATGCCCATCTCCTTCCTAATTTAGGGCACAGCTGTTAGAATCGCAGACTTCATCAAAAATGGCCACATATAACTCAGACATCTCTCAGCAACATTTCCTCTCAATTGGCATAGTCTTTGAGAAGAAACCACACTCTGAAATGTTTGTGTAACAGGAAAATGTGGTATCAAAAAGATCAAAACAAGATAGGAAACGACATATTTTCACGAAATTTGCATACATTATTAAAAATAACAGTGAGGAAACCTATAAAATGAGAACACAACATTTGAGAAAGAGAGAGAGAGAGATGCAAATGCAGACTGATTACGCGTGCATGTGATCCGAAGACCTGACATTAGCAAAAATGAAGATGGCTTTTCTCTTTTAGGTTATGGGGACATCAGCAATGCTCCCGACCACAGTGAAAATAGGTGATACATGTCTTTCTCCTTAACTCATGATCTTGCACTTGTATGAAATGTATAAGATAACCACTCTGAACTTTAGTTTCCTGGGCAATAAAGTGGAGAAAATAAAAAGAAGAGTCTTGGCAGAAATCAAGACACAATGCAAGCTGAATTTCCTAAAGGCTTTTTTAAGTCATGGGGAAACGTATTAACGCAAATTCCCCTAAAAATACACAGGCGATATCTGAACATTAGTGTATATGTTTACCTGAAGGCTATATAACAAGGAATTCCATCCCAGACAAGAGAAACCTCCCTTCAAGTTGTTGGTCAGAGAGACACTCAAAGTCACACAGCCTATTGTCACAACCCCAGATTACCTCCCAGAACTTGAAGGTAAGACCTTACTACTGCTGAAGGCGTATGTATATTTACAGACAAATGTCCCTAATACCACTAATCAAAGAAGCTTCTTTTTTGCAACAGATGAAGGCTATTACAGACTTCCACGACTGGTCATACCCAGAGAATATATGTCTCAGAGAAGCCCAGACCTACACTCAATGACATATCTACAGTGGAACTTCTACTCATGGACCATAGCGAAATGGGGGTAGAAAGAATACAATTACATCACCCAACTCTCACCAGCAAAGCTTCCTCATACAACAGAATGCGATGCACCCAGAAGGCCACAACTGGCTAAGTTTTAGAGAATAAGAGACTGTAGAGTGTGTGTCCCTAGAGAGGACTCCTGTATTAAATCTCACCCACCCACAGCTCAGGGATCATTGCAGAAGAGGCAGGTGGAAAGATTATAAAAGCCAGAGTTGGTGCATGAACATAAGCAAACAGAGACTTTCAGGCCACTGGAAACTTGTTCATATGAACTTGCATGGGCAGCAGGCCCCAACTCTAGCCAAGGAACTATTGACAGATGATTACTATGAGGTAAAGGAGAGTAGATCTTCTTTAAGAGAGTGACTCTAGATAGGCTGACTAGACTCCAGTGGATGAACTTGCGCTGAGGGACACCTGGATAGAAATGTTTGACTGGCTAGAACTGAACATATATGAGAGAATACCTGAAATCTGATGGTGGGGGCTATGGAGGCAGGATGGAGTGAGGGAGTCTAAATTTGATTAAGATGTATTATATGAAATGTAGAAAAACTCAATAAAATGTTTAAAATGAAATAGATCTTTTTCATTTTTTACATGTTGTGTTATTTTCTTTTCATTTAAAAAATGATTATTTTTAAGTGTGTGTGTGTGTGTGTGTGTGTGTGTGTGTGTGTGTGTACTTGCAGAGACTGAATTTGGGTCCTCTGCAAGAACAGTACTGCTGAGCTGTGTCTCCAGCTTTTAACAGAATATTTAATCAGAAGCTATTTACAGATGTGCATAAAGGATTCCAGAAATGCAACAACTGGTGTCTTCCAGGGGTGACAGAAGCACAGACCTGCAAAGAAGCTCTCTGTAGCATTACTGACACACAAGGTGACTTTATGAAAGCAATGTAGTTAATCTGTAATAACCTGGGAAGGAGGGAGCTAGACACTTTATCCCCCACATCTCCTGATTGTGTCTCCCACTGAAACCCAACTAGTACCATAGATCAAGGGAGCCAGCTGGGGTGCTCTATAGGGAACCACTTCCTAGGACAAAGAGCAGGGCTGGGAAGGGAGAAAGGGGAAACAATCTAGGGGTTCATGATGAAGACATCCAATTTTTTAGACAGTAGAGATAGCAAGATTATAGGTCACTGGAAAGATTCAGGAGGAATGGAGAAGGGGTTGGTACAGAACTTGACACTGTAAGTAATTGTCTTAAGATGTACTATCAAACCAGGCATGGTGACACATGCCTTTAATCCCAGCACTCCAGAAACAGAGGCAGGCATATCTCTGTGAGTTCAAGGCCATTCCGGTCTACATAGTGAATCCAGGCCAGCAGGAGCTACAGGGAGACCCTGTCTCAAAAAGACAAAAAAAAAAAAAGTAGTATCAACCACTATCATTTACATTAGCAGAGTCAATGAAAGCATATCACTTGTGATATATTTAATCTTCTCTTGCAAACAAGAAGCCAGCTGTGCTGGAGCCAATGTCCATAAGTAGGACTGAAGGGATTTTATACTTTGCGTTTGAAGCCAAAGACGATCCAAGAATGAGATGGAGTGTTAGTTTCTTAATACTGCTGTAAAAAGTACCACTGATTAATTAAGACACAGTTATTCTATTAGAGTTCTAGAGTGCAGAAATCCTTGGTCCATTTCATTGGGCTAAGATCAAAGGTTTTTTTTTTTTTTTTTTTTTTCTGTAGGCTCAGGGGAGAATTCATTTTCTCATCTTTTCAATCTTGGTGGTTGTCATATTTCTTGACTTGACTTTTTTCTATCTTTAAAGCATATCACTCCAATCTAGGCTTCTGTTGTCACATAGCGTGACCTTTATTCTGACTCTGTTTTCTCTTACAAGGAGTTATGATCATATTTAGGGACCACTTGGCTAATCCAAAATAATCTCCCTACCTCATGATTCTTATAATTAGATCTTCAAAGTCCCTTTTACCATGTTAAGGTAAAACAAGAGGCGTATGATATGGACAGGGAGTGGTGACATCATTATTTAGACCACTATAGCGGGGAACTAAGTGGAGCTCACTTGCTGTGTGATTAAACAGCTACTATTGCAGACTCTTACAGTCTCTAGTAGCATTGTTTCAGACTGAGTCTCCTTCATCATGAAAGCCCAGGGATACATGCAGGTAGTTTATTTTGGATGTGGTCCCTGAGAGCATGAAAGCCAATCAGAGACATGTTATTGGCTTGACTGTCATTGTAGTTGTCTATGGCTCAAATCAGGCAGACAAGGGGCACACTTCAGAATAACCTGCCCAAGGCAATAGGGCTTGTGAAACATTACATATAGCAATCACTGGCCAAACATTGCTCCAGAGAGTGTTAAATCCCTTGAACTTATAAACTGCAAATACTCTCAGGTGTCTCACAGAATGTAATAAAATCTCAGGGCTGAAAGCTAGAGATACAGAACAGCTGTAGTATACCAAGTGATAGATAGCTACTATATGACTAGAGGGAAGATGGCTCAGAGCATGAGATGGAGCATAATAGATGTGTAGTACCCTCTTCAAGGAGAATATCACACACAGAATGACTTTGTATTGGGATTCATAAGTGTGGCTCATTGAAAAATTCTATAGTGAGAAGTCAGGATTATTTTCAAGTTTGCCCAAGTTTACTCTTTTCTTAGAGGAAGTATTAAGTTCATAACACGTACTTACAAAAAAAGAGAAAAAAAAGATCAAAAGTGTTCTAATAGCTTAAACTATAAAGTTCTTTTTGAACACCCACCTATGGTTTGCTTTATAGTCTGGCAGAGAGGGCCGACGACAGTAAATGAAAGATTCTACAGAAATAATGAAGTACGCTCTAGTGTGCTGCTATTTTACACCTGGACTGGAGTTAAGGAAGCTTTCTTTGAGACATGATGACTGAGCTAAGACTTGAAAGATAAGTAGAGGTTATGTAAGTAAAGAGAGCAGCTTGCCAGACAGGGAAGGATCCATGAGTAATGTCTTAACAGGAACAGAACATAGCATGCTCAAAGGACTGAGAGAATCCAGGTAGTCAGAATGAGGAGGAAGAATGAATGACATAAGATGAAACTGGTGAAGTGAGAGATGGTAGAGCAGAGGGAGATTGTGAAAGATCCAATAAAATCAATATATTATAGCTGTGGAAGCCACCAGAGTCTATTATAAACCAGGGATAACAAGGATTAAACACACACACACACACACACACACACACACACACACACACGCACGCACAAAGCTGTTTGCTTAATGGAGAGAGAGCAGAAATTGTTTGCTTAATGGAGAGAGGGCAGAAATGAATGCACGTTGGTAAGGCACTCAAAGTGAGAGATAATGACTGACAGACTGAGGACATAGGCCACTGTCATTGGAGCTGAGCTAACCATTTATAGACACTAATATACACCAGAGGGGAAGTAACCTATGCTCATGAGACATGTTACGATTTACAGAAAATGCCAAGGAATCTTGGTTCAGATTCAACAGTAAGTCAGCAAAGAATATCAGGTCACAAATTAAGGCTGCATACCTGGTTTCAAAAGGTAGAAGCACTCCTTAACAGTTGGAACCATGTAAAGAAAGCTAGGCAGGCTCAGAAATGAAGTTATGTGGGGCTATCTCAGCAGAGGCTAGCAGGCTGGCTAGATGTGGTGGAAGATATTTTAGCATTAGACCCTGAGAACTTTTTCAAAAATGTTTCTGGATTATAGCTTCAGCAGAGAAACCCTCTAGCAAAACAGGAACTCTAAGAGCTATTTTGCTCAATCAATACTTTAGTAGACTCCAGTTTGAGCTTTAGTCATGAGAAGGTAAGAGTTAAATGCAAAATGCAAGGCGGATATATAAAGAGAGGAAGTCAGAGGGGTCAGATTATACACTATGCAAATTAGGAACCAGTAAGAGAAAATGGAGGAGGAGGAGGAGGACAAGGAGGAGGAAGAGAAGGAGAAGGAGGAGGAGGAGGAGGAAGGTGGGGGTGGTGAGCTGTGACATGGAGCCCAGATAAAGGCAGTTAATGGATTAATGTAGTTCTACACAGTTGCTTAAAGTTGGGAAGGTCTGTTATCTATATTGTAGGATGTTAATAGCATTCCTGCTCTCTGTACTAGATTTTCCTAACAGTCCCCTATCTTTTTTTTTTTTTTTTTTTTTTGCCAGAAGATATGACAACCAAAAATGTCCCTTGAGGAAACAAAAACTCCATTGTGAGAACCATGTTCTAGACCTTTTGTGGTTTGGGCACCATCAATAGGAACGTGAACAAATGAAGGGGACTGAAAGTCTTATTTCTTTCATTTTGCCCGATTTTAGGGGGAGTCAACTTACCAATTGGATTGTTGGCATTTAATCTTTGAAAATAATTTATTTCTAGATAGTTTTGATTTTTCAAATCAAATAGGAACTGTATTTTATTACAACCTGTCTGCTGTCTGAGTGAAATATTTTGTATGTGGAAAATAAGTCAAGCTGAAAAACAAGTTGAGTCAGTAGGTCACCAAAATTGTGTGTGAATAAACTTTAATGCAAATATATCTGCTACCAAAAGAGAAACACTGAGAAGATCAAAAGGCCGGCAGTGCTGAAGTACAGACACTCAGTGTTGTCTTCATTTTCCCACAGACCAGAAAGAGTTTAAGTGATTTTTCATGATTCAGGAAATTGTTTGTATTTGCAAATTATCAAATTACCCAATCTCTTTCTTTTAAAAGGATGATTTATCTGTAACAGGAAATTTCTCTCACTGCGATATCCCCCTTAGTTTCTTTTCCTGTTCTATGATAAAAATCCTCTGACAAAAGTAACTGAAGGGAGAAAAGCTTATTTTAGCTCACAGTTCAAGGTACAGTACATCATGGTGGAGAAGTCATGGTAGCAGGAGCTTGCAGCAGCCGGTTATATCATATCCAAAATCAGGAAACAAAGACGGGTGAAGGCATGGTTCTTGTTTTCTTCATTTTGTACAGTTGCTCAGCCCTGGGAATGGGTTCCATCAACAGTGGGCAGATCTTCCCATCTCAATTAACAGAATAAAGATAATCCCCTATGGGAATGCCCAGAGATCCTTCTCCCAGGTAATTCTCAATTCTGTCAAGCTGACAATAACACTAACCATCACATATCTATTTCTATTTAATTTTAACCTTTTGTTGAAGGCATATTTTGTCAATATGCCTACTTTCAGGCTTGTATTTAGTCCTACTTTCAGACTTATATTCAGCTTTCCATCACTCTCAGGCTAAGGACCATCATCCTTAACAAGACCCTTGCCAGTCTTCTTTCTCAATTCTTATCTTAACCACTACACTACCAGGGAAGCTTCCTTCATTACATCTTAAACCATGTATCCCAGAGCTTTGACCACAATGATCTTCTTTCAATTCTTTGCATATTCCCGTTCAGAGTTTTGCACATGATCTGTCCTTTGCTTGGGAAACCTTTCCAGAGCTTCTTCTGTTTAGTTCATTTATCCTCAGTCTTCAGTTCTTGGCTCAAGCAACATTTCCTTAGAGGCAGCTTCACCAAATATACAAATAAACAAGCAAATACCTAACAAGGTATTACCCAATAGTCTTAACACATCCTATATATTTTCCATTGCCTTAATGATGTTTGTAACTTTATATAGATGGTTATCTGATTTATAGCCATGTTTTCCACAGATTTCATTTCAGTGGAACAGAAATTACATCCACTGGTCTTACCATTGTGTTCCCAGCATTCAACAGTACAGGTGCTATGAATATTTGTTAAAATAATAAAGCAAATATATTGGCACTTTTTTCTAATTGCTGTGACCAAATACTTGTGCTACACAATCCATAGAAGGATTTTGGCTTGTGATTTCAGAGGGTTCATTACATTATAATTTGGCTGCATGATTTTGGGCTGGTTGTGAAGTAGAACATCATAGCAGTAGAGAGAGAGAGAGAGAGAGAGAAAGAAAGAGAGAGAGAGAGAGAACAAATAAATAAAAGTCATAACCAAAGGACCAGGTCTAACCTAGTTTCTCTAGCTGGCCCCACTTCCTGAATGGCCTCCCAAAAGAACACCATTAGATGTAGACCAAGAATCCAATCTCTGAACCTGTGCAGGTATTTCACACTTAAACCAGTGGCTAATTATCTCTTTAAACACAGAATGGCATCATTAAGACAGAGACTATGCTGCCTGAAAAGTCTAAAGTGCTTACTATCTGAAAATGTTTGCCACGTCATATATAAATCATTTACTTCTTGCTTGGCATATTAGTCCACTGCCGTGCAACCTAATCCCAAGAAAAAAAGCAATAAAATAACATGAATGTGTGTATTTTCACTCTGAAGCATTTTATAGTAGCAACTTTCAATGAATATTTTCTGTGTATCAGTTATCTAAGAATATTACCCATATCTTCTCATGAAACAACGGAAGGTCCTCAATTTTACTTGAGAAAGCAACTATGTAATGTGGTTTCCCAGAATCATGAAGCTGACATGGAGATAGTATCAGCTTTTGTTACATCACTAACAGGATACTGGGAAGACTGGTGCCTTGGGGGTGATTTAGGTTTGAAAATTTTCAGATACTATATTCCTTTGAGTTGTCCAAAGGGCTGAAGAAGAAGAGTAATATATTACAAATAGAGCTGTGGAGTCCCTGCAAAGGGAGTAACTCACCATGGCTCTTATTTTATAAGGGTTTCCTTAAACATGCCATCATATATCAGAGTTCTTGCTGAAAAATGGGCGAAATGGATTAGAAAAGACAAGACTAGGGAGACTGTCTGGAAAGTAATGGAGAGCGCACTGAAAGTGTCCATATGGTACTTGTGGGTCTTAAGTGTCTAAAAACCCTAGAGAAGTCAGAGGTGGCAATGAAGAAAACAGAAAGCAAGAGACCTGGGAAACCTATTTGAGAGAACTGAAAATTCAGAGTGGGAAATTTGAACATGAATGGCTGAGGCAAGAGTCCACGTGGCACAGGTTCAAGAACCTTCAACAAAGACAAACGGCCTGAAAGAACAGGAGAATGAAGCTTGCTGGAACTTGATATTTGGAAGACCCCTTCCCAAGTAATTTCAGACTTCTTCACCCTTCAGTAAGAATTAACTACATCCTCCTGAAGCCCGTAGTGCTTCCTACACAGAACATCATAGAGGCTTTATGGATCCCCATTACTCTTAGGATAATGATAAAATTTCCATGTGTGTGCAGCTTGCTGTGTAGTCTCCTCCTTCCTCACAGGTCTTTTACCCAGACTCCCCATGGCCTCTACAGAGATGCTTAAAGGCTTTTAATCTTCTAGTTGCCTAGCTAATTCCTAGTCCTTCTGTAGATCTCAGCTAGGGACACCTAGCTTGTGTTCTGCATCTAGATCAAATAATTCAGGCTCCCATAGCTCCCCAGGACCCGACCTTAGAGCCCGTAGCAGGCAATTCTACAGTTGTTTACATGATTATTTGCTTGGCTCTCTTCCCCACGTACTGTATTTGCCAGGAGCTGAGGAAATGTTTTCGTTGTTGCTGGCTCCTATTTCCAGTTGTCCAGCCCAGAACCTGTTTCAGGGTATTGAGCACATAGTAGTCGAACAAATGAATCAACCTTATATTTAACTGGGTTTGGGTCCTTCTCTCTCTCTAGTCAGAGAGTTCCTGTTAGGTGGGGCTGTAACTCTTGTACTTTTAGCTCTTCAGTGCCTATCACAGTATCTGCCAATATTGGTAAGTGCTAAGTGTGTTTGAATGATATGCTATTCCATTTCATTGACACAGATTGGTCTCTAGTTTGACCAGGAATTGTGTCTTAAGAGCTTCTTTGATAAATAGGTAGCAAAAGAAGAACAAATTTATGAAGAAGATGTGTTCCTATGGATGTTACTTTATTATAAAATTTTCAGTCAACGGATGGCCTGTACAGCTTCTTTCTCTTTAACAGCTTCTTCCTTCCTGACACTCTGATCATCCATGGACATCTTCAGTATATGATGTTTTTTGTTTCCGTTGGCCTTCAACTTCCAGGCTTTCTTTCTTGGTAACTTTATAATAATCACGTTTCTGTACCTTCTCCTCTTCCACCCCACGGCTTCTGCTGCCCACAGAGTCCTTTATTGGCTTTCCTCACTCTGCCACCTTAACTCCGCTCTCACCCTCCCACATAAATTTCCTTCCAGAAACAAAATGACAGTAGAAGAGAGTATCCACCCACTAGAAAAAAAAGAATTCCTTTATTTAAATCAAAAGAATTTTAAAGGCATATGTAGGATGAATAAATTTTCTAAAGCAGAGGAGGTGGGCAAATTGGTGTTCCTTTTATTTTAAAGTAAGAAAAACACAATGGATTCAATTAAACATTCTGGTGGTTAGGCTGTGAAATACTGCTCGAATGGTTTACCCTCTGACCTCAGGGTAACCCTGAATGAGAGAATGAGTCTAGAGTATCCAACTAACCACCACCACGTCCCATAGATACCCTAGAGACTTTCTTGCAAGATTTTATTTGGAGAAATAAGGAGATTTCATTAATTAAAAAGATATGAAAACCACTGAATTAAATGCTCTGTAAAGCATGCTATGTCCTAAAACCGACTCTATGAACTTCAGGATTCCAGTTTCTTAAAAAAATAACATGAGGTAAAAATAATCTAGATTATTATGCAGAATATATTTTCTTCATTTTAAACTTATAATCAATAAATATATATTAAAAACGGAGCACTCAGACAATGCTTTCAACGGATGGTCCATTGTCTTTCTTCTGTCTCCAACTCCTTCTCTCGTTGATCCTGCCCTCTCCATAAGGTTTCAGGGATCGTGAGGAAGCAGCTATCTAGACTAGTATTGTTCTGGTTCTTGCTCCTGAACCCTTTCCCTAACACGTCTCTCAAACATCCCAGCTGTTTCTTGGACCAGGCAGTCATTGTCAGGGGCCTTGTCCACTGTGCTCAGTGTGTGCTCTTTCCTATGATAAAACTTGTCTCTCTAGCTCTTCTTCCTTCAATGAGGCATTCAAGCACTAACCTGGTATAGACTATGAAAAGAGGTGCTTTACATAATTAACTAAGGCCCCTTGGATACAACCAGAACATTAACTCTTGAAATCAGTTCTAGGATCATTCTGAGGATGATTGGAGGGACACAAAAGTTGACATGCAGTCCCTGTTTTTATCCAGTGTGGCCCTTAGAACTAAGGCCAGCTACCAGGGTGGGCAAGAGGCTGAGATGGAAAGTCTGTTTAGATGAGCTCATGACTAATGGTGTATGAGTGCATATATAAATATCTGCACTAGACCTTTTTGTATGTGACATAACTCTCTCCCTCTCTTTCTTCTTACTGAGATACCTATGGAACCTAAGATTCAGGTTCTTAGTCAACTGGGTATCAGCGTGAAGGACTTAGGATATTAGTATCAGTGTCCCTTCTCCCCGTATCTCCTCACAGTTTATTCTAGGAGCAGGACCCAGCCTTCACTGGGGAGCTATTCCATATGGTATATGTATGTGTTGGGTTTTTTTTGTTTGTTTGTTTGTTTTGGCGGGGGGGATCCTGTCAGTTCTAACTCTGTCTTTTCACTTAAGCCCTGACCACCAGAAGATAAATGACTTGAGCCTGCCACTTTCTTGTGATCCATAACCCTAGAACAAGGGAAGAATTTGTGAGTTGGACATATGACCAGTCAGGGCCAATCAGAGATTGTTCATAGACAAAAAACTGGAGGCTAGAAAAAGATGCTTCTCATTCTTTTATATGTCTGCATCTGAATGTCTTGGGTTTTAGGAATGCCAAGGGCCTTCTCTCTGCCATGTTGTATGAGACCATCTTCCACAAGAGAGTATGAGCAATACCAAGAGAAAAGCACAAGTGAGAGACAGAGATCTGAGAACCAACCTCATTTTATTCTGAGTCACCTTGTGGCACACCTAACTCATGGCACACAAGCTAGGTCTACTTTTAGTTTAAGTTCATTTGTCATATTTCTATCACTTGAAAGCAAAGGAATTTGGTCAACATAGAAATTGCCAGTCTTTAGTAGGCCCTAGTATGGAATCTGGGTCATTATCATCTTTGGGATCTCATACAATGAACTTATCAATTCTGGAGTTGCTAAAGAAACATCAGCTTTTACAGTCACCCCTATTGCTTTGAAAGGAAGGGATTTCTTTCAAGCTGGAGTTCATTAGTTACTTTCTGTACTTTGCCAGTTTAACCTTTCTCTCATTCTCCCACATAGATTTCCTTACAGAAATAAAATGACAGCAGACAAAAGTACCCCCTCCCCAACAAGAAAAATAGTGGCCCTTTTCTTAAAGCAAAAGATCTCTAAAGGCAAACAATTGAGGAATTAAAAGCAGAGAAAAAAATATTGCATATGAAACCAAGGCAATATAATCACTTATCTGTGGAACTGCAAATGTCACAATATGAGTTTTTACCCTCGATTTAGTAAAAGAAAGATTAGAACCAGAGAAAGTCCAGAGGCTGAAAATACTTCCAAATACTTCCTTCTCTGTGTCACTCTGCCAAATTCAGCTAATAATTACCCATATGCAAAGACCTCATCCAATGGGAAATTGCTTGGGGGCCAAGGACAGATTAGCTCTGCCTTAGCACCTCCATATATCTATTATTTTACAAGTCCTAAAACAGTGACTAAGACTGATGCATAAAAGGGATTATGAACATGGGCAGAGGACCAAGGCTTGTTGCTAAGAGACAAACTTGAAAGTCGGGATTCAGATTTACAAATCGTGACTGGCCAAGATTTCTGGCATTGGTTCCAAGTTAATGGAGCCTTCCCAGAAATGATTCCATTAAAAATTTACTAGAGTTTTAAGGAGTTATGCCATCCTAGAAACTTCGGCTGGAAAAAGACCTGAAACAATTCTCCTTGAGAAGCTTGTACCTACTCTAGGGTGTGTGCTGCTGTCTTTCTTCATGTCTCTTCACCCTCCCTTAATGCCTGTGCTTAGATCTACTCTAAAACTAAAAAACAACAACAACAACAACAACAACAAAAAGAACAAAAAAACCACAAAACAACAATAACAAGAAAAAAACCTCTAACTTGCTTCATACTGACTTGTTCTGAAATTTGTTTCTGTGGTATGTCAAGAATCCCAGTTTCTCCTAAGTAGAAGCCTATGCAAAGGACTCCTCTGGATGCTGTAATTGCAGCATAAAGATGTGTCCTGCACGACCAGTGACTTTCTTCCTTGGTGATCCATCTGGGGATACTCTAAGCATTGTTGGAGTTTCCTTGTCCATTGTTCAGCCTGGCTGCTCAGTCCTCTCTTTTGGATTGCATGTTACTTTTAAGTCTTTGCTTTATTGTTTCCTGGCCCGAGACCTACTTAGTGTTTAATGGGCACCACAGGCAACAAAGGAAAGAATTCCCTATAGCATTTCTTACATTCCATTCCTTGGTCAGATGGGATAGTCACAGCTGTCTGGGAGGATATCACCATATGAGAATTGACAGAAAGGGACCTATGATGGCTAAAAACCTAAGGCAATTTCCAGGTTCCCATAACTAGGTTATAGGTATTATTAGAGAGGTCCTAGAATACCCTGTGCATTTATCTCAAAGGGCAACTTTACAATTGGTGGTCAAGGGAGAGCCTCCTTATAGCAGGGCTAAGGATGGGACGGGCTTCCCATGAATATACCCCCAGCCCTAAGGCATACATTCTTATGATTTCTGTTCAGCAGAACATGGAAAATGATGATTGTGTTCTATTTTCTTCCCTGCTTATTAGATGACAGTTTCCATTGTTGTTAATTTGTGTTCCTCTCATATTTCATACCGGAGTGTTGTGGGTGGTTAACTCTGTCAGTTCTGTGACTGTCGGAAAGCATATCTGAACGATCAAGGTGAGGAGTGCAGGGAGCATCTGCTGTTTAGTCATCCTAAGATGTCATTCCCCTTTTTCTAACAGTGACTTCCATCCTTTCCTTGATGAAATTGTCCTTTCCCATTTCATGGGATACTAGCAGAGCTACCAGTCACAGCACTCTCTGGGTAGTCATTAGAGTTCTCCTTCCATCAATCGTGATTGGTCTAAAGATTGGGCCCATGGTCTATCAGGCCAATTAAAGTCTTTTTCTGAGCTATTATTTGGGCTCTTAGAGAAATCAACTTGCCTTTTCTGCTGGAGGTTTTAGTACTGGAATCTTTTGTGACTGGGGTTATATTGTGCACTTTCCCCACCAAACTGAGAGAAATGTATACAAAAGTTTAGAATGAGATTGACAGAATGAGAATCAGAAGCAAGAGAAAGATGGATCAAGAAAAAAAATGCCCAGAGTCTGACAGACTTAAATGTAATAGTTGTATTTAAGTCTAATTCATTAAATAACAAGCAAAAACGCTAGTGCTAAATTCCTAATAACAGAACTGATAAATCAATTCTGTTAAGCTTGGTTTGAATGGTGTTTCTGATAATTGCAACTGAAAGGATCCTGTGTAATGGAATTGGCCACTGTGAACATGAAGCCAGGAAAATACCTGAGGTTTTATGAGGGGACTTTACGGTACTTTCATCATGCCAAGAACACTAGGGTTACCTCTTAGTGCCACAGATGTCAGCCTATTCACTTCCTAGCACTAATGTTACAGGTGTAGGCCACCACTTCTGAATCTTTGTGTGGCTTCTAGAGATTTGAACTCAGCTTCTTATGCTTGCCCAGTAGACTTACCAACTGGTCCATACCCTGCCCCCAAATGACCATTTTAAGTGTCCATACCTGCCTATGGATTCCACAGTTTCTGTTCTAAGAAAGAAGCTCTTGACTGTATCTCTTGGATGCTCTGTCTCTCTATGTTTCCAGGTGGCAGTTTGCCCTACAACCTCCCCCACTGGTAGGTTGCTTTTCCATTGTCTGTTTTTTCTTTATCATAAAACAAATGATAATTTCCAGCCTCTTTATACATAACTGAGGCCAGAAATCTCAGTGAATTTCTGTTTTCAAGCCGATTCTAGGTCCTCCAACCCTTGATGTCTTCCTTGGTCATCATGCAGCAGGAAGAATGGCACGGGTACAGACCTCACACTTAATGCCGATGACTCATTGAATCCCTGGGAGCCAGACACTTGACGAAAGAAGCAGAGCATCGCTTCTCAGCTGAGCACCCTGCCTCGCTGACCATAACCCGGGACACTATTAATCCTCAGATCCCTTTCAGCACTTGTCAAGCTCAATTACTTATTAATGAGTCAAAACATCTTTTACAACTCTAATTCTGTTTGATGGGAATTTACTGACAAATCACTCCTCCCAGTCCACTTTCATCAAAATCTTCAACTGATCTATTTCTCTGTATGTTTTTAGACTAATAAATAAGCTAAGCAACTGAGATCACAGAGAGGTCAAATAGCCTGAATATTTTAACTTCATGACCACTTTACAGGACATGTTTGTGACTTGAGCACATTTCAAGACAGTTTCAGGTCTTGAAATGATATTCCACATCCCACTCAAGGGAATATATTCAGATGTTAAACACCTACATATGATACATTCAGACACCTAAGAGGATGTGAAGTTTTTGGAGTAAAGGCAATAAATCCATTGTTGATAGATTGGTATGTCAGTAATTGCTATAAATAAGTGAGATTAAATTGTAGTTTTCTGCAGATGAATCCTAGTTATTGCAGCAACTGAAGTCAGTATCTTACAATGGTTGTGACTTGAGTATATCCTGACTAGCAGATCAAAAGCTCATGTGTTCTGGAACATTTTTATAAATCTTTTGAAGTCATGGGGTTGGTGGCCTAGTACATTTTTAGCTTCTCTGAATGGCAGAAGAATATCAAAAGAAATAGAAACTAATCATCAGTTTATATTTTCCAAGTTCCAAATTTTTATATCTCCCTCTTTCATCAGAGTTTAACTACAAGACTTTCAAGGAATATATATATATATATATATATATATATATATATACACATATATATATATGTGCATAAAATGAAGTTTGAAATGCTAAACTAGTTAGCAGTTTAAAGTTACTGGGACTGTATTTCATATCAGTATATTTCACACAGAAAAGAAAAATACTGAAAGTCTTTTTCAGGTTTCTTTATTCTAGACAAACTAGGTGAAGAGTTGAATTATCTCCATTCTGATAGAAATTTGAATTAATGTATAGCTCTTGAAGTGTATGCTTGGCTAAGTTAGAATGTGAAGGTTATCTGCTATCTCTTTTTTGGTCTGAAACTAGAAAGTGAGTCAGACTAGAATTTGCTTTCCTCTATAAGCCACTGGATAAGCTTATGAGTTTTAAGTGTGATATATGAGTAAGTCATGTTATCTTGGTGATATTCTATAATGTTACAATACCTAACTGCTAAATAATCTACCTACCTCACTGATATTTTGCCTTCACATTGAACTCTGGAGTATAAATTGGGTTCAAGGGTGACTGATATGGAAGCTTGAATTGACTTTAAGAATCTTTTTTATCTAAGCTTTTTTTTTTTTTTAAACCAACTCTTTTTTCTAGCAGTGGGACAAATGCCCACTTAACTGAACTTGGGTTGGAGAATCCAGGAATTTCTCCTGTATATCTGTCTGTGGGATTTCCCTGGGCTGACCTAGGCATGGCCTATTACAATCATGCAAGCCAGTGTTTCAATGTCTAACAACTGCCTGCTCTTCACTCAGGCATTCATCTTCATCTTCAGAGCTGGAGAATATGTTCAGCTTCTCATAACTATTGACTGTGGTAACTCCTCCACAGATCTCATATTAGGATGAGCTTGCCTCCACGCAGATGTAGACTGGTTCTTCACTGGGCAGAGGGACATGTTTGTCACTCACTTAGATTCCTTTTGGGTTAGACTAGTGCTGTGGGGGCTTTGGTAAGCACCCGACAGGTGCTATTGGATTTTCACTTAAGTCCCATGTTGTCTTGAGGTCCCTCTAATGTTGTAGCATAGAAATCCCAAGAATAGGTCTAATATTCTTGAATGTTTAATCAAAAATGCAGGGAGTGCTGGGGGCTATTACTGAGCATTTAGATCAAGAACCATTGCTAAATGCCTCCCCTTTTGATGTCCTGGACAGATAGATGGTCTGAGTCACATTTCTAATGATCTCTGGTGTTTAATGGATCACATGTCAATTATCTACAGTCATCTTGATTACAATTGCTCATGTTGGCGTTGTGCTCTTCACTTTTCACTCTTCCTGACCTGGATTCCTGTTCCCTAAGATCATATTCAGAAATAAACCATCTGCAAACATATCTCTGTCTCCAGCTTGCTTTCAGGGGAGCCCAAGATAGCACCCCTTGGCAATATGATCCACATCAAATTCTTTTAGTTTCATGTCAAGAAGTTAGCTTTACCATCTCTGCACCATTTGTTTTCTGGAAAGTAAGAATCTCAATGGACTTTTCTGACACAGGACTCTTAAGAGAATCTGAATAAAACAGCATATGAAATCTGATTATAGGTTTTCAGATCTGCAATTCCAGCACTTGGGAGCTGAGGCAGGAGTATCATGAGTTCAAGGCCAACCTGGACTATATAGCAAGACAGTATTTCAAAAACCAAGAGCCAGTGGTAGAGCACTTACTTTCTTAACGTGCACAAGGCCCTGGATTCAATCTTGGCAAGGAAGAAAATGGCATGTAAGATTCTACTGAGAGGAAATAAACTTGACAGGGACTAACCAAGGGGTGTGATGATTGTATTGGTATCTGGAGGGAAAACAGATGGCACACTCCAAATCAGGGCAATTTGGAGAAGGCTTAGAGATAGAGACATTTGTATCAAGGTAGTTAGGAAAAAGGAGACACTACGAGTATAGCAAGAACTCAGGATTAGCATCTGACTATATCATAGGCAAGGGTTGCCAGATGCAAGACACAGCTACATTCAAGACACCTGTTTAAAATTCAGGTAAGTAATAAATAATCTCTTAGTATAAATATAGTTTAATATTACATGTTACATATGTACATTGCAAAATGCATTATCTGAAATTCAAATTGCATTTGATTTGCTGAGTTTGGCTACTTGGACTTAAAGGGAAGAGGATAAGGTCATGTCACTGTTCAGGAAGGATAGCAAACTTCTGTCCAGAGATGCAAACAGTTCAGCTACTCTTAAGGGTGGGAACTGGAATATGAGGATAGATCTCTGTCTCCTCTTGTCACTCTGACCCTCTCTGGGAATCACTAAAGGTTAGGTAACAAGAGATCAGAAGGAGAGCCTACGGTTGTTGACCATCATCAGTGCAGCCTGTGCAGGCCATGGCTTAGTTGACACAGTAAGAGGGCAACTACACAACATCATGGAAGGGTCAAATCTAGGAACCCTTGGTTCTTTTGCTCCAGGGAGCATACTCTGAGCATCACCCGTGATCCAAGGTGCTATCCCTAGACTGGAAGCCAGAATATCTGATTTTAATTATTATCCCCTCCCAATTACCCCCTCTCATTGTCATTTCCCCCTGATTTCATTGATTCTGTGATCCTATTAATTCTGTGCCCGTCATTACTAAAAGTTTCAGTCTTCAGGGTGGGAGAGTATGTGTCTACAAAAGAGGTAAGAAGTGGTTCTCTTTTGAAACTCTTCTGATGAAAATGAGACATGGCATTTCTGAATATTCACAGTTCTGAAGGCCCTAGTTTATCTTGCTTCTTTACCACTTTGCCACCTTTGGGTTTTACTTGTAGATCACATATCATAGTAGGCCTTTGGGATGGTCCTTGTCATGGAGCCTATGGTGAATCTGTTCATATCATGGCTCAGAAGCCCATTTACACTGTCAGTTTTCTCATTAGGAAACTTCATATTGTCCCATTATTAGGGTTTTAAATATTTTCCTTATTACTATCTCTGGGATCTCTGGGGCTGGCATTTGGCTTTTCTGTTTAAGTGTTGTTTACATGAAGAAACAAAGTATTAGTCATACCATGAGCAAATGAGTACCTGAGCCCAAGACGGCAATGTGGTGCTCAGAGGCTGATGCCAACCTCCCTGACTAGCTAAATGACTCATCCCTCTCAAAGGTATGATTCAAACTCATGCTTTAGAACATTAAAAACAATGCTTTGCAGAGGACCTCCCCAGGATGCTTCTTAGTTGTTGAAACTGTACTAGACTCAAATGCCAAGCATTTTACAACAAGGGTGCAACTGGTATTTGCTGAGTTCTTACTATATTTAGGTTCTTAGCTACTTTTCCTGTTGCTAAGATAAAATATCCTGAAAAAGCACCTAAAGCGAGAAAGGGTTAGTTTGGTTACTGTGGAGAGGTCAGGCAGTAGGAACTTGAAGCAGCAAGTCATATTACATTTCACAGTCAGGAGTAAAGAGCAAGAATTCATTTAGGGATGTTAGTGCTCAACTTCCTCTTTCCTTTTTATTCAGTCCAGGGCCCATCCCATGAAATGTGCCCACATTTAGGGTGGGCCTCCTCAACTCACCAGTACTAAGAAACTCTCTCACAGGCACGCCTACAGGCCAACTAATCTAGGTAATCTCTTATTGAGCCTTCCTTCCTCGGTGATTCTAGATTGTGTCAAGTTGACAGTCAAAAGTAACTATCACAATATCTTACTCTAAGAACTGTGTAGATATTACCTTATCTAATGCTGGTAACTCTCTGAGGTAGCTGTTATTATCTTCATTTTAGGTTCTTTATTTATTATCATTATTATTATTTTGAGGTAGCATAGAGTATAATAGGCTTCATGATGATGTTTTCATATGTACATCATTCTTCATTCAACCACCTCATTATCCTGTCTTGTCCACCCTCCTTCTTCCTGATGATCCCTTCGTCCCCAGAAGTGGTCTTCCTTCTGCTTTCATGTCATTGCCATGTGTATGTGTGGAGACATTTACATATATGTATATATATAATATATATTTAAATTTAGATTCTATATGAAAAAACCACAAGGCATTTTTCTTACTTTCTCTTGTTTTTCCCTCACGTGTGTGTGTATGTCTGTGTGTGTGTGTGTGTGTGTGTGTGTGTGTATGTATTACACATGTGACAGAATAATAGTTATCTTTCTGAGTCTGGTTTGTTTGGCTTAACATGATGATCTTCAAGTCTTCAAGTCTATTCATTTTTCCTGAAAATGACTGAATAAAACTACATTGTATGTGCATATATACTACGTATGTGTATATATACATATCACATTTTCTTGATCCATGTATCTTAATGGATATCTAGACAGATTCCATTACTTAGTTATTGTGAATAGTGGTGCAGTAAACATGGATGTGCAGGTATGTCTGTGATATGTTCTCTTTGATGCCTTTCTGTATCTATGGAAGTGGTATAGCAGGATCAAATGGTAGTTTTATTTTTGTTTTTAAAGAAACTTTCTACCAATTTCTACAGTGTCTATGCATGTTTTCATTCCTACTACTAGTGTATAAGGGTTTCTTTTCTCCTACCTTCTCACCAGTATTTGTATTACTTCAAAATCTGACATTGAGCACAGGACAGGTAAGGAAGAAATGTGGCTTGGAGAAAAGAGAAGAGCCTGCACTTTTTACTCTGGCATTATTCTGGCTTATGACTTCAGCCTACCAAAAAAATAAAACAAACAAAAACCTTGTCTTTGATCCTGTGCAACTGAAAAACAGTAGCTGTCTAGTTTTAAATTTATCTTCATTTTGTAGAAGAGATCATTGAGGAAGAAGAGGCAGAAAGATCATAAGAGCCAGAGGTAGTGGAAACTGTGCTTTCCAGACACAGCAGGGCAATTGCATATGAGTCCACAGTGCTTGTGACAGCATGCACAAGATCTGCACAAGCCCAAGTCAGTCAAAAACCTAGCATGGAGTTGGGAGGTGGGCAGGAAGCCCCAGCTCTAGCTGAGGAGCTACTGGAAATCGATAGCTCCTGGGAGAAAGGAATCAGTTTTCTTTAAGAGTGGGACGCCAGATAGGTTGACCGGGCTCCAGGGTATGGATCCACAACTAGGATCATTTTAGGAACACAAATTATAAAGGATAGAGAACATGAAGTAATGGGGATAGAGAGGTAGGGTGGGTCTGAGAGGAGATGGGAGGGGTTTTAAAGAAAGGGTCTGAATATGATCAATTACATTATATGAAATTCTCCAAGAATCAATAAAAATATTTTTTGAAAAAGAAATGGAAGTGGAGGTGATGAAAATAACTTACCAAAGATCTACAGCCAATATGTTAATGTTGTAGTTCCTTATTTCTTTCTTATGTAACAGAAGCTTGGCAAGAGGCAGGATGGAGCTGATATGATAGCTTCTTGGTGACTTGGGAGACTCCAGTTCTAAATTTCTGCACAACATCCTGACATTCTACACTTGTTCTCACAGTCACCACGTGGTTAAAAATAGCTGCTGGAACTTTGGTCATCACATGTGTATTCAGTTGAGAGGTACAACAAAAGATCAGAGGACAAGAATACGAGCTGTATCCTCTATTGATGTCTCCTTGGGTAAAATGTAGTCCCAGACTATAACCTAGTCCCATGATCAACCTAGTCACATGGCTATAAAGTAGTCTCTTTTATGTGGAAACATGCTTAAATGTAAATTTGAGGCATTCTATAAAGGAGAAATGGAAGAATGAATATATAGGTAAGAAACCAGCATACTTGCTATAGTAGTGGACTTGATTTGAACCTGGATTGCCTGAACCTAGAGGAATCCTCACACTTTTATGATTGTACTCTTGATGCTATTTTTTTTTAATGCTAGCATCCTTCATCATGGCTGTTCCCCCAGGTAAGTCCTCCCTTCTTGCTTTCAATATTTTGTATGTAGGTCATCATTGTCAAGAACATTGAAGTCATATCAAAAGAATCTGACAAAAGCAAGCTTCTTTGCAGAATGAGAATTCTGAAAATTAGCTAGTGAGGATTTAGAATGGGGCTGGGGTAACTAGAAGGTACAGCCTTAAGAATCGGGTTCAAGCTCCCTGGCTATCCATAGAAAAACCCTTATTATCTCCAGCCCATTGGACTTCAAAGAAGCTAAACACATCCTATCATCTTTCTGTCTTCATTTATATTAATCATTTCCTTAAATAAACTAATTTTCAAAAGAAAATATAAAATGCAGAAATTTCACAAAACTCACTCTGGTAGCGGTAATGAAAATTCTATCAGCAAAAGCGTGTTTGATTAATCATATACATGCATGATTTTCCTCTTATACCATCTGTTTAAAAGATGAAAAATGTATTCTGCGGGTAGTTTGGCATAAAGTATATTTATAGAAAGATTTTTATTTATAGCCTGCCAGTGGATTCTGAGCCTGCCATGACATAGCTTTCAGAACTAGGTACGCTGAAGTGTTCAAATATTAATGCCAACAACATTCTTATCATTAAAACATGAAAGTTAAAGTGTTTTCATATTCAGTTCATATTTTGGAATTTGTGCCTGTGGACTGAGCAGTCTATTTGGAACCTAGCTTAAAAATATTAGAACAGAATTCGATAGCCTTTGTTAATCTTTGTGATTGATGGTATCTAACCAATCCTGGTTAGCTTGTTTTATTTTCTGGCTATCTAGCATTAACACAAACAAGGCTTATCTCTGAAAACATTTCCATAGAAGAATACATGTAACTATTGATTTTTAGTGACGGGGAGACCACATTACAAGAATTCCAAAGTAACAGGGAAATCTCTACAGGGGGAAATTGAGATCTTGGACTCTTGGCATTCATGTGCTGGAAGCAGACATGATTAAACAGTAACAATAGATCCTCTAAAATGAAGCCAGGCACTAAACCCTTGTCACATCCTTATCCATGCACGTATTGCCTAAGTTAAAAATTCCATTTGTTTTTGGCTGTATTTTCAACCTCAAGGATGCCTGTGTAATCTAATTTGCCACCTGAGGCAAAAGAAGAGCCCTATTGCTTTTGTGGATTTTATGGGAAACAGATGGGGCAGTTGGACACTGGGAATATTCTGGAAGGTAGTTGTCCTGCTCTACTTGGCTAGCTGCCTCAAGTACCTCTGATACATAACAAAAGCATCTCTGAATATCCCCTTTACAGTCTCCCGTCTGAAGCCTTTTTATTCAACTCTCAGGATGAGTCAGATTGGCAGTAGACTAACACAGGAAGGCGAGAGGTTGAATCTATGAAAATGGAACATTATTGGCTATCAGTAAAACTGAATCTTTAAAAAAATTTCCAGATATAAACTCTCTGGACTAAGATACACTCACAAGTAACAATGTGAGGAGAAAAAAACTTTGTGTTGCATTCAAACCCCCCCACTCCTCCCCGCAAAGGATTTAAGGCTTCTGGGGGGAAAATTGCCTTGTTATTTCCTCTTTGGGAGACCAGAATTACATCAACAAAATAATCAATAGGACATCATGACTAACATGTGTGATTCTCCACGTATTTGTTAGTGGAGGTAAAGGGAAGGACATTTGGAGACATGCAAGAGGTGTCTTTTTTGGCCCCACGAGGAAAAAAGCCTGGTGTTAGAAAGGCATGCAGACCACATCTTAGGGGATGTCAGACTCTGCTGAGCTTGGTTAGCAGCAGAGCCCCTGGGCTCACGTTGAGACAAGCTCTGCCAGGATGGCCAGTTTGAACGGAGGTGGTAAGGGGGAAATGTGCAGTTTGACCTTGCCTGGACAGACTTTCTGCCTCTGCAGGGTCTGCAGGGCCCCTGCTGGACAGTGCGTTTTCTGTGCGGGTACAGGCTTAGTCCACCGTTTTACCTGCTGAGACATTTGCAAGAGCCAGAAGGAAATGATTGCAAGCAGTGGTGTCTACCAAGTGCAGTCATTTCACAGCCAGAGCACCACAACTATGATCTCACTGAACCACCACTCTGTGAGGACACTTCAGGGGAATTTTATTTCTTCTTCTATGTTAAATGGAAAAAAAAAAAAAAAACTCCCTAAGCTTACATTCCTGGAATCAGAATTAGGCAAGAAAATTGGACTTAGTTCAAAGATGTGTAAGACAAATGATTAGCTGTTTGGCAGAAGTGAGTAAGAGGAAAAGTGTGGAACTGCTGAGTATGCACAGAGGAAGGCAGAGGATGAAGAGGGGATGGAGGCGAGATGGACGGAGCACTTCAAGATTTGTGATCCTTGGGCATGGCCAGCAGTGAGGGATGGCAAATGTTATGGCAGGGTGACAGTGAAGATTTAATCATCAAAAATCACTCTTAACCGAGTGCTATGTGAAAGCACCGAGGCACCACAGTGTCAAGGTGGCATTACCTTGGGAAACAGATTGTAAATAAAAAGCAGGGGCAGAGCAGGCTAGACTTATAAATATTACAATATGTGTGTTTATGCTGAAAAAAAAATGCAGAAAGCTTCTTGGCCACAACTTGGGCAGAGCTGAGATGTCCTCAGAGATGGATTGGATTTATGTGATGCAAAGAACTCCATGTGAATATGCTCCGGGTTTCCATGTGCATCCTTCAACTTTCTATTTCCTCCACCTTGGTCTTTCTTCCTCCAGAGGGCACCAACACCCCATCCCTGGACCTGTGGGTTCCCTGATGAACGTTAAAAACAACTCTCGACAGGAAAGAACCTGGTTACAGACCAATAAAACAGTAACGAGACTTCCTATTTTAGTTTCAAATATCTCTAAAAACAAATTGCATTTTGTTTAAACCCAGACTAATCATTAAACAACAACAACAAAAATCTGGTGATTTGGGGAGAGGAAAACTGGGAGACTGTGTTCATGGTCTCAGAATGGGAGAGGCCATGTTCAGCAGAGTCCTAACAATTATACAGGATTGTGCATTCACGCTTACAGGATATTTTTCTTAAGTCTTGGTTAAGAGCATGAAAGGGAGCTTACTTTGTATGTAGGAGTGGTCTGTAAACCAAAGAGCAGGCATTAGCCACAAATAGCCTTTGTTAAAATCCAGCCAGCAGACGGGTCAGAGGTATGCCAAAGAAGGCTTAGCACTCCTCTGTTGAACACATGACACTTTGATTTGGAGCCAGGCATATTACATACAAAAGGTTATGCAACAGCACTGTGGACTTGTTACATTCTTTCAATGTTCGATTTCATGTGGAATGGTGTGTTCATTTCTCCTAATCCTTACTGTTAAATCTTGTCTGGGTGGTAAAATCCATGAATAAACATATGCGTTGTGCCATATTGTCTGTGCTTATTTGAGTGGTAGGAGGCAATGTTGCCAACAGCTTTCATTTGTGCGTTCCTTTTAGGCTGTGAGCGAATGAGTACATTGTGGGCGTCCCCGTTTATAAACGCTATTCACATAGTTTTCTGCTTTGACCAAATAAGATTTACAATAATTTAAACCTAACATTGAGAGCTAATTGCTATTGTGCTCCAAAAAAGTTATTAGGCATAAATAGTAAGCACATTGCATATTTAGTAGTTTCCCTGAGCAGAGGCAGATTTGGGTGTTCCAGTTCTCCTACCTTGACTCTGGTCATAGATATAAAGTCAAAAGAATTTGTTACTTTTTCTTATAGTCATTCTTTTCTCCTTGACCTTCTTTCTTTTGTCTTTATCCTTTTCTGTCCCATCTCCTTTTCTGCATATTAGTAATAATGGTAGTCTTCATGGTAACAGCCATCATCTCCCCTGACACTGATACTCTGACACTCAGGCATTAGAAGGATTTGGATAATGGCTTCCTACACCGGGGAACCTTGATCTCTCTGCTCCTTTATCCTCCTGTACCCAAGGGAACTTTCTCAGGGTTTTGGCTTCTCGTCTTATACGTAATCTCTTTGATAACTTGCATTAATTTCCTTAGGTGGATATAATAAATTACTGTAAATGTGGTGGTTTAAGACAACAGAAGTTTATTCTCTTGCTGTTCTGGAGGGCAGAAGCTGAGGTGTCAGCAGGCCTTCATTTTCTCTGATTGTTCTAGGGTAAAAACACTTCCTTACCTTTCTGAGCTTCCCTCGTTGCTGGCACTCCTTGGCTTTCATCTTTGTGACTATGTGTCCGACTTTCCCTCTTCTATGAAAACACTAGCCATATTGTATTCAGGGTCTATGGTAATTCAATATGACTTCATGTTAACTTGATGATAACACCAAAGAACCTTTTCTAAATAAGGTCATCTCAGTTACAAATAGACATGGACTTGGTGGGGACACTATTCAACCAACTAGACACTCACAGCTCTGTTTCACCCTCTTCTTGAGTGTGTTTGACCTGCTTCTTATTACAATTTTTAAAAGATTTATTTATTTTAATTTATTATGTGTGTGTGTGTGGGTGTCTATATGTGCACCTAGAGATCAGAAAAGCTCATTAGGTGTCTCCCTCGGTCATTCTCCATTTATTCCTTTGAGAATAGGCATTCTCAATAATAGGTTTAGGTCTCTCCCTAAGCCTGGGGCTTGCATTTTATCAAATAGGCTGTAAGCTAGTAAGACCCAGTGATCCTTCTGTCTCTGCTGCTCTCTAAGCGGAGGTTACAGGCATTTGTAAGTGGGTCCTAGGATCTGAACTCTCTGATCCTTATGCTTGTGCAGCAAGTGCTCTTGACTGCTGTCTTCTCTCCAGCCCTCTCCTTCCCATTCTTATTTTGCCTCCTGGCTGGTTTACTTGCTACCAGGTTTTATACCCCACTCAGATCTGGATACAGATGAATAAACATTTGTTAATATTACTGTTCCAGAAATATTCTTTGTAAGGCTTTTGAAGATGCTTATTTCTGAGAGTGGAGACTATAGATGTCCTGTAAAGAGTGGTAGAGTGAGGAGACTTCAGCCAATATGATTCTATAGGGAAATAAAGACAGTATGGGCCGGAGGACCCTGGGGAGGAGCTTAGATCAGAGACTGAAATAACTGATTTCAAGGAATCAGAGTTGCTCAGATAAAATTCTCTGTTTCTGGATCTGAACACAGGGGAGATGGAAACGTTACCATGGGGATGAGAGAAAGACAGAGCTCTAAAGTCATCTAGTACATTTATATCCCCTTACTATCACTCAATAATTTCTGGACAAAAAAAATCTACACGAATGTGTTACTGCATTTACTTTTAAATAAAATATTTAAAGCCCAAAGATGAACCCCCCCCCGACTAGATTTAGTAGATGGGCACAAGCTAATGGTAGTTCCTTTGTTCTTTGTCCTGGGAAAGAGATGTAAAGTGGGTTTTCTGGGAAAGATGATAGACCCTTGATAAAAGACAGAATGAAGAGGGAGCTTCAGACTTCAAGGTTCTTGGGGTTTGGCGTGCTTATCTCTATCTCTACAAGGCTGTGCACAAAAGTGTTTCATATTTAGAGCAGTTGGGCTGACCCACATCTCAGCAGGTGTTTCCTGTGAGAGGAACCAGACCAACAATTATCACCAAGTCCTATGCCCATCCTGGTAACGTTTGTGGGTAACTCATAGATGCCACAGAATAATTGCCATATTTATTTAAGGCCTTGGAAGGGCTTGAGAGCCACATTCATCAAGGTTGCCATAGAAGATCCTTGGAGTGAAGCGATGCACATCAAGTGATGAAAAGAAGATTCCACTAAGTTATACTTTACAACTGGAGTAGAAGTTTTAGCCACCCGGGTGCTCTGAGTCTGCAGGATTCAGGTGCTTTTAGGGTTAGCATCAGTTGGTTTGCATGGGTTCAGAGGCTGCTAGACCAGAGACCTGAGATTCCTTCTGATTCATCTCCTCTTCCCCCGTGAGAAATGGAGACTTAGAGGGTTGCAACCTCAATTTTGGTCAAGATTTTTCTTTCAGCAGTAAAAAAACTCAACTAGATATTTTCTGGTCCTGTTGCCCTCACATAGCCTGTCTCATATACCATACTAGTGGACACAGCAAAGGCAGTGTGGTGGGTGTAGGCAAGATCACTGATAAATTACGCTATGAAGCTAGGTTGATGTGAGCGTTCCAATGGGACTAATGTAAGCACATCATTTTTTGATCACTTGGTAGTGTGGAAAGACAGGAACTACCTGGCAAACCCTCAATCCCCACCTTTATAAAAACTTAGAAAAAGATAATATTTGGTTTAAAAGCTAAATATTACAAACCATTTCTTTCCACTGTCTAGTCCTTCTGTCTAGGTCTTGCTCTTAAGGATGTTGTGTTGGATTCGGACAAGCGAGCACATTAAAGCATGGATGCTTCCCTAGCGTAGCAGAGCTCAATTTTATGCACCCTTTTTGGTTTATGCTTACATTGCTAGGGGCGCTTTCATTGCTCTGCAGTAGATCTAGGGATTGCCTACATTTATTCCGTTACAACATCCTATCTTTAACACAAAATCCCATAGAATCTTCTTTAAATTAGCACAATGTTTCTTTTATTCTTTGTTTACTCCTCCAACTCTAGCTCAGACTATCGTGGTCATGTGAGATGAAGTGAGATGAACTGTAGTGATCTCTGTGTTGGGTTTTATTCCTACACTAATCTCTGCCATATCAAACACACGTGGTGTCTTCCAGAGACATCAGTATCTTCCTAACATGTTCTCTGCTGATGTGATTAGAACGGTGTCAAACATTGAACTGTGTGCTGTCATGGCTAAGAATTCATTCATGAACGCTTGAAACTTGAATTGCCTCCCCTCAGATCAAACAGAATCTCAACATACAAGACTTACTTTCTTCTTGAATCTCTTGGCCGTATACTTTTCTAAATGGTCTCTCCTTCTTCTGATCAGATTTTCCTACCACCTGATCTTATCAAGAGGCCACTGCATCATCCATATTTTCATTAGTGGATTTTCCACTCAGTGCTCATGTTAAAAATCCACTTCAAGGCCCGCCTTCTTCGTGAAGAAGTCACTTCATGTAGTAGTCACTCACATGAATGTTTTTCTCCCTTCTCAACTATTTATGCTCCTTTCTGAGACTCATCAACTATTAAGCCTGAAGATGTTCAACATGAGACTCCATTACATACTATCATGTATAACTGTGTAGTTGCTTGACATTTCATTCATAAAATCCTAACACCCCCCCCTACCCCCACCCCTCGAAGCATCACTGCATTAAGATGAACTGCTAGAATCATGTCTGGCAGAGAGTTGACCTTGAATAAGCTTCTGACTTCTACCCTCCCCCTTTTATCAGAAGAGTCAAGGTTATCCCATAATACTGCCTCCTCCATAGCAAGTATTACATTCAATCACACTGTAGTTCTTACTGACCTGAACATGGTTTACCTAGGGGCCTAAACCCTTGAAACTGACATCAAGCATGTATGTTTGTGAATCTGTGGTTCATACTATAAATTTTAAAATTATGATACCCAGAAATACTCATCTTAAAATGTTTTGTCACTCTTTTTATTATGTGTATGAATGAGTATTTTACCTCATTCATGTATGTAAATACTCATAGAGGCCGGAAGAGGGCATCAGATCCTCTGGAGCCTGATTGTAAATGCTTGTTTGCTGTCATGTGGGTGTGGGGAACTGAACCTGGGTCTATTCTGAAGAGTAGTTAGTGCTCTTAAACTGCTGAGCCATCTCTCCAGTCCCTGAAATGCTCATCTTACCCCACTCATTGGCATTTACAGTTAAACATTCATCTGGAACGTGAACAGGTCTCTGGATGGCACAGCATTGCTCTTGTCCGTTATACTCTTTACTGTGAGAATTGAGGGCTAGAAAGTTGGCAAGCCTCACTGGAAAGTGCATTTTCTATTCTCACATACCGCTTGCTTTTTTTGTTGGCAGAAGAGGAAACCAGAGCTCCAGAAATTAGGAAGCTAGGCTGAAGGGAGTCCAACTTTCCAATTCTCAAAGCCATCCCCTGGACTGCTGCCCTTCTGAGGGAGTTGTCAGGTTTGACTCTTGCTTGCAAGAGCAGCCTTGTTCTCTTCAGATGTTCTTTCACGAACTTTTTAACTCACTAAAATTAAAACATTTGTTTCTGACTTCCCGAACATTGTTTATAGTTCTCAACTGCTGGCCAGAGCACACAATTACCCCCTGGAATAAAAGCTCTTTAAATCATATTTATTTCAGTTTCGGCTACTATCCATGAAAGCTTGTTTGAGATTTCTGTATGGTGATAAGATTGATGTTGCACACAATTATCGTCAGCCATGTATATCCTGAAAACAATCCCCAGTTTGGCAATAGTTGTTCTGAAAGCAATATTCCTTTGTAGACAGTATTGTACCACAAATCAGATCTTTGCAGAGTATTTTAATCACCCAAATCTAAGACAACATAATATTTATTTCAAATGGTCAGCAGTGTTCCAAATGCCACTGCAAATTAGATTAGAAATTATCCAGTTTGAGTGTAAACATCCCACTAATTTACCTAGTGTCTGGTTCTTTTATTTGATATTCAGGAATTTAAATAATTTAATGTTGTTTAGCTCTTGGTTCAACCTTTGCTTTCTGGATATTTACTTGGAACTTCCCTGTATTTATTTAAGGATATTAGAAGTGCTTGAGGAGGCTTTTTTTTACTGCCCAGGAGGCTGGTGCAGCGATGTTGCAGTATTTGTGAAGATAATGTGGCAGTATGTTTACAAAAGTCTTGCCCGCCTGCTTGAAGAAGTGATTCTCTAGACTTTCTGTCAGGAACCCACCCAAGTAGCTCAGCACCATTGAGAGATTACTACAAGTGACACCAGCAAAACTGATAAGATGACCAAATTCTGTTTGAGTGTTTGCAGCCTTCCATTTACATAGTTTTTTCCACCACTCCCCTCCCCTCTATTATTGAGAGCATTTGGAAGAAAAAAAAAGTCCCTTCTAGGTTTTGTGTGCCCTTCAGCAAATTACTAAATCTTCTTAGCCTCAGTTTCCTACCTGTAAAATGGGCATAATAAATGTCTTGCTTAAGAGATAATTATAGGAGTTATAAGGGACACGTGAAAACACCTAACACAATTTTAAGAGTTTCTGTTCTCAACATTCCCTTCCTTTTAAAAAAATTAGTAGGAATATGTTTAAAGACAGGACAACTGATTTAAAGCTATAAGCATTTACAGTTGAAAAGCACTGCTTCCTCCCTCTCCTCCTCTACTTCTGTCTTCTGTTTTCTGAGACAATCTTGTGAGGTAGACAGGCCTTGATTCCCTAACCTTGTGCCTGAGCTTCCTGAGTTCAAGTGCTGGGGTTCCAGGCCTGCCCCCTTTTCTGGCTCCTTTTTTCCTCGTTTAGGCTTCTGAAACTTCTCTGCTGTCTCCCTTTCCCAGTCACACTCATTCTCAAGAACTCATAGGTGGAAGTCTACATTACTGATAACCACCTAAACTCTTAACCTATACTTGCAGTTTTTACTCGTGTTTCTCCCAAGGCAGTAGTGTAAATGAGTATCTGGACAGCTATGGACATAAAGGAATTCACTAGATTGGAGTTTCTTTCCATCCCTAATTATATGAGTGCCTAGTGTTTTGGAGGTTAATTCTAGTTGCTGAAAACATTACAGTGAAGAAAAAAAAAGGTTTAAATTCTGGGTAACCTTTCATCCAGCCTCCATGCGGTGACAATCCTAACGACTAATTTGATTGTATACAAAATCATCAATATAGAAACAGCAGCACAATAGAATGAGACAAAAAAGAAAGAAAAAGAAAAAGGAAAAGCCAAGAAACCCAGCCATGCCCCAAGCTGAGACAACCTCCTGTCCCAAGAAGCCCTGAGACGCTGCAGTACAACAAACAGCTCTTCGACAGCCAGCTGGGGTTAATGGCTGGCTGCAGTTACAGTTTAAAATGCTCGCAATGTAGCTGGTGGTGATGGGAATTTTGCTTTATTAGTTCATTTTTATGTATGAGAAAAACTGCCGTCAAAAAAATTCAGTATTCATCTTTTTTCGATTTGAGTCAAAGAGATTTTTGGCATTAAAGTCTTTTCAGTTTCAAATGTTCCAACTCTGGCTATATTTATGTGACGCCAAACCAACTAGTTGAAAAATTACAAGTATGGGAAATTAGCCAATCTTTTGTCTACAAAGTGCCAACCAACCATGTTGCCTAATTTTTTTGTATTTACTGAATTGTCCCATAATTCAACTGAAATGACTGACAATGGCCTATGAGACCCAAACAAAGCATGAAATCTGTTTTGTCTAATTCAAAGTATTGATTCATTGTTGCCTGGCAGAAAATGCTGGTGTAGAAAACTCAGAAAATGAAAGAAAACAAAATCTACCCAAAGTCCCACCACACACAAATACTTGCAAAGTTTTCACCAATATGAGTCTGATTTACAAATAAAATACCTCTGTAAATGTGAGTTTTTCACCTGGTTTTTCTTTTTTATTTAATGGCATACTATAAACATAGCCATAAATATTCTTTAAAATAATAATTTTATTTTCATGTGGTTCTCATGTAGAGATACATTAGTTTATATTTCACGAATTACCCTCTGGGTGGGCAGTTTGGCCTACTATAAAAAATTCTGCCATGAACCTTTTTAAAGTTTTACATCTTAGTGTATTTTGGATTATTACATTAGTAGAAACTTTAAAATAGGAATATTTTAAAGATCTCAATGCATGTTGCCAAAACTTCCCACCAGCAAAAGTATGGCAAAAATTACAGTGAATTTATGTCCATATATCCAAGATTGTTTACAAGAATCACTCCTCTGTTCTATTGCCAATTTTTAATTCTTGCTGTTTCGATAGGTAAGAGAAATGATATTTCATTGCTTTGCTTATATTTCTTAAATTACTGAGAACGAACATTTTTCATTTTTATTGGCCATGTGTGTTTTTGTGATCATTATTTCTAACTGCCTTCCCTTTAAAACAATGAAAAATGAATATCAGCATATTAAAATAATGTTTTTAAGCTTCCATTTCCAGAAAATCCAAGAAAGCACTTGGATGAATGACGGACACACACAAAAATGTAGATTTGACTATCTTGAAGCATTTATTTTGGGATTGAATAACATGGTTATTTTAAAGAAGAGTTAACAAGGTGCCAGACTGAAGCTGAAGAAACCTTAAGCAGATAAATTTCGTGCTAAGTGAGCATAGGTTTGGGGCACTTTTGGGTGATGTGAATTCCAGTTCATGTCCTACAGTCATCTTGAGCTTGTTTTGGGAATGCTGTTTCCTGTCACTTTGCAGAAAAGGCTTGTGGGAAAGCAACTGAAGAGTGAAAGTAATCATTGGCTATTTCCTTGAAGTCATTAACAGAAGTTTCATGTCCTGGAAGCAGTTATTCTGAAATTATATAAGGCAAAATTAACAATTATGCTTAATTACTTTCACTCATGTGCTCATTAAAATCAAGCATTGTGCTCAGCTGTCTCTTACTCTAGAGTTTTAATCTTGCTGTGGTCACTTCCTTTGATTCTTCTAAATTTTCCTTTCCTTTGTGCCAAAATAAGCAGATTCCATGCTCATGTATAAAATGCAAAATCCTGTGATATTCCAAAAAGGATATATTGCCTTGATAAAGCCTTTCTTGAGAATTCATTTTATACTTTGAGAGAATGTAGCTCTTTTTTATTTTACTATAAATTTTAATCCAGAAAATCGATCAAAATCAGGACATGACTAGTGTGTCTGGGCCCAGGCTCTTTAAATGATGATGCCAGCTAGTTTAATGTGGAAAAAATGGAAAAGCAGATCCTGTTAACAAAAGGAAAATTCCGTTTTTTATATATGGTTCTGTTCTTTCTCCTGGTTCAATGAGATTTCTCAGGCACTTTTCTTTTCTCCATATTTGTTATATTAATGTGTTAATGATGCAGGTGTTTCGATCTTTATAGTACAGATGCGTATCCGTCACCAAGCTCATTTCACACTCAGCTTGGTCTTTGAAGAGGAAGATTGGCTCCATCTTCCATCTTCTGTTGCACGTTTCCACCTCTCTTTAAATGGGTTGATGTTTAGATATAGGTCTTGCCTCCAATTTAGACCACAAACAGATAGGACTCTTCTTTCACATAGGACTTAATCAAAGGACACAACCAAACCAGTGGAAAATCGAAAAGGAAATTTGAAAGAACAAAGATGGGAAGAGGATGTTTGATTTTAATCAGCCCTGTCTTTGGGGAGCTAACTTTGGTAACCTCCTCTCACTCCTGGACACTTAAAAATTTGACAAATTCCCTTGTTCATACTTTATAAAATACCTTTCTTTTAAAAATCTCTTATGTGTATGAGTGTTATGCCTGTACGTATATATATATATATGTGACCCCGTGTCATATAGTGCCCACAGTGGACAGAAGAGTGCCTCAGATTGCCTGGAACTGGAAATATGGACAGTTGTTAGCTGCCATGTGGGTGCTGGGCTTCGAACCTGGGTCTTCTGCGGAAACCTGAGCCTTCTCTCCAGCCGTAGAATAATTTTCTTTGATAGATTAAAACTCTTATGACGAAGGAAAGTTTCAGAACTACTCTGGTAGGTATGGAAGAACTTTTGCCACATTGTATTTTCCTATTTTTTTTATAAAAAGTATTAAATATATAATAGTGTTGGAAGAATTTTACAATAAACAGCTATATACCCACTGCTTATTTTTACTGCTAGCATTTATTTTATCACACACACATACATGCACATACACATACATATTTAAGATTCAATCCATCATATTTTTGATGTATTTCAAAATAAATTACTAATATAAATATATTTCCCCCTTAATATTTTCCTTGTGTCTAAGAAGATTTTAAATATTATCTTATAGTTTTGAAACTCGAGATGAAATTTATATCCAAAGACATGTAGAGATCTTAATTGTACAGTTGTAAAATATTTCAGATATATGCATCTATTTAGCCCCAAGTCTTTATCATTGAGGTTCTCATCATTCCCCCAAATTCCCCCAGGCCTTTCCCAGTCATCATACCCTGTCACTGCCATTTAAAGAACTCATATATTACATTCTCTTTTGAGGAAACTTCTTTGACTCAGCATGCATTGGAGACTGATCCATTAGTAGTTTTGCTCTTATGTAGTAATTATTTCATCCCACATTTCATCCATTTTCCTATTGGATGTCTAGATTGTTTTCAATACTCAGTTTTGGTAAAATTGCTATGAATATTTTCATAATGTATTTTGCATATACATGTTCTCATTTCTTTTGGGTAAATACCTAGGATTGTCCTTGTTGGGTCCCAGGAAAGATGTGAGTTTTATCTTATATAAAACTGTAGGCTGGGCATGGTGGCACATACCTTTAATCCCAGAACTGGGGAGATGGAGTCAGGCAGACTGTGAGATAGAGGCTAGCCTGGTATACATGGTGAGTTTCAGTTGAGGTTACAGGTGGACCTTGTCTAAAAAGAGATGAAAGAGGAGGAGGAGGAGGAGGAGGAGGAGGAGGAGGAAGGAGGGAAGGAAACTGTGGAATCATTTTCAAATTGGTTTCACCATTTTCAGCAAATAAAACTCCCAGGTGCCTCGCCAACATTTGTGGTTGCCATTGTTTTTAATTTTAGATAAGTTGGGTTTAGACACCAGTGTATTTTATTTTATAACTTTCTATGCCTAAGCTTAATGCAATGGATGCTCAAAGTTTCTAGTTATCTACTGTCAACTTGGAGGAACAGTGGCCTTTGGCTGTTAGGCAATTTCATCTCCTTTTTGCTTTTCTGTATTATGATGATGAATATAGAGTATAAACAGAACAAAACATACTATATTAACAATGGTTTGACAGAAGCCTGCTAACAGGAGTCATTACGATATAGGGAACAAATTAATATAATCCATTCTGCTGAGTCATTTATCGGAGCTCTTGTCCTTTATTGCCACCAACAATCTTGTGAAATACGTGTGGTATCTTCTATTACAAACTGAAGCTCAAAATGTTTTTATTTGCCCAAGATCACACTGTCACCAAGAATACTACCAAAACCATAAAGGAAAAGGGGGTTAAAGCTAAAATATGTTTAAGTTAAGTAAGCGTGTAGGAAGCTGTATTTCCCACCAATTGGGAAAGACACTCCGAATTTCAGTGACCCTCAAAAGGGCAAGCAAAGGAAGAAAGTTTTCCTAAGCACCATCGGCAGCCTCTACACAACACCGAGCTAATTCATTATGAGGCCTCAGCTCAACCGCCTAATGGGCAAGTCAGCTTTCATGTAGTTCATTGTCTTTTACTTTCTTTTGTTTGCTTCACAGATGGAATACTTTACAATGTCTATGAAAAAAAAAAACAAACCATCTGGATTAGATCACTCAAATGGAAGTCAGGAAGAGAGGTATTGGCTCCTGTGCCTCCACTGGGCCCATCAGGGTGGGAAGACTCTTCCAAAAACAACATGAGTTTTGTTTCATAAATTGGACAACCGGGAGAAGTAGCACAATGAATAATATTCGTGAATGGACTTTTCTTAGGTAGCTTCAGACTGGCTCTTCCTCAGATGTTACTAGACCTTTTTAAGTTGGCTGTGGTGATGGCCAATGAACTGTCAGCTGGATATTCTTTGAGGTATTTCTTACCTTTGTCTGCTCATATTCCATATTTATCTTGATGTCATTGTTCCCTAAGTGATTACTGGTGATGCATTGCATTTTAATGGCACTTTTACTTGACTCCGTTCATTTATGCTCATAATGGCTCTTTGATGGGAAATTTTTTAAAAAAGGAAACTCACACACAGAAAGTCCATTCCTTTATTCATTCACTTCTCTAACATTTAAAGATCCCTACTGTGTCTAGCAGTCACCAAGCTGGAACAAGCAGGCTTTTTCTTTGAAAAGCTTATAGTTGTGGGCACAGACAAGTATATTAATAGATAATTACCTTCAGATGTGAAAAGCATAGGAGAGTTAGTAAAATGTGAGGGTGCAGAGGCAAATGGATGACTCAGGGTGTGTTATATACTGTTTGTCCTAAAGTATGATTATAGATGCCAGAAGGGCTGATGGTTTGACTAATGCTTTTGTCATGAACAAAAATAGTGTTTAATCTTTATAATTTCAGAATACATATACTGTTTCTCTACAAAATATTTTATAGATGTTTATAGAAATGTACAAATAATGCCAATTATCTGTACATGTATTTTTAACTTTTAAAAGTGGCTTCATGATGTTATACCTTTAGTGTAACCTAAAAGGTATTTTTTCTCTCTTTATTTCATTTTTTTTCCTTGCCAGCCTGAAAGCAAGGAAAGCTAGGCCCATCTCAAGATGTCAAGGTCCAGGGAAACATATCCAAGAGAAGAGTTATGGCTGCCCGATTACCAATTATTCTCTACAACAATGAATGTGTGAAACAGTGGAGGCCTTAGTATGCCAACAAGTGGATGTCCCACTAGCCCTCAGCTTGATCTTATCTTGATCCTCTCCCCTCAATTCTAAGAGTTCAGTTTTCAAAGCTGTCATCAAATAGACTTCACTGCTTACTTTGTTTCTAATGTCTTGAGGATAGACAAGGTAGTGGATAAGGTGAGAAAACCCAACTCTGAAACCAGTAGAACCCCAGGAATAATTTCATACATAATCATTTTCACCATCTTTCACTAGAATGACTTGGAATTATCATTTTAGAGATTGTAGCATCCAGTTCCTAGTGGTGGGCATATGGTATCCAAGAGAGGAAGGGAATCCAACACATACACTGAAAGAGAGGAAAATAGAGTACGGATTCAGTGTACTGAAAGCTCATGACAACTCCAGATGAGAGTTGGACACAGTATTTTAACTGTTGGACTAAATTAAACCAAATGAGAAAAAGCTGTTACTGAGCTTGTAACTCAAATGTTCAATTTTTGGTATTCCTCACCTCCTTCCTTAGAAGATAAATGCATTAAAAAATAGCTCTTCTTTCTTCAAAGGAGGTGCATGTTTTATGTTCTGATTCAGCCTTCCATCTCTCTTCACTTCCTGCCTGGCTCAGAGATTTGAGAAATGCTTTGCTGCTTTGCGAAACCCATTCCCTCACCCAGCCACCGGGTCCCTTTTTCATGCACCAAGGTTTCAGTCCCTTGAGTTACCGGAATGCTATTGGAGCCCTTTAACTATCACGTCGGATGGATGCCAATTCCAGTAATAAACTATGTGCTGGGTTTACACTTTACACTCATGGAAAATCATTTAAAAAATGGTGTTTGGAACATTCTGCTGGCACATGAAGTTACATTCTGGTATGTTTCAACGAAAAATATCTGTTTGAGGTTTCTTGTTTCTTTTCTTACATTTCCTTTTTCCTTTCCACCTTAAAAATGTTGGAAAGATTTTCAGTTAAATTAGTGCTTGATATAATTCCCTGTAATAGAGGACACAGGCTCCAGTACTGACTAATCTTTCATGGAAAAATAACTCATTGCTGCTGTTTGTGAAGTTACACCCTTGAATCATGAGTCTGGATCATTGCTGAATGAATCTCTTTGGAGCCAGAAATCAGGGTAGTGGCAGCAGAAAGGAGTTGGCAGCCAAAAGGGAGGGAAGAGTTTGTTGGGAATGAGTGCCAGGACAATGTTTAAGAAAGCAGAAACAAACGGAGACTAGGGAAGGACACGACGGCGACATGGGTAGACTGAAGGGGCCAGGAGAGTTTCAGGGCATTCTGAGCTAGACTTCAGTCTTCTATGCATCAATTTAACTTCTGATATTATGGACAAGTGGAAAACGCCATGGTATAATGCTTGTCAAGAGGAGATGAAAAGCACAGTCTTTGAGTTGTTGGGCAGGCAAATACACAGATGAAGGGAAGGAATTCTACCGGTGGGATGGGTCAAAAGTGATCTGTATACATTTGTGTCTGTGCTTATATGACTTTCCAAACTCTAATCTCTTAGGTCTGGAAATTAAGCCTACATGCCAAACTTTCATGTATTGATTTACCTGCTTATCCTGATTTAGGTCAGGCTGGATGCTTGTGCAAACAGGACTTATCTGGCAGTAGATTTTTCTAGTTTACATTGTTTCCTAACCTAGCCTAAATACAAGTGCTGAAATATTTAGTTAAGTTGCTAGGGTTAACTTTTCTAAACTTTCAGGTTAAACTTAGGGTTTAAGTGAGGCCAATATTTGAATAAATGGTCAAATTGGTCTTTTGAGATAATCTTACGCTCAGTTTTACTGGTCAGGGCAGGATATAATGATATGAAATGTCTATTGTGTCCTTGTTAACCAAACAGTAGCAGGCCATAAATTAGACCACACAGAAGGAATGTTTATGGCAGGGAGGCAGGGAAAATCCATGGGAGAGAAGTGAACCTGAAATCCATGTTATTGAACTGAAAACTTTTATGGAGATTTGCTTTACAAAGACAAAGGTGCCATAAGAGAGAATAAAAACAGAATGGTGGTGAAATACACAATTTTGCTTTAAAGGGAAGAAATTTAGGTTTCTAAAATATGGAAGGCATGAAAATTGGGATAGCAGTGGCTTCTTGTTCAGCTGACTCAACAAGCGCTCAGAGTGTGGAGCAGACGAGGAAGCCTCATCCATTTGCACCAAAGCCGAGTTTTCCTAGCTTTGGCACTGTGGTCACTTTTGACTGGATCCTTCTTTACCAAGTGTCATGTTCTGGTATTTGTAAAACCCCTGATCTCTGCCCACTGGTTGCCACTAACACTTCCCATCCCAGCCAAAAACCCCTTCAGATATCACAAACACACCTCTAATTCAGAGCCAGCACACCAGAGAAACCACCAAAGTCTAGTTGCTCAGAAATTAACCATTTATTTACTAGTATCTTCTGAAGAATGTAATCACCAAAGAAAACAATGATGTGGAAAAGGCACAGGCTTTGGGGTCAGACAAGTGTGAATTATAAGCTAAGATTATTGTATCTAAGTCACAGAGTTTATCAAATTAGAGGCTCTAGAGGTTCTGGAATCTGAGATAATTGAAAAGGTGAGAAATTCCAAAAATGATTAATATGAAGGAAATTAAGACACTTAAAAATGTTTCCCAAAGGATGCATGTGTGCTGTTTACCTACACTTGTAAAATATAAGACCAGTCATAGAGTAAATTACTTAAGTCTCTTAATTTATTTGACTTACGGACTGACTATCTACCACATGCCATGCACTGTGATGGCCACTGGGGATCCAGTGGTGGCTAACAAATTTGGTTCTTGATTTTTTGTTTTGTTTTGTTTTTAGAGATCTTCCTGACAGCCTGTCAGTGGTGTTGAGTAGAAAACCACGGCGGGGTGCATCTTAGGAATGCAGTAGCCTATGTAGGTTTTGGGAAACACATCTTCATGGGCCCTGAGCATTCCTGCACGTTGTTCTGAGTATGCTAAGAATGCAAGGCCCTCATCAATCATTCTTTACAAGGACCATTTTGCAGGGCTGTATCTGCAACAAGCAATCTTAAGGGATGAAGCAACAGAAGCAATGTCTCCCTCTGGGATAAAGAGTAGGCTTACTCTGCCTCCTCGTAAAGCAGTAGTAATAAAACACACGTTCAGTCTTCCCTTCCTGTAAAGCAGCTTATTGTGTGCATGGCCTCTACCTGAGTCTCTCCATGTCTTTCCTTGGAGACTTAAAAGTGCAAAGGAAACTGATGCTCAGGCTGCTGGCTGTGCTGTGATTAACAAAGTTCTTTATTTGTGACCCAGAGCTCTCTGTCCTTTTTCTAACATCCAGGGAGCAAAATCAGGTAAATTTATTTCTTTGTGTGGAAAGTAAAATCAAACCCCAGATCCTGACAAAGGGATCCAGGGAGCAGAGGCTTTAAAACATCCACAAGTTGAGATTTTCAGGGTGCCCATGAAGACAGACTCTGGTGCTTTATTTGTCCACGAGTCCTAGACAACAAGTAGACTCACATAAAACAGAAGAATGTGGCTCTAGGAGTGTTTTTTTTTGTTTGTTTGTTTTTTTAAGAAAAATATAGAAAGGAAAAGTTCCTTGATGTGTTTAAACATAAAGGAGATTTACATTTCTGATGGAGAATTTGAAGGTGAAGTACGTAGTGACTTCAAGGATTTCCACTTACATGTTACAGTAAAGATCATATCAAAGCCACGATCTTCCTACCAGTTAGGTTTCACACAGCTTCCAAATAGTTATCCTGATTGAGACACAAAGACAGAGATGAAGAAACAAAGAACTCAGGATTGAGAACTGTATCTGGGAAGAGCGATGATTAGATGGGAAATGATTGGCAGCAAGTAGAGCAGTCTAATGAACGTTTGAGGGAACTATGTTAGCAAACCTACCATGGATTAGAAAATCACCCTGCATTTGTAAATCTTAAAGCAACTGTGAAGTTGAAAGTGTTCTGTTAAAGCTATATGGTTTTTAAGAAAGGCAGACACATGAACACTTATTCCTGATGGGTCAATGGAAAATAATGGACAAGGAACAAATCAGCAGAGGGCGGATTCACAGCGATAGCGGATGGGGAAGTCTACCCAGACAAGAGAATCAAGATCCAGGCAAGAAATTTGCCCATGCCCAGGGGACAAACTCCTGCTTCTGGGCAGGGATTCTACAGTTGTGATGTAGAACTGAATGTCTTCTGTTCCATCGCCAACCTGCCTGTTCCTCATCTGCAGCTGCTAACTCTGCGGGTACCTATTGGGGAATGGAACCAGAAAATTGTCTGTTTGCCCCATAGATTGTTGGGTTGTAGAGTCAAATCTGGACTGCTGTTCACTACCTGAAAATCTTGATCTTTGATGGGGAAGCAGTGACTGCTGGGCCTTTGAGTTATTTCTGTAGTGGCAGGGCCCGTTATGGATCTGTAGAAGAAAGAATGAAGCATGTGTGGGCTGGTGGAAGGACAGGGACAGCATCCAAATCCCATTTATTTTGGACAGGGACAGCATCTAAATCCCATTTATTTTCTTCCTACAAGCAGAGATTTGCTTTCTCATTTTTTTTCCTGTTTGAATTGTACTTCATTTTGACCAATGGGCAGTAATTGGAGGTTGTAGCTATCACCCCCAGTCCATCTGAGAGACATGTCACTCTGGCCACCCTGAAGATATAGAAGGTTCAACAGAAAATCCAAGGTTCCAGAGGGTAGAAGGGCATCAAAGTGGGAGGAGCTTGCATCCCTTAACCATCCCGTAGAGATCCTCCCAGTGATTAGGGACATCTGCATTCAGCTTTCTATACGTAAGACATGAACTGGTTAAGCCACAGAGATTTGGAGGTTTCTTTGTTATAGCAACTAATAAACTTACTAAACATAGAGAGGGAAAGTATAGCAATTATTAGTTTAAAAGAAAACAAAGTTTTATGAAAGGAATTATGATGTAGTATCTTACACAATTTAGTCACAAACAGTATTTTTTTTAATTTTTTTTTTTAGTATTCACTTATTTATTTGTAGACATAGTCCCACTCTGCAGCCTGGCCTGGAACTCACTAGGTGGGCCAGGATGGTTTCAAATTTATCACAATCCTCCTCCTTCAGCCTCTCAAGGACTGGGATTACAGGCATCAGGCACCACTTCTAGCTTCTAAATAATATTTGCATAATTGTTAAAGAATAAATATTAATTATTGATTTAACAAAATATATCCTACAATGTTTTGCTATGATGAGGAAGTGAGAGAACAAAAAAAAAATGAAGAGACAGTGTATTTTACCAGATGAGAAGATAGAAGGTATTTAAACACTCATCTTCCTAAGTTCAACACCACTAGCTATATCTAAAATGGAAAAATGCAGAATTAGTGTGCTATTTAAGAATACGGAGGTGTCCTGGATAGCTTTAGTTGTCAACTTGACACACTGGAGTTTAGGGAACCACAACTGGGGAATTGCCTCCATTGGACTAACCTGTGGCCATGTCTATGGGGAATTTTCTTGATTGCTGAATGATGTGGGAAGGCCCAGCTCACTATGGGTGGTTCCACCTGTGGCCAGATTGTTCTGTATTGTATAAGAAAGCAGGCTAAGCATGGGCCAGAGGAGCAAGCCGGTAAGCAGCATTCCTCCATGGCCTGTGCTTCAGTTCCTGCCTCCAGGTTCCTGCTCTGAGTTCCTACCTTGGGTTCCCTCAGTGATGAACTGTGATCTGGGAGATGTGAACTAAATAAACCCTTTCCTCCCCAAGTTGGTAGTGGTCAGGGTGTTTTGTCACAGCAATTGAAAGCAAACTAGAACAGAAATATACCAGAGAGTGGGTTATTGCTGACCTTTGGGGGAGGATTATGGAAGTATTTGGAACTTTGGGCTAGAGAAGTCATTGAGTGCTTAGAGTTTGTTGCTGTGGAGGTTGGAACTATTATGCTGAAAGAGCTGTAGATGATGGAGGTCTGGCTTGTGAAGCTTCAAAGTGAAGCAGAGACTATCAGGGCTGTTTGTGTGATACTTTGAATTGGGATTCTGTGGTTTCTGGACATTTAGGGCTGAAGAATCAGCTCTAAGTAACAAGAAACCAGAACCTGAAGAGAAATCTTTGTTTTACTAGGACAGCTGATGCTGGTTAGCTGGGGCTGAAAAAAAGATGTAAGTAACAAGACACCAGCATCACCATGGCAAAATCTTCTGAGAAGTATTTTCTCAGGGTTTGAACACAGAAGCTATGGTCTAGAGGGCACCAGAGCTTCCACCTCAAGTTGGAAGCAGGACTCAGCAATGTGTATGAGTCTCCTTCATGGTTCTGATGTTGAAAGCATGAATGGGTCGCAAAGAGTAGCTGAGCTTGGCATCCTAAGAAGTCAGGAAAGGCATTGGTGAAAGTGCAGCCTCAGTTGCAGTGAACACCCCAGGATTTCAGGGTCATGGTGAGAATCTGAGGCTTTGCACAGGGAGAGGCCAGAGAGCCCATTGGTGAAGATGCAGCCTCAGTTTCAGGTGAGACCCCATCTTTTGGAGATGCCAGGACCATGGGATGACTACCAAGGACAGCAGCAGGTATGAAATGGAGCTGGGCCTGGGAGACGAACTGTGTGTGCTGTGGATGGCAGACCCAGAGAAGTAGAGCTGCTGAAGCTCTTTGGAGTCCAGAAGATTAGTATTGATGTGCTTGTCTGTCAATTGTGCTGGATAACTTTAGTTGTCAACCTTGACACACTTGGGTTGAGGGAGCTTTGACTGAGGGATTGCCTCCCTTCGACTGACCTGTGGCCCTGTGTGTGCATCATCCTTTTGATTGTTGAGTTATATGGGAGGGCCCACTGTGGATGGGGACACCCCTGGGTAGGTTGTTCTGTATTGTATAAGAAAGTAGGCTGAGCATGGGCCAGAGGAGCAAGCCGGTAAGCAGCATTCCTCCATGGCCTGTGCTTCAGCTCCTGCCTCGAGTTTCCTGCCCTGAGTTCCTACCTTGGGTTCCCTCAGTGATGAACTGTGATCTGGGAGATGTGAACTAAATAAACCCTTTCCTCCCCAAGTTGGTAGTGGTCAGGGTGTTTTGTCACAGCAATTGAAAGCACATTAGAACAGGAGGTAAAATAAATAACATAGCAAATGCTTATAAAAGTGGGAACAAGAACTGAAGGTAGAATCACAGTGTGCTGTTCTTTAGAAGCTTTGGATAACTATTTATTGAAACTATGCATAATACAACTTTGATAAAATCAAAAGGAAAAATGAAAACTGGCAAGTGAGTATAAGATAAAAGTCTTTAAAGTTACAGAGAAGGCGTTGGCTATGGTCACCTAAAACCAACAAGAAATCACATTTGAAAGAAGAGGATGGTTAGGGAAATGAAATGCTGCTGAGATATTATTTGAGATTTGGGGACAGTCATCAATGACATCAGAAAATTCACTGAAGTCATAGAAGTGGAAGCAAGGAGGAGAAAAACAATGAATGAATGTCCTGTAACTGCTTCAGAAAGGGTTATACTTTATTTATAGAACATGAAATAGATTATTGATTTCTTTTGGATCCATGAGTCATTTCTACATAGAAACTTCACATTGGTACGTAAAAGAGGGGAAGAAGATAAACACACTTACTTAACAGTCATGTAAATCTTTCTCTCCAATACAGATTCCTTGTGCAGTCCTGAACACTTAACAAAGAACCTAAGCAGATCCAAATCACCTGGAATTCTGGGTTTGAATGATCCTAGGACTTCTGGGATGATCTTTGTTGGGTGTCTCCATCCAGTGATTGTTTCTTTCATTTTCTATTTAAATGAAGGCAGGATGGAGCCATTTAGAATGCATCAATCACCCTTAACAAATAAAATATGATTAGATACCAAAACATATCACCCATCTTCACGGTAATTAGTCTTTATGTGTATTAACTCTGATTGCTTTTCATAGTAAAAAAAAATTCTAATCATTTTCTAAATTTTACACACACATCAGGAGAACAGAAACTCAGGGGAATCCCTGCTTAATACAGAAAGAAAGAAAATTAAAAATTCAAAGGTAAGAAGAGAGTTTGCATATTTTTAAAAGGTGGGGAAGAGCAAATCACAGAGCTCTTAGTATTGTGATAAAATGTGATGTATTTCTATTTGTTTCTAACTCCGAATTTAAGTGATATACCTTTTTGTCCCACATAAAATAGAGCTATTTTTCATTCTTAAAAATATAACTAAATTTTCAAGAAAATGAGGACGCATGTTTCAATGAGCAATATATAAAAATAATCTTTGATTTAATATCAAGCAGAACATGAAAAACCTTGTGGAAACAAATTTGCAGAACCAAGACAAGCTATTTTGCAAATATGACTGTCTGAATGTCTGTCTCTCCAGGTGGCCTATTTCCTTGAGATGAATCCTCTTGCTTTGGGTAACATGTCTATTTTGCAGAAACCTTGGAGATTACTTTCTCATATTTATCTCTGGGGAGAGTGCTACATCCATTAGATATTCCTTAGGGAAACTCCCTCACAAATTCTAGTGCAATCTGCTTGAGTACTTCTGACTACTAAGTACAGAAAAAGGCACTTTACCTCCTTCCTTCTGTTGGATTATCCAATGATCAAATAAGATGGGCACCTCTACCCTTATCTTTCCAAAGAGTTTCCATTACTAGACTAAGATCAAAGTATTTGTAAGCAGTAGAATCAGGAGTCAAAGCAGAGTTGGCAAGTCTAAAGTCGGTGTTCCCTAATACTGTACTTCGGTGTCTGAGGCTAGCCTCCTTCTCATTCCTTGGCGATTTACTCCAGTATATCTGACATCTATTCAGAAACATAGCAACTACTAGCAACCATGTTTCATTTCTTTTTTCCCCTTCACTCAAACATGTGTCCTGTGTCTTGAAACATTGTCATTTGTGAAAACTTTGCCATCAGAAAGTATTCTGCCTTTAACCATTGCAACATTGAAAGTTACCTGTGGTTCTGTTAATGTGATCTGAGAGGGGAGTGAGATGTAGTTATTCATGTAGGTGTCACTTTACACAGATTCCTTTATGAAGGACTTTTGATATCAGCTTTTGCTTGCTTACCATTGACTTGATACAGATGCTATAGATTAGTGGTCCCCTTCCAGTCCCTGAGCTGACAAGAAGAGCCTCTGTTTTTCCTCCCCAATTCTCTTCCTGCTTAGTAAACTCTCTGACCATTATGTTGATCATTGCTCATCTTGCCCTTCTCTTTCCCCTCAGGACATAATGCATCAAAACCTGGTGCCCTGGAGAGGATCTGCCTATGCAGCTCTTGCCTTTCTGCCCCGGAGTCCAGGAGAAACAATGGCTAGAGAGCAAACGGCTGAGCACACCACAGTTATTTTCATCTTACATACCTTCAATTCAGTGACCCTGGACCTCCATCTTCAATCCTGGTTGGCTTTGCCTGGGCTTTAACTATTGATGGTGTCTTAACAGATCTCATTTCTCTTGGTTTGGACTCAGTTTTAGTACTTTCTAATACACATACTATGTCTTTACTCATTTTGATGGATTCATCTTCAGCTGATGTGCTGCAATCCAAGTGCATTTGATTTTCCCACTACTGTAAGATTTACCTCATCACTAACCTTTTGGATCACAAATTAGATTTGATTGATAGTAACAGTAGTAATGTTCAGTGAGCTCATGTTTTAAGCATGTTGCACCTGCTTCTTTATTTAAAATCTATACAACCCTATGTGATAACTGATATCCCAATTATCTCAATGTGTATAATTATGATTCAAATAGTTCAAACTAATTTATTCACTATTCAACAAATATTTATTAAACACACTTCTCGGGCAACGAGGAGACAGTGGTGAACAAGCCAGATAAAGTTTCTGTTCTTTCTGGGCATGGTGGCACATGCCTTTAGGTAGAGGCAGGCAGAATGCTGTGAGTTTGAGGCCAATCTGGCCCACATATCAAGTTTCAGAGTTGGAAGTGAAGGGGTTTTGAGACCCTGTCTCAAAAAAGTTTCTGTTCTCTTGGAGATTGGCATTTGATGAGGCAATATAAATAGTTAATAAATAAACATGCATAGATGATACGGGATTCCAAGAGATGGAGACAACTGAAGGAAGACGGTCCTGTTCTGTAGAGGATAGCTGGAAAATCTGCTCTAATGGAGAGACATCTGGCCAGGGCCTTGAGGAAGAAGAGGTTAGGCCTATATCTCTATAAAGAAAGTCCAGGCAGATGGAGCAGCTACTTTAGCTTATGCCAGGAATACTCAGGAGAGCAGTGTGACTGGAGCAGAGTGAGCGATGAAGGAATGGTAGGAGTTGAGGTTAATCTGATAGAGTTTGTAGATCATGGGGAGGATCTGATCTTTTCTCTGAGTTAGAAAGCCCCTGCAAGTGTTTGACTAGAAATATGACATGTCATGATTTGGGATTAGACTATTCTAGATATTCTAGGGAAAGGGTCTCTTGGGGAACAAGAGTGGAGAAAAGAGAAGAGTGGAAGGATTATGACAGACTAAAGTGGAGATACTGAGAGAGTGGGAAGTGGCCAGATAGGAGGTATTTTTGTTTCATTTTATATTTTGGTTCCTTGAGGCAGAATTTCTCTCTGTAATCCAGCCTTGCCTTGAATTTGTGATCCTCCTGTCTTAGTCTCCTGAGTGCTGAGATTGTAGGTGTGCTCTTCCCCACTCAGCAAATCCTAGATTCTTTTTGTTGATGTCTTGAATGTGGTCTGTGAGAAAAAGAGAATCATCAAGGATAACACCAAGATACTTTTAGTAAAAACCAATTTTGTTCCATTACATAGCAGTAAACTGTGAAGACCGAATCTGAGTGGGTAGATGGAAATAAAAAGCTTGATTTGTGGCATGTTATCTTTTACATGTAAGCATAGTGGTTCAGTGGGCAGCTGGATCTGTAGGTCTGGAACTGAGATATAGAGAGAATCTAGGTAATTAACCCAGGATCACACAGCTAGAAGTGGAGGGTGAGATCTGTAACTAGGAAGTTGGGATCCTGTGGTCTTTCTTTTAACTGTGAACCACATCTTGAATCAGAGCCCCACACTTTCCTTTACACAGTGTTTCTATGTGGTAGACACATTTCTTACAGGTCAACACTTTATTTAACTCATAACCTGTAGCTCACTTGGCTTAGTTTTCTTCCTTGTCATTATAGGTTACTGTTGAGGTCAGTTTACTTCTGAAAATGAGTGTGACGATCTAAGAATGGCTAAACGCTGCAAAGGAAAATTACCACAGAGAAATGAAAATGACTTTTCTCTTACTCTTGGCCTCCAGCTCCATTTAGCATAGTTGCACTGAGTAGAATGAAGACACAATAAATTCTCTTAGGAAATCACTGCCTGACATTGACATCTGCCCTCTGGTTTATCTAAATATATATATATATTTTTACTTTTACTCTTTTATGCTTGTTTTATCTGGGATGGAAGTAAGTAGAACAGAAGACAGTACTAGTCATAAGAAATAGTAAAAACAGGGAATCATATAGTTGAGGATATATGCAAATGCTTGCTTTCGAGTCGTATCTATTAAAATAGAGAAAAGTCCTGTGATTAGTTGCTACATCTAGAAGATATTTAATAAATGGGTAAATGCTTCTTGTGCTTTCCTATAACAGTGGTTGGCACTGGCTTGCCCTGTAAGTACTTTAGAATGGAACAAAACACAAACCTGGCGGGAATGCAGAGTTCTTCCTGTCCAGAATGCTCATGTCGTAGATGAGAAAATGGCGGTCAGGTGGCGGCAGGGCTGGGCGGCAGTCCATCTAGACTCCCTAAGGCCTGGTGTGCTAAGAGGCATGGGGAACTGACTGGCTTTTGGTTAAAAGCTGAGCCCGCTATATGCAGTATCTTGTTCCAGTCATTCCTCTGCCAATCCCTTTCCCAGGTGTTTCCTTAATGGCACTTCTGAATATCATCACCACCTCTGTGCTTCTGAAATTGTACAGCTCTCACCAGCTGTGGCCCGTTTCACTGCTGTTTCAAATGGGTTGTTCATACAGAGAAGCAATAGCTCCATGTCACTTTGTGCCTTCTCTCTGACCTGATCATGATGTGGACAGCTCCCTTGAGTATCCCACTCCTGAGGACTTTCAAACAGCCCTCTCTCCCAATTTGTCCTGTTCATTATGTCATAAGTATTCAGAGGCTCAACTTCGTTTCAGTCCATCAAGAGTTTATGTTCTATGAGAGAGTTTCGGATCATCTTCTTCCTTGTTACTCTTAATGTAAAAAAGTGCCAGTGGAAATAAAATAGCTCATACATCTAAATGATTTAAATTAAGTAAAATAAAATTTTCCACTCTTTTGAATTAGGCCATTAAAAATATCGCTTATTCTAAGCACAGTATTAATGAGTAATATCTCAAGGAGAGTATTAATTTTGCATTTCCTGACATAAAAATTTAAAACATGCAATTTTAGCTTTGCTTTAGGTAACATTTTGTATTCCCTTGACACTTATTTGGAGACCCTAGAAATTACGGTAAAAGAAAAGGAAGTGTTCAAAATTGGATTCACCCTCTCCTATGAGTGACAGGTTACAGAGTGAAATCAGATTTAGGGTCATGTGGCCATTCACACCATCAAAGCCTCAGTGGTAAAAGTATAAGTGAAATGGATCCTTTAAATCTATTGGTTTAACATATAAATATTGCCCAAGTTTAAGAAAGGATAGTGTAATGGTTACTGTTCTCATCGCTGTGACCAAATACTTGACAAGAAACAATTTAAGAGAAGGGGTTTTCTATCTTACAGTTCCAGGGGCTCATTCTATCATGGGTGGGAAGATATAGCAACAAGTGAGGAAGGTGTGGTAACAGGGGCAGGAAGCCATCTGGTCACATTGCATCCACTGGGGGTAGGGGGCGGTGGGGAGAGATATTATTGGTCAGCTTGTCAGCTTGTTTTCTAGTTTTTATTCAGTGTAGCATCCCAACCCATGGATCCCACATTTAGTATTGGTCTTCCCATCTCATTTAACCAAATTTAGATAATCCCTCACAGGCACACCTAGAGGCTTGTCTACCAAGTTAGTCTAGATACTGTAATGATGATAATAACTATTAACCTTCACAGGTGGTTTAATAAAGATAGGCAATGGTACAAGACTAGGCCTTCTAGTGATTGAATGTAGAACATAATTTGAGTTCAGTGATAACATACTAAATAAATACTACTGTTGGTATAGGATGGAATCAGTGCCCCTGGGGTGCAGATCCTAAGGTAAGAGTGGCTTGGGATATAGCCTCTGAAGAATTCTAGAGACTAGGAGAATCTTTGGGGAAGACTGTGGTTTGCTTGCTGGTACGCTGCTTTGAGAAGTCTCATGATTTTCATTTGGCTTTGCACACTGCTAATCTCATCAAGTCAGAGGTGTACAATTACACGCAAGAGGCCCTTTCAGCCACCAGAACCCTCCAGTCCAGCAACTGCTACCTTGAAATGATGGCTATGTCCTTTAATCAGGCAATCCAATTAGCCACACACAAATTACGAAGTCAATATACCTAAAGCAATTTGTCTGCAAAAAAATTCAAACCCTCCCTGATGAATTTGCAATCAAGGAAAACCCTCTTTCTCCTTCAATTTTTTCTTTTAATTTGAAAGTTGGACACGGGACAGAATAAGGCAAACATTTTCAGTGTTGAGTGTTGCCTAAGAGATTCCAAAGTATCAGTGAACATTGTGTTTGAGTAAGTTCTGAGAATGAGAGAGGAGGAGTGAGGTATGATTGGTGGTTTAATTGTGTCATGTTCCCTAACAAGAGGAGGAAAATATTGTATTTGATAAAACGTAGATGTCTTATTTCCATTGTTACCTAGTTGAGCAATGAAAGATGAGCTGTCAGAGCCCAAAGCACTGTCAGTCACAGAAGAGCAAAGTTAACTCTTAGTTTCCTAATCTTTGCAGCATGTAGCTTCTCTGGGAGCTGAGAATGAGAGCAACAGAGAGGGAAAGAGAGAGATGGAGAGAACAGAAAAATACCCTAGGAACAGCCTGTATGGACGGGCACTTGTGCTTGCTTTCCAGTGAGTTGATGCATTGTTCCATTTATTTCACACACAAAACCCTTTGTACATTGTTCTTTACCATGCACACACAAATCATAATGGATTTAAAGATATCTGAGAACTCTGTCATTCTCCAGCTCTTTAACATGAAAGAATCCATTGCCTTTCCTTCAAATTTTTCTTGATAGGTCTAAGTAATTTTGGTGAGAGCAGACTCCTTACAATTAAATCTAAATTTCATTTAAAAATATTTATGTATGTTTTTATTTATTTATTTATTTTAGCTTATGTGTATGAGCATATTGCCTGCATGTTTGTAAGTGTACCCATGTCATGCCTGTGGAGGACAGAAAAGGGCATTGGATCCCCTGAAACTGGAGTTACTGATGGCTGTTAGCTATGATGTGAGTGCTGGGATTCAAACCTGGGTCTTCTGTAAGAACAACCAAGGCTCTTAAAGGCTGAACCATCTCTCCAGTCCCTTAAATTTCATTTTTACAAATGAAGATTCTGAAACCCAGGAGGTAAAATGATGCATTCAAGACTGTAGAACTCAAGGGCTGGGGAGATGGCTCAGTGGGTAATGTGTGCTGTACAGCTGAAGGAAGACTTTCCATTGCACCTATGTAAAAGTTAGTTACAACAATACCTCTGTAATTCTGATGCTGGGAAGAAGATACAGGTGTTTGTTGATTGACTCATCTAGCTAAAACAGCAAGCTCCGGGTTCAGTAAGAGACCCTGTCTCAAAAGATAAAGTGGAGAGTGACAGGGAAATGTTCCTGATGTCAAGTTCTGGTTTCCATACATGTAATCATAGGTGGGCGCATATGCATATGCCACCCAAAAATACACACACACACACACACACACACACACACACACACAACCCAAAAGATTACAGAACTATTTATTAGAAGACTGAGGATTGAGTTTCAGGGCACCTGGCTCTGTGCTTTAGTAATACTATGAACCAAATTGGACAGGAAAATCGGTGGGAGATGAGGGCACAACTTCCAGGAACCTGTATTTATGGACACCTGTGCACTGAAATAAAAGCATTTCTATTTATGTCTTTCTTCTGCTGAACATTTTCAGGCCCTCAGCAACAAAATCCTTATGAGAGTTTTTGGGATTTATTTTATAGCCAGATAAAGAACATAAATACAGACTTTTTATGGGTCAGACCCAGATTAATAAAGTCTAGCACTTTCTCTCTGTATGGAATATATTATAAATCATCATAGTTCCTCTTAATCCATTTATGGATCTCTTATTCATGCAGTCTTCTGAAAAAGATTCTATTCTTGTTGTATAAGGTACAGCATGTGCCCCTTGAAAATTCAGCCTGTCTCCCAATACCCTGGGATTTAATGAATAAATTGGTGTTCAGCTTAACCACTTTCATATTTACAGAGTGAGGATGCTAATATTTAAGTCTTCCTTTCTAAAACATCATCCTCCCATGGATGAATTACTGTGACTGCTCTATTCTGAGCTATTTCTAGATGTTTTACAAGGAAACAGGAAAAAAAGTAAAACCAAACAAAATGATAGCTTTCCCAAGTTGCATTGGAAGTTCCTGACAAAGCCAAGAACAGAATCTAATCCTCCTGGGTCTCAGTTACTTTTAATCCTTTGTCACAGTGTTCTGTTACCAAAAAAAATGTGGGTTTTGGGCAATTTGCTATTAGAGGAATCCAAAGAGAAATCCAAAGATCAAAGGCTAAGTGTTTAATGGCAGAGCAACTTCTGGAATGAAGGGAAATTCATCTGGGGCATGGTAGCAGGTAACGTGATGAAGAGGAGAGTATGTCTGCTGGCACTGAAAGCCATACAATGAAATTCCGAAGAAAGTGAAGACTTTGACTAGCTGTTTTTCTAATGTTCAGGGTGTTTTATGCATGCAGCAACTGTTGTGGAAAGCAGAGTTTTTTTTCCAGATTAGATGGTCTAAAGTTTGCAAGTGGTCTAAAACCAATTGCAAACTGGCTTTAGCAAAAACCTAGTTTAGTAGTTCACATAACTTAAAGTTTAAGGCATTGCTGGACTAGAGCTCAAATGATGTCACTAGGTCCCAGTTTCCCTTTACTGTGTCTTAGTTCTGTCTTCTAATAGCCTGACTATTTTAAAGGGAGAGGAGGGGCTGGAGACCACTGGCTACTCTTGCAGAGGACCTGGGTTTGGTTCCCAGACCCCAACATGGTGGCTACAATCACATGTAACTCCAGTTCCAGGGGATTCTATTCCCTCTTCTGACCTCCATGGCCATTGTGGGGACTAGGAGCCCAAACACCTGAGCCTATGGGGTACATTTCATGATCAGAACATGACAGTTGCCATTGGCTTACATCTTCATTTCTGAGTACGCAATGCTTCAAATGATTTCTTTCCTGTTCCGCCCAACTAACATGGACTTTATAGAAAGAAAGATTTTTTTAGTTGGAAATCATGTATGATAAGTGACAACTGGACATTGGGTACAACATTTCTATTCTCTTTGAGGAACGTGTGTTCTAGGAGACATTAGTTAAGTACCCTCCCCTAAGGAACCTGTGAATAGGAGAGTAAGGAAGGCCATGGGGCTAAGAGAGCAATTACAGAGATTCATCAGTGGATTGCCACCCATTGCCTGGACATTCCTCCACTTGGACATGCAACAAGGGTCACAAGAATGTGCTAACAGTCTTAATCATTGCACCCAAATCAGCATTCTGCTTATCAATCATAAGCATTGTTTACTCATATATATATATATATATAATTTTTACCTATTGTCCGTACTTCCTGACTTCTCATTTCTTTAAACACATCCATACCTTATGATTTCTCCCAAGCTTATGTCTCTTTTTCCCCTCTAGGTTTAGTTAGCTGCATACCCAAGTCTCACAGATTAGAATTGTCAACAAATTAGAGTGCATTGTTTGCTCTTCTGTTTTAGTTCTTGAGGACATTTTGGGAGACAGGCTGCACAAAGGATCTGATGTGCCTCAAAGCTGTAATATATTATCAGGTTTGAAATGCTAATAAGAGTTTATGGAATGAATAGCTAGTTAAAAAGAAATAGTAAGCTTAAGTAGGAAAGAAACTCTACAGATTCTGAAGGGATGTTTAAGTTATGTTCCACACATACACACAAAAAGGTGACCCCGCCCCCAAAGAAAAGGTAAACCATGGTCAAAAAGAGAGGTATTTAAGATTAAGTGGGAGAAGTCAGGGTCAACATTATTTCATATAATCCAAGCCCCAGTGGGCTGTTAAACTAGCCTCACAGAAAAATGGCATTTACTTAAAAAAAAACAATAGGAAGTGTGAATGTAAGCAAGGCACCCACTGCAGGCCTCAGTGAGGCGTTCACAGTGACGTAGGGACTAGAAACACTATGAAACATCCCAGGGTAAAGACTGGCGTTCATCTGGGGTTAACAAAAACTCTTTTATTTTAGTTATGCTGCTACTGTTGGGTGCTTTGTGGGTCTTGGCAGCCAATTTCAACATGTGGCTCATTAGGAGGAAAGGAATTTGGGGGTTTACTGGAAAATTCTTGAGTGAAATCTCTCCTGGGGAAACACTGTGATTTTCCTAGAAAGACAGGACTTTTATAAGGATAAAATTATTAGCTAATTCCAGCATCTTCCTCCCTGACAATAATATTACCTTGGTTTTCTGTGGAACACTGTGTTTATCATCATGCAATCCCAAAGGTAAGTGACGGGTAGGTATAATGATTCCTTCTTTAATGTTGGGGAAATGAAAGTTCAGGGAACGACAAATGGATCCTACTGTGTTAATAAACAAGAGAAGATAGCTTAATGCAAGTCCAAATCTCCATCACTAAAGAAACTAAACCAGCCCTCAAAAGCTGTCTGATGATTGAGAGATTCCCTTCTGAGTTATAGGGGACTCAGAACCCTTCCTTGTTTTGAGACCATGAAGCAGACACATGTGTGCTATTATTTTTCACATCAAGATATGACTTTGTTTCCAGTTTCTCCACTGTTATGTTTGATTCAAAAGATGGATTTCTTGTTTTTACCATAGTGTTCTAACTCAAACTCTAAACTTTTAGCTCCATGATTTTTCTCTTTCTTTTTTTTTAAAGAAGCAGGGGAATAAGAAACTACTTAAGGAACCGAGTGTTACCTCCCATTTGATACCATCCTCTTCTCTCAATGCTTAGGAGCTTTATGGTCCTGTTTTGTTATATATCACAGGGAATTTACCAGTCCAAAGTGAGGATCAAGCTGAAGTAATTGTGGAATACTCTGTTCACACACTGTGTAACCTGACAATCTTAGCAGAGTCACCTGTGAACCAGCCCAATGGTTGGCTGTCAAACAGCAGCTGGTTGCTTAAGCCACAACCAAGAGAATCCATAAATCAGTGGTTCTCAGTTTTGGTTGCCCTTAAAAATCACCGGCTGAGCTTTTAAAAAGTGTATCAAGATTTAGGTCCCTTTCTAGACAACTGGTTGGGAACAGAGTGCAGATCTTAGCATATTTTTAAATAGACCCTAGTTTAAGAGATGCTGACCTAGGTCCTGACTGTGCCTGCACCTTCATTAATAGTATCTTGTGTTCTGTGCAAGGAAAGTAATAAAATACAGAGTACTCTGGGCTTGGTTCTATGCTGTACACTCCACTCTTGAATTCTCTTGCTGAATCTCTTAAGAAGACTGTGGAGTAGTTACTCTAATTATCCTTGTCTTACAGATAAGGAAACTGAGGCATAGAGAGTTGATCAAGTCTCCTAAAGGTCTACCTCCAGAAGTGGACAGAGGTGTCTGACTCTAAAGCTAAGGTACATTGACCACTGCATTGAGAAATATCTGTAGCCTCACAGATGCTGTATTTCTATTTGTGCTTTGAATATGCTCATTTCAATGGATGTTTATTCTTTAAGTCAATTGCAGGAACAGCACGAAGACACTAATAGGGCATCTAAATACTGAGGAAATTATAAAACAGTGGCATCATGGAAGCCAGCATCACAGATGCAGCCAAGTATGTTAAAAGAGGAACAGGAAGATCTAAACTTGTTGACATGGTAAGTTCCTTTTTCCATCGGTTTATTTCAGTCTACCTCCAGTTTCAAGTCCCTTCCACATTATTAGGCACAGAGACATTCATAAATGTAAATTCAATTGCTAGAGTTTCCTTTTATATGAGTTTTCTGAGTGCTAGTATTTCAGAGGCATGTGCCATCTATCCAGAGCCCTGAGGAGTTTTAGGATGAACCCTGACTTCTACCAGCACCCTGACACCAAAGACTTCTGTAATGCCTATTTGCTAGACACCTACATACAAGATCACAGTGGGCTGGGTCATAGTCCAGTGAATCGTAACAAATGGGAGGAAATTTTAAAGAGGTTTGAATCCACCTTCCTGAAAACCTGTTCCCTGGTCAATGTAAAATGAACGTATGCTGGGCGTTTATGAAGGGCAGAGTTCCAGGGCTGTCTCTATAAGGTACCACCACCACCATTTATATGTGAAAGTTAAAATGGGCAATAAAGCCAGGCCTATGGGGAAAAGGGGTAATTGGATATTGGATTATTAAGGATTCTTTGGAGGAAAAGAATGACAGAATGAGCATATATATTAAAATAATTTATTCATCGGCTTTACTTCAAAATTATAACAGCAATATTATACCTGAGAGACTGAGAATCTGATAGTTGCTCAGTCCTTGAGGCTGAGTGGGTGCCTCAGCAGTTCAATCTGGCACTGAAAACCTGGGAGCCACCAGTCTCCAGTCAGCGATAGAAGCCTGGAAACGTTGACTCTGATGTCAGGAAAGGAATCGGCAGCAGAAGCAGGATAAATCAATGGGCAAATAATCTTCCTTCTCTAAGGCCCCTTTTTATCTGGGCTGCTACTAGAAGGCGCCACTCACACTTTGGTGGGTTACAGCAATACTTTTGGAGGCTTCTACTCAGGTGATTTTAATTTGTGGAAAGTTTCCATTAAAACCAACCATCATAAAATAGCAATGGAAGGAAGAGGTCAAGAAATTGCTCCTTTTCTTGGGATAAGGAGAGGGAAGACGGTGTCTGGGATTCTGGGGAGATTTATGGGATTAGTTGTTTACATACGAATATTTGTTTATCCATTTATTTTTTTTAATTTTTTGTGAATTTTTGTGTATTTCATAAAGAACATCTTAATCTACTTTATATCCCCTCCCCCACTGGATTTCATACATTCTGTCATTTGTGTTAAGGCCTATCCTATCACATTAATGTCCTCAGATGTTCCTCAGTGCATCCACTTAGGTCTAGTCAACCTATCTAGAGTCTCTCCTTTAAGAAGATTGTCTCTTCCTCACTTAGCAGTAATCAGTTCTGAATAGTTCTTTGACTAAGATTGGGGCTTGCTATCCATTCCCACAGTTCTGTATTGGGTTTTTTTCTGCTTGAGTTTGCATGGGTCTTGTGCATGCTGACACTGTTGCAGTAGGTTCCTATAAGCAAGGTCCCAGGAACCAGTAGAAGAGTCTATTTCCATATGGTTATGCACCTCCTCCTGGGCTCTTACAATCTTTTTGTCCCCTCTTCCAAAATGGTCCCTGAGCCCTGGGTGGGTAGATGTTAATGTAGGAGTCCTGTCCAAGACCCACACTCTGTGCAGACTCTTATTCTCTATGATTTGGTTATCTGTGTCCTTTTATATTCATGGCCCTCTGTTGTGTGAAGGAGCTTCAACGATGAGAGTTGAGAGGTGGATTAGTATTCTCTCTGCCCTTTGTACTACTATGTTCTGTGAGCCTGAGGTGTAGAGGTTTCACTGTAGATGTGTTGCCTAGGCCATTCATTTATTTTTAAGTCTAGCACTCTCATTTTCCTCCTGGCCAATCCCTTCTCCTTCTTGGGATTAGTATGCCCAATTCCTTATTCCGATTTTCAAATTTGAGATCCTGGAATACCCTCATTTTTTAGAGGAGTGGTTATATGTCCTAAGTAATGCTAATGTGGTGAAACCTAAACCACATATAATTAGCAATGAACAGTCCTTGTCAAATCTAAAGTGAGCAATTGTTCTCATTGGCCTGAAATTGTCTCTTTTGAAAATCCTGCTTCCAGGTAATACCTCTGTCCCGAACAAACCCTGCAATACCCATCTCCCTTATTTCATTATGAGACTCTGGGTCAGAAGAGAAGACTTGCTTCAATTTAGTTGCAGATATTTGTAGCTTCCTTTTCAACCATTACACAAATACTCATTAGAGCTTTCTCTGGTCACAGAGAGATTGCAAGGATTAGGCCCTTTTGGTAATAGCTGTGAATTAGGGGAAAAAACAGTGGGTTCCTCTGCTAGTTTTGAATCAGGGCTACTTTTCAAGATGACCCACCCTCCCATCTCCTGCGACATTTATATGGCCATCTGGTTCATATATATGTGTGTGTGTGTGTGTGTGTGTGTGTGTGTGTGTGTGTGTGTGTGATCAAAACCCATGATCACTCACTAGTTGCTAGGAAGCAGTTCTGAAAACCCTTAGTTGCATCAGCACTACAGAGGACTGTGCTGGTGGCTCATCTCTTCCTATCTAGTATAGAAATTACAGTTGATATGTAATAGAAAGGCATTTCCCCAGGAAGAATGGAAAAAAAAAATCCCATTTTCAGGGGCCAGTAGTTAAGAGCATTGGTTGCTCTTGCAAAGGATGTGTTTGGTTCCCAGTACCCACATGGCAGCTAACAGCTGTCTGTAATTCTAGTCCCAGGAGATTTGCCGCCCTCTTCTGACCTCCATGGGCATTACAGGACACAGGTACACTTACAAATATGTAGACAATACACTCATACATATAAAATTTTTAAAAAGAATAAATAAAATGCTTTTTTAAAATCCCACTTTCCTCCCCAGCATCCTACTTCCGTTTTCCTTTCAAAATATGTTACCCGTGAAGTTAATGTGTGTGTGTGTGTGTGTTTGTGTGTGACTTCTGAGACAAAAAAACATGATTACATTTCAGAATAAATATGTGAATCATTGAAATCCAATATTTTCTGCTCAGAGAAAAACAACTATGGATTGGCTAAAAACTTAATAATGCATTTTAATGAAAATTTGTGTCTAAAAATCAATATCATTAAAGCCAATTACTGAGCATATTTTGTTTTAATGCAAATTCTTTCATTCATGGCTAGTTTCCTTTTTCTTGTTTTGGGGATAAGTTATAATCAATATTTAATAATCATTTTTTCTCCTTGTGGTATGAGACAAAGGCAACACTTTCAAGAAAGACCATTAGAGTATCTACCAGGTGATCCTTGGTGCTCAAGTTTCTCATTTTAAGTGTAGCCAAATGTTAAAAACAGATGTGAAAGCACTAAGTATACATGATGCAGAAGGTTAACACATTTGAGTCATTCATCTTAATAAGTCATTGAGTATTTACTAGGTACAATGTACTGCTCAGGATTACAGACTGTAGATGAGTGTATGTTTCCTATATTTATATAATGCAGGCATGGAAATCATATATCACCTTGGCTTAAGAATGAAAGTCAACTTTTTTGTGTGTGTTGTTGCTGGGAATGGGGGAGGGTTATTCATGTGTGTACAAGTGCATGCATGTGTGGATGTCAATGGTTGATGGCAGGTGTTTTTCTCTCTGTTTTTGAAATAAATCACTCCCTAAACCTGGAGCTCACCAATTGACTAGATTGCCTGGTCAGTGATCCCTTAGGATCCTCCTGCCTCTGCACCCCAATGCTAGGATTACAGGTACATGCCACCATTCCCACTGTTTTACACAGATGTTGGCTCTAGGAACCCAGGTTCTCAGGCTTGTAAGCAGGGACTTTACCCACTAAGGCATGTCCCAGGCCTAGAAAGACAACTTTATAGTTAATTTTGTATGTTTAGATTTAGAAATTTAAAAAATTAAGCCATTTCCAAATTAAAAATAAATGAAAAATCAAGCCCCTCAGAAGGTACCCCTATTGTAAGGATAGGCCTGAAGTTCAGAGCCCAGAGGTGATGCTGGTGTACCCTCACTAACTCACCTCATATTAGCAATCAGTCCCACGTTATCTGAGTATCCAATTTACTTTTACATTTTAAAGTTGTAAAATGCAAAATGATTTTTTCACTTCCTAATTATGAGTAATAAAATTTTAAGGGAATATAAAATTTAACTTGTCTGTTAATGGAGGGGAAAGAGCCATGCTAAATCAGTCAAGAACAGAATGGTCACCTAAGAAACACAGAAGAAACTGCCTGAGAGGATCCCGTTTGCTATTTTAATTAGCATCTGTCAATTAGAGTGACAGGAGGGAAGGACTCCTGATTAATGAAATCATCATCTCAAATTGAAAGGGAAGGTCAAAAAGAACATGATGCCTCATTTGACATCATTTTGAGGGTGTAATATGCCGAAATTTCTGGAATCCTCTTTTAGCCCTCCTGAGACCAGACTGTTAATCTGACCACTCAATTAACTCTGGGTATAATTAACTGCCTACACAGTCCTGCCTAGGACCAAAGCTCTGTCAGCAAGATTAGTGCCTCTGGCTCATATGCGAGGTTGACTCCACTGCTTCCTCTCCTGCAGCAGAATGACTGAGGGGAGGAGGGGACAGGCAGTTACTGCCTGCCTCCTGTGTCTGTAGGACATGGCTGTTCCTTCATGATTTGTTCAGAGCATGCAGGGAACCTGGGAGAATATTACCCAGTATTTGAATGAATTTCACAGTGCACAGGGCCAATTTCAGTAGCAAGTTCTGCAGCTAAACTCGTCTAAGTTATAAAAGTAAAGGCTTCGAAGTCTAAGTGGTGTTCAGTCACTGACAACTGGTCTCAAATTCTTCCTGTGAAATTAGTGAATTGGGACATCTGTCCATATCCTGACAAGCAAGGCGCAGATGCCAATCAGCACTCAGCAGGGTTCCCGTCATGGCTGGCCAGCCACCACGTCCAAGGCATTCCCTTCTCCAAGCTCAGTGCAAAGTAAAATCTTACTCTGCTGGAAAATTTTAAATTCTACCCATCTAACCATTTTCTGGAAGCCAGGTTCTGACTGGGGGCACTGATGATGTCACTCTCAGTGTTTTATGGCAGTTGTCTCCTCCTACACTTACCTGGCCCCCTTATCATACAGAAGGATATGCACCAGCTGCAAACTGCCATGAAACAGAACTATTTGGAAAGATTAAGATAAATGACAAGCATAAAGGACTAAGGTAAAAAGCTTTGGAAAATGTTAATAGAACCATAAATGTAAGTCATTGGTGGTGGTAGCATTAGTTTCTTGGTCATTTACTGATGCAGTAAAGATATTTGAGGTGCTGATTTTGAAATCGTTTAGAATAAGTGAACAAGCCTTAAACCAAAACTAGTTTGCTCGTCATCTTAGTGAAAATAAATAGGAGGAGAGACCTATTTTGTAAGAGGCCTCCTTGAAGGAGTTTAATTTCAGGTAGAAGAAGAAAGAGAAATGGAGGAGATAGATGGAGGTGCTGAGGGATTAAATGTTAGGAAAATCTGGGAAATGAGAAGAAGAGATATAACTCTGAGTTATATCTCCATTTATGGAAAGGTCACAAACTTTACAGAGTACAAGCGATGAAGAAGGACTGAGAGGATAGATCTAGAACCAAGGAAAAGAAAACTTAAGAATACTGTTCTTTTCTGGAATTTTCCTTAGTAGCGCAGGAAAGTCCAGTTGACGAATTTTTTTTTTAAAGTGGCAGAATTCAGGTAGTCTGAGACATGCCAGAGGTGGGCAGGTAGGGATTGGCAAAGTTCTGAAGCAAGATGGCTGGGATCTGGACCTGGTTCCAAACATGCCAGCTGTGAGATTCTGCTTCGTTGTTTTACTGCCTGTGAAATGGAGGTGATAATGCAACACCCACTCTGTAGGGTTGATAGGAAGAATCTGTGAAAGCACTCAACATACTGCCTAGCATATACTAAGCACTCTGTAAATTCTGGCTTTTATTACTCTTCAGTCTGGGCTGGATAAGACCCTATTATCCTGAACAGACTGTCCTGTTCAGGATGGATATGGTGGCTCATGCCTTTAATCCCAGCATTTGGGAGGCAGAGGCAGGCAGATCTCTGTGAGAGCCAGGCCAGCCTGGTTAACATAATGAATACCAAACCAGCTTGGGCTATAGGGAGATCCTGTCTCAAAATCAAAATCAGACAACCAACAACAATGAAAATACCTATATGTCCTGAAATTAAGAACAACAAAGCAAATTACTAACCACTTCAGTGTGATACTGACAGCTTCACAACTTTGTGAATGTAAAGAGAAATGAAGTGTACATTACATGGGTGACGTCGATGATATACGAGTTATTATGTATATCAGAAAAGATATTACATGTGAAGAAAAAGTGGAGCACTTAAGAGCTTTTCCTGTTTCTGTTAAGAATTTTCTTCTTTGTCTAATGTGAATATAATGAAATGCAATTTTCTTTCTTTGTAGAACAAATATAATTCTCCTAAATCTGATGTTTATTGTTTCCTTCAACTGTGAGAGTGAGTCAAGATTAAAGTATTTTAAACCACCAATGTTTTCATTTATAGAAATAAACAAAAAAGTAAAAGAATAGAGCTAGGCCAGTGAAATGACTCAGGGAGTGAAAGGGGGTACTTGTCCCCAAGTCTGCCAGTCCCCCAAGTCCACGTGGTAGAAAGAGAGAACTAATTCTCACAAGTTGTCTTCTGCTTTCCATGCCATCATGGCATGGACATGTACCAATGCTCACATGTGTGCGTGCACACACAGAATAAATAAGAGTAAAATAAATAAATAAATAAACATAAACTGTAGAAAATAAGTTAGGGAAGGAGGAAGGAAGATGAGAGAGAGAGAGAGAGAAAGAGAGAGTGAGAGAGAGAGAGAAAGAGAGAGAGAACCAGCAAGTAATTATTTAGAGCTTTTTAAAGCAAATCACCATCACTTGAATTTTAGTAGAGTCTCAAAGATGGGCTGGGGATCAGGACCAAGGGAGCTTTGGGAAGACATTGATATTGAAGGGGTTTGGGATATTCTGCCATCACATGTGGCATCTCAGCATTTGAGAGAACAGCAGAAACAAGAATGTGGCTCTTACCTTTCCTTTGTCCTCCCCTGAAGCAGATAATAGTGCACTCGTTCAAAGGCTAGCCTTCTTGTACCTGGAACGGAAGATATGGACATCTTTTGTCTGAAGACACAAGGATACAGAAAAGAATCTGGATAGGAAGACCTTTCCAAGCACTCTCTGTCCAGCTTGCTCCCAAGAGGTCATATCTACTTTGTCCAATCTCACTTCTCTAGCCCTCTACCTCTTCATCAAGCATAAAAACATACATTTCCTTGTTTCATTGAGTCTTCATTTCATTATGAAGTGTCCAATGCCATATACATGATGTGCTTTTCTCTTGTTCATCTGTCTTTATCATGGGCCTCAGCCATAAATGTAGCAATGAGAAGAAGAAGAAATACTTCTTTGCTCTACAGTCTGAAGTCACTGGTGTGGGGAAGTTTGACATTGGTTAACTAGAAGTAGGATGCCCGATTTGACTGGGATTGGGAAGAATTCTTGGCCTCCTCTAGTTGATCTTGAGTTAGAAGAGAGGAAAAAAAAATAAGGAAGCTGGCAATTACTAGCCAGTCCCACTTACCTGGTGCCAGTTACTCTGGAGATTAGGGCTTAGCTTCCTGGACTACGTCTGCAAAGGTTGTAGATGAGAATTCTGTTGACATGTATGTTCTGACTACTGTCCATTTACATATTCACTTTCTTAGAACAGATCACAAGAATAAGAATTCTTACTAAGAAGATGGGACACTTTCCTGAATTCTTCAACTATTATGGCTTGGTATATAGTTTCCAATAATGACAACAAGAGTTAAGAAAAGTATTGATAAAAGGAGAAAGGACATGGGTGCAAAAGTACATTTGTCAATAAAAAGCATCTGAGTAGCAATGGAAGATTTTAGAGTGAGCACATTTTGGCAAAATCACAGTTCCTCTGTCAGTCTGAGTGCCACAGCTTTTCTTCATTCAAATTCAAACTGCTCCAGGTGGCCCCAACTGCCCTCTTAGACTTTATGACACATACTGAAAGAAACATCCAAAAGTTTGAGCCAGGAATAGACTTGGTGGTCTATGAGAATGTGGCTATGAAATTTTGTTAGAAGGAGTGGGATTTGTTGTCTTCTTCTCAAAGGACCTCCTGTAGAGATGCAATGACGGGAAAAATGCTGTAGGAGCCTTGTCTCAGTAGATTGTGAGATTCAATTTAATTTAAAACCCTCTGAGTTGGTTGCTCAGTAAGATATTCATAGAGGAGAAATTGCAATGGACAGAAAATGGAATGTTAAGTATTAAGGAATGACTCTTGGTTCTTCATTTTAGGAGTAAATTGGAAATATGTCATCAAAGTTCAGCACTAAACAAAGAGAGACATTTAAGAAGTCTTAAATTGGAGATTCTCTATGAAAATAATGAACGTAATCAATGTTTTCCAAATCTTTCTGTGCTAAGAATCCCCATCGCTGTAAAATTCCATGGCTGCAGTGTCTGGAAAAGCCTTTAGGGATCATTCATTCATTGAGAATCATGCTAGATCCTACCTGAACACAAATTCCAGAAGTATAAGGAATGTGGGTAGGCCTGTTGCTGTTCCTCATCTTTAAAAATTTCTGTGAGTCACAATGGAGAGAAATGCTGTAAATGCAAGGAATGTGAGAAAGTCTCCTAATGTCCCCCATCCTTAGGGTACATGTCAGAGGTCACGTGGGAAAAGTTCAACATACATACGAATAAAGAATGTGGGGAAGTCTTTAGTCATTCTTCTGGTGACAGATCAGAGAGACCCAACTCTCACTAAGTGGTATTTGCCTAGGGGTTAAACACTGTTAAGTATTGTTAAGAATGTTAATTTCTTAAGTCTTTATTCTAAGCACCCTTTGATTTTTTTTTTTTTTTATGAATGAGCAAAACTATCTAGAACGGGTGTTGGGCTCTTTGAATGGAAGCTGACAGAACATTCTTTTCTTGGCTGCCTTGAGTGGGAGCTGTCAGCTAAGCAACCCCTGTTTTGGCAACCAGTTGTTCTGTCATCAGAGCTTTGAACATTCCCTGGTCACTCCAAAGAAACTGTACTCCAGCTTTAAGTAGCATTGCAGCCACAATGGCTACTGAATCTCTGACTGTCCTTAGAGTTGCAGGAGGCACAGATAAAGGATGAATTGAGGACAAATTGCGTGGGCTTTGGGAGACTTTACTTAGGCCATTACAAACTTCTGTGGACTCTAGGTGACCTTACCCATCCTAAATCTATTCTTACAGTGGAAAAGGGAGCACCTCCTAAATGACACAGTCAAAAGCTTATGATTGGTGCTTCTGGGAAGCTTGCAATTGATGTATATGTTAGAGTTGTGGTTGGCTGTGGGGCTGTCATAGACGGTATATGCCATGCCTCTCTTCAAGCTGCTTTAAAATTTTCTTTTCTTGTCAGTATGGGAGACTGTTCTCCATTCTAGTACTGTTGCAATATTAGGCCCTAATAAAAGCTTCTTCTGAATGGTCACTGACTGCCGATTTGTGATTTTTGTCATGAGTGGAGGGGGATGAGCTGTTTACACTAAATATATGAATTCCTAGGGCTTTAGCCCTAGAATCACCCAGTAACAACAAGAAAACAGATAAAGAGTTCCAGAGATAGAGGCTGCAAATTAGAAACTGCAGAGAGCTAAGACTAAGGAAGGTTAGAGGCTGTGAAGAGCCTGAGGCAAATGACTAGCCAGAGCTGAGACTTGGAGAATGGCTAGGCCTAGTGACTGGAAGAGTTCCAGGGAGCATCCAGAGTTAAGAATGGCAGATCCTAATGCCCTGAGCTCGGGAGCTGCAATAGTAGTTTCTGAATGATGGACTGCAGACACTCAAAGTCCAGAGCTAAAAGGCCCTGGCTTGGAAAGTCAGAGGTTAGAGTGGTATGTCTCCATTGATACGGTTGTTTAAATCTGAAGCCCTAAATCCATAGTTCTTGGGGCCTTGAGCTATAAGCCTTTGGCATATGGAACTCCAAGCTGCCAAAACTAAGAGAGCTGCTCTATGCCTTTCAATGGTTTCCATCTGAATAGAGCAAAAGAATAGACAGGCAACCATGTAGGAAATTCAAATGTAGCAGATAGACTGTAAGATGTTACCCCTTCCCTCATCTGCTGCTGAAGTCCTCACTTCCTGATGTTTATACCCTTAGATAATTCCCTGCCTTGAGTTTGGGTTGCCCTAATGCCTGGCTTTTAACCCATAGGACACAGAAAAGATGACAGGGTAATTGATTCCATGATTTGGCCCCATAATATTGAGATTTTATCTTGCTAGTGGATTTTCTCTCTTCGTAACTGGTTTTTATGAAAAAAATTGCATGTTGAATAAGTCCATTGGGCAAGTAACTGAAAGGCCTCCTTCAGCCAATAGCTATGAACAAAGAAAGGACTCTTGCGAGGAACTGAATCCTGCCAGCAACCACATGAGTTTGTAAGTACATCCTCCTGTTGAATCCAGCCTCATGATGCCTATGTAGCAGCCCATGAAGCAGAGAACACAATAAGACATGCCCAGAAACTGACCCACAGAAGCTGTGAGATAATAAACGTCTGTGTGGGTTTAAGCCAATAAGCTTGTAGTCACTTGTTGGCAATTGAGAACTAAAACATAATCTCTCAATAGGCATTTAAGGGCCTACAGAGGTGAATGTAAAAATTGTGGGAAATTTTAATGAGTTTTCAAAATTTGCATACACTGGAAACAAAAACTTAAAAATATATATAGTCAAGATATTTCTTGTCCTATTCATCTTAAAACAGAAGAGAAGGCACCCTAGAGAAAACACAGGCAGGAATATCTTTCCTAATTACTTCCATCTAATTGTACATGTATGGTCGCTCTTTGTAGGTGAAGCCTGTGGATGAAGGGGGTTTGAGTCAGTCTGTCCATATGCCTTTAAAAAATAATAGGCAATGTATAAGAATTCAGGTTATGGAAAGACCCTGTAAAGATGAAAAATATGGAAATCTCTGTTTGTTCTTTTTATTACTAATATAAAGTCACTTAGAAACTGCCTTAGCCAAAAGCATTGACTCTTCACATCAGATTATGAGGCAACTAAAATCAGGATAAAGCCTGGTATCTCTGCCTTAATTTTACATCCATTTCCTTTACTCTGGATCACCGATTGCCTATGCACACAGGCATGTTAATCACTCCAGGATTATTTATCTAGAAACCACTGACACCTAACCTATCTCATTTTCCTTAAAAGACGAAGGCACAAAGATAAGAGTAACAGAGGCACCTTACCAAAAGCTTTTTTACAGCTCTTGTTCCAGACTCCCAAACTGTGTCGAAAGGTCTATAGTAGTTATCATAAACGTGCAGGAACAATGGCACTCACAGGAAAAATGAGGGCTGCCTGTAGCTGGAGTAATTGTTTCTAGAGGACCTGTTGGTCCCCTTAAGCAATAAGAATACTTCAGATCACCTTACATACCTGAACCGAGACAATGATTGATCAGATCTTGACCATAATTGCTTAATTATGATGCCTGCTTTTACTTCTCCTTGTTTTAAAACATAAAACTCATGTCAGTACTGTAAAGATGGGCTTAGGGCCTCTGGGTTCCTTTATGTTTCTTTTCCTAACATGTGTTTGCTAAATCTCCTTTCTCTGCTCTCTGCCATAGTTTGTTTCTTGAACTGGTCTACTGAGATGACTGACTAAGCCACATCTGTTGGGTGGGGCTACCCTAAATCTGATTATACTAGGACACATACAGGAATTCCACCACACAGAAACTTCTGTGCCTAGTGTTTTACTTGCTGTACACCGGAAATATCAGGAGAGATATCTTGTAAAGAAATATCTTTTAAATAAGGATATCTTTGGTTATTAACTCAGCCTTTCAAAAATCAGATTTTGGGGCTAGAGAGATGGCTCAGTGGTTAAGAGCACTTGGGAGTGGTTAAGAGCACCTTGCAGAGGACCCAGATTCAATTCCCAGCCCCCACATGGCAGCTAACAATTGTCCTAACTTCAGTTCCAGGGTATCTGACACCTTCTTCTGATCTCCACAGGCATGGTGAGACATGGGTGAATCTATCTTCATGCAAACAACAGAGTCCTAGCTCATTAATTTCGTGGTTTTTATTTATTTATTTAGTACTTTTTTTTTTTTTTTTTTTTGCTCTTTTTGAGACAAGGTCTCCCTATCACACCTCCTGACCTGGAACTCACTATGTAGATGAGTTGGCCTCCATCTCACAGAGATCCTCTCGTCTCCACCTCTGGAGATTTGGGATTAAAGTTGTGTACCCCCACGCCCAGCATTAACTCCCATTTCTTAAATTCTGATATACGAATTAAGGTGAGAAATACCTTTTTAAAAACTTGCCCAGCTATAGCATAGAAATTTGATTACATCTGGGATACATAGAAATTGCTTTATTTCTATTAGAAAGTCTTTTAGACCGATGGGGATTGAAAGCATATTTAAAAAAAAATTATCTCTAAGTGTTTTTCAGATTATGAAAGAAGTGTGCATTTATGGTAGAAAATTTAGTTTTTACATTTTACCAAGTTAAATTAAATTGGTGTTGCCCAATATTTGTATTTTGGACTTGTCATTTTCAGCTTTTCTTTCTGCTCAGAGAGAAAATTTTTAAAGGGAGAAAACTAGTGAGCACAGGGAGAGTTCATTGAAAGGGAAAGAAAGTCTTCTCTTTCAAGAGTAAAATAAATTATTCCGTGTAGATGATGGCAGTAAATGGTAACAGAGGGCAGAGACTGAATGTGTACAATGAGACACAGAGACTACACTTCTGGAATACTAAAAGCATCGCAGGTTTTAGTCATGTTTCACCTTGTGAAAGCAGCTTTGAATTTTTTAACTTATTTTCAGGCCTAGTTGGAAGCACCAGATCGTTTTTCTTTCCTGTCACCATGGATCCTGAATCAGGGTAAACAATTTGCCCTTCCTTAGCCCTTCAGAAACCATCTTTGGTCTAGGCGAGTGATGTCCCAGCTCCAGATTTGGCAAATATCTGTTGTATTTCCTTCTTAGTCAGATTAGGGACCCATTTGAGATGTACATTCCCTCCATGTCTTATAATTTAAATAGAGTCTTTGCTTTCCCAATTATAATAATGACAGAAAAATGCAAGTCTGTTGGCAGTTACCATAGTAACCAGGAGCAACTTCTTTTAACTGGGAGATGGACACTTAAGGCTAAGTTTGACTTCATTTTTTTTGAAGCCAGGATGCAGTTGTATGCTTTGTGATGACTCCGTTTGTAAGCGACATACCATAAACTGTGTGCATGTGTTTGTGAGTGGGGGTAAGTTTTGCATGCATAAATATTAATACAAATCCATAAGAGACACCAATCATAGCTCATTTTTGAACTAAATTACTTTCTGACAGAGACATGTGAAATTAATTGAATTGCAAACAATATCCAGGAGATAGATTTAACACATGGCTTCTTTTTATTACAATTTTTTTTGAAACTTACAGCAAACCATTCTCTTCCTTAAAGGAGCAAAGGATGTTTGATAGCTCTGACTTGAGCAAATGCCTTTCTTTCAAAGAAAAAGAATGATTTGTCATTAGTGAGATGACTGCTAATATTAACATTATTCTGGGCAGCCTGGAGGAGTGGGTGGTAAGGAAAAAAGTCAAGTGTTTTTAATCAGGAACAAAATAAACATAGAGAGTCAACTTGAAATGCAGCTGAATCTGATAGCTCCATGTGTCTAACCTGGACCGGCACACGCAAAGGTTGGGTTCAGTGAAGTAATTTGGTCCTTGCAAAATGCACTATGAAATCGACAGCTTTATAATGTAGAGTGATTGAAAGTCTTTGAAATTCCAGGCAAAGTCATAAAAAATATTCCTGCTTTAAAAAAAATACATTCCTGCTCAAATCTATCATGGCATTTTAAGGAGTGCTGACTCCATAAATTCTGACTTTTATCAACAGCACTTCAATAATGTTCAGAAAATAAACTTCACAAGAAAACCTCGGGTGTTCAATTAGTGTTAAACGTTTTAGGGCAGAAACTGAGATAATGAAATTATGAGGACAAGGCAGCTTAACGTTTTGTGGCTCACAAGAGATTTATGCATTCCAATATAACCTCAAGCTATGCATATGGCATAATAAAAAAGAATAGATTCCTGACAGGGGAACACAGGGCAGGGAATTGGACTGTACTTGTCTTAATACTAGTTCTTTGTCTTAACTGAAAAAAAAAAAAAAGCAAACCCTGCCCCCAACTCTTTCTCAGTACAAATTCTTCCCAAACCCCGTTATTACTCAAATAACGTTTGAATAGAATATAGCTTCTTTCACAAGAATCATTTCCTCTTTATTGCAAATTGCATTAGGCTCTCAGGGGGTCCTGTGGGAACCACTGGTCTAAAGAAGTCACCAGAGAAATGCTATGGCCTCTGAACTAAATAAGAGCAAGCAGCCTACTCTCACACAAGTTTTCCAGAATTTCAGCAGGAGGTGAGAACCGAATCAATGGAGGTACCAGTTTCACCGCCAGCCAGCGGTGTCTGGCTGTCCTCTTGCTCTGTTCACAAGCCCTGGAAGGAGCACGCTCTTTTGGGAATAGGGCATGGGATGGTGGGAACTGTCTTGGGGTGCCCTTGTGGATCTTTTAGGATTGTTCTTAAGGCTCTGTAGCTTGGAGGATCGCTAGGAAAATTGGAAAGTCCTCTGATCCTGTCCCATATCTATATATCACAGTGTCCCCCAGCAGTCTTCAGAAATTGAAAAACGGAAGGCAGGGAGCTGCCAGTTGGCTTGTTGCTAGTGGGTACACCAGACAATTTAACAGATTCTAAATGATTGTTTGGAAACACTGGGTAGCTTTTCTCTGGAGGGCTAAACTTACTTTTCCAAGATCAGGGGTTATGACACTAAGCAAAGGTATTATCATGGTTTTACAAAGTTATATTTGGATAGAAATAGTCTCTTTATTTCAGTTACCTTGTTGAAGTTCTCATTTCTCCTTTGAATAACTTGATGATCTCATTTCTCCTTTGATTAACTGTTGCTGCTTAGGTGAGGTGAATATTGATACAATGATGTGTGTAATCCATCTTCCCAATTCAAATTTTTGTTGGAATTAGAGGAAATGAAGTTCTTCAGAGACACTCTTCAAAATTATAATTGGAATGAGTGGCAGTTGGAGATGTGGGTCTAGATCTGGCCTCTGTACTTGATGATGAGAATATTAACTTCTCTGAGGTTCTGTGTCCTCTATCAGTGAGGACCCTGGCTACTTCAAATGACTGTTGTAAGGATTAAATACACTTAAGTATATAAAGCACACTGCCTGGCACAGAGGAGAAGCTCAGTTAAGTGACATCTGATTTTGTGAAATGTCATTAAAAGACTAATACTCTCTGGAACTAGTAGGTGACATTTGCTTTGGTGACGCACATGTCCATAAAACTCTTCATTCACCTGGGGTTTGATAGTGATACATCCTTGCTACATCTCCTCAGTTGTTTATCTTCTTGGTAATGATGCATGTGGAATCTTACTTCCAGTATCAAACCTTTGGTAAAGGCAGGGAAAAACATAATTATAGACATGAAAAGAACTTCAAATGTGCATTCTGCTTCTAAAATATAAAAGCCTACAAAAGGGCTACCATTTATGGAGTCCTTGCTATGTTAGGGAACCTAAATGCATTATATCTCCTGTAAACTTTACAACAAACAGAGATTAGTTTCATTTTATCCTTGTTTTACAGAGTAAGAAACTGATGTGTAGAGAACAAAACTAATTGTCTTAATCACAAACATACAATAATACTGCCAAATAGCAATTTTGGTCGTAGTCTATTTCCTATTGAATATCTAAGAATTTAAGAAAGAGGCAGTTTCATTGTTTAACAATCTTTACAATCAAGAAATCTTTCTCATATTTAGTTGTGATTTTTCACCCCTATGTGGTTCATTGGTTTTAACTGGTAATCTATGGACATCAGAATAGAGAAAACTTTGTTTATCATAGCAACTACTTTCGATGACGTGAACTTTAGGTTTCTTGTCAGTCTTTCTTTTTGTCAGTAAAATTATCCCCAATACTTCAGTTTTATATGCAGAGAACATATGGACTGCCCAAAGAAGGAGACAAATAAGAAGAGCACAATATGGACATCTTACATGTGAGGACTCAGTCCAGCACGCAGAGCTCTGGAGCCCATGCTCGACATATCTAGAATGTCCTGGACAAGGTAAAGCAAGCCCATATTTGTGCCTCCAGAACTGTCCATTACTGTCCCTAGGAGGACATAAATTTCTAAGCACTTTGAGCTGTCCATGTTCACAGACAGGCTCCTTCAGCCTAAGGGCAGTCCTCTGACAAAGAGATGCAGGTGCTGGCAGTTGGAGGCTGGTGTGCTTAATAATAGAAAGATACCCGAGGGGCTCTGTAGGGAGTGTGGACAGCACCTGGCATGCTGACTAATGCTGGCAGAGCTAAAGAATTTCTCCTTGGTATCGGCATTTCATATTCTGTTAGTGTGTCACAGGGCTCTCATTTAATCCTCTCCTCTTAAGCAAGGAGAAAGAAGCCTTCCTCTGTGAGGGAAGTTGAGAAGGATTGAAAGGCCAATATGTTTTATGTCGCAGTCATAATCTGCCACTCCTTAGCTCTGTGATCTTAGGCAAGTTGGTTAATATCGTCAAAACTCCATCTTCCTAAATTGATTATGAGCATAACCCCTGCCATCTAGATTTGTTCTGAATGTTGGTGAGATAATGTCTTTAAGGAACCAACCTGAGTGCCTGGCACATAGCAAATCAAGAAAATGCTAGCTGTTATATTATTTCTCTTTCCTCCTCCTCAAACCAGCACAAACAAAAGCAGATAACATACTTGCTTTAAATACTCTCTAACATGATCAAATTAGGGAACCCCATCATTAAGAGGCAGCTTTTGAGCATTCATATCAGAAACACATTATCACCTCACATGTAAACAATGAGTGATCAATGACATTATACTTTTTTCTTGAAATTTGTTAAAAATTATCATTTGGCTTATATACAAAAGTATTTCTGAAATGCTTTTCTCATTCTCCTAGATGAATCAATTCTAGAACTCAGAGCTGCAGGCTGGTGAAACTTCCTGTCATTAGTTAAGTAGTCACCCACTGCCTTATGCCAGAGCCTCTGGTAATGGAGGTCTACACTCATCAAACCAGGAGTAGAATTTCCTTTTCCTTGATAGAGCATGTCTGTCAAGGCTGCTCACGAACTGTGTTCTAATTTGAAAATAACAGCATGACCTTGTAAGTGTTAGTACTCTTATCTATTAGCATCATGTAGTGAAAACACAAATGAAAATATTACTTCACAGTGTTTTCCAGGGTTAAAGGCAAGAATGGAGGGTTTCTATGGCTATTTTAGTGGCTGGTACCCACTGGGTCAAATCACACCCAGAGGATCCATGGGTCCAGCTCTCATGGAATCTTAAGAGTATCCTGGATCACAATTTATTATTTCTGAAATCGATGAGCAATACTCCTGTTTGGTCATACACACACACAGTGTGTGTGTGTGTGTGGCGGGGTCCCATAGAGCAGTCCTCTTATTTCCTCTAAGTAGAGTAATCAGAGTTGCTCCATGCTCTCATCTTACAAGTTGCCAAAAATTATGTTCACTCATGCCTTACAGTGGGGCCTCAAGTGCCCTCCGTGTACACATGTTCCTCTGGTTGATGCTAATGAAAGCTATGTGTGCATGTTATAAGGAGAAAGAGCCCTGTGAATGCTCTCCCCGAAACACAGATTGAAAGGCTGGATCGAAAACCAAACTATCACTTTACTGTTTATTTTTATCACACCAGTTTTTATTAACCAGATCTCACATGATGACGTCCAGGCATCTTACCAGTGTGATTATGCTGATGGAGAACATGTGTAGCTAATCTCTTACATGCTGATCCATAGGTTCATCTTGGGAAACTGGTGTGGGGGCAAGGCTTCTAAGCTTTCCACATCCAAGGTGGATGTGGAATTGAACAAATTAGTTTTAGATTATTTGGCCCATACTAGGATTTACTCTATAAATGATGAAAATCATAGGAGACTTTTGGGTAGAAAACAGCAAAGGTCTCTAAATTGTTCTCAAAAAACCTCTTTGTACTAACACAATTCTGAGAGGAATGGTTTCCAAAAGGAAATTTAAAATACATTCATTAACCTTCACCTCTGACTGAAATTTTCAAACATTTTCTTTTCATCCCTTCTCCATCCCCTCAGAAGAGCTGAAGTAATTTTTAAACAAGCAGAACCTTTTGTACCAAAAACCTTATCCTTATCATGATCTCATATCATATCATGATCATATCTCAGGATATAGATTCATCATTCAATCAACTAAGGAAAATCAATGACTTCTTGGTTTAGCTCTAAGGACCATAAGCACATTCTACTATTCCACTATTATTCAAGTTGCTAAAGACACTGTTGCATTGCTTTTTGAGAAGACCCTTAAACAACTCCACAAAATGTGGAAGAGATCTCATTACAGGTGAGAGCTGTTTTTATTTCTGCCTCAATGTGTGATTAAATATGATTAAAGATTCCACATTGTAATAAAGTAACCATGGAAAGTGGCCCTAGGATAAACTGTAGATGATGGATTCATTAGCTTAACCTTGGGAAATGCATGCAGCTGCTAAGATAAAGTTAAGGACTAGAAAACAGGAACAGTGGTTACTTGGACAGATGCAGTTCTCTGAGGCAAGCTCTTATTTGTAAGTGAGCCTGGGGGTGGGGAGATGGTGACTTACAGCAGCTTCTGTAGAAAACCAGAAAGTAGCAGCTTAGAAAAGAACCTGGAGCTATCAGAGAAATAAAGCTATCAACAGTCCAAAAACAAGCTCAAAGATGCTCTCCAGAGTCCAAAGAGGACAGAGGCTAGGGGAGGAGCTGGCCACATACTAATTACACAGCACTTACGGAGGGCTTCTTTGCAAGGCACTTCGCCCAAGTGTTTTGCAACAGCCAGTTTAATAACTCTCAGAAGAAGATTCTAGGAGCTAGCATCCTTTTGTTCCAAGTGAGAAAACTGAGGCTTGGAAAAGATGCAAAGGTTAAAGGTTACAAAGCTAAGAGCTGGTATGGTATAGTTGATTGAGGTACAGGTACTTTGATTTTAGGATCTTTCCTTTTATTCTTTGCTATAGAACTTCATTGAATCAAAACGATAAAATGGCAGCATTAAAATGAACATCTGAAGAAAATTTTTTTACTAAGAAATAAATTCTGGAGAGATGACTCAGCAGTTAAGAGCACTGATTGCTCTTGCAGAGTACCTGGGTTTGGATCCTGACACCCACATGGTGACTAACAAACATTTGTAACTCCAGTTCCAGGGGATCTGACACCCTCTTCTAATCTCCAAGGGCACTGTAAGACAAGAGTGTACTTATGTACCTGCAGGCAATACATATAGACATATAAAAATAATCAAGTATTTTAAAAAAGAAATAAAATCTACTTTTCCCACAGTAATGGGAGAGCATGATAATCATGTCTTGGGATCATCTGTTTTGAACATCTGTGTGAAAGAGGAGCTGCTGTGAGACCCTAAGAGGAAAAGCCAATCTTGTATGTTCAGCTTGCCCAGCACAGTGTCTGACATTGGTATATTCTCACTGAATACTGTATACGTGTGTGACTATAGGAAACAGATGCTTTTTGGTCCCTTTAGCAAAAAACAAAACAAACAAAAACTAGGAAGTGGCTTTACTTGCCTAATGGCTTCCATAGGTTTTTAATTTTCACTGTTCAAGGTTTGTTTGGTATTTTAGTTGGCATGACGCTTGGTAGCTGGTTGCATTATCCATATGCAGATTTTACTTTTTGCATTCTATTGCAATATACATGGATACATAAATAATATACAAAATAAGATCCTTTAGAATAGTTATGCACAAGACATGCAGTAATGGATTTATACACTGGATCCCAGGATGTAACTAATTGGAAAAAGTTTGACAAAGCATGTTTGGTGAAGTTATATAGCACACGGTAACAGGTCTGGTCTGAAGGGACCTGGATCCTGTACAAAATTAGCAGTGGTGTCTCAGATGGTGGAACTCTTTCAGACTAACCAATTTACAACTACACAAGTACCGGGATATAGCTGTGTATTAAGCATCAGGCTATAGCTGTGGGGGTTCTAATTTTAGGAAATCAATGTTTTCCTAGGTCTTCTTAATACCACTGCACTCATCACTGCTCATATGAAATGGAATCATGTGCAATGTCCAGCAGAAAGCCTGCTGCAGCTGGAACAGTTAAAGTCGTGACACCAGGAGACTCTAAACCTGCAGCTCTTTCTGGATTCCCCAGAGTACATCTGTGCTCTTCTTCAGGGGGCCTCTTCTTTGGGGGTCAGAGTAACCTTCTCAAAGTCTGAGATCCCATTTGTCCCAGGATGCAGGGCACACTAAGGAAGACATCATTCTTTATTCCATAAAGACCCTTAATCATGGTGGAAATTGGATGCATTGACCTAAGCGTCCTCACTATACTTGCTGCCAAATCTGCCACGGAGAATCCAGTGATCCAAGATGCATGACCTTTCAGTTTGTCACCTCACAGGCACTGTCAACCACCTGCAAAATTAGACTCTTGGTTTCAACACTCCCCTACCTCAAACCTTTTTCTTTCTAGACCCTGCCACTTTCATTAAATGGCATTAAATCTACACATCTGCTCATGCTGCAAGCATAGGCATTAACACTATTCCTTTCTCTACCGCCCCACTTTATGTTCAGTCTGACAGTGGGCCCTATGAGATACCTTCAAAGTACTTCACGTGGGTATTTCCTAAGCCTGAGACGCAGGTTGCATCACAAATTGATGCCAGTGTCTTATCTTACAGTGATAATGTTCTAATTGGTCTGAATTTTAAGATGCCCAACCCAAGGTGATTATACCTGCAGGCAAGTTTGGGGATCATTGACATATACCATACCTCTTCATCACCTCTGCTTGGTGATAGTTATACCTCTTAAATGATTGCTCAGTTTTCTTTCAGTCTTTCCCTCAACTGCCCATTTTATACAGAGTTGCTAAAGTTATCTATTTAAAATGTATGTCATAGCAAGCCACGTTCCTGTGTAGAACACTCCAGTGGCTTTTTGTTGCATGAAACAAAATTTAAGCCCTTTATCAAGCCTTCAGGGTTTTGTAGACACGATGTCTCTGTTCCCATCGGACTGCCTGACTGCTTCTCTTCAACCCCTTTTGATTCATGCTGTGCAGCAGCCACACCAGCTCCCTTCCCTCGCTTGGGTTCTCTGATTTGTCAAGCCGATTTCCCATCTTAGAGCTTTTTCATGTGTTGGCTCCTTCAGGAAACCTCTCCCCAAAGCTGACATCCTTATTCTTCATGTATCAGCCTGAATATTTTTTCCTCTTAGCAGCCTTAAGTAAAACAGTGCTCACCTCTCCGTCACTCACTCTCAGATTTTTTTATCTCACTGGTTTATGTATTTGTTTACTTGTGGTATACTTTCTCCTGGTAGATAATATTGATGAAACTATAACCCTTGTTTCTTTTATTTACTCCTGCATTGCCAGTATGTAGCTCCTGCTCTGAAGCAGTTTCTTATTAGATCCCTGTTGACTATCTGACTACTGGAATTATTGAATCCATTATTCTGAAAAAAATATTTTTTTCCAGGAGCTTAGAATGTTCAAGATTTGTAATTAAGACTTGTGTCTTGTAGGTATGGGAAGAAGACAAGCCAAAACCTAAAACTCAAGTCTGTTTTTTATGTCTTAAAAGATAGGCTTTTAAGTATGGCGATGATAAGCAGCACAGGAATAGAAAACAGTAGGATGCATTAATTGGAACACTCTGGCTTGTGCCTAGGTAACGAACAGCACTAGGATCTACAATGCCCTCATACAAGAGAAAGTTTAATTCTTATTCAGGCAAAGATTTCTATAAGTCTGGGAAACGTTTTTTGTGTGTGATACTTTGATATTCCCAGCTCTTAAGATAGATCTGTATCAGAGTGGTAGTAAAGGGAAAAGACAGACAATTTTTCAGCAGTCCTTATATAACTGTGTTTACATCCACCATCCAAAACAAGTCACAGAATTCCCAGGAGAGAGGAGAATGATAAATCTTCATGAACAGTTGGAATATCTGCCACAGCAGGCACCAGTCAAGGTGGGATCAAGGGTAAAAAAACCCCAAACGCTGAACCTGTATAGTTTATGAATCTAGTGATGAAGAACCTCAGTCCCCACTCTGGTCAGTATTAGAGACAGTTCTAAACTGTGTTTGTGAAACCAGATGGACAAGACAGGAACAAGAGGCTCCAGGAGAAATGAGATTTGACAGCAGACATCCCATGCACTTCCTGATTATTTTTCGTAATCTTGTGGCAAGAGCTATTAAGGCACTAAGACAGTAAGTGCTCTGTCCTTCAGAGCCAATTTTCAAGTTAACCTTTGTGAGGGAAGATATTAGAAGGCTCTTGATTTAGAGATCCATCTAGCATCCCTGGGTTTAATGCTCATAGCTCTCCTTATAAGGTACATCTGTAGAACAGAAAAACCAAATGCACTCTTGTCAGAGTTCTCAGAAAATGTCCCAGACCTCAGTGGCCTCAAAATTGAATCATTGTAATGTTTGTGATCTGGGTCTCCCTTGATCCGTCAGTTGGAAATGCAGGGTGCAGCTGGGCCTCCATCTAATTGGTGTGCAGTAGTGAGGTGGTTGCATTTGTGTTTGAAGACTGCACTTACTGTCATGTTGTTCCAGGTGCAATTCAGCTGAATAATTTTGACCTGTCAACTCACTCAAGCAATTTTATAGGTTACTTCCTTCCTCAGTTCTTAGTTAAATATTGAAATAAACAAAAGACCCCTTGGCTGCAAATGTTAACCTTGAAGCCTTAGGTTGTACTTTAATCCACATAGATGGCTTGGAGTCAAGGCTCTTGAAAAGAAGTCTGTGTTTTCTAACTTTTCTCAGGACTATGCATCAAGTTTCTCTGTGTTATTCAGCTAGCAAGATGACAGTATCAGAAAAATTTAACTTGATGATTTCGTTTAGACATGCTTTAAAGATACAGCCAAGTAAAAGGAGAAGAAAACAATGGCAGTGGTGATTTCAAGATTATAAACTGCTGTGTAGACACCATTAGCATTTGTGGTCATAGAAAAGCCACTGAGTGAATTAGTTCAGCTGCTTGCTCAATGCTGACTGGAAAAGGAATAGTTCCCAGTGTGAACACGTCCCTCATTCAGCAAGATATGTTCCCCTGGACCACCCAACATTTATTTTATACCTATCAATATCTACTTTACGCTGTGATGTTGAGACTATTCTGGGATGCCTTAGTACTTTACCTGGGCCTTTCATGGGAACATGAAACCTATTAGGGTGTTTCTTTTCCCATATATCTTATACATTTTCTATTGAGTGAGCTGGGTGCTATTGTTCCCAGGATGTCTTACCTAATATGCTGTTTAATACATACTTATGGAATCAATGGATAGATGCAGATTTTGATAATATCAACCTTCACAATATGATAAGCCTATTTGAGGCTATTAACAGAACTATTACTGTAAGTGCAATGATCTAAAGTTACCTTCTTTGTTCTCAGTAGCCTCTTACTATTTATGTATTTTTACATGTAATTGTTAATGTGGATCTGTAAATGCATAGCACCCATGAATTTCTGTCTCTTCTATAGCTTTCTTAAGAAGCTAATTGTTTCTCTATAAAATAGATGAAATATGAAATATTCATATTGATGTCATCTGGTTTCAAATACAGTAAGCACAAGCATCCAGTGCATTTTTTTCTGCTGAATGGTATATTATGAAATGAATTTAAAAACAAATATACCTGACAAAACTGTATAAGTGAACACTTTCTAGTTTCTGTGTATATATTTATGTTTTTAAAAAACTATTTATTATTTTTTATTCTATGTGTCTGAGTATATTGCCTGCATGTATGTAAGCGCACCCATGTTGTGCAGTGCTTGTAGAGGTCAGAAGAGGGTGCCAGATTTCCCTGCAACTGGAGTTATAGAGTTGTTAGCTGCCCTGTGAGTGCTGGGAATCAAACCTGGGTCCTCTGTAAGAGCAGTTAGTGCTCTTGTCTGGTGAGCCATCTCCCCAGCACCCTCTATTTACTTCTTAATAATTTACCTTATTTCCAGAAAATTATAAGACCAGTGTACAGATGTATATATGAGTTCAATTCAATTTAAAACAAAGCATTGGGAAAATGAGAGCAATAGGAAAATAAAGCTTGTTGGGAGAAAGATAATATCATTTCAGAGGTTGTGGCACAAACATATAAGTCTTGAAGGACTTATGTACATGCTTCAGGATCTCTAGCGGACAATACATAAAGTAGAATTCAATGTTCCTACTGGTTTATAAGAAAAAAATAGATACTCAGGAGTGGCACAATCTTTCCTGGTACTGAAACCTGAAAAAAATTTATCATACAAGTGCTTATGGCAAAGTCACTGTGGAATGTAAAACCTTGACTAATTTCTTTACCGAAAATGAGCACAAGACTTCTTTTGACAATGTCCCTCAGTATAGGCTGACAACATTGAATTCAGTGTAAAAGCAATTCTACAGAGGAACAATGTAATGAGGTCATAGGGACACAATGCTCTGCAATGTGCTTAATCTCAAGGTAGATTTTTAGAGGCATGCTAGGACATCAGGATATCTCCATAAACTGTCCCTTTCAATTAAGCTTTGGATAACTATTGCCTGACACTGAGTTCAAGACCATGCTGTCATTGATATGGGGAATGCCCTCAGGAGCTGTGGACCTCAGGTCTCAGGAAATGTAAAAGACACGAATCAAACTCAGAGATTCTAGGAAGCTTGCTGGCTGTTGGATGTTATCCAGCATCAAATATAGCTCATGACTCAGTATAACTTTAGCTGCTCATATAGAAGAAAATTCAGTACACAGAAGGAAATTCAATATAGTATCCACTGAAAAACTTGTAAACATTTATTCTTTAAGACAACAACAGTGGATTAAAAATACAGATTGAAAAACCTAAAATTTGCTTGTGGATAAATACTTTTTGTTATAGAAGGAATTCTGAGATTGGAATGACTTAACCAAAAGATTAATTCGAAGTCTGTAGATTCACAGTAGAAGGCCAAAGATTCATAATCAATGAAATGATCTAATCTCAGAAGCAAAGACCCAGAAAGAAGCAGTATTCTATTATTTTCAGGATGTGTAGCACACAGACCTCACTTTCATAGCAGCTTGGTGCTGAATGAAAAAAAAATGTACTGGAAAACATACCAGTGGTGTTTGGACCCCTATGTAAGGAATTCAGCCACTCCAGCACTCCAGCTGTGTAACCAGCAATCAAGGAAGCAGAAAGAGCAGGCCAATAGGCTCTGTGACAGTAGGGAGAGCCGTGGTGTCATTTACACTGGCCTCACTCAATCAACACAAAGCCCATCTATTGTACTTAGGGTTTAGAAAAAAATTGTCAGATGGCACCACAGCAGGCTAATGTGGTGGCATGTTCTGAAGGCATTAATTTGGTTTTTTTCTCCTGCTAAATAGTGGGGAAAAAGTGAATTTTAGTAATTAATAGGCACTTACCCTTCTTTCGTCAGATTGTCAGCTTCAGTTGGTTTCTCTCTTGCCATTAACATGTCTAATGCATATGTCAAGCGGAAGCTTGACATGCTAGTGGCAAACAGAATATTATGTGAAGGCGGCAATGTGTTAAAACAATTGAGCGAGCAAGCACTAAAGTTTGCTGCTCAGGCCATATGTTGCAGTGTTTAATTTCCCGTAGTGGAGAAACATGGTTGTCAGAGAAAAAGATGATAAATACATTTACTTTGCGCAACTTATTACAATGAAGAATGGCTTTCCAGAGGAAGGGAACAGGAGAATTAGGCTTGCATGCAGAGCATATGGGAGGCATTCAGACATAGGCAAGGATAGCAAGACTGTGTGCTTTCAAATGAAAGACATTTAATCAATGCATGTGGCTGGTGTTGACATATGGAAGTGAGAAATGGGTTTTGGTTTGGAAGACAGGAAGAAGGTTAACGGTAGTCCAGGTGGTTACAGAATGATTGATACTTTGAGTAACTAACAGAGAAAGAAAATGTAACTCTTCCAGTCCAGCAACAGACTCCAGAGAATAATGTAATTTAGAAAAATACAGAACATGAAATGATCCAGGGTAGGTCACTTGGCTACAAGAAGAGATGACAGGCAGAACGAGCTGATGATCCAGTGACATGATTTAATGATAGGGGAGAAGGACACACCTGGGAAGGAGCAGCAAGCAGAGGCCACAACTCCTCTGGGATAGATCAGAAAGGCCTGGGGCTGCAGCAAACAGGGTCTACACCCAAGGGGGAAACTGCAGGTAATGATTTTCCCAGGCTGTTCTTGGTACAATTTCAGCTTGCTCCCCTCAAATAGACTTGGAACATCCAAATTCCACTGTACTTTGAAGAAATACCGTCATCTATGGATATCAAAATTCTATGGACAGGACATGAAACACAGGCTAAATGTATATTTTCTTCCCTGCAACCATGATTTCTAGGTTGGATTATGTAATCATTTTCTTTTTTCTTGGTCCCCAAATCACATAGGATAGAGATCTATAAATTACCTTTACCCAGTGGTATTTAATCCTATCCTTTGGGGGTGAAAGGTTGGTTCATGGGCTCCCTGAAGGCATGCATGATTTAGTATTTAATTTCTGCATTTCCACCCACTTGTTTTCAGTTATTTGGTCATGGAGATGTCTTTAAGTAGATAATATTTCATAAGAGATGAAATTGATCACTAATGATTATTACAAAGTGTGTAACAACCAGATCCTACTCAAAATATCAAGAATACCAAAACTGAAGAAATACTTTGTTCATGAGGACAGTAGACTATTTGGATGCTCTGGAATGGTTCATTTACAGCATTATTAGAATTATGGGTTTAACCATTGAAGGCAGGTATTGTTTTTTTCTAAACTGAAAGCACCTGCTGAACACTTGAAGTGTTGACTTAGCTAAAAAAAAATACACTTCTATTTTTAAAGTCAAACATTTCATGAGTCACAGAAGTTAGAAGTCTCTCTGCAGTTGCTTCAGGTATGATGCATTAAACAAATACTGTGTGCCATGTCAGTCCTTTAAATGATACTCTTAAATGGTGTTGGGAGGTGTGAGAAAGTCAGGAGGGAGTCAGTGAGGGCCTGCTAATGATGGAGTGCAGGTATCATGAAATGTGGGTGTTTGCCTACAAGTCGGAGTAGTCCATCTGATTTTACATTTTGTCTGTGTTTGTTAGTCTCCACATTTTTCTGAAGATTAAGATTTCGCCAAAGAGAGCCTAGGAGTTGCAGATGGTATCGATTGAATTCTAAGAGTGAGTCTAAATTGATCTAACATAAATTACCCTTGAAACTAAAGAGGAAGAATGAGTGACTAAGGGAAAGGTCAGAAAGGAGAATAATTAAATTTAACTACCAAGTCTCTTGTAGAGAGGTCCTTACCATGGATAACAGATAATGCCTCAGTTTCTTCCATCTGACAGGGCTGAAAACAGCATCCTTTCTTACCAAGTTCTGGGAAGCTCAATTATTGCCTGATATCCACTTGGAAATCTTCACACCAAAGGTGCTATGGATGTGAAATGAAATGTTAACATCCAATACCATGTAGGTTTCACACTCTCTCTTCTTTTTCAAGTGTCTACCACTTCTGCCTTCAACAAGTCAGCCTTTTGACTTGCCACTCTGGGCCCCTGACTAATTCTCTGATGTCTAAAAATTGCACTTGCAGATAGTGACAATAGACACTGAGCTGCTATCACACACCTTAAAAATGATTTAAATCTTATATGTCTGCGTATGGGCTGTACTGTTAGGATTTTGATGAATAATGCAGGAAGGAGCAGGTCACAACTATAACCATTAAACTCATCAGAACCCACATGATTTGAAAATAAGCAATGTATGTTTCATAAATGACATAGGTAGATCATTTTCACCGAAGGTGCACAGAGACCATGCAGATCTGATCTGAATAAGGAAAAAGAACGTCAGTTCAATCCTCATAGCAAACAAAACTGGGATTGTAGAAAGCTGGCGATGTGCCAGAGGGGAATAAATGACCAGTATCCAGTTTTTTTTTTTTTTAAAGAAAATCTGGTGACACGAGTCTTTATATGAACTACCCTCAACAAGCATTACTGACAACTGAAAAATAATATTATATATCAAGCAAAATACCTGTGCAGATTGCGTATTGTTGCTGAGAAAGATCTCACTGATCATTGCTGATATTCTTCCATGGGTACAATTGTCTTTCACTCATTTCAGTAATAACAATCCCTAGAGATAACTCTATGCCAGGCACTGTCAGGAATACAGAATGTGAATAGCACAAGCGCCATACTTGAGCTGCTCATAAACTAGGAGACAACATTAGACTAACTCACCAATGCCCAGCACATACGGGAGAAGGAAACGAGTGTCAAAACACTGCAGAGACCGAGTGCTGCAGGGCTCTGCGGAGGAGTGAATGTGCATGGTTGTGGTTTCCAGGGAAAATGGCTTCAGAGAGCGAATGCTTGAAATGAGCCATGGGTAGAGGGGTTTCGATTAATAAGAATGCTATAGAAAGGCATTTCCGGTAACAGCCTGAGCAAGAGTGTGGGTGTGAGAGAGACTGGAGCATGCTTAAGGAAGCATGTGAAGGCAAGTTTGCCTGGGTGTTAGGTAAATGCGGCAGCTACAAATGCTGAGCAGAGCAGTGGGCGCCATACTGTGGAGAACCCTGAATGGTATAGTGGGAGATGCACATCTGATTGTATAATGATGAGGGACAAATGAAGGAGGGCAAACTGGGTAGACATGCAGATTGTCAGCTGCTATCTATCTGAGTCTGTTTACCCACTGACGATGAAGGCTCAAGAACAGAACTGCAGTCAGGTCATGAACTAGCATGGGTGGGTACAGGAAGTCTGTAGATCAGTTTCGTTCCCACCTTCCAATGAGGTCTAGAGTTAGGCTTACTTTCCTAAATCTTGCATCCATGATTCCCGAGACTTGTGTTCAGTTCATGAGATATTTTCTTCCATGTTCTGGATGTGTACTGAAGGATAGGAAGTTGGCTTAAAAAAAATCTGCTTAGAGCTCTAACCAAAGCATCTTGTTGCTTACTGATTTTCTTTTCAGAATAGAGTACAGAGGAAATGCATTGTCTTCTGACTGATTTAAGCAACTAGCTAGAAACTTTATCCAGTCTATGTGAATTACCCATCACTAAGTAAGGTGATATTACCATTTGGCTGGTACCCAAAGTTCAAAGATTCTCAAGACTGTCACCCCATTCTTTTAGGTGGTGGGCTACTCTCTTTGAGATTATATACTTTGATTTAACATATTCTCCCCCGTGAGCCAGCTATTAAAATTTAAATACATTTAAATAATATTAAAATGTAATTCTGCAGTTGCAAGGGCTACATTTGAATTGTTCAGTAGTGACAAATGGTTAGCAACTACCTACTGGACAACATGACTACGAGACATTTCAGTCATTGCAAAAGATACTATTAGACAGTCCTCAAAACACTGCTTTGTTTATTCACCAAATGGGCTGAGCTTTGAAATATATTTCTGTAGTTATAGTCTCATATTCATCATAAATGCACATTGAACTCATATGGCTTTACTACCTTATGAGTCTCACCTTCCTGCAACGGGTTAAGAGAGGAGAAGAAGGGAATACTATTAAAGGTACTGATATGAAAAACAAAGAAATAGATGTTTGATTTGAAAATGTCATCATCATGGAATGTAAGCTAATAAAACTCAAGAAAAAATTAAGAAAGGAAAGGAAGTGGTGAGATGCTATATAATCTTAGAGCATTAGCAAAGAGGCATCAGAGTAAATCACAGGAAATTATTGCAACCCTGGATAAGTATAAGCAAGGGTCATATTTGGAAGAGAGTTTCAAATTATATTGGATTATGCACAATAAAATTCATTGTATAATTCTGCCAAGAAGTGCCATTGAGGGAAACCAAAAATGCTTCTGGTCTGTACATATCTTGTTTGCTCATAAAAATCAAGGATATAGAATTTTTGAATTCTATGCCAAAGGAGATTGAATGTGCTCATGTTTAAGGTGCTGATGTAATGAATTGAGACTGGTTAATATGGGTCCTAGAGAACTTGCATATTGATTCCAGGATTCTACAATTTAAATACAAAAGCCCTTGAAATAGAATCTAGAGTCTATGAAATAAAGATTTAGTTGGATCTGCTCTCCATGTATTCTCAAAGCTTAGTACAGCACCCATTATGCAGAAGAGAGTAAATGAGTGCTTGCTGAATGAAGGGAAGAAAATCAAATGAATGCATAAGATTCTGGAAGTTGTGACTAAAAAGATGACTCTGTGGTTAAGAGCACTTGCTGTTCTTACAGAGGACCTAGATTCAGTTCCCAGCACCCACATGGCAGCTAAGAACTGTCTATAGCTGTAGTTTCAAGAGATCTGATGCCCTCTTCTAGTCTCTGTGAGCATTGCTTGACATGAATGCACTTACACCCAAGCAGACAATAACACTTATATACATAAAATAAAAATAATAAAATATATTCTGGAAGTGACATGCTAATCTAGGCTCTTAACCTTTATGCTAAGATAGACTTGACCTCTTTAGAGTTAAGCAAAGAATTCATCAATTCTTTTTAATTGAATGGTGTAATTTTTAAAGATCCTATATTTGCAGTTTCTTTCTCTCCATCTCTCTCTCTCTCTCTCTCTCTCTCTATATATATATATATATATGTATATATACTCTTATCAGTATAAACTGTATATATATATATATTATATCAGTATATGAGAAATCTGGTTAATCCTGTACCACACACCCCAAGTGCCCTTGCTGAAATCTTCTGTGTGTGTGGTGTGTATGTATGGTGGTATATGCATATGGTGTGTGCATGTGAATGTACAGGAACAAGTGCTGGTGCCTATGCACGTGGGGGCCAGAGCAGGATCTCGTCCTTTAACACTGTCGTGCTTATTTCCTTGAAGCAGGTCTCTCATTTTGCTGACCTGGAAGCTCACCTGTTGGGCTGGGCTTGCTGGCCACCTAACTCTCAAGACCCCCTGTACCCATCCCCTGTGCTGTGGTTTCAGGTGCACTTGGCTACATCCAACATTTTATTGGGTACTGGTGATTTGAACTCAGGTCCTCCTGCTTGCAGAGCTAGCACCCTTACCTACTGAACAATCCTCCCACCTTCACACAACTCTTACTAGTAACTACTGTATTTAGTTCCTTGTAAATTCTGGTTTCTTTGTATACATTAGAAAAAATACAAATTTGAATTTTTCCCTTTAAAATATTTTTGTCCATCTATATAGCATGTTTTGATCGTTCTTTTACCCCCCACTCTTTTGCCCCCACTCTTTCTCATCCTCCTCTCTCCTATTGAAACCCTTCTTCTGAACTAATTCTCTTCCTATTTACAAGTCTTCTTTTCGTGTGTGACCCGCTGAGTTTAAATAAGTTTGCTTGCGTGAATACAGGTAGCGGTTTATTTATGGGAGCTATATTACCAAGGAAAATGATACCCCTTCCCCAAGCAACAATTAACTACCAATAGTTGCTCAGGGAGAGGTGAGGCCATGACGAATTGCTGAAGGACCCAGTCTTGTTCAGGTCTTATGCAGGTACCCACAGCTTCCATGAGTTCAGGGGTACAACAGCCATTTCATGTCCAGAAGACAGGGTTATTTTTCTTTTTCATGGAAAAGTAAGCATCCTTTACCTACTGTCCTGCATTTTGCTTTTTGTTTGTTTGTTTTTTCATTTAGCAAGATCTCTTGGGCACTCTTCTACATTACCATGGAGTCAATGCACTCTTTATTTTTCATCTTTTATAATATTCGGTTGGATGAATGTACCATAATTTGTTTAATCTGTATCGTTTAGCAATTGAATGAATTTAACAATATAGGCTATTTCCTTGTGTGTGTGTGTGTGTCTGTGTCTGTGTCTGTGTGTGTTTGTGTGTGTGTGTGTGTATTCTTACAAACAATACTATGATGAATATCTTAAACATATGTCCTTTCTTCTATTTGCTAATGCATTTGTAACATAAATTTCCAAAAGTGAAACTGTGGGGTAGAAGATATATGTATTTGTAATTTTGATAGATTTTACTAAATTGCTCTCCATATGGGGTTATGCTGACATATACTCCCACAAACAATGCAGAAGAGGGCTCATTTCCTAAAGCCTTTCCAGTGAAGTGTATTATCGGAGTTTTGGCTTTTTGCCAACCTGATAGGAGAAAAACGGTATCTCGATATAGTTCTAATTTGCATATCTTTTATTATGAGGGAAGTCGAGCATCTTTCCAAATGTTTAAGAGCCTTTTGTATTTCATTTTGTGTGGATTATGTGTTTAAATCTTTCCCCCAGTTTTCTTTTTTTCTGCTAGCTTGTTGAATTCTTATTTCTCTATGTGAGGAACTTTTTATCTAGGAGATAAATCTCATTTTACATATAAGTTGCAAGTTTTTTCTTACTTTGTGCATTTTTCTTTTTTTTTTAACTTTGCTTGTAGGAGTGTGTGTGTGTGTGTGTGAGAGAGAGAGAGAGAGAGAGAGAGACAGAGACAGAGACAGAGACTGTTATATAAAAGCTTTTATTGTTATGTTCTCAGGCTTTTATTATTTCTTTTCATGGATTCGATTCTAAATTTTGAATTGAGATTATAAAAATGTTTCCAAGGATTAAAACTGTACCAGCTTCTTTATATACTCTAATGGTTTTCTTTTTATTATCTAAATTTTTGGTCCATTCATAATTGATCATTGCATAGAATGGGAGGTCTAGAGCCTATTTAATCTTTTCCAGATGCCTACCTTTTGTCCCTACACCATTTATCAAATAGCCCTGCTTCCGGCATTGGCTTGAGGGAGATTTTTAACATGAACTGCTTTCAAGTATTAAGTAGAGATTGATGAACATTTTACTTTGAACATCTTACTTGGTTGTTGTGACTCCTATTGAGGCATGCAGAGAAGATCTGGGTCTCTTAGCATGGCTAGTGATCTTAAACAGGCTCTCTGTGGCCTACAAGCCACCATGGGCAATAAAGGCATTTTTCCTTCCATATAAACACCGAGGGGTTTAAGGTCTCAGGAGTTAATGTATCTTGAACTCTAGGTTGGGTAGAAGCATAGGCTGTAACTTCTTAAAGTCACCAAGCCCAGGTGACTAATTCAAATGTGCCCTCCTTCTAAAATTCATATTTTGGAAACTTAATTCTTATGGCAGCAAACCTGAGATGTGGGACTTCTAAGAGACCATATCCCCCATGAATGCATTAATGCCATTACATCGGTATAGGTCCTCATAAAAGGACAAATCCAGCCCACCGTCCCCCTACCCCCCCTTTCTGCTATGGAATTATTAAGCAAGAGAATCCTTACTCGATGTAGCCCTTTCTATCTTACACTTCCAGCCCCTAGAACCATAAGGCAAGTAAAATTCTGCCCTTTATACACTGCTCAGTCTAAGTCATTCTATTATAACAGCCCAACATGTATTAAGACAAATAGAAAGGAAACTTTCTTTGATGTGTAGCTCTCAGGTAAGCTGCCTTCTCAAGTTATCATCTTTATCTGAAAATGTAAGAACTAAAGTAGATGCCCTCCACGGGCCCTTGAAGCACTGACAACCCATGAATGGCAAGCAGGAGCGGTCTGAAGAGAGCATTTTAGTCTCTCGTCGATGGAACTGGATTGCATTTCATACTTTGTCACAGTCTCCACTACATAAATCCTATCCTCTAGTGAGGTCAGTGCTAGGGCTCTGGGTGTAAATCTGAGGCTCAAGACTGACCACTTGTAAAATGATTAGAGAATGGGACTTGGGCATAGAAAGATTTATGATGTATCAAGAGAGATTTTCAAGGAAGACATGTATGCTGTCTCTCATTGTAATTTCTAGGCTTGTAATAATCCATCTATCTGCAAACTTTTGAACCTGTCCTATTGCCCTCCTAGGGCTTATCTACTCTGACATTTCAAATGTAGTGTGAGCTCTTCCATGGGAAAGTAGACTCCTGCTCATTACAAGGGCAAATTTCAAGATGACATGATCAAAGATGGTAGAAGGACCAAATATTGGGGGTAGTTTATTTACATCATCCTGGATAAAGAGCCCCACGAGGACTGTATCAAAGGCTTTGCTTGTGACATTCAACTCCGCCCCCCCCCCCAGCCAACTAGCAGCAGGAAGTGTTGGATGGGGCTAGCAAACATTTGTTGTTTTTATGTATATCCTTAAAGCACCACAGATTTAAATCATAGATCAGAACAACATATCTTAAAAATGGCTGGAAGGCAAGCATATTTGCGTTTAAACAATATGCATTAAAAATACCAATAACCAGCTCCTTGTATTAATCACATCAAATGATTCTGTTTTTCTACAGTATGCAGATGTCTCTCTCTAAGCAAAGTAACACATTTCTATTTCAAGGCTATTAACAGTGGAGCAGCTGTACACTACCAGAGAATTTTTCGAAATTATAATGAAATTAAACGGCAAATAGAAAGAGTAAGAAAAAAAGATGCCTTCATTTGAGCTATGCTGCTTGATGGCATTGTTGTGTTAAATATGTATTTCAAGTACATGATACATTCCCATAGAGTCATACTAGATTGGTATGTTGTACCTAATTGGAACAAAGCCTTCAGGTGTTTTTTGTTATTTTGTTTTATCACCACATTAAGAAAACAGAATGTTTTTCTCTGAAGGCTCAAGACAATCTTTTATTCATAGTATGACTCTCCATTAAAAGTGCAAAAGGTGTTCTGTAGGTAAACACAAATGATGCTTAAGAGTGCACTATAAAGGTTATAGTAGCATCACTCTTTGGTCACCAGCATTTGCCAAATAACTGTTGTGTGTCACATGTTGTTCACCACTGAGCTCTGCAAGTAGCTATTTATATTTCACCCTTTACTTCTGGTAAGGGAAGCAAAGTATTTTGTTTTGCTGTTTTTCAAGGGGGAATTTTTAAAAACTGGCACACTTATATGCACATATGCATGCATATACATATGAATACACATATCTATATATCTATATATGTATATACATTGCAAGGTGGGTTTTGGATAACAGCAACAAAATGGATATTGCAACAAAGTGGTCACACGAAATTTTTGGCTTTCCAGTGCATATAAAAATTGTGTTTATACTATATGATAGTCTCTACTAAGTGCACAATAGCATGTCTAAAAAATGTACACAGCTTTATTAGTAAATACTTCATTATGAAAATGCTAATGGTCATTGAAGCCCTCTACCAGTTGTAATCTTTTTTGCCAGTGGAGGGTCTTGCCAGAATATCAATGATGGTTGACCGGTCAGGTGGTGGCTGCTGCAATTTTGGGTACCCATGGAAACATCTTAAAATAAGACAACAATCGAGGTGACTGCATTGGTTAACTTTTGTTGTCATGAAAGATTTTTCTGTAACATACATACTATCTGACAGCAGTTTACTCTCATAGAACTTCTTTCAAAATTTGAATCAATCCCCTCAAGTTCAGCTTCAAAGTTTATGTAATTACCTAAATATTTTGTTGTCATGTCAACATGTCTGCAACATCCTCACCATGAGCAGATTCCATCCCAAGAAACCATTTTCTTTGCTCATCCTCAGAACCAAATTTTCGTCTGTTCATTTTATCATGAGATTGCAATGCTCAGTCCCATTTTCAAGGTCTTCATCTAATTCTAGTTTTTTGCTGTTTCTGCCACAGTTGACATTCCCTCCTCCAGTGGTCTTCAAAGTAACTCAAATCATTTGTGAGGACTGGAATCATTTGTGAGGTGATGGTGTTTTTGTCTTTCTCTCATGAATCGTGACTGTTCTTAATAGCATCTAAAGTAATAAATTATTTTCAAAAGTAAATTTCAATTTACCTACATCCATCAGTGGAATCACTATAGAAGTTATAGACTATGAAATGTACTTAGATAATAAGACTCCAAAATCAAAAGCATTTGATTCCTGGGCTTTAAAATGGATGTTGTATTGACAGTCATGAAAATTATTACTCTGTCCACCTCTTGGGTGATGAGGTGTGTGAATAAACAGGGGTATTTTGAAAGAAATCTCCTTCAGTTTTTTCTGAAGAGTAGGCCTCAATAGTTGGCTTGATCCTACCTCTAACTTTCATACCTGTCTATCTATGTGAGAGTAAGTGTGTGTAGAAACTAGTGAGGGGTCCATAAGATGGGAAAATGAGTGCTTTAAGGGAAAGGGTTGGGGAGAGTAATGGAATACATATGATATGAAAATGGAAGGGGGAACACTGAAGGTGGAAGAGTATAAGTGGTGATGGAGGAAGGGAGATGGGGAGAAAAAACGAGATGGTACCAAGATTAAATATGCATGAAAACGCATAAGGAAACCTGCTACAGTGTAAGTCAATACAAAGTGAAATATAATCAATTCAATTGTCTAAACAGAGGTGCTGTCATCCAGACTTATTCCATTTCCACAGCACACAGAGCAGACTTACTGATTCTTTTTCTTTTAATTTGCTTATTTTCATATTATGTGTTTGCCTGCCTGTATGTAAGCACATGTGTGCACGTAGTGTTCATGGAGTCCAGAAGAGGGTCAGGTTCCATAGAACTGAAGTTATGGGCAGTTGTTAGCTGTTATGTGGGGCCTGGGAACTGAACCCAGGTCCTCTGCAAGGGCAGTCAGTGCTCTTAACCACTGAGTCATCTCTCTAGCGCTTACCATGATTTTAAAGGCCCTAGGATTTCTAGAATGATAAATAAACACTGGCATCAACTTAAGTCATCAGTGGCGTTAGCCCCTAAGAAGAGAGTCGGTCTGTTCTTTGAAGTCAGGGATTGACTTCTCTCTAGTTTTGAAAATCCTAACTGACATCTTCTCCCAACAGAAGGCTGTTTCCTCTACCTTGAAAACCATATGGTTTAGTATGCGAGCACCTTCCTTAACGATCTTAGGTAGAACTTCTGGGTAACTTGCTGCAGCTTCTGTATCAACTCTAGATGCTTCATCTTGCTCTTCATGTTGTGGAAACTATATCTTTCTTTAAACGTCATAAGTTAACCTCGGCTAGCTTCAAGTTCTTCTTCTGCAGCTTTCTCTCCCCTCTAGGCCATTACAGAACTGAGGAAAGTTTGGGCCTTGCTCTGGGTTAGGATTTTGCTTAAGGGAATGTTATGGCTGATTTGATCTGTTTGGGCCACTAAGCCTTTCTCATATCATTAATAAATCTGTTTAACTTTCTTACCATTTGTGTGCTCACTAGAATTAGTACTTTAAAATTTCTTCAGGAACTTACCCTTATTCGCAGCTTACAACTGCTTGGAAAAAGAGACCTAGTTTTCAGCTTACCTTGGCTTTTGACTTGCTTTCTTCACTAATCTGAATTGTTTCGAAGTTTATGATTTAAAGAGATGTTTGACTCTTTTTATTTGAACAGTTAGAGGCCATTCAAGGATAATTAATTGGCCTTCTTCCAATATTGCTGTGTTTCAGAGAGGTCTGAAGAGAGTGAGAGAAATAGGAGTGATATTCAGGACATAGACAATGTTTGTCAGTCAAATACATTTGCCATTATGAATGTAGATTGTGATGTCCCCACAACAATATGTTGGTAAAATATAGGACTATTGGACACAGATCACCATCATAAACACAATAATAATGAAAATCTTTTCACCAGTGTCAAATTGAAAGACAGGAACTTGAAGTGCATACTTGCTGTTTTCAAATGGGGCTGATAACATGTAGGACATGGGGTTGCCACAAGCTGTCAGTTTGTACAAATCTGTGTATCTGTGAGAGGCAATAAAGGGAAGCACAATAAAATGACACATGCCTGGAAATGTATGGGGTTCCATAGCTTCCATTGTTTTCATTCCAGCTTTATTGAGGTATAATTGTCAAATATATATATAATTGCAATATATATAGATTTACAATGTAAAAACTTGATATATGTTTATATAGTAAATTGACACAATTAACTCACTTAATATACCCATCATTTCACATAGTTACTACTTTTTTGTGTACATTGAAAATTCTTAAGGTCTACTCTCTTAACAAATTTCAAATAATAAAATACATTATTAACTACAAGGGTTGGGATATAATTCAGTGTTGGAGTGCTTGACTAGCATGGATGAGGCCCTGGGTTCTATCTCTAGCACCAAAAAGAAATCAATATTAGAATATATTATTAGCAATAGTCACCATGCTGCACTTTAGATCCCGAGAACTCATTCTTTTTCTAACTGAAACTTTGAATCCTTTGATAAACCTCTTCCCGTTTGCCTTACTCTGCAACTCCTGAAAACAAAACACCTTTTGTTCGTGATTCCCTGACCCATTAGGGAATGTTCAGAAACATGTTGTTTAATTTCCCTGCATTTGTCAATTTTTTTCAGTTTTCTTCATGTTATTGATTTCTAGTTTCATTACACTGTGGTTGGCAGTGATACTTGCTCTGATTTCAATCTTCTTGAATTTATTGACTTGTTCTGTAGTCTAATACCTGATTCATCCTGGACAAAGTTCCATGTACTTTGGAGAAGTATATATACTCTGCTGCAATAGGATAGAATGCTCTGTGTGTGTCTTCTTGGTCTATTTGGCCCATAGGGTTAGAAGCTCTATATCCTTATTTTTTATCAAAACGATCTTGTTAATAGTGAGTTTTGAAATACCCTACTATTACACTATTGTTTTTATTATCACCTATTCTATTGATATTTGCTGCAAGCATTTTGGTATACCAGTGTTGGATGTATAAATACTTACAGTTGTTATAAGATTTAATAAATTGTCCTCTTTATAATTATATAACTTCATTCTTTATTTCTTGTGAGTTTTAAAAATTATTTAAATGTTCAAAACTAAAATTATATAGTTTTCAAGTACAACCTGATGTTTTGAAATTTTTATGCATTGCAGAATGGTTAGATTAAAGTATTTTAGAACATTATTTTAGATGCTTATCTTTTTGTGGGCTTGTCTTGTTTTGTTTTTTGAAGTGGGGTCTTATGTAGCCCAGTTAACCCAAATTCCTTGTGGGGTTAAGGTTGACCTTGCACTTCTGTTCCTCAGGTCTCTACCTCTAAGTCCTAGGTACTGGTATGTGCAACTAGTTTATGCAGCAATGAGGACTGAACCCAGCACTTCGTACATGCTAACAAACTCTACCAACTGAGCCGTATCCCCAGCTCTTGTTTTAGTAATAAAAACACAGTCTCAGTGACTTCCAAAAATACATTGTTATTAATAGTTGCCTTGCTGGACAGTAGATCTCTTGAAATTATTCCTCTTGTCTAACTGAATTGTTGCATCCAAGACCTACAGATCCCCTATGCCCCAGTCTCCTTAGTCTCTGGAGCCACCAGTCTACTCTGTGGTTTCATTTGTTCAACATTCTTAGATTCCACCTTTAAGTGAAATTATGTAGCATTTGACTTTCTTGTGATAATGTTCGATCTAAAAACCTCATTTTGTTCAATGTAAGTGTTCCACTTCTGCTCTCTTTTGGTTAACATTTGCAGCAGAATCTTTTTATCCACCACTTGCAGTTTAAAGGCCATTATAATTAAAGTTTTGTAGACATCACAAAATTGGATCTCCATAAATTCCTTTTAGCTATTTTGTGTTCTGGCTGGAGAATTGATACATTTATACTTAGAATAATCATGATAGATAAGGACTTCCTATTGTTACCGCATTAGGCATTTTCCTTATTTTTCTTTTGTTGTCTTCCTTTGTGACTGATGACTTCTCATGGTCAGACTTTTTGATTCCTTTTTCTTTGTGTGGCTACTTCAGGGTTCTCATTTTGGGGAGAATGAAATTTATATAAAACATACTTCTAATATGTGATTTTATGATAACAATAATCTTTCTTTGTGTGCATATGTTCATGTTTGTTTATGTATGAAAGTGTGTATACATTCATGAGGAGGCCAGTGGTTAATGTCAGGTGTATTTCTCAATCTCTCTCTACCTTATTTTTTGGAGCTCACTGACTCAGCTAGACTGGCTGGCCAACAAGTCCCAGGTATCCACTGGTCCCCAGTGCTGGGATTATCCAGAAGGACCTCTATGTCTGGCTTTTTTAAGTGTGGGTTCTGGAGAGTGAGCTCAGGATCTCATGCTTATATAGCAAGCACTTCATCAACTGAGCCATCTTCTCAGTCTGATAATAACAATATAACTTTGATTACACACAAAAACTATGTCTACTTCTCACAATTTAGATGATTCAGGTTGCTTATATTATGATATTTTATGTGTATTAACAAAGTCCTACAGATAGCTTTTTTAAGCAATTTTTTAAAACTACCATGCAAAAGTTGAAAATGATTTGTGTACCACCTTTCCATTATGAATAATAAGAATTCTAAACTTGACTACATATTTAATTTTAAAAGTGAATTTTATTATACATTAATATGTTTTATGTAAATAGTGTGTTTTCATTTTAGCTTGATAAATTCCCTTTTGTACAGATCAATGATGGCACTGATGCATTCCTTTGGTTTAAGATTGTCTTTATCTTTTCTCATGTCTATGGACAGCCTTGCTGAATATTCTTGGTTGGGAGGAATTTTCTTTCAACTTTTAAATATGTCATCTCCTCTCCTGAGTTACAAGGTTTCTGCTAAGAAATCCACTGATAGTTTTACCAGGTTCCCATGTATTTGAAAACTACTTTTCTCTTGTTCTTTTCAAAGTCATTTGTCTTTGACTATTGGTAATTTATTATGCTGTGTCTTATTACAGACCTTTGTGGATCAATCTGCAGGGAACTTTTGAGCCTAATGAATATGGATATCTGTTTGTCTCTTCACATTTGAAATTTTCGGCTATTGCTTTAAACAGCATTTCTGTCATGTGTCTCTCTCGTCTCTTCTGGGAATGTCTAAATGATGATATCCTATGAACTTCTGTAATTCCCTTCATACTTCATGCTTCTTTTTGCTTCTCTGGATAATTTCAAATGAACTTTCTTAAATTCCACCATTCCTCCCAATAAACTCAGTTGATCAATTTTTGTATAAAAATTTCTGTCATACCTTTAACACCAAGATTTATTATGTTTTTTTTATGATTTCTAGATGTCAATCTGTATTTCCTTATAATTCAATGAATTAACTTAAGAAGAATTCTTCGTTGGCTAGTTCATAGACCTCCATTTCTTTAGGGTCAGTTATTGGAGCTCTATCAGTACGGTTTGATGGTGTCGTGTTTCCCTGATTCTTTGTCATTGTTGTATCTTGACCCTGGCTTCTGCACATTTGAAGAGGCAGGAGCATGTTTCTGCTTTCATGGGTGCTTTGGTTGGGAAATATTTTCACAAATCAGCAGGGGTTCTAAATGGGCTAGGGTCTCTGATTAGATGAAATAGCTAGCTACGTCGTGAAGTTGGATTGGAGAGGGGGTGGGTGTCCTCCCTGCCTGGGCTCCATAACCAGGTAAGCCTGCCATCTAGGTGTCATGTTCATGTGGATATGATGGCGTAATGAGGCTTCAGACTATACTCCATAACCTAATGTTCAGCGGGTGCTTTGGCAGTTGGTTAGTATCACTGGCCATGCTCCATGGTTAAGGAGGGTTGTGGCATTGACTTTTTGCCCAGTTATGGAATAAACAGGTAGAAAGGTAGCCTGGGGAAGGCCTCTGGCTATGTTCTGTAGCCAAGTCAGACCACTTACTATAAAGCCAAGTTGGTCAGAACTGCTGTCCACACTCCTTGGTCGTACGGGGTCACTGGCTCTGTTTGGCAGGTAGATGGAGGTTGCTGGCCAGAGTGCAGTGCTGACATGTGCTGGTCACTGTGGGCTTCTTGCTCCTTGGCTCTATTCCTGGATGACCCCGGGTAGCAATTCTCCCAATATTCTCTGCAAGGAAAAATAAAAAAATTAAGCCTGACAGACAGTGTCTCAGAATGTCAGATAAGCTAGGGTCTGCCTTGGCCTCTCTCTCCACACCAGAGAAACCCTAAGCAAAAGGAAATTCTATAGTGTGGAGCTGTGTTGGTCTGGTAGGGGTTGGGGGAGACATGGTCCAAGTGAGGCTATTTCTTTATATTTATAATGACTCTTTTTTCTGTTTTGTGCTCTAAAAATAAGAGGGTTTCAGCCTTACCCCCAGCTTTTAGAATATCTATAAAGGTGTTTTTATCTGTGGATAGTACTTCTTAATTAGGAGAACAAGAGGAATATAACATTCAAATTAAAATAATAGCAAATGTTGATTATTTTCCCCTTTGGAAAATACTATTTTGAAGAGAAAACAAGGTCTTCTTATCACATGCTAAAACTGGTAACAGTAACTCCAGGAAAGCAAGGCAATAAGTTAAATATTCAGATATTATGAGTGTAATAAATCAGACAAAATACAAGAAAATGAATGAAAACTAACTGTTTAAACTGGTGGCGCTAAGGTTGAAGTCCACTTTTGTTAAATTGCACCAATACTTTTAGCACCTTCATTTGGACTACGTGCCAGTATCTTGTCCTTACAACGAAAAGCTCAAAAACCTTACCAAAGCCTTATATATCCTGTCATAAAACAATTTGTTCCTTCTTGTTGGATTGTTTATGAGAGCTGTACTATTGGCTGGAGCTTTATTTTATTTTATTTTGATTTCATGCACCTGAACTTCATCCTAAAACGAACCATTCAATTCACCGTCTCTTCACTTTCTGATACATTTGGAATATTCACTAAAAGTATCTCATTGGAGGTGAACACATTTATTTTACACAAACAAAAATAAGGCACATGTAACAGAGCTGTGTGACAGAACACATTTTTGGCAAGTTCTCTTGTTCTTGTGAAGTTTTAGTCAACAAGATCAACCCACATGGTAACAGGAACCAGAGAAGCCAGATGACATGCTTCTTTTGTAGCATGGGTTGAAAAAAAATGCATCTGCATTCTAGATGTTAGTTCTTCCCTAAGTTCTCAGCTAAACTACTAAGTTCATAAATAATATACAGAAAGGCCATATGTCATTTCTTTAGTTAGGAGAGATTGGTATTGAGGACAGGGCCAGCAGGAAATAGCATAAAACTGCCATTTCAAACTGGATCCTCTAAGGAAATCAAAATAGGAAAATCCATTTCAATGGATTCCAGTCTTCCAAATATATTCTAATTTTCCCAGACATAGCTTTTTTTTTATTATTTAAATAAAATCTCTGTTTCCCATCTTCTTTTCCTGCCTAACTCTAGAAAACTTCTAAAGCTTCTAAGGAGGAAACCAGGAGAGAGCTCCAATTATCCCCAGCCCACTCAGGGAGCCTTTAGAAGGGCAAAATACAATTTGTTCTACAGGAAAGCACCTCTAATGCATGGTCTCTAAGAGAACTTTGATCATGTGCCTTCGATTCTTTTTGACTACTAGAAATATTCTCTCTTCCTTTTTTCCTGCAGAGTCAACACATAATATTAAACAGCCTGTCTGCAGTATCTAATTAACAAACTGACTGCAGAAGATCACTTACAACATAAAATATTAAATCATCCTAAAAACTAATATTCTCCACACCTCATAAATTAAAATAAGCAAGAGACTGAAATGAAATAAAGCCCTGATGCATATCATTCTAGGCCTTTGCCCCTGAAAGAGGCTCTACTCCTTGAAACATTTAAATATTTCAAAGCAAAATATATGTATGTGCACTCACACACGTACATGCACATGCATATGAAGCAATTTCAAAATGCCTTCCACCTCCAGTTTACACTTCATCACAGAAACTCTAACTTGAGACCTCAGACTGTCCTTCTCTTCATCTCATGCTTCACAAATCATTTTAAGCTCAGAAGTGGAGCTCATCAGTTATGTGTCTTTTCATTATAATCACACTGCTGTCTTGGAGTTTAGTTCTGTTCTCATTGGCTCAATGGCTGCCATTTATCTGCTTTGTATATTTAGGGCCTTATTTAACAGAAGCAACAATCTATTTGAAGAAGGCAAGGGTTGTTTGATATTAGCACAGAGAATGATTAATCAAAGAGAGTTTGGTCCTAAAGCATCAGAGAGAGTTGAGGTCATTAGCAGGGCAAAACTGGAGGGGAAGCTTTGACTAAGAAAATGAGATGGGCTAATAACTTGAAAATTTACCAAATAAATAAATAAGAAGCTTATGGTTGTTTGTTTTTGGAGCTTTTGCTTGTAAGGACTATAGTTTGAAGAGATCTAAAGAGATATTACATTATTTCTAAATCTAGAAATAATTTTCTTCACAGTAAAATATGAAATTATTAGGATTCAGATAATAGCAGAATTCGGCAGTGTCTCTAACAATAATTATTTCTCAATACTGGAATGCTTAGATTATTTCATTATTTCATTTTAGCAGGAAATATCAACAGATGCAGAACCAGGCATTGGATATGAGACAGAGCTTGGCTAATTAAAACTGGTACCCTAGTGAGACTTCTCTGGCACTCCAAGGTAAGGACTCCTCTGCCAAAGAGACAGAGGTTTAATGTAATTAGTCAGACATCATTTCAAATTAGTTCAATTTTCTACAGTGTTTTGGCATCCATATCCAGAAATTATTTTCCCAGTTCATATTTGGGAAAGTGGGACGGAGCACCCTAAGAACAATAAGAAAAGAAATTCTTGTAAGTTTTTATATTCTTCCAACATTTACATGAAATCAAACAACATTAGTTTCTGCTGCTGCTCTGACATATTACCACAAACTGAGGTGCATTAAAACAACAGCAGTTTATTACCTCATAGCTCTATAGGTCAGAAGTGCTACCTAGATCTCACTGAGCTAATGCCAAGGTGTCACTGGAAGGCATTGCTTTCCAGAGGCTTTGATTTGTTGTTCTTTTTTCTTTTCTGCATCTAGAAGCTTCTCACATTTCGTTACTCATGAACCTCTTATTCTATCATTAGGGCTAGCAAGATCTGACCAAGACCTTCTCATAGTACCATCTCTCTGGCTGTCTGTTCCAATCTCCCCTTCCACTTCTGTGGGCCCTCATGATTGGTTGCATTGGGCCTCTCCAATCATTCAGGAAATTTTCCTTATTTTTGAAGTTAGCTGATTAGCAATCCTAATTCACTTTTGCCGGGTCCCAAAGATTTGGATACAGATCTCACTCCATCCCCCAAGGGGAGCTCATTATTTTGCACAGAAGAATTCAGGTGTATTTTATTTAGAAAGTGATGACAGAAAGCACTGTGCAGGAGTGAAAAAGTGAGATGGGAATGCGAGAAAGCAAATAAATGGTGTGTTCATGAGCAAGTGATTGCCATCAGCACCCGGGGGTTCAATCTACTGGGGACCATTGGGAGAGTACAAAGAACATGCTTCCAGATTATACCACTGAGTGGTGGGAAATCTAGGGTATTTATCCACCAGCATCCATTGTTTACTGCTTGAGGGTTGCTCCTGGGCTATTAACTACCCCTCACATACACCTGCCTCTGCAGACTCAGAAAGTATCGCTTCAAGAAGGTCTCATTGATTTTGTTCTCACAGTCATCCCAGATGACAGTGTACATTAAAATGCATTAGACATTCAGATATCATTTGATTCACATGACTACTCTAACCAATCAGTGTGGTCAGATGGGTAAACTGTCAGGATTGACTAGGCCTTTGACATGTTTCATTAAAAAGATGATTGACCATCCCACTAGAGTTACATTGGGATGAGAAAGAGCAATTATTTGTCCAGTACAAAAAAGAGTACTGTGCAGAAAAGAGAAATCGGTGCTTTCTGGCAGAATGAAAATAACCCAGAGAGGATGCGGAGTGGTCAAGTTTAAAGAACAGCCTTTGGAGATCAAAGCTGCAGGGGGAGCCTATCCCAGCATTCAAGAGTCCTAGCTCCTGCCCATGAGTCTTCAGAGATAAGGATCACCATTTCCGAGAAGGGAAAATAAAAAAAACACTATATACAGCACATGATCACAATGCCAGGGATGGCAGTCAGTGGAGTTCCAAAGCCAGACTATGGGTCTTCCTTGTGTCAGTGTGGATTCTAGGAGCTTAAAGACACTGTTCTGGAGGGTGTAGTATTGAGGACAAAGCATGAGGAAGGGAAAATCTAATTGTTGGAGGAGGCAGGGAAAAGAGAAGAGAATAAGCAAAGATGCACTGAACACCAAGAGATAAAAGGGCAATATGGAGCATGCACAGTAGAAATTGAGGTGAGTTGAGAGAGGAACAAGTTTTAAAAAAGAGTAGGACAGAAACTTAGTAGTACTCAGTGGGGTAAGTGAATCAGTTAGGGAGAAGTGAGGTGTCTGATAAGTGGTTCTCCGTTGTTGAGCCTGGTATTAAGTTTATCTGCCCTTATCCATCTCTATATCATCTATCACCTACCAATCTATTTCTAACATCTAATTTGGACCCTCTAGACATAGAGTTGGATTCTGAGTGGTAACTGTGTCTGAAAGAAATTCCAGTCAGGCTTCGAAGTGCTTTGAAAAATGTCTTGTAACTGGAAGCATCTTTTGATGTTACAAAGGGGGAGGTTTAGGGCGATAAACTGGATAGTTCCTGAGAATCTTTATTCATCCCTCTTCCTAAACCGCCACACTTTGTCCCAGTCGTTTTGCCTCTACCAGCATGGGCCCAGGCCCCTCCTGTCGCCAGCTTCCAGTCCCTGCTAGTCCACTGTTGTAGATTTTCTTTCCATACTTGAACTTCTCCTCCATATATGATTTCTTGTCCTTAGTCCACTGGGTAGAATCAGGAGCTGAGCAGAAGCATAAAAGCATCCTGTTGGGAGGGCAGGGAGAGAGGTTCTGAATGCTTAGACTTTAATGCTCCTGCTCAGCCTCTCAAGCATCATCTCCTTCAATCTTCAGAATAGATTTAGGAAGGATGTGGGATTAGCATTGCTAGATAGATTGGACAACTGAGATTTAGCTCAAAATTTGATTCTAAAGCTGAGCTCTTAGAAACTACACCAAGGTAGATGTCAGTGGTTCTCAGACCTTGGCATGAATTAAAAGTCACTGGGGGATATTTGTTAAATGTGAGAATTCCAAGGTCCTACACCAAGAGGCTCTAATTTAATTATTTTTCACCAGGGCTCTGGAACCTGCAAGTTTAACAGATGCTCAGTGATTGTCATGGCTAGTGATTGTAATGTAGGTCAGACCCACAAACTCTTTGAGAAGTATTGCTAATAAATCCTTTACCAGCAGGATCATTTGGAACTGAAGGCAGCTCGAATTGCCATGTGCATACATAGGTTTACATTTTTAAGATACAATATTCATTAATTTCTACCTATGTACGGATCTCTGCATCTGAAATCTATATAACCATTTGTGATCTCTACTAGTTTTGCATAGAGGGCACTAATAAACCTAATACTCCCATTAGTTAAACCCTTCACAATAGAAGAAAAGAACTCAGTCTTTTGCTATAATTCAGAAATAATCTGAAGATATACCCCCATGGTATTTCAGGATTAGAAACTATTGTGAAAAGCCATTTGTGGTCTCTGACAATGGTTTTAATCAAGAAGAATTCTTTAATAGTAGACATTTTGAAGTTAAAAAGAAAATGAAACAAAGTTCAGTTAAATTACAACCTTCAGAGGTTAATAACACTGGAGAATTTTGTTTCTAAGTTGATATTCATATGAAGAAGCTTTTCGTCTTTTGAAAGCCAGGTGGGGTTACCTATCTTCAAAATCATAGAGCAGTGGTCCAATGGGTTCTCAGAACTGACTGAGTGCCTGTGGGTCAGGGAAACCCTGGCAACAACAGAGACAGAGATTGTTATAGTAATGAGAGCCTTTAAATAAAAGCTCTCTGTTCTAAGAATTGTGTTTACTCACTTTTTTCCTGGACTTTGAGTGGGATATAAGCAAGTAAGGTCTCCTTCCCCCACACTTGTGAGCCAATCTGGTAAGAAGTTAAGGTCCTTTTTATGTTTCTCCAGTCTTTATTTATCCAAATAGTAACAGTAATGGAGTCTTAGAGGTGGAGACTATGGAGTCAGATGTACATGTATGGGACTGAGTACTAGTTTGCCACTAGCCAATTAGGGGAGGGGCAAACCTGGGCAAACTTCAGTTGCTCTTTGATAAAATACAAATCATAAATCATATAGATCAACATTGAAAATGCCATTTCTATCAATGAGAGACTTTATATGTGAAGATAGTCCCATGATTATAGTAAAACAACAAAAAAAATGCCATCCCCTATTGATGTTGCAGTGACATAAGATCAGGGCACACCATTCATGCAATTGTGGTGGTGCTGGTAGTCAAATTAAAGTGCAGCACATATTGTTTGACATACAGTGCATGGTACTTGACAGTGATGCTAACAAATCTGCTATTTTCTATCTTTGTTACTTTGGGGACAGTCCTCTGTAGAAACAATTCCTGCAAAGCAGCATGCTATGTTATGCTGGCAGCCACGTGGCAGTCATGCCTTGTGCTTACTACATCTCTTAAAACAACCTAATTTTTTCCACCATGTGTACTAATTGTATACGGTACATAAGGACACTTTCAGTAAAGAATATATTATACGTTAAGCAAATTCTCCTCCTAGTCCCCTATCCTTCTTTTCTCCCTTCCCCCTCCTCCCAGTAGTCCCTTTACTCCCCTAGACAACTTTGCTTTGACTTTCATGTCATATATACATACATGATTTAATGTATCTATACAAAATCTACAAACTGCAAATGAGAGAACACATGTTTGTCTCTCTCAGACTCTTAACTCACTTACTACGATTATCTCCAGTTGTATCCATTTTCCTACAATGTAATTTCATTCTTGCTTATTGATGTAAAAGAATTCCGCTTTGTTTTCTTTGTACCAGTCCCTCTGCTGTTGGGTAACTAGTTTGATTCCATAACTTAGCTATTATTAATAATGCTGCAATAAACACTGAGCTGCAGGTATTTCTGTGACAAGGTGATTTGCACTCCTTCGGGTAAATATCCGGGAGTGGTATAGCTGAGCCACATAGTAGATCTATTTTGTTCTCTAAGTTGCCCCCATTCTGATGTCTACAGAGACTGGATTAGTTTACATTCCCACCAGAAGTGTATAAGAGCTCCCTTTTGTCTACAGAAGGGTCAGGGGTTAGGGCTAACTTACTGCAACTCTCCATTACATCGAGAAGTGAAGTTGAATGATTGGCTCACACCTTCTAGGTCTGTGTAAATATACTGAATGTTGTTCACATAATGGCAAAATTGCCCAGCAACCACATTCTCAGAACATGTCCCTATCGTTAAACAACATGTGACAATATGTGAAAAGTCCTTAGTAACGTGTCCAAAATATAGAAAATGGTTCTATGAATCTTAGCTATAATATTATTAACCTATAAATTAATTTAAATCACGGTGTCCCTTAACTGCCACACAACACTTAATTTTCACTCAACACATGTGATGCGCCTATTCTGGCCAAATCCTAATGCCACACAGTAAGTTCTTCAGACCAGGCCCTGCTCTAGAGCATCTGTGGCACCAAAGAGCAAAGCCAAGAAAATGAAGTTATTTACTTTCACTAAATTGTTACTTTAACATTTGAAATTCATCAGATAAAAGTATATTTTGATAATATTCTTTTCCTTTAATATGGAAGAAGATTAAAGAAGATAGATTTGGCAAAAATTAAAGGACTGTACACAAAAAATTGGAGCGATAACTGTAGTGTCCTACTCCCCAGGTGAAACTCTCCCATCATGGGGCTTTGAGACAGGCATGTCATCTCCTGTAGTATTTGTGTGTGTGTGTGTGTGTGTGTGTGTGTGTGTGTGTGAAGGCCAGAGGTCAATCTGAGGAATTGTTCCTCAGGTACTGTCTATCTTATTTTTTGAGACAGGGTCTCTTTTTGGCTGGCCACCAAGCTCCAGACATCACTTGTTTTCATCTCTCTAGTGCTGGAACTACAAGTGTGTACCAGCACACAGGACGTTTTATGTAGATTCTGGAGACTGAGCTCCCCATGCTTATACAGCAAGCCCTTGCTGACTGAGCCATCTCCCCAACTCCTTTCTGTTCCTTTTAAATACCTTCCACATTTCCATCATCACCCACAAGCGTGACTGCATTCTTCACACTGTGTGCAAATATTTTTCAACATTGGGAATTTAAATGGTTAAGATTTACTGAATGTTTAAGTAGTGTAGAAGTGAAGAACTATCTTTAACTCATGTGATGCATTTATCTGCTTAACTAAAAATCTTCACCCTCAGAAGAACAACCAAACCAAAATAAACCAAAAATCAGAGACTGGGGAAGACCAAAGCCAGGTATTTTTTAGTTTTATCTTAGGGAACATACTAAAGAATTATAAGTAAACTTTTCTTTTTTCAGCAATCATTTACTAAGGGCACCATAGTATGCAAATATACTTGAGTGTTATTCAGTTGACTAAATAGAAATAAGTTTTGATATATATCATGGCTCATTGCTAAAATTGGTGGGGAAAGAAATAACCCATGGGAGAATGCATATTCTGTTATCAAATATTCTTTTTATTGTTCAGTTTTCTTAATTTAAGAAAAGTTTCTAAGTGTAATTTTGTGCAGCTTTCAGACGTCATCAGAGAGGTTTCCTTGTGAGGATGGTGGTTAGTGCAAAACCTCATTACTGGTCAAAGTACAAAGAATACGTGACTGTAGAGTGCTCAGTCACAGAATGGGGCCTCAACATCACACCTCTCCCCAAGGCTCAGGGACCATCTCAGAAGAGGCAGAAAGATTGTAAAATCAGAAGTCAGGAAGGACCAGAGTAAAATGAGGCCTTCTGGCCATGACGGAACCAGTGTACCTGTGAACTCACAAAGGAGGACCAGTTTGAAACAATGCTTTCTGGCCATGACAAGACCACTGTACCAGCTGCAGTTGCCTGCACAAGACCTGTGTATGACCAAGCCTGTCAATATTCTAGCATGGAATGGGAAGGGCTTCATGAGCTCCTCACCACTAACTGAGGAGCTGTGAACAGTTGGTGGTTTCTCGGGGAGCAGAGTCAGTTTTTAGGGTATAGTTCCTGATAAGTCGACCATACTTCAGTGGATGGTCTCAAATCTAGAAGTACAAGAACAGCATATATTGGAGTTGATGAGTCATTAAATTTAAAAAGGGGGGACAGGAAGTTGGTGGGTGGGTAGGAAGGCAGGGGTGTATCTTTGAGGAGCTGGAGAATAGGGGAGTGAATAGAGTCAAAATATATTGTATGGAATTCTCAAAGAATTAAGAAAAATATTAAAAAAGAAAAGTTCCTAGAGGACTTACAAACTGAGCATTCAACTATTATAAAGAAGTTGAATTCACTGGGTCTGGTGGCACTCACCTTTAATCCTAGCACATGGGAGGCCAAGGCAGGCAGATCTCTGTGAGTTCAAGACTAGCCTGGTCTACATAGCCAGCTCCAGGTCAGCTGGGACTGCAGGGAAACCCTGTCTCAAAAAGACCAAAAATAAATAAATAAATGAGAGGGAGGGAGAGAGAGAGAGAGAAAGAGAGAGAGAGAGAGAGAGAGAGAGAGAGAGAGACTGAGAACAAGCGAGTTGAGTTGAATTCTTTCCTCTGATTGTTCCGCATCACACCAGCTAGAGATATCAGAGAGACAAAAGTAAAGCAGTAAAAAGGAGATGAAAGAGAAAGTGATAAGTAGACCCAAAGAGTGGGGTCAAGCATGCTTCTATTCTGTCTTCCAAAGCCATTTGTTTTGCTAAATAAAGAACTTAGTAAAGGTGATTAAAGTTTAAGTGCCTCATCTAAGGTTATTTTTTAAGAACATGGATGGGGACTGGAGAGAGAGCTCAGTAGATAAGAGCACTGGCTCTTCTTGAGGAAGACCTGGGTTCAGTTCCCAGCACCCACAAGGCAGCTAACAACTGTCTGTGACTCCAGTTCCAGGGGATCCACTGCCCTCCTCTGACCCCTGTGAGCATTGCATGGCACAAGTGTACGTACCTGCATGCAAGCAATACACTGGACACATAAAATATAATGTAATTAAAAAGAAGAAGATAGGTAGCGAGCCAGTAGTTCTTCCTGAAAAAGTTGATAGAGATCAGCTGACTCCATTGGGTGATATATTAGTTCAAGCTTCCGGGACAGTTAATAAACAAACTTAATTTCAAACATGAAAGGGTTGCCCAGAACTTGACATGCCTACACTCAGATTCACATACCAGGTGTACTAAAAACAATAATCAGTTAGGTAAAATAAATAATTTTAGTTTTCTGTAGGGCTTTCCACTTAAATAATAGGTTCTTTGGGTATTGCTGTTTGGTGCTGCCTCTGACTTCTTGGGTCTCTTTGGCGCCTTTGATTTCTAGAACAAGTCACAATCAAAACAAGCTTTGAAGAGTCTGCCTATTCTTTATAGATCCTGCTATTTCTGGTTGCAGTCATTTTCTTCCTGTAAAGAACTTCTTTTGACATCTAAACAGGCAATCATATTTTAAATTTTATCTGATTCTTTCACCCTCAGGGATCCCAGAAGTCTTTATCAGGGATTGAGATACATATAGTGGCTTTTTCAAGAAGATTCACTAATTTCAAAAGACTCCCCCAGGAATTTGAGAACAAAGTACAGTGAAGGAACATGGGCTGCAGCCTCTAATTTTTATTGGTTACAAACATACTCATGCTCTAGATCTTAACAGTTTCCCCTCATAGTATCTTTGGTTCTTGGAGATTTTTTCCCCCCTTCCAAAAACTTGAATCTTGGATGGTTTCCCATTTAGAATTAAGGTCCCTATGCCATAAATAAATAAAATAAATCAGAATTAAAACTTCAGGGTTGGGTTCAATTTAGCCAAATGACTTGGTTCAAAACTCCAGCTGAAATCAATGTTTTTCTCAAAGCACTTTTTAAATATGAAAAATAAGATGGCAATGGGATCCTCTTATTTTTCCTTGAAGTCTTGAGGGGCCTACCAAATGCCTGGGACCCTCCCCTCCCCCAAAGCCGGACTCCTCACTCCCGGCCAAGGCGTGGGGGAGGGGCCCGAGCCCCCTGAGAATTTCCCGCAGCCTCCTCCAGGTGTCAGTATAGGCCTGCACATCACGGCTTCCCAGCCCCCACCCTTGTCCATTCATAAAGTGGAGGGTGATTTGTGATCCGCCTCGCTGTGATTGCGGAGGGAAACAGCCATCTTGGCTTGTCTCGGTACTAGATTTGTTTTTCTAATTTCTTTTTACTTGAAGGTTTACCAGCTGCTTTATTGCCAGAGCGAGGCTTCCTTGCGGTCTCCTTTCTTTTTCCTCCCCACTCTGTGTTCCCCTCCTTTTTGTTCCTAGAGACAATCAGTGTCTCTGGTCCCAGCTGCCACTGCTGATTTTTCATTACAGTTTAATTTAAAACTGGGATTGGAATGGAAATGTCTTTTTGCCATTTGGGGTTTGCGAGGCCTGTGGTTTTATTGCCAAAGGCACAAATGTTAGTTACTACTGTTTTTCCAGAGTTTGTTGAGGAGGGGGTGGAGGTGAGGATTTGGTTGGGGGGAGGAGGACAGCTGGACTCTGCCGAAGTGGGAGGGGAATTTGAGGGGGAAATCCCTTTCTGAAGGCAACATCATTCTGAGAATTGTTTTGTGTGATGTTTTCAAGAATATCAGCTGGGTCCGGAGCAGGAGAAATTAGCCGTGTGTCTCTCCAGATGTCCCTTTACGTAGGTTAAACACTTGTCAGCTCTGCTAATAAGAAGATTACAGAATGATCACCAGTTCAGGTTAGCACTGCTGAGGAGAAGTTGGTTTTGTTTTTAAGTAATAGTAGCATCTCTTGCTATTCGCTTGACTGCAACTTAAAAAGGGAGCACACAAAGAGGGATTCCGCTGTGTACAATCTCAGAGGGACAGACTGTTGATTATTTCCTCTTAAAAGGAGACATCAAACACGGAACAAACCCACGTTTGTTGTTGTTCTGTGTGTTGCAGGCACACACAGAAGGTTTCTAGTAGTGGACTGATTTGATTAGATTGAAATCAAACAATCCCCTAAAACTGATTATGTTTTTAACCTTCATGAGTGTAAAATTAAGAGGGAAGGACGTTCATACTTGAAAGTAATCCTGCAAGAGGAGGGGGTGGTAAGAAGCTGAAGAGTTTGCATGCTCTAATTTAAATATTTAATACTGACATTGAGAGCAGTTGTCTCCCAATTGCGGGGAATCTATAGGAGCCAGACTGTCTTATCTATCACGCTAAAAACAATTACTGTCTCCCCTCCCAGCAAGAACCGTGCTCTTCCTGGATACACAGGTTTGGGATGTCAAACTGAATGCTCCATTATCCCTACAGATCACGCTGGCTCTTCACACATTGAACATTTCAACTTCCTTCCAACTGGCCTCAGGCAGCTCCGAAACTGGTGAACCTGCCTGTTGTAGACACATCTCACTGTCAAGGAGCAACTCAAAGGCTCAGGGAACGACTTCATGGGGTGCTTCTGGCGTCTGTTGCCAGAGTGTGCTCTTGGTGAATTGGAACATTTTATCCCAAAGCATTCATGTTTCAGCTGGGTTCCCTCTTCTAAACTGTCACTTTCTGCACTTCTAGGACTGCTCTGGTATTTTCCATTTCCTGGTTGCACTGAGGAGAGAAGCTATTGGCGAGCCCCCAAGGAATTCCACAGACAAGTTTCCAAGACTTGTGGTCAGCTTTGCAGTCCACAAGGGCATTCGGATGGTCAGAATTTCCTCCCAGAAGCCATTTCACGAAAAAAGGTAGAGAGAGAGATTTTTTTATTTCTTTTGGTCAGAGTTCATGACGCACAAAGGGAGAAAGAAAACATAACTTAGGGAAGTATTTTAACTCCCCCTTCTCTAGCTGCTCTGCCTCTGCCCAGCCACCACCACCGTCACCACCAACCAGCAGCAACAGCAGCAAATCTTTTCTCCACCCTGTGCCTTGTGTGGTTAACTCTCACATATTTACAGTCACTGTTTAGGAAAGCATGTGTTCTGTTAAACTGGCCGGTGTGACGTTGGAACATGTGTGTATGTGTGAAGAAACACATTTCCTGCTCGTCACTGAAGATTCAGACTTGAAGAGTTAACAGGCATTTGAAGAAAAGAGTTATTTTGGCACGAGTGCTGTTTTTCTGGTGAAGAAAATTGCTCAGCTCTCACTTTGGGTCACTAAAATCTCTTCTTTAGAATAAATTTTAATTCCTAGCAGTAGACGTCAAGTTCAGCCCGCGCTGTGAGGAAGCAGGTTGCATCTTTAAGTACTTTCTCTGGGATACCACATGTTGCGGTCAGCAGCCGAGAGGGCAACACCGTGCTCAGCACTTTCTCCATATCTACCGACGTAAATTCAGAGGAACTATGGACTGAGTGTTAGCTGTCCTGTTTGAAGGAAAATGACTGCTTGATCTTCTTTTGTGCTACAAGAATCTCTTCAGAAATTTCTTGGAAATTCTCATAAACTTACATTAGTGGGCACATATGGGATCCATTAACTCCTCATTTCTGCTTGTTCTTAGCAAATTTTTGTCTGGTGACTGCATATGAACTCTGGGGTGTTTTTGTTTTCCTTTACACCACAGAGAACCCTGTTGACTGGTTTTAGTTTTGAGAAAACATTTAGCAAAAGAGTAGGCTGTGGTTGGAGTCAAATAAGAAACTTCAAGTAAAACTTGGTGGTGTATGTGCTCTGCGAAGAAGAAGCAGGATGGTTTTCTTCCTCAGAATTCAGGGGTGTCCAGAAGCTGCTGGCATTCTGGGAAGACTTTTCCTTCCTTGATATCAATAAGTTGAGGCTTCCCTGCTCTCTCCATCTATATCTGGCAGTGTAACTTGTCTTAATCTGTGCATTTGTGTTTCCTAAATACAGTACAAAACAACAATGTTTTCTGTTACCAGAGGTGCTAATAACCTCAGGTTAAAAGATGTTAAATAATTATATTGTAGCAATATTTGGAAGTAACGTTACTCATGTATGATTTTTAAATAAAAGCTTCGAAGGATGTTAACTCAAAGAAGGAAGACAGACAGAGAGATTTAGAAGAAAATTAGCATTTCTTTTTGTGCTTTAAGCAATTAATAAACTAAACACAACAGTCAGTGCTTTCACTCACAGCCAGCATCAGGGGACTTCAAACATTGCTTTTGAAGTGGCCCCCAGCAGGGAGGACCCCACAGTTTAGGCTACTTTATAGTGGTAATATACTGGCTAGAAAAAACAGATGCCACAAAATTGCACAGATTGTGTCTCTAAGCATCTGAAACCCTAAAACTTCTGGGGGCCAAAGAAGGTCTCAGCCTTTTGATTGAGAGAGGGAGAAAGGGAGAGAGAGACAGGGAGACCTAACGTATTAAATTGAAACAGGCACTTCATTTCTTTCCTTCATTTCTCCCTTCACCTCAGGAGACCTACATTAAATTCCACTTAGATCACAGCTAGATGTGGGTTTGATGGTCTCAAGCCACCTTTTAACTGTACATTCATCCCATAAATAGAAGATGAATAAAGACGTCAAACTTCATCCATATGATATTCTGACACACATGGCTCTCTCTGTGAAAGAAGAGCTCCGATGAAGGTGGACGACAATGGATTCTGCAGAGCTGGAACGGCAACAGGCCACAGAGAGCTTATGTTCATAAACAGGAACAGTATGGATCATGAGCCAGCAGCCCGCAGAGATTCAGCTGTCAGTGTTTGCAGAAAGGCAGCAACTGGGCTGGTGCGGGAGAGTTCAGGATGGACTACTTTTCTTAAGCAACCACGGTCAGACCTCATGTAAAAATGGCTGTCTTCGGGAACATGCAAAGTAAGACCTGTGCATAAAGAAGAGTGCCGGCAAATGAGATTCAGCTCTTCATGTGTTGAATAAAAACCCTGTGATTCTGATTTGGGGATTAAACTATTAAAATGAATTCATTTATCTTTGTCCCAACTAGGCAAAGAACCAAATATAACAACTGGAAAGCAAGGAACACACTGCCAAATATTGATATTTCCTTCCCTGGAATACTCGTGGCTATTTTTAGTTTGTTAATGTAAAATGCCAGCAAGATGAAAAGTGAAGTGATCCGTTTCTAGAAGAAAAACCAGTCGAATCTTCATTAATAATTCCCGTAGAACACTTCATGGGCCTTTATCTGACAGCCTGACAAGCTGAACTAAACAACAGAGACTGTAGGAATGTAAAAGACATAATCTTAACACCAAACCTTCTGAAGATTTGGCTGTCATTTTACATTAAAGGCAAGGGGTAAAAACCTCCACTGAAAGACAAAGAACTTGCAGCATGATTAGAGTGATAAAATTGAGTGGGGAAGAAAAGGCTGACATCAGAGCTAGCAAATGGTAGTATTGAAGAGTATTGAATAGCTAAGCTTTCTTCTGATGACTAGCTTGGGATTTTTGAAATGGAAAGATATCATGCAGGTATGATTGGATGCAGATGAGTGATTCCTGTGTTTGCTTCATTTTCAGTAAGGACCTTCCCCGTAAACAAATGTTGGGCTGACTATTGTACAAAACTAATTCAGAGATGTAGTCTCTGCTTCTGTTTCTGCAGCAATTCACCCTTCCCAATGTCTTTACATATTATAGAGTCTCAATGACTTTTCTCGACAGTGCCAGAAGGAGGTCAGGATAAACGTGATTGCACTATTTTAGAAAGGAAACCACCTTTCAGAAATACGAAGGGACTTGTTCAAGGTTAAGCTGGTTAAATGTCTGGTTTGAGACTAGATCCAGCTTTTCTGCTTCTGTATTTGGTACTCTCAGTTTATTCCAAAATAAAAACAAGTACCGCAGAAAAATTTAAACAGCCTAATGTCTAACCAAAGCCAACACCCTTGAAAGTCATGATTTGCAGAGTTGAAGTTAGCAAGAACAGAACAAAAAGAGCAGGGGGCCATGAGAACATGTTAATGATGTTCCCTTCTGGGTATCTTTGTGCCCCTTGCTTTTAGGAAAGATCCAGAGTGAAGTGGTCTGTTATTGTGGTGTGGTTACTTTTCCCAAGATTGTCTTATAATTAATAATAGTAGTCTAACAAGGAGTTATACTCACTTGCTTTATGTCAGTCTGTTTTCTAAGCTCGTTATATGGATTGATTCATTAGCTCCTTTGAGGAAAGTTTAAATATTGTACCCATTTTACCAGAAAGGACCTTGTGACTTTATCTGAGTTCTTAACTTGGAACAAAGTTGCAGTACGGATAAGAAGCAGTACAGATGTCTATTTGGGCCAGCCTTGCATTCACCCCCACGACATCTTAAGCTACAGATGGTGGGGAGAGAGGGGTGTATGGTGTGTTGTGTGTGTGGTGGGGGAAGGTGGGCCCTGAAAAGGCATTTCTTTCTCCTCATTCTCTTTCTCACTTTATCAATATTTCCTGAGCACACCCTGTCATGTGCCCGCTTTGTTAATAATCCTCTAGTGCTCTCAGAGCAAAGGTTGGCCTGCAGCTTTCTCCCCTTCCTGCCTCCTGTCAGGAGAGGAAATCACAGCTTTCAGAGGGACTTGACACAGGGGGAACTGGATAGCACCAAAAGGTCAAGGGTACGAATGCAGGGAACAGTGAGAAATCCCAGATATGTCCAGCCGGAGGAGGCCGGAAAGGCTCCTCCACATGTGCTCCTCCTGTTTGCTGTCTCTGGTTCCTGCAGGAGAGGAAACCACAGCAGAGTTTGCTGTGACTGTGGTGTGCAGAAAGCCATCCAATTTGCTAGAGAACAATCTGGAGCTTTGGAGGATGCATAATCCTAAATGGTGAGGTTGTCAATCGCCTATGTACAAATAAACCAGGAAATGTAACTAAAATATGTGGTATTTGTTAAATAATGGATTTATATATAATTCATTATGAGGTCACATTGATCTAATAACCTAAAGGGCAACTCTGCTTGTGTGTTGTAGAGATGGCATATGGTGAAGATGCTTCCCAGGAAGGGCACATTGTTAGGAAATCTCCCTGGCTGATTCTTTAAAGGCATCTCACTGGAGCCTGGGCTGCTGTTGACCCTACTTAAGGATGAGATGTGAGGCACACATCTCTCCTCCAGTCTATCTTGGCTGCTTCTGCTCTGCCATGGATTTGGCCTTTGATGAGACCACACCTTCCTGAGAAAGGTCATTGTGTCCTGACGTCACCATGTCCTCAGCCTGTTTTGCTCAGGGTTCATTTAGGTCTCCTGAGTTATGAAAGGACATCCAGACACACGGCAAAATGACAGACCAGGAGGTCATGGGTTAAAGGGGTGGGCATCGATTGTTTTGCTCATGATGTTTCTAATTCCCATTAACTTTCATTAAGAATTATGTGTGTGGAGCATGAGGAGGGACACTTGGCCGAGACTCTCCTCCTGGCAGGGAGGCCCACCATTTATCAGTGAAGCTCTGTGTTTCCAGCACACACAGTTGTAAAGATCACAGAATGTTACACCAAAACATGATAGGCATTAGAGATCATTTAGTTGACTTTCCTGCTTTACAGAAGATCCTGTGTTCTAGGTCCTGTGATGCTAGTGACTATTTCAGGAAGATCATTTAATTAGTAATGGAGGGAGTTTCCTCAATATTGTCTTATTCCAGCCATTCTTCATAGCACCTTAGGAGACAGCCAAATCTTTGCAGCCTTGAGTGCATGTAGAATTTGAGGCATATTTAGTAGCCAGAGGCCACAGGCAGGGTATGTTTTAACAATGCAAATGCTATCTACTAAATAAAATAAGTGCTCCACTTGAGGAAGTTAGTTCAGCTGGAGCTAATAGGCAATAGTGTTAATTAGTCCGAGGGCATAGGTCCAATTTCCACAAGGGCCAATTAGCTTTGCACAATGAGAAAAAAGACCGTTTCCAAGACTTGAACCATACCCCGAGCTTAGCCAGCCCTGTCCCTGAGGATACCAGGTGAAAGAGATGACACAGCACAAAATCCCTTCCTTGTTGGAAAAACAACTTGAGGCATTTCTCCATGGAATCACCTCACCTCAGGACAGATGTTTAGTAAGAAGCCTGAGTCCATGGAAGGGTAGGGAAAGGCTTCCTTGAAGCAAAGTTGCACACTATTCTCTTTACTTCATTATGAAATGGTAACAATGGACCTAAGACCTAGAGAGGTAAAATGATCTTTTTATCTAAGATCAGGCAACAGAAGAACACTGATTTGAGACCTACACTTAGGGCTTCTGGATTTTCCACTAAACTAAACAACAAAACTTCCTACAAGCAGGAAGGGCTGGCTCTTACTGACCTGCAGGAAAATAAAAGGGCTCTAAACTGCATCTATGTGCTGCTTATTGCCCAGCTGGAAAGCCATCTTGTCCAGTGAAACAAGATGTAGTCACAATTCAACTGTGATTTTCTTTGATAAAATATAAACAGCCAAAAATGAGAGGTCTCTAATAGTCCTGCCTGAAAAGGCCTCAATGCTTTTCACAAGTCAAAACCTGGAACACATGGATGGGAAGGGGAAGGGAAGAGTAACCATGGGTGGGAAAATAACCTTGAAGACATACAAACCAAAGCATATCATGTTATGTGCCCTGTACCGTCCTTTTTGGTCAATAATTGCCTTGTGTCAGGCCACAGTCTTTAGGCACCAATGATCTACTTTAGATCACTTTAGACATGTTCTTTGTAGAAATAACTAAAAAGAATTGTTTATTGTAAAAATAACATAAGGTAGCCCAAAAGAGGCGCTTAGTGATTATAGATATTAAGTAGAGCAAGCAACTAAGCGGTAACTTTAGACCTCCAAAGGATGGGAGCCCAAGAATTCTCAGTATCCCCCCAAGCAGAGAAAACTTAAGCACCACAACAGAGGTTGCATTGCATTTTAACTGGGTTGCCTTTTTGATAACTGGAACAAATTAACCATTGTTCCAACGATTTTAATACTTGCCTATTTCTTTCAACCAGCACTTATTTTTAATTCTATTGAATCTGAGAATTAATGGCTGTAATGTAGAGTTAGGGCAAATTTTTTCCCTACTCTTAGCTAATATATTTTGTTAAGTGCTTCTGGTTTTTCGATCTTCATGTTCCTGATGGGACAGAAAGCAGCAAGATAAGCAGGAATAGCTTCTCAATGGACCCAGCAAAACAACTCTACCCAGTGCCCCACATCTGTCTGAGTATCTACATATCTACAGCAGACTAGCAGCTTTCTCCCACTGGAAACATGCTGGAGGCAGTAAGATTGAAAACACACATGAGGACCTACTGACCACCAGGCTGTTGGTGAGCTAAATGAATCAGTAACAGAAAGATGCTTCATCCCTCACTCTCCATTCTCTCTTCTACACCTCTAATTGTACGAAATGAACCTCTCAGTAAGGAAGCCCATTCCACCAATTCTGATTTTGATAGAGACATCTGCTTCTGTTATAGCTTTGAACCACTGGTTCTGGTTTTGTATTCTTCAGCCCAAAAGTATAAATTTAAACCTTACAGTCTATTACATATTAAAAATCTGACCAGCTCTAACTGATGAGTGTATGTATTAATTTGTTCCATTTACATTTTATGGTGTGTCATATTCAATGTTGAATAGACTTGTCCTCATTGAAGGAGTCTTCAGTATATTCATAGCCTTGTCTCTTCTTCAATCTACATACAATCCCTCTCTCCACTTGTCCTGAAACATAGAAGCCTCCACAACCTGGTCTTTTTTCTCTAGACTCTGCAATGGATCACAATTACTAATGATAGTTATTGGGGATACTGGGATAGATCCTATATTATTCTTAATTACCCATAACTAACAAGCTAGATATCATCCAGCCTATGTTAGCTGTGAAGGACTGTGGTTCATAAAAATGGAGTTAGTCATCTTGGTTTAAGGAGCTAATACCTGGAAGGTCAGAATTCAAACCTAGTGTACGATTCCTTTGAGAGGCAGCATCTGGATATCAAGACAGTGCTAAATATCTACTTTGGTCCTGGTGGAAAGGACCAGATCCACCGGCCTCCAATGGATAGCGACAGGTCTTAGTGGTCACCCTTTCTTTGGCTATTCCATTAAATCATGCATAACAAACTAAAGTCATTGTTAGTTTATATGAAATGTTTTCTGTCATAAAGTGTTGGAAAGGATTTTTAAAAATCATTTCCTTTTGAACAAAGTTTAAGAGTAAATCATTTATTTATTATTGGCAATGATTTCTTGGCAAGCATCACGAATACTTAGGAATTCTTATAAGATGAGAATATCTAACCTACAACTTGTTTTCAAAGGTAATGAAATTTTATGAACACTGAATGCAACAAATAGTGAAGTTGACATCATGTTATGTTTTGTAGATGTTTAATGAAATGTTTATTAATTTCAATTTACCAGTTTTGTAAATAATAAATCTCTTGAAGCCTTAAAACATTTATAGTGACTTTTGGAAAGAAAAGAGGCTGCAAATGTTGCATTGCTAGTGACTAAATAACAATGGATTTCTACGTTCTCTGCCCATGACAGAAGATCCAGGACAGCTAGGTGTGACAACATGACTGCAGCTTCTTTTGAAAGGAATCTTGTTGATTTTTATTTTCTAGCCTCTTGTGGCTTCTGGTTGCCACATCTGCATATTTTCCCCATGTTAGAAATCAGGTAAAAGGTTTGAACAAGGACTTCTCTTGATCACCTCTACTTTTTCTTTCTTCCCTGGCACCCCAGCCTGCCTTGCTGTGGTGCTCCTTCTTAGATATAATTAGGAGATGGCTTCTCTGGAATTGGATAAAGTTACACTAATGCATCTGGTCTCACCCATGGCTATTTGGGGACTGGATAGTGCACCCTGATAGTGGAAAAAGTTCTGTCTTGCTCAGTAAGAAATAAGAGAAATGACAAAGGCAGATGAATTCCTATCCTTTCTCCCTTCTTGCTTCCCTTCCAGAAAAGACTTGACAAATGACCAGGTCTGGTGTGTTTCTTAGTACCTGTGATTCGAGTCTGCATGGAAACGCACCATACTATGCAGATTTACATCTTTCTTCACCTTCTATTCCTTTTAGGTGCTTTGCTTCTTGCCCTTGGCTCTTCCTTCTCCGGAATCCAAGTACCAAGTTGCCATTCACAGATTTTTGTATTAAGCAGCTTTACTTGACTGTTCTTTAAACTGTATTTTAGCTTCCTTTGTGGCTACTAAGTTTTCCTTTTGTTTTCCCATTGGAATTCATTTCCAGTTTATTTTTGGAATCACTTTTTATAAGACAGATGTAGAAAACATTGAATCGCCTATTGACTAAATGTCAAAGGCCACTAAGCTAGATTCCTCTTCTCTTGCTTGTATATAAGAGATTTTTTTTAGATCAGTTGCAAATCTTTTTATTTACCTCAGTTAAATATGATTGTTTTAACCAGCTCATTATTGCTCTTGCTTGTCAAAACCGTTTAGAATTCTGATATGGTCATTTTCCGTATTTCTCATATCTTTGTTTGATGTATAAATTTGATGAGCTTTTTAATTTTCCCCTTATTTACTGATGTTTATATAGACCATGGTGAACGAAACAATCCACAGTAATCTGGAGAAACCTTCCAGAATCAAATTTTCACCATTTGGGTTATTTTTTCTTTTGTCCTTACTAATCCCATTGTTCTTTACATTCAGGTGAGGCAACTCAGTTCTGTTTTGCAAATGTATATTCAATGAGTGGCTAGTTGGAGCAAATGATGGTGTTAAATATCCTTTCTTGGGATATGAAGATAAGTAAGATACTGGGCAATTTTTTTGATGAGTGGAGTCCTCTTCTTTCAGATAATATAGGCCTGTGGTAGAGATAATGCAGGAGAAACCTGCCTTTGGGTACCCACCAAATTACAGACTGAGGAGCATCTTACTTCCTTCTTCCCTTGCTGGCTCTGTTCAAAGAAGGATTATGCAGTTTACTCTGTTCTAAGAAACTAGACAAACTAGTGAAAGAATCACTTTCTCCCACTGAAAACTGAGTTTATAAAGAAGGTGTGAATTTAGAAACGAAAATAGCCTCCTTCTTAAGCACCTACTGGTGTCAATGAAAATTCTTTGCCAATTCACAATGTCCTATCGTGGTTGCAAATTACTCTGTTTCAATAATTGTTTCCTGTTAACTTTTAAGGCAAGAGTGAGAGGTTTATTGAATGGCAAGAAGAGAATCTGGCATTTCTGGTTTAGTATATGGAATTTCAGTAAATGTCAAACACACATTTCTTAGAAGGAAAAAGAAAAAAAAATCAATGAGAAAAGAAAACTGAAAGAGAGTGAAACCTTTGGGAAATAATACCACCTATGTATTCTCAGAAGTGTTCTCAAGAGTTCTCTTTAGACTCAGTACCTTTTAAAGACGAACTTACATTGTAGTACAAGACAGATACCACTTCTGAGAAATCGGTGCAACTGCCATGAGGGTGGTGAAATGGGACACTGAGGAGATCTCTGAGAATAAGCCAAGGAAAAAGGCTACAGAGTCAATCACCTGGTTGATTTAGTAGCTACCTTGGTACAGTACACAGAAAGCAACATAAGCCAAAACAGAATATGATACACAAATAAGTTATAGGCTATCTTTGTGGAAAAACAAGACTGCCACTAACAGGTAAATCAGTCACAAAGGAAACCACAGATTGTGTTCCTCAGGAGATTGTCTGTACTGGGTGGGAGCAAGTTCATTGACTTCTGTAATTTAAAGAGATCCAAACTCCCAGACAGTCCTCCCTCCCCTTTGGGTCTTATTTCAAGGATTTCTAATGATTCTAATCCTTGTTCGAAGCAGGCATCCATAACTTCATGAGCACATACATTTAACACACACTTACACTGGGAGAATATTTAGCTAATACTCTGTTAGACATTGAAAGCTCATGCTCCCTGGACTGGTGTCTGGTCCATAGCAACTGAGCTAGAGAGGCTCAATCAGAGTTGGGGGAGGTGGAGGGCTCATACATCTGGTCTCAACAGCTGCCCTGTAGCTTCCTGGCAGGGGCCTCATGGGTGGCAACTCAGCAGCAGATTCCACCATAGGGAACTGGAGAGGAAGAAAACAGGAAAAATTATACTGTTTGCAACCCAAATAAATCCCTGAGGATTTATGACTTAATCTTAGTGCTGTATCACTGAAAGAAACGCAATCCAGTTAACTGAAAGTAATTTAAAAAGCAATTTTAATCTTTACTTGTTCTCTCAAGGAACATTAAAGGGGATCTGATTCATAATCTGCAGCCAGGCATAGAAAAGTTCCCCTCTTCTCCTTTTCCACATGCACCATCTTTTACACATACACCATCCCACAACAGGGCTTTCTCCTTCCTTAAGCCTCCTCACTCAGTACTCCAGCACCTACCCCGCCCCAGTCCCAGAAACACCTGCACAGCCTCTGCCTTCTTTCCCTGGGGCCTCTCAGACACAGACACACCTCTGTGAGGGGTTCTGAGGATGCTGGAGACCCCACAACTCCCTGTTGGAGGAAGCACAGAATAGCTCATTGACTCCCCAATATGTTTTTAGTTCTTTTTGTGACATTTCCAGATAAAATCCAAGGTATCTACTTAAACTTGAACACAGATAAATGATACGTCTTCGGCATTGTGTGTGTCACATATTACTGAAGATGCATGTACTATTTTTTTGGAGACAAGTTCTTGCATGCTGGCCTCAAATTTGCAATTCTCCTTCCTCAGCTTCCTAAGTGCCTCGGCTTCTTGAATGTTATATGCATTTTTAAATCTAGCAATAATATTTTTTTTGGAAAATATGATTCAACAAAATTTTTTGTTCACTTCAGGGAAACAAATAAAACAACTGACTAGATACATTTGGAACTATCTTGGAGCAAACTGAGTTAATATTCCTGATGAATGAGAGAGAATCCTATTTTGTGGTAGCACCATGTATCTGAGATACTTTGCTTAATTTTGCCCATAAGAAAATACCTGGCCAAAATTATTTTATATGCATAAATTACCTGTTTACATGTTTTCTGTCCAGATGTTTGTACATATGCCTGGCATAGTACTTGGTATGCCATTGTGGTACAAAATAGATCTTTTCCATGTAGCTAAATAATCTCTGTGCTCTCTAAAAATATAATGTGCCCAAAATACATATGGATGGTATTAGGTGCATGTTAAATTTCAGGGGCTGTCAGTTTTATTTTAATATAAACTCATCCAAATACTGACATGCAAATGAAGAGCATCATTTTTTGGAAAAGTCACTTTGGAAGGTGATGTATTTATTCTGAAGCTGTTGCTCCAGACATTTTGGAGTCCTCACGAGTCACTTCTAGAACCTATTTACAGGGCATATGAAGGAATCACTCCTGCTTTATGATCTCTCTTTGTTTTGTCCTTAGACTTTCTTACTCAGCTGGATCTTCCTCTTTGCCCACCCTGTTTGGTGCTAAATGACTTTTGGCTGACTCCAAAGGTCATCTCTGTTCTCCAAGGAGGAAGATTCACAACCATCAGGAATACGGTGACATCTCAATTAACAAGTCCCCTGGGAGCAAAGCTCTTTTATAATAAAGTGCCCGTATTAAAAATGAGATTAACTCCTTATAAATCATACAAATCATAGTGTCTCGAGTGTACTCACTAGGCAAAAATGCCTTCTTCCAGGGCTTCTGTATGTCCTTGTCTTGTTCAGAGCAAAATCCCTGATTACCTTGCTCAGCCGCCTCACCCTGCGCCCAGAAGTGATCATCCTCACCTCAACTTACTTCAGACGCTAGCACTTGTTCCATTCTTTAAAACCGTAAATAGCTTGCACTCTTTGATTCATGACCTGCGTATAGTTTCCCAGGAACACATTTTTCAAATTCATTTATTCAAAAATATTTATGTAGAGAGCTTTGGTCAATGTATTACATTTAACAGTACCTTGAATTATGATTGGAATTAAAATATGTCTCCACGAATACTGGAACACCAAGACTTATCAGATATATGTGATATTTGTATTTTAGCAAATGGCAATGGATGAGAAATTACTCTCCTCCTGGATGATCAGCCTGAGTTGGGAGAAAGCAGAGAAAAAGTGATCTCTTCTGTTCCTTTGACTTCAGTTGTCTCCCAGAGAGGGGAAAGGGTGGTCCAGGCAGTTTACTGGAGCATCTTTCTCAGAGAAACTGGGAATACAGTCTAGCAGTGTGGGAAGTCTTGATAGCTACCCTCTCTGTCGACTCCTGCTTCTGTTCTATAGCACCAAGGAAAGTAAATGCCCCAACAGAGCAGGGGAGAGAATGAAAAAAGCATATGCATTTTAGTGAATGTGCCTTCCATTAGTAAAGTGGACAAAGTAATATCTGGTTCTTAAGCCCAGTAAAGTTTCCCTCCTAATTTAAATCACTGACATCATTAAAACCAACCATATGATTGTTTAGTAGCAGCACGATATAATTATATTCATATTTTTCATATTTCTTAACCAAAAGTGGGCAACAATTTGGAAGATTTGGCACATGATTACCTGCATTCTTTTCCTTTAAAAAAAAAGAAGTGAACTTCTAGCTAGGACAGTTCTGAGAACAGTTAGTATTTAGAGGTTCCAGACAGTGACATGCAGGGGTGAAGACAGATGCTTAAACATGGTTCATTTTTCCATATGTAGGAAGATGTGAAGGTGTTCCTGCCCTTTCACATCTCTCTTTAGGCCATAAAAGCAAGATAAACAAAAAGATGATGAATGATGATGAGAAGATGAATAATAATAAAGTGAAATAGCATGGCTGTCTTCGGCGTTGATGGCAGGGTCCTAGCCTCTTCGTACGCAGCTGAAGGGGTGGATTTTTACAGCAAATTTGCCTTCAGAGCGAAAGCCCTCTTAAATGTAGCCTGTTCCCAGACACACACTCACTCTTAGGACTTTGGAAGGTGGCTTCAGAGTTAGGCTTTCAGAGATGATGCAAAACTGGTCTTGGATTCCAAACAAAATTATTCTAATCATTTTGATTGGATATGTTTAAACACTAATAATTGTTCATAATGAAATTTGTTGAGTATCAAAAATGATCTGTGCTGGAAGAGGAAAACAGAACAAATGACCACAAAAGACTGTTTTCTGGTGATTAGAAATGAGATAGAAATGGAAATGAGAGAGCAAACACCTACAAACAGAACAAAGGATTGCTTTCCTCTTAAAGCAAGGAAACTGCCGTGCTTGAACGGTTTAGTCTGCGGGCCAGGTTTCCTCACAACTGTAATCTTCATTCTATTCCAGATCACATGCTAATTAATGACCCTTCATAACCTCTAGGAGATACAGTATGTACTGACTTCAGCAATCTCTCTGTCTCTGTGTCTCTCTCTCTCTCTCTCTTTCTTCCTCTTTCTCTGGCACTGAGGATTGAACTTAAGACCCCTCACATACGGGACAAGCTCTCTACCAACAAATTAAATCATTGTTTTTATTTGAAATTTTTTGATTTCTTTATCTTTATTTTATATGTATGAGTATTTTGCCCATGTGTATGTAAACATACCAATGTCATACAATACCTATGGAGGCCAGAAGAAGGGTGGATCCTCTGGAACTGGAGTTAAGGTGGTTGTTGGCATATGGGTGCTGGGAACCAAATTCAGGGCCTCTTCAAGAGCAACCGTTGCTCTTAACAGCTGAGCCATCTCTCCAGCCTCACAACTCTTTAGTTCTTGATGTATTTGAAACAGTTTTGGAGAAAAGCAGGTCAAGAAAATACTTTAAGAAGCTATTCAATAGAATTTCTAATTTTTGGTCTCAAAGAATGTTTTTCTTTTTGAGAAAGGGGCTCCCTTTAGCCTCAGTTGACCTAGAACTCACTGTATAGACTATGCAAACCTCCATCTCACAGAGATCCACCTGCCTTTGACTAAAGGCACACACCACCACACCTCAAAGAATTTACACTCAATTATAAAGTATTTCTTTGTGATTTTATACTTAGTGAACAGTAACAGAAAACTCTGAAAGTGATTCTAGAAAATTCTAGCATGCTTGATTGACACATCATCAAGATGATAGAATCCACTGTTTGACTCTTCGAAGATGAGCAGAAACAATTTCTGTAGCACATGTGACTAAATTGAACTTGTATTTCCAGACCCGTAAGATTCTCTGGGAGGCAATGGCTGATGTGAAAATGACACCTAAAAAGAGGTTTTGTAGATTAATAACTGATTTATATTCTTTTTAAAAAGCTATTAATTTGTTTTTCTTTGTATGAATACTTTGTCTGCATGTAAGTGCATCCATGCATGGAATGCCAACAGAGGCAGAAGAGGGTGTCAGATTCCCTAGAACTGGAGTTATGGATGGCTGTTAGCCACCTTCTCTCCAGCCCCCAAACTAATGGGTTTTTGTGTGTTGGTTGGTTTTCAGTTTTGGTTTTGGAGATAGAGTCTGTATAACCCTGGGTGACCTCCCAAGTGCTAGGATTAAAGGTATGCAACCCCACAACAAGCCCTGATTTGGATTCTTAATAGATCTCTAAAGGGAAAAAATGAATGATCAAAAGGTATTTGGGATTATATATGTTTCTATAGAAATATCATTAAAGTTTTAAATATGAGTTTTAGGCATGCCAATATTTTGCCAAGAGGAGGACTGACAGAGCAGAACTGGGCAAAGGGACCATGGATACAGCATGACGAGAAAGATCGCTGTGGGAGACCTAACAAAAACAGCAAGAGAACTTTTAAGAACTCGAAGAAAAATTGTAAAGGACAGCAGAAAATGGAAGAGGGAGCAAGTATGTTTGAGAGCTGATCAGAGCTTTGATCTCAGGGAAAACAGAGAAAGAAGATTGTAAGAAATATTGGAATCATAATATTGGAATTAGTACAACTATGTATGGCCTACATGGCTGTATATAGCATATATCACAATAATAAGGCACTTTTTACTGTTTGCCTATTGCTTGATTCCATAATGGATCTAGAACAGGTGTCGTATAGCTGATCAGGAGACTGGAAGGTGTCAAGGATGTGTTTCAGTATATGATCAGAGAATTAGGTATCTACTGCAGACAGTCAGGGGATTGGCTACACTGAGTGATATCTTCCACCTCTGGTAACTTAATGTCCTGAAATGATGCCTGGTTCCTGGTCCTGGCTCTACCATTGATTTACTACATGACTTTGGCCAAGTTGCTTAAATCCTTTAGAGTCTTGATCTTCTCAATGATAAAACAGACATGTTCTCTTATACTTAGTAAGTGCCTCTGGGTGGTTGATGGATAAGACTTAGGCTCCACTGCCCTTTTGTGCATACATATTAACCAACTCTCATCCATTTTACACAATGTGCCTCTAAATATGATTTCCTATTGGAAGTCCTTCTGTTGTAATGCTTGAAAACTACTACTCAGCACAGTGTCTCTAAAACTTTTTTGGCTATAAATTTATACTATTCCATGTAACTCTCACAAAACATTCTTTTTGCAGTGCTGAGAAATGAACAGGATCATATACATGCTAGACAAGCACTCAGTCAATGAGTTGTATGCACAGACCATGATATTTCTGAGGCAGGGTCTCATCGTGAGCTCAGGTTGGCCTTCCACTAATAGTCTTCCTGTCTTCAACTCCTGAGTGACCACCACCACCCTGCCTAAATTTCTTGATATTACTTTGTGTTGTTTTGTTTTTTTTGGAGATAGGGTGTTATAGAAGCCAGGCTGGCCTTGAATCCTGATTGTCCTGCTTTTACCACCTAAGTTCTGGGATTACGGGTGTGTGCCAGCATACCCAGTGAATGCCACTTGTACCAAAACACTAGTATGTGGGGAAGAATTGAGGTTCATCGTCACAGAAATGGTGAGAAGCAATCACTGAACTTGATGGCTTACAGTAATGCACATTTATTGCAAATAAGTCTTTGGCTGATTATTTAGGACGAGGCTAGGAAGAGTATGGCGGTATTCAGGTCTGAGAGACCGCTAGCTGAGGACCACTAGCCAATTGAACTCAACTATAAATGTGCTGGCTGTTGGCTGGGCCATTGGGCTTTCCTCTGTGTCTGCCATGTTCCTCCAGACAGGTAACCTAGCCATGTAATCACAGTGATGGTAGAGGAGGCTAGCAGAGTAAGAGAGCCCAAAAGCCTCCTCAAGCCTCTACATATGTCATTTATTATTGCTCCTTTGGACAAAACAAGCTATGTAACCTTTCCTGGTGTCAGCATAGAAAAGCATACTTCCCAAGGATATTGGTTTCAAGGATTCAAACATGAATTCTTACCATGAAGAAATACTAAATCTTGTTCCCATAAAAGTGGCCAAGTAAATTAGGCTATAGAATTTAGTTTGGTCAATGTTAAGTAAGCATAGGGTCTAATTGCAGCTGGTTTATTGAAATTAAAAAAGTATATAGCCAGTAGGTCTCCAAGTAAGGGAATGTGTGAGCATAAAAGATTACCTAATGCTCCTGATTTTTCTCCAAACCATTCTTCTAAGGCTTTTGAGGATTTCATACTAATGATATGGGGCCCATCTCATCCATGTGTTTAATATTTCAGAATAATAAAATTGCTCATGGAAAGCATAGAAAGAGTGAGCACCATTTCAGTTGTGCAATAGTGTGGAACACTTTCTAAGTGTGCATGCCTGATGAGAGTATGTGTGAGATGCTACATTCTTAACTTCTTACAGTACAAAACTACAGCCTGCAGAATGCAAGTCCACTGAACTGAATTATCTTTTACTAAACTGAAGAAGTGCTAACCTTTAACAATGCCCCTGTTTGAATGGTAACTTTGATTATGAGTACTTTCACCTTAACTACAGGCTTTAGAATCTTAAAACTGTGCCAAAGCAAGCCAGGTGTGGTGGCTCATGCCTTTAATCCCAGCAGTCTGGAAGCAGAGGCAGACAGATCTCTCTGAGATTGAGATTATCATGGTCTACATAAGGAGTTCCAGGCTAGAGATCTGGGAGCTAGAGACCTTGTCTCAAAAAGAGCAAAGAGAAAGTGTACCAAAGTCCTCCTGGCGACAAACATTTTTTTTCTTTTCTTTATTTTTACAGGAATAGGGACCAAACTTAGGGCTATGTGCCTGTTAGTCAAGCACTCTTCCACTGAGCTACATCTCTAGCCCATCAACAAAACTATTGATTGGAGTTAGGAAACACTGAAGACCTGTGGTAGACCTTCTATCATCTTAGCACTGGGCTGCTCTCTGTGAGTTGTTTTCTACCTTGGAGGTTAGAGACAGGACCTGTCTACTCAGTGATGCCTTCAAGTTGTACCTGGAATGTGGCCCAGGCTAAGGAGTGCTTCAGTGGATAACACTGTGTGATCTTTTACAAGATTTAAGAAAAAAACCAAAACCCCCAAATAAACTGATGTTCTCCCTCAATCTAAATACTTCACTGAAAGATCTTTAACCTAAATAACTTATCAGGTCACTTTGGGCTCTAAAAATGGGTGAAAAGCAATATTGAAAAAATAGAAAGGAACTTGTGTACACTGCTCAAGTGTTGTTTTAGTTGCTGCATAAATGGAAATAGTTATTTCTCTAGATAGGTGTCTGTCAAGATTTCTCCCCAAGAAATATCATTTGGGGTGTCACATCCAATTTCAGACATGTCAGTTAACAGCCTGTAAAATGTTCCTGGGATAACCCCTCTCAATAAGAAAGCATGTCTCAGCCACTGTGACGACTGTGACCTTGTCATAGATACATACCAAGACAGCCACTCAACAGCAGCCTCCATTTCTGTTTCTCTTTAGTGTCTTTGAGTGACAAGTATGGTCAGACGAAGGTGGAAAGGTAACAAAAACATGAACACAGTGATTTCCAATACATTTTTTTTTCTTGTCTTGGGGCGAAAAATTACACCATTATGTCATTTTCGTGATGTGCTCATCAACAGGAGTGAAAACCTCATTTGTCATCTTTTGGTGTGATAGAAAATCGGAGTTCAGGGAATTCAGGAGAGCTGTCAGCATTCTTTGCTGTCAAGAAAAACAGCTGAAGAAAAGCAGCAAGAACATAGGACTGACGAGAGACGCTGGGCCCTGACACCCACTCTCACTACAGAAGTCCGTGGTAAAAGCCTCCATTTCTCAACATTCCAATCCAATTTGCTGATGCTCTTAATCAGGTTCTTGTGCAGGCAGGATGTAAATATGCCACTTAAATCTGAAAATACAATAATGAAAATTGATATTTGTAATTGTATCTGTGTGGTCTGACTGACTCAAAACTAAATAGATTTGCGACCTAATATGACTGAGAATCCTTGAACATTGTGGTAGAAGAGTAACATCGCTCTTCCATGATGAGGACATCTCTGTCACTGCACATGATTGAAATGCTTCTGTCCATGCCTAAATTGTCTTTCCTTAGTTTCAGCCCCACCTTTTGTATTGAAAAAGCATAGCCTGTTCCTTCCATTTGCTGTGCTCTGGGGGTCATTATAGTGCCACCCCAAAGAGAGGGTTCCAGGGACGCTTTTCACCATGCACCCTCCTATCCATAAGCCAAGTATCTTTCTGTGGGTAGCATCTACAAAGTTCTCTCTTACTGTAAGAAGTTCAAGGCCTCATTCTGTCACTTACTGCCAAGTGATGGGAACTTTTCAGTCCCTACCACTTTTGATCCTGGTTTAGTATTTGGGTAAAAATCCAGAAACATCATGTCAATATTATGTCATTAGAGTACAGTTAATTCTTTGATGTGGACTCACCCAAGAAAGTAGCTGGGAGAAAACATTCCTGGTGAGTTGTTTCCGCTCTGTCTTGTTCCCTATTTTTCCCCTGCCTGTCTCTAGTTCTTCTGGTTTCTTTATCCACTGGAGATTACTCTGAGAGCTTCCTTTGTCTCAACCTACGTAAACCCTCTAGTCTCCTGAATTCTTGATTTCACAGAGTGATCTGGCCCTTTTACACTCTTCTCAATATGTTTTATAGCACAGCATACCCAGGGCTGCCTAAGGAAGGAAGAGGCTATGTCTTCTTAGGTGAAGGGAAAGAGGAAGTGGAAGAATCACACAAATTGCTATATTAGTTTCTTTTACCTTTCTTTTTCTCCCTCCCTCTTTTCCTTCCTTCCTTCCTTCCTTTCCTTCCTTCCTTCCTTCCTTCCTTCCTTCCTTCCTTCCTTCCTTCCTTCCTTCCTCTTTCCTTCCTTCATTCCTTCCTTCTTTTCTTTCTCTTTCTTTTTTGAGATAGGGTCTAGTACTTCAGGCTGCACTTGAATTCACTATGCAGCTGAAGATGACCTTGAACTTCTGTCTGATCCTCTAGCCTCCATCTCCCCAGTGCTGGGACTACAAGAGTGTGCCATCATGCCTAGCTTATGCAGTGCTGGAGATCAAACTCAGGGCTTCATGAATAATAGACAAGTACTTTACCCACTGAACTATATCCCCAGCCTCCAATAGTATTTTTCCCCCCTAAAATCATGATCACATTTCTGAGTCTCACCTTCCTCATCTGCATAGTTGGGATAATGGCAAAAAAAAAACCTCACATCTCAGAACTGTTTCCAGGTGTAAGTGACGGGGGGCGGGGGAGGGGCAGGAAAAGCCCTCCCCCAACATGGAGCACATCCTGATCGGCACAGTGACATTTCAACAATGTTCATCTTTTATCATGATAACTTATGCTACAAATGAAGGTGATTTACTGTAGCACCTGCTTAGGATTATTCCCAATGTAGTAAGTGTCTTTAACACATACAATACTATTTACTGCTATATACCTTTACCATTTTGAGGGAAGAAACAGTACATTGTTTTTTTTCTGCTATTTCCTATAATGCTCATTAAAGTGCTTTAAACACATTTAGTGTTCAATAAACGTTGCAACACAATGCAAAACTGGGTTGTGAGTCTTCACCCACTTCCTAGATGTACTTGTCACAGAAGAACATTTTAGAAACTCTAGGTTATTTTAAAGAGCCTAGACAGTGACAGGATATAGATGATGAAGAAACAGCTTGAAATAAAAGAGCTTCCCATTGGTTGAGATTTGGCATTATTCTTTGTGGGAATTAGGCTTCACTTGATTTATTTTTCTAGCAACTAATCTACTTATTGTTTCTAGGCATGGGGTGCCATTGAGAAACTTGGCAAAGAACTTTTTGATAGCCTATAAAATATAAATGATTCAGACAAGAAGTACATGTTAATTCCCTTTAGAAGAGGTTTCTGCCCAGCCTTGTTACACATCCCTTTTTGATGAAGTTAAACTTTGACAGTGGTTTTATTCACTCAGTTCTCTATCCTGTTGAAACCTCACAGTTCCCCAGTTAGCAAAGCATTCTGATTCCTGAGTCTTGTTTGTGAGAAACGCAGAAGTTCAGAGGCTTGTGAAATGAGTCCTTTTGGTGCTCGAATCTATTTTATGCCTGTTTTTCTCTTTTGTATATGAAAAACCCATGCTTTGGCAAACTTCACTGCCACTTCAGTGTGTTACTGTTGGTTTCTCCTTCCCTGCAACCTTACAACCAGGAGGGATGTTTTATCTACTCAGAATTTGCCCTGGACTCTTCACCTCTAGGATTTTCAAACAGTTATTTCTCATATTGTAACTGTTGCTCCCTTTTCAAAACAAAGAGACAAACAAATAACTTGTGTGAACCCTTAGAACCCAACAGTGTTACATTTTCAGGATTCAGATGTAACCAGGGGGAACTATCTCCATTTCCTTCCAGCCATTTTTGTCTCTTTTGTCAGAGTACAACTTTGCTGGCAGACAGAAGGAGGTACTGAAAGGGAAATGTAAGGCAACTGTGCCACTTGCCCCACTAGTCTGAACTCCAGAAGACAAGGGAGCAATAGATAACCCTCATGGAGTCTCTAGGGCCAGTTGGCAATTACTTCTAGGAATGCAAATGAGAATTTCTTTTCTCATGGACCGTGTTTCAAACTAATTCATTCACCCCATCAAAATAAGAAAAATAATGTTTAGATGTATGATAGTACCCTCTTTATATAGAAAATGATCCTGTAGAAAGAAAACAGTATTTTTCTATTTATATAAGTGATATATGGTCAGGATAAAAAAGCAGAAATACAGAAGAAAATCACTTTAACCATGGTATCTGATTCAATAATGACTTTGACAATCTCCTTTTTGTGTTGTAAGTGTACGAATTACATACACTCACTTGCATCTATTTAGTATTAGCTTTAATTTGATTAATTTTTCATCATAATATAAGCAAACAGAAAAACAGCTTGAAAGCATGATACCTCCCTTCCTACCGAAGTATGCCGGAGAGAAATGATTTTATAAACTGCATGTGAAGTGAGCTTTGAAGGCTTACTGTCAGAAGACAGGCAATTTTAGTTTCTCACAGGCTGAAGTTTTGAATGGTAAGAAACAACAGCAACAAAAGAGCAGACGAAGGGTACAGAAAGAGGGCGAGTAGCCAGCTGTGCTGTGGAAGCCAGTGGAAGACAGAACAGGACTAGCAAGCTTATCACATCTCAATCCTGTTCAAAAGAAGTGGTCTCTGCTAGATGGGCAGGCTGCCAGGAAGCAATGCTAAAGGAGCCGTGTAGGGCCAACAAGGTACTCTAGAAATACTTTTTCCAATTAGTCATGAGTGTTTATTCATCAAGGCATACCACAATGCTTTTGGAAACTGAGTTGTACAAGCAGCTGTAATTGGCAGTTGAAAAGTGCCAGTGCAAATGTTTTGATGCCTAGTCCTGAAACTGTACGTGTTCCACATTTCCGTGGACTCGTCCCTCTGTCGTGGAAGTGGGCTTGGTGCACAGACTGCTTGGAACAGCAGGTCTGGTTTCTTTCCACACCTCAAAGATTAAATTTGGTCCCCTTTCAGATGTAGCCCCCTTTCCAGAAAAAATCTGAAGAAGAACAACTGAAGTGAAATCAAGCATTTCTTCGGGGAGGTTGGTAGATACTTGTTGTAAGCCTACAAGGAGACTCGAGGGGTTGGTCCATTTGAATGCATTTTTCCAGATACTCAGAAACAAAAGAGAGGAACGGGAGTCTGAATTCAAAGCTTTCACTCCTCTCAGGTTGCATCAAAAAGCTTGGCTAGATTTGCCACAAATAGACTGGCCTGCACTGTAGAGATGCCTTACAGCAGGCCCTGGTGATTCTATTTTGATGCAGTCTCACAGTTGTTTTTGAAGTTTAAAACTAGGTAACAGGCTCTGGTGGAAAGGAGACTTTCACAGGATATTTCCGACCTTTGAAAATAAAGTCATCAGAACTGATGGGCTTTCAAAAAATTATATACACGTACCTTATTATATATATTATATGTAATTTTCAGTAGTGGAGACCTGAGAATGCCTACTCAAAAGATCTCCTCCTTTATTCTCCAAAGTGTTCAGGTATTTAATGTGAGACTTTTGTGACAATTAAATGCATTTCCGCTGGATTTCCCACAGGTAGTGCGCATACCACTTCTTTGAGGAGACCTCTTAGACTAATAAGGAATCAGAAACTTATCTTGGAGGATGCTATAAAATCGCAAAATGGGATTGCAGGTCAATGAAGAACTTTCTAGTAGAATTACTGCTTCTTGCAGACTGAAAATCAAGCTTGCAGAAAGAGAGTCTTGTTGATAACGGGAAGAAGAGTGCAGCCAAAATTAGGCTTTGAAAATAGCTCTCTGATAGCACTATTTGACTCTTGAAAAAAGCGCTGTCATTAAAAAGAAATTTAGTTCGTTCATACTTTTCATTTCCAGAGGCAAAAAGGAACCACCAATTCTGGTGCATGAAGCTCACAGCATATGAAGAGTTATAGATACAATAACTTGAGCATTCTGTTCACAATGTGAAAGTGAAGGCTAAATCATCTCTCCATTGCTTTTGCCAGTATTTAATCCAAATAATTAAAATGGGAAACGCCTTGGAGGCTGCAGATCTATTTTATGCTCCCTACCAATGAAGCACAACCTGACAGAGGACACCAGCACCCAACTGTACCAACAGGCCTGCAGGTCAAGGCTATTTAGACCTTTGGCTGAGTGCCTATTACTTGCTCAGTATATACACCCCACAAAATCACCATGGAACTAAGGAGCCAAAGGATTAGAAGATCAGGCATATGGTGTGCCTTTGTGCGTGAGTAGCCTAACCAGGGAAGGGATCAGGAAGAACTAGAGTCACCTGCCCACATCACCAGACTGGCTGCCTTCCTGAGAAGCATCAGAGGGTCTGTGTTGGACCAGACACAGCAGGAGGATAGCTGAGAGCGTGCAGCCATCCCTGGCAATTCTATCACTGAGCAAAATAAAAAGTCCAGTGAACAGCATTAGGTGGAAGAGTGGACTTTGAATTTAGAAAGCCAGGGGAAGGGTCTCTGGGTGTTAGGCTGAGGACTTCTGAAGGTCTCCTTACCTGCTCTGAGGTAACAAATTCTGACCCACTGACTATGTCAGCACTGCTCAGAAATACTAACCTCCTGGCTTTCAAAAGTCATCAACCTGGCCTTGTTTCTTGCAAAGTGTCTGTGCCTGGGGTAATGCGCTTCGTGTTCACTGAGGTGCAAACTGCTTGGAGACTGAGCAGAGCTGGCTTTGTGAACATGTGACCTGTATACTGGGTCCAGAAGACTAGTTGATCTTGAACAGGAAATTGGTAAGTTCAGAGCCAAAATAAACCTTTTCTCTTATGGATAGATTATCTAAGATGTTTGTTATAGTAACAAAAAACTGATTATTACTTTCCAAGTATAAATTTTCCCATCAAAGTCTAGATCCATAGGGAAGGGGAAATAAAGAACAACATTTGCTCAATTAATTAGCAAGATACCTGGCTTGACCTTAAAATCAATGGATGCCAATTATCACCATGAGCAGATTTATCCATTTTTCTGCATTCATTCAGTGCGAAGGCCTTGACTGCATCTCAAGAAAATCCCACACCAGCTTTTGATGGATTCTCTGGGTATTTCAAGATGAGTTTATGGTTTTATTTAAATCCAGCATTTTCCCCCTTCATTAGGAAACACAGTCAACTAGTCTTCCATTGCGGCAAGGAAGGATGTCATGGTGGAGGGAACAGTAGAGCCAAACCACTCATATCAGTTCCAGGAAGCACAAAGGAGTGAGAAAAGGGCAGAGGCCCCACAACTCCCTTGAAGGGCACACCACCATCAACTTAAAGAATTCCTCCTAGGCTCTCCCTCTTAAAGGCTTCACCACTTCCATATAACGCCTGTGGGAATCAAGTTTTTAATTTATGGGGTTTTATGAGCCATTTAATATCTAAACTATGGCCATAGAGGGCCATATCCGCAACCCTGGAACTCAGGAGGCCTAGGCAGAATGATTGCTGTATGTCTGAAGACAGCCTGGGCTACATAGATACCTGTAGCCTAGCTTGGTTTCTAGAGTATGATCCTGTCTCAAACAGACAAACCAAGAAGTAAATTTCCTATGCTAGCTGAATCAGTAAGTGACCATCAAACCTGTAACTTGTGGCAATATTGAAAGGAATCAATAATACACATGGACTTTGACTTCTAGGTCAAGATCTAGGGGACCTCTATAGAAATAAAACTGGATAGTCATAGCAATGCTACTATAAGTGTAACCTACTACATAGATGAGCATAGAACTTATAATCATAGGCTTGGGACATCGCTCACGGGCCAAGACCTAGCAGTCGAGCAGTTTATAAGGAACCTTCCTTGATAATATTCCAGTGCAAGTCCATGCTAAATGAAATATATCCCTTAATATTCCTATATTGTTAATTCTTTCCCAAATCACCCTTTGCTGTTCATCAGAAATTCTGTACAGCAAACACTTCATGTCCTGGGCTGAAGGGACCTGCAGGGAGTCTGGAGGAAGCCATGCTGAAGGGACTGTTCTATGCTCATCTCTTCTGATCTACACAGGACCAGGAGTATCCATTCATCCTGAAAATGGCTCTCTGAAATCAAAGAAATCAGGGTGGCTTTGGATGTGCTGTCAGTAGCTCCAGAAAGTGAAGGTCAGTTCTAAAGCATACTTACACAAAATACAGTAAATGAAAATCACTGGTGCCCCTGTAAGTTAGCTATGGATTACTGTTCTCCAAATGGGGAGGGAGCCCCATTGAACTTCTGGATTATCTGATTGTTTCAATTATTTTTCTTGTTGCTGTGACCAAAAACTTGATGAGAGACAGTTTAAGGGAGAAAGGGCTTATTGTGACTCGCAGTGTGATGGGATGCCATTCACCATGATGGGGAGGCATAGAAATGGAGGCATATGGTGGCTGGCCACATCATATGGAGTCAGAATGCAGAGATCAGTGAGAAAGAGGAACTTAAACCTTATATCTGCCCCAGTGAGTGATTCCTACTGTCCACTTCCTAAGGACCCCTAACCTTCTAAAACAGCATCACCAGGTAAGAACCCAGTATTCAAACACATGAGCCTATGGGGGCCATTTCATATTCTCACCATAGTCTAGTAAGATTAAAATTCCTCATTCACTTTTATTATTTACAAATTTTTCATATTTACTCTGATTTAAACTTGTATATAACTAAATTTAAATTCAATTAGTGTTTTTATTTGTATAACTTGTAAGCCAAAGCCTGGACTGTATATAAAATTCCAAATGCTGTACATGCCACAGATATACTACATCTAGCCGTATAGAGAGTACAATAGACATAGTAATTGTAGATGTTAGTCATTTAATGATATGATTTAGTGAACTCAAAGAACCAGAATGATGTCTGTTGCTCAATAACATTTGACAATATTGTCCTGTGTGTTGATTTAGCACAAATAGCCAGTGGTTCGTGTGATGATTAATAGTGCTTATACAAAGTCAAATCAAGTCTTTGTCATTTTTGTCTTCCACTCCACCCATTTGTTAGCATCTGTAATGAAGACTGCTGCTTTTTCTTCTGGACCCAGATTTGCCTATCACTTAAACTCTAGGCTGACACTTCTGCCTCATCACTGGAGTTCTCTTGTCAACTGGCTTCTGGTTGGATTTGGTCAATAAGCAGCCCCAGAAGAACCAAGAGGACAGGAAGAGAAAGGTTGAGATTTTCTTTCCTAATCAGCTCTATCCTCTTTTCCCCTCATTTCTGGTACAGTTGGATCTTTCAGTGAACACAATGCCCACTGGGGGTCCCTCCACTGAGGTGCCTCCTCTGGGTTTTCTTCCCTTGTTCCTTCTTCCCTAGGCTGAAGTGACTGTCTGTGGTTACCAAGCTCCAGGGCTTGCCTGGTTTCACTCTTCTTCACCTTGCCTACCCTCCGCAATAGTCCTTTCTTAAAGTCTCTCCCTATGGCCTACTTGGTCCTTGGCTGATGACCCAGGAAAACTCCAGGAGTGTTACATGCAGACTTGTCCTCATCCCTCCCCCTCAGTGTCACACTCCCAGTTGCACAGGGCTCAGATTATAGGTGAGTGTCATCACGCCTGGCCCTGCATGCACATACTGCTGAAGCTTAGATTCTTATTCCACCTCCAAATCTTCTTTCCTCTGTCCTGTTTCAGTCATGATCCTCTCTGTACTTCCAGATATTTTGAGCAGTGCACAGCTGGAGTCAATTACAACGCATAGGGCTGAGAAGAGGTATAAATAAGGGTTTGTGTGTTCCCAGGCCAGGTCTGGAAGAGAATACCGATGTTATCATACTGTCATACCTTTAGGGAATAAACGTCCACCTGCAATAACCCTTGTACTCTTCACAGAGAGGACACCTAAAGGTGAGAGAAGAGGGAGGGCCAAGGTTTGCCTCTCTCCATGATTTCTGCATGAACTTCTGTCTCCCTGTTTGCATTTGTCATAGTTCTTGTTAATCTTTGCTTTCCCCTCCACAGCTAATCTTTGGCACAGGAAACCTGCCTTTCACTTCAGCATCCTCAACATCCAACAACAGAGCTTGGTTCCTAATGCTTGCTAATTGTTAAAACAGGTTTTCCTGTAAAACTTTTAATGATTAGTTTGAAAGAAGAGAGGTTGCCCTTTCAAGGACGCAGGAGGTTAACACTAAATGTGAAAAATATATAGAGAGGAAAGGATTCTGGGACTATCAAACAGCCTGCTTTATGGTTTAGTCTGCCTATCTTTAGCTCATCAACACAAAGATGGGTAGGGAATTACCATGAATTTTAAATAATGCTACATCTGTGTAGTGTAGAGGGAATACTGCAGACAACACACTTAAGCCTTTAATAAAGTTGAAGACCATGGCTTAGGATCATGGCAATGCACAAGGAGAAGGTGCTTCATCCAATCAGAAAGCCTGGGTTACTCCAGTTCCTGCCACCCAGCAGCCATCTGACTCGGAACAATGCTGTCTCTTTTCTGCCTTCTACTTTCAACCCATATGATGGAGATGATAATATGTCCCTTTCAACATTCCCAGGACTGTTGAGAGATGAAATCATGCAGGTAGCAGCACTGTGTCCAGTCAAAGCATGAGGCAAAACTGAACTTCCAACAGCAGGAGTATTTACAGTTCAACTATCAGAGGCCAGGAGAAGCTGGCCAGGAGACACTGAACCAGGAAGAGCTTGCATACCCCAAGAAGGCAGGTGTGCTGATTTCATTCCAGGAGGTAACTGTGTGTGCTCTGAAGATTCTGACGTTTTCCAGCTCTAGTATGGAGGTGGCGGATTACTGGGGAATTCATGTTCCTGCTCATGCACAATCCCTCTTTCTCCCCAGAGCTGTTCCTCCCTGGCTTTGTTTTAGTGTGATTACTTTCTAATCTTTTTCTCTCCTGCTTTCTTTTGACTAGAGGCTCCAGAATGACTTATGGACATAGACCTGGGCTCAAAACACTTGGGTGAAAAGCCACCCAAAATTCACTGTGAGTTCTTCAGATTTCCAAATTATCTAATATCATCCCAAAGTCCTAAATCAGATCATTTTCATATTGCGGTTGTGGGGTGTGTATGTGTGTGTGTGTGTGTGTGTGTGTGTGTGTGTGTGTGTGTGTGTGTTTGTGTGCATGTGCACTGATGTATCCAGTGGAAAGAAGACTCATGGGCCAGAAACCCATTTGAGTTTGTTTGGATGAACAAGAAATGATGGGAATTTAGAGTGCTCAAGATTATAAATATTACAGAGGTTATTCAAAATCTCATTTACTTTTAGTCTGACTACCTCTTTACTCTACATATTTAAATTCCATTTGCAGGCACTGACCCCGATACTCTTAAAGAAAATAACAACAAACAAGCCATTGCTAAGGGAAATGTAAATTGGTTTGTTTGTTTCTTTACACTTCTGGGTAGTGAAAACACAAGCAAGGGTCTCATTAAATATACAAATTCTTTGTCTTTCTTAGGAGTTGCTTGAAAGGTTAACCACTTTCTAAAGAGTTCTTTGTATCTAGAAACCAATTTTAGGTTTTTTTTTTTTTGCCCAACTACAAAGTTCTTACAAATTTGTTAGTTTCCTATAGTAACACATTCACATTCAGTTAGAAAATGGAGGAAACACTTTGCTTTGGGGAAAACTTGTTTGTTATTTGATAGTTATGAAGTCTTCCTTAGATGCAACTTCTAGAAGACTATCTTTGGAGACATTTGTGTTCCAAAGCACAGAGACCAGAATTCTACTATGCCAACACCCTAGCCTGGTTTGGAGTCAGCACACACATGATGATGGCAGCAGAAATCTGTGTTCAAGATGTGGACTCCTCCCAGCCTGCCTTCCTAGATAATGTTTCCATCAACTCACTTAATACACCAGCCCAGAGATGTCCCAGCCCATGTAAGTCTTATTCACTTACTGTTTACTTTTTACTCTAAAGTATTGTGGACAAGCCAGATGGTGTGCTCTTGCCTGATCTTCTAATAAGTGCATCAAAGAGAAATGTTACAGTAACCAATGCCCTCATCTTAAGTGGGAACCATAAATAATCAATATCTCAGTAATGAGGATGTCTTCTGTCTTCCTCCAGGATGAAAAAATCTCTTAGAATTCAAAACCTACAAAAAAAATTTAGTATTTCCATACACAAAGGATTATCCAGTTTTAAACGGATTCTTTTAAATATAAATCATTCATTGCACAGTTAAAATGGTATTTGATTTGTAGAAGTTTCATTCAAGAATGAAAAGAGGGAGCTGGAGAGATGGCTCAGTGATTAAGAGCACTGGCTATTCTTGAAGAAGACATGGATTCAAATCCCAGCACCCACATGGTAGCTAACAATTATTTGTAACTCCAGTTCCAGGGGAACTGACACCTTCTTCTGTCCTTCATGGACATTGTATGAAATCGGTGCACTCACATACATGCATGCAATACACACAGACACATAAAATAAAGCAAAAAAAATTTTGTCTAAAAATCTCATACTAGATAGTTACCAATCTTTTGCCAATTGCCACTGGTTCATCACTCACATTTGAATTTGCCTTTCTTAAACATGTTTCTCAGCAACTCGAATGAAATTGACTTTCATCTCACATCCTTTCTATTGAATCATAATTGGCATTTTCTTCGGCGCTAATGATTTATCAAACATCTTTTTAAAGATCGAAGATGAGTGTACTTGGGTATATGGTCTGCTTCATAATGAACTGCATTTGTTCCCATGTGTCATTGCTCGGAGATACAACCAATTGTGATTGTAGCCTACGCAGGCTGCAATTGTTCCACAAAAAGTGGTTCAAGAAGGTCGACAGAATTTGAAAGCTATAACAGCAAGCCAGGTTGGACTAGGGCTGCAGTGGTAACTCATCGCCCTGCTAATAGAAAGCACAGATGTGGGTGTAGAAGAAGTTATTTGGCTTGGATGAAGGACATTCTGATGTAATTAGCAAAGACTCATGGGGCTGATGCTAGAGGACCCATAACTCAAGAAGAGACACTGATACCAGTTCCTGGCAAATGGTCAGGATACCTTATTCCATCTGTACTTCCAACAAAACTATGAGGAAGTCATAAGTGTGAAAAACTCAACCAAAGTTTTGATTCTTAGTAACCTGCAGAAGTACATTTGGCTAGACATGAGTACACTCAGACATGAACTCCTGAAATGATAAATCTCTTAAGTTGTCATTCAGTAAAATATTCCAGAATACAGGGGCTCTTTGGAAGAAGCTTTTTTTGAACGAATGTGTAAAAGAGGCCAGTTTATCACATGCTTAAAAATTTTTGTGCAGAATATAATATCTTGGAAAGAAATATGACCATTTATGGTTATACAAAAGAACCCCCAAACACCAGCTTTCTATTGTCCAACTAACCAACCCCATGTTTTCAACCAGCAAATCAGGGAGCTCTTTTTAGCTCTTGACCCCCTTGCTAATTGATTGCAACAAAGCGTTTCCTTTTTGCAAGATTCTGCTGCCATGGTATCTATTGGTTTCTATGAACATTGAGCAACAAACCTTTGTTCTATAGCCTAAGCATTTATTCTCTTGGAAAGGATGGCAGGGAATGTACCACAAATGTTAGTTCTCTAAGGACTGTCTCTGAAAGGCAAACTCTTACTCATACAATCCAGGTAAACTATATCCTTGCTATATCTGGATATGTTTGATCTCTTCTTAATTCTCTTACAACACAAACTGTAAGCATCATGTCTTCATGTAGTAACATTCAAAGCAAAAAGAATAGGATATGAGACACTAAGAATCTTTCCCACAATCCTTTCCCCCTCTCATTAGCTAGAATAAGGTCCCATAACCATACCTGATCCAATCACTGAAGAGAAGAAGGACCTCTCTGGTGGATTTAGATCAATCCTGTTCATCTCAGGAGGCAGAGAAGATGGACATTTTACTTTCTGAGAAACATTGTTAACCCCATCTGAACGTAATTGGGGCTCTAAGTTTTATCCACTGAAATGATGTGAAAGAGGAATCCCAACTTATCAAAAACATTGTCTCCTACACCAAATTAAAGCACTATAGCTCAGGAGAGAAGATGACACAAATGTCAAATTGCTGAGCACCAAGTCAGCTTCATCTTGCTTCTCAGAGTGGCTTGGGATACGTAAAAACCAAGTAGAGGCTCTTCTCCTAAGGATTCTGACATGAACCCCTCAGACTCTTATCCTCCCTTTGTCAGCTTTTCTGTTGAGCTTGAATTTTTTCCTGCACTTTAGTCTATTTTTTCCCAGACCTTGAAGGAACAATAAGTCAAGATCAAGGGTAAGAGCATGAAAAGGGGAGAGGAGGAAAGGAGAGCTAAGATCTATTCTGATTCCATTCTCTAAACTTCAAGTCCCCTTCAAACCCAGTGTTTTAACACTTAAACTCGATTGTTAAATGTTTATATTGTGCTCAAGGTGTGCCTACTGTAGCCTCTGGATGAGAGCATTTCATATGCTTAGGGTTTTGAGTTAAATGTGCCCTGTTTTCCCAAGTGGTCTCTTCTGATGGAGGTGTATTATTTCTATACAAAGCAGACAGTACATGGACAGCCTCTTTGATGGTTCGTTTTGTATATTTGACAGAACCTAGAAGCACATGGGAAGAGAGTCCAAATGAAGAATTGTCTAGATTGATCTATGGGTGTCTGTGGGAGATTGTCTTGGTAACATTAGCTGACAGCATCATTTCCTGAGTTTGGATCCTGAATTGTGTAAGAGTAGAGAATGCACGCTGAGCAGTAGCATGCATCATTTATCCTCTCCCTGCTCTTCACTGTGGGTGTGACTAGCTGCTTCTAGTTCCTGTTTTGACTTCCCAGCAATGATGTACTGTAACCTGGTATTGTAAGTCAAATAAGCCTTTTCTTCCTTAACCAGGATATTTTATCAAAGCAACAGCAAATGAAACTAGATTAGCCTGGTTAGTTTCTTGTACATGCTAGTCCTTGGTGTTTTAGGCATTTCAGTTAAAGATATGAGGATGTCTGGGTACGGTAATTTGATTCATAGGTCTTAACATATGTGAAAGAATGCATAAATTCAGTGGTGGCGGGTATTGGGGGGGTGCAAATGGGGAAGGGGGATAAAGATGATTAAGATGTTTTATATGAAATGCACAAAATTAAAAAAACTGCATTAAAAAAATATAAGCAAGTGCAAACAGACCCATTGCGGTTATATTTATTTTTACTTTATAACAACAAATGAAGTAGCCTTCATTTAAAGGTCTAACATGGGAGTAACCAACCACTTACTAATTGGAATTAAGGTCTGCTTCCTAGGATAGAAGCTTCATGGAGCCCATGCTGAAGGACATTTGGGGACACAAGTTAGAAATTAGACTCTTTAGACCATGTAGATAGAGTACTGTATTATATATATAATATATATATATATATATATTAGAGAACATTAAATTAGGCAGGGACAGTGAGGGGAGGCGTGGATAGGGAAGGGGATCTAAATATGATCCAAATATATGGTATGAAAATCTGAAAAATTCAATTAAATTAATGAAAAAAAGTTAAAAAATATTTTGGAAATAATTTAAAGCAATGATATATTAAATTGAGAGGCTAATATGAAATAGAAGTAGAATATTCCACAACCAAAGACAAAACCAAAGCTTGATGACCTCTATAATTCTTCTTAGCTTTGGGTTTTTTATCCCCTGCCCCCTACTTTTTCCTATTCTGTACTGGGAATTGAACTTGGGGCCCTACAGAAGCTGTGCATGGAACTCTACCTCTTAATTGTATCCCAGGCCTCTTTTCACTTCTGTTCTTTTGGGACAGGACAGGGTCATACTAAATTGCCTAGGCAGGATTTGAGCTTTGTGATCCTCCAGCCTCAGTCTTCTGAGTAGCTGGAATGACAGGTGTATAGTCCAGATTTGGCTGTGCAGGGGGGAACGGTACTAACAATTTCTTAAGTTAATTAAGTGGAGAAAAACATTTCTATAGGAGGCTAAGCTAAGAAAGAACCAATGATGAAGTTTATAAGTTGTTGCAGTTTGCATTTCTCTTCTGAATGTTTATTGTTCATCTATAAATTTTCTAGGCTGTTTCTGGGCACTGTTTCTGAATTATTCAAACCCACTACTTCTCCTTTGTCCATTTGTAAGTAACATTCCTTTAGCTGATTTTGGCAAAAACTTCAGAGGTGACACAGTAAAAGAAGAGGCTCTAGAAAAAGATGGGCAGGGGTTCAAATCCTGCTCCTGCCACTTAGCAGGAGAAATCTTGGGCAAGTAACTGAACTTTTCCTTGTCTTAATATTGGTTAGTAAATTGGAGGTCATCTTACTTCTGGCTGCATTGTGACCTCCTCTCCATCAGCCAGCACCAAGTCCTGCTGACAGAGGCCCCTCAGTCTTGCATCTGTCCTCCCTCTTTCCTTCCGGGTCTACGGAACTCAGTGCTCCACCATCTCCTGTCTCTCACTCCGTCACTGCGCTCTCAATCCTGGCATCCTCTCTATTTTGGGTAGACAGAACCAGCTAGCACATAACCTGAATTGTGTTTCTAGTATCCCACTAAGCATCCTTCACCTACGTGCTATTGCCCTGGGGCACTGTTCAGTCCCCTTCATTAGGGTCAGGAAGCCTGCTTCATCCAGTCCTTCTGGTCTTTCCTTGCTTTCCTCACCAGTCCCAGCCCCTTCTATGTTCTGACCACAGTGAACTCTCTCCTATTCAGGGAAGCTGATAGATTGGGTCCTCAGATCTGGCCTTTGCCCATGGTTTGTCTCTGCTTAGAACATCTCTTCTCCCTGGTCCTGTGATGAACTTTCACCATTCTTAGACCCTGCATGAATGTTACTTCTGTAGACCAATCCTCAGTTCTCCATCCTAAACACTGAAGGCCCATGAGAAAGGTTTTCCTCTGCTGACTTTCTTTAATTCCCTGCCTTAGCATTAATTTATTTATAGGTCAGGGTTGAACTCAGTGTCTCATAGAAGTTACTTTAAAAAATGTATACTTAGGGCTGGGGTGATAACGTGGTAAAGCGTTCACTTTGTACATATGAGGACCGGAGTTTGATTCCCCAGAACCCACTTGTTATCCCAGCACTAGGGAGGCAAAGATGGACAGATCCTTGGTTCTTGGGGGTCAGCTAGCCTGGCCTACTCAATAAGCTGCAGGCTGATGAGAGTCCTGTCTCCAAAAACAAGGTGGAAGGCATCTGAAGTTCTTTTCTGGCCTCCATACCCTCTGACACACACATGTATACCTGCACACCCATGAACACATACACACTTATACACATACACGAGATGCAGAGAGAGAGAGAGAGAGAGAGAGAGAGAGAGAGAGAGAGAGAATAAAACAAATCAGGCAACGGTGGTCCATGCCTGTAATCCCAGCTCTTTGGGAGGTTGAAGCTGGAGGATTTTGGGATTTTGAGTTCAAAGCTATCCGGGGCACTTGAGAAGATGTTTGTCTAAAAAGTGAAATGAAAACATGAACTAATGAATATCTCTGAAGGTTGTTGTGTGGATTAAAGGAGATAAAATAAAAAGGTATTAGGGACATCACATTCACTCAATAAACGATCATTCTTGCTGGTGGTGTGGTGTTGTTACTATAACTACGACCATAACTCCAGTTGATGCTGCTCTATTATACCGCACTGCTCTTGGACATGATTCTGTCTTCTAAATCTAGAAACCCATGGGAAAATGTCTAAGAGCATTTAACAGTTTCAGCTCTAGAAATAAGATGAAAACTGCTGGAAGCAACAGTTTTGCTGGGTTTTTGTAAATGTGTGCTCCTACCTCCACCTCCTTTATTTGTTAGTTTGAGTACCTCTTGCAACCTTTTACAAATAAGTGGGCTGGTTCATTCTAACATGCACTTTCGCCAGTTGGTTCTCTTCTGTGTAACCCCTTGCGTCCCTATTCAACAGAGGCTAGTAATTACCATAGCAACCGCAGCATGTGGTGCCTTGTGCTCTCTCAGAAACAAAGCACTCGCTTTGAAAAAAAATTACACACATACACGCACATTAATTTGTAACATGAAATTCTATTTCATGGTATTTGTGAAGTTCCCTTCACAAATGATGCCCCAACTAAAGCCACTTACCTTTCTCACTAGCTCTGGGCTCACACTATTGCTCCACACTTTCCCTTAACCCTTGGCTCTCTAATCCATGCACATATTGATTCATTTTAAAAAATGAAATTTTGCACAATGAGGAAAGAGATGGGGAGGATTCAGTTTCAGTGGGAAGGTACAGAGGTCAGGAAGAGGGTACCAGGACCTGTATAGCAGTTGTTCCAGTCTGAGTGATGATTATTCTACCAAGGGGATTCATTAAAATGGAACCTATTGCTGTTACATTGAATGAGGCACCCCATAAATTCTGCTGCCAGCCTGTCGGTGGCCAAGCTCATATGTAATATTTAAATACCACGCCTGCATCTGCTTACTAGTGTCTGGATCCCGACCCGTGGACTCCTCCCTGCACATGGGTGCACATGCATACTTATTCAGATCAGTCAAGAACTTAGAGCCTGGAATCCCTGTACACTCAGCCATGGCGCATTCCCAGCCTCACCCCAGTGTATGTGTGTGCCCGCGCGTGTGTTTCGAAAAGATAATTAGGCTTCAGAATGGGGCAAAATCATCTATGTGGTGGCCACTTGTGCTAGGTTCCAGCCCAGTTGAGAGAAGAAAGGGGAAAGCAGAGTTCGGTTAGTGCAATTTGAGGTCACATGGTACAGTGACCTCCCATGATGCTCACTTAATAACCAGAAGGAAGGAAGGTGTGTGTGTCAGGAAGTTTTCAAGGCACAGGCAGCTCTCAGTGCTGTTAGTTGCAATCAAAGGGCGCGCAACAGAGAGTGAACTGTTCTGTCCTGCCTCCTAAGTCACCTGGCGAATGAGGGAAACCTGGGGAGAAACTGCTTCAACGAGACCTTTTTCAGTTGTTGTTTAAACCCAGTCAGTTGGAAGCCGCTTTATGAGTTCTCTAGTTGAAACTCTGATGTTAAAGAAAAAAAAAGTGCTTTGGTCTGAGGGGGAAAAAAAAATTCCATTCAAAGGCCTTTTTTTCAGGGCTGTGGAACAATCTGGAGCCTTCCCTCTGTTCTGCAGGAATTTGGTTAGAGGGCTTTTGGTAATAACAGAAGCGATTCTCCCTTAGGAAAGGGAGCTGAGGAATAACCGAGGGGCAGACTCAAGGGGAGAGTGGCAGGTGCGTGTGGGAAGACACTCTCTGATTAGCTTTCAACAAATATCTGATGAAGTGCTCCACATTTAATGCCTTTTGTTGAGCATTTCTGGTTATTAGCTAATATTTTCCTGCCTGGGCTGTGGAGATACTGACATAGGCATTTATGAAGACTGATGTTGAAATGAGAATTTACAGTGCTTTACTGACAACTGGAAAACTTGACTGGAGATACACAGTCCTTAAGCCGCTGTGGCTGCCCTGCATGGCACAGTGTGTCCGACTTCCAGGTGAGGGACAGGTGCCTCTTTGTTCAGGAGGTCCACATGGAGTCGACCCGCCCCAACCAGCCTCTTGCAGGAAGCAGCCACTAGGTAGCGCTGTTGTCCCAGAGATAGCTCTGCGCACTAACCGCTTCGGAGGACAGAGCATTAGCTGAGAAGCCGGGAAGTCGGTGACGTGGGGAAATTATTATGCACAGTTCATTTCCCTGTAATTTAACTCTCAGAGTAACAAAAGCATAATGTATAGCCTAGCTTTCTGGTCTGATTTACAACAATTTAAACTAAAAGATGATTTCTGCCTCGCCCCACCCCTTCTAATCCTTTCTGCTGATATCAGCAGCTGAGAATTTTGTACTTTTCCCACCACACCTCTAGAAGCCACAGACCTGAGAAGAGAAAAAAATGTACAGCAGGGGTCCGCAGATGGAGCCCGGCACAGGTTGCACTTTCTGCTTCCTTCCAGCGCCGGTGCAGGTTTTTAAAACTTGATGTCTTCTTGTGGTGGTTTATCTAGTTCACTAATTGTTTCATCTGTGCATGCTTTTCTCTCCGGGGGAGAAAAAAAGTAACTTTCTCCTCCCTCGGTCCCTCTGACCCTCGGTCCGTCCGTCCCTTCCTTCCTCCCCCCGCTTTCTTTTTCTTTCATCTATTTAAAGTGCCAACTTTGACTAAAGCTCCTTGCTAAGAGAGTTTTAGATGACTCTTCCTTTTTTTTTTTTTTTCGGTCTTTTTGAGATACGGTCTCCTTGTAGTCCAAGCTGTCCTGAAACCTGCTATGTAGACCAGGCTGGCCTTGCTAAGGACACTTTCTTTAGTCCCTTCAGGAGACTGTCTTCCATACAACCGATTTTATTTTTACAGGTGAGGGCACTTAGTCTGAGGCTAAAGATCCTACAGGCGGTTACTTTGCAAATTAGAGGCAGACTTCAAACAGGCAGTTCTTTCTGTTAGATCATTCTGACACCCACCTTATAAACTGAGGTGAGTGTCTCCCCCTTTCACAGGCTCAGCAGCAAACAGTGGGGGACACTTGCGTGGTACACACACGACAGATATTAGAGAAGCTGTCTAGGCTAACACCTGCGTGGTGATGGGAAAGTTAGAATTATCATTTTAAAAATCAAGCAACTTGCCGAACATTACTTCCCAGCCTTCCTGTACAGATATTTTCCTACCATATACATCATAGGTGTTTAAAGAATATGACCTGCTGCTGTTCCGTTTTCTTGCTGCTTTTCTTCCTTTTTACCTGTATCTTTCCATCCAAGGAAAGGGGTTGCTGTACCAGAGACTACGACAAAGTATCAAGCCAGAGTCCCTTCCATGACGAGACTTGTATTAAATTTGAAGGACAACCCAGGTCTCTAACTCCCAAACTTCCAAAGTCCTCTCCATGATGCTGTCTGGTTTCTGCTGCATTTCATTTAGATAGGTGTAGAGGGAAGAGAAGTCAGGAAGGAGAAGTGGATACTTTCTTGGCTTAGGGGTAGGGAAGTTCAGTAGCCGTCACAGCACTTTGGACCTACCCTAAACTTAATAATTTTTAAGGATTTTGGGGGCTAGAGAGATGACAACAGTTCAGAGTACTGACTGCTCTTGCAGAGGACCTGGGTTCCATTCCAGCACCCACATCATGGCCATCAACCATCGATAACTCCAACTCCAAACTGGTCTGATGCTTTCTTCTGACCTCCACAGCCATTGCAGAACATGAATGCACTTACACATATGTAGGCATACTGTCATATACACATAAAATAAAAATAATAAATAAAATACTTTAAGTTGGGCATGACTTTAATCCCAGCACTTGGGAGGCAGAGGCAGGAGAGTATCTGTAACATCAAGGCCAGCCAGGTCTACATAGTGAGTTCTAGGCCAGCTGGGATTAAAGGGAGACCCTTTCTTTAAAAAAGACTCCAAAATAAAATGCAAAACATATTTTATATATTATTTATATATTTTATTGAATTTTTGTGCATTTCATACAGCCCATCTTAATCATATTTAGATACCCTCTGCTATCTGCAAAACCCCATCCCCTCTACCAGATTTCATGTATTCTGTCATATTAAGACCTATTGAGTCAAGATTGTGTACCCAGCTGTCTCTTGGTTTAAGTTCATCCGCTTGAGGCTGGTCAGCCTATCTAGCTTCATTCCCTTAAAGAAGACCAATTTTCTCTCACCCAGTAGTGATCAGATGCTAACAGTTTCTTAGCTAAGATTAGGGTCTCCTGGTCATTTCCCCAGTTCTATACTGAGTTTTTGTCTGGTTTGAGTTTGCATGGGTCCTGTGCTCACTGACACTATTGCTGTAAGTTCATATAAGCAAATTCCCAGCTGCCTGTAAAACTGTTTCCTTGTAGTCATGCACCACACCTGGCTCTTACAATCTTTCTGCTCTCTTTTCTGCGATGATTCCCTGAGGCCTGGGTGAGTGAGGTTTAGGAGCCCTATCCAGGGACACACACTCTGCAGTCTCTTATTCTCTACATTTTAGCCAGTTGTGGCCTTCTGTGTGCATCACACTTTGTTGCATGAGGAAGCTTTGCTGGTGAGAGTTGAGAGATGCAGTAGTATTCTCTCTACCCTCCGTTCCCCTATGTTCCCTGAAGCGTAGGTGTAGAGGTTTCATTGCAGATGTGTCATAGGGATGGGCATCTCACAGACACTTGTTCTCCGTGTGTGCAGTTGTGAGACTCTGTAGATGTCTACACTTGTTACAAAATGAAGCTTCTTTGATGAAGGGACACAGGTATACCTGTCTGCAAATTTAAGGACCCATATTTAGCATACAGTACGAGATTACATTTTTTGAAGAGAAACTTAATATTCTTAGTATTTTGAGAATGGCAAGTTGTAGATGGAGGCTGAAACAAAATTCTTTGCTATACAAAGAATGAGAAAGTTGCCCACTGAGGTGCTCTAAATTCTTTCCATGTGGTGATTGAGACTGGCAAGTGAGGAATCGAGTGGCACCTGTACAGCAATAGCTTTTTATAAATATCTGATAGCTCCCAGAACTCTCGGGGCACTGAACCCCTGCAAAATCATTCAAGCAATTTAACAAGATGAAGCCGTTGAGTAAAAAACTGGTGAGCAGGTGGTCTCCGAGGACCCAGTGGAACTTGCAAACCAGGATGCTAGCACTCATCTCCGGTTGACTCTGAACTTGAGGAAGCCAGGGAAACGGGGGACAGAGGAATGTTGATTTCCAACCTCTGAGACTACATTACTAAAACATATGGAACCGATAAGGAAATTAACTACGGTCCCTAAAGGGTGGTTTGAAGAACTCAAAATTTCATCACCTCTTGGGACTAAAGACACAATAAAGGAAACATCTTGCATATTTTGGGAGTTTTATTTTTATCAAATGTTATTTGTAATTAAAATGTTTTTCTGGCTTTGTTAAGGAACAGTTGACAAATAAAAATTGTAAGTATGTAAGATATACAATGAGCTACAGGTGTATGTATCTGTCGTGAATTGATTACCACGATTAAGCTAGTTAACACAGCCCTCACCTCATATAGTTATTTTTTTTCCTACTGAGAATGTTTAAGATCCACTTTCTTAGCAATTTTCAAGTATACGTTATTAATTATAGCCAACATACTGTGTAATACATTTCCGGAACACATTTCTGCTAACTTTTGCCCTTTACCTTTGCCAGTGATTTCCCATCTCCTCCACCTTGAGCCCCCGACAGCCACCATTCTACTCTTTACTTCTTTGAAATCACTCTTGAAGATTCCAGGGTGAGTGAGATCACATAGAATCTATCTCTCTGTGCTTGGTCTATTTCTCTTAACATCGTGCCCCCTAGGTTCACCCATGTTGTTACAAATGACAGAATTTCCTTCTTACTTACTGGCCTTCTGTGTATCTCATTTTCTCTATTCACTCGTTTGTCAGTGTACACTTAGGTTGGTTCCATATCTTGCTTATTATCTATAGTGCTGCACTAACTTTGGAGTGCAGATGTCTCTTGACATGCTGATTTCCTTTCCTTCGGATATATACCCAGTGGTGGCATTGCTGGATCATATGCCAGTTCTCTTTTCTGTGTTTTGAGGACCTTCTACCATGCTTTTAGTGGGTATCCACTATGAATAGTGGGTAACTCAGAGTCCTCCCAGTGGTGCACCAGGGTTCCTTCCCTTTCTCCATTCTCTTCAGGGTACTCGTTATCTTTTGTTCTTTAGATAACAGCCATCTGAACTGGTGTAGGTGATGCTTCTTTGCAGTTTTAATTTGCATTTCCCTAATGATTTGCAATGCTGAACGTTTCTTCCTATACCTGTTGGGCATCCATATGTCTTCTTTTGAGAAAGATTCATTCAAGTCTTTTACACATTTAAAAATGGGTCATTTGCTTTCTTTCTGTTGAGGTTTTGTGTTCTTTATACATTTGAGCTATCAATACTTTACCAGATTAGTGGTTTATAAATATTTTCTCCTTAACTGTCAATGGTTCCCTTGTTCTTTAGAAGCTTTTTAGTTGGATATTAGATCTATAAAGTAACCTAAATGAACATGAAAATTCAGCAGTATTTCTAAATGTTAACTATAAGCTATCTGAAAAAGAAACAATCCTGTGTAATATATTGACATTAAAATTTTCTAGAGATAAATTTAAACATGGAGTCAAACTTTTGTGTATTAAATACTATAAGGCAGTGGTTTGAGAGAAACTGAAGAAGACACAAATAAATGAAAAATATCCTGTGACCATGGATGAAACACTTAATATTGCTAAAATATCCAGACCATTCAAAGCAATCTTTTAGATTAATAAAGATTAATATGATTAAAATCAAAATTCTAATAGCAACTTTCACACAAACAGAAAAAAAAATCCTAAAATTCACATGGAAACACAAAAGCTGCCACATTGTCAATGGAATCCTGAGGGAAAAGAATAAAGCGAGAAGTATCATGCTAGTGATACGGAGTACCTGGGTGTCTTTGAGGGTGACAGGGCCTTTCTGAGCTCTGTTGTGCTTAGCTTGAGGGGCTAGGGTCCTGGGTACTCAGTGGCCTCCAGAGCCACTGCGTCAGAGGCTTTTGGGATCTGCGCCTATGAATTCAAGACTGAATCTTACAGGCCACAGGTGAGTTTTAGAAAGGAGTTTTTAGCATAGGGAGCTGAGGAGAGAGAAAGAAGGCAGAGCTGTATAGCAGGATGGGTCCTCGGAAGTGGGATGCCATTGGGCCTTATTTTGTGGGAATTAATAAGGATTTGGGGGAGGGAGGGAGGGAGGGGGATGAGCTAGTAGGTTCAGTCCTCGTTCCAGGTGTCCAGGCCCTGCAAAGTTGCCGTTTTGAAGCCAGCTTCTCTCTAACACACACATCCATTACACATTCTGAATTTTCCTTTTAAATAAACTTGATCATAAAGGCTCCCAGCACCCTCACTCCATGCCCCACCCCCAGCACAAACTGATTTCTGTTAGCCTCCCCAACTCATGCCTTCATTCATCTTAAGCTCATTTTTTCTTAAGAATAATTTTTCTCAATTTGGTAATTTTGATAAAAAGCAAAGTTTATATGGGAGAGGGTTTGCTGTTATTTTTGTTGCTGCTATTATTTCTTTTTCTCTTTGACATACATGAAGCTGTGCCACAGCTTACAGTCAATGGTGTCTTAGACATGGTAAAATCTGGTAGATACCTTAGCGGGGAGAGGTCATGCTGAGGGTTTCTCTGCATGTCAGTCTTGCTAAAACCCTGGATCCATGAAGCTCATTCTTTATTTAACTTCATCCTCACAATGACTTTAAGGATATTATTCATTACTCCCATTTTATATATAAGAAAATTGATTCAAACAAGTAAGTAAAGGCCCAAAGTTACCAAGTAGAGGCAAGAATGGAACCTGTTTGATTTTGTGTCCTCAAAGTCCAGCCCGTTTCCTCCTCCTCCTTCCTCGACTTTCCACATGAAAATCATGAATCAAAGAGCCAGAGACTCACATCAAAGTTGGGCAGTGTGCTGTGATCATCGGCTTTGGAACACACCTAAAAGTTTGTCAGAAAATTACCTTTGTGGTCATTTTAGTAGCCAAATACCCTGAGGAATGTGTAATACCATCCCAGCTGCCTATTTCTGCATTGGTTATCTGTGCTTCATGCATCATGACCAGAGGCTCACCACCCTGCTGACACCAGCAAACTTTTCCCTTGTCATTTTTTGCTTCACTTTTCTTTCAGTTCTTCTGTTCAGATCGTCAGTTCACTTTGAGTTTTTATTTATTTATTTTTGAAATAAGGTTCGGTTTCCTACTGTTTTATGTGGATTTTCAATTTCCCAATACCATTTATTGAAGAAATTATCCTTCTCGTTGGGTGATGCCACTAGGGGAGCCTGTTTCTTTCTTTATCACTTTTCCCTGAAGTAATATCCAGGTCCTAGAAGCAGTGCTGACCAATGGATAGCAGAGCAGGGTCCAGAATCCAGGGCTCAGTTAGAGAGGCAGGGAGCTGGGCAGCAGGCAGCAGTGAGAAGCTGCATGAGCCAAAGCCCGAGTGGGGTGGAGACACCTTCTGGGCCACCCACCATGCCTAGCAGGTCGAGGAAACCTTGGAGATGAGTTAGTAATTCTCCATAAACTGGTGAGGGCAAGGAACCAGAGGACCAAGAGCACTTAGGTTAAGGGATCTGATTTGTATTCTCAGGCTACTGAGGTGCAGGGGCCTTTAGGTAACCTTCTAAACACCCACTACAGGACAAACACCAAATAGCTGTTACCTTCCTCTATGCCCCTTTCCTGATCTAGAAGACCTCACCTGTACGAATAAAATGTTAAGACCCAGTGCATTTATCATCAGTCACATCTATAAATTTTACAGAGCAAGGTTAAAGTGGTTCAGGTATTAAGAACAACTCCCTGAGGTATCAGTTCAGACCAGAAAGCTCTCTTGCTGATGCTCCTTCTCAACTCTGTGACAATCCACTGTGGAGTGGAGTCCATGAAGTTCTGGAAAACACACTAGACAACTCTTGTCTGAGCATGGCATCTGCTTTCCCATCTTCGGGAAGAATATTCCCTGTGGTTTGTACATCTAATCCCTTAGGGCTTTGCTTGACAGCCACATTCTCAGTGAGGTCTCCCTGACTGCTTTAATTCACCTTCCAGTCCCCTTCTGATCCACTGCTTTCCTGTCCTGTTGCCTTTATCACCTTAGATACACTTTTGGCTTTACTGTTTGCCTCTGGCACAAGGACAGAAACTCCGTTCCATCCTGTGCACCCCCAGAGAAGCGGCCCTCAAACATTTGCCCGAAAGTTATCAAAATGTCATATCTTTCATTAGTGTTTCTGCCATTCAACACTGCTTGAACCAAAGGCTTGATTTTATTTTCTTTAACATCTTTAATATGATCTAAGAATTCTTTCTTGTTTCAATGTAATTCCTGATACAGGATGAAAGATGCATAAAGGAAGAAGAAAAATGCCTGATGGAAAAGCAAATGAGTATACACAAAGCCGGGATGGCATCAAAACCAAAGGAAGATAATTCACTCCTTGAAAGCTAAAGGCTCCATACCATGTGATAATATAACAATGACAATAATAACAGAGATAGCGGTAGCTGTTAAAGAGTACCACCTGCAAGCAAGGGCATCATTTTCCAGACATGTAATTAGTATCATAGAATTGTCTTTTGGGAGCTTAGAATTCCTGTGACCTTATTGGGGTAGGGGGTGGGGAGCCATGGGGAAACTGACATGGAGATACATAATAACAGGAAGTAGGAGTAGTAAACGGAAAAGGAGGAGGAGAAAAGGGAGGAAGCAGGCCAACGTCCCTGGCTGCTTGCCCCTGCTTCTCCTTTCCTCCAGCCTCAGCCCCCATGGAATCCTTCCTCTCAAAACATCAAATATTTAAAATTTCCCTCCATAGCTCTGGGGGGAAATCAGTGAAACAACGTCTTTTAAAACATTTGCAGAAGACACTTTTTTCTCCAATAGTAGATGACTGTGAGGATCCCAGACCAGCCATCATTAACAAAGTTCAGAACGCCATAGAATAAAGGAGCTTCCAGATTTTTCCATCTTTGGAGAAAGAACTGTATCGAAGGTTTGGAAAATTCAGCCACATGCTCCTGGTGGGGAATGTGTGTGGCAAATTCAGGGCAAAGTGGATTTGGGAACTCAGCCGCGGCAGTTTGTGGCACACATGAGCTCACAGCCATTCTTGACTTCCTTCCTTCTGGCACATTGAGCAAAGCCAAAAAAACATCCAGTTGGAGAAACAGACCCAGAATCTAGGCACAGGATCGAAAATGCCACCCTGTCCGTTTTCAATCCAAGTGAAACAATGGTCTGGATTTGGAGCACAGAAACCATAGTGATGTGTCAAAGAGCCAGGAGAGAAAGGCAAAACTCAACTTTTGTTTATGAAAGGTTGTTCCCCAGCGGGAGCAGAGTGACATAGATTAGTGCCGCCGCTCTTGTTTCTGATGGAGAAATTACGCCAGGAGGGAGAGTTACTGCGCTTTGCTTCATATTGCACAGGTGGAACAGTTTTTACTAATTACTGGCTGGCAGCATCCGTGTTTTTAATACCATAGCAACAATCAACTCCTGGTTTATTCTGAGTTGATCAAATTATCCAGGTCACAAAGACATTATTAAAAACAAAACAAAAATACCTACTCCATGGTTTTAAGGAGCTGCTTCTCAAATTCTGTTGTGCTTTGGAATTAACAAGGGCTGGTGCTAAACCTGCACGTTCCTTGGACTTAACCTCTGAGCTTCTAGATCACACTCTGTGAAGGACCTGCATTAGGTTAGAGCTATGTGTGAACGTTCCAGTAGCCTCCCAAGTAGCATCTATCACATGGCACTGGCTAACACAGCCACATATAGCCACTGAGCATAAGAAACATACATAGTCCAAACTGAAACATGCTGTACTTGTAAAATCCTCATATTATGTATTAAACAGCATCTGTATTCATTCAGTGTATACATTTAAAACAGAATGGCCTATCTCAAATACATTTTTTCATATTAGTTATATGTTCAAATGGTATTTTGTTGTAGTGTGCTCCATAAAATATATCATAAAATATGTAACTAATGCTAATTTCACTATTTCATATTTTGCATTTTTAATGTGGCAGCTAGGAGATTTGAATTGTTCTAGACACAGGGTGTCAGCTCATAGGAACTTTCCAGACAGAGTATTTCTGGCTTTATTCTTGTCCATCTTGTAGTACCTTAAAAAGAAATGGAGGTAGCTATGGCAAATCCAGTTTATAGAGCAGATATTGAACACAGGTGACTTTTCAGTTCAATCAAACTCCTAGAGATGCTGGTTACACCTATAAAATGTTGATTCATACAATGGTTTCCAAGAATGCCTCCAACAGTTTAAACCAAAACACAGATTTCAGTTATGTTTATTTTCAACATCTGTTGACAAATATAAAGACTTGGAAACACTCACAATTTCAGATGAAGAAATTCTTCTGACTTCAGGGTGAAGAAACTAGGCAAAATGTTTAAATTCTGTCACTTAAAATCCAGTCAACTGAAAATCATAACTCCTTGGATCTTTCTGTGTTGTCATTATTTTATTTGTTTTCATGAGAGTATATTTGTCAGGGTAAGGGGTAGGATATAGGTTATCTTGGGTTTTCTTAGCTTGATGTACAGTCTTTAAATATTTAGATCTAAGACGTGTGGATTCCCACTCTTGTTCTTGATGCAGACCTAGTGAAAGTTATAGGCTGGCTTAGTGCTGAGTGCTTAAAGTAAGATCAGCAAATACTGATTGTTCGATCTGGAATTGGAATAAGGGCAAGAGGATTGTTTTTAAAAACAATATTTAAGAACTATCTTAGCCTTTTTTTTTGAGAGCCTTGGGCAGGAAAATTACAGGTTCCAGGTCAGCATGAGCAACAGAAGGAGATCCTGTCTCAACAAACAAACAGACAGATAAACAACAGAAAGATAGTGTTAAACTTCATTAGCCTTAACTTGAAGACATTCTCCTGACTTCAGTGGACAGATGCAGAAGAAAGATCTAGAATCATAGGTGGTATCTAATTTACACTAGGAAAAGGAATGTGACTAAATCCCCATGTCAGACCTCTCTAGTGAGGGTCTCACTGTCCACCACTTAAAGAGGTGTGTTGCTTATTTGAGCAGTACTAATTGCTTTGTATCCCACATTCATAAACCTCAGAGCTACTGAGCCTTTTGTCTTGTGTCACTCTTGCTAATAAGCCATTGGCCAAACCAAATCATAGTAGAAAGAAAAGAAAAGAATATTTATGAGCCCAAACTCTAAACTATCCCAAATTCCTAGGGGTGTCTTAGTGTCTTGATAGGTTTGGTACCCTCCAATTCCTACTTCAAAGGATTAAAGAGGTGAGCTTTCCCCTCTCTCTGACCTCATTAAATACAAAGTTCAGACAGAGAGACACAAATAGGAAGAAACCGTGAGAGGAAGACCCCAGCTGTCAGTGGAAAGTCCTGTGAGCCAAGTACCAGCCTCAACAGCTTTGTGACCAGAATTTTTCTAGGTAAGGCTCTTCTCTTCTGCTTAATAGCTAACTAACCCTGGGCTTTCTGATTTTTAAGTTTGGCTTTAGAAGTTTCCAGATGGTTCTAGAACTAACCCACTGAACTTTCTCCTTATTAGCTAAAAGCAGTTTTGATTATTTACCAAGAAAGTTGCCCGATACCAATGGGCACCATATTTTGCTCTTTTTGAAAAAATGTTCTATTGTTTGAGGAGCTAGCACTCTCAAAGAAAACTCTTGTTATGTGGATCATAAGATTTCCCAAGGAATAAAAGCATGAGATAAAGAGCCTGCTAATCATGATTTCAAATCTCAACTCTGACATTCTCCTCCTGCTTGACTCTGTGTCTATATGTGACTTAATGTCTCTAAGCTTTGGTTTCTTCATCATTAAATGCAGGGAGCCGGTCAACGCCATTACAAGATGGCGCCGACTTCCTGAAGCCGCCTGTCAAACTGCTCCATATAAGGAGATGTTTTGGCGCGAACCCTATCCCGAGAGTGCGCATGCGTGTGGGTTTGAATAGTCCCTAGCCAATCCCGTGGCATTTTGCTTAGGGCATGCGAATTGCAGCCAATCCTGAGGTACTATGTTGCCCTTCAAAACTATAAAAGCCGCAGCACAGGCTCGCCCCTTGCCTCTCGTCATCATCGCCCATCTGTTAATCAAAGGCTCTCCAATAAAGTGTGATACTGGAAGACTCCTCGTGATCGCGTGCTTTCTTCCTCCGCTGGCCGGAGGTGTTCGCCGCAATTAAACAGGGGCAAAACTACCTATATACCTACTTTAAATGTCCTAGTATAGTCTGTAATAATCAGTAGATCTTAAATACATTAGTATTTTGAATTACTATCTGTAGTGGGGTAAGGATCCAGAAGACAAGTATCTTTGTTAAAGTTTATAAAAGATAGTTGGAGTCCTAGACACATGGCAAGTAACAGAGGAGCATGATAGACACATACACACACACACACACATACACACACATACACACACACACACACACACATGAAACAAAACAGCAAAAACCAAAGTGCAATGACAGAACTTGACACAGTGTATGTATCTGCATAGGAAGGAAGGGAAATTTTAAAAGAGTGTCTGATGCTAGATACAGGAGACTGAGCAGTAGGTAAATTTTCAATTTCATGAATCATTTCAGGTTAGACTGATGGACAATATGTTCATGTGTAGCAGAGGAAGAAAGATGCTGATGGATGTATGTGGATCAATACTGGGTGGAAACAGAAGTCTACTTAGAAACAATTGAATAAATCACTTTAGGTTGATGGAAATGTAGGCTGGGGTTGTGACTGTGGAAGGAGATGCCTATGGAAGGAACCCATTCAAGAATGCAGAAGACTCTAGAAACAAGTAGAGAGGAGTGCACAGTTGTTCGGCCATTTGGAACTTGACTCAGTTTACGAGCTAGAATAGTTGTGTCTTTTTAATGTTTCTATTTATTAATATAAACTCATTCATATGCCATATATTTTATCATTTCCAAGTATACAATATGCTAATTACAATATGCTAGTTGAATAACCATCACTTCTAATTGGAGATCATTTTTTATCATCTCACCTCCAAATTTTTTATTTGTTAGTAGTCACTCCCTTTCTTTTGAGCCTCTAGTCCCTTGTAACTACTAACTACTAATTTTCTGTTTCTATGGCTTTACTGGATAAATATTATTAATGAAAATCTTACATATGTGATATTCTGTGCCTGATTTTGTTGATTTAACATAATGATTTCATGCTTTATTCATGTTGTAACATGTATATTGGTACTTTATTGGTATTTTTGTGTCTGAGTAATATTTCATTGTGTTATTGTACCATATTTTATCTTCTATTCATCAGTTGATGGGCATTTCAGCTGTTCCTATGTTTCAACTATTATGAATAATACTGCTATGGACATTTGTAAACAAGTTTTTGTATGAGTATATATTTCCCCTTGGGCATATGCCTAGGAAGGAAATTCCTGGGCCGTCTGGTAACTCCATGTTTAGCCATTTGATGACCATTTTCTGTAACACCTACACTGTTTTACCTTCTCATCAGTAGTGTATGAAGGTTCTAGTTAGTATACAGTCTTACACACATGTTTGTGAAATTTTAATATAGTCATCTTAGTGGAATAAAGATGTACCACATTGTACTTTTAAGCTTTCTTTCCTTTTTTTTGGGGGGGTCTTTTTGAGACAGCATCTCCCTGTAGCCCCAGCTGGCCTGGAACTTCCTATGTAGACCGGATTGGCTTTGAACTCACAGAGATCCACCTGCCTCTGCCTCCTGAGTGCTGGGTGCTGGAATTAGAGGTGTGTACCACCATGCCTGGCAAATATTCAGCATGATTAATGAATTAATGATGCTGATAATCTGTTTATGTATGTACTGGCTGCTTATATGTCTGTTTTCAAATACAAACCCGTTCAAACTCTTTACACATAATAATGAGATTTTTGCTATGCCTTAGGACTTACTCTAAGGTCATCTCCACAAAAATGCCATATTGGTAGATGTTTAGGGCAAAACTCATACAGTGAAAATTAGAGTATTCTGAGGTCTCCAAGGCTTAAGGAGTTATGGTGATGTGCTTTCATTCTATTTGGACTGCAAGTATGTGATCAAGAAATTTAAACTGCATGAGGGAGCTATTTCTTTATTCATTTCTATTCATTTCTTCTTCCTCATTATTGTTCAGGTTCCCTGAATGTAAATTGATATTAACACTTTGGGTTTATTTTTTTAACCTTCTTTCATCTGCTATCAAAGATAAACCAAATAGAGTTCTTCACAAAACTTAATTAATTTAACTTTATTTGAACTTTTTCCCAAATGGAACTTAGTATTTCCAAATTAGTAATATATAAGTAAACTCACTGAGATTTCTTTAAAGTAGCCATAAAATAAAGGAATTGGAATAAGTTATTTCAAATCCCCTTTGGGGCTTTAGTATGCTGAGCGTCTAACATAGCTGACTGGAGTGAGAGGTGAACCCAGGAATGTTAAGTTAAGCCCCCTTCCCTGGTCAAGATGCCATTCTTCTCTGATGAAGTAACATTTACAAAATGAGGCTTAAGGGGTCCCTGGGAGGCTGAACACTTTGCAAACATAAGAAATAGGTCATGGAAGGAGAGGCTCAGCAGCAAGTGCATGCACTTAAGAGAGTGGTCATAGTAATTATTTTGTGGGTGAACTGTACTTACAGATAAAAGTCATGATTATAAAATACAAAACAGATGGTGCCCAGGCAATCTAGGGAAATTATTCTTTGGAAACCAGTGGGATTTGGACTGGGACATTTTTGAGAACTCCAAAACATTAATGGAAACTTCAACATTAGATTACAAAGAAGTATGTGGAAAATATTATCCATTTGCAATCTGCTTTCATCTGGTTATTAGGAAAGGATTGGGGAAAACTGAAAATAGAATCGGGAGGAAATAGAAGCTGGGATAATGCTGAGTTGGAGATAAAATAGGGTTTTGGAACCATGGAAAGCCATGTGAGTTTTAAAAACTGGGTTTGCTCGTTTCTAATGCATATCTGCCTGTCTCCTGGAGCTGTCTGAGAGAAGAGCTGAAAGAGAACGACTAATTTGATTGAATCTATTGGATATGTTTTATGCTTAGAACTTTCTTAGACTCCTCGGGTAATTTGGACCCTGAACACAAATCATATTTCTATATCGAACCCCAGAGCCAGTAGAATAATGCAGAATATGAGTCAATGTTAAAATATAAAATTATGAGAATATATGTTATAGGAAATCACAGTACCGCCATTCATTCAGGTCAGAAAAATGAAGTCAAGTCATGATGATGCTCTGGATATGAACTTGAAGAAGGATGAGTAGTATTTAGTCCAAGGAAGAAAAATCTATGAGGAGGACTTGAGTGAAAATTGGGACCGGGCACACGTGTGTTCAGCGAGCAGAACAGATTTGTGATGATTAGTCTTGTTGTCAATTGACTGGATTTGGAATCAACTAATAGATAATTTGTTGGGTACATTGTGAAGGATTTTCTTGACTTGTTTAATTGAGGCAGTAACACCTGGATGGCACCATTCCCAGGACAGGCGATTCTGGATTGTTCCAGAGCAGAGAAGCCCAACTAGCCTGCACTGTTTTCTGGATTGACTGGGTGTGATGTGACTAGCTGCTTCCAGTTCCTGCCGCCTTGACTTCCCTGTCATGATGGATTGTATCTGGAACTGTAAGCCAAAGAAACCTTCCTCCTGTAAGTTGCTTTTATGAGGGTATTTTATCACAGCAACAGGAAACAAAACTAAGACAATAGTGTTGCTTTACCAGTGAAGAGACAAAGCAGGTAAACTCAAGTGCGCAGGATCATATTGGGCCTTGAATACTGGATGTGAAACCTCCCCTCCTTTTTGCTTTCTGAGACAGGGTCTTGATGGCCTCAGACCTCAGACTGAAGTGGTCAAACCTCAGCCTCTATAGTGTTGTGACTACAGGTGTTATATATAATCCCACTCAGTTGTTCTTGTAGTTAAAGACTGAAATAGCAACAGCAAGAAGCTATTTTCTGGATATCTACTCTAAAACAGAGAAAAAGGCTCAGGAAAAAGGAGAGGTGCTATGTAGAAAGACAGACTTCTCAATATGTTTAAAATGCAGTTTCAGATCTTGCCATTGTCAAGTATTTTAGTAGATTTATGTTATCGAAATTTAGATTGGTTTGGAAGAATCATAGGATAGAATGTAAAAGCTGAAGCAAAACTTAAAAGTATCCAATTCATTTTTCTCATCATATGTGACAAAGCTGAGGAGTCAGAGGAAGCAGGAGGCTTCCTGAGCTCTCACAGCTGAGAAGAGACTGGAGCTCATTCTTGTGAACACAGGCTTTCCCCAACAGAAATCACATGGTTTAAACTTCAGTTCTTGTTTGCAGAGATCCTGATGTGATCTTTCAAACACTCAAATTCTAGACAAGGACTTATTACATTTCTTTCTAAAATATTTGTGGGAAAAATACCATGGCATATCAAAGAATCTAGGACCATGTAACTCAAAGCATGATTTGTAAGTCATCTACCTCAAAATGTTACTGAATCCCATCTCAGAAATATCCCATTAGATTTTCTGAGGTTAGGGCCAAAGAATCTGCATTTTAATGGGGAATCTGAATGATTTTCCATGTGAAAGTTTGAGAATCACGTCTCTATAGCAAAATAGAATACATCTTGAGTGTTTTATTTTGTTGTGAGCCTCAGGTAGACTGTACAGCAGTAATACTAGTTTGTTACTTATATGGATTGAAGAACTAGACATTCTGCATTTTTAGAGTTAATATGTAATATTCACGCATTCAATCACTGAATTCCTATGGGGAAAACATAAAAATGTGAATTATTTTTTACTCACACAGCTGCAAGATGAAAGAGAACATATGTCTAAAGTGTGTGCGTGTGTGTGTGTGTGTGTGCGCGCGCGCGCGCGTGTTATGGTGTAGTCTGAACTCACTGAAGAAACCAGAATTGTTTATCTGTGGTCTCTGTTGCCTAAAGGCCATGACTTGGATATTTTCACTTAATTACCAAAGTTTTCATGGAGTATGTGTTGTCTGAGGCAAGAAACAAAATAATTTTATGAACCTAGCATAATTTTCTATGACTTGAAAATTGGAAAGGAACAATTCAAGAAAAGAAAGCAACCAGGGCAATCCCATTTATAAAATGGGTACAGAACAGCAAAATACTAATTTATCAAATCCCTGAAATATAACCAAGAAGCATCTATTCCAGGAATTAAAAGATAGCTTGATATCATAAATCCATTTCATTAACAGATAAATAAAGCAAGGTGTGATGGCACATGTCTCTGGTTCCAGCACTCAGGAGGCAGAAACAGGTGGATCTCTATGAGATACTGAGTTCCAGACCAGCTGGGATTACAGGAAGACCCTGCCTCTCAGTTCTCAGGGATCATTGCAGAGGAGGAGGTGGGAAGATTGTACCAGCCAGAGGGGGCGGATGACCACAAGGAAACCATCTTCCAGACAGCTGGTTGGCTTTTCATATGAATTCACAGCAATGGTTACAGCATGTACAGTTAAGTCCTATATAAGCTCAAATCAGACAAAATTCAAGCATAGACACAAAGAAGTGGGTAGGAAATCTCAACCCAATAAGGACCTTTGGCTGTGGGAGGTGGAAAGCCGTGTCTTACAGGGATGGGGCTCTTGGTGGGCTCAGTGGATGGACCCATTCTGAGGACATTTGAGGACACAAATCAGACTCTACAGACTGTATTAAGTATATGAGAGTTCATTAAATTAGGTGGGGGTCCATGGGGGAATTGTGAGAGGAGAGAGGATATAAATGCCATCAAACTATAGTCTATGAAATTCACAAAAATTGAGGGCTGGAGAGATGGCTCAGCAGGTAAGAGTACTAACTGTTCTTGCAGAGAACCTGGGTTCAATTCCTAGCACCCACATGGCAGCTAACAATCATCTGTAATTCCAGTTCTAGGGGAATCTGACACTCTCTTCTGAACTCTGTGGGCATTGCAGAACACGGGTGCACTTACATACATGCAGGCACTACACTCATATACACAAAATAAAAATAATAAATAATCTTTTTAAAAAATCACAAAATTCAATAAAAATTTTAATGTATCCCCCATTTGTTTTCTTATAGAAAAGAAAAAATAAAAGCACTGGCTGCTTTTGCAGAGAAGTCAGGTTGGGTTCCCAGTACCCATACAGTGGCTAGCAGCCAATCATAATTCTGGTTCCAGGGTATCTAATGCCCTCTCTGTCTTCCACAAGCATTGCAGGATACTGGGACGAAATACTCAAACACATAAAGCTAAATAAATGAATTTTTAAATGAATAAAGAAGAAAAACAATTGATTATCTGAATATCTTTAGAAAAATAATTCTATATAGTTCAATAGAGCAATAAAACTCAAATCATATCAATTCACAATAAAGAAATGAAGCTAGTTGTTTTACATATATGTGTATATAAACATGTGTACATAAAATGCACCACTAAATTTATTATACAACTTTTAAGTAAATAAGAACTAAAAGAAAATACCCTTAATTTGATAAAGACTAGTATGCTTACATGATTATCATAGTAGCAGAAAACTTTGAATTTTTCCTAAATAATACAAGATATAAATACAAATATTTATTATCACCAATGATGGTTAGCATAATGCTAGCATTCCTAGCCAATTGTATAAGATAAGAATAAAGAAAGTTTTGAAAAAGATGAGATATCATTTTTATGGGTAGCGAAATTATCTCTATTGAAAATTCAATCAATTAATTTTTAATTCAATCAACAAATTATTAGAAATTTCCAGGTTTCAATAAGGCTGATAGGTACAGAATTACCATACAAAATTAATATTGTTTCTCTTTCCCAGCAACATTCAAGAATCCCATTTAAAAAGAAAACAATGTTGTCAACACCATTCAAATCTGGCTTGCTGCCTGGTTTTGTAAGTAAATTCAATCCATGAATCAAGCAAGAGAATAAAATTTAAAAATAAACAGACGACAATAGTTCCCAGACATATATAGGAAATGTTGAGGTTCCTCTAGTAATCAGAAAACTTTAATCTAAAATAACAAAGAAAGAACATTTCACAACAACCAGGATGGCAGGAGTTGAACATATGAAAACCATCAAGTGCTGATAAGGGCACACAAAGAGCATATATATCTAGAAATGGGTGCAGGCAGTCATCACAGCAACCTGAAGGTATCTGGTGGCTCAAAACATGTACATCCTACGACCTAGTGATGCCAATCCAGTCTTAGTCTTTCTTTTGAAAATAGTCTTAATTCATACCATATTCTTGTCGAAAACTCTGTGTATAGCTACAACTGGAACTTGATCCTCTGCGTGTAGACTTTTGTGTGTGTGTGTTTTTTTCTGGACTATTGATGAAATCTTGGTAAGATGACTTGGTGACTGGCATATCTTTCCAGAGGTCAGGAGTAGGCAGTTGTAGGCCTTGGAGATGGCATCAAAAGAAGTCTTGGAGAAGTTGCCGGGATGACAGTGCAGCATAGCCATAGCAGTCATCAATACTAGCCAGGGATAGCAGCAGCTTCTTGGGCACAAGAACTGAGACAATGTTAGTGCTGCTTTGGGGAGGGAGGACGTGCACAGAGTCATGGCACCTTAGTTTCCCTAGTTCTCTTTCCACGAAGGAACAATAGAAACTTGACCAAGATAATGGCTCTAGTTGAAGTACTGAACAGCTTGACCCATATGACTTGTAATCCTCAGTGGCAACAAAGACCTTGAACCTGGTCCACTGGGCAGCTTGAGTGTGCTTCTGCACTGGCACAAACTTCAAAACCTCACCTTAAGGCACGCCCCTAGGAAAGCTCCATTAGCCCAGGTTCTTGATGGTTGGAGGGGAAAAAAAAAAGATTACCTCCAGGGGCTTGAGCTTCATGCCTGGATCCAGTAACCCAGCTTGAAGGCATTGATCCACACCTTGTCTGGGGCCTTGTCTCTATGAACCTCCTGGCCTCAGGGTAGCACCCAGACAATGACCTCCTTGATTGTGGCTGTGGAAGGCACTGTCCGAGACTTGGCTGAAGCCTATGTGGTCCCCAAACTTGAGTCCCTGGAAACTCTGGGCCTCTAGGCCCTCCTGCTCTAAGAGTATCATCAGCTTTGTGCTCTGCACAAAGATACACAAAGCAACCTGTACAAGGATGTTCAAGGACACATGGTTGGCTCTGTGAGAAGTTGGTGGTGACTTAGGAGTCCCTCAGTAGAAGAACATGAAAATCAATCTAGATGTATGTGCTGGACACTGCACACACACACACGCGCACGCACACACACACACATAATTACGTATATTGACATATATTGGTAGCAAAACATAGTCGAATAAGAAATGCTGGGAACAGAGTTAAATTTATAGTGTGATCTTACTTTTATAAATTGGATGCATACACATAGAAGAGAACATCGAAACTTTACAAGAATAATTGTGTAGGACATATATCAGATGCGTTTAGGTACTTGTAGGGTGGAGGGAAGAAAATAGAAGTGCAAAACTGCAGATAGAGTAGTAAAATAATAAAATAAAAGCTGGCAAAGAGCCCTTGACCAACATGATATTTAGACCAAATATGTACCCCAGTTTTCAAAACATAATGTAGTGGGAAACTTTTAGCCAAAGTGTCAAATAATGAAATTAGCAGTGATCATAAAATGCACATATGCTATCTAGAATTTCTCACCTTTATGTATATGCATTTCCTGGATTTCTCTTCTTTTGTGGATGTTTCTAGCTCAGTCAGCAAGCTGCATTTACGGGCATTTGGAGGAATTGAAGGTTGAGAGGGTTTTGCTTGGCTATTGCTCAGAATGTAATATCCAACCAGGCTATCTGTGTGGCTATCAGCAACATTAGTCCTCCGGTGAATCAAAATTCTACAGGCTATGGCTTAGCATTTAAATGTAATAGAATCATATTGAATAGTGCTGTGAGGAGATGCCAAAGCTATTTATTTTCAGGATCCAGCTCAAACTTGTGTCATATCAACCAAGAGTTTCTTTTTTATGCCTAGTGGCTCAAACACAGTGCCAGGCACATATTAGTCATTCTTAAAAAAAATTATATCTCCTTGAGTGAAAGAGTGAAAAGGATAGAAACAAAGCAATTATTCCTCTTGCCCTAAACAAAAATCTATAATTGAGTAATATCCTACCAAAAGTTCCACCAATAAGACACAACAATTTTAAGTTTGGAAAACTTGAAAAAAAATCTAATGAGAAAACTCTTGCCTTTTAGATAATGAGAATTGTTTTGGCACAAGACTTCTTGTATTGCCATTTCTGAAGTCCATCTGTCCCCTGGCCTAATGATTGGTGATGCTCCAGGAGATGGCTTTATTTCAAAGACTAGAAAGATCTCAGTTAACCCAAGGACAAGATGACTGAAGACAAGGGGAATAGTAAGTAAACTGGGATGAGAAAAGTCCCTTTTAAACTACAGAGCAAGAGCTGGAGAGATGACTCGGTGGTTAAGAGCACTGACTGCTCTTGCAGAGGACCCATGTTTGGTTCCCAGCACCCACATGGTAGCTAACAACCATCCTTAACTCCAGTTCCAGGGACTCTGATGCCCTCTCTGACCTTCGTGACCATTGCACTACAAGGGTGCACTTACATACATGCAGGCAATACACTAATACACATTAAAATAAAAAAGAACCACAGAGCAAGAGGAGATGCTGGCAGAGTTAGGACTGCTGGCATGGGCACTCAGCCTCTCTAGAAGCTGCTGTGGCTGTTTCCCACTACAGAAGGTCAAATGGAACTTGGGCTAATCCAACTAGCACTTTTTGAGCAAATCTATGAGCTAGGTGCTTTTCTGATGTTATCTTCTTTAATCCTTACAACCTTATGAGGTACCTGAGGCAGCAATTCCTGTCTTTATTTCAGATGGGATAGCTTAAGGCTCAGAGATCTTAAGTGTCTTGTGAAGGTCAGGTCAATGGCAGAAGTAAAATATGAACCCACATTCTTTTATTCCAAAGTGTCGACTGTTTCTATAATATCAGAGCCTCTTTAGCTTAAGCTGGTGGGGGGGAGGGCAGGTTAAGGGGAAAATACACATTTCTAATCACAACAAGAGGAAGATCTGAGTTCAAATGTATTGACCTCAGGTATTGGGAGCCTAAAAATATCCAAAGTGAATGATGCCATAAAAAATGTTTATTTCCTAAATTGCACTGATATTGGCACTGTGTCTACTCCACGTACCTAGACCTATGTACTGTGCATAATTAACTTTTTAACATTTGCAAATCATCAAAAACTTTTTTATTGTGCCTGTTATGCATATGATACTCTGAAACACTGACCCAGGAATGGGGCAAGGATTCAAAGAAACGTTGCTTACCCATAAGAAAATTTGAGAAGTCACTAGAAAGATAAGATAGGTGATGTTCTGGTTAGTTTTCGTCAACTCGACACTAATTAGAGTCATCTGAGAAGAAGGAACCTCAATTGAGGAATTTCTCCATCAGGTTGACTGGTGGGCATATCTGTGGGGAATTTTCCTAATTGATAATTTATGTAGGAGGGCCAGCCTATTGTGCATGGTACTCTCTCTGGCCAGGTGAGCCTGGGATGTGTAAGAAATGTAACTGAGGGGCTCAAGGGATGGCTCAGTGGTTAGAGCACTGGCCGTTTTTGCAGAGGACCCCGTTTCAATTCCTAGCACCCACATGGTGGGTAACAACCTTTTTTTACTCCAGTTCCAGGAGATCCAATGCTCTCAGCTGACCTCCGTGAGCATTACATGATCCTGGTGAACTTATAGACATGCAAGCAATACACTCATACACATAGAATAAAATTAATAAATAAAATATTTTTTAAATGAAAGGTAGCTGAGCAAGCCAGGGGAAGCAAGCCAGAAGGCAGGGTTACTCGGGTCTCTGCTTCAGTTCCTGCCTTGACTTACCTCAATGAAAGTGTAAGCCAAATAAACCACTTCCTCCTTCAAGTTGTTTTTAGTCATGATATTTATCACAGCATCAGAAAAGTAACTAGGACAGGTTATAAGTGGGTAATACACAAAATAGGGGTGGAATAGAAAAGAGGTATGGGAGCTCAGAGGCAAGGATCACTGCAGAGCGTAAGAAAATTCCATGGAGACAGCAAGTTTTAAGTAAGAATTAGAAAGATTTAGATGGTTCTAAAAGTATGGTGAGAAGACTTCTGTGTTTGGGTCCTAGAGACTCTTTGAGAAGTCTGGGAGGTTAAAACTCTTACCAGGGTTGCCTCTTTCAGGGCTGGAGAGATGGCTTAGGAGTTAATATTACTAGCTGTTCTTGTGACCGTAATCCCATTGCTGGGAGGTCAGAGACAAGAGGATACCTGGTGCTTGTTGGTCACTCAGTCAGGACAAATAGATGAGCTCAAGGTTCAGTGAAAGAATCTGATTAAAAAATGTAAGGTATAGAGCAGTTGAAGACACAATATCAACCTCTAGCCTCTGCACATACACTACTATATATATATGAAATTGAAAAAACTATTACAGATATAACTTATTATTATACATTTTCATTTTGGAAACTACAGAAATTTTCATGAAATACATTGCCTATGCTAGTAGGTAATGAAGCTACTTAAAATAATTTTTGCTTTTTCTTTTTAGACTCAAATACAATAAATATCAACAGATATTTTCCACATTAATAAGAACATTTTAGCCTTCTTAGTAGTTTTTAAGAGTGTGTTTGAGTCCTAAAATCAAAATCTTTGAGAACTACTGATGTGTGTGTGTGTGTGAGTTTTTGATTTTTTTTTAAAGTTTGGTTTAATGAAGAATAACTACCTATAGTAAAATACACAAGTTTTGTCTACAGTTATGAGTCTTGAAATGTGTTCGGTCATGTCTATTATTACATTCAAGTTGTAGAACATTTCAATCACCTTAAAGTGTTCCCTCATCTCATGTTCTTTACTTAAATATTTTTTATATATTACTATTTTTGTGTATGAGTGTATTGTCTATATACATGTAAGTGCACTGGGAAACAGTTGTTTTGCTGCCTACAGCTGCGCGGCCATGTGCCACTTGCCATGGAATCAAGAACCATCAATAAGTTCAGGAGAATTAACATAAGTTTATCCTATGTTTCTTATTTTTTGTTTTTAAATAAAATTATCTTTTTATAGTACAAATTATTCATAGTTATCTATAGCAATTTGGGAAATTTAGAGTTAATATAATTCTTTACCCAATAAAATAAGGCTGTTTCATCTGACCTTTTTCTAGCCTTATTTTTACATAATCGTGATCACATTCTTTATGTTATTTTGTATTTCATTTTTCACTAATACTACATCATAACCATTTTCTTTTTGTAAAACTCTCCATACAACTATTTATTAATATAGAAAACATAGTCATTAAGCTCGATGATATTCTATCATACAACTCTAACATAATTTACTTAGGTATTTCTTGATTATTGAGAAATTGTTTTGTTTCTGTTTTATCACCAGTGTAAGTAAAGCTGTGGGCGAACATCTTTCTTCATAAAGAATTTTTTATTGCATTTTTTTTCTTTCTTCATTTTCCCAATAACAAAATCACATTGGAAACCTAAAAAAACCTTATAAAATTACAAAGAGTAGCATCTTGAATGACCCTAGGGGAAAGTTTATTTAATTTTCTTCCCCTTCCTCAGTCTAGCAGTATCAGATGCCTACCATCTGCTAGTTTCTGTACCAGGTAAGGATTGAAAGGGTTTGTGTAAAGTGAAGCTTGAAGTTTGGTGTTGGAATATTCAATTCACTGCAATTTAAACCTAGCTGCAAATTCCACCTAGCTCCTAGCTTGATCTTGGGATGCAATCACAGCAGCTGGTACTCAAAGAGGAGTAAGGCTTCCTAGTGCTGTGTGGAGGTGGCTTCATTTCATCTACACACCAAGCTGTGATTTTGTCAACCCTACTTTATACTTAAAAACTAGGAAGTAACGACAGAAAGGCAAACTGACTTGCCTGAGGTGTGGAGCTTCTGAGTGGCAGGTGTGAGACTTAGACAAGTATGGTTATACTGCACTCATGGTTCCCCAGCGGAACCTGTGGTATTCCCGGGAACCTCTTCCCTTTTGGTGCCTATGTCCAAAGGGGAGCTCTACCGAGGTAGAAGCAATAAAAGATCTGTGGGCTGAAGGTCTTACAATGGAGAAAGACCAGCACTGATCTGGTCCAGACACCGTCATAGTTCTCCTAAGGGCAACTTAAACACTTTTTGATCACTGGAACATGTAGAGTCTCAAAATTACATCAAGGGTTTCTAAATATACTTAGCATACACACATATAGATACACACAGACACAGACATACATACACATAGATACACAAAGACACACACACACACACATAGATACACAAAGACACACACACACTGCAATCCTAAGGCTAAAAGACCAGAATGGACTTGACTTCCATTTCCAAATGGCATCTTACATAAGAGTGTTATGATTCAGTGGAGTTTCTAACCGTCTGAAAACTGCCTTCCTTTTAGAGATTTATTAAGTAAATTAAGTAATTTAAAGCCCTGAGAAGTCCTGCAGTGAAGCAACCTGTTTAAATATATTTGATCCAGAAATCTCCAAACGTATTTAGATCCTGAACATTTTTCTCACATAAGCCCTATTTACAATCCACATACTTGGGAAAATGTTGGACCAGGCTTATACTAATTTGGACAGTAATTCTCCTCAGGTTGCTTCTGAGAGCAGAAGCCAAGTACCATTAGTCTATTGGTTTCTAGAAGTGGCTGAGGAGGCACGTGAGGCTCTGGTGGTTCTGGTTTTTCTCCTTCATCGTTTCTCACCAGTGGGATAAAAATGTGCAGTGAAACATGACGATTCCCACCACACAGGCTAATTCTCACATTCTGACTCATTTCCTTTATGCTTTTGAAAACTCTGGAGGCCAAAGGGAGGCAAGCTTACAAAGCAGAGGAAGGCCCCTTCTCCACATTTGTGAGATGCCTGGCTCAAGCGTGTCACATTACAGGGAACACCTGCTGTTGGTTCTGCAGCCCAGGTCCCTTCAGCCAACTTGCCCAGCTGGTCCTCTCTCCCAGCACACGAGCTGTTTCAGTAGAGTGGGATGAAGACTTTTATTTAGCCCCAAACTGTCTTCTCTCCTCCCCCAACCTCCTCTGGTTATTGTGTGGATAGAGGTGGTGATTGAATTAACAAAGCTGCTGAAAGCAGAAACAGAACACACAGGGAAAGGACCAAGAGCCACACAGCAGCTTCACTTTTGCTCTCCACTCTGGAGCAAAGATGCAAGCTGCACATAAGTGGTACCTGGTGATTATGGCATTAGCGGGGCATTGCTCTTCAATGCCTGTCAGTCATGGCCACTGCAAAGACGTCTGAACCAGGAGAGCTGACGAGAGGCCAGGGACCATCCATAACCCTGTAATTATGAGACTAATTCCAAAAAGGTCAGAACTCCTTAATCAAATGCTAATCAAAGCGTTTTGTAAATGATGATGCTTCTATCCAGAGTAGAAGGCAGAGCAGTCAGGGGGCCAAGGGTCCCAGAGCAGGTTTGGAGAGTAAGTGTTGGTAGAGCAAACAGCTTTGCCCAGAAAAAGGAAATTCAGGAGTTGGAGTATTTATTTCTATTTTGAAGTGCAATATGACATCATTTTCTATGACTGCCTCTTAATGCTGCACAACCATATCAGAGGACCAGTTAAAGAAGGCAGCCAAATACACAGATATCTACACGCCCTCACCCCTGCCAGGTTCTTTGTAAAAGCATACCTGAATAACAACAATGCTTACATTTGTTTTCTATTGAGGAAAGGCCTTGGTCTGCAGTGTATCTCTCTGTTCTTTGCATTAATTTCATAAGATAGGGTCAATCCATTGCTGAAGCAAACAAGCCAAGACGGGAAGTTCAGGTGCTTTCTTTTGCCTGGGCTGGTAACAGAGAGAAGACTCAAACTGAATTATTTTGATTAAAAAAAAAAAAGAAAGAAAGAAACCACAGTGTTCTTTGAACACACAATAGCTCCTATTACAGTAAATCTGAGTCTCTGGAGCCACCATGACCTCTTTGCCAATAATCAGGGCTTTGCTACCCTGCTCTCTGCCAGCTCAGCCCTAATTTTAAATCGTCATTGTAAACCTTCTGGTTACAAATAAAGAAGAAAATGAAAGAAGCAAGCAAACAACCAAACAGTCCCTTAGACCCTTTCAAATTTCAGTGACTTTAAAGGTGTATTGAGAACATATATACACTCACACACAATTTTTTGCATATAATCTTCCTTGATTACTTAAATCTCATACATTTTATAAGGATTTGGAGTGTCATGTATAATTCTTTTTAAAGCATTGCCTATTAGTTAAATCAAGCTGGTAAATTGTTAGAAGCTCTCATTATGCAACTGGTCAAGGTCACCATTCTGGGAGAAGTGGACGTCTTTATGGTTCTGTATTGTGTGCACACCAGGCTGCGAACTCCAGGAAGAACACATTGGCAACAGCCTCCTCTTCCAGACTTCATTTTCTCTCCTTCCTGGGGTGTGAGCTCCCCAAAGTGTGATTAATCCATCTATTGATTGCCTCCTGCCGTAGTGAGGGTGAGATATGGTAGCACTTGGTGCCAGGCTGCCTATGTGACTGGACTGCTAAGCTAAGGTGAGAACAGACAAGCGCTAGCCTGCGCCTTCCAAGCCTGCTCACAGAGAGGGCCACAATAGCAGGGCTTCCCGCTCGCCTTGCAAAATGATCCCTCTCATCAAAATGCAGCTGACTCCTTTTCAAATGAATTATAATGTACACTCCCTGCTATCTCAATTGGCTTCACAAAGGTCTAATAAAAGTTTATGGATAAAGGGAAAGAAGATGAAAAAAAAAAAAGAGTAACAAGACAGAAATCTCCTGGAAATCGAGCCAAACAAGAATGTGCTGCTTTGATTAAAGCGGTCTGGGCAGATATAATGGATGACCAAAAGCTTGCCAGCAAAAGGGATTAGAATAGTAAGAAGGCATTTACCTAATATTCAGAGGCACTGTGGCAGGGGAAAGGTAAAGGGGAGATAAGCTGAGGGGGTAGGCAAAGGACCCAGTGAGTGATCATGCTCCTACTTGCAAATGAACAGGGTAAAATGAAAAGTAGGTGCACCCGACTCAGTCCCCAAGCTAGTTAAGACCAGCAAACAGAAAAGAAAGTTTAGTTAGCCAAGGATTGGTAAAACTGTCTTTTCACTCTCATCTCCCACCCAAGAGAAAGGCAAATATGTCTACTTAGTAGCAGGTGCCATACTGTCTTCACTATGCCCGTATGTTTGGGAGAATCTTACATCAACATAGCCCTGTCACTCTCATCATGTCAGGAACCCCTGTCCTGAGCAGAAAGTACTGGGATTACATAGCATCTTCTATTCCCTGTGTCATTTTCAATGCATCCAGACAGCAAGGTTATCAGTGATCTAAAGCTGAGTGGCCTTCTGCATTGGGGAGAATGGCAGTGCCAATTTTAAGGCTACTAGACCATCAGCCTAGTAGCTTTCATGTCTCTGATTCGTGGAAAAGGGCAGCACGGAAGCAGGAAGACCAATCAGGAGATGATGGCCGTTATCTCGGTGGCCTTGTTACAGGTTGTGGCAATGGGACTAGAATGAAAGAAAGGGAAGACAACAAGGTGACTCCCGGGAAGAAACCATGCCCACTAAGAAGTTATCCAAGGAAGATATATCCTATTAAAAACAGGTTCCAGGAAGAGCCAAATACTTCATAGATGCGCCACAAAGCAGCAAAATATGGCAAGTAAACACTTGCTTTTTCCAGCAGGTTGGGGAGTTATAAGAAAATGACAGGTATGGTCCATATTCTACTTGGAGAACAGTCAAAGAATATAGAAGGAAAAGTTGTGCAAAATACAATAAATACATGGAGCAGTGAGCCACATGCAAAAACCCCGCCACGCCAGACTGACTCAAATGAAGCTACTTTAGGAGCCAATGAAGGCAGCATTACATGTGCGAGGTGATGAGCAAGCCATTTCCCACAAAGCTGTGCTTCAATATTTTGCTTGGCATCAAAATTAAATCGGGATGAAGAAGAATATGGTTTGGAAATAGCTGAGAATACGAAGTGCTCCCTGAGAAATGCCAGCGTGTCCATGTATGGAACACAATCTCTGATAGAAATATTATTTCTTAGTTGCCTTTATTAATAAACCTAAAAGAAAGTTTGCTTATTGATGCAAATTGCAGGTGCTTCAAAATAAGGCTGCGTTGTCAACACCCAGCTGATCACAATGTCCCCAAAGAGGTTAGAAACAAGGGGCAGGAAATGATAAAACAAGGTTAAATTTGGCTAGATGGAAAGTACATCTGGGAAAAAATAATTCAAAAAGCAGATATTCATTGGGCCAAAGAAATCTGGACTACACTGTTGCCAAAGGAGACCCAGGTGCGAAGCCGGATGGCAAATTAGGTGCAAGTTTAAAATATGCTAGGGCAGCCCAAAGCCATTCAATCCTGGCCTGCCTCATGTGATAAAGAAACCTCTTTCTACCCTAAGAAAATATCAGGTCTGCCTCAGCCTTCCCTATTTGCAAGCCATTCACAAAGGAATTCAGTCTGTTCTTCGCTTTGGTTTTAGTTAGCAGGGATGAAACAAAAATCATATCTAAAGCTGAGGCCTCTGCTATTATCTCAAGTTCATGGCCAGTGCTTTTTAGAGGAAGGAACAAAACCTTAGTGATTTGCATGTAGAAGCTTCATTTATTATATCTTAAGATGTGTCACTACTGTCCTTCATTATTGGCTCATTATTGGCTATTATGACAGTCTTCCAGGTAAGTGGCTAGCTAGTCATATGGCCAATCTCTGCTTTACATATTAAGCAGCTGGGGCATGGTTACCAAGGACGTTCAAGACATCTAGACACTGGTCTCTTTGTCTGATTCTTTGTTCATTACAAGGACATCTTCCTTCTATATGACTGAGGATTTTGAGAGACTTTAAAGAGAAATGGAGACTTGTTATCAGTGCCATCATAGGATTAAGGGGTGTTATCAGCTGACTCACTAGGCTTAAAGCACCAGCGTTGACAAATTAACTGATACATCAGTACCCTCAAATAATATTCATGGTAAAATTCAGAACTTTGTCGGCTCCTCTTTTACTTCATGTTTTCCTCGTTAGCGTTACTTTGAAGTAGAAAAGGAAACACAGGTGGGGAATGATCATGAAAGCTTCACTGCTGAGATTTCTTCAAGTGTATGTCCAGTCTGCCTGAACCCTTCACACAGAGGGAGGGAGGAAATGGAAGTAAGCAGCACCACTGCCCAGAAATGATTTTATCACTTCTTCAATTTGCTTTCATGACTCATCAGTCATACTCAGAGGATGCAAATGCTTCTAGAACAAAATCACATGATTTTTCCCAACTATCATGGCTCAACTTTAAACAAATCTATTGGTTTGGGGCAGAGCTGAGGGCCATTACCAATGTGCATGTCAAAAGCTCTTCCCCAAACTATGATCCTCTTCACCATGACGAGCATCTTCGGTTCAGTAGGGCTTTGTTTGCAGACAGACTCATTTCAGTCATATTGTCTGAGTGACAACTCATTATTGCAAATCGAGTAAGCGATAGTTTGTGATTTGGGTTTTAGTGAGGGATAGTAAATTTTATAGTGTATATAATTTGGAACATGTCTGTGTTTCAGCCCATATGTGGAAATCTGCCCGGGTGCTTATTATTATGCTTATCTGCAAATGACCAGATGGCCTTCCCCAAATGTAGAGAACCATTAAGTGACATTTTAAACCATTAAGGCTATTAACTCTGACTTGAGATAATCCTGTGCCCAAAGGGAACTAGTTTCGCTGTCCCTCAAAGTCATCAAATGTAATTAAATGCCATATTGAGGAGTAGGCATTAATGGATTAAGGAGCCAGGCTGTCAACCAGTTATGGGTCAACCAAGCAGAGGGATGGTATAGGAACAAGATGAAAACGATCCATTAGGTAAGGTACTGGCTAAGCAGCTGTAACAAAAGATACCAAGCCTCTGCCTCCAGAGTGATAGTTGATTCCCCTTTCAGATCATAAAAATCAAATCAAAGCAAGCAAACAACAGCAGTGGTAGGTGAGTGCCCAGTGTAGATACCTTTGCTCCTTAAGCTTAGCTGGGGACCCATATTACTTCTATCATGTTGTTCTTACATCTCTTATGGTATTTTCCTTATTTACCTGGTTCAGCTTATCTCATCTACATATCCACCTTCTTCTTAGACAGAGGGGAAATGAGGAAGAATGGAACACTGCAAATTTATTTGAAGGACTTGATGGTAAAATTGGGCGCATCACTTCTGTTTACAATTTCCTGCCAAACGTAGTCATTTGATCAGTATTAATTGCAAGGGAAGCTGGCAAATGACATCTCCAAATGGATGTCCATGTGTTCGGCTATGGCTGAACAGAATGGGTTCTACCTCTGCAAACAAGAATGAGGGACTGGATACTGAACCTGTAGTCTCTGCCACTGTTTTTGTACTCCAGAAGATATAAAAGTCAGAGACAAGAATGGAACAAGTACCATTATTAGGAGTCAGGAGCCTGAAGAAACCCTATGCTAAGAAAGATGGCGTTGGTCTATTCCACCACGTGAATGGGAACAGAAAGGTTACTCTTTTCTGGAAAGTGCAAGACTCTTTATGCACATTGACTCATTTAGTTTTCGTGTTAATTGTAACTCTAGAAAACTAGTATAAATCCTTCAAGAAGATATCAAAACAAAATTAAATATGGAGGAAATTATTATGGGAAAAGTCTATGAGAGAAAAAGAGAAGGGAGAGAAGACACCAAGGGAGACGGAGAGAGCAGATCTCATACAGAAGGTCAGAAGGAAGGTGCATCAGGCAGATAGTGTCCATGCCAAATTTGCTGAGCACGGGAGACCATATCTTCTGTTCCTTACTTTAGACCTTAGTCATCCATATCTTACAAGTCTTTGTCATTGTTAAGTGACATGTGGAGTTCATGTAATATGTGGGCTCAGTGGGAAAGGGGCGATTAAATTCAGAGTCAACAGCTGAGGCCAAGGTCATTTGCACTCTCAGCAGCTGGAAATTTGAAAGGTACATTTTTATGTCTGTCACAGAAATGCCTTCCTTCCTTCCTTCCTTCCTTCCTTCCTTCCTTCCTTCCTTCCTTCCTTCCTTCCTTCCTTCCTTCCTTCTCTCCTTCTTCATAAGAAAGTTAATACCTATGTCCACATTTAATAGTTGATAAATAGCTGATGAAACTGAGTTCACATCCTATTATTAAATTGTTACAAACATTGCCTAAGATCATTGAGCCCACACAGTATATGATTTTTGAAGCTTCAAATAAAAATAGCAAGATGATAACAAGTGTGTATGATATTCCCAGTGAAAAGTCTGAAGAAGTACCTCCCTCAGGTTGCCTACTGGAGTAATAACCATACTAGGGACCTGAAAAGTGAATGTGATGAAGTTTTACAGAGGATCTAGTCATTCAAACAGGATGCTGGCCTCTGCCTAAACAGTTTTGAATGACAAAACTATAGTCACAAGCCCAGGCCCAAACTTCAGGTCAAGTTTTTCTCCTTTCTAGGTTCTCCTTTACTCAGAGCCCCTTCTAAAAAGACTTTCTTGTCCTTTAGACACTGGTGGGAAAGATTCTGTCAGAAGCAAAGACGGGTTCTTTTTCTCAAGGGCAGGTTTGGGTATAACCCACCTGGCCTGCCCTGTGTGAATTGGATAATGTACCTTCTATAAAGAGACACAGAAGCTGGGGTGCTGGACTGTAAGCAGAGGTAGAGGCTTAATTCAGCGTTTGCTCACTGGCTCTACCTATTTAATCTGAGCACAGCCACACAAACAGCCTGCTTAGGGCCTTGTGATCCCCAAGTTCTAGAAGTCTATAGAAGCCCCTGGACTCAACCTGGGAAATAAGAAACACACCTGTTTTCCCTTAAAGGTCCCACATACTCATATGTTCATGCATATCTAAGCAACTCTCTTTAGTTTTCCCCATTCTGTATTCTGTTTGGCCCCTTTATTCCTGTTTGAAGTCATGTGACTTTCTCAGACCTTCTATACAGCTTTTCAATGCTAGCTGAATCTCTACTTCTCATGTGGCTAAGGGTTCATCTCTCATATTTAACCCAGGAGAATGTTTTTAATATCCATATTTAGCAAGCCTGAACTGAACAATGGCAAAAGCATTGGGCTATAATGTTGAACACAGTTTAGAATGTTCTCAAGAGCTTAGTCTTATAAGTCACATAGTTCACTTACCTAAAGAACAGAGAGAAAGGACATGTCATAGGCCTGAGAAAGTCATAGTAGGTTCCAATGGAAAAGAAGTAGAAGGTAAGCAGATAAGGAGGAAGGTCATTCAAGGAGAGATAATAGTATGTATATAAGCCCAGAGGTACACAAAACTCAGTAAGAGAGAGGAGATAAGGCTAGAGAAGCAGAGAGAGGGCCAAGCTTAGAGGGGATCACATAAGGGACTTTATCCTAAAGGTGCTAGGTAGATATTGAAGGGTTTTAGTCCTTGGAAGGTTAAACCAGGCCTGTGTTTTTAGAAAAATGGCTTCTGTTTCTGCCTCTTATGGTAGAATCTTTTGCTACTTGGATCTTCTGGTCCCACTTATCATGGTTAGGGAGATGACCGACTCAGCATCTGAAATGAGCATCAGGAAACTCAGAAATAGGAGCCAATCTTGATGCTGAAGTTAGATTTCTCTGCCTGGGAATATCTCAACCTCATTGGTCTGATTCTTCAGGTTCCATGTATCCTAAGCCAAGGAGACATGAGATCCACTGCTAAAAGCCATGAATTAGTTGATTCTATTTCAAGAGCACTTTGTCCAGCAGTGTACATTGTTAGACCAAGAACACTTTAGCTTATATGAATTTTCATTGTTTTCAAAGTAACATATATAGTATCTCATATAATCTTTATATAAATATTATGATGTCGGTATAATTAATACTATCCATCCCATATGCCAGTTAAAGACATAGAAAATAGGTTCAATGAAAAGTCAAGGTCAGAAACCAGTAGAAGAACCAGCAGAAACTCAAAAACAAGTCTTTTAACTCTAAATTCAATTGTTTTTTTTTTTAACCACTGTTAAAGCTCTCTGAAGCTCTCTCTGAAATGAATTATTGATAGCTGTACTATGCCACTTTACTCTGCTCTGGGCTTACAGCTTTCTATTAAAATACTTTAGAAAAACTAAGGAAAAAGTAAATGAAAACAAGAGAATATAGTGACAGACTAAGAAAATAAGTCAAAAATTACAGTACTACCCAGCTAGCTACAGATTCTTATACAGCGACTGAAATGAGCCTATAAACTGAGTTCCAGGCTTCCGGGAGAGAAGAGGAGTACAGTTCACGTTGTCCATACAGAAAAGACATGCTGTGTCTTAGAGGAATCAGCCTTTTCCTGGCACTGAGATTTGAATACATTTGCTCCTACAGGGGTGTGCATTTCTTATCATTTTGGCCAAGACGAAAGAAGCGGAGATGTTGGCTACTGTTTAATATACATGCTCACAACAAATATGAAGCGTAAACCCAATTATGATCTTGCCCATACCATTTTTTTTCAGAAATGGATGTCTTGATGTGTGATTTTTTTTTCTCAAAGATGAATGTCTTAAGAGACTGTTTTAAGAAAAGAGAATTGAGTTCCCAGTTACACCTTGAGAAAAATCTGTAGAAACCTTCCCCTCCTTTTGCAAAGCTAGCTTTGAAACGTTCCTCCTTCAGTGAATTCCCTAAGGCAAAACACTTTTCCACTTCCCACTGTACTCCAGAGGTTAATGGTAACACATTTTGTTTCAATATTTTAAAACATTTTATTTATTTTTATCTTATGTATGTACTTTGCCTGCATGCATGTAGGTGCATACCTGTGTTGTGCAATGCTCATGGAGATCAGAAGAGGGCATCAGATTCCCTGGAACTGGAGTTACCACGTGGATGAGGGGAACTGAACCCAGGTCTTCTACAAGAGCAGCCAGTGCTCTTAATTAAGTACTGAGCCATCTCTTCAATCCCATAACATATTTTACTTAAAAAATTCTGATGCAAATTCTCACATAGTGGATGCAGACAACTTTTTATCCTCAAAACTAACAGCTGGCTACAACTGTAGCAAGGAATGCATTGCGTTTCACTCTGTTACCTTTATCTGGAAAAAGTCAGTTTACTGTGTCTCCTCTTGTCCATAAAAGGATATGGGTAGCCCTAGGCCTTCAAAGAGCCACCAGGGATGATAGCAGCAAAAAAAGCCCAACACTTGCTGTTCTTGTTGTTCCCTCTCAAAAGTCAGACTATGTATACCTTATCTCTGTCTCTCTATCACAGGATTGATTCAAAAGATCCAAGTCTCTTCAAGTTCTGTCCCAGCTTCCTCGTTCTGTTGGTGTCCTCAGTGAGGGGCGCTTATCCAAGCACCCCTGAATAGTTATGACAATGGCACTTGATGATTTAATCATGTATCCAGTGGGTTGCCTAGGTGGCATCTGGCTAGAGCTAGGATACAATCTGTGGCTGTGGAATGAAGCCAAGTTAAGTGGGGTTGAACCATGACCTTGGCTTCCTGGGTGGGATGAACTCTGAGTTGCATGCATGCACTATTGGCCACATTTATGACAAGTCTATTATGTATCATGGTAACAGTGGGATTTGTACTTATGGAGCTCTAGCAGTATCAGGTTCACGCTGAGCATCTTTAGAGGGAGCTCTCCTATGAGTCGACTTATGATGTGATCTCCCTATAAAGAATGCTTGTCCACTTTCACAATGAAAAATATACAAGCTTAGAGAGTCTGGGTTTTTTCAAGGGCACATAGCTAATAAGTCATGAAAACAGGATTCAAATAGTCAATTCAATTCTAGAGCTCATTTCTAATTGACCCTTTACTTTGGCTCTGTAAGGATTGCCTATATTGTAGACAGGTCAACAAACACAGAGAACCAGTGTTTACTCTTTGCTCTAGTGAGCATGACTCTCCTGATTTTCACCTTCAGACTCAATTAGTAGATGCAGAGTTTTTGAACTTGCTAGTTATGTAACAGCATTTTTTCTTTTTAATGTCTTTACTGTTAGTGCTGGTGATTGAACCCAGGATTTCTAGCATTCTAGGTATGCACTTGCCAACTGAAATACACTCTTGGCCCCATTTAAAATATCTGAGAATATCAACTGTGTATACGCATATGTCTATGTATGCTGGTGTGCACGTATGTCTGTGTATGCTGGTGTGCATATGTGTATGTGTCTGGGTGGGGTATGAGTGTATATGTGCCCTCACCCATAGGAAGGCAAAGGACAGTCTCAGGTGTCATTCACAGGAGCTGTCCTCCTTACTTTTTGAGACAGGGCCTCCCACTTTCCTGACTATCAACAAGTAGGCTAGACTGGCTAGTCAGCAAGCAGGGATCTACTTGCCTCTGCTTCCCAGAGCTGGGATGAGACGTGCACCATGCCTGGTTTTGCAAATGGTTTCCGGGAATCACACTCAGGTTCTTGTGATGCCAAAGCTAGTACTGTACAGCAGAACCATCTCCACAGCTCCTGAGAATCCCCTCTTTGATGTTGAATAATGGCATACCCTGGAAGGAGAGGAGAATTTGTCCACAACAATTACCTTCTGAAGAAATATATTTTGAAACCCTGGGTTTCCAAAGGACAAACATTTGATCATCACCACATCATGTCTACACTATTTATGAACTGGTTTACATTTTTGAAAGGCAGTTTTATAATAATAGATCAAAAGCCCTAGCTGAGGGACCATTGAGATGCCGGAGTGGGTAGAGGTGCTTGCACACAGGCCTGGTGAGCTGAGTTCCATCCCCAGGGTGATAGGAAACAACTGGCTCCTAAGAGTTGTCTTCTGAACTTCACATGTGCACCTAAAGGCATGCATGCACTTGCACACACACACACACACACACACACACACACACACACAAAATAAATAAATAGATAGATAGATAACTGTTTATGAGCCTTAACTGAGGATATGTTTTTACTCAGACATACACGTTGGCAAACTTATTTTGAGGCAATAACCTGAGAGTAAAAGTGTAATGATTGAATAAACATGAATTTTAATTATTCTGTTACTTGTAAAGATAAAAAGCTAAAATATAGCAACAATCCATTATAATTGAATAAATACATTTTGTTGGTAACATAGAATTCTGTTTTGTTGGTAACAGAATTCTATTTAGAAATTTCAAATGGCTATGTGGGTCTATATTCATGTCTGTGATATACTATTAAATTCAAGGTGATCTGATATGTTGATAAATGAAGACTGCAGTTATAAAATAATCTGTATGATAAAAAAAATACTTGTTTTGCAAGACTTCCATAACACACATTGTACTGAATTAACACACACACACACACACACACACACACACACACACACAAATATTCTCTTACAGTGCAGGAGGCCAGAGGTGTGAAACTGTGTTGTCAGCTAGGTTGACTTCCTCTTGGGGTCCTGAGAGACTCTGGCTCATGTCTTTGTCCCAGTGTCTGGAGATGGGTAGCACAAATTATTGGCAGTTTTTGCCTTGTAGACACTTAATGCCACATGTCCTTTCCCCTCTGTCTCTGAGTCTTTTGTCTGATGAAGATGCTAGTTTGGGAGTTTAATTACATCTGAAACCATGTAATTCCAAATAATGTCACATTCTTCTAGGTACACATGTCTTGGGGGGGCCTTGATTAATATTAATATATTAAATAATTTGTACATGTATATGCATTGATTTATCACAACTGTATTGGACTTTGAAGACAAGTACCTCCTTTAATTCTCATTCTGTCTTTGACTGACTGCATGACCAGTAGATTATATTAACCCTTGAGTCTTAGTTTCTCCATAAGGGATAATTCTTTCTTTAACTTAGTTTTTAAATTGTTTTGAGAATTTCATACATGAGTGCTGTATTTCCATGATTTATTTTCCTCCTTCTTCCCTCCTACCCGTCCATGTCTCCCCCCGATTCCCTGTCCAGTTTACGACCTCTTCTGTAATTACGACTGTTACATATATATACACAGATCTAGCTGCCTCTATTTCTACATCGCTCTATCATCTATCTGTCATCTATCTATCTATTATCTATCTAATCTAATCTATTATCTATCTATCATTTATCTATCTATCTATATCTCCCTATCTAGTAAGGGATAATTCTTAATGCCTTAGGTGGCTAACAATGTTTCATAAGATGAATATTAAGGATTTTCTTCAATTTCAGTGTAATAGGACTCCAGAGAAAACTTAGATGAGGAGAATTTTTTGTAAGGCAGTCATTAGACAAATGATAAAACTTATACATCCCAACATCTCTCACAGGGAGAAATGCGTAACAATGCCAAAAATGTGGGACGCTTTGAGGATTCATGTCACACTTTGTATTCATCCATGTCCTTTGTCATATGATGTCACTGTCTTATGTCATCTTACCTCTAGCTGGAAGACCTCACGGTGTGCCTGACACATTCAGGGAAGGCAGAACTTTGTGCTCTTATCCCTGGAGGTAGTAAAGGGGGCCCTTTGGGATCACCTCAGACCCTGCTTCTCCCCCACTGGTATAGGCTCTGCCCTGACCTAGATCTCTTCAAGAGGACCTGGAGTCTGCTGATGACATTTAAAGATTTTCCTCTTATTTTTGTTGAGTCACCTGATGACATCTGCAGTAGATTGTCTAGTCTCTCAACCTTGACTCAACCTTGGACCCACCTGTTTCAGAGAGTAATACTCTGTTTTAATAGTTTTACTATTAAAACAAAAAAAGGTATAACATATGTAAATTAGCATAGTCCCTAGCTCACTGAAAGTTCATAGATAGTAATTATGATATATTTTAAAGACTGGGAAGAATCAATAAAAATATGAATAGTAGTCACTCACTAGGAGGTAATTACCATAGGTAGCTTTTAAATTCTTTCACATTTATTTCCATATTTTATAAAAACACCTTTGATCACACATATAGTACGTTTTTAAATATGGAAAGAAAACAATAAAACCATTCTTATTTGGGGAAAACAACAGTATTTGGTAGATTCTGCATCCCTTTATAGTTACATAACACACATGAGTAACCTTGACCTTATGGATTCAATTAGCTATGCAGTTATTTTTTTTCAAAATCTCCTGTTTTAGTTTTGGGAGCTCTTTTTTGTCTCTCTCACTTTCAGTATTTCCATGTGCAAAAATTGTGTTGCTATCACCATATATGCTGATGAATATTCAAAAGTAACAGTCCTTGCTGACCGTCCATAATGCAGAGGGTGATACATGGTGTCTCAAAGGATGGGTTCTGACTGTGGTAAGACATGCTATTTCTGAGGGAGAGTGTTAAAAAAAAAACAATGAAATCCTGTCAGTAACAAGGCCTGGGGAAGGAGAGTCAGAGAGGAGAACAAAGTGCACACCAAGAGGCCAAGTCAGATGTTATCGTGATAGGGGACTCCTGTCACCTTTGAATGCACGTTTTTAGGGTTAGCTGTCCCCTGAGGAAAGAAAATCCTTGTCTGAAAATAGATGTTTAAACATTTTTATCTTAAGAGTAGTATATGGTAAGTGAAGAAAAGGTTAATTCCAACCCTGGAGAGGTAGAGGCAAGGAGATCTCTGCGAGTTCAAGGTCAGTCTGGTCCACAGAGTCATCTCCAGGCAGGCTGAGCCTAGGGAGACCCTGTCAGAAAAAAAAAAAAATCAAAAACAAAAATACCAGTAAGCAAAAGTGAAAATTTATAGCTAAGAATCCTACCATTCAGAGTTAACTATACATTCTTATGTATTATCTACATGCACAGAGATAATTGCATGCAAGTGTGCTCCCCCTACAAAAATATGCATGTCTGTGCTACAACACGTAACACCTGTGTGAAAAACAGAACAGTGTATCTACCCTTGGGGACCAAATTTAAAAAGAGGTGACCTCTCTAGGCAGATGTAGTCCCTATAGCTTCATGTCTTGGCAAGCAGAGAGTTCTTTTATGCAAATGAGGAAAAGGACACCCTTCTTCTGACCTGGAATATTCGCTTGCCAAGACCCTGATACCTCTGTCAGAGGACAACAGGGACAATGGCACAGAATAACCATGAGAATATGCTGCCTTTGTTGTTCTAGTGTTTCATCATTGAACATTTGATACATATAAAAACAATGCATGCCATACACTCACGAAAAATTTGTTGAATGGGCCCATTTAACCAATTTCAGAGCAGAAATATTGCCAACACCATTAGTCTTCACCATCACAGTAGCCTTTCTTTCAAATCGGGAACTGCTATTTTGAAGTCTGTACTTATCATTCTAATATAGATCTCAAGTCTTTTTAAACTTGTTTTTAAAGCTCATATTACTTCACTGCCTAGATTTTAACTAAACAAGCATCTTTTATGCCATAAAAGTTTATTCTATAATGTTATGCAAACTGCAAAGTATTCCATTATTGTTTGAACTATAATTGAACGAAGTCTATTATTATGTTAAATTAGTTAAATACCAATTATGTTAAATTAACATAATCTAACTAATTAAAGGGACAGACTTTTATTTCCAATGTTGCAACAAAACTCTTCATGATTGTTTTTAACCTCCTTCTAAATGAAATAACAGACAACACCTTTGATTATTTTCTTAAGATCAATCCCTAGGCATAGAATTAGTGTGTCAATGGTAGGCTGATTATAAGGCTATGGTGTCTATTAATAGTGGTGGTGTTGTTAAGATGATGAAGAAGCTGCCTCAGCGACAAGTGATTACTAAACCAAAGAAGTTCATTCAGGGTCAACAGAAAATTAAAATATTTGTCTGGTTTGCTGACCTAAGAGAATTCTACTGTACAGTGTGTTTCACAGAGTTCTCTTTGTTTCACAGATCTCAAGATTTGTCATGATAATGGTGATATCAGATGAGGAAGCTGTCCTTGGAGGAAGAGTTCTTAAGCAGAAATGGATGAGCATAAAGCATCACAAAACCAATCCATGGAAGTTTCACACTTGGATCTGTATGAACCGTACAGAAGGTTGCAGTACTTTTCTGTGCTGTAGTTAAAACGAAGGTGGTCCCAAGAAGAGGTCTCTAAGGAAAGAGGAGGTCAGAATATGAAAACAGAAGTAGAAAACCCACTATCCCATGCCCATGCCACCACGTATCTACTCTCTCAGAGCACAGAGGTCAGAGAAGACCAAAGATCCCTGTCCAAGACCAGAGGAGCCGAGTGGGAAGAGCAGGAACGGACCACTGCTCCTTAATGGAAGATGGTTACATCAGTTATTGACTAGTCTAGCTTTGACAGGCATTTAACCATTGGAAGTACTGTTTAAAAATTAGTATAGTTGCTGTTTTAATAGACAATTTTTAAAAGTTTTTTTCAGTAAGCCTTTCTAGTTTTAATGATTGAATTATTTGGATACTAGGCCTAAAATCTTTACAATAGAAACAAGCATGTCTTTCTTTCCATCATGCCTGGAGCTCAGAAATTAAATTTTTGTGTTAAGTAGATTGCCTATAATGCATTTCAAAAGGTCATAGTGTCTGGACATAAACAGAATTATGTTTTCATACAAGGAAATGTTTTCTCTTGTCTAAAAACATGCCGGCAGTTTCTTTCTGTTTTGGTTTGCAGCACTGGTCAGTTTCATTATGGGATGAAACCATGTCTGTCAGAGCCACCACACTGTAATAGCCCTTACCACTGACCAAACATTCAGCAAGTCTCAGGCTTCAGAAAAAAACTGAATTCCTTTAACATCACTCCCAGGAAGTTGCTAATGTTTAGAGGACTGGGCTGCAGTTTAGTGAGGGCCCCTAATGAGCGAAGTCACAGTTGAGAGGTGGTTGCTTGGTTGGTGGCACATTACTTACCATCTATCTGTAACTTGAATGCAGGGCCAAATTATGGATGCGTGGAGGGGAGAACATCAGCCGTCTTCTCACATAAGGAATGGAGCAGACCCTGTACTGTTTGGGGGTGAGTGGTGCCTATTACAAAAGTCTCCACCCTTAGGTTCCCTATCTAGATGTCTTTGAGTATTATTTCCCAAAAGTTTGTTGTTTTTAGGTGTAGTCTTAGCCCTGTCGTACCAGTATAATAGCATTATAAATTTTGCGAAAAGTGACAACCATCTTTAGAAAACATGCTTAGAAGAAATAAGTCTTCACTTCCTCTATAGTCATTACTGAACATTTATTTTGAAAAAAAAAATCAAGTGCATCATTCCTGAGCTCTGGATTGGAACTTTGTGAACAGTTATCAGTTATAGGATCACGTACCTATTAAAAGTGACTATATGAGCGTTCTAACCTATACCAAGTAGCATTGTCTTCATGCATATTTCACTTTGAATTTACAAGAATGACTAAATACCTTCTGGATGCCAGGGTGTAGGGTTAAATTTACTCTGGCTCCCATGGAGGTGGGCGTGTGCTGGATCCCACTGCAGTTACTAGTGACAACAGTGACTGCAGCAGTGGCGAGACACGCCTGTAAGAATTTGATTGATGGAAATGAAGCCAATAGATTCCACTACTTTCCAATCAACCAGTGACTTGAGGGCGGGGCCTAGGGGGGAAAGCAGTGAATGCTGGGGAGGAGAGGGGTGCTTGGTCGCCGTCTTGGTGGGACAGGTCGAAGGTCCATGGTAATTCTGACCAAAAAATGCAGGCCTCCATATAAGATTGCCGTCCCTCTCCCTGGTGACAAATGCTTTGTAAGTAACCCCAGTAAACCCCGATTTGTCTAATCAAAGAGTATATCTGTTTGCTCAACCGATTCAGAACCAAAGGGGTGGGGCTGACTGTAGCTCCTCATTGCGAGAAGAATATTCTTAAGAAACAGGGACTATGCCAGGTGCAAAAAAGACAAAAGCAGGTAAGGCGTCATCTCACTGTGAAAAAGGAGCACATCATTGAGAAAGGCAAACACCAACCATCAGGAGGGGCTCTAAGCTCTGGTGGCCTATTAAAATCATCTAGAGAGCTTTAAAAAAGTACCATGACTGGGGTTTGAAGAGATGCCTCAGAGATTAAGAATGCTTGCTGCTCTTCCAGATGTTCTGAGTTTGGTTTCCACCAATTGCATTGAGTAGCACACAACCACCTGTAACTCCAGCTTCAGGGCACCCAATGCCATCTTTGTTAGGGTCGAAGAATCGGGAACAAACCCCACAACTCCACTATGATGCAAAAAGGAAAATTTATTTATATAATTTGACAAACAAAGCGAATCTAGCGGCTAGCCAGGCTGGAGTCCCTAAAGCCAGACTGGGGGACTGCCGCACACTCTTCAAGGAGCAGCCAGCTTTTAAAAGTTCCATAGCTGTGCAGCTCTGTGGGCTAGTTCAACCTTGGAATTGGTTGGTCCAGAACCTATCTGTCCCTCAGGTATTATTTGTATTGGACAATTCAGACCTCATCATCCATGGGGTCTTGGCTTGGCACCAGAATGCACACTGAAGTGTTAGTGCCCAGAATGTAGCAGGGTGGGGAGATGAAAACTCAAGAGGTCTGAGTCTGCTTTGTCCCTACATTTCCCCTCTTGGAATGGTAAGTGGATTAAATCTTTGAGCCAAGCATTTTACAGAAGCAGAAAAAGCAGTTAGATGGTGCACTTTAGGGGAGAAGGGCAGTAGCTTGGGGAAATTCTATGTCCTCATAGACATAGTCATTCAGGGACTGACCGAGTTGCACATAGTGAGTGCACAAGACCATACAAGCTGGATGGCCTGTATTCTGGTCCTGATAAAACTGGAGAGTGCATTTAAGATGCATTGACCACAGGTAAGTGCCATGAGGAATAGGAGAGGCCCGGCTATGGCAGTGACAAGGAAGTTAGCCAGGGGGATCTTGCAAACAGGGACTCATACCAATTGAAGCGATACCTGTTATTTTTGTCATTTTACCCTCTGAAGAGGTCACCCAATTGCCAATAGGGAATTGAGGTGCTGACTGTTCTGACTTCATCAAAGCTGAACAGAAATGTAGGTTGTGGCAATTTGGGGTATCCCTTCAATAAGTCTATCTAAAAGACCACTGAATTGTATAACTGTTAGCTGTAGGGAAAAAAGAAAGTCCTTGACTGATGTCTGGAAGATGGAACAAAAATAATCAGAACAGGGAGAAATTCAAATGTCCAATTCAAAGTCCATTAGAAATTTTGCTTAGGACTTTCAAAAGCATTCTTTCTTTTGCATTCCCCTTGGTTTTTCTTTCTGGCTGTCAAAGCTGAATTTGAGAGTCTTGAAGTCAGAATTTGTTTTCAGGCACCTTGATAGCTTGCTTGAGTGACTAGAATCAGGGTAAGTTCTCTCCCAAAGGGCTTTTAGACAGGGAGAGAAAAGAAATTAGTTATCACTTAATTTTTGGGTTAGAACAATGGTGGGCTTTCCTTTCTTGGCCTCAGGTATGTACTGCAGTATTGAAGTAGGCCAAGATTTGGAGTCTTACATCTGAGTAGTATTTTTGCTAATAATTGTAAAATCATTAGTGAGAAATTGTGCGAATAAGATCTTATGTGAACATAAACCTGATGTCTGGGAAGTGCAATCTTTTGGACTCTTGAAGACTATACCAATCATTTTAATCTTTGGTTATACTTTCCTGTTGGCTGTTTAAGATTATATAATTGGTCCATATAAACCAATTTAGTTTTACTCTTAAGGTCAGTTGAGCATCTGTTCCTCAGAGGGGGGGGTCACATGGGCTTCAGAGGAGCCCCTGGCTCCCTAGGCCTTTCTTTTATCAGTTCCACCTGTGTGAATATAAGTCAGAAAGTCTTGCTGGACCATGGCTTCACTTAGAAGCATCAAGGAAAGTTTTCCTGTGCTGACCCTCCTCTTTGCAGACTGAACACTGGTTTGAGTCCTTATAGTGGGGTCTCCATGACCTCCCTGAACAGAAGGACAGGTTACTTATCACAGTTACAGGACATTTCAAGAGATGCCTCATAGTCCCCTGGAACTTAGTTGACTTTGGATGGCAAGAGACAAAAATTATTCCTTTAAGTCCATCTACCTGGATTAGTATAGGCCTCTAAACATGGTTGTTAAACACCCAATCTGATATTTTTAATTATTGTATGCTGTGCAGCTAAAGCTTGGGCAAAACCCAAACATTCTTGAATAATCCTTGACTAAACATATATTTGTTCTTCAGACTATTTGAACTATTACTTCAGAAATTTTAAGATTCTTTATATATAATTTTTTTCTCATCTTTTATGTATCAGAACATATCGATTTAGACCTTCAATCACTTGCATAGACTTTTTATTTTTTCTTTTCTAGTCTGAAACTATCCAGTCATCATAATTTTCCTAGATAGATCCTTCTTAATCAAATATCTTCATTTCCATATCCTTCTAACATCATTGTTCACCTTTTCATTTTCTTTCTTAGTACCATGAGACATAAAAACATTGAAAAGTTAATTTTCCTTCTATTTAGAAAATTCTCTTCCTGGAGCTACTAAGCATTATTTATCTCCTTTCTAAGGTTATGGTGTTAAACCAGTGTTTGATCATATTAAAGTTCACCCTGGGGAATGAATGATTTTACTCATACTGATGGGTAAGGTATTACTAACAAGTATATAGGTGACCTGAGAGCAGTTGCACTGCAAAGTCTTTATCCAGCATGGATGTTGACTTTTCTATAACCTTATAGGTCAATTCTTCTCTTCCTAGCTTTCCAGATTTCCTCCCCTAATGCAAGAGACCATTTGTGACTAGGGCAAAATTGCATACAAACTGGCTGGGAAGAGTGGCTGGATACTCAGGTGAGGGTCCAATGACCCTGCTTACTTCTCCTTCAGTGAAAGAACACAACCGTTAACAAACCCTACTGTGATGAACTTTTGCAAGTAGGCACAGCTCAAGTCCCGAGGATGGCAGTTACTCAACTCAGAAGCGTGCTGTGCAGCATCATCTTAATAAAAGAGCATGAAATGCAGATTACACACATAAGATAATCTGATGACTTAATATTACCTGTATACACTGTGCTATTTAAAAGTTTCCAGGCAAACTTTAGACCATTAAAATCTTTTTTTTACTACAAAATAGAAAATTCCGTTAGCTACTTTTGTTAGACATTTTAACCATGAGATAACAATAACTTTTGTTGAAATTAATTTATCCACTAGTTATTTTTAATAGTACAATATCTTTACTCTGAGGCTGTTTTGCTCTTTTCCTTGTCAGAGTCTTAAAAACGTATCTTGAGATAACAGGCTAGAGTCTGAAGTGGGAGGGCCAATCCCAGATCCAGAGTTAACTTCTCTGTGAGCTCAAACATCCAGTGACAATTTACCAATGTGATTTACATAAAAGGCAATTGTCCTTTTTATAACTGATATACATTTGTCCATACAGGCAGGTCTTTTCATCAACTGGGTCCTTTATCCAGAACAAGGATTAATTAAAACAGAACATTTAATATTAAGATATTAATTTATTTATTATTTTTAACTTTATGAAGCCATGGGTGCTTGGTGAGCACCCAAGATCAAGCAGGACTAGGCTACCAGAAGTTTCTGTCTTTACCATTGTCAAACCTGAGTTCCTCTCTGGCTATGCTTGATGTGACCAGAGGCATGAAAACTTATACCTGTAATTGATTAGTTTGTCTATTTATGTCAATGACAACCTGAAAGATTCAATAATATATTAACTTTTTTTAAAGTTATGACTTATTTATACAATTTTTTTTAACTAACCAAGAGGCAAGACTATTAGCTCATAGGGTAATTTTTTTTTAAAGAGGGCTCCTGGTCTGTCTGAATCATAAAACCATATAATAATTTACCATACCTAATTTTGAACTAAATACCCATAATCTAAAGAATAAAGAACACAGAAAACAATGATACCTAAAAGAACCTGTAAAGAGTGGGTACAGAAATGCTTTTTCTTTTAGTCTGCCTAGGACATTATAACTAGAAAGTGAAAACCATCGGTGTCCATCCAGGGAATGAAGGGGCAGAAACAAAAGCAATCTTGGAGAACAGCTTGTCTCTTGTAAGGCTTGGCCCTGGAGAAACTGCAAATTCACATGAGCTTCCCAGGTTTAGCCATCACAAAATGTCAGTTCACTTTGTATCTGGTTAATCTTGGAGGCCCATGCCTAGAAAAACTAAATTTTCTTTAGAAACTGACAAACAATGTAAGATTTTAAAAGTCACTTTCAGAAATCAGCAAACATATCATATAAAAGATGTTAAAATCCAAAATAATTCCCCTTAAAAACAGATGTCATGGAACAATCAGAATCCAAAATATTTCCTTGTAAAAACCAGTAAATGCATAAGACAATGTAAAAAACTTTAAACATTCATTTTAAAACCCAATAATTATACCATAAGAAGTTAAAATCCTGATATTGCTTTCCATGTTTGACATAGAAATGTATCAACCTTATTACAAAAGACCATGTGAGACTCTTTTGCCTTTCTATGATCCCATCAAGAATCTAAGATGAAAATCAAAACAAAAACATAAATTGCAAAAGGTTTAGGACATATGATTAAATGCTTGCAGTTCAGAGAATTCTCAGATTGTCATGATCCCCTAGAGTTTGTAAAACCAGGAAGTTCCTGAGTGTTTCCATATTTTTACATATCCAGGAACTAACTGGCTTCTAAATTTATATACCTAGCATGGAGGCCTTTGCCTACCTGGGCTTGGGTGGTTGCAGGGATGGGTCCTGGATCCCTTGTCCTGGGCAGTGGAATCCTGGGACTGCAGGTAGGGATGCCCCTGAGCCAGAGCTACAAGTGGCAGCAAAGGATGAAAAAGTGATGGGAGTTAAGCATTCATCTCAGTCCCAGAGATGCCAAGGGGAATGCAAGACACTTTGGGCCTCATAGCTGGCACAGCAGGGATATATGCACCTGGCGAAGCCCCACCATCTCCTTGAGCAGTGCACAGGGCCTGAGTTGGCGGTGCTGGTAGTGGGGCGGGGCCCATCCGAAGCATGGGCGGTGTGGCTCAGCTCATTGTGAATGTGGCTGTATTGGCTATAGACATGCTCTAGCTCCCTCCGAGGCCTCGTGGCAACGGGGGAAGTCTGGCCAGAGCGCAACCTGTGCCGCCTGGCGCCTCACCCGAGGACAGCCCGTTCATGGGCCGGTCGGCATAGACTAGGATGTTGCCGCCCTTTTAAAACCTTTAAAATGAACCAGAATTAGCTGGCCCGTTGTAGGAAAGGCCCGGAGAAAGAACAATAATGAAGGAGAGGTAAGGGTAAGGAGAAGTAAGATAGGAATATGATAGTCGGGGCGGAGCTCCGAGAGCAGGGAGAAGAGCGTTTGAGAGGGTGAGTTCCTGCTAGGGGAGAGGAGAACCTGGTGCGTGGAGTTGGCTGAAAAGATGGCCCCTGTTCCAAACAGGTCTGGCTAGCCCGGATTCCACATCCGGAGGGCAACAGACTTGGGGTCCAATAGTCCTGGATTCCAAGTCAGGCTTATCTGTGACCCTGTAACAGAGGAGGAGTTGGGGCATCCCCTATCCCCTCTGGCTTGAAGATTAACGGGGCATCTGCCCAATCTCCACTGAGCCCCAGCTTGTCTGGACTGCTGAGAAAAATAGACGGAGAAAGAGAGAGAGAGAGAGAGAGAGAGAGAGAGAGAGAGAGAGAGAGAGAGAGAGAGAAGTAACCTGCGATACTCACTGAGGCCGTGTACGTTGGTGTGCTCCTGAGAGTCGGGGTTTATGCTCCCAGATCTCGATGGAACCTCCAAAATGTTAGGGTCCGAGAATCGGGAACAAACCCCAAGATGCAAAAAGGAAAATTTCTTTATATAATTTGGCAAACAAAGTGAATCTAACGGCTAGCCGGGCTGCAGTCCCTCAGGTCAGATTGGGGAACTACCGTGCGCACTCCAAAGTGCAGCCAGCTTTTAAAATTTCCATAGCTGCGCAGCTCTGTGGGCTAGTTCAGCCTTGGAATTGGTTGGTCTAGAACCTGTCTGTCCCTCGGGGATTATTTGTATTGGACAACTCAGACCTGGTCATCCGTGGGTCTTGGCTTGGCACCAGAACGTGGCTGAAGTGTTAGCACTCAGAATGTAGCAGGGTGGGGAGATCAAAACTCAAGAGGTCTGAATTTTCTTTGTCCCTACAATCTTCTTGCCTCGCTACAAGCACCTGCGCACATGTGATGACCTCATAGACATACACACATAGACATGAATAAAAAGTAAAAATAAATCTTTCTTTTAAGTTCTTCAAATTTCCATCTTCGAATTTTTTTATTTAATTGGTTTACATTGGAGTCCTATCAGTCTTACAAACTCACCACGTGATTCTAAAAGACAACCAGGATCCACAATTTTGGAACTGAGGCACCTATAAGATGCCAAAGGTAGTTAATCTTGGAAACACAGGAGGGTAAATATCTGAGCTAGATTAGGAAGGGCTGATGGGAGGTACCAGGCATTTCCAGGAGAGCTGAAGAAGGTAGCGTGGGGAATGCAGAAGAGTGCTGGAAAAGGAGACACTACACAAGCACACAGATGGAAAGGTGAGTGGAGCACTGTGCGTCAGAGTTCAGACAGATGGTACTGAAGAACGAAGTGGGCCAGTGTGGAGAGTGGAGTCAAGGGACCTTTGTGTTCCCCGAGGAGTTAATGGGTTCCAGCTTCTCTCTGTCTCTGTCTCTGTCTCTCTGTCTCTGTGTGTGTGTGCATATGTGTGTACCTGTGTGTGTGCATGTGCGTGTGCCCGTGTCTGTGTCTGTGTAAGAGGTGATGGTTGTTGGGAAGGAAGTTACCTGAAGTGAGTGAGTTTAGAGGAAAAGTAGAGAAAGGTCAAAGAATTTGTTCTTGCGACCCCTCCATCTAGCTTTTACTCTAGAAGATAAAAGAAAATAACACACATATTTTCTGTTATGGTTTGTTTCCTTAGGACTACTGGCCAGTAACTAAAATATAATCAATTAAAGCAACAAGAAAGTGTTGGAAAGACTTCAGACACTCACAAGGCATTGGAAAAATGAAAGTGAGTAAGACAGTAAGATAAAGATCGCTCTCCTGGCTGATAGTCTTGGGACTTAGGCTTAGAAGTGAATCATTTTCCAAAGACTTCATTCAAGAGGAGTTTGGATAAGTGTAATCTGAAGACATTCTTAAATAGTTAGAAAGTTAGAAATATTTGGGACACTTTAAAAATACTTCTTATAATTGCTGTCTGGAAGTCAGCAATAGTTTCTCAAAGATATTACCTATTGCCTATTGAAAAATAAGGTTCACGATTGACAGGACTATTACAAACACTGTGGGACAGGATTTTTAATTTTTATTTTAATTTTAATTAAGGAAAATTGAATAAACTTATCATGTACAACATGTTGTTTTGATATATGTATACATTACAGAATGGCTAAGTTGAACTACCAATTACATACATTTCCTCATGGAATACAATATATTGCTGTTTGCTGCGGTCACCATGTGGGATAACAGATTTCTTGCCCTTTTCCTGCTAAACTGCTATTTTGTATCCTCTGACCAACAACTCCAGCCCCTCCTTAGTTCCACTCTGCTACCCTCTAATTCTATAAGTTCAACATTCTTACATTCTGTGTCACATGTCATTATGATTGTGTAGTATTTGTCTTTTTGATAGTGTGGAAACTTTTTACATTCAGATCGTTTTACTTTAATATATGTGACATATCATATAATAAACTTGGTTAGCTAAAATTGTCCCAATCAGGCATAATTATAAGGTGTTTCTTACTTTAGATTAATGACCATTCCAAGTGTCCACTTAAGCACTTGGATCCTGTCTCAGCTTTTTCTGACACTCTGTGGCATACCAGAAATAATATCCCTCAAGTGAATTTAAACAAGCGTGAGACCTCTTAGCTTCAAGTATTGTGGAACTCATCTTGATTAACAAGGACGAGGATGACAGATTTATCATGATTTACTAACAATTATAAATTTAAAAAAACGCTTTTGAAGATCTGTGTGTATGCAAAAATCATTGTTCATCATAAAAAAATATTTTTGACATTAAGTTAAATTAGTGGAAGATAGGAAGAAATATGGATTCAATCAGCAATTTCTTGCCTTGAAAAAAAAAACACTCAAGTTCTAAAAGCAGATGAGGTGTTTTAATTATTTCATTTCACATGTGGAAAAAATAACTCTGAAGGAAATAACTTAGGATTCCTTCCAAGTTTGAATTACAAATTATCCCAGGACCCTGGAGAGAAGCAACAGCAAACAAGATTTCAGGCGGTTCTTCATCAGCTCAGCCTTTCGATCAATATTGAAAGTTACCTTGAGGACCTAATTTTTTCCTTGTGCTGTTTCCCAGAGTTGGGGGAAGTTTAATCTTTTTCCTGATCAGCCTGTGATTTGTGTGATTTGTGTTATATGGCTGGTGTCCCAGGTCTTAAGCCTGTGTTCAAAAGCTGCACTGTGCCTCCACCTCAGCTGAGTCTGTGGAATGAATGCCTGTTTGACTCTCCAGGGGACTCATAAGGGCTTTGGTGGTCACCTTTTGCCCATTTAACTTGCATCCTGCACCAGAGACAGGTGACACTAACTGACCATGTGTGGGCTGGTGGTCAGCACATCCCCACACAGGAAGAAGTGATTGGCCCTTCAGTGCTTAGAGCCCAGCTGGACTCATATATCAGACATAGGAGTTTCTTGTTCCCTTCCCAAAGCTCCTCCTGTGACTTGTTCTGCCATTTCAGGCACTTAAGAGAAGAAAAGATCTACATGTGGGAGAATGTAGGGCCGGGAAGAGAAGTGCTCTGGGGGAGAGAAAACAATGTTGTCCCACTCTGGTCTTGTTTGCCATCTCTTTAATCCCAGCTCCTCTTCCTCCACGCCCCGAAGTTCCTTCCCATTGCTATACTGGGCAGTTGTATAGCCCTGAGGAATTCTGTATTCTATATCCTTAAATGTAGATGTAAATATGAAGAACAACCTTGAAAAATTTCATGGAAGCAAACACATACAATTACTTATTCTTGAAAGATGGATCTAAAAATCACACAGTTTATACTAGATGCTATTAAGTAAAAATAACATGAAAATGAAAATATTAACAAAAACATCTACATATCATTTCCCCCTATAAAAGACAGTGAAAGACACAGAATATTTCACAGGCAGGTTTAGTAACCCCTTGGGAATCTTGTGGTACCAAGAAAACAAAAACAAACTAGACAAAGATTTAGTGTTGGTCTGAGGCTTGATCTAATTTCCATTCTTTACATTGGTTAGCAGGAAAGCTATTTTTTTGGTGGTGGATTTCTAAAAGTCTCCTACACAAGGGATTTTTTTTTCCTGTTTGCACTGATTTCTCCTGTCTCTAAACTTCTAGCTTGGCATTTGAGCGCTTTCCTCAGGCATTTAAGTTGCAATGGAGGAGTCTCAGGCAGCCTGGAACATTATGCAGTCACAGAATGATGGGCCTGGAGCAGTGTTGCCTCCCAGAGCAACTATAAACCATTCCCCAGACCCCTGTCTCTCTTCCTGAAGAACACTCCTTTTTGGCATCTACAGAAACATTTTCTTCATCTGGTGCAATGCAGCTTCTATGGAAATCGGTGCCGTGAGCATTCTGCTAAAAAACAGGAATGAAAGGAAAACCAGGAACCAAGTAGCTGTATCATACTTTAAAATACTAATTGACCTTGTCGAGATAATTACTGCAGATTGGGAGACTTTGACTGTCTCTGGCCAGTTAGATGGAAAACTTAACTGATTCTGGAGAAAATACAATAAGAAGAGAGTTTGTTGTGCTGAATGAGAAGCCCCAGGCTATCTTACAGGCAAATGCTTCTTACTCAGAAATCTTGGAGCTGAGGGACATAAACTTGCTTTAAATCTGAAAGAAAAATATATAGTTATGAGGTTCTGTCTTGGAACCTCAAAGGACTACATAGTGCTAAAGTTCTTCCTTGAAGTGGATATTATTATTATTATTTTTTGTTTACATTAGCTCAGCAATTCAATCATTTAACAGTCACTTATTGAACATATGCTGTTTCGTACTATGTTAGATTCTCTATACAATGCAAAAATTAGTCAAATATGATACTTGCCTTCAAGGAACTTATCTTTATATCCTGAAGTATTAAATTCATAAAAAAATAAGCTACAAAATAGAAAACTCAATGGTATTCAGAAGTTAGTTAGAAATTTTAGGCTAAATTTTAGAGGAGATTATACCTGAAAATAACTGGAATAAATGGACTTATCATTCTGCTGGAAATTTTGAGAAAATTCACCAATATTTTAAAGACTCCTGAGCCATAAATTTTAAAAATATAATCTATGATGATTAGGTCAAAGTATAATTAAACTGAGCTGTCAAATAGAATGGTCACAGAGATGACTTGATTCTAAAATCATTTGATTCATATGCTTGGTTTGAAAGTAGTCAGTGTCCAAAATGGAGAGACCTCTTTATGTTGTTGTTGGTGATTTGGTATCCTCATTAAAAAGCATTTTTGAAACTGTGTTTGATGAACAGTAAGCATAAGTTGCCCAAGGATATAGAAGACATGTAGCTATAGCACACTAGGAAATGGTACTGATATGTATTGCATTTCAGTGGCAAAAGGGTTCCCAGGCAGTACCAACAGGCTAACTGGCTGAAGCTTAAGAATTAAAGGAGTGAAGACTGGAGGCAGAAAAACAGTGACTGTCTGTGTATGGTTGACAGGGGTATAGCTGAAGGACAGACCTGTGGAAATGACCAAACTGAGAACTGTTTCCTGCAAGCTTAGTACAAGCCAACCAGGAGGGGAGATAGTGCCTGAAAGCAAATACTCAGTCTGCATAAATAATAGAAGGATATTCCAAACAAGAGAAGTAATGTTCCTGCTATGGTCTGAGATTGTCAGAAACTGGAATGAGGATGTTTTGTGACATGCCTTCAAGAAACCCACTGGTAAATCATATATCTCTAAGAATGATAAAGAGTTGAGTGACACCACATACAAGAAATGCTTGAATGAATTTGACATGCTGGGGCTAGAGAAGAGGACATGTGGTGAAAGAGACATAGAATTGGTCTTTTGGTAAGGAAACAGTTGCTGAGTGGGAAGAAAATAAGACATTCTTGGTAGACAAATTTGGGAAACAATGAAAAAGAGTCATAGAAAGGTAACTTTTAGTTCAGTGTAGGGTGGCGTCTCTAATAACAAGAGCCACTATAGGATACGGCTTGCTGTCTTGAGATACTGCAAATTCCTTGTGATGAGGCAGGTCTTGAGTTATATACTTTTTGACAAATAAGTCTCTTTCTTAGTGCTTTTGTAGATGTTTGTATAAATGTAAGAAGAGGAAAATTCTCATGAATCATATATACATTATATATACATAGGCTCATAGGACCCAGATTTATCGAGGATATCAACAGTCTTTGGTAGTATTTTTATATCTGACCTGTGATTTTGCCTCCTCCTCCATTGAATATGTTCATACACTTGCTCCAAGAATACTCTCAGCCACAACTGACCTATCCTTCCAGCCCCCATCCAAGTTAACTCTTGGATGTCAAGCTTATTCTGTCTTTGTACAGGGATCAGAATGGATTATTTTTACAACTCTTCCCACTTCTATAGGTAAGCAGACCTGTGGTTCAGTGGTGGATGCTGGGAGCCTCTTTCCAGATGTTGGGGACTCTATACATATTTGCTTGATGCTCACTAGAATAGGTTTCCTTCAAATTTTTCCTGGTCCCAAGTTTTTCCTTTGCTTCAGAGCCCTCTGCTCTCCAGACTCTCCAAGCATGACTCTCTTCTCCTTCTAGTCCATTCCCCTTCTTTTCACTTTACCTTTTCTTTCCTTTAGACCCTGCACTCCTCCCTCTCCTGATTTGAACCAATCCCCTTGCCTTCTCTACCTTTGACCCAAGAGATTCAAATATATGTTTTACATTTCCAGCTCATTTGCTGCTAGCTTAACTAATTTATTTTTATAACTCCCTCTTTCTGACATCCTAAATGCCTCCATGTGTGTGTCTATTACTTCTGCCTCTGCTAACCTAGTTTCTGGTATCAAAGAGGATATTGCAGTCCGTGCTCTGCAATTAGTTGAAGTTTTACTCTATTAATACCAGCCCCATCCTTGGACCTTCCTGGGTTTTCTGCATCCAGGAGAGAGAAATCAAGCTTCAGGGCATTTTACAAACAGCCCTTGTAAATTCAAAGCATTAACGCAGCAGCACATCTGATCTTAACAGCTCCTGCCCCTTGCCACAGGGGAACAAGGACTGTAAAGCAGAAGTGGTTTTTCCAGGCACACAGAAGCCCAGAAGTAGACAAGTCCGTGCCAGATCTGGTGAGCAGAGAGATTTAGTCTTTGGTTTCATGATAAATCCTGCTTCATGTTCTCAGCTGCCTTACCCTAATGATGCTTAATGCCCCTGCCTTCAGAAGGGAGAAGACATGAGCTGAAATGAAAACATCAAGTATAGAAAAGACTCTGTGACAGCCCTCCCAGCTGTGAGGTGGGCTGGCGAAGTATGCTGTTGACCTGGATGCTTAAATCTAATGACACAGCCTGATGCCTGGAGCTCACGACAGAGAAAAGAGTAGAAAATTATGTGAAGCTCTGGACACTCAAAATGGAGGAAAGAGGATGCCGACTGCAGCATTCTCTAGGCAGGTGGTCCATAGTCTGTACTAAAGGTTCTCTTTGATCATGATCTTTTGATGACTGGCTTTTAGGGGCCAAGGCCACCTGTGAAGTCACTGACAGAGAACAAATAGCTGAAGAAGGAGAGAGGAAAATGTGTTTCAGGGAAAGTGGAATCATATCCAACATTCCCACTGGGCTCCACTCCCCCTGAGGACACGGTTCCTGCTCAGCCATATGGCCTCTGTGGAGATGCTGCCAACACAGGACAAAAAAGACATGTCGTCACTGCAGAGGGCTGAGGCAGCTGCCTCCTGAGGCTGCACTGAGCTCCAAACTACACACTCCCAATGTCCAATATGGAGTGACGTCTTTAGAACTTTGAGCACCATGTGTCATTAGCTAAGTCCTTCAACCTCTTGGTACCGTACCTGAATTCCTGCAAAGTTAAGGAAACAGTTGTGAGAGGTTAGATGCTAGTATATTTTTAAAATGGCCTTGAATTTGAGTGTTTCCCTCCCTCCTTCCCTCTTTCTTTCTTTCTTTCTTTCTTTCTTTCTTTCTTTCTTTCTTTCTTTCTTTCTTTCTTTCTTTCCTCTCCCTTTTACAATGCTGGGGAATGACCCAAGTCCTTGTACATTTTAGCAAACACTCTCCCATTAAGCCGTATTTGAGTCTGTTATTCCCACCCCAAGCCCCAAGTAGGAGAGTTTGGTTTCAATTCTTACAACAAGAACACTAAGAAGACTTAAAAAAGAAGTATAGCTCTTGGCTGGACATGGTGGCTCATGCTTATAATCCCAGGACTTGAGAGGCCGAAGCATGACGATTATTATAAGTTTGAGGCCAGTTTAGGATACATAGTGAGACTGTCTCAAAAAAAAAAAAAGTTCTGCCTTTTCACCTGCCTCTCACAGAAAGGAGGAGTGCTTATAAACAAGGTGGGAGAGTAGATGAGGGGGCCATTGCTCCATTCCTCACTTCGTGAGGGACTCTGTCAGTTACTTTTGTCTCACTGTCATCAAACACTAAGAAGCAATTTGGGGAAGAAGGGGGTTATTCGGTTCATGGTTCAAGGTACAGTCCGTTTTGGCAGGGAAGGCATGGAAGGCATCAAAGCAGCAGTGTGAGGTGCTTGTCACACTGCATCTGAAGCAAGGAAGCAGAGATGATGAATGTGATCCTCCCGTTATTTCTCCTTTTTATTCAGTCCAGGACCCCAGCCCATGGGATTGTCTGCATTCAGGATGAGTCTTCCCATTCCACCTAAACCTCTCTGGAAACTCCCTCATAGACATACCTAGAGTATGTCTCCCAGGTGATTCCAAATCTCATCAAACTGACAATTGAGCTTAACTCTCACAGACTCTGAAGCACCATATCTTTTTAATTTTGGGTGGCAATTTTGGAAAACCAGTCACAAAGAGCAATATCAGTCTATTTGTTTTCTTTTTCCTTACAGATAAAACTGCTCCAAATTCTTTCCTGAGTTCATGAACCATTATTACAAAAAAAAAAAAACAACATAGTGAAAAACTGCTGAACTTAATTTTGCTAGGAGGCATAGTTTTAATTCTGGTTCAGGCATCAACAGATAGATGAAGGAATCTGCCACCTTTCCAGTTGTGTGAAAGTGTATCTTGAAATGACACTCTCTCAGTTTATACACATGGAGAAACAGGCAGGACGTATCCAGACTATCTGGCAGTGAAAGCTAGAAGAGTGATACAACTAAGATGTCTTAAGGCATCGACACACAATTCTTTTTAATTTCTAATGTTCTTCTGCACTGTGTTTTCTAAGGTTTTCCTACCCTTACATTAAAAAAAAAAAAACAAAAAAAAACCTCTTTTTCATACAAATTGGAGAGTTGAATTCTAAACCCGAGGCACTGTTTGGAATTTTCTGTCAGTCTTTCTGGACACTGGCCAGAGGCTCTCCTTCTGAGGCCAGTGCAGTTCCCCAGAATATTGGCACCCTGGAAAGAATCCACAAATGGCTGTCACATTAGTTCAATTTTCCCGGCAGCCATAAAGAGGATCAGTGCCCTAGTCCCAGAAACCATGGAGTCAGAGCCAGACCATTCGTTTCTCTGTTTCTCCCCTGTAGACAAACTCACTTTGTCTGATACTTTTAATTATGTAGCTTGGGATCCACTGGCAGTGAGACTGGCCAGCTATTTTCAAAAACTCCTGTGGCTTATTCAGCCAACATTAATGATACTACTACAACTACAATTAATATTAATTCTGCTTCTACACCGAGTCAGATACTATTTAAACAACTTTTATGCATTAATTCTTTATATTGGTAATTTGTGTGTGTGTGTGTGTGTATGTGTGTGTGTGTGTGTGTGTGTGTGTGTGTGTGTGTGTGTTTAGGCCAGAGAACAACTTTGGTTGTCATTCCCCTGGTGTCATTCACCTTGTTTTGGGTTTGGGTTTGTTGTTGTTGTTGTTGTTGCTGTCATTGTTTTTGTTTGGTTTTGTTTTTTTGAAACAGGGTCTCTCATTGGTCTGGACTGGCCACCAGCCCCAAAGAGCCACTTGTTTCCACCTCCCTAGGACCCAGCACTAGCATTATAAACACATGTATCAACATGGCCAGCTTTTATGTAGGTTCTAGGGCTCAAACCTAGGTCTTCATGCTTGTAAGGCAAGCACTTTACCAACTGAGCCATCTCCCCAGGTCTATTGAGAGTTTTGTTATATGACTTTGAAGGTTTGGATAGATGTAGTCCGTATCAAAGAATATTAAAATTTCCTAAGAGCAAATTTATAAAAAATTATATTTGGTTAGATTTAGATCTCTATATTTTTTACTTAGGACTTGACAGTTAGCCAGGAATACTAATTATTTGAGTTAATCACCAAAACTACTTAATTCTTCAATGTTTCAAAGCATTTTGCTTGTTTAAGAATCCAAGCCTATTCAATTTACAGTTTTAAATTTCTTTTTCTACGTACCATTGCCTATATACATAGTTATATCTAGTATCTCTTTAAAATGAGAACTAATATAAAATAAAAAATATGTATACCTTCAGAGATGTATAAACTTTTATAAAGTTTTTTTCAGGTTAGGAATCATCACACAAGGGCCTAAAGGATAAATTCTGCATGCTTCTTATTTTTGTAAATAAAACTTGTGTATTAAAAAAAAACCCAAAACTTCTATTAAATTAAAAAGAGAAAGATCTGACATGGGTTAATCTTTTATAATATGCCAATCACAGACTGACTCCTTCTATAGATTCCTAGATACCTTGCTGAATCCACACAACCATCCTGCTAAACAGATATTCCCATTATACAGATGAAAAAAAAAAAAAAACCAAGGCCAAACTCTGTTAGAGATGATTTAGTGAGTGGGTCTGGATTTAAATCTAGTCCTGTTTAATTCTCAGGCTCATGCTTTTTTCCTTGATACCATTTCTGTTCTTGAGCAGAGTCCAACCCTCCCAGCTCTTTCTCTTTTGCTCCATTTAAGTATTCCTCTTCTCTTTTCTTCTTCCTTGGTCTTCTATCCAAATGACAGGAAGAAATCATAAGAGGATTAAGCTGACAGTGACCAGGAATCATTGAAAGGTCTTTTCTGTATCCCATTCTCAGGGAAGGAATGAGGACCACCTGTCCTGGCTTCAGTGGAGCTTAGAGGCTGAAAGAAAGGACAGGACCAGCCATAATGCACATGCATTTCTAGACACTGACCATGGTCCAGGATTGGAAACAAATTCTATATTTTGAGATGCATCTATGTTCCTCGCCTCAGATTCTTTGCATTCATGGATCTCATGTTAATTAACCATTCTTCATATTTGTATTTTCATCACATTTCAAGGAACATAAATTTTATACAAAATATATTTTTTATAATTCATGTCTATACTGAAAATATCCCTTTAAAATTTCTTTTTTTTTTCCTTCATCTGTCCTTCTATGGATTCTGTGATTATTCTGGGTCCAGAGTAGGACCAGCTTTCTGTTCTAGGGAATCTAGGATCAGGGTCATTTGGAAAATTCATAAGAAGGATTTAACTTGCTATAGGAACAACCCATCTCTTTCAGCCATATTCATATGTAGCTGGTCCACCGTTGCCTATGAAATTTATCATTTGTGTTTTGTATCCCCAAGTGTTTAACATATGATATCATCATCAAAATTAATTTTCTAAGTCTCCATTAACTTCTTTCCAAGTTGACCTATACTTTTGATCTTATGAACTACTGTTTTAATCAATTTGTAAGCACTTACAAGTACTTACAACTTAAGGAACATATAAAAAAGTAGGCAGTCAGCCTTGGCTAAGCTCCTAAGTGTGGTCTGACCTGATAACCAGAGATATGACTGGTCATATAAATCCTGTGTCTTGCCAGTATCATGCAGTACAAGTAGGATGACAAATCATTCAGTTACCCTCTGTAGAAATGTTAGATGCAAATGACAGTGTTGTAAAAGGCAATTTCCTAAACTACAGAAGGAAATCATACTGGCTTTTCATGTGACTTGAGATATACACTGGACACACAAAATCCGGCAGATCCAATGTATCTCCTGAGAGGAACTTTGACGACTACAATAGCTGTACTCAAATCCTGACTAGTATCATGGTATCCCCCAAGCTGTCTGTGTTTGTCTATTAGATATATGCTTACTGAATTTGCTGAAAAAAAATGCATCCTTTGAGATTTTGACAAAGATCTGCAGAATTTAGAAAAGGAATCCTATGTCTGAAGGTGTTTATTTCCTCAAAATTCCAGATCTCATCATATATAAGACAAATCTCAGACTATTAACTATCCCAACCTAAAGTAATCATCATTATTACTCCAATGTCTGAATGTTACCTTGCAGATTCCAGAAAAGTTCCATCCACTGCAATAGACTGTAATTCTTGTGTTTAGTGTTCTTCCTTTACCCCAACTCATGCCACACCTTCCCAGAGGACTGGAGATTGACATTGGACATGGCCATCTTCATTTCAGGAGTGATGTGCTACTTTCCACTCAGTCTTTGACAGCCACAGTAATCTTCCATTTGCTCTTTTGTCTTGCAGTTGAAAGTTACAAGAACATAACCTAAATAGCCATTATGCCTTTAGCATGAGTCACTGTTCTAGTTTGGTCTTTGTTGCTGACCAAAGGCAAATTAGGAAAGAAAGGGTTTATTTCATCTTATGGTTTACAGTTCATCATGCTGGGGAGCCAGGTCTCTTAGTCACTTTTCTGTCACTGTGATAGAAGCACTGACCAAAGGAACTTTTAAAACAGTTTATCTAGCTTATGGTTCCAAAGGGGCCAAGAGACCATCATGGCAGGGCAGCATGGTGACAGAGATGACTAGAGGAGATGCAGCAGCTAAGTGCTCACATCTTCAAGCAGGCACAGGAAGCCGAGTGTGACTGGAGGTTGGCAAGGCTTAAGAACTCTCTAAGCTCCACCGGCCCCCTGCCCCCCGCCCCCATGTGTTGGGCATCCTCCAGCATGGCCACACCTTCTAAGACCCCCAAACAGCGCCACCAACTGGGGACAACATACTTAATCACTTAGGGCCTATGGGGGTAGTCTCATTCAAACCACCACACCAGGGTAAAGGAACCTGGAGGCAGGAGCTAAAGCACAGACAATACTGGTCGGGTGATGTGGGCCCTCCCACACCACCCAACCATCAAAAAAAGTGCTTCACAGATATGGCCATAGGCCAATCTGATAAAGAAAATTCTGTAACTGAGGTTCCTTCTTCCCAGTTGTATCAAATTGATAACAGAATTTGTCTAGCACACTCACAGAATGAGAGCCGCCTAACTACTCTAGAACCCAAGACCAATTAAGGGCTGATTTAAAAACACATGAAAGAGAAATACTTGTTGTTACAAACTGCTAACATTTTGAGATTATTTGTTGTAGAGTATTTTATACCAAAATTGAGCACAGGTATTAGTATGTCTGTATTAGCTCTTATTTTTCTCTAAACAACTATGTAATTACAGAAGAAGTGACTGAAGTTTCAAAATGTTTTACAAATCATGTAATATAATAAAACGAGTAATTCTGGGAAGCTGTCATCTAACCTGGATGTCCTCATGTCAAAAGTTGTGCTCTTTCTGTTTCATATATGGCCTCAATAATGCCTCTCTCCATGGGGAAGCTCTCATCCATCAATAATCATTTATTCCTAGCCTTCTGGCTAACTAAGCACATAGCTAATATCCATGTAGTTATGAGACAGGAAGATTCTCTATAAAAATGAAGATTCAATTTGTGTAAATTTTTATAGGAAAGCATGCTGTAGAAATGTTATAAATTATTGAATATTTCCCATCTCAATTGATTCTCACAGTACACTACATTTTTCTCTGTTTTCTTTTATGGTTGTTGTTAAAAATGGAAGGATTAGTTTTTCAAATGCTGCCTGGGAAACTCCATTTCTAGTCCATTTCTTAAATCTGTTTGCTGGACAATTGCATCTCTCTGCTGGGTGCTAGGCAGCATTACAAGGAGTTCATGGACTATAACAGCTGCAGTCACTTCTTAGCAAAATCCAGACTGGGTACCAACTGGCCTGAGTCCAGATGTCCAACTGACCGTGCTGAATAGCTATCAAGACTAGGAGGGTGTAAACACAATGCCATTTCCTCAAGATACGTCTTATTATTATAGTTATTGACATGAATTAGCACTTAGCATGTCCAAGTGCTTAATGCATGTTAATATCAGCCTACACACCAACACACACATGTGATTGAATTTGGCATGAACCCTGTCTCTTTATTCTCTGTGTCTACTGCCTTTGACTTTGGAGATGAAGAATGATGTGTCAGACAACTTCTGGAACAGAATTAGAAGAGAAAGCCAATATTTACACCTGAAGGTGATAGTGAATTAGAGAGACATGTCACAGTTATTTGGAAAACTGGATTAGAAATCTGAGTGAACTGAAGTGATTAGATCCAGGTGAACCGACAGACAGTTAAGGAAGTGTCTCAAATCCGAGCAGCAGGCATGGAGGCCAGTCGAATGGAAAGGCGAAGGCAAAATACATGGAGTAGTTCAACATTTGCTGAATTCTTTGCTCATATGTAGCTCAGTGCTGAAATGTGTTTGTATAAAATGGGGGCCAAATAGGCAAGATGTTTGCTTAATTGATGATTTGGATGCAACAAATGGTAGAGCAACATTCTCACAAAAGAAACCACATATGGCAGTTTAAAATAGGCTTTCAGGAAATATTAACATAAACTGTCTGGTTTATGAAGGGTTATAAAATCTAAATTTATGAAAGACTGGCTTCAAATGACTTTTAGATACTGGAAAGGGTTTCTGAAGAGGTATTATCACATGTTTTGAATGCTATCCAAAGACAGCATTCTTAGAGTTTAGGGAACTAGGGGGTCAGAATCACCTGGAGGAGGGTTAAAGCCCAAACTACTAGGCTTCATCGTCAGATTCAACTAGGATTCCAATTATAGTCAATAGGCATGAGAATTTTCATTTCTAGCAAGTTCTATGTTACACTAATGATCCAGAGATTTTAAGTGACACTAGCTGAAAATTGTGTTTACTAGATTAGTCAGACTCAGCCGCAGAAGCAGAGTTGGCTCATTTATTCTTCACCAGAGTGAATCTCTTTGAGTTCCTGAGTTTTCCTCTCCCCTTTAGAAGCTGAAGCTGGCTCTAACAGCTTTACTGAAGCCATGTGGTCACAATGACAGAGAGGAAGAAACCGTCTTATTGCTTTCCTCTGGTTGCTCACAGGCAGCACAACTAGAATGGGGTCTAGAAACATGCACTGCTCTAGAAGATACCACTGTTGCTAGTAACCGGGTTTGGTGTTTGGTCTCATGGATTGATGAAGACTGGCCATTAGTTATACACAGTAACAGAAAGAAATTTGGTCTCTCTCCTTTTTTGTTCCCTATTTTGTGTAGTAAATAGACAGGATCTAGAAGTTAACAATATTAAGATTCCCGTACTTTGTAACTGGGGTCAAAACATCTGTAAACATCAAGGTTTTCTGTAAAATACAATATGATATATAAGTTTTGACTGATAATATCCACAGTTTCAGCTTCTACTATGTGCCTTGTGGTTACTGGTGTTTAATACACAGTCTCTGTCCTCAAAGAGTATCCAGTCTAGATAAGCAGGGCATGAATTTTAATGATGACAATAAAATGTGATGAAACGCCCCACCCAGTGTAGGGGATGAGAAGAAATGAGATAGAAATACTGGAATTATAAAACACAGTAGGCACACAGGAATTACTCTTTATGTGGCCTTCTTATTTGAAGGAAGAGAAACAAAGTGAGACCAGAAAATGGACAGCCCAGTATGGAAGTGTGGGCAAAGTAAATGAGTGATTAAAAGCGGAGGAGAACAGGGCTTTCAGTGTTCTGGACGTCAAGAAAGACCAGAGCAGTAACTAGCCTGAAGATGGTACCATGAAGAGTTCTAAATGCTTCAGAGAGCGCAAAGAAAGTAAGACGAGGGAAGCATTTAGGAGGCCGAGTTGGGCAAGTGATGATTCAAGGGTGTGTGCAGATGGTAAAACGAAACCATCTTTTCCATCAGTCTTACTGAGCAGGACACTGAACAACAGAGAGGTAGTCCAAGTAAGTCATTTGCAGAAATCAGATCAAAATGCTCCTGTCGTCTCAAAGGTCAGAGTTATAGCATGCCAATTAGACAGTCCCCTGTACTTGTTTTAAGTACTCACTCTTGGTACTAATGCCAGCTGGACCATCCTGTGGGAACGACACTGGCAAAATGACATTTTAAAGGGCTGGTTGCTTTCAGGTCAGGATGGCACCATTTAGTGCCCATTAGGTGGCCTGGCAATCTTTGTTATGGACTTTGAGGGCAAGGAGGCTGGTATGCTGTAAATTGTTATGTCGTTAATAATAAATAGTGCTCTCCAAGAAATGTGCATTGCAGACATGAAGCTGCAGTGCAAAAGAGCTCTGCTAAGGGGAATATTTCCTAGAGGTAGAAAAAGAGATGCGCGCACTGGTGAGGGGACTAGGGAGGAGGGATGGAGGGAGGAGGGAGGGATAGCCGACATGTATGTCTCCAGAGTTTCAAAAACATATTTTTAAAGATTGGAGAAACATCTGACTCTAGCCTGCCTCTTCTAATTCTACTGAACTCCTCTGCAAACCTGGGAGATGAATATTGAAAAGTCTGATGCCAACAAAATGCAGATTAACTGCTGGGAACAGATACAAGGCCACAGCAGCAGACCAAAGTGAGTCAGGGAGGGAGTGGGCCCTGCTGAATATGATGGCAGTACTATAATGAACACTGTGAGAAAGCAAATCATTTCAGAATCCTTCCTTTTGATCAATTAAGAAGGTGTGTACTGTAATCAGGAAAAGGTTTATTTGGCAGGGGAGACACAGAGATGGGAGGGTAGCTTCAATCTGGTTATAAGGCATCTTCTATGCCTTTTTTAGTGTCTTCACCTTCCTAGGTCCTTTCCTTTTCTGATTCCCTTAACCTTCTCAGAAAAGGAAAACTTGATTTTAACTAAATTGCTTGAGGTTTCAGTGTGGGTATGGGAAGATCAGGCAGAAAAGTGATAAAGTCAGAGATGTCTTTGCACCTAAAAGTGAGTTATGCTTTCAAACCAAATGAAACCACATAGGAATTAGTCACTGGTACAATGTGAAAAACTAGATTGAATGTGTTAAGAAAAAGACAAAGCTTCACCTTTTTAAGGCTTCCTTGCTTTTAGGGAGTTATGGGCATTGCTAGGTGCATCTCTGTGAAGAAACTGATTTTCTACCTTTTTCCGTCCATCACATATCACTCTATTTATTGTACTGAAGGGAGCTGTGTATGTGCGTGCGTGCATGTATGCATGTGTGTGTGTGTATGTGTGTGTGTGTGTGTGTGTGTGTGTGTGAATTTTTTTGTGCCATAAGCAAATGTAGTGAATCAAGTTTGTCACCCCCCGCCCCCGGCCTGGCTCCATGTTTTACATAACATGAGCACCTCTAGGCAGGAAGACCCAAGAAAGTGGGGCAATTGTGTGCTTTTAAGCTTGGGTTTGGTAGAGAGTGGGACTCTCTGATGCAGCAGTAATGCATGAAGGGGAAGCTTTTAGCAAGGACTGTGTGTTCAAATTTCTCTCTGCTGCTTTCTTTCAGATATCGGGTGAGAATTCTTTCATAGTCAGTTCAACCCACAGGAGGATTTGGAATCTAGAGTTGTGGCCTGGAAGGCCTCAGGAGCTTAGGACTAGCTGCTGCTGTCAGGAACAGAGTGGCTTCATCCTTTACCTTCTTCAGAAACTCTTAGGAGAAGCCCTAGGGATGTTAAAAAGTTGTTTTAACAAGACAAATATTTCTTATATTTCTTTCTATCCTCAAAGGATTTTGATAAAGAACACAAGAATTTTTACTGGTTCAAGAACAAAAGTCGAGGATACATACAGTCCTTGGAGTGAGCGAGGTACGGTGAGTGCCACTAAAGGAAACTCCATCTGGGGCCAGTCCTGTCCAGGACAACTTGTTCTATGGGTCCCCTCATTTCAGATGACATCCTCATAACCCCAACACATTAATCTCTTTCCCAAGAAAATGTGTCCAATGTCCCTTTCCCAGGGACACTCATATCTTTAAGGGTTTTACTCAGTGATATTCAGCAACAGATCTGGACAGAAGCTACTCTCACATATTTGTTGATGGTAAATCCATAAAACAAATTTCAACTTAGAGAATGCTTTTCTCTTAGGAACTTGAAAATAGAAAAATTAAAATATTCATAGAAAGTTTATTGTTAAGACTGATGGCCTGATTTTAGTGCCTCTTCCCTGCTATTGAATTTTCAGGCTTTTGAACATTTTAAAAACTATATTACTGAAAATTTCAGACATATCCAAAGTAAAGTGAATCAAAATATTGAACCTCTCTGTATCTGTCAGCCATCTCTCCAACAATCAACAGTCTGTGGTTTCTCATCCTTTATATTCCTACTTTTCCTCACCTCCTCACTTGATTACTCTTTTAGCTATAATTTACGTACACTGAAATACATGAATCTTAGGTGTACAGTTTTAATTGATAAATCCATACAACCCTTATTCTTTTTAAAAATATTTTTTATTATTTTTATTTTTTACATATATGAGTATTTTGCCTGCATGCATGTAAGTGCACCTGTGTCGTGCGATGCCCACAGAGATCAGAAGAGAGGTCTTGGATGCCCTGGAGTTATGGACAGTTGTTAGTCACCATGTGGGTTCTGGGAACTGAATCCAGGTCCTCTGCAAGAGCAGCCAGTGATCTTGTCTGCTGAATCATCTCTCCAGCTCCTCTTATTCTTATAGTGAAACAATACTTTCAACTCTCTAGAAAGTTCTCCATGATACTTCTTCAGTCATTTAAGAATTTTTAAAGTCTTTTTTAAACCTCTTAAATGTATAATGATATAATTATGTGTTTTGTGTCTTCTTTTTCTTTTTCCATTTTGCCTGATGTCTCTGAGATCTGTTTGTATTCTTGTGTGTATAGGTAGTTCATGACCTCCCCTACCCTGTTTTGGCTGAGTAGTGCTTCATTGTATAAATACACCACAGTTTATTTATTTATTCTTTTGTTGACAGACATTTGGGTTGTTTCCAGTCATCAACTATTGTGAAGGAAAAAGCTGTAAACATTCCTGTACAAATCCTCTTGGCAGGCACTTGTATTCATTTCATTGGATAACTAATGAGGAAGGAAACTGCTGAGCCAGTACACGTACCTTGATCAGAAAGTGTATATCAGATATAAGATCTACCAGGCTCCTGTCTGACTTTCTCAATGCTTATTCCCTAGAAATTTAAATTTTAGCTTCCTTGCTTAGGTCTACCATTATCTAAAATTTTCTTTTTCAAATGACAGAAGAACTTGAATTTCATTTCGTTTGCTATGCACGTTCATTTTTTTCTCCATCCGCCTTGTTAAGAACTATTTCTTTTCCCTCATGCAACTGTTTATGAAACAAATCAACCAATAATTGTGGTCCTATTTCTGGTCTCTGCATTTTGTTCTATTGATCTGTTTGTCTGTCCTTATGCCCGTACCTCACTGCATTGATTATTCTGGGTTTGTAGGGAGTCTGGAAGGAAGATCACAGATGTAGGTCTTTGAACCTGTTATTTTTTTTTAAGGAAATCAATAAGCTATTCTATTTATTTGTATTTTAACATAAGTTTTAGAGTCAGCTTTTTTTCTCTTAAAAACCTAGTATCTATAATTTTGAGCACATTAAATTATAAATTAACCAGAGGAGAATCTTAATAATACTGAGTCTTCTAATCGATGAGTTGGTATATCTACTATTTATTTAGGTTTTATTTAATTTCTGTCCATTATGTTTCGTAGATTTTAGTTCAAAGATTTCTCTCACCTTTTATTATATGTATTTCTAGATATTTGATGTTTTCTGATGCTACTATGAATATAATACTATTTATGAGAATTTCATACATGCATACAATGTATCCTTGCCACACCCATCCCTCACTCCTTCCTTTGACTTTCCCTTCCCCCCAACATTTCTTAAATAGCAACTTTTAAATTTTTATAGCATATATAAATAATACCATTTATCTTTGTATATCTACCATATATCATGAGATTCTTTGTTTGTTTTTCTTTTTTGTTCTTGTTTTGTTTTGTTTTATCTGACAGGTTCTCCCTAGTCTCAGCTCAGGTGGAAGTCACAATGTGGACCAGGGTGGCCTCAATCTCCCAGAGATCCGTCAGCTTCTGCCTCCTAAGGGGGAGATTATGATATTAGTACTTTGTGACGTCCTCCTCCCCTTAATCAGTTCTATTATGTGCTAATCAAATTTACTTTAAAAATTCATAGAATTTTCTTGGGTTTTAACATTGTTTTCTTCATTTTGCCCTTTCTGGTTTTCTCAAATTAAATTTTGATATTTTTGAGAATGTCGTGTGTGAATGCATTGTATTTACATAATCTCCAGCACCCTCCCCCCCCCGCTCCCGCAACTTCTGTCCCTCCCCACAACTCACACCTCTGGGATTCCTGATTTCTTCTGTATTCATTGTTTTACACACACACACACACACACACACACACACACACACACACATCCCTATCAGGGAGCAGGGAGCTCATCCTTGGAGAAAACTGATTCTTCCTCTCTCAGCAACTATTGAGTGATTGAAGCTCTTCATCTCGGAGTGGGCCTTGTAGATTTTCTCCCATCCTTGTTGGTATGTCTGTGGTGCAGTCATTATCCAGGTCTTGGCTAGTCAACCACATTATTGAGATTTCATGAGTGCAGCATCTCCATCATGTCTAGAGGACACCATCTCACAACAGGCACCCTGGTCCTCTGGCTCTTACAATCTTTCTGCCCCCTCTTCCACAGCCCTGAGTCTTAGGTGTAGGGGTTGTATTACAGATGCACCAGTTTGGGCTGCTCACTATCTATGCATTTTGACCAGTTTTGGATCTCTGTAGTGGCCTCTGTCTGCCTTAAAAAGAAACTTCTTTGATAAGGAGTGAGAGCTTCCTCTGATAACTAGCCTTTATTACTTTATTAGTTTTGCCTTCAACAATTCTTTTTGCTTGTCTTTCTTACTGTCTAAAGATCATTTCAATTAGCTCTGTGTTTTAATATATACATTTAAAACCTTCCATATGACATTAAATATTATTTTAGCTATGTCATACAAAATTTTTTATTTGTTTGTATCTTTATGTGTATGAGTGTTTTGCCTGCATGTATGTAAGTGAAGCTGCTTTGTATAATGCCTGTGGAGGCCAGAACACAGCATCAGATACCCCTGGAACTGGAGTTAGAAATGGTTGTTAGTTGCCATGTGGTTCCTGGGAACCCAACCTGGGTCCTCTGCAAGAGAAGCCAGTGCTCTTAACTGATAAATCCATTCCTCTAGCTCCTATGTACATAATTTTAACATTATATTTGTATTAACATTTAGCTAAAAAGTTACTCAAAGTTCTCTTGTAATTTCTTCTTTGATCCATGTGTTATGTGGAAATTTGCTTTTTAATTTCCAAATGCTATGGCTCTTCTAGATAGCTTATAGTTAAAGAGTTTCAATTTAGTCTCCTTGTATTAAGAGAATATGCTCGTAAGTTTTCAAGTATATTGAGGCCTCTAAATAAACCTACCTGTGGTCTGTGATAGTAAATGTTCCATGCTTCATGAAAATGAATTTTTGTACTCCATTGTAGAAGTAGTGCTCTATAAAGGCAACAAAGTCAAAATACTTAATGGCATTCAATCATATTTATTTCTTTAATGATTATTTTTCTGATTTATCAGTTACTGAGAATAGTGTAAGAAATCTCCGATTATGAATTTCTACTTGTCTATTTCTTCCTTCAGCTTTGTACGGTTTTGTGTGGGGGTTGTGAGAGAGATCTTTCTGCAGTCTCAACTGGTCAGGATTTGGTAAGTGACCAGGCTAGCCTTGATCTCACAGAGATCTGCCTGCCTCTTCCTGCAGAGTCCTGGAACTCAAGGCGTGTACCACCACGCCTGGTGACTTGTATGTTTTGGTGCATGTGTTTTGCAAAAATCAAGCTCATATGAAATTATGCTATTTTCCTTATAAAGTAACACATCCATTATTATGAAATATACTTTATTTCCAAAAACATTCTTTATCTTTAAGTTTATTTTGTATATGTCATAGTAGAGCTACTTCATCTGTCATATTGGTCTTTTCATGCCTTAACAGGTTTTATCATTTTACATAACGTTTCTGTAGTACATCTTTTATAGATAATATGGATGGTGCTTAGGAAAATCTGTTTGAAATCTATCTTGTTGATATCTGGTTTTCATTGCAGAGCTCTGGCAATAAAATTTAATGTAATTATTGATATGTTTGAACGTAGATCTACTATTTGGAGGTTTTGTTTTCTATTTTACCTGTTTAATTTTTTTTCCTATCTTTTTTTGTGGGGGGTAGAGGAGGAATAATGGGCTACTTTTATATTGTATTTTTTCCTTATTGAATTTTTAGCTATTTCTCTTTGCATTGTTTCTGATAGGTGCTCTAGGGATTATAATATACAAATTGTGCAGTTACTCAGAATTAATAGTATATTACTTAATATCAAATTAAGTAACCTTGAAACACTATGGATGTACTACTCCTTTAATCTTTGTCTTAGTTTATCATTATGTTCACTCTACATGTATTATGAAACTGCATACATACAACTTCGTAATTTTATAAATTATAACAAGTCATGCGTTTTCAAGAAAAACAACTATATAAATATCCTGTCACTTTGAATTGTTTATGTCTTCTGCATTTGTAAACTCGTTTTCTCACTCAAATTTATTTGTAACTTTAAAATCAATGTTAGCTAGTCTTTTATCATTATGTGAAGATAGGTGAAGATAGTAAAAAATTAGAATCATCTAATGTGCATATTCCCAGCTGAGATTCAACAAGGCACCTGCTTGTTTTGTGTCTTTTAAAAATGTATTGTTTATATCTTGCATTGTAAACTACCATCCTTTGCACTGTTCTCACTAATATACTGCCTTATTCTTTTATTTAGAACACTTATTTTGCATTTTCATGTTTTTGTTGGTGATCTTGTACCCCCCGACACACACACACTGAGTGTAAGAATGAACCAAGACGTTTCTAGTGATGTCAAGCATGAGACTGTGAAAAAATACATGTTTTAAATAAATTTCCTTCAGGCATGAGTTACTTAGTGCTATTGCCTATAAATTCAGTGTTAATGAAACAACAAAATATATTAATTGACTTATTTTTACACAGCATCTCACATAAAACAGTGTTATATATTGTTTGGTAAAAATGTGATTAGAAGCTTACAACAGCTTAGTGCTATATTTTCCTTAGGAGTGATAATTCAGTACTCACTAATTCAGTGTTTACTGATACTTTATAGAAGGAAGGTGTTGTGAATAACAAGGATTGACTGTATTATACATATGCATGTGTGTAAATAGGTTCATTAGATTTATCCACATATTTTCTATTTTCACTTTCCCATGAAGATACAAGTATGGTTCATCTTCAGTCAGAAGAACTGTCTTCAAAACATCTTTAGCACAAGTCTGCTTCCAGCAAATTCACTCAGTTAAAAAAAAATTCTTGTCTTGTCTAGGTTCTTTCACATTGATTCTGTAAGATGTGACTTTCTGCCAATGAAGCTTCTTGTGATGTAGATGGTACTCTGAAAAGAAACTCTTAAAAACCTGAAAATCTCAACTTTTGTAGTTCTTCAAGGTGAACACCCCTTTCCAGTTCCTGTTTGATTGTAGTTACTTTTATGACCCTTCATGAGTATACACATGTGCATAGGTGTGTGGGGGTGTGTGTATTGATTTCCAGCTTTCATAACTGTTTTCTAAGAGACCGATCAAGCTGTTTTATTAATGCTTAGTTTACTTGTTTATAATTGAAAAATGAAGTAAGTTCTAGAAAGTAAAGGATCAGTACCATAAACGCATTATGAATGTTTACTGTGCATCTCATGATCTCCATTTAATACCTGGGATTATAACTGTTAGTGAGAACTCTGATAGCCTGACCAATTTAGGTTTACTGGAACTTAAAAGAAACTTCTTGCTTAAAGAACAGATTGCTTTCATACTCAGAAGTAAGATGAAGTAACCTCTTTACATTTCTTTTCTTTTTCTCTTTTTTCTTTGAAACAGAGTCTTGCTATGCAGCCTAAATAGCCTCAAACTCCTGACCAATGTGTCAGTCTTTCAGGTGATAGAATTATGGATATGTGCCACCTTGCTCAGTTTTCAGCTTTTAACTTTCCTAGTAAAAGCATTATATTTGTTACAATGCTATATTGACTGGTATCAGAGGGCACCACATGTAACTTTGGAAATGACCATGGCTCCTCATGCATCTATTGTGTAAAATGTAGCTCTTAAGCTCTAACAGTGGCCTACAAGGGCCTTCTTTCTTAGGACATTGTTACCTGCCTGGTTTACCTTTTACCATTTCTACTTGGCCACCCCACTGTAGCCACACTGTTATTCTGACTCTTCTTTAAACACACCAGGTATACTCAAGCTCAGAACTTGCTGTTCCCTTTGTTTAGAATTTTCTAGTCCTAGGTTGTCTCATAGCTAGTTATCATTTATCAAGGGTGTATTTAAATATTGCATTCCTAAAGCAGCTTTTCATTTCTACTCTATATGAGAAAAAATCCTTACTCCTCTGTGTTACATATCTCTCTCTAACATAGTACAGATATTCCCATCTTATGGTAAAGTTATATTCCAATATATCCTTAAGTGTATTGGAATCTATTGCATTATAAACTGAAAATACTATATAAATCAAAATATAAATACTAAATAAATTAAAAATACTGTAAGAAGAAAATATGCTAACCTACAGAACATTATAATTTAGCCTAGCCTATCCGAGCTGTTCTGAGAGCACCTATATTAGTCTATAGTTAGGCAAAAATCATCAGACCCAAAGCCCAATTTATAATAAAGTTTGAATGTCATGTAATTTATTGACAGTTCCCTTGGAACTGGAGTTACAGATGGTTGTTAGTCTTCATGTGGGTGCTTGGAACTGACCCTGGGTCTTCTGCAAGAGCAGCCAGTGCTGTTAACCACTGAGCCATCTCTCCAGTCCCACAGTTTTGTATTTTTAATTTACATCAGTATTTTCAATTTGTTTTATAATTCTATAATGGGCGATTTGTACATTGTTATTATAAGACAAACACTACTGTGAATATTACTGAGACTAATAAAAATATCTCTGCTCTGACCAGTGGCCCATGACAACAGGACTTTTTTGGTCTTATTTATAAAATTCCCCTTCTATGTTATGTGTGTATATAATACTCTTACACACACTGTATATATCAGTACAATCAATGTTTTTGTAACCAGTTCCATTGGCTTGCTATAATGAAACTGCGTAAGACCTGATTGTGTGACATAACGGAAACAGAAAAGAAATACTTACAGTGGTTCTAGCTAGTATAGTACACATAAGTAGAAAAAATATAATTCTTTTTAAAAAATTACAAGGAATTATAATTGTTTCAACTCTCCAGGGAAAAAGACTCAAAGAGAAAATGTGAGAGGGGAGAAATGACTGGCTTCTGCAAGAGTGGGTTTCTGCCTTGGTCTGCATGCTTGGGCAGCTTTAATGAGTCCTCTCATCTTTGAGGGGAGTTGGCTCCTACTTTGCTTTATGTTGAGTCCTTGACCCCAGAAAGGGACCTAGAAGTGCTGGCAATGAGATTTTGAGCAACATTGATGACCGAAAGTTCCAGCCCAGTGGATGATCTTTTAAGTTTGTCATGAGGGGATCTGACCTGTACTATTTTTACAGATAATCACAACTGAGCATCAAGGGGACATGTGACTTGCACAGTGGGACTAGTTTTCTCTGGTAATCTAATTCTTAATCATTGAAATTGCCTACATTGTCTAATATCTCCAATGCCCCTAGGCAAGTCAACCTACCCCAGGATACCCTCTCCAGAAGGTTTCCTGGGCCCTGAAATCCTCTCAATTCTCCATTTGTTTGCCCGTTTTTAAGGTGGGAGAAAACGTTTCTAATTTGATGTCTTATCTAGCTAAGAAGTAAATGTCAATCCAGTTTCCACATCTGCGCATGTGAGCATGGTGCAGCAATCGTAACAGTTACAAAGTCGCCCTTTCTTCCTCTTCATTTGTGATTTTATCAAAGGGATTTAGCCAATCCATACACTCTGAGCTTTTCAGCAGCAATGCTAACAAATGAATGAATGGACACGTTTAAATCCATAACCTATGAATCTCTAACTTCAGTTTCCATCCTGAATACGCAGCACACCAGAATTGTCTCTCCAGCTTAGTCTTAAGGGGGGCAATATATGTATATACCAGCAGTTTAAAGGTTAGCATATCACTGCTGTCTTTTTTGATTCTTATGTTTCTCTAGCCTTTTTGAAAGTAACAACTTATTCAGGACATGGTATCTGACATCAGAATAAAGACCAGTTTCATAATTTCTTAAGACATCATTCAAAATCTTGGTCTACAGAATTCTCCCCAATAATTTACTCCTTTCCATCTAAGGGGATACATTTGTTTCATAGTATTCCTAGCTCTGCTTTTTAATTCAGTTGCTTAAATACTCCACTCTAAGTTTAATGAAAGATGTTACAAAGTTTCCAGATAAAATACAAATTTATTATGAAAGATATAAAATATATAATAACCAAGAAAGGGAAAAAAGGAAAGAATGTTGTTATTTGTGTCATTCAGAGATGATCACAGGCAGTTCAGACTATTTGTATGTTTTGTGGGTGTGTTCATGTATAAGTGTATATAAAAGGCAACTTGATTAGCTACAACAAAACATCATATGCTAGGTGGCTTATACCTAACATGAATGTATTGTTCTTCGTGTTGTAGACTATAAGTCCAATTTCAAAGCAGCATTAGACTCCGTCTCCGGTGAAGGAACTCTCCCTCATAAATGACACCTTCTTGCCCTGTTCTCACGCGGTGGAAGGACCAGGTTTCTTTCTTAGGCTTCTTCTATAAAGACACTAACTCCATTCATGACAGCTCTAGTCTCATGACCCAGTCACTTTCTAAAAAATCTCACTTCTTAGTTACTCTCAACCTGGGGGCGAGAACTTCAGCATACAACTTTGAAGGGTGGGGACCACAAAAACTATGGGGGGACACTATATGGGTATGCTACATTAACAGTTTAAAGGTTGAGAAATCACCGAAGTCACCTTTGATTATTGTGTCTCTCTCGTCTTTTTGAAAGTAGCAAATAATTCAGGACTTGATATCTGACATCACAAGAAAACCCCATTTCCTAATTGTTCCTTTAATGGGATTTGTATGTTATGCTGGTCTTGACTGAATTAGCTTATTTCAGTAAGTGGTGCAAAATGGAAGCTTTTTTTAAGTTTAGAATTACTTTTGCACTTATTAGCTGACAATTTTAAAGAAGAGCTCCCTCATTAACTCATTAATTAAAATGTCTAAACATTGGCTGTCTTCATTTTCTTTTAGTAGCAATTTTATATTAAAACTTTGATGTAAGAGTCACTTTCAATGGTAGCAAATACACATCTGAAAAAGTTTTAATGTTATTTTTCTTCCTTTTATTCTCTATCCAAAAGTAGTGCCAGTGGGAGCTCGTTTAAGCCATCTCCGTCTCTTTTTGACATTATATGTTGTTTTATCGTCTCCTTGTTTCCACACAAGAGGCTCTAGGTATATCTTTGTAACCTCAGTTTGTGTTTTTATTATCCCCTCAACACTTTTTCATGTATATATGATCCAAGAAAAATGAACAAGGAAGAAAACCAGTAACTGTGACATGGAATATTAATTTGTGTTTGAGTTTTCCCAAAGCAAGTTCTTAGACAATGGCTTAGGTATAGGTGGATGACTTTGGAACTGGTCCCAGGAGGCTAAAGTGGGAGCATGGAGGAAACAGCTTTGAAAGTATATAAAGTATTTAAAAAGTGTGTTAGTCAGCTGCTGAGACAACTGACTAGGGTGCACACCCACGAGGGCCTTCTAAGAGTGTTGTACAATAGGATTGTCATTTTTTAACATATACACTGAGCATATGGGACACTGGGTACTTATCAGGAGCACTTTATCCTAACTCGAGGGTTATCCTGGGGCATGAATGCTTCTGGAGGTACATGTTGAAACTATTGAATGCTGGAGACAACTCGGGCTGAGCTGCAGAACTCAGGTGCTTGGGTGAGAAGTTGTCAGAATGGTTGCAGCTGCAGTGAAGACCCCCAAGATTGAAGGAGTCATGCGGAGAATATGAGGAAAGCTCAGGAGAGACCACTGGTGAAGGTGCAGCTTCAGTGTTAGTAGAGAGCCTAGCTTGTTGAAGATGCCAGGGCTGTGGACAACCACCAAGGGCAGTGACAAGTGTGAAGTGGAGCCAGTCTGAGCCTGTGTCACTTCCTAGTTACTGTCATCCTGGGGGCTAGAACTTTAGCACACAAATTTGAAGGGTGCAGCCACAAACACTATCTATTTAATCTATCTATCTATCTATCTATCTATCTATCTATCTATCTATCCGTCATCTATCTATCTATCATCTGTCCATCTCTCTCTCTGAATGACTCCTATGTTGAAAGAGGTAGGGGCTGTGAGGTGGTACACATTCAGGTTTTCTGGGATAAGTTGCATCCATGACTTAATAAAGGGAACAAAACAGTAGTCCTATGAAGACTATAGTTTTACTGAAGAGGAATCGGAACAGCTGAAGGACATGACTAGTGCGAGCTCATCAAGTGACAGAAAGAAACTATCTCAGCCTCTTGCTCATCCTTTCATCCTATAAACTCTGCTGTTGCATCTGATAGCAAATCTTTACTCTTACATTTTAAAAATTCTTTAAGAGTTTTACATATACATATAATGTGTTTTGATCAAATGCATCACCCGTTCCCTCCGCACCAAATCCTCCTCTGACCTCCCACCACTCTTCCTTCCTAGCTTCGTGCACTCTTGTTGTAAACCTGCTGAGTCCACTTAGTGCTGCCTGTGTGTGCCTGGGTGTAGAGTATCTACCAGAGCATGGGCAGCCTCTCTCAGGGGCTGCATCCCTGAAGAACACTGACTCTCCCTCCTCCAGCAACCCTCAATTGCCAATATCTCTTCAGCAAGGGGTAGGATTTCATGAGCCCTTCCCCCATCCATGATGGGATTTTGTCTGGCTTGATTTTGTACAGATCTCCTGTAAGCAGTCACAGTTGCTATGAGTTCATGTGTGTAGTGGCTCTTCCGTGTCTGGCAGATACTGTTCCTGCAGTCTTCCACTACCTCTGGCTCTTATAGTCTTTCCACCTTCTCCTGGAGGATGATCCTAAGGGGATCCTGTGGGGAGAGGGGCATGATATAGATGTCCCATTTAGAGATGAACCTGAGGACACAAAGATGACAAATAGAAGTAGGTTTTATTTTACTGTTTTGATGCAGGGTGCTCAAAACATGGCATAAGCTAATGTGAATCTTGACAGGAAGAGAAGTTGTGCCAGTTTCTCTAGCTCATTTGAACACAGTCTGGTGTTTCCACAGACCTTGCTCTTTGTCCTAGACCTGTTGTGTTGCCTCCTTCCCTCGTAGCCTCAACATTTGGTAGTTTCTGGTCCTTGAAACTGTACCTTGGATAATGAGGATTTAATGTGATTAAAAACAAAATTCCTGTTTAACACTCATTTGAGAGCTGGAGCAATGGTTCAGTGGGAGAGCATTAACCACGTAAGGAAGAAGACCTGATTTTGGATCCTTGGAACCCACATTTGTTGAACACAGTAGTACGTATCTGAAATCTCAGTATTCCTATTGCAAGATGGGGAGCAGAGACAGGACAATCCTTGGAAGCTTGCCAGCCATTTATCCTGGTATATAGAGTGATAAGCAAGAGACCCGTCTCAAGCAAGGTTGAAAGCACACTGTCGAATTCCCTCTTTCTCTCTCTCGCTCTTTCTCTCACACACATACATGCACACCCAGATACAGACACAGACACAGACATACACTCATACATACACAAATGCATATACTCATGCAAATACTTATTTGATTCACGAATTTTTGGTTGAAGATGCATGATATCCTTAGCATCATGCTGGATCTGTGGAGAGCCTGCAGACTGTCAAAATGTGCCTGTTCTCTAAGTATGGCTACTGAGAGAAATAACCCTGGTAACTGTTATAGCACAGACTTCTTGGCTGGTGCTTTTGTTGTTGATGTTGTTGCTTTGTTCATGTGTCACTTCCTACTTGTTAGGGTAGAGGCAGTAGGTATTACCAGTCCCATATGACAGGTGAAGATGCACTCTCAAGGACTCAGGTGACTTGCTAAGTCACAAGATGACTTATTCACCCTGGGTATTTATTTTATAGATTTTGCTCGACTTGGGGCCATTCTCCCTCACTGGTACCTATTTCATGATTCTGTATGATGCTCTGCTTTCTAAGATGGTGGATTTTATTTATTCATGCTTTCTAAAGCAGTAGAGGATATATTACAATTCTTTATAGAATGGTGAAGCTGGAATAGACTCTGGAGAATTTTTAAGTTCTCCATTTTATGACTGAAGAAACTCCTGAAGTTCAAGGAAGTACAAAGCTGTGCTAAAGTCATTCAACAAGCTTGTAGTAGAGCCAGACTGAAATGCCAGGCATTTCCAGTAGTCTTGAATTCTTTTTTAAAGATTTATTTTTAAATGATGTTTATGCATGCATGTTTGAGTGTGGATATGTGCATGTGAGTACAGGTACCTGAAGAGAGCAGAAGAGGTAATTTAATCCCTTGGAGCTGGAGTTACAGGCAGTTGTGAGCTGTCTGACATGGGTACTGAGATCTGAATTTAGGTCCTCTGAAAGAGCAATACGCGTTCTTAACCACTGAGTCACCTTATCAGACCCATCTTCAGTTTTTAATCCTACCCTCGTCTATGACATGTACATTTGTTTTGTTCCTGTCTGTCCTGAGAGCCCCTGATCAACTGGGTTCCATGACCAGAGCAGCTCATGATCCTGTGATCCTGTGATGAGCCAGATGCGGGAATTCACATTGTGCTTTTCATGAGATACTTCTGTTATCTAAGGCCTAGTTGTACACCCTATGGATGGCAATGCTTCTCACAGAAAACTTGTTGATATTGACAGATACTCCAGTGGCTCTTATCTGACCTATGTTCAGTTATGCTGTCTGTCATTTCTCTGGCACTGAGAGCTAGCCCTTATCTCTTCTGCTACGAGGGAGAAAAATCTGGCCTGTGGTCTTCCCAGTTTTCAGATAGAAAGTATAAATTCAACAACCAACACAACACAAATAAGTTCAGTTCTCTGGCACTGAGAGCTAGCCCTTATCTCTTCTGCTACGAGGGAGAAAAATCTGGCCTGTGGTCTTCCCAGTTTTCAGATAGAAAGTATAAATTCAACAACCAACACAACACAAATAAGTTCAGATCTACACGTCCTGAGCAAGGGGAGAGAGAGTGCAGTCTCTGTCACAAGGGCACAAGGGGAAGAACTGAAGAGTTAGACAGAGGCTAGGGGAAACAACTAACTAGCAGGACACATAGGGAAGGGCACATAGATCACTTTAAGTTCACAGGCAAATGTTTGAATGGTTCCTTTAAGAGCAGCTACTGGAAAAGCAAGAAGACTTGCCCCCTTATGCAAGAGGGATGCTGTCAAGTTCTTAGCTCTGGCCACTGTCTTGAGTTATTTGGGTGTGGTATCCCTGATGCCAAGGCAGCAACCTCTGCTCTTGTCACACAACCCAAAATATGGATTTGTAAATCACTTATCAGGGAAGTTTGTTCCTGTCATTACCTTTCTTCAGTGGCTTCTGTTTATTGTTGGAAGAGACTTGGACAGAGGTAGGAAGATTGTTAAGTCTTCTCATTGGCAATGATCTTTAAGACCTATAAAAGATTAATCACTGAGGGAGCCCATAACTTTGCCATGATCAAAGTAAAAATTCTATTTTTATGGCTTCCCATGTTTTATCCTCTATAAATTTTATAATAATGACTATGCTCAAAGTATTGGCATAATTTACCTATATCAGAATGTTTCAAACTTTCCTTCAGTCAGTTAAACACCTGCAGTAGATACACAGTAGCACATTAGAAAGCAGAAAACTTCTGGGCTCTCTGAAGCATTAATCAGGGGAACATCTCTAAGGGAGAAGAGAGAGAGAAGGTGGCAGGGGAGAGAACAGGGTTGTGACAGTGGCCTTCTGAGACGCAGTCATGCATACTGAATTCACAGAGGATGCGCCTGTATCAGAAAAACACTTACTACAGCTATTCCACCCCTTCCCAAGGTGATCAGCCTGGTTTCCCAGAAGTGCTTTTTCTCTTACATTGACCAGAAGCTCTTTTGAAATGTCAGCACAGGAAAGCCTTTAGAAAATGTGGCTGTTTAACACGACTGGCTTCTCCCACCTGTGCCCAGAATTTGTTAAAGTCTAGAGAGAGCTGCAATGCGTGTGCCTGAATCTCCGTTCTTTTCCTCTCCATCCTCCTCCTTAGTTCCATCTTCGATTGATTTGCCTCCTAGCAAAGAGTTAAAGGTTATCACGCAGGGATTTAAGTCCAGACACGCTAGCAGACATGTTCCAAGGCAACAGCAGCTACGAATAACGTATGGTGTAAGTTTTCAGGGTAAACATCAATTTCTCCAATTTGCTATAGCCTGAGAACCTTACAAGCCTAGCGAATGAATGGTGAGTGTGGGTTTTGCACTGGATGGATGCAGCGGGGGTCACTTCTCTAAAGCACTACTAATATACACTGAGTTCAGTTTAAATACCACGAAGGAGTAAAAAGTCACAGCGGTTTCATTTGCTGCCCTTCTCCTTATACGTGCCAGTTTCAATCTTCGTAGACTGATTGAAAAACTGCCCTGGATTCAGCTTCACACAGAAAAATAAGTTGCTGGAGCTTGTCCCCAAACACCAGGGCAAAGGGTCGCCTCGTCTCTCTGCTATTGAAGGCCTATCTCCACCTCTCATCCACACCCAGTCTTCAGCCCACACTATATTGGCTGCACCTTATCTTGTGAGTTATGTTTTCTGCTTCCGCGAGCTTCTCATCTACTGTAGTAACATCTGAGCTCTTGTAGGAGTTAGGCACGGGGTCAAACACTCTATGATATGTTATTTAACATGGGTATTTAGGTAATTATTATCACTACTTGAAAGGTAGGAAAAATAAAGCAGAGGTGAAATGACTTGCCCGAAGTCACAGAACAATGTTTGAAGGCACCTAAGAGCGTTTGGTGGTCTTATCTTGTACATCCAGTACTCTTTACAGTCCTTTGTGGCTTATCACTGAATTCCTCAGAGGTTTTTGTGTGCATTTATTTCCCCCAGTATTCTAGAATACTCAAATATTTGTTAGTTTCCAAGAGCCATAGCAATCCTACGAAAAACGGGGTAACAAGCAAAATCTATAATAGGCTTAGAAATGCAATTCTCCTCAAAGGAGACCTAGTTTTTTCTTCCTGATCATGTTAAAAGAACAGAATAAGATAATTTCATTTAAGGAAAATCTTAAATAAAAGTTTTATTAATCAGAATGGGTATTCCTACCATAATGAGCCCTCAGCTGAAGTTAGAACCCACTTTATGCTTGGTTAGTAACAAAGCTGTTATAAAAATAATTTGATAAGACAGTCTGTTGCAGTGGTGTGACTTAGCTGTGTAAACGGGTGCCTGAGCCTGGTGTCTGAGCATACTCGACTTATGTAATGCTAACATAATGGATTATGCATATTGTATCGAGTTAAAAATGAAACTCAGTGAAGTATTACAGCAATTTAAAAAATATATATCGGGGCTTGTTCAGCACAGATATTTAAAATTTAAACCTGTTTAAATATTCAACTGAAACTAAAATAAAATTCTGAAAAATGGAATTCAATAGAAAAGCTCCATTAAGAGTAAAAGTGCCTCTCCAAATCCATTTGGTTCTAACAGAAAGCCATTGAGTGAGGATTTTCATTGTTGCAGCAGCAGCCAAGGGAGAAATTATCCATATACTTGGGTGGGAGCAAGTCAGCTGGACTTCTTGCACACATTGCTTCAGGAAAAGAAGAGTTAAGGGAAACCTTGGACCAACCCTCAGACTAGGCCGCAACTTGTTTAAAACGATCAGGAGCTCGTTCTTAAATAGCATTTTTTCCATTTGTTCCTCACTTCAAAGAAACCTCATTTCACCTTCCACATCAGACATAATTCTTAAGAAAAAAATATTGGCACCTTTTGCCGCAGTATCAGGATACTGACCAATTTGCTTTCTGAGAGCCAAGAGTTATTTCTCTGACAAACATCCTGCAGGATGTTTTCATTCAATTAATTGGAATGATTGCTTGCACAGAAGTGCATTGCTTTATCAAGATCTGCTTGGATATCAGGTTTGGGCCTGGCCCCAGCATTTTCGGCACTCCTGTTCTCCAGACAGCAAATACTCGAGGATTCTGGAACATAATTAAAACAATCAGGGAGAATTAGAGTGACTGTACTCAACAGCAAACCCAGAGAACCACACAGGGAAATGCAGGAAGCAAGTGGCAGCATTCCCGGGCCAGAGAGGTGACCGTTAGGAGACATAAAATGGAAGGTATTATGAAAAGAAATATAGGATAATATAAACAGAGTCTCTAATCCTAAGGACTGTAAATCCCTTCCCCTTAATTGGTTTAGAAACTGTGGTCTGTAATGTGAGATGGAGGGCTCTGGCTGCCTTTCTTCTTTGCAGCAGAATCACATTAAATGAAAAACAATAGCAGAGCTGACAGCCCCCTTTCTGTGGGGGCATTTAGCACTAATCTGCTATTGAGACTAATACAATTACACGGGATTAGAGAGCTGCCAATGATGCGCAGACCGGGGAACTCTAGGCGGAGGAGGAGAGCTGGGCTCTTTAAGGCAGAGTATGGGGACTTAAGTGCTCCTAATTATTCCAAAATGAAGGGAAACAGCCATGATTTGATACCTAACTCAGGACCTTGATTCTGAATTCTAATCCAAACAGAATTCTGACTTGTGATCCTCTCATGGACCTGCCACACCGTTCAGCTGACCTCTAACGCTTTTTAGTCGAATCAGACACTTCCCTGCAGGTGTCCACCTTTCAACTCATCCTTACATTGTGGACGCTTCCTTTCAGATTTCCTAGACAGCTGGAGAAACCTACAGTCATGAATTTAGAAATCACAACTGGACTGGTCTGCAATTTTATTTTCTGTGCAAATTTGAACTGACAGGAGCTATTGGGCTTTTTTTTTTTAAACAAAATGATTATGGAAATCTGTGAGCATTGGTGACATGACCACAAATGGCACGCTAATTCAGGGTTTCCACGAGCATCACCGGGAAACTGACAGTAGACTCAGGCTCATTACACCAGGGAGAGGTGTGATGGTTATCAGGGGAATACAGGAGAAGGACGTAATGCTTTGAAAAAAATGGGATTATTTTCAAAAAGTCACTGCTCATTTCTTCGTCTGAGCCTTAAAAAAATGTCTTCAACAAAACAAGTACTACAGACAATAAATTAGTGTTTCTCAATCATTCGGCAAATATTTCCAACTATTCTCATTCTTATTTTTAAATAAAACAAGTCAATATGACATGCTTATTACATTCCCAGCATGATACAACAATACCTTTAAAATTTAATTTCAAAGCTGTTGGTCCTAAATAAATGCCCCTGGTGAATGCTGTACTTAGTTATTATACCTTCTGCATGTTCTAGAAATGATCACTGAATATTGAACCTTTGCTTAATATAATGATGAACACACACATAGTAAAGTAAATTAGTTCTGACACTAGACTGTCTTTCTGATGGCACAGCTATGACAGAGAACCTATGCCCTAGGAGGTGCTGAAGTCATTTGTCAATGTGGACAACTTGTGTTGTTAACCAAATCTTTCAATTTGTCCCTGAACTTGAGGCCCAAAGACAATGAAATGCTAGTGATTCCAACCCAATTTTGAGAAATAGAGAAGGAAAGAACAGAACTGGATAAAACTAGACAAAAACAAATGTTAAAATTTTCAGTATCATTAACATGAATTTTATTCACTCTGAACACAACAGCAAAAAGCTCACTTGGGGTTTGCGTTTTATTTTGTCTTCTCACCTGCTCCCAGCTTGTAGTTTATTCATAGTAGACAGAAGTAGCACGTCTCTCCTATACAGTCCTGGAAATGAGTGATCCTCCCGATTTTGGAGGGGAGAGCCTTCCTGTGGAGGCCTTTGCTGGTTAGACTAGGGCAGCCAACACTGGTACCTGACTTTCTACCTTCACTATCCTCAGGCTAACCCCAAGAGATTGAAACAGGGAAATCTCATTTTATTGTTGAGGAGCTGAAGGCAAAGGAAGAAGCTCCTTGGCCAAAGATTAGGGTCTGGGTCCAACGGTTTCTTTCTTACGTCATTCTAGTTACTGTTCTGAGGTACACCCCAGCTTCACCACCACCATGACCACCACCATTTTGGAGGCCTACCCTATGATAGACACTGCGCATGCTGTCTCCTCTGTGTGTCACAACAACCCTGCAAAGCAAGTAGTTCTTTTCATGCCCCAGTACAGGAAAGAAAATTCGCCTTCAGTGAACTTCGGTAATGCTGAATCCACCTTCCAGAAATGTCAACTTCAGGATTCTACTCTAAGGCTTTATGAAACTGGTTATTCTTTATGTCGTACCAAGGGACCTTGTCAGGTATTGTGGAGCTAGTGTGGACTTGTCCTGCGGCATCAGTGGTCTTGCAAGGCCCGGCAGCCATGCTTCCAATTTCTCCTTCAGTAGCACCAACCTCAACCTTACGAATTAGCACATGTTCAGATCTTAACAGGTAGATCATATCATATCCCAGTCACTGTGGTTGACAGGGCTGGATTCAGGAGCCTATAACCTGGGCAAGATGGTTGATTTAAAGGTCAGTTATTGGCATCTGAAAATTCTTACAAACTTTTGAATGAGATGCCCTGAATTTTCAATTTGTAGGGAGCTTTACAAATTGCATATTTGTTCTTTCGGTTGCTTTAGGGCTGGACAAATAAAGTGATGATCTGTATCAATAAGAGTCAATTCCAGGACTTTCTGAAAAAGTTCAGCTCTTCTCACTGGAGTGGCAAGTGGTAAGCCTGATATGTTGGGGGCTACCACTTACAGAAGCTGCCTTAAAATAAGGCCAGAGGAAAGCAGAACTGAGAGGAAGGTGAAGATGGTGTCTTGATCAAATCATCTGCATCTTTAGGTATATCTACTTCTATTATTTAGTTTTTTACCTATGTCACTTTGGGGTGAGTGTTTCTGCATCCCAAGAGGTTGGGAATAATTTAGTGATGAACAAGTTTCTCTAGAGCAGATAAGGAGACATTATCTAGGACATCGAATGCTTAAAGGTACACATTTGTGCTGGGAAGGGAAGGGAGCAAGACTTCCCAGGCGAGAAAAGCAAAGTTCTCCCCCGTACTTCTGACAAAACCTTAGCCAACCTGGCAGCCAACCTGGGTTAGCTTGTCTGAGCTATCCTGGGTTGGGCCAACATAGGCATACTTTTTGTCTATTCACTTGCTTTGCCTCTAAATGGGACTGTCCCAAGAAGTTCGTAGCCTTGAGTGAAACCATCTCACACCTAAGGGAGACAGACTCTGGGGAGGCTACCGAGATCTAGGAGGTTATCTGCTGCACTCACTCTACACAATCTTTTGAAGACATCACTGTGGGATATGTCTTGAGTTTTTCAGGAAGCTTAATGTGAGGCAAGAACTTACATGCATGATTTTATTAGGGGTCCAACTCTAAAGAAACAGAAATGGGAGTGGTGATGCAAGAAAGGAAGGAACCAGTAAGAAGGAGACGATGTACAGGTCTGATCTCATCTTATTGCCCAGAATAATGGAGGCTCCATTTCAGTGCATCAGTTCTAGGGAAGGAACGAAAAGAGATAGCTGCAGATAGTCTTTGGATAGGAAGTAAGAGGTACTTCAGCAGTTACAAGAGATTTACAAGAGGTGCCAGTTCCATGTGCTCAGAATATCAAAAGGTAAATATCTTGTCCCCAAGTTCATTATCTAATTGGAAAGAGAGAACACAAACCAAAAATAAAGACAGCATACATGAGAAGGGGGCAAATAGTGCCAAAATAATGGTGTTACCGAATACCATGCACGATGGCACGGCTGAGAACAGTGACTGAGAAGACAGGCGGGGATGAGGGTGGACTCCCTGGAAAGAGTCCAGAGCTGAGCCATAAAGACTTTTATAATTGTAGAGAAAGGATGCAAGACTGAGGGAGTCAAAATATCAATGCACAAAAAATAAACTGGCCACATCTATAGTGCTAAATGGAAGCATAGGCTGAAGGACTATAAAAATGTCAAGAAGGAAACAGAAGCTCCAAAAGAAAATAGAGAAAAATGGCCCATTATGATATCGGTAGGTACAAAGTTAAAGACCATTTAAAGATTTTAAGGTTAAATTCCTTTCAGAAAGGTGTCTTTTTTACCCAATGGTGTGGAACCTATGTCTATCTATATGTTGTTGATAGAACTTCTTGAAATGTAGATTTGGCAGGTGATAAAAGTCAATGAAGTCAACAGTGATCATATCTCTCTTTTCCTAGAAGTGGAATCCTCCTGTACACAATTAGAACTGTGATTTCCTTGGAGTGTCTTATTTGACTTGTCAAGGTTGAGGGAAAGGAAGCAAGTATTAGAAACTTGTATAGTCTTGCCAGCTGTTGGGAAACTGAAGAGAAACTCCAATCATTTTGCAATTTGTTTTTTCATGTGTATTCATATTTCATGAATGTTCAAATGCAGTAATTATGTTGAATAAAGCATAAAATAGGCTGCATAAAGATATTACTTATTCAAGAAATGAAGAGTTATAGATTTCAGATCTGGGCCTCTGGTTTCTGTCAGAAATCATGTGGGTTGAAAAGTCCTGTCATTCTTGGATGCTGAAGTACATAAATGAGGTGACCTAGAGAGGGAGATGATTTTCAGAAGGATTTTATTTCTTTTCAGGTGCTTTCAGATGGCTTCTAAACATCATTGCATGTGTATACATGTGCATGTGCATGTGTGTATATGTGTGCATGTGCATGTGGAGGTCTGAGGACAATCTCAGGTGTTGTTCCTCAGATGTCGTCTTCCACCTTTGGTTTTAGATAGAGCCTCCTATTGGCCAAGAATTTTGGCAAATAGATACGGTTAGCTCTCTGGCCACCTAGCTAGCTGTCCGGCAAGCACCAAGAGTCCACCAGTCTCCATCTTGCTATCACTGGGATTATGAGACATGCCACAAGGCCCAGTTTTTAATATGGGCTCTGGGGATCAAACTCAGGTCCTTACACTTGCAAGACAAGTGCTTTAGCTATTGAGTGATGTCCTGTGTTCCTACATCTTTATTCCAATGATTCTACTAGTTTGGCTTGTTTATACACAAACCTAGGAAACACTGACAAATGGTTTGGGGAAGCTATAAATGTGGGGATGATTTAAAGACACAGACATTGTGGTTGAGTGAACGTAAGGTTCAACTCAGGGGTCTAAGTCCACTCTTCAAAAGTCAGAATGAGACTTGTTTTCCTTGTTACGGAAGGAACAGATGTCAAGGCCTCGCCACTGAGTAGTATTCACAGCTGCAGAGGATGAAGCCCTGAAAGGCCAGTCACTGATGTAACCTGCACCTGGGTATTTGCTTATTTTGAAGAACTTTTTGTTATTTTTTTTTTTAAGTGAACAAATAGCTTCTCAAGTGGCATGCATTAGGGAAGGCCACTCCCTTCCTATTTTCACAAAGGCCCAGAGGCCTCTCCCCAAACAGCGCTCCAATCTCAAGTTTGAAGACCCGTCCCCCATCTCCGTGTGGCAGCAGAAGCTTTGCTCTTGCTTGTAGGTCACCTTCTTGAAGCACGGTCAATATTATAGCTCCCATTTTGCACATTACACATAGTAGATCAATTTTCAATTCCCAACAACTGAACTTCCCAAATTTTTATATGATGAAACTTAACTCCACTCATATGGGCATAAAAAAATACACATACCCACTAGGGCATTGTTAGATTTCAGAAATAAATTTTATTTCACATTAAAATATGGTCGTTAGTAGCCCGCTTGTGAAAAGAACGCATTGTGTGTGGGCCTCTTTTACATATTTAGATATGAAAAAGTGAGAACAGTCGCCAGATAATGTAATTTTCATCCAGCCAAATATCGAGTACAATTCAATGAAGAAAATGCAAGTTTTGCAGTGTGATTTATCCATGCTTATATACCTTCATTTTGAGTCTCTATGAAATGCCGACATTTATAGTTCTATAACCAGAGGAATAAAATTTGAATGTGTAGTAAAACGAGAAATGTATTTTAAATGGGCTTCTGAAACACAACTGAGGAAGTCGTCAGGAGGCCACAGTCACAAATATAATTGGTTATTTTGCTAGATGACCGCTCAGATGGAGCCCTGGCAGGCAGAGGATTGAATTCAGGCTGATGGGCATGAGAGATGGAGCGACAGATTCCTGGAAGAGATTGAGACGCAGTAATCCAGGCCAGCCATAAAACATACCATAAAGCCAGCCTGAGAAATTCCTCCTGCCTGTGTGATGCATCCTTATTTTTTCCTTTAAAAGAACTATTTCATGATTTGGCATAGATCATTGATCATAGTGCTTTTTTATTTCAAATATCTCCCAGCTGTGTTCTGTGTCAAATTTACAAAAGACACAACCATTATTTCTACAAAATATTAGAAGACAGAGGATCCATTTGCCCATCTGCAACTGTCATTTTCAATATCACTCCTTTGGGCACAGATCACAGAAGCCCCTTAGCACCTCCAAGTGCTGCATGGTAAAGGGGTGAAGAGGATGAGAGAATATTCCTCATTGTGACAGGTAGTGGTGGTTAGTGGCCTGTAGTTCTACCCCACATCCTAAAGCAATTCAATAGCCCAGTAGAAAACCTACGTTTTTCAGTTTGAGAGAAGAAGAGTCTGCTCTTCAATCCCCACTGCATGATATTATGTGGCCCAAGCTGAGCCACTCAGCGTTTTCCTCAGGATGTTTCCAGGAGCACTAAAGGGAAGACTAGTTCATTCCAGTATTGTCACTAAGCAGAAATAGAAGGTGTCTATGAGTTAAAGGTGGTTGGCAGCCATTTCTGCTAAGGACAAGGAAACAAACATTCTGATGACAGAAGCCTCAAAAAGATTGAACTCACAGGTAGAAAGGAATGTGAATCCCATAGGTTGAGTCTCTGTATCCAGTACTGCTTTTTTCAGAAATAAACCCCTTCTCAGTTTTAAGAACTACAACGCTTCTTTGCTTTTTCATGTAGTTTGAGTTGGATTTCTTCTACCGTTTGTCATCCAAAACAAGTCCTAACACTTCAAGTTTATAAGGAAATTACAAAAATTGTTATCCTATATTTACCAGTTTCCATTGTCATCTAGATTGGGGGTCATATGACCAGTTGTTGACAGGAAACTGTGAGAAAAACTGATAAAAAAACAGGGCACTCAAGAGATAGCATGCTTCCTCCAGTGCCCTTTTTCAGTAAAGATTTACAGGCAAAATTGTAGAGCTATAAGCTGATCAGATTTGTATTAGCCTGGGTTCCATGAATTGTACAGAGCAGAGTTCCCTGCCAGCCTTTGCTATTGTACTCTTTTAAGATGCCAGGGATAATTTGTTACAGAGGCATATATATATATGTGTGTGTGTTTGTATAGAGGCATAGTGTGTTTAGATGACACACCCACACATAGTCCCTTATCTGAAATCTTTGGGATCAGAAGTGTTTCAGATTTCAGAATGCTTTCAGATTTTAGACTTTTTGCATCTATAGAATGAGATATCTTGGTGATGTCCAAATCTAAACAGAAAATTCATTTGTGTTTCATATATTATAAGTGTAGCCTGAAGGTACTTTTATTCCATATTTCTAGTGTTCCTAGGATTTGACTGTAACCTGTCACATGACATTGGGATTTCCCATAATATCCATATTGTCACTCAAGAAGTTTCAGATTATGGAGTTTCAAACCTAGGAATGTTAAACCTCTATATGTATGTATAGTATGTACATATGTGTGTTTAAATGTGCACCAGTGTGTGCTTACTTTCTTAAGTTTGTAGTCAAAACTCATGCCTGTCAATTAGCCATTTGTAATATTCCCTCATACCATAAAAGTAAAAAATGTCAAGAATATATAAAAGGATGAAGAATAGAGAGGCAATGAAGACAGGAGCCCACTTCAGTATTGTGTCTCCAGAGTGCTAAGCTCCCAGCCTCACAGGAAGCCAAAGTTCAGAGTCCAAGCGGGGGTCATACTCTTTATTGACATTATTTCATTTCATTCTCACCAACAAACCATGAGACAGTATTATTCTCAATGAAACTGAATTCCAGAGAGATTAAGCTGACTCACAGATGGCTTATTAGAAAGGGTCAGCTTTGAACCCTATCTGCCCAGCTGTACAATACAGCCCAAATTACTTCTATTATTACTATTAATAAGAGTATAAATATTACTTAGAGCTAATACTTTCCAGATGCACTCAAATTCACAGTCCCTGCTCCATACCCTCCCTCTCTTTAATACAGAGATATATCAGATCAGAATTCGTGTATGCAATTCCACACTAGAGTTTGGAAACAGAATGCACGCCTCTCAGTCCTCTGGCACCCCAGTCCTTGTACCCTGGGTTCTTGTGTTCCTTGCCCAGCCATTATTAAAATACGCTAGCTGTTCTCATCAGCGTCTAACCTGGGACCTTGTTCTTTTTAACACAATCAATTTTCTGTTAGGCACAAAGCCCAATCAAGTCCCAGGATTCCTCATTCTTAGTCTTGTTTGTTCTCTAGGTTATTTCCCTTTTACTGGACAAATTTCCCAAATGATTGATCCCCATTTCTAACTAATTTGCCAGTCAATATACTCCCTGTAGACTGATGGAGAAATTCTCCAACCTAGATTCAATGGCATTTTTTTTTCTGAATCCATGAAAGATTACCTTATCATTGTTCTTTTGCAATATTAGCATTCTCAAAGAAGCATTTACAAACGACCACCTTCTAGGTTGCTAGTAAAAGAGGATTGAATGTTCAAATTCATGGTAATTTGGTGATGGAAATTATTTCTCTTTAGAACTTCTAACTTATTTTTCACTCTATTAAAAACCTATTACTCCAAAACCTCATAGTTTATACCAGATATACATTGCTATTCAAAAAGCGAAAGATGAAATCAAGGATAAACTGATTATTGTGTAACCTCTTAAACAGTCAGCCTAGGATTAGATGTGACTGTTTCAAGAGAGGTTGGAGGGCTTCCAATGATACAAGAAAAAAGTTGGAGTTGGAGAGATGGCTCAGCAGTTAAGAGCACTAGCTGTTCCTCCAGAGGTTCGGTTTCTAGCACCCACGTGGAAGCTAACAACCATCCATAACTACAGTTCCACAGGACCTGATACACTCTTCTGACCTCTGTGGGCACTGCACCATGACATGGATGTACTTACACACATGTAGGCACTGCATTCATACACATAAATAAAAATAACAAATAAAATATTTTAAAATGAATAATATGAAGTAAGCAAAACTATTCATTGTTTCATTGTCATAAGTTCAAAACAAAGTCCTATATATGAATACATAACTTTCCCAGGGAGATATCTGAGAAGGTGTCTTGGAATAATTCTCTGGATTTCCGTGAAAGGAGAGTAGCATTCATGAGCAGTTAGGACATTCCTACAGCCATATTTAAGTAGTATCATTGTGCTGTGGCACAATTAGAACTCTTTATGGCCTGTCTATCTCTTAAATCAGTATTTATGAAGTGCTCAGTCTGCTGATAATAATCCAAATCTGGCCCTATTCCCACCAGTGACTAAAATAATGGATAAAAAGCCCATTTAGTACATCTCTGTGAACATCATACTGTCATGAGCTCCTCCCAGAGACAGTGAATTCTATAAGCATTAATGGGTTTTATTCAACAAACATCCACTTTCTAGTCAGACAGTTTTTGTCACTGACACCTGCCAATTCATATTCTAAGAAGAAATTGCTGAGCTTATAGAGTTGTCATTTTTAAAATGATATGTCTCATTATCTTTATTTATATCCTTCTTCCTCTTCCAAACTATCAATCCAGAAGGTCTCTGAAGTTTTTTTGGAAGAATATTTGTGTTTCTCATTTAAAAATCAAACACTGCACTTTGTCAGTTAACAATGAGTTGATTTCCACATTAAGTTTGTATTAATTTTATGGAAATTGGAAAGTAGGCAGAAACCCAGCCATCTGGACCTAAGCGTGTTATAAACATTGGTAGGTTTCTCAAGGGTTTGGATGGAGGAAAGGGATCAGGATTCTAGTCTCAGTCCTGCCACCCCCTAGCACGTGATCACCCTTTAGTAAGTCAGCACACCTCTTTGTGCTTCCTGCTTCCTTAGTAGACATAAGTGGTCTCAAGGAGAGTCTATACTTAGTCTTTTCCTAGCCTGAGACTTTGAAACTTCTGATCCTTTAGAACAATTCCCTTTCTTCAAGAAAACAAGATATTGTTATTCTGTCTTTCTGAAAAGCTTTTATAGATGTTTCTACAGACAAAACTATATTCTGTTTTCAAATTCATGTTGGTGTCCTATGCACCTTGATTCTTATTGGATTAGCGGTATGTTCTCATAGGCTCATTTTACTTTAAATTTATGTCACTCTTTAGACTATGATAAACACAATGATAGGAAAAACAGTCCTCCAAGAATGTCAGCATTTGAAACCTCAGAACCTTTAAATGTGTTATCCTACATGGAAAAGTAGACCATGTGTGTGTGACTAAATTAATGACACTGACTGAGAAATTATTCTGGATTTTTCAGGTGGGATCTTTGGAAGCAAAAGTTATCATCATGACTGGCCTGACAATATGTGCCTATTGGTGCAAGAGTGGCACAGATATTATGAAGTAACCAATAACTTTCTGATTGGTTTTAAGGCCTGCCTGCTCCACAAGATAGAACTCATGTCTGGTACTATAAACTGGGCGAAGAATCTGTCACTGGGTAGGTCAAAGGCCCGAGGGTAGAACCTACTTTTATTGTTTTGCTAAATGGACACAGTATCAAGCTACCTTCTAAATACTTTCTTAAATTTATAGATACAAGTGACTCTAGCTATCATCAGAGAAGCTTAAATTTTCAGTAAATCATGGTTAATTCAGAGACTCATAATTGGTCAAAGTACAGAGAGTAAGTTACTGTAGACTGCTTAGCCCTGAATGGGACATCTGTATCACATCCCCTCCTCAAGATTCAGGAGCCATTATTGAAGAGGGGGCAGAAAGATTATAAAAGCCAGAGGCTGGAGAGGACTTCTGTAGCAGTTTTCCAGACATGACATCTTGTACACACACGAACTCACAGAGGCTGTACTTGACATCACACTTGGCTCTAATTTCATTTTTTAACAGATGAATAATATTCCATTGTGTAAATGTACCACAGTTTCATTATCTACTCATCAGGTGATGGACATCTATGTTGTTTAAATTTCCTGGCTATTGTGAATAGAGCAGCAATGAACATGGATGAGCAGGTATCTCTATAGTAGGAGAGAGAGTCCTTTGAGTATATACCCAATACTGCAACAAATTTTAAACTGAGAATACAACACTAAAATGATTTAGATACTGTTATCTCTGTCATTTCATACATAACCACACTACATAAATCTAGACTCATGAGTAGACACTGGGTCTTATTTATTTTAAGCATAATTTTTATGATTCCATATGGAAAAAAAATCAAGCATTGGCTATGTGCATTACATTATACAGTATTCCTTGGAGGTCTTTTAATGAGTTGATGTCAATATTAAATAGTCCAGATTTTGAGTAGCAAAAATATTATGTTCACTTCATCTGTTAGTTTGAAATGACATTTCTAAATAAAACCTATGCTTTCTGAGTTATCAGTGTTAGAAGGTACAGATGAGTATATTTACATACCATGGAATGGAAAAGGGACAGAGAGGGGAAGAAAAGAGCAAGTCTTTATCACCTCCATAGGGAAGGCACATCTGAAAGTCCCCTGTTCGGCCTTTGTGGTTCTGTGCAGGCCAGACATAGGAACAACAGCATGTTTTGGAGTGTTAGTCCTTGTGAGAAGTGCAGCCGTAACTGTGACTGCCATTTAAACTACAGATGGCCATGACTGTCTCAGTCTGTGTGGCCAGCCGTTAACCTTCCTCTCAGCTCTTCTAGGATGCTTGTTCTGTTGTTTGGCAAGTAAGTCCCTTCCTCCAAAAATTCCTCTCATCTTGAAAGAAGAGTTGGTTTAATGTCACTCTGTAAGACAGTTATGACACTGGTCAGTAAAGGGTGAGTTCGTCTGCCGTTGCCCATCACAAGGATATTCTTGAATTCAAAAGTTAGATTTCACTATGATTCTTTGAAAAACTTAATATTTTAAAATTTAAATTTCTACTTTTCATCAGGGAAAAAACTCTATATTTAAAATCTCATTTATATTTGATGATAGAAAATCTTTAGGAGCTCTAAGCTCACAAGTATGTTTTGAATGACTGGTACTCAAGGGCAAAATAAAAGAAGAACAAAAGGTAATATGTTTCCACAATTGATCTTTCTGTGTCACCAAGGGGATCAGACATGGCCCTCACTAGGGAAAAATGAAACATAGTATACAAGGCATGTATTGCAATATATTTCTATGGAAAGTTGTAATAAAAATATTAAATTATTTGGGGAACAAGAATGTTCACTCGCCTAGCATCCTGGCACTGCCATTTTTACTTAAATATTTCTTTCTTTCCATATGTGGCCACAAGCTAGAAAACGATCTGCAAAAACAGCATGTTTCAGTTTTGCCACTACGATCCTACTCTCTGATATTCATGTGGGGTGCCAAAGTGCTATGCAAGGTACTTGGGAGTTTATGAGCATTGTTTCTTAAAATTTTTTTAAATTTACTTTTTATTATTTTATGTGTGTGAGTTTTACCTGTGTGCATGGAAGTGCACCGCATGCATGTAATGAGCGGAAGTGGGCATTTGGATACCCTGGAATTGGAGTTACAGACAGTTGTCAGCCACCATGTGAGTGCTGGTGAGTGTTGGGAACTGAACCTGAGTCCTCTGGAAGAACAGCCTGTCCTCTTAACCACTGAGCCATCTCCAGTCCCCTTATGAATACTTTTAAAAACTAACAATTTTAGCAATGGAACACAAACTTCTGTACCTGCAACCTAATCAGCTCACAGATTACCTCTGACCTTTCTGGACAAGCAATGTACTCTATTCTCCCCTGAATTTCATGATCATATGGCACAGTCAAGTTTTCTTCACAGCCCTTATTTTAATATGAAGTTCTTTTCCACATTTATTTGTTTGCTTGTATGCTCTCTCACAGCCCGCCTTAGGAAGGAAATTACATGAGAGCAGAAGACTTTTCTGCGTCCACAGACAAACCCCAAGTGACTAGAACACAAGAAGTATGCAGAGGGACTTTCCTTGATACTTGTGCCTAGATTAAGAAAATAAAAGATCTCAGTCTTTTGTTTGTCATTAATATAACACAGGGAAAACTCACACAATACGGACAATTGTTAAAACTGCCTATGGGATAATTTGTCCTTAACCAAAAAGAGACAGTAGAATAAAATCTTATAAACAAAATTAAAATTGTATGTGTAAAATTTGACCATGGAGAATTATACTTGGAAGAAGTGAAGGTTATAAAAAAATTCATAAGAGCAGAAGAAAATAGGCAACATAGGATATACTTGGAGAAGAAACCTGATGAGTAAATTAAATCTTCAAAATAAAATTCTTGAGAGTGGATTAGTTTTGAAAACATTTTTTGTTAAACGGAAATGGAAAAATAGAAATTGTTTAAATGCTTTATAGAGAAAAAATTGACCAAATAATAAAATTGGCTTAACATCACTTGATTCAAAATACTTTCTTGGCAATAGTGATATAATTATGATCAAAATTATTGTCTTTATAAATAAAGATTCCATATATTTTTATGGCTAATGTGACAGGATAACAATTTCCTACAATCTGGCCACATGTGCAGTTATAGAGCAAGAAAAATAATAAAATACTAACATGGGGACCATAAGCAACCATAAAATAGATCAATATGCAATATGCTAATAATTAATGACTATTCATATGTCAGGGGAGGCTCCTCAGAAGCAAGGTAGCACTATCTAACTTCCAACCTTGAGCAAGTCACACCTCTCTTTTGGGTCTTAGATGTGTTTAACCTTGTTTGGATTATAGATTTAGACTAGATTTCATCACAAAAAGTTGGATAAGAAAAAGTGTATTTTACTGTGAATAGGAGCAGAACAACAAGCCATAGGACCTCACAAGCTAACCTTTAAAGGATACTTATATTTAAGGGTTAGGAACAAGATAACCTTCTGGAAAAAGAAACAAAGAAATAACAGAATAGGACCACACAGTGTGAAAGACCCTAAAGACCCTTAACAGATTTGAAAGTAATGTTGAGAACAAAAAGAAAGTTCTTGAGTTTGGCTAGAAGGCCAGTTTTGAAATGGCAACAATGACCAGGGCACACATAGGAGATGAGGGTCATTGACAAGAACTTGAAGGGCAGGTCTCCTAGTTAGAGTTTTTCTAGTTTCCTGGTAGCAGAACTGGCTCACTGGCCAATGAAGTTGGCATATAAAATAACATAAAAGAACATTTTTTTAAATTGCAGAGTTCCTACAAAGAGAAGGAGAAGTGAGGGACAGGCAGAAAGCTTTGTTTACTGCAAGCATGTTGTAAATGTTTTTAAGATTAACACAGAGAATGACTAAAGGCAGAGGAAAAGATGAAGCTGAGAAGGAAAAGATAAACAAAGGAAAGTCAGAGGAATTCCTACTAGGTGAGAAGTTAGCTGGAATGTGTAGACAACTTGCACATGGCTTGAAGTACTGTTCTACTGAGATTCTGTCTTTTCGTAGTTTGTGTGATCTCTAAGCTCTTCTTGCTTGGTGAGTCCATTGACTGACAGTTCTGCTTCACTCCATACTCCAGACTTTAGCTCTCACCCTTCTGTTCTAACTCTTCACTTAGACTTCTTTTTCTATTATTGTTCCCCAATGCTATGTACAACTGGGAAATGTCTAGAGGTAGATTTCCACAGCAGATCTGGGAGTCAAAGGGAAACGAAAGCAAGAAAAAAGGAAATGGGAGGTTTTGGAGCAGATAGCTTCAGTACCTTCAGAAAAGAAGAAAAGAGCATCCATGGCTACAAAAGATGGATGGAGGAGAGGTTAAAGGATATATTAGGTTCTTAGAGCCATTGCAAGAATGACTACAAACCAGGTAACTTTAAAAAAACATAATTTAAATCTCTCTAGTTTTGGAAGCCAGAAATCCAAAAACCATAGTGCTTCCAGGGATGTTTTTACCTTTGAAGGCTGAGGAGGGAACCTTCCTCAGCTCTTACAGGTTCTGGTGCTGTTGACACCTCATTAACCCATGCATTCCCTTTGTTTACACATTGTCTATGTGGCTCTCAAATTTTCCTTCCTCTCACCCCCAAAGTCCAGGATAATTAAAGCTATATGCAAATAATCCACAGCCAGCATCATTCTAAGTGGAGAAAAACTGGAAGCATCCCATTAAAATCAGGAACCAGATGAGGCTGTTCACCAACTCCACTCCTTTTTAATGTAGTGCTTGAAACTCTTGCTAGAGCAATAAGACAAGAGAAGGAAATTAAAGGAGTACTCATTGGAAAAGAAGACGTCAGATTTTCCTTTTTGCAGGTGGCATGATATTATACCTAAGAGATGCCAAAAATGCTACCAGAAAACTCCTACAAATGATTAAAATTTTTAGTAAAGTGGCAGTTTTCAAAATTAGTCTAAAAAATCAGTAGCCTTTCAATATACCAATAATAAGCAATTAGAGAAAGAAATATAAGGAAACCCTCTCATTCCTAATAACCTTAAAAAATTAGAATATCTCAGAATATGCCTAATCAAAGACGTTAAAGATCTCTACAATGAAAATTTTAGATCTTTCAAGAGATTGATGAGGATACCAGAAGATGGAAGGACCTCCCATACTTATGGATTAGAAGAATTAATATTGTGAAAATGACAATGCTACCAAAAAATCATATATAGATTCAGTGCAACTCTAATCAAAATCCCCATGACATTCTTTACAGCATTAGAAAAAAACATCCTAAAATTCATATGGAGGCACAAAAGACCCCAGATAGTCAAAGCAACCATGAGCACAAGAGCAATGCAGGGGGTATTACTGTACCAGGTTTCAAACTATATTATAGAGCTACAGTCATCAAAACAGCATGGTATTAGCACAAAGATAGACCCATAGATTAATGGGATATAATTGAAGACTCAAATGTGAGTACATGCAATTTCAGCCATCTGATATTTGACAAAGGGGCTAAGAACACTCACTGGAGGAAAGATAGCATCTTCATCAAATGGTGCTGACAAAACTGGATCTCCACTGGTAGATGAATGAAACTAGACCCTGATCTTTCATTTTTAAAAAAGTCAACTCTAAATGAATCAAAGACCTCAACGTGAAACCTGAAACTCTGAAATTGTTAGAAGAAAACATTGGCAGTAACCTATAAGATGTAAGTGTAGGAATGGACTTTCTAAACCAGACAGCAGTTGCTCAGGAATTAAGGTCAATAATCAACAAGTGGAACCTCACTAAATTAAAAACTTCTGTACAGCAGAAGAAATAACCAAGGAAGTGAAGAGAAAACCCACAGAATGGGAAAAAGTCTTGACCAGGGTAGTCCAAGAAACTCCCCAAATTACACAGGCTATTGCCACAGCCCTTGATTGCCTCCCAGATTTTCAAGGAAGACCCTATTGCTGAAGACAGGACATACTTTGGAGAACATCAATCAATTGCCCAACACCAACTTCATGAACAAATAACCACATTGATGACTGGCACAGCATTGGACACTGGTGCAGTAGTGGCACTTTTATCTTTCGGCCAATCAACGGTTACCTAATTGGTCTTAGAACCCACTCAATGGGAGGAAACTCATGTGTGGAACTATAATTATAGCCAAATACACATGGCGGAAGAGGCCATAGATCTTAGAGAAATCCCCACGGCTGTCACATCTCTACGATATTGTAACTTCTTACTGAGGAAATATGTATGCTTATATTTACAGTCAAGTATCCCAGTCACCATTCACCAAATAAGCATCTTTTGCACCAGAGACTAATACAGAGTGCCACAGCTGGTCACATGCAAACATTGTCTGTGAATTGCCCATGCCTAAGCAGCACATCTACAATGCAGTCTCTACCCCCAAGGTTTATGAAATATAGATCCAGGGGTAAAGAAGTCACTAATGAATCTCTCAGCTCAGAGTATGGGTCCCTGGACAGGATCCTTTATTATGTCACACTCACCCAAGGCTCAGGGACCATTGTGGAAGATGGGGCAGAAAGAGTGTAATAGCTAGTGAAGAGGGGTAGGACTATATGGAAATAGTTTCCTACCAGCTCCTGGAGCCCTGCTCAATGCTCATATGAATCTACAGCAATTGTTTCCGCGTGCTCAAGATTCATGCAATCTCAAGCAGACGAAAACCCAGCATGGCACTGAGGAAATAGGTAGCAGACCCCAATCTTTGTTTAAGAAATATTGACAGCTGATTACTGTTGGGTGAAGATGGGCTAGTCTTCCTAAAGTGAGGGACTCTGGGTAGGCTGACTAGACCTCAGTGGATGAACCAGTACATTTGGGGACACTAACTTGACACAATAGACCTTAGCACAGATGAAAGAATGTACGGATTCCAGTTGGGGGGCTGTGCGGAGGTGCCAGTGGAGAAAAGGGTGTAAAAATGATTAAGATTGATTGAGATGTTCTGGTATGAAATTCAATAAAAAGATATATTAAAAATAATTTTTAAAATGTAATTGTATTTGTTCCTCTAATTTTATATTTTTCTCATATCCCACCAACATTTTTACCATCCAACTCAACATTCCTTCCTATCCTCTCCAAAATCTTTCATAAATAAAATTTAGGTAAAATCTCCATTCTACTAAACATTTTTTTTCATGAGTACTGCCTGCAGTGACCATAGGACCTGAGTAGCACGGTTAGTGATAAATGCTGCAAACTTCCCTTTATACCTGTATACCTGGTGGTAGAGGATCTGTCTATAACACAAGTTTCTGAAACAATGGCTAGAGAATTTTCATTTATTGGTGGGATCTGGAATTGCTCAAAAAGCAAGTCTCTAGGTCATATTTCCTAGGTAATGTTCAAGAGCTCCGCCTTAACCCCAGAGGGCTTACTGCAAAAGTGAAACAGCACAGGCTATTTTACAGACCACTGGATCTGTGGTTTTTAAAGTTCATTCCCCTCTCCCTGCCCCACAAAACACACACACACTTTTATCCTTTTTCCATCTTACTTTTTAGGGCAGCAGAGCTCACTCCTCAAAAAAATATGTCTATCAAACAGATAATTGTAAAGCTGTCATGGTTGAGGCAGGGAAGGAAACTATCCTTTAGTCACATCCCTAGCCCTCGCTGTCTTTCTCTCCTATGGTGGCCCCTAAGTACTTCTAGAACAATTGAGAAATAGCTTCTCCGGCCATGTATGGAGTAGGCTTGCCATGCAGAAGCCCTTAAGGTTCTAGGGATATTCAATGCCTTCTCGGTGGGGAGTCTGACTCAGAGTAGACTCCATAAATTAACTTTACTATGGAAATAAAAGATTCACTAAATATTTACATTACGGATGGCTTTAAATACTGTCTATGCCAACACTACTTTTTTGGTTCATTCTGGGAATATTCAATAATAACAAATAGAAGTGCAATTGCTCCTTCCAATAGGAACATGTAAGTTCCTCCTACTCTCTGTGAACCATGGCAAGAACAACATTTAGAAAAAAAACTCTGATGTAGAAGTTTCCAGAATAAATTCTTCTGTTTTCATTAGTGTTGACATCTTACCATTTTTGAGAATGCTAAGGCCCAATTAAGGCCTCTCAAGAAAGGGTAAGTGTCAGGCTAGGCTTCACGTTATACTAATGGCCTCATCTCCATCAAGTTACTTTCTACCTTCTGCCCCGACCCCATCCTTTCAAGGCTTTTTCTTTCATTACCAAACTTATTTTCTCAGAACCAAGGCTATGTTCTTTTTTTCCTCCTAAGCCTATTTATTTCTTAGCCATCTGACATGCCCAAGATAGCACAACTCTCAGAAGATCTGTTTTCCTTCACTACAACTGACAATTTCCCCTGCTTGAATAAACTCGCACACATTAAAAGTTTTAATAGAGGATTGAGGATTGCAAGTAGGTGTTAATAGAGCAGGCTTCTAGAATGCAGTGAATACAAAGGTTTGTATTTGGCAGTGAAAAAATACAAAACAGCTCACCAGCTTGAAATAGAGTCAATGCAGTTAGAGTCATGTGTCATTATTTGAAAAAAGGGACTTGGTGAAGTCTCTTCATATAAATCAACGAATAGTGTTTCCTATGTGGACTAAATTATGCCAGCTTCACTTGTGGGGTGGGAAGTGAGGGGATAGGAACTGGCATATGAAGCTATTTAAACAACTTCTTTTCTTAAGGAAACGACCCTGTGATTGGAAAGATTAGTAAATGAACTAGAATGAAATGCAAGGAAATCATCTAAGACAGGTTTCCGTGAGTGAAAACATAATGTGGAGGGGCAAGAGCATGGCCATTAGTAAGAAAGAGAAGACATTCAAGACAAGTTGCAGAGTGATGGAGAAAAGTCAAACATCGTGCCCTGAGTTAAAGCCTGTGCGGAAGAATGAAGTGCTGTGATCAGAAACATGGTGGCACGAGGGTGGCAGTGAAGAGGGACGTTCACCTGGGGGTGGGGTGTCGGGGGAGATCAATGTCTGGCAATTGAAAAGAAAATGGAAATATCGGGTCTTAGTTCAATCTATGATTATAGCTCGAAGCACATGAAATGGATGAGATTCTCAAAGAAATAAGAAGAGAGACAGAAAGAGGGGAAGAGCTGAGGGTTAGGGGAGAGGGGAATTCCAACAAAAACAATCCACAACATCCACACCTTCAAAGAGAGGGACCAGGAAAACTGAGATCTTAGAGGTGGATGTTAGCAGGCCGCTGGGAAGCCTAATGAGATTCATTTCAAAAGGTTGCATGTGTGTGTGCGTGTGTGTGCGCGCGCGCGTATGTGTGTGCGTGTGTGTGTGTGTGTGTGCTAAGCCTTACCACATTGCTTCTAGTCATTCATTCTCGAGTTTCTAGTGTCCTGACTTTATCTTCTAACTTGTCTCTCTATACCGTCACAGTTGTATCTGCTAACTACTTTCTTATTTCTTTAGAATTTTCTAGCCAAATTCCCCAAAGAAAGAATTCAATAGCTATAGAAATTCAGCTTGGTTAGATGTAGGCATCTCAAGTTGCTGGCCCAACCGTGGATTAGTACTGTTGAGTCGGAGCCTCCTCTATGTCAATGGTCAGTAACCAGAGCAATGGCACTTGTTACCAGGTAGGATTGTCCCTCAATAGAAATTGGGGTGAGGTCAGCACCAAAATAGACATATATAATGCAATAATGCACTGGCTCCATAGTATACTCTGGCTGTCAAAGTCTAAAGGTCTCCTGGCATTGTAAACAGTACCTACCAGAGGAGAAGAGTTCTCTTCACCAAGAATCGAATTAGTTGACAGGTCAGTATTAATAATATCTTGCATTTGCATAGCACTTTAAATTTTTCAAAGTGCCTTTGCAAAATGCTAGTCCAAGGCACTTCCAGGGACAAAAGGGAATATGTTAACATACTCTACAAGTGGAAAAGGATATTCTAAACTTTATTTTATGCAGGTGAATGAATAACATTAAGTATATGATAACTATGAATGATATCCCGTAATAAATAGTTGCAGTTTTAGGTGCTTAACAAACAATAAAATCTATCAAATTCACTCGCTCTGTACTTTCAATGGGTCTTTCAGCACTTTGGTAGTGGAGTAACAGTTATTATTGCTTTAGAGACCAAAGGCTTCCCTCATTACTATAGACATGGATAGTAAGCCCTGAGGACTGATTGACTAAACCCTCTGGATCTGGTTCCCTAGAGGTGGTATTGAAAGTAAGAAGACCTCCTAGTCCCATGCATGACACATAAATATTATTTAAAGCATAGTTGGTCTGCTGGAGTCCAAAGCAACACAGAGAAAACTGAAGCATGGTGAGTAAACTGAGACCCACTTGCTGGCTGGAAATACATGCACACCTCTCCACTATCAGTCCAGTACTGTGTTGAATGCCCCATCATTGCAGAAGTAATGTGATGTTGGAAGGTAGAGCGAGTAGAGTGAAAGGAAAGGGATATTGTAACTTCTGGTCCCAGTCTTCATGTTCTCCAGTGGCATCGTTCTCCATCCAGTTACTGAAGAAGGAAACATCTCCCTTTTTCTACTTCCAAACATGACTTGCCCAGTCCAAATCCAATGGATCACCAAGTTCTGTCAATGGACCTCGATATATATCACTAATACATTTGGACTTTCTAACTTCACAGCCACCACCTCTGCCCAAGCCACCACCCTCTGAATTACTTATGGAAGCTTTGCAGTTGGTCTTTCTGACTCAATGGAGCCCACCTCCAGGCCACTTGTGACATATTAGCCAGATGCATCACTTTAAACAAAAATCGTATCTCATAAGCTATACCAGATTCTTCACTGGCTTCTAGTTTCATGTAGGATAAAATCTAGCACCACGTTCAAGTCTACATGGTAGCGGTGACTCTTCCCCACACACTCTTCTGCTAAACCTTAGGCCTCTCCTGAGAATTCTTTGACAATGCCAAGCTCATTCTGCCTTGAAACCAACATGCTGACCCTTCTGTCAGTCTGGAATGTACTTCTTAGCTCCTTTGCTGTCCGGTTCTTTCTCAGCCTTTATATCGCATCCTCATTGGAAGCCATCCAGGAGCATACCACCCAATTATGTACCATTCTTTTCCTTCTAACTTTTCCCAGCTGTGCCAGCCTTCTCTTTCTTACATACTATTAAAAATCCATATTTTTAAAAGCGTGCCACTATTTATGGTCTTTCTTTATTACAATATAACCCCTATGTGAGAAAGAGTAAGAATTTCATTCGTATTATTTATTACTATAGCCTGAGGACTGAGCCCAGAACCTGGCATAGAGCTCATCTTGTCAGGTCTGCTGCCAGAGTGTATCTTAAACGCATGGTCTCCTCACCACCTGCCCTAACCTAAGCTGCTGTTATCTCTATCTGGGATGAACACAGTAGCCTTCCAGTTGGTGTTCTTACTTCAAATCCAGCCCAGCACTCAATAAATATTTGCCAATCCTAGTTTCTAAAAGATAGAAATACAGACTCTGTAGGAAAATCATCATTCTTTTTGCAAACACTAAAATAACAATGGACAATTCTCGGCATCTCTGGCTGCTCATGGAGTAGAAAGTGGGACGTTTTATTCAGTCTTAGGCACAATGCGGGTGAAGCACAGTGTGGAGAACAGCATTCAATCTTCCCATCCATGAGCTACTATGTTACTCATATTCCTAGCACTGCTGGGCTCCAAAAGAGAAGACAAATATTAAAAAAGCCTAGTGTCTTAACCACAGACACAGAAAAGAGTAACTTTAAAAGACCTCTATGATCTTGGTACTGTTTCTGACTGCATCAGAATAAACCAGTCTGGACACTTTCTTTTTTAATATTTTCTTTGTTATTTTTATTTTTTGTGTATGAGTGTATTGCCTATATGTGTAAAAACACCCATGTCATTTTAGAAGAAGGAATTGGAACCCCTAGAACTGGAGTTACAGGTGGTTGTTAGTTGCCATGTGGATGTTGGGATTTAAACCCAAGTCTTCTGCAGCAGCCAGTACCCTTAACCACTGAGCAATCTCTCCAGCCCCTCAGTCTGGACACTTTCCTCTAAGCCTGTGTCTGCTATGAGGTTAGAGTGTTGTAGATCCCAAACAGAAAACTCAAGTGCTGCAACAGAGATAGATCAACTGCTCCTTTGAACTAGGAATAAGATGATTGCTGTTCCTTATACTATTTTTCCATCATCAGATCCAGAAACAGTCTCATAGCTGAGAAGTGAGGGAGTGAATGGAAGACGTGTGCTACCCAGTGCCATTTTAAATATGCCAGGCCTAGTCTAGCCTTCACTTGAACTCCACTGATTGCACGATACCCCGGGCATTCTCCAGAGAGTGAGAACACATGTGCATATGAACCACAGTAGAAGGTTGTTGTTGGAGGCTCTGAGAGCTTGAAGCACCTGCTTCTTGCTTCATGTGAAGTGACTTGGAGGGAGAAATCATCCTGAGGTGACAGAAATAATTATGTAAGTTTGTCTGGAACTGACAAAAAATGCATTCGACTGGCACAAAGCAAACAAGACTGCCTTCTTCTGAGTTGGCACCAGGCAAGTGCCCCGAGTTAAAAGTCTAGCAAATATGATAGTGAATGTCGGCATTATTTTGACAGCACAGGGCCCTGTTCCGTTCCTCACCACCTCCCAAGTTAATTCAACACGGTTCTGGGACACAGCCTGAGTCTTGAGGGAATATTCCAGAAATCATCAGTGAATCTCATCATGGGTTTCCCTTCACTCCCCACAGATTTGTAGGCTGGTGTTGACCTCAAATCCATCCCAGTACTGAAACCTCAGAGCTTAATCCACTAAGTCGGTCTGGCTTTGAGCCCCAGAGAAAATGGGATTTCTATAAAATGTTCACTTTAAAGAGAGATTTGCTCCCATCACAGCTCCTTTTCTGCGTCACACACCATTAACTCACAAAACCCTGGCTATGGTCGGAGGCAGAGACTCCAGCTGGTTATGCATATAGGGCAAACTCTCGTACTAGCTATGTCTCTTAATGAGGCTCCATTGGATTCATTGGAGCAGTGGGTCTCTGCCTTAGTATCATATCTACAGTGCAAGGCACACCAGTTCACTCACTCCTGTGTCTCCTCTGAGTACCATAATTTGACAGAGTGACAAAAACATGGAGACTCCATTATGGCTCTGACTTCCCACCATTTCTTGCTATAGAAGTTTCAAGGAGAAAGCTTTGCCCACAGCCTTCCACAAATGTACATGCCAAAGCAGAAGCAATGTTTTCATCATTAGGAATCTATACTATGTATAGAAATCCCAGAAGCGTTTCAGAAACACTAGTGATTGTGGGTGCTAGATTCTCCTTTTTCTCTTAGAGAGTTTAGTGGTTATTTTCCTTCACCCAGGTCCTTCATTCGTTCGCCAGTATTCATCTTTCTTGACCAGTGTTTTGACCCTCTTGTAGACTGGGCTATCTTGCCAACTGGCTCTTCTAGGGGAAGTCCAAATAGGAGTTCAAAGTTGGGGGAAGAAAAGTCTGGTAGTCTTTTCTCCCTCTCAGTTTCACACTGTTTCATGGAGCAAGCATTTCTTCTGTAACTACGAATACACATCAGTAAATTCTTCCTCCATGGCTCTATTCTTACTTGGTTGATAGTCCACTATGTCTTCCCCATTGCCTCTTTAGCTCTGGGTATGCCTTACCATTCTTTGTGTCCCTTAACTCTAAATTTACCCACAGAAGCAGTTTATTGAGTGTTCCTCAGTTAAACCTTCTGCATGAATTTCTTCCTATTGTTCCAAGGAAGAACACCTGTGGTGTGGAGGGGTCCATCTTTGCCTCAGGAATTCTGCTTTTGCTATTTGGAAACATCATCATGCTACTCTTGTGTCTAGTATGGTTTGTCCTCATATTTTGGCTCCAGTAAATAGTTTCTGAATTGCCATGATCATGTTGTGGCACCGCTCTGATAACCAAATGGTGTCTTGTGATTTTTTAGGACTGGAAAATTTGACCAGTATTCCAGACTTCTGACTGTCCAGAATCCTGGCATCTAAAATCCAGCCAACAGTCTGCTGCCTCCTCACTTGGCTCATTTAGTTATCTATATAAATAGTACCTGTTTTGTGTTCTATTAATATTGATTATGCACACACATACACGCACACACAGTCACACAAAACAATTGTTTGTTTAGAAAACCAAGACAACCATGTTCCTGTTTTATCATAGCCTCCAGATAGTATATGTTAATGGTTTCCATGGATATCTAGCCTTTAACCCAATTCCTAGTACCAGGAATCTCCCCATTGTGTACCATCTTGTAAATGCTCATTGGCACATCACTAAAGGGAATCCCTTCTCATGAGAACTATTTAGTTTTATGTGTGTGTGTGTTTTCTAGATACTGCATCCTATCTCCTGTTTGGTCAGTAAATGATTATTACAATCTAATTGATACGTGGGTACCGACTTCATTGAAGTACACTGTTAACCAATCAGTGATGCCCCACACTTTTGAGGATCAACATGTTGGGGGTCCCATCACTCGGGGCCAGGCCGAGGGACCAAAGCGTCTCTGCTGTCAGGGGTGGGAGGGGGTGAGTAGGTGCGGAGTCAAGACACCATCTCCGGGAGTTGAGTGGAAAGCCAGCAATGGTGGTCTGCTGCAAACTCATTTACTCAAGAAAGAGCAGAGAGACTTATAGGTCTTGTTAGCCAATAGCCTTATGGGGTGGGGTCCTGACCACAGCCAATCGCAGTTTGCTCCCAGGTGGATCAGGTTCCCTTCAGGTGCTGGGCAGAAACTGGCTTCACAACCACCTGGTGTGGAGCAGCACACCCAAGAGAGCCGTTCCTCCATTCCTCCTGGCAGGTGGCCTAGCTGGGCCCACCCTGCGTTATGCTCAGCAGTAACAGAGTCACTTCATTGGCAGTTCTGAAACCTAGATAATAAAATAGACTTTCTACCTCTCAAAATACAGTTTTAAGTTTGATGTCTATAAACTATGGCCCCTGTAATCAACATAATCCCCAAACAGCAATGTCTGACTATACTTCCTATCTAAGACTGGCAGGAGGCTTTCTCCACAGAGCCTGTGGTTAGTCAGTATAGTGGTTTTTCCTTAGGCAACGAAGTCAGCTTTTGTTTCAGTTATTGAGTGCTGATATCTTCCCTTTACGATATAAAACAAAACCTTTTAAGCAATCTAAGAATAGAAGGAAGAGGGGTAATCTTTAACTCTGTAGCAAGTATCCTATTTAGTAGTGACACTGAGGAAGCATCCCTGTGGAAGGCAGAGGCAAGGTGACCTGCCATCACTGCGGCTGCTCACAGTGTGAAAGATCACATCGGGGAGACAAGGCAAAGAAACACCGAATGAACATTGGGATTCTGATCATTTTGCTATTTTCTAGGCAATCTCTAGCAGAAAAGTTCAAAAGAATTAACTTCCAAACTCTTACAACCAAAAAGATAGTTTAATAAGGTAGTTGGACGCAAACTGAACAAAGTAAGCTATCCGCAGTCATTTTCAACATTATTGACTGCTTTGCATATGCCAGGCAATATTCTGCATGCTTTATAGGTTTTACCTAATTATTACTAGCAATAACCCTTCCTATTTAAGAGGGGAACATACAGAGCCAAAGCAATATTAAGTTAAATTGCTTGCACATGACAAGGTTGTGTGTTAACCGACAAGCAAACCAATCAGAAGCCAACACCCTTAGTACTGCTACAGTGACCTCCAAACGTTCTTTTTGAAGGATCCCAAGAGGAAAATAGATTGAGAAATCACCTCCGCATACATAATTTTTTTTCGTTTTTCCAATTATATACATACCATCAAACAAATAAAAAGAAGATTTAAAGGATAAGGTAAAGATGAGCGAAACAAGATTTTCAATATATACTTGATTCTATATATGCATGACTGAATGGCCAAACTTCATCTTCTGAAGCCATCCTGAACTCAGGTGGGTCAACAAACATCCCTAGCTTGGTTCACCTGCCATGATACCTTAGATAGCATTTGCAGATTCTCAAATGCCCCTGACTGTTGGCAGACTTCTGTGCCACCCCAAAAGCTAACTTCTTGCCCCTCATGCCAAGATGACCAGATAACAACCAACACTGGCAGGCTAGGTCTTAGGTGTGGGAAAGGAGCACTGGAGAAGGAGTCATCGTCACATGTATGGATGTCCTTGTATGTGCCCCACTGCTGCTGTCCAAGATTACTTTCCTCTGAAAGCAGAGCCCGAAGTCTGAACATGGCTGAAGGCAGTTTATTTGGGAGACTACAGAAGAAGGAGAATCAAAGTGGGAGTGTGAAACAGGAAGAAGGAATAGACATAAAGGTAGATGTTGCTGTTGGCCATGGGGCTCTGCTTAACTTCTGGTGAAGGCAGAAGGCATCCTAGGAATCTTTCTTGAAGGATAGAGCTGCGATATTTGTCATAAAATATAACCCACCCCTCCCCAGTAAAGAGTTATCTCTGGGGCATTGACTCCCTCACACTTGCATACTGTAGGACTTCTTAGCCATCAACCTTAGAGCCACTTATATGTGTCCAACAAGACAGTAATGGGAACAGCAACAAACAAGTAGCTGTGATTTGTAATTGCAACTCTACCACGGAGAAGAAAACTTCTGGGGTGCAGGCTTCCCACGATAATCAGAGCTTCAGAAGAGGAAATACAGACACTCGATGAAGATACCCTTTGTCTGTCCTGATGATTGTGGCTTTGCTCAAACTGACAATTTAAGTCCGTGACGCCAATAACCATGGCTGCTTTACCAAGATGCATTGATTTCAGTTCTCTCGGGAGCCTCTTGACTTCTGTCTCCTCCTGTATCATGAGAGTGACAAGTCACAAGTGTCCCGGTGAATAAGGTCAAGAGCAACAAAAAGAGGCTATTTCCTGCCCCAACTTCGTATCCTTCATGTGTGATTGCGTGCTGGGGGATGACAGCTTCCGCTAAAGTGAATGCAAGCACAGAGCTGTGCTTTAAGAGCTGTCGGCTTTGTGATGTGATGAAGTAACCCAGAGCCCCCAGCTGTGGCTCCTGCCCTCCGTGACCCCCTGACCTCTGCATCCACAGCCCCTTTCACTGGCAGATTACAAAGGTAGACAAGATATTGGATTCTCGGGTTTAAAGATCCACTGATGACACTTAAGGTCCCTCTGTCTTAATCTGTGCCTGGCTATCCCTGTCCTCCTGTTTTGTCTCACATCAACTCCTCCAAACCTCTGGGACCTGGGACACTTTAGAAAGCAAGTCTATGAGCTCCTTGTGCTTACAAACACTCGCTCTGATCGAGTTCAATCTCCCCATTTCTCCCTGCCTTCTCCCTCTCATTAAAAATCACAAACCCCTCCCTTCCCCTCAGGTGATTAATGTACTTGGTCCTTCTGCAAGCACAAAGTATCATTCCTTCAGGCCACAAGATTTGATAAAGAAATGAATCTTTGAGATTATTAATTCCCTGGGCTGAGATTTTGTTTAATAACTGTTCTGTCAGTGATAGATCTGAAGAGGTAAGGTGTGTGTGTGACAGAGGGAGGAAGGAAGGAGGAGAGGAAAGGAGGCTGGGAGGCTAGGAGAGAGACAGAGACAGAGACAGACAGACAGACAGACAGGCACACACACAGAGAGGGGGGGGGAATGAATTTGATCATGGCCAAGAGATGACAGGCTGGTTTTGCAAAGCACCTCTTTATCCACAGTTGGAGAAGAGTGACAAATCACCACTGTCCCCCAGCCCATCTCCCCACCGCACTTTCTGCACTATCTGATTAGGCCCACACCAGCCAATCACAGCACATGATTTGAGAAATATTTCCTCCTTGGCATTCTGGAGAACAATCCCTTGCTGAAGGAAAAACTACATTATAAAATAAATGGAAAAGCATCAATCAGCTGGGGAAATGTATTCTACTTTGTTGGAAGCAAGTGAATGTTTTTATTTAAATGGGACTGAAGACAGAAGTTTGATATCCCCTCCCCCAAGATATCAGAACAGAGCAGGGAAGTATTTGCACTCGGGCTGTGACCCTTCCCCCTCAGGTTGAGGTCGCCCGAAGCCACACATGCCAGATAATTGCCAGTGAGACAGGATGATCAGTAAATACCTTGTCCAATTTTGGTGTGATTTGGATCAAAGTACAAAAGTGATTTATTGTTCACCGATGGCCTCTGCCCTCAACTCTCGTCCCTTGAATGGAAGAATGAGTAAGTTGTAAGCAAGGAAATCTTTTGCTCCACTGGAATGTATTTACCCTCATCCCTTCAGGCCTAACCCAGTGATTCTCAATGAGTGACAACTGTTTAAACCAGAGGCACAGCATGTTTACCTTCTCAGCTCTTGTATGGGGGAAGAGACTTCACTCAGGAGGATTTGGCCCTACCAGAAATCAGATCTGCTCACTGAGGCATTGAGTCACTTGCTAGCCTGCCTGATCCTTCTCCTCCTTTCTACCCTCCCCCTGGCCTCAAAGATAAAGAAACCGCTGTATTTGGATGACTCGTAGGTCTGTGCACTCAATCCAGAGGGAAATAACTCTCTGGATGAATGAGAGATGTCATTTCCAGGCTGAAGAGTGATTCACAGCCTTGCCTTTTCCTAACGGGGCCTCAAGGCCTGGTGCTCTCACATCAGCCTGCTGCAGTCTCACAACCCATGCAAAACCCATCACGTTGGCCTGGAGGAGCCTCCCTCCACCTCCGTGCCTGACTTCAGGCCGAGAGTGAAGAACTTGACCTCTTGTTTCCTGCAGGATTTGGTAAAAATATCTATTGCTTCCTGTTTATGGCACCTCAACATGCCTACATGAGAACAATTAATAACTCAATGCAACTATGATGCAATTTTCTTTTTCTTTTGTTGTTAAAGGATTCGGGTGTCCATGACAGAATATGTATTACTATGTTAACCTGGATTGGCTCCAGGCAAAGTTGCGAGGAATGCTAAATAATGTCTCTCAGTGCCTGTGGTCTTCTATCCTGTTACATCCTATCCTTAACACCAGGCTCTCTACCATGCGCATGCACTCACATGCACACACACCACACGCACACCACTATCATAAAAATTCACTCATACTCAGAAACATCCAGTTTACCTGCCAGTCCGTATTCCCAGTTTCCTAGACTAGTCTGTTTTATCGCCACCTCCTTCCCAGCGCTCACAGCCAGACTATGCTTGATTTCTTCCATTCATAAAAAGTCAGCTCTGTCCTCTCTTCCCCATCCCAGACCAGGGACTTTCCGCCTTCACCTATCTGAAATCCACCCGGACGCTGTCCATAGTTGCAGTTTTGGTGAGCTTCCTCTTCAGTACCTTCTCTTCTCATTCCTTGAATTTTCAGACAAACAAAATATTTTATTGCTTTTCACATTTACTTTTTTCCCTCAACCAGGTTCTGAGCGTGACTAAAGGCAAGACGCTGACCTGCAGTTATACATGTGTGCACACACTTCACCAAAAATGTTTTCTGCGATGGAAATAGGAGTGAGAATACTTCCACAAATCTTGTGGGTATTTCTAGGGACTTTCACAAAAACCCTGGAAGAGCAAATGTGGACATAGAAAAGAGTTTGAAATCAGATCACCTGGTTCCCACAAACGGACGGTAGCCTCTGCAATTCCCCTCACCATTTTGATGTGAAGTATTGCTATTCTTGCATGTTAACTGATGATAATAAAGGTTAGGAAGTATGGCAGTGAGCTGGATAGGGCATGTAAGGAGCTGGCAGAGTCATCCCTCTATAAAATACAGTCCACAGAAGCCACACCACAACAGTTCCCCTATCTTCTAGGATCTGCCTTGTTACTGACTGAGAGCTCAGTTCAAAATTACTGGGGTCCATTGACTCTGGGCTTTTGTCTTTTGTCCCCGTCTGTTCCTCTAGCCCCAAACGAGCTGATCACATTCTTTGTTTCCCCACTTTTCCCTTTCTCCTTTCTTAATCTCGCCTTTGAAAAGCAGTCACATAGCATCGTTTCTTCTCGCCAACACACATGAGAAAAATTAAATATTTGAAAAGCCTTCATTCATGACATCAATCCAAAGGGTATCAACAAGCCGTCAAGGGCTACCCTTCCATAAATGCAGCTGCTATAAAGCACCTATGCCTGGTAACCATCTCCCTAGCAACAGAGCTCCTGATGGCCAATGGGCAATGCACTTGAAGCACTGAGTTTTTGTTTCCAAAGCATGTCTGCTTCTGCTACTTTGATTAATCAACATTACCCCTTTGGGTGTGTGTTTAAGTGAAATAATAGAAGACTGTTCAGCTATAGTAGAATAACAAAGGGTTTTGTGAATATCCAGATGGAAACCTCCCCACAAATTATAATGGATTCTGTTGAAAGGTAAAAGTTAAAGTTTTCTCTTTTCTTTCTGCCCACATTCTTGTAAGCTACTATGTTCAGGAAAATGACCTTTGATGAATCTTTCTCTCTGTCTTAATAAAATTTAAAAACAGCTCACACCTTCCAGCTTTTTAATTTTTAAAAAAAAATTTTAAATATATTTTTAAATTTTATGTGTATAAATGTATTGTCTGCATGCATGTAAGTGTGTCCATGTTGTGCGATGCCCATGGAGATTAGAAGAGGGTGTCAGATGCCATGGAACTGGAATAGGCTATTGTTAATGACCACTTGGGTGCTGCAAGAGCAGTCAGTGCTCTTAAATACTGAGCCATCTTTCCAGTCTTTCTAAATTTTTTTTTTCTGCTTAGAAAGTATGAGATCCTACGGATACATCTGTTCTTGACTTTCAAGAGCAATAGCACAGTGCCCAAAGGAACCTTCCAGTGATTCTGAGAACTCAGGTTTTTGAGATTCCTGGGTCTAGAGACTAAGTTTTGAACTTGCCTTCTGTGCTCTGGCTGTGGGGGTTAACATATCTTAGAAGATACATTTCTTAGGTACCAATTTTCTTTTCTCCATCTCTCCATCAAAATCATTTCCTCTGCTTTAGAAAATTCTTAAGATTCTATGGCACTAAGAAATTGTCTCTCTTCTTTATTTCACATGGGGACCAGAATTCTTGGTACCTGTTTAATGTCCATCAAGGTCCTCCTCCACTCTTGATGAAGACCCCTTAAACAAAGCAAACAAAGCACTCTTAAAATACAGTATCCATTAGTTTCAATGTGACTTTCTCCTCCAAGTCCCTAAACCATTTTTGGTAAAGTGAAATCACTTCAATAGCAAATTCATGACTTTTACGTCTAAATGTAAGTGTCTATCAGGGAAAGATACAAATAAGCCCATGTGCTTGGTTTGGGATGTTATTAACATGAGCTAAATGTCATTTCTTTTTTGCCTCATAATGTTTATTTTAAAGATGGTTGATTGAATGGTTGGCACTGAATTTTCCTCTAGGCTTAAGAAAGAATTCTATATTGAGGGGCGTTCTATTAACAAGCCTGCCTTTCACGGAGTACTAGAAGTCACCATTAGGTGGCAGACCAGCACAATATGAAAAGAGATAGTCCCAGGGGGCCAACTCCAGGCCTCCGTTAATGGCTTGATTTTCCACTTACAAGCAAGAAAATGCCATGGAAACTTTTGTTTTCTTCTTTGAGTGAACAAGGAGGGAAAGGGATGGGGGGAGCCACGAAGTCCCCTTCCACTGTGTGCTGTCTGCTGCCCCATAACCACATCTGGACATTATAAATCACGCATTATTGCAGTTAGCATTTTCTAATCTTAGCAACAGCCCCATTTTAAGCAAAAGGGAGCCAGCGTGATCTGCTTAGTTTAAAAATGACTAAAATTACAAGTGAAGGAAGGAAAGAAAATGATTGAAACAGAAGGGAAGACAATGGTGGAATGTCGCTGTACTACTAGTACCAGACAAGTAACTTTGGAATGCAATAGATTGCTGGTTCCGGCCTCCAGTCAGTTCTCTCACAGTGTGTGGTTCTGCTTGTACTCTGCAGACTTGAGGGAACACTGGACTCTTACTAGGAAACTCCCTCTTTGATAAAAGCCATTCTGTCTGATACCTCTACCCCAACAGCATCACCTTTTATCACTATTACTTTTTAATCTGGGCCATTGCTTGGTATTCCACAGATCCTGCTTAGAAAAGTTTCCACAAGTTGCCTTTCAAAAGGTATCACCTGTGGGGTTCAGAGGCACTGTGTCCTAGCTCAAGGGAGTCTGATGCCTCAATCTGTCTTCCTCCCACATTCCCAAGCTCATGGGCCTCCATACAAAGTGCCTTCAGTCCATTTGCACAAGGACCTGTCTAATCTCATTAGATTTCTCATTTTCAGTATAATACTGTCATGGTGCTGTGCACCAGTGCCCCAGATTAGTGGCTTGTCAGAATGGTGCCCTACTAATGAGCTAATCCAAATAAGGCTCAAATCCCAAATCAGATTTAAGACGATCCAGTCTGGGTAGAATCAGGGAGGGGAAATGCTGGCCCAAAGAACAAGCTTTCATTTTCTTTGTGTTGCCTTAAAGTAAAATAGAGGGAGTGATGTCAAATTCTCGAATTTTTTTCTCCTTTGCACGACATTAACCTCTACTGCACAATTGGGAATAATAAACAGAAAAGAGTACATCTGTATGGATTGGTATAAATTTACCTTAGAGGATTAGAAACACACACACACACACACACACACACACACACACACACACACACACACACGCGTGCCCGCAAGCTTAATATATTCAGCAGATTTATGTCCTTCACAGCTTCTCGTTTTTCTGATTTTCCTGTGAGTGTGGCTTTATGACCTTGCAGATTTTCAGCATGATGTGTTTCTGAGGTGACCTGAGAATGTAGGGTTAGGTCAGAAAATGTATTTTAAGCTTATTTGTTTCCCTGTTTTCCCTCAGGGTAAAGCTGGACTCCAGAAATCCCGATATGTATAATAGCAATGTTAAGGCCAAGACCTTAAACACAGGAAGTAGGAAACCAGAATGCAGTCAGAATCATTTGGGTTTCAGGTGTGCTTAAAAATGAAGCACTGGCTTTCAAACTGCCATTTAAAGTGGTTTCTTATTTCAGCACTCTTCTGTGTTTTTTGGAGAACAAGAGAAATTTTCTGTTGGTAAAAAGCAGTTTATATAATGACCTAGAGTGAGCCAGCACAGGACCACAGAGAATAGTCACTTCTCCTCTGTGGCTGGTGCCTCATATGCCACATAGTTGTGGCTTTGGAGTCTCTCACCTTGCTCTTGCACAAAGCCCAACAAATATAGCTGGACATTCTAGAGTCAAGTGCAGCCAAGCAGGACAGCAGCATGCCAATGTGTGTATGTGTGTGTGTGTGTCTGAGTCTGTGTGCACATCCGTAATCACGTGTTTACATGTGTGGAGGTCAGAGGAAACCATGAATGTCATCCCTCAAGTGTTGTCCATTTGTGGGTGCAGAGAACAGGGTTCTCACAGGACTGCAATTTGCCAAATAGGCTAGTGTGGCTGGCTAGCAGGCCCAGGGGATCATTTGTCTCTGCCTCACCAGTACTAGGATTAAAAGTGTAGGCCACCCATATACCCTGTCGAGCTGTATTTTAACATGGATTCTGGGGATCAATTCAGGTTCTCAAAGGTACATATTTATCAAGACTCATTGATTATACACTTCAGATATGTGAATTTCATTGCATCAAGATTACTCCCTCAGTTGCAAAATGTCTCCCTTCCCTTTTGGGTAGATAAGTTTACAGAACTGTCATGAAAAGTAAATACAACAGCCAGAGAGAGCTGTTCTGTGTCTCTTTTGCCTAGATCACTGCAGTTGAACTTGAAGAAAATCAGAACGACATACTATAATGCCAAAGATAGTTGCTCTAGATAATAATGCTGCCTTGTAAGCATTTTGCTGACTGAGCCATCATCCCAGTTCATCATTATGTTTTGACATACAGGTTGAGTCAGTTTATTGCACGAATGGCAACCTCCCGGCTCCTCACTGACCACTGTGTTCTGTGACGTTCCTGTTGGTCTTCATCTCAGTGCTTTCTAAACGGTGTGTTGTAGTCCATTCCCTGAAGTTTTCAGCAATATTGCACCAGTGAAGATCAAGGAAATGCTTTAGTTTTGTTTCTCTGCATATTTTATACCTCCAGTTCATGTTTTACATGTTGCTTTTACGTCATAAGTTAGCAAAAGAAATGTTGCTTTTCTTTGGTGTTTAATGCAGTGTTATTGCTTTGTAGCTAACATGCATGTCCATTCATTGAGTTGAAGCTTGAAGGTGTCAGAAATGGCAGCTTCAACTCTCATCTTCGACAGCTCTTTACCTTCTCCACAGCCAACTGTGGAGCACACAGAATTGTATTCATGCCTGCACTCAACTAGTTCCTCCCTCATCAGGCTGGGTGACCTATTAATTCCATTTATTTTCCTATATAGCGGGGGAGATCATCATGAGAAATGGGAATACAGACATCCAAAGACCTGTACTTATATTCTCACAGTATCTTTATTCCTAATAACCTCAACTTGGAAGGAGGTTTCAGGTGCCCACAACTACTGAGAGGATCAGAAAATTGTGGTATGTTCATGCAAGGAAATACTACTCAACAGGCAATAGGAACAGAACACTGGAAAACACAATGTAAAGAATCTTAGAAGCACTGTGCTAATGGAAAGAGGTCAGATTCAAAGGCTGCCCACCACATTACATAAAATTCTAAAATAGCAAAATCATGACTGAAAACAAATCAGTGGTTGACTAGAGGTGAGGCCTGGTGCAGAAGCAGAGAGAAACCTTTGTGGTAATTAGAGATATACTAGGTATTATTTTAGCAATAAATCACATAAAGGCACATATTTATCAAAACTCAGGGATTATATGCTTCAGATAGGTGAATTTCACTGCATGCATATAAATTATTCCTCAGTCGCAAAATGCCTACATTCCCTTTTGGATGGATACGTTTTCAGAGTTTATAGAACTGTCACGAAAGGCAAACTCAACAGCCAGATAGAACTGTTTTGTGTCTGTTTCACTGAGATCACTGCAATAGAACTCGAAGAAAATCAGAATGACATACCACAATACCGGAGACAGTCTAGATAACAATTCTGCCATATTTTGTGACAAATTCACAGCCTTCTTTAGTTTCCTTGCTTAGTGCCTGGTGGGACATGAACACACTCCGATCAACATAACAGTCAGCTTCTATGCTAAGCTGCTTTAGCTAACCACACTCAAGGCAACTACCTCCCATCTTCCTCTTCCCCTTGCCCTAACCAGATCCCAGTAATAGGAGTACCACAACCTGTCTTCTCAGCCTCACCCAGGAATGAGGGGCGAATGGATGATCATTTTCCTTTATGAACTATGACACAGGCCCATGGCCTCACCCCTGGAAGAAAGCCTCTCCTGCCAATCCTTTCAAACCTCCAGGAAAGAAATGAGAGACCTGCTATTGCCTCTCTGCCTCCCTGCTGACTCTAATTACCCAGCCTGGAATTTTACAATACCTCTTTCTCCGCCTGCCCCCCAGTTCTAACAGCTACCAAGCAGTCGGTCTGCAGACTTTGGCTGGTTCTTTCTTTTGTGTGCCCACTGCTGCCGAGTGGATTGGTCTCCTAATGAGTTCTGACACTAATGGAACTGTGAGACAGCGTGATTATGGAGGTCCTCCCCACATGCAGCTCAGACCTGGCAGGAAATGACCCGAGATTCTGCATCCTTCCACCCTGCAAAGAATCCTGTTGAAGCCATCTTCAGCGGCCAGCTGGAGCTTCCCCCACCCCCACCCCTTTTGCAGTCCAGTTTCCTCTTCCCTCCATCATCCTGCAGGTGGCTGAAAATAAGATTTTATGGCCTGACGCATGGAGGGTTAGTTGACAACGCTGGAGACCCACTTTAATTCAGGGGGTCCGTGGAGCATGGAGGTGAAATTGGAAATGGGAACTGAGACCCATAAAAAACAAAGACTTTCCCAACTTGCTTTTAAAAAGTGATCCAAGGAGGGAAGGAACTAGGGACGGGATGGTTGTTTTCTATTAGATGCTTAACAACGTGTGTAAGTGGAGGTGATTTAAGAAAAAACAACATGTGCTTCTGTAATCTCCATGTTGCGTGCTGTACAGGTGTAAGAGACTGGAGCTAACTATTGAACTGTGAGCTAATTATAGCAAGAAACAGCTGTTGTCCTCTAATGAGGAAAAGGCAGCCTCAAGATGCTGCTCTGCCGGGAAGCCTGTTGCTGTGCTTGTTTTTAGATTGCTTATCCGTTACACAATATTCCCCACCACACACTCGGTCACTGGCCTGTTCTCACATCTACTCCAGCAGGTGATAAGTAATTTTCGCCTCACTGTGTCTGGAGAGAGGGATATGTCCCCATTTTATTAACCTCTATGCTCCTTTGATTTTTTTTTTATTCCCTAGCAGTGTATAATTCCTGGCCACCCCCCGAATTGTGTATTGGCAGGAGGGGTTCCCCTTTCTATTCCCCTCTGATTTCTTTCAGCCTGCTCCCATTTTTCCCCATTTCCAGAACAATCAGATATTCCCAAAGCTGTCAACTATTTATCATGTGATGTAGACGCTTAGCAAACCACATTTTCTGTGTCTTAGTGCTATGGTTTTCTCTCTAGCTCCCCATCTCTTTAGTGGATGGAATGTAGAGCTCAGAGGGTCTGTGGGTGAGTAGAAATTTGACTCTCCGTTTAGACTTCAGTGCAAACAAATTGGGATGTGTTTGTTTAAAATGGTTTTTTGAGAAATGTTACTAAATCTGGTGTTCATGGTGATACAAGTATTTAGAACTCACAAAGTCTCAATATCTCACCAGGTGGGAACAGAGCTGAAATCTAAATAAGCTGAGGAGGCAGGTGCTCTGCTTCAGTCCTCAAAGCACAAATGCTTCTTTTTGACCAAATGAAGGGTAGGCAATTTATAGTGACCATTTGTTTCCCACCGTGTATAAAGTATTATTTACTGTGCAATTGAATTAAAAACAAGGGCTTGCTATAGCAACCACCCTAACAAGAGGCACTATTCACTGGCTGCCTTGGAAGCCCAGGGTTCAGGAGCCCATTAAGCACCTTTTTGAAAGCACTTGTCGGCAAACCGGTGGCATATGCGTCTTTTATGGCGTGTACAAGGCGGGGCTTGTACAATGAAAGGTTTCTCTACAGACCGTGTTGTTTTCGGAAGGGGAGGGGGAGTGCTGGCAGCTATGTTGTTCTGTAGTTTGGGATTAGTAGAAATTTAATTGAAAATAAAACACAGAGCAACTGTAGTGGCTACTGAGGGAGAACAAAGGGTTCTTCAGGAGCCAGCCCCACCACATGGCGGCCAGGGGGAGGCTGCTGCGGGCCTCATCTGCTGCTCCCACCCAGTGCCCAGAGCCTGGGAATGAACCCCTTGGTCATTACCCATCCCCAGTCACTGTTTGTGACCCAAACATTCCTGAAAGGGCCAGGGACAGTGCTGGAACATAGATGGGGAGAGTGAGATTAATTTATGATTTGGTGCTTGTCCCATATTGGCAGTCTTATTTCTTCTCACTCCATAAACGCTCCTGTTCTCCTCTGTACTTCCTAATTCTCCTTATGTGGAGACTGCTTTGCTCCCACATAAGAGCTCTAAAATATCCCTCCTTTTGATAAATACATTTTTGTTTATTCGTTGAGAATGTCATGCATGCATACAATGCAGTTCCATCATATTTACCCACTGCCCGCCCCCAGCTCCTCCTAAATATCCTCATGTCCCCATCAATTTCAGATCATCTTTTTCCCTATTTTTTATAACCCATTGAGTCTAGTGCTGCCCATATGTGTGGGTGTGGAGGGGACCAACCACCCGAGCATGGTCAACCTGCCAGGAGCCAGACTCCTAAAGAAAACTGATTCTCTCTCCCTCAGCAGCCACTAATCCCCTCCCCCTCCTCTTCTTCTTTCTCCTTCTTTCTCTCCCCTTGATGATTTCTGAAGATGTAGATATTAATTTTAATACACTACAGGTAAAGATCAGGGAGGAACAAGGACCAAGAGGATTTTATTCCCCTTCAGACAGTAACCCAGGTCTCTGACTCATGTGACTCATGTGACTGATTCTCTCAAAGCTTCCCATGTATTAGAGACAGACAACTTTTTCTGCTGCTTTTATCTCTTTCTGTCCCTAAACAACAGTTACCGTGTGTTTTGCCTCGAGCACTTCCAGCATTGAGTAAACCTCCATGTGAAGGTGACATTTGATGAGTGTCTCTTTCCTTCCCGCTCTCCTCTCTAGAATGGCAAAGGTTACTCCTCGGTAATACTAGTTTCCTGACTATGACTGGAAGCCACAGCATCTCTGTCTTCTAATGTCTGGGAAGCTTATGACACAGAGGCCAGGTCCCTCGGCTCTCTTGATTTGAAGTGGCTATCTCCTAAGTATTACATTCTCATAAATGTTAAGCTTGGTGTAGTCCATGGTTTTCCTGCACTGCTCTTTCGTCATCACTCGGGGATTCTTTTTCACATAAGTGTTAAGTATTTTATATGGACGAATGAATGAATGAACAAGTGAATGAATGAATTTGTGTTCTGCTTTAGAAGACAGCAGTTGGCATTAACCTATTTGTAGATGAAAGAATGCAGCTTAAAACATAACTTCCCAAAGTGCTAACTAAATCCTTTGAGAAACTTAGATTTAGAGGAGTCTTTGATTCAAATTATACTTTAAAATAGTTCAGAAAGGAGAAATACAAACAGCCCAGGGAAGCATTCCTAATTTGACAGTTCTGCTTTTAGAGGAAGACATATTCTGTGTAGAATACAAGTCCACAATTCCCCACCCATTTCTGAGGAACTACAGTTTTTCTTAACTCATTTGGTACTGACAGGAGGCTGTTTAGAACACTTGTTTTTAGCCTCCAAATGCAGCTTTCACCAGCACCTCTGTAAGTGCGTGTATGAATGCTTGACGAGAGCCCCAATGTGATGGTGGTGGGGATGTTAGGTAAGAGAGGGCGCAATCATCAGAGTCATCCCATTTCTAAAAGCTAAAAAGATCCTGGATTTCAACACTTTAGAGATCCAGAAGGAGTTCAGAGATCTACAAGATGAAATGCTACTTTAGAATGTTTTGTGCCATGGCCAGGCTGCCAACAGGACCGAAGAGTCAAAGATCGTGTTATATATAAGCGATCCTGATACTAAGATTTTACAGACTGTAATTTCAAGGTGTGGATTCCAGGTCCACAAACGCACCATGAACCCTGGCCAGGCTGGTGGCACTATCACAATGTAAGAACATGAGGAAAGATTGTACCATCACATGTATTCTCCAGGGATTCACAATCACATGAGTGTCTTTTTATTGTCTGGGAATTTTGCTTAGGCATATAACATGTTTAGACGGAATCCACCCCGCTCTTCCCTTGTCTGCCACTTTTCCCTCCCAACTTGATGTGTTCTTAAAAAAAAAAAACAAACATTTTTGTGCCACCACTATATGCATGGATGGACGGAGGGCCGTCTGCTGGAGTATCTGTAGCCACTTACAGGCAGTCTCATTGATGAAAACTGACTCTCCTTCCTCCAGCAACCATTAGTTGCCAATAGTTCCTCAGCTACTGGTGGGACTTCATGAGCCCCTCCCCGTCCATGTTGGGATTTTGTCTGACTTGATCTCGAACATGTCTTGTGCATGTGTTAACAGCCCCTATGAGTTCATGCATGCGATGAAATGGAACACCTGGATTCTTTTTATTTTATATGAATGAATGTTTACATGCATCTGTGTCATGCAAAGCCCACAGAGGCCAGAAGAGGGTGCTGGGAATTGAACCTGAGTCTTCTGGAAGAGCGGCAAATGTTCTTAACTGATGAGCCATCTCTCCAGTCCCATACCTGAATAGTTTTACAAGTGACCAAAAATTCACTTACTGGGGTATTTAAAGCATGCTTTAGTTTCAGATGCATTTGAAGTTTCTTTTCTTTTAGTTTTTCTCTACCAACACTTTGGAAAATCAAAAAGTGATTTCCCAAGTACAACCACTAAACAGACACAGACCTTCAGAACACGGAGCGTTTCTGGTAACAATGGGGATCCACCTGGTGCCTCTGTAGCTGCACTGTATTTTCGTGGGTAAGCAGCCCTCTGACCACTTGGCACACCAGTCAGGGACGGCAGTACTGGGGAAGGCTTGGATCAAAGAAATGTTGAAGTCATAGCTTGAGCCCAAATGCCAGGTGTGGCAGGATGCATCTTGTCCTCTAAAAAGCCACAGTGATCTTGGATATTAAATGGCCTTGAAAAATCGAGCCACTGTAATACCATCACTCTTTCCACTGTGAAAGCAAAGAAATGGGTGTAGACCTGCCAGGGACAGACTGTAGGAGTTGGGCTCACTCGGCACCTCTGGGACAAGAGCCTCATTCTGTTTGTTCAGGCCCTCAGAGCACACCTTATTAAAGTTTCTGCTAACACGAAAGCTACAGATCTCACCCTATCAATAAAAGCTGATGTTCAACAAATTATGTGCCTGGCAGGTGAACACCAAAAACCACAGTCTGGACTCTATCGGTTAGAAAGCCTGTGGGCACCATGGAGTTTACATGTGCAAAGCTTTGAACAAAGGCGACTTCAGGGCAAGGTTAAGCCTGAGTGTGGGAGAGTTTGCCAGGTACTTTTCTATTCTCATGCACTGCAATTCCATGAGCTAAGAATGTTTTGCCAGTGTGTTTGCTGTGTCCTTTCTTCACAGCAGTAAACAGACATGAAATTTGTTAAGCAGAGCACAAGGAACCAAAGGCCTATTTCAGTCTAGGCTTGCTTAGGGGACTCATCCGCTTTCTTCATCATGTCCCACAGAGTCTTTGTTAATAGGAATTTTGTTCCTGTCATGGGACCTTTCCAGGCTGCTGGCATTCTTATCACCAAGGGGACAAATTCTATTTTAGGAAAAATAGCACCTCTTCTCTTCCAATGGATCTGCCAGCCTAGGAACAGTGGGAAAGTACCACTCACAGCCCTGGCTGGAGAGGTGGCTCATAGCATCAGGTCTGCAGACTGTGAATGGCCTGCCGTCAGTAAGCGATGACTTCCCTGGGAAATGACCTGAAGAATCTCAGTAATGAAATTCCACGCAGGAGTCTTGAAAGGCCTGCTAGTACCAATCCATTCTAGAGTCAACTCAGAGCACACTCTGCCAAGCATGAAGTGGAGCACTTTGGAAGCATGCTTTGACATGGCTTTAAACAAAGAAGAGCAAGCCTGTGCCCCGGACTTTGATCTTGTCTCCTGGCTTCTCAAAAAGGACGACACACTAATTTCTTTTGTGAATGCTGTCACATATTAAATTTCTGACCCAGCAGAGGTCAACTGGTGACTTTGCAGGTGGTGACCAGTGGAGATTCCAAATTTTATGACACTTTGGAGAGAACAAGAATAAGATTTGTGCTGAGATTGTTTTTATTTTATGCCCCCGCCGCAAGGAAAGAGGCAACTAGAATTGCTGCTCTAAAGCAAACTTATGGTCTAAACCGACCATAATGGAATAGAAACTCCTCTTTTTGATTGTATATATCCTTTTTCCTAATTGTGTGTGTGGGAGAGCCAGTTTCCACATGGAGCAGGTAGGTGAGCCCAGGCTGTCTAAATCTCATTTTGCAATCCTTGGCAGAGATGCACAATACCATTATGCCTTCGAAATGTCAGCTGAGGTAGACACCGGCTGCAGATCGGAGGTGCCAGACACCTGCTGCCTGGGCTCTGAGCTGTGCTTCTGTGGGTTGCTGGCTTATCCACAGCCTCTTTCCAGCATATGCTGACCCTCCAGCCCAGCTTCAAGTTCTGTGGACATATTTCCCTCCACTCTGAACACCCATCTTTCCCACCTGGTGGGCTTCCCCTGGAGCTTCAGTGGGGGAAGTCTGTGTTTTCATTAAGTACGAAAGTCCTTAACTCCTCTGATGCTCTCCTTTGTTCCCCAGTCCCTTCTGCCCAAAGCTCTGGACTTGCAGTCATGAACACCTCTATGAGACAGCAATTGCTTTGAACACCACTTCCCTTACAAGACAAAGTTTTTAATCAAGGAGAAAACTAGGCTAGCGAACCTATAAGTCAGGCTAAAGTCATTGATGGGTGACCGTATCATGTCTTTTCATCCACAAGTAATTTTTATAAATGGTTTTGTTTACCTTGTCTAAGAATTATTTGGGTGCAACTACTTCTAAAGTCAAATAGACCCTGAAACTTCAATTAGACTGGTACCCAGACTTACTCTCCCTTGTAGTGGAGAGTTTTTGTATGTGTGTGATTGGTTAAGCTTCCCAAAAGTTTAATTTGGAACTGAATGCAATAAATATGAGATAGCATTTATTGAGCACATACAATGTGCCAGAAACTAATAGCTCAAGATGATCCCTTTCATACTCATAATAGACCTATTAGGGTGGCAGTGTTATTTACAGATGGAAAATCTAAGAAATGAAGTCACAGAGAAATTAATTTATTTTCTATGTGCCACACAGCATAATTATGGCAAAGTTCATGTGTTAGTAGTAAGTAATGATCACAGCAGTTATTGCAATGCACATAGACTGTTTTCTCTGGGTCAGGCTGGAAGTTTGAGAATAAAATTGTTAACTCAGTTTTTCTCACAGTTATCCCATTTTACAGATGAGAAAATTGTCACAGAGATAGGTTAAGTCATGTGCCCAAGTTAATACAGCCAGTGATTGGCAGGACTGAACCGGAACCTGGAGCCTTCTTCCAATTTCCATGCTTTTAATCAGATTCTGTCATCTCTGCTATGTTCCGTATATAGTCACTTTAGTCTTTGCTTTTGTTGATAAATGCTTTGTAGTGCTGATTATAAAGCTTAGATGATATAATCTAGCTGAAGTGCCTAGCATACAATAAAATATCATAGCAAATATTACTTACTGTTATTTATTATGATAAAAATTCAGACTATATGACTACTTTCCCAGTGGAAAATAGAATAAGAACACATTTTTACCTTCCTTGAAGGACCTGAGAAAGAGTACCCAACAACAGATAATTAATAGAATCATATTTGATGATGGGTACACTGATGGACCCTGTTACTGCCACTCTTTCTCTCTAAGACTTTGAAGCACTTCAGCCAATTTCTTTCCTTTGTGACAGTCATTCACGGCAAATCTTGGAACCAAAAATAAGTCAAGCAAAAAAGAAGATGGGCTAGTTATGAGATTTGAAGTAAAAAAAAAAAAAAGCCATGTAATAGCCTCTTCTTTCTAAAACACTGGTGACGATCCTACCTTGTCTAAGCTTCAGAGGGCCTGAGGGTCAAGTGAGATAGCCAGCATATAGACCCTCTGTCAGATGTATGCCCTAACCACAGTGGTGTCATTTGCACAACATAGCAGCTGGTAGAAATACCAAGCTTACACAAGGCACAGATACAGCAGGGCTGGCAAGGCATGCCGGGAACCTGGGACACAAACTGTCGAGGAAAGGGAGCCAGTTTGGAGGAGTGGGAAGAAGACAAGTTGCGCGTTTTGGAGCTGCAGAGGGAAAGTCCGAAGACTAACAATAGTAGGAAGAGAAGCTGCGTGGGGAGCAGGTACAGGGAGCACCGTGGTCCTTCCTGTCATCATGTCCGTCTGCACAGCTGTGGATGAGTCTGCCCTTAGATGACCCTGCCGGAGGGTCAGCCTTCCCCGTGGAGGAGGAGCACAGGACCTTGATGGCAGTTGCTATAGTGAGCCAGTGACAAACTTTTAGGGGGCCAGGACAACTCATTCCAGCCAGCATTATCCTGCCACGGCAGCCATCTCCAAGCAAACTGTGGAATGTGTGGCTTCAAGGGAAGGATTAGTGTGTTTAAAGTTCCAGTCAAACCCACTGCCAAAACACTCACAAAAGAGCCCAGAAAACAAAGAAGAAGCCCTCAGCAATGGGCAATTTTAGTTTTTCTCTAGTTATGTTACCAATTATAAACAAGGGGATATCCACATGGATGCTTATCGGAGTTTCAAAAAAGGTAAAGAGCTATAAGCGCCCGTGTGACTCTCCTGCCAGCCAGTCAATTAAGAGGGAAAAAGAATCTGCTGAATGGGGTGATTCAAAATCTTCTCAGAAATACCGCCAACCAAAATATCATCCCAGGGCAAGCTCCCTAGCTGCTGTCTAGAGCCAAGTCATGTAGATTCCTTTCATCAGCCAAACCTATGGGTGTTAGAAGACTTGCAAATAGGCTCATTTGTTAAAATGGAAAATTGTGATTTAGTGTCCTTGGACTGAGCCAGATTAGCAAATGAGAACGCTCTCTAATGATAAATTATGCTAATTTGGGTTTTGTTGGTCAAGTGAGATGTTACTCTATATTTTATAACCAAGTCCAAGCATAGGCGTTACCAAAGACCTTCCAATCATATTTTGGGGAGTGTTTCTGCCAAAACTCCAAACATTTCAGCAATAACAGTTTTCTCAAATTTCCTTTTAATAAACAAAGTTATTTTGGCATGTTAGGCTATGTTCCTTGTGGATTTTTGCAGATCAGTTCTAGCTTATTCAGATAGACTACTTTGCAAAAGCTCTTGAATACCAGCACATGGTTGAGGTATAAAACTCAATCAACACTTTTTGCCATATGAAAGTTTTTGATGTTAATATTTTTTGACTTTTAGGAATAATGAGTACACATTTAGAAGGCAAAGAAACTCATACAAGTAGTAAAGTTACTAGTTGTTTGGTAGCAAGCAATAAACCCACATCTCAAATCAGTCTAAATTGTACATATAATGAGGAAATGGAACTGGGCTGGCGTGAGCTTCAGGCATGGCTAGTTCCAGGGACTCAAGCAGTGAATGTCTCTGGAGTCTTATGCATCGGAAAGGCAGGCAAAGGCTCTAGACAGTTCCCTACAAATAGCTTGAAGTCAAATGACTTCTTATTCCTACCATTGGAGACAGTCATGCTGATATTTTCTTATACAGTCTCATGGCCTCCATTTTCATGCAGGTTCTGCTTTATTCCTACGAAAATGGTAAAACCAGGAAAAGTACATTGAACACAGGAATGATTTCCTATTGTCACCATACTGACATAGAACTCCCAGTCCCTGCAGGCAGGCTCTTAGAAGGACATGTTTTGCAATGCCTGCCTAGACTGCCTATAGCTGCCAGTCCACAGTGACAGTACCAAGAGAATTTCCACAGTGTGAACATGTTCTGTGCCTGTGTTTCCAATATGACAGTCATACAGTAGCATTCAGTTAAGGGCTAAAATGCCACTGAAGAAGTGGAATCTTAATTTCATTTAATTTAAATTTAAGCAACCAGGTCATGGCTAGTGGCCATTTACATTGGACACAGGATTTATATAACACATCATATGAACTCAAAGATGAATGCACGTTAACAACCCCTCAAGGATGGTGGGATTATAGAAGACTCAGGTCAGAAAAGTTCAATTAGTGACCTTCATTAAGCACCAGTAGGGACCCCTTTTCATTCCCAACGAAAGCCCTGATCTTTGGTGCCTTGGCATACCAAAGCAATGCTAGTCAGGAGTGTTTGTCTCTCTCCAAAAGACAGAGTTCTCAGGAAAATTAACAAGCTTTGAATGCTGACTTGACTTGTAAGTTATTTCCTGTTTTATTCCAAGGTAAGGAGGATTAGGGCTAATGAAGATAAGGAGGCACCTGTCCCAGTGGCAGACTGTCTGTGAATCCCCACAGCTACAAAAATTGACCAATAATGGTAAAACTATTGTGATTTGGGAGTGTCCACAGAGACAGAAATAGAAAGCATAGTGTCATGCTGTGCTTTCTTCTACTCTTTGTTTTTTGTTAGTGAAGTTTTCAGATCTTTGAAAGTTAGGATATTGACCCTATTTCTATCCCTCTGATATTTATCAATGTCAGGTTGTAAATACCCAAAGTGAGGCAGCAACGAAGGACCTAAACCTTCAAAGAGTACCAAACACAAGACTTCAGCAGCAAATGTATGATCCAATATGTTCATCTTGAAGATGCAATAACAGAGCCACTTCAGAAAGATCTGGGCTAATGTGAAATCTGTTATGTACCTTCTGCTCTAGATTTCAGGCTCATGAGAGCCAGGGGCCCATCTGTCCAATGCCCAAGATGGTATACTTATTAGTAGGCAGAACAGAGGCTTAAAGGCAGGGCTGTCTGTTGCTGAAGACCATGTCCAGTTGTTGAAAATCAGTCCCCCGTGTTTTCTCAGAGGATAAAACATCAAGAAGATATGCCTCCAGATGCCAAAGCCTCCACCAGGCCATGTACTTTCCTTCTAATAGTTTCAGCTCTGATATGCTCCTATACTACAGAACTCGTGAAGTCTGCTAATAGCCATTTTGCTTTTTGGCTATAGAGAATTCTGTAGTCATTGTGTGAGGCTTTTTGGAGGTGTCAAGTACCTGTTGGCTACCTGTGCAGTGTCGTGCTGCCTATGATAATGGGCATTTCACAAATCTCTCCTCTGTATATAGCTCATGCTTGCCTTTATGGGTCTTCCTGCCAAGAGGAACCAAACTGCTCTCCCTTCATACAGCTGAGCCTCATTCTGCATGTCTGTGATGTGGAGATCATGCCACACATCTCTCAGAGCAGTGATTAGGCCAAATGGTGGCCCTTGGGCTACACCTGGCCCACTGTATGCCAAATCCAGCTTATTGCCTATGGCTATTTCATGCTGCAAAGGCGGAGCCAAATAGCTGTGATAGAAACCATATGATCTAAAAAACTAACGGGTCCTTTATGGAAAGAAAGTGCGGACCCTTGTGAGGACTAAATATAGCACATGGCAAGTGCTCAGTTAGTACTCTTGTTATCGTTGTTGACTCTCCATTCTGACTCTTTATCCTTCCTTTGTTACTTTATTTTCATCCTCTTTGTAACAGACACAATTCTCATTACTTCACCCCTGCTCACCAAATTCTATGTATAAAGAAGGGTGTTGTTTTTCCACACATACCACACAATTCTCTAGTGAATGCCAGCTCAGTGCCCTATAATCTAATTCTATCCTGACATTACCTGGTGATACCATTAGATTTCAAGGTTGGACTCAATTCCTCAGGGTTGGTACCATCTTGTAAGCCAGTCATAAGATGTCAGTTAGCAACTGCACTTCTGGTTGACCAGCTATAAATTAGAGTTCCCATGGCCTCTGCTGTGGGCTTGATTAATTTGCTAGGATGGCTCACAAGACTTAAGGAAACATTGACTTATGATTACTAGCACATTATGTTAATAAAAGACATAGTAAAAGTAAAAGATAGGTGCACAGGTACGAGGCAGGGACAAATCCCTTCCAGGTCCCCATTCCAGTACCTCCACATGTTCAGCAATCCAGAAGCTCTCTGAAACAAGTCCTTTGGGGGTTCCTTTATGTAGGCATGCTTGATTACATCACTGATCATTGGCAATCAACCCCACCTTAACTGCCTCTCTCCTCCCAGGAGGTCTGGGAGTAGAACTGAAAGTTTCAACCCTCTAATGATATGATTGGTTCCCCTGGCAACCAGTCCCTATCCTGAGGCTCTCTAGGAGTCCCAGTGATCAGTCATTTCAGCAGCATACAAAATGACACATCACTTAAGAGGTTTCAAGGGTTTTAGGAGCTGTATGCCAGGAACCAGGGGCAGAGATTAAATAGCTATTCATTATATTACATTCACATATCCTTGGCCCTAAGTTGGTCTTTTTATCTTGCTCTCCTCTAACTCGCCCCAATGAGAACTTACTAAGCTTTCCTGCTATACCTTTCAAATCTATGCCCTTTCTTAAGGTCAAAATTACTCTCTCAACCTGAATTCTCTGACTGGTGGAGTATGTTTGCCTCTTTCAAGAAGGACTTAAATAACCTTGACCTCTCTACTGGACACATTTTCTTATCCAGCCATCTGCTGCTTTGGCATAATCTTCTGAAGGACATGAGCAGGACCACACTTACACACAGGCTAGACAGAAGGCGTTTTAAAATCTGCCCAGTGACTTCTTTTGTTCCAGACCCCATACTCAGAATAGAGATGACAAGGGGAGACTGAGAAGATCATGGCCATCTTCCATCTATTTGCTAAGGAACCCTCAAAACAACAACAGAACTCTTTAAATAATCAGATCAATCTTGATTGCATTAAAACTTTTTAGGTTTGAACTCAAACTGTCCCAAGCCCAATTAGACTTACACTGAAGTTAAGATATAACTTCAAGGAGTCTGCAAAAGGAATGAAAGCCATTTCCAATGGACAAGCTTCTTTCTTCTAAAAGACATAACTTTAATTATGGGGGAAAGTTACCATTCTAACATAGTATGTGTTAAAGGTAGTTTGCTCACAGAAGGCACACAAATTGGCATGGTGTTAAATGAATTTTCTCTGAAAGGGCTCTTCTCTTTGAAGAAGCTTTAAAACCTGACCCCATGCAATAGAAATGCTGACCTAACTTGCCATTAGTCCTGGATAATCCAAATCCAATTTCAGTCTATCCACATTGTGGCTGATGCTTTTCTTCTTTTAAGTTTCTGAACAAGACAACATCAGAAATTTAACAAAGCACTGATTTTCTGCCTTCAGAAATTCTATAGTGGTTTCTACATATTAAATATATATATGCATTTGTTTCTATTGTATTGTGTGTTCCTGAAAGGGGGAGTTACTTTTTTTCTACATTTGCTCCCATTTGCCTGGACACCCCAAACTTCTGCATGTATTTCACAGTGATAATAACAAGCAGGAGTGTTCACTATCTGCTTGGCACTATAAGGAGTGTTTTGTAGGAGTTCTTGAATTGATTTTTAAAAATCACCATTAAAAATATGGAAATTGAAAAGTAGAGAGGTCAAATAAATGGACCCAAAGCTAAATAAATGGCACAGAGTGTGAAGATGGAGGATTTGGACACAGACAGCCAGATTCTAGTCCTCTATGAGTGAACTCTCTGAGAATCATGCTCTTGTTTTTCTTGAGCTGACCAAAATGCTATAAGCCTGGCATACCTGCTTTTATCAGAAGAACACTTCTCCCCAGGACCATTTGAGAGGCATCAACATACACTTTATGATGTGGTAATGAACATCTGCAGCTTCCCTGTGCAGCCAGCTGAATGCCTGTCTGTATCAGTTTCACATGTTTATTGGAAAAGGGCTCTGCAGTATTTTATAAGATATATTTCCCCCTTCACAATGGCCTCCAGAGGTGAGCCATGTGCAATCTTTCCTTTTTAGATATTAAAGAAAAGAAAAAGGAATAGATCACTCAAGTGTAGAGAGAAAGTCTGAGAGGGAGAATTTACCTCTGCAGCTCTTGAATTCTCAGTAGGCTTTTCTTCCAGACTGTCCCCTTCAGACCACCAAGTAAGTAATGATAAAACATAGGTATATGTGCTCCCCCAAAGAAGGAATAAAATCACACCATGATAAAATAAAACCAAAACTATTTGGGAGAAATTGTATGTCATTCAATAATATATTGGTATTTTTAAAGTTTCAGTGCATCTCTATGTGCATAGCAGTCGTGTTTAATATTCTTGGGACTCTGACCCCATTGTGCCCTGTTTCCAATATGGAATTTAAAACATAGTTGTGAAAACATCACTCCATTTTTCTTTCAGAGACTCTGTATAAGTCAGCTAGCCAGTGACTATGAATATACGAGAAGGTTTTTCCATTTTTTTTTTTTTGGATAGATACCCATTGAACCCAATTGAACACTTATAAATTCTTTGGAACATATTATTTTACATCTCATTTAGATGTATTACTCATACAGCCCAACTACCTCCTGATTTAGAAGGCCCATTTTGGTCTGTATAATATGGAAATAGTCTTAGAACAGGAGTGATATATTTAGGATACTTTAAACAGTGTTAGGTATCTTTAGTATATTCACTCGATGCTGTTTTGGATGATTTATATAGTCTGGGCAATGCTAGGCTTCTCGGAAATGATTCCAGTTACATTTCAAGTTTTAATTTGAAAAATATTTTAAGAGGTACAAAACAAACAGAGGTGGGTCCAAGTTTTCTTAGATGGCCGGAGCAACAACAAGAATGATGCTAATGTGAATTCGAAGCACACATTGGGTTCAAGCATCATCTCCACCTCTTCATAATTTTTTACTATCTCTAGCAGTAAGAGTAAGAAGACAACCTGCTGAATTTCAAATGTCCTTCAGTAGCTGGAACACTGCATTCTAATGCATTTTGATGAGTCAGATTAGTTATTTGTCACATATGTTGGTAATGCAAGGAAATGTATTCAGTTCGGAAAATTAATCCAGGCAGTCAGCCATGAGCAGATGAATGAAAGTGACCAAAAGCATATTGGAACAGAAAGCTGAGAGGGATGAACTTTATAGGCTACTCCGTAGCCAAACCCTTTTAATACTGAGCAATAGGCACCAGAGGTTGAAATCTCTACCCTTTTGCGTAGAAGGCAGAAATCCTTTCTTTGAGGGAGACATACGGATGACACTAACCTGCAGAGGAAAGGAATGAGGAGTTCTGTTACCAGAAAGCTGTTTATTAGAGTCTTACAAAGTATTTAGATTTCCTGAAACAGCTGGCTAGGGTCCTGTTGTCTTGGAAAAGAACAGGAAAGCAAAATGTCTAGCCTAAATTTTGCTCTGTCATTGGTCAGATTTCTCTCAGAGCTGAAAGTGGCATTGCCCTTCTCAGGCTATTGAAATGAGATAATGTCACATCCTGAATGAGATCACTGGGTCATAATCTTCTCCTCAATATGATTTTCTTGGCATGTGTAAGCGTTACTGGATGTTGTGGTGGAGGGAGATGAGCGTGGATTGAACTAAACCATTCCTTTAATTAAGCTCATAGTCTCATCACCTTCTGCTCTGATCCCATCAGATCTCAGCAACTAAGCAAGGTCAGGCTGGGGTTAGCAAATTACTCTGTATCAGTGGCGTGTACTGTTCAGTCAAAGTCTTCCACCTCCCAGGCAGGTGTGTGTTATTTTTATGGGCTTTTCAGAAAGGAGCATTAATAAGGCAACAATCCTAATGTGCTATGAGCTCTCCAAAGATTAGCATGCTATAAATGAAGGTGATGTATTTCAGTATCAATAAACTATATTCTGATTACAATATCCTGGACACAAAGTCAGATAGGACCTGGAATAAACTGAGAGAAATTCCAGCCTTTTTAGACATTCAGAAGGTGGAAACCACAACCAAGATTCAGCATTTAGAGTGTTATCTCTGGCGAATCAATCCCCAGCCCTGGCTGAGGACTTGGCTTGACTCTTAGGGCTTCAATGGCATGTTTTAGTCATTTAAACAGGTCAGAATCTTGGGCAGAACCACTGGAGTTTGCATATCACATTAAGTGATTGCAATGTTGTGATGACACTTAGCTTTATTCACTTTCCAGAGTCACCTTGTCTTCAGAATGGGAGCCACCACAACTTGATGCTACAGCTTGGTGCCCTCAGCAGGGAACCCCAACAGCTGGAAGAGTCCAGGTGCTTGGCTAGAGGTCAACAGTATGTGAACAGATACTTTGTGTCCTGAGAACTTCCAATATGTCTGCCTCATGGTATCCTTTGCTGCTTTGTCTCTACAGACTTCTGGTAGCAAATTTCAAAATAAGCATCTATGCTTAATTCCTTTTGTTGTTTCTCAGAAACTGTATATGGGTTTAGAAACTACCCTTGCCCTTGACTCTCACTTGTGCTTGGAAAAGGAGTGAGGAAGAGAGTCCATATTGAAGGAAATAAAAGTTGTGTGTGACTTCAAGGCCCTGTGTCCTTTGCCTTCATCTTAGGGTACCCCATAGATGCACTATGCACAAACCAGCAATAAGGCCAGTGAGAACATATTTATTCTCCCATTTTAATGCTCCTGATTCATTTTGATCCTGCTTTCTTTGGCCTTAGGCCTCTCTCTTGATTTAACATTAGCCTTTGAATACAATTACCAGACCCAAAAGAGAGTCACTTTAGAGAAAAGGCTATTGGCTAGTAGCCAGACCTTCAGTACAGGAACTCAGAATCTCCCAACTGACAGGTATGCATGCTTATTCTAGAAATGACTTCTAGAAACCTGGGGAGGCAGAAAAGAAGATGAGGAAAACAGATCAGATACCTTGCCTCTCTCTCTGCTTTCTCTCTGACCTCTTGTTACTGACTTCTGGGGGCCAAACCTAACCAGAAACCACATAGTAAGGCTCCCACTGGTGCTGTCCCTAGAGGTCAGCCTAGTGGCCTGGGGTAGAAAGGGGAGTAGGTTTAAGAGTAGAGAGTAGAGTCTATCCATCCACTGCTGACTGTCACGTTAGTTTGTTTGATTTTCAGATATACTCAGAGATCCAAAGGGCTACTTCGAAAGTAAACACGATCCAGAACAGGACAAATTTTATACTCCACATAAGTATATAGGTTTAACACACGCTTCATCAAAAGCCCAGTGGAATTGAGTCAGCGAGAGAGGGGTGTACTCTATAAAGTTAGCCTTTGTTCTTCAGAAGTATTTCTTTCTAACACAAGTTTGCCTACAAAGCTACTTTCACATTCTAAAAAGTCCCCAATGTATGACCACTGGCTCCAGATGTGTTAATAGTGCTAACACAGCTCACAACAGGCTACTTGAGTTATTGAATAAAAGAACTCAACAGGCAGCTAAGCCTCCGACCACACACTTTCACCCTTACATGCTCTGAATCAGCTTTCAATAGGCATTAAATTCTCCCCCTTGTTTTCATTCTCTGCTGCAGTAGCTATAGTGGGATATTTGAATAGCTGGGCTACTAAGTACCTTTAAATATAGGTCTTTCAGGAAATCTCTGTGTGGATGTGAGTTCCATGTATAACTAATGATCAAGGGAGAAATTGAAACATTGAAATTCTGAAATAAAAAGCAAGAGGTTTGGGTCCAACTTCCAGTCTATTATTTCAACTAGCCCCACAGGATAACCTTGGAAACATGTCTTTATTTCTCAAAGACTCATGTTTGGCCACTCCAAAATGGAAAGCAGAGTCCTGCTCTCCAAGAGGAGATACAGACAGACACATCAATAATCTTGGGCTTTACTGAAAGCCAGCGGTCATTTGGGGTTGAGCAGAGGCACATCTGTTGCAGAATTTGCTCCTAGGCAGTTGCTTCCGGAGGATTCACAGGATCACAGTTTAAGAGACAACCAAGCATGAAGAATAAAATTTAAATTAAATGATGCCTGTGTTTCTGGTGCCATAACAACTCAGTAGTAGCCCAGGCTTCCTGGCTCAGTATCTTAAGTTTCACATCTGGAATTTTTAAACTTTGCTCCCATGTCCTACTGTGGTTTGCACTCCTTCCTTGAGTGTTTCATGGTGAGTTTACTTCGTGCAACATGAAAGAGATTAAAACTGTACCCAGTCACAAAAATCACAGCCTCATCTTCTGCGTGTCCACACAACATACCAGAAGGAGCAAAAAGGATGGCTGTGGGAGAGGATCCAAAAATGAGTGAAACTAAAGCTCTTTTGCGCTTCCTCGAAGCCTCTGACTGCTGAAGCCTATCTTCCGTCCACCTTCTCAATATTTGTCTGATTGGTGCCTTAATAGATACATGTTTTTTACAATATGTTCAAACCACCAGAAACATTCAAGGGATTCCTAGATCATTATCTCTATCTTTATCATTATCAACATCTTCTGAAAGAAAAACTTGGAAGCATCCACATGTCTTTGTTTTAGAATCATTCATCTGACTCATTTTGCATGTAAAGTTTTGGTTTTTAACTGGGACTAAGGGTTGTAATGACAGATTTGGGATGCTACTGTACTAACTGCAAAAGAACAGAAAGATAATGGGTAAAATGGATTTATCCATGTTCAGTGGATATCAAAATTCTTGTCCCAATAGAGAAATAATTAAATAACCAGATTTATTCAGTAAACCTGCCATTACCAACTTCATACATCCACTCCAGGCAAACAGAGACTTCAGCATGCATATCTCCTTAAGGATGTTCTTGATATTCAGTTAACAGCATTTACTTTTTCTTCATTCAGGTTTAATACAATGGAGCCTCTGTGGACTATGGAAGTATCAAGTGAGAAAGCAGAAGAGCAGAAGCACTCAAGGATTTGAGGGGGAAATGTCACAATGTGAGCAGAGCAATAAAAGGAAAAGAAACATATACTCAGTAAGTCTTGAGAAGCTTTGTAAAGAAATCTACTTCAAAGTCATTTGTGCCTCTGACTCAGAAATGAATACAAGGGTCTCCTTGCTTGTAGTTAGAAGTTTTAAGGAACATCACTTCAGAGAAATGTGAACAGTATCTGTTTTTTGATATGATTTTTGATACTTGTAGTAATGGTAGTCATGAAAATGTGTCTCTTGCACATCTGATTCATTCATGGGAGATGATCTTCAAATGGGCACAAACACCTGTGGCATGTGAGTTGACTTTAGATACCATGCTACAGATGTTAAGTTGTTCTACCTGTGCATGTTTTTTAATGTGTTTACAAAGGTAAAACAGTTGACAAAGAGGCTAACTCTGAGAGTAGCTGGAAGCTAAGGAAGGGCTGAGAAGTTTGGTTTGAAAAGGCACCCCAGGGGGCAGAAGTAGGGTTTGGGAATATGAAACCAAAGGAAGAAAACCGATATAGGGATGAGTGGTTGAGCTGACAACTGCTGCCATCACACTTGAGGACTCTCAAAAGCATCCCAACTCTAGAAGTGACCCGCACCCTGAGACTTGGTCTCATGGTCTCTCTTCCTTCGTCCTCTTCTCTACTCAAACCTGCTTCTCATCAAGGATGCTCTCACAGTCTGCCCTGGTGCCTTCCTCACGTCCTCTAATAGGCATCATTTCCAGTGCATTTAACCCTCTCTTTTCCTTAGCTGCTTTGAAGATTTGGATCCATACATTAGAATACCAAATTGCATAGTGCATATTCACAATTAGGTATGGTTATATTCTATATAGACCCAAAGGATATGTATATTTAAAGTAAACTTACAGTAACATATTGGACACCTGTGCTTTGTCACTCAGCTGTGCCTGGTGATACTTGTAGTATCAGTCGCTCCTGCAATGATCAGTTAACTCTTCGCCCGGTTACAGCTTGTATCATACCTCACACCAGACACTGTAACTGTTGCACCTCATGTTCATGTGATCCATAAATCTAGCAGTGTGGGGTCACCATAGATTAGTGGAGGCTCGGAGTCTGTACATTAAAAACTTTTCCCCTTTGGGGGTAGAGAGATAGTTTGGCAGTTAAGAGCACTGACTGTTCTTGCAGAGGCCCCAGGTTCAGTTTTCAGCTCTCACAAGGTGGCTAACAACCATTCATAACCAGGTTCGGGGGATTCAATGCCCTTCTCTGATCTCTGTGGGCATTGTGTACACATGGCACTTATAGTCAAAGCATACACATAAAAATAAATTAAATCTAAAAAACTTTAAAAAACTTTTCCCTTCATTCCCTAGAAAACCTTGGGATGCACGTCATAGGCAGTTAGTTATAGAAGGTCTGACGGATCCAGCAGTAGTTGTCCCAGCCATCAGCTCAGTCACCTTGGTCATGCCTTATGTCCTGATGTCTCTCCCTTCCTCCCATCTCTTTCTTCTCCCTCTTTTCCTCTCCTCCTTTCTTCTTGCTGACTTTGCTTTGCTTCTCCTTTTGAACAGGGTCCTTGCTGTCTAGCCCAAGTTGGCCTTGAGCTCTTCCTTCTCCTGCCTTAGACTATTCCCCTGTACCAGATAAAAACTCAAGTTGGACAACATCTTTATTTGTGATATCCACAAAAACTGACTACTAATATGTATAAAGGGGTTTTGTGTGTGTGTGCTCAAGTGCAGGCAGGTGTACACGCACACATATCTGCATGCATATGGAGTGCAGATGTTGATGTCAGGTAGTTTCTTGATTGCCCACCACTTACTGTTTTGAGAAAAAAAGTCTCTTGCTGAAACTAGAGCCTGTCAGTTGGCTAGCCTGGCACCTGAGATCCTCCTAGTTTTGCCTTCCCAGCAGCAGGATTACAGAAGCATACCACCATGCCCAGTTTTCACAGAGAGTCTGGGCTCCAAGCTCAAGTCTTGAAGCTCATACAATAAACACTTTAGCTGCTGAGACATCTCCTCAAATCCATTTGTGTTGTTTTAAACCACTTTACACTGAGTATGCCCAGGCCCTTTTAACTGAGTTGGATATTTTCATTGTAAAAGAAAGTGATTACATAGAATGGAGCTGAAGAACTCCTTCATAATACAGAATCATCAGCTCTATGAATTTCCTTAAGGATAAGTGTGCACACACCAGAGTTTTATGCAGCCATAAAGAAAAACAAAATTATGACATTTGGAGGAAAATAGATAGAACTGGAAATCATCATGTCAAAAGAAGTAAGATGGACTTGAGAAGACAGATAATGCATGTTTTATCTTATATGTTTATATATGTGTGTGTGCCATGAAACTATAAAAAGGATCTTAAGAGGAAAGGAAGAGTTTTTAAGAGAATGGGGGGGTGAAAAGGGGGAATGGAATTCATGTGACATAAAGGAAGAAAGGAAGGACTATGTGGGGAAGGAAAGGAAACAGCCAGAGGCAGGAAAGGGGACAGAGAAGCCAGTGGAGTAGGAAGATAAATTAAAATAAAGTAATAATAGCACATATGTATGAAATGTCACAGTGAAGCCTACTGCCGGCTATGTATGATAGCTTTCATTTTAAAATGTGTGTGTGTGTGTGTGTGTGTGTGTGTGTGTGTGTGTGTGTGTGTGTATTCTTCAGTCCTTGGGAATTTCAAGCCATAGAAACTACCCTAGTTATCTTGACCATACATTTCTTTACAAAGAAAGTTTTGAAGGGATATTATGAGGAGTCTATGTGTGGGAAGAGTCTAAGAACCCGAGACTGAAGTGGCGAGGATCAGGGTGTTTAAAGGGCACAGCGCTAGAGAGACAGCCCGTGTATTCCAGCAGGAATGATCTGATGACTCAACACTATCAATTCCATCATCATCTAGTGGTTCAACTGGATCCCAGTGGTTTTCCTTGTCTCATTAACTGTATGTTATCAGCCTTAGGAGAAAAAAAAATATGAACATCCTTCACCTCTAACCACCTCCAGTTTGGGACACAGTAAGAGTGCATTTCTAATATGTGTACAAATAGTGGGAACCGAAAAAATGTGTTCAAAGGTAGAATAGCAAAATAGGGGCTTTCATATGACAAACCAGTAAATGATTGTGTGATTGTGTGTCCACAGCAGAGAACGTGTTCGTCCTTTTACTGGGATTATTCCGAGGATATCTAGGTATGGTGGCAGACTGGCAGAGCAGCCTCACTAGAGGATTCAGATTTGTGTGTGATATAGAGTTTTCACAATTAGGTACTAAAGGGCTTTATACAACTAGTCAAAAGGAATTTCCTACAAGGACTCACCTATTTTTACAGAATTCTCCAAATACTATTCGTAGTGCATATAAAACCACAACAAAACCACTGCCATTTGGCCACTTGTAGCATACTTTTCAGATATGTATGAAATGTTTTGCTTTCAGAGAATTGCTAACAGTTCTTTAGACTGCTGTCCCAGGAACCACTTTCTTCAAAGGATGGGAACACAGAGTATCAAAGGTACTATTTTAGATCTGAAAAGGGACTTATAACCTATGACATTCTTAGGAAGCTGTATTCTCAATGAGACAAACCTCCGGAATAAACACTTTTTCTGTTATGATAGTGGCCTGCCAGAAACCTGCCCAGAAGCAAGTTTCCCAATGACAAGAGCTTAACTTGTTTATGAGAATATTGCTTCTTAATAAATTCATTGGGAAGCAGCCAACTTAACATAGAATCACTGTATTTGTGAACCTGAGACTGAAAATAATCCACATGAAAAGTCATGAAGTAGGTTAGTTACTTGGGGAGTCCACACTGAACAAAGAATGTGTCCCTGGAGTGTATTTCTGTTTGGCAGGAGAAGAAATTTGTTGTCAGGTTTGTGTCTGAGGACTGAAGCAGACAGAAATGTATAATTTTAATTTGTATTCACAGTTTATAATATCTGTCTCACAAACCTGAGAACAGTCCTCAAGAGCTAGTTCCTTATCTCATTCACCTTTCTGTTTCAATTGCCAAGACATAAATGTACTATGTATAAATGTACTATAGTATAAATGTCCTATAGTAGGTGCTTAATAAATGTTTGTTTAAAGAATGACGGGCAAATGGAAACTGTACCCCAAAAGAATGGCTTGGTCAGTCGCTATACCTCCCTGATGTATTATTTAGTTCAACAGAATTAGTAGGTATCAAATAAGTGCCAGGCACTGTGCCAAGTTTCTAAGCTACAGTGGAAGAAGAATATTTCCCTGTGCTCATGGAACTCACATTCTATTAGTGAAGATAGACACTAGCCAAACAGACACAAGTCGATGTGAAATGACAGTTTGGGTATACTTTATAAAAGGAAGTTGTTATGCACTGATTTAATACATATATATGACATAATCTGGGAGGATAGTCCAGGAAGAAGTTCCTGAAGAAGTAATGTTTGAGATGATATCCAAAGAGCGGACAAGGTAGGCATGTATAATAGCAGCAGAAGACTTCATGTGTAGCACCCTGAGGCAAGAAGAAGCAAGATATGAACAAAATCTGAAGGTCTGTGCAGCTAGAGCGATGAAGTATGCTTAGAGGAGACAGAGGCCAGTCCCGACATGGTCCTCAAACCAAGTTAAGGATTTGTGTCTTCCTTTTTTTATCTAAACTGAAAGGTTATGAGTGAAGAATACTGAGACATAGGATTAGACTGGGGTTCATCTAGTAAATATGTATAGCTTGTATTGCAGGGCAGGGGCAGGAATGGTAATAAGGAGAAATTAGGGAATCTAAGCAGGGTGGCTTAGAGGGACCAGCAGCTTTGGAGATGGAGAACGGAAATAATATATTGGATAGAGAAAAGAAGGTTGGGGCTTATGCAACTGGATAAATATTTGTCTTACTTAATCTGAACCATTAATCTTGAAAGAAGACATGGCTTGAGAGAGATGAGAGATGAAGGCCGTGTGTTCCTGTATAAAGTTGTCAAATTTGTTTCACTGGCATATTCTAGAGCTGATACCAAATCACTTTCTGATGCCCAAAGATGCAACTGCGCCTGGAAATGTACAGTTGTAAGTTCTCTGCTATTGACTGGTAAGTAGATGCTCTTTGCCTGAGTGAAGTCCCTGGGAAGACATTGTGGAATGAGTTGAGAATTTAGCATCTAGCCTTGAAAACCAGCTCTTACTCGCTAGGTCAAACATGATGAACATTCAAATGAATGATCATGTAAACAGACTTTAAAAAGAAAATATGTAGCTAACAGAAGCTATTCATGCCTAATCCAAATGTTGAGTACAAAGATAATGCTTGTATGAATGACTAAAAAAACATTCTTTGATCTTGTTTTGGCCTCATGGATAAAGTGATGTTAAGTAGTTAACCCTAAGTGTATCCTCAACTCCTCCCTTGCCCAACTCTTCAAAAGAGAATAGTAAAATAAAATATCACTCCCTTCAGCCTCATTTACTTGAAGTGTCACATGGTCCAGTGGACCCAATGAAATGCAAGTACAAATCAAATGGAGACTCTGAGAAGACAGTCTGCTTTAGGGATAGGGGAAAGCTGTGCTCCCATCTCTGCTCATCTTCTTTGTTTTCTTACAGACATGATGGGTGAGGGTTCTGCAGTCATCTAGTGATCCTGAAGCTGTAGATATTTGAACAGAATGGTAGTGTGCTGAAGGTGCATATACACTGCAGTGTCCATTTTGATGATGCTCTGAGAGCAAAGCCCAGCCTCAGTCTTCTACTCTGTGATGGTTAGTTTTAACTGTCAGCTTGACACACACAACTTGGGAAGAGCATCTGGGAAAGGCATCTCAATGAGGGACTGTCTATATTTGGTAGGCCTACAGGCATGTCTGTAGGGGACTGTCTTAAGTTAGTTGAAGGGGCGAGACTCAGCCCACTGTGGGCAGCACCATTCCCTAGGCAGGGGGTCATGAACGGTGTAGGAATGGAGAAAGGGAGATGGACACAAGCGTCAAGTGGGTACCTACACACTCATTTCTCTCTGCTCTTGACTGTGGATGTGGTATGACCAGCTGTCTGAGGCTCTTGCCTTGACTTCCCCACTGTGATGGACTGTGAATTATAAACTGAAATAATCTACTTCTCTTCTACATTGCTTTTTGCCAGGGTATTTTATCATAAAACTGAAATGAAGCTGGAACAGGCCCCCACCAGACTTCTGATTACACAAGGAAAGTAAACTCCTACTTAGTTCAGAACTCTTAGGTTTTCTGTTACTTATATTGAACATATTTCCGTCTATCATAGTATCTTTCAAAGTAAATTTCTGTGGTATCCAGCAAGAGTCTCTGACATCCTTGTTGGTGAATGCTTTAACATTTGTTTTGTTGTATAAAAAATTGCTCTGAACATTTGAGATGGATAAGATTTCCTCTTCGTCTGAATACCAAAGAAAGGATAATAGGCTAGGCATCCCCAACTACAGGGACATAAAGAATTCCAGACCCAAGTGCTTAAGAGTCATGTCCATCAAGATGTCACAGTTTGACTAATGGGTCACTTCTCACCCACATTATGCCTTTCTTCTCAGTGCTACACATATTTACAAATATATTAAGTTCATTTACAAAAGTAGAAAATGACTGTCTCAAATAGAGCAATGAATTACCTGTCAGATCTCTGAGAGTGTGTGCTTACCCATATGGAGATCATTTGATTTATCTTTTCAGGCTAAAAATATCTAATAACTTATGACTGCAAGTATTTTTTTTACTTCTTGTCCTTGTGCTATCACACCTGTGTTGGTTACCTCTTGGGTACATGTGCACAATTGGCACAAAGTATTAAATCAATGCTGCCTCACATCACCATGGAACAAAAGTGCTTCCTGTTTGTAGTAGAAATCACCCCATGTCATTATTTGTCAGCCAGTTGCAAAGGAGCTGACAACTTCCCGAATCCTGTTGTGAAAGACAACTCTCTCCTGGCTTGGCCAGTGCTTTTAGTTTGCAGCCAAACTACAAATGCCATCCCAGAGGAATTAGGTGGCTTTTTTTTCTATGTTCATGACAAGAAAGAAGAAAATGAAAAGTTGTGTGAAGCTGAGAAAATTGCAGAAACCTGGCAGGGGATGACTTTCACCTGAGCAATTTATCAGTTCCAAAGGGATATCAGAAGAGAGTTTTAAGAATAAGAAGCATCCGGTTCTCATTCCAACTGGTTTGCCTGGCAATAATTATTGCAACGTGAAACAACATCCCCAGACCTGCATTGCACCTGTGCAGGCTCAATAAATACAACTGGCTTGCCGTATTAGTTAACATTGATGACTAAGAGTCAGAAAGTTCTTTATTATTGCAATACATTATCATTTTAACTGTAGATTATTATCTTTTACTAGATCCAACCTGTCAAACTTAGGCTTTTACATATACTACTGTGGCCTCCTGGGAAGGAGTCCTGGTGCCTTCTGCAGCCCCATCCCCAGGTTTCCTTTGCCTAGGGCCATAAATGAGCTATCCTGGTAGAGAGAGAAAGTGGCACAAACCACTTTTAGGAATCTTCTGGTTGTCAAATCACTTGGTGGACACATGCTTTTGACTTCAGACATTTCATTTTAGTCTCTGGTGTCCCACTGGATTTGTCAGGATCATTGTAAGATAATACCAAATGAAAGGTTAACTTTTCTTCAAGCAGTAGATTTGAAAAGAATTTAGGGTCAAGACCTCTAGACCCTAATCCTTTATTCACCCATTTATAGACCTCTTCAAGCCTCTTAATTGTTGTACTCTTGTGTGTGTAAAAAGAACCAAGCCTGCCCTTCCTTACACTAAGGCTCTGAGGATTAATATGTCTTGGGAAATTCCTCTGCATATGTGACATGCTGTGCAAATAATGACAAGCTATTTGATCAGATATTATTAAAGATGTTTTTACCCAGCTGCCTCCCATGCACACATACATACACACACACACATGAGAGAGAGAGAGAGAGAGAGAGAGAGAGAGAGAGAGAGAACTGAAGAATTTATTGAAGTTGATTCTCATGAGGATGGATGCCTTCAGTACAGCCTTACCTGATGCTTTTAACACATCCTGCTTGATCTCTTGAGGTGGTCATTTCTAGACTTATTAGCCTATAATTCCAAGTTGATAACAAATCTAGTGAATATAGAATGGGAGTCATATCTAAGTACACCCTTGGTGGTACGGACAGGGTGTGTGGGTATTACTGAGCGTTAGGCTTCATCTATAACAAGTTCTTACATCAACCATTTTACAGATGCGTATTTTCCAGAACTGCTGCACTCCACAAAACAAACAAAAGAACTCTGGAAGGATCAGCATCTGGTGTAATGTACGGCACAGTGCTGAGGGTAACAAAACAGTTGTGTAATTATTCCTGGCATGACATGATGCTTAGAAACTTTGGCTTCTTTTAAACAGTGTCTGTCAATTTTCCTACATCAGTGCAGGAGTCACTGACATGCACAATTTTACCCATCAGTATGATGCCCAATTATTTGAAAATGGTGAAAACTTTATGCCATTTCCCAACATGACGGACATAACCTTTAAATATTGGCAATTGCCGAGATGCTTCATGTTATAAATTTCCCAAACATATTTGTGAGTTTTCTCTTGCCATCAGCTTCACTTTCTATTCAAATTAGAAAGTATTAGCAAAGTTTGCTTGCTTCTCGTACGATTGAAATGTATAGCCACAAAGCATGCTTAATGCTCATAGAATGCCCACATGAATGCTAATAGAGCTTGTGGGATCTGCTTTGGTCAATATTTTATTTAATCCTGGGCACTTTATGTGGAGAATAGTCTGAAGACACATTAGAGTTTTGTATAATGATCCTGCCTAGATCCATTATTCAACACAGTCTTGGTTCAAAACCCATACCTAGTCATGCATAAAAGAGTTGGATTGTTTGGTTACACGTTGACTGCAAAGAGTTAATCATCTTCACCAAATGAAATACCAGATTCTTAAAGCGTAAATGTACATGGTGAAGATTATAGCTGCATATTTGCATGTGAGAAACAATTTGAATATGCGCTTATATACACTGAGTATATACACAAATGGAATTCTGGGCCACAGAGGAGCACCTAACTTCTAATGCCCAGTGATCTCTCCTTTTCTCTGTCTCTTTCTTTCTTCCTCCCCTCCCACTCCCTTAGGACCCACTGGGAAAGTTGTTGTGGGACTTGTTGTCAGAGTACTTCTGTAGCATAATCAACTATGCCATCAGTGTCTTTGCCTACTTTTGGACTTGCTCTCTGTTTTCCTGTCAATCCTTTGAGCAACCAAGTGCATATCCAAAGAAGTTCTTTCCAACATAAGTCAATTGAGCCTTTGTTTGCAAACAATTCATAATGCTGATTAAGTTATACTATTACATAGAACCATGCTGAAGGTCATGAAGTAAAATAAAGATGTCCTCAATTTAGGAGCAATTGACAATTTAAGAGCCTTGAATGTGTCCTTGATTTGACTTCTTTTCTATACCCTATACTCTCCAGCCAGATGGACTTAGTCAGCACATATTTTTCTGATCAGGTACTTCAATTTGTATCAATTTCCATGCTTATAAAATCTCATCTATAAAAGCTCATTCCAACCATGTTAATTCAAGAGTTTAATGTCTACTGTGGTTCTTTCATATGTCAGTTCCCTCATGAAGACTTCCTTGGTTGTCCCAAACCCAAGAAAACAGATTTGACCTTGATCTTTGTCTTGATCTTTGTTTGATAACATCTTGCATCTCTCTTATGTCAAATATTACATTCCACATCGGAAAAAAAAATGGCCACTTTTTTGTATTCAATGTCTCTTAGACTGTGAGCTCTTATAAAAATAACAGACAATACATATTATTTATTTTGTATCTAGAGTATTTTCTAGCAGTGATCTGCTATGCTGAAAGGCAAAATGGACATACATAATGCATATCTTACTCAAATGGATAGAATTATAATTTTTCAAATATACAAATTTCTGTGCCTCTAATCCCCCCACTGCCTGACTTAAAATATTATATTATCTCAGATTATATCTTATGATCTTGACCTTAACAAATAAATAATATACTAAAAAGTCAAAAACTGACTATTAAGCGCTTAGGAGTAGAGTAAGTAAATTCAGTATATTATCTAGATTCATTTTAACAGAGTGATTTAGGTATTTTACAAACAGCCAGTTTCTATATCGATAGTTTTAGAGGTGGCTTGTCTATATAAACAAAAATGTGTTGTCTAACAGGAGAAAGTTATAACTAGAAAGATTCACATTCTCTTTGGTATACATAGGGTACTAGAAAAAGGTATAAAGAAAAAAAACAGACAAATTTAAGGAGGGAAATCGATTATCTCTATTCATCTATTTTAAGTCTCAGAGGAAGTAGATAATTTTAGAGCATCAACAAGTGACATGCATAAGATAGAGCGTCTCCATAACTAAGAAGAGATCGCAGAAGACCTCCTGTTTTTAGAAGGTCTTTACTGAGAGGCATAAGTATGGCCTGCTTGGAAGAAGATTACCATATGCATAATATGCTCCCAGAAGGTTTTGTACAAAACATACTTCTTGTGAATTTTTTTTTCTGTACAAGAATCCTAGGTCTTTCCCCCAGTTTTTCTTTCTTTCATGAATTCATTTAGGAAATGTTGATAGAGGGCACATTAGACATAAACAATTGTGGATTTTTAGTATTTTGTCAGAATACTTCATTGATGGCTCTAGGTCAAATAATGTGATCACATAGAGGGGGAGGGGCGCTCCATACAGGGAAACCTGCTCCTTCAGCTTACACAAGAATCCACACACCTTCAGAGCACCCTAACTACACACTGTCTTTGCTCTTTTCTCTTAGCATTGATACCATTCACAGCTATTACAGACCACAGCTCCCTAGTGCTCTGGCCGACAATAATCTCAGAAAAGAATTGTACCTACTGAAGCCCGAGAACACATTCAAGAAGTTAATTATTTTCCTAGCATTGTCCTTGGGGCCACCTTTCCTACCTTGCTACACTTTAAAATGCCACAGGGTGTGATTCCTGTGTGGCATACAGGGTCCAATATAAAACCAAATTGTTGCTGATTTCACTTAAAATCAGTTTTTATTTTCTATTTTATGTCTACTTGTTCACAGCAGGAAACAGCCTCTGTTTGTTTGCCCCATCCTGGGGCCTTCTGCTCAGGGTTGCTTCTTCCTAGCTCATAGATATGTCACTTCGGGGCACTACGTGTCCTCGCATGTCAAGAGAAGAAAAGAAGTAATGCCAGAAACTAATTTTCAAATAAAATGGCAACATGATTGAAACACATTCCTCTAAATTCAGTATCAATTAAGTTTAATGGTCACAAGTCTTCCATCGATTTATAGAGCTGTGTATATCATGATTTTTAGAGAGAACATTACTCCTGAGACAGCTCTCTAATTGAGAGAAGGATTCTATAGTGCAGAGACCTTCGATTAATGTTCTATAGAGATAATTTGTAGCTTTTGGTTCTGTTGGTAACTGGACCAGCCATACATGGACTTCAGTTAGCAGGGTTGAGAAAGTCAGCTGCAGCCACTGCAAACAAAGGCTGACAAATGTATTCTCCATGACAACAGAAACCCAAAGAAAGGCCTAGTAACTGACAGGGTTTTGTTTTCATGGTATTTTTCATCATGGGAAAATCCTCCAGACAATATGGAAATCATAAATCGAAGACACAGATAACTGTCTCTAAATGCTGAGGCTGAGAGGTAGAGAATGGCCTGCAACACTCACTGTCTTCAGTAGCACTGACCTAGAGAGAAGGCAGGCATAGGTCTTGGATGGGCCTGGGTTCCAGTGCTGCCTCACTGAGGTACCGATGTGGATGATGTGACATGGTATTGGGTATTGATTCTGGCAAGCTCTTAATGCTCATTTCTCATACCTATAAAAGGTTCTAAAAATGAACTTGCATAAAACAGAATACCGGTGGTTTCGTGTGGTGAGCACTTCTCAAAAGAGACTTAGTTCTCTCCTCATCCTTAACATCTGAGAGATTCCTATTCTTATGGGATGCATAAACTTGGATGTGACAGGAAAATCTGTCAAATCTCGAGTGAGTGAGAGAGCCAGTGAGATGAATCTGGAATAAAAGTACTTGCTGCCAAGTCTGATGACCTAAGTTCAATCCCCAGGATCTATGTATGTGGTAGAAGGAGAGAACCAACTCCTGCAAGTTGTCCTCTAACCTCTGTGTATGTGGTGTGGCATGTGTGCCCTCCCCAATAGGCAAATAAATATAAATTTTGCAAAGTATAGATGAGACAAGCTGGGAATAGTGGTACTTGCCTGTAACCCCAGATTGTCAGCCTCAGGCTAGGCTGAACACATAGTGAGATTCTGTTGTTTTGAGAAAAAAAAGGGCTGGAAAGATGGTTCAGCAGTTGAGAGCACTAACTGCTCTTGCAGAGGACCCAGTTTCAGTTCCCAGCACCCACATGGTGGCTAACAACCTACCCTAACTCCAGTTCCGGGGGATCCATCATACTCTTCTGACCACTGCGGGCACTGCATTACACAGGTGCATTTCTATACAGGGAATACACTCATACACAAAAAATAAAAATAATAAATAAAATATAAAAAAGACTGGGTGGAGGGTGGGAAGCTGTGGCTAGTGTCCCTATACTACCTGCATACCATTACATTCTACTTGCCTTCCAGCTTTTCTTGTTTTATTGATCGTTGAGAGTACATTGCTGCTGGACTCAGCGATTGCTTACAAACTTGACTTCCTCTAAGAACTAACAAGCCAATTTGAGCTTCACAAGAAGGCAGGAAGGTGATTAAAATGCCAAAGGTGTGATCCAGTCAAGCTCTAAAGAAGTCCAAAGACAGGAAAGCAAGAAACTTGAGAAGGACAGAAACTCTGAGTGACACCTCAGGACTTCACACATTGCCTTAGGCAATACACTGATTCACAATTCATGTTCGCTCTCTGACTGGGATCAAAATGGACAGGACAGACAGGATGTAGGTGCCATATGCTGTCCCCAGAGCTCGGTGCTGAGAAAGGCTGTTTGGTGTATCAAGCAGAACTGGAAACTTATCTCTGTCTGACACTGGCTAGTTTGTGAATTTGAGGAAGTGATTTGACTTCCCTGGGACATGGTTTCTCTCTGTAAAAGACAAGGTTCTATATTCATAGGATTATTTGAGGGATTAGATGAAAAGAATGCATTTAAGACAAAGGGCCTAATAAATCTAAGAGATGTTTAAATTAACATCATTGGCTTAGTGGGCTACAGAGAAATTTCTTCTCTCTAAAATGACACTGATAGCAGGTTCCACTTTTCAAGGCTTTGGAAAAAACTGAAGGAATTATTTAAATAACAGCACCTACAAATAGACACTGGTACAAATTAAGTTCTGCATAAATAGCAGTTATTTACCTCCTCCTTATCACCTTGTCCCCTGGACTGCCTGCCCTCTCTTTTGTATACCTAATCCTTAATTTCATACTTGGTTCTTTGTGTTCGACTGCTTCTAATATCAAAATTGAATTTCCCAAAGAGCATTGGCAATCAAATTTCAACAGTATACCACAACTTCTAGTTGGGTAAATCTTCTGTCTTTTTTTCCTAATAGCCATAAGTCATCACTTTGAGGCTAACTTCAGCTCTTCCTAATAGCAAAAACCATTAACCTAGTAAATGTGACATCTCCATCTCTTTTAGAAAAGTGAGGCAATTGCTAAAGATATGACTGGTCATTTCACAGTTAACTGGCTTCTTCTTGAAGAGGTAGTGTGCCTTTGTCCTTGTGAGGAGTCTCATTTTCACTTCTGGTCACCTTGTTTCAAGAGACGTAGAACTGAGATTGAACAATGCCAGGAAAGGGCTTGATCGTGTTCAGAGGTTGTGGAAGATTTACGTTGTGTGAGAGGCAGCAAAGGACAGGATTGGCAAAAGATTAGGATGAATTGGATAGTAGGCCTCAGCACGATGAGGGTTTAATAAAAACTCATTGGTCAACATAACAAGCAAAATATGAGAACAAGTGGATACTTAACATTACCAAAGGCAGCAAGAGGAAATCAATACTACAACTGTTATTTGCACTCAGTGTTTACTTGCACAAATGGCTGATGTCAAAGACATTCCTATAACCAGAATTTTTGTCCTTACATTTTAAAAGACTGAATAGTTTTATGTAATAAAAATATGTGATTATGTATGTATGTCTAACATGGGTAATTAAATTTCATGCTTCAGGAGACAAATCAGTTGTTGAGGGATATCTGGAAAACAAGTCTTCTGCATGTATATCATTATACAACTAACCAACCTCTGGGGCTTTGCTTTCCTGGGGAGAGAGTAAGGGTCTGTCTAGAAGAACATTTAATAAAGCAAATTCTTATTTATTCTGATCAAGTCTTATGCTTGATTTGTATGTTTGTTAGTCCTCTTCTTGGTGGATTCCAAGAACCTGGAAAGCCAGGGTCAGGAAATATGTTTTGTAGCTTTAGAATGGCAAAAAATATCTGTCTGGAAGTTTTGAACCTAAGTCTTAAGAGGATTCAAAACAAACATCATTTTCTCTTGAAGTTGTCTGAGCTGGAACCAATTGGGTAGGGACTGTCACTAGGGAGCTCTGGTTTGGGAGAACAGTGGCCTAGGGAATGACCTGGTGCTTAGTTTGTAGGCTTTCCAAAATCCTCATTAGTTACATCAAGAAGAAATGTATGTTTTTATTTGGTTATCCTTTCAGAGAAGAATGAAATCCCTCATTAAAAGTCAGAGGTACAATGGGAAGGAATTGGCAAAGAGATTTAATCTCCAATAAAAGAAAATTGTATCTCTTTGAGAAAAAATAATTTGAGAAGTCTCAAAAGAAAGGCTCTTTGTAGGGGACTTATAACTAAGCCCAAAAATACATGTTTGGCCCACCAAACAGCATTTTTGTACTAACTCATGCAAATGAAATATAAGTATTAGAAAGAAGGCTTTTTAGATCCTGACTTTATTTGGATAAGTTATTTCTTTGTTGGTTGAAGAAATGGGTTGATGGTTAAGCACTTGCTGTTCTTGCAGAGGACTATAGTACATAGCCAATTAGTGATAGGACAAGAATTTTAACTTGCATGTGGTGACTTCAAATCCCATGTTCTGTTCATTCTCAGACCAAAACAATGAGGGGAAGTGACAAAAGCAGAGTATATTTTTCATAAGTGGTCTCAATTTATTTCAGTCCCACATGCTCCTTTGCAATGATGTCTCTCTTTGTTAATGAATACAGACCTAGCAGTGGAAGATTAGTGGTAGAAGGGCAACCAATAAGAAAGAGTAATAGAGGGATGAATATGTCCAAATCACTATGATATTTATGTATACAGATATCACAGTGAAACCCACTATTTTGTACAATAATGATGATGATGATGGTGATGATGATGATGGTGATGACGATGATGAAGATATAAAGATCATATTCTCTTGTACAGGCTTTTCTGACCAAACTGATGTATGTACCAAGGCTCTAACACATGAACCCTTTAAGGATAAACTACATTCAAGCCACAGCAATAAATATATGCATAAATGGGAATTTGTAGACATGGTGATCCTAAACGCGACACTAGTATTCCTGAGACTCGTAAGCATGTGCCTGCTCTCTCCACAGGTCAAACAGTAAGGACGCCTACATGTGATTGCTCAGACTTCTTTTGTTCTTTTGGTGGCAAGCAGACAGTGGCAGCTATGGCTCTTACGTGCTACATGTGCTTTCTCCTATCTTTTCTTATTATTCTGGAAAACTCTTCCTGTACCTCACATGATTCTTAGGAGCTATCATTTGTAATGTTCAGTTGCCCACCATCAAAACAATTTCCATAGAATGTGCAAGATCACTTTGCTGGCCATTCAGAGTGCCCAGTCTGTATCCTGAACAATAAAGTTGGGCATGTTATTCAACAAAGTCCTTGCATGTACCTTGAGATTGATAACTGGGCCTTGGAAAAGAGATGTATGTGGTTGCATTATTAATCTCAGTTCATTCCTCATATCTGCATCCTTTCCATTTAACATATAATTCCTACAATAATCAGGTAGATTATGCTTCCTTGTCCCTTGACTTTGGACTTGGTCAATGAGATACTAACGAGTATGATGCAAGCAGGGGCTTGAAATAGGCTTCTGCACCGGGACTTGTCCATGTGTACCTCTGCTTTTGACTTGAAAGAGCATCCTTGGAGGAATGCCTTCCTTTTACTTATGGCCCAGGAATGAATACATATAAAACAGCTCTACTCCCTCAGACTAAAGCAAAACTTCCCAATAGTCAGCTCTGAAGTTGGTAAAAAAAATGCTTCTTGGGCTATTATGATTTTTCTGTTTATCACACATCTTTTGGATTTTTAAAAAGTAATAGTAACTAATGCGTTTTCTTTCTGTGCTAAGTTGCTAAGACAAGAAACATAAAGTCAGGTTACCAGTGGGCTGTCTTTTGGAGATACTTCAAATGAGAAGGAAGTCACAGAAGGTTTCAGAGCCAAGAGATGGAGAGAGAAACGCATGGTGCCCAGGGATCCACCCCTGACGACAGCATTTGGATCTACCTTTGAAGCTTCCACTTACAAGGCAATGAATTCTATTAATTCTTTTTGGATTAAGAGAGTTTGAGCATGGCATGGCTTCTGTCTATTGAAGCAAGAACAGTCTAGACTTAAGTTTGCCATGCAAACTATCTTGAATGTGTTCCCCCACCTCTTTCCTGTGCCCTCACTGCCACACACACTGACATTTCTAACACCTGAAAACTGGCTTTTAGCCAGATACTGTTTGGGAAGGCTTAAAAATAATTTGCAGTTGGAATGGTCTCAATAACACACATTGTTACAACTGCCTCCCTCCTCGTGCAAAGGATGCAGCGGAGCTTGGCCTGCAGGAGACATGGCTTGGTCTTTATCAACTGTGACAGACTGCTGTTGTCCTTTGAAAAGATTAGATTCCAACTCTCTTGGGGTCTTGAAAGACAGAAAGCTGTAGGCAAGTGCAGAAGACTTCAGCTTTCTCTTTGTTCATAGGGAAAAGCAGTATCCAGTCAAATACAGGAGACTGACAGCTTCATGCTTGAATTACATGCTCTAATGCAAGAAGGTTCATCTATGTCCCAGTGGTATACCACTTATGCCAGAAATGAGGAGCTCCTCATAGTATGTATATGTGTATATTTTCCCCTCTTTCCCAGCTCTCTGGGTACTTCAGAATCTCAAGCTATGAGATATGCTGAATAAGTACGACCAGGCAAAATAAAATGGGAATGAATATCTGAAACAGTGAGTTTCTGTCACCAATATGTGAGAGTCTAGTGACCTTTCCCAGGTCATTATTTTTTCGTGTCTTTCACCTCCCCTCATCCAATCACAAGGCTTCCTCCCCTATAGCTCCGGAGGAGAGCAGGAAAACAGAACCTCACACACGTACTTTGCTTGATAAGAAATTGGAGAAGGTTGAATCAGCACATGGAATAAAGGTCCAGGTCCCTGCCAGCATATGGGTCCAGGCCCAGAAATCAAATGTGGTGTTCTTTCCACAGCAGACATACTACACTCTAATGACAAGTCTAGCAGGCTTGTGTTCCTTCAAGTTTAATTATGAAGCAGGATTGTAAAGAGACTGGATGGCAGAGAACTGCTGTGGAGCTTGACAAGGTATTTTATCAATGTATTATTATACTCAGATGTAAGCAAGCCCAGAGGATGATGTAGGCTTTCAAGGCAGCTCATGTCTTGGCAGACCCATGAAAGCACCCTCAGGGAAATAGGCTGAAGCACAGAAACATGATTCTCCTCAGGTCTGGGGATAAAGGTCATGAGTGTTGATAGAAGGGACCAGAGTTCCCTGTGGAACCTACTGGCACGTGCTTGATTTTCTTCCTCAGGGTACACTCTCACATCCATGTGAAGGATGAAGCTCCGTTGCAGACATGTTGTGAATGGGCCTGCGATCAAGGGCCTGAGATGTGAGGTATCCAACATAAACATTTTCTGTGAAGTAGATGGCATAACACTGCCACAACCTTCAGGGCCTTTTTCCCCTTTGTCTAGCCCCAAACTAAGCAATGCCTGCTTTAGTTCAGGCTCACAATACACAAAATAACTAACCAACCAACCAACCAAACTTAACTTTTTAGGCTTAGAGACATTCACATGACACAATTTGGAGAAAAACAAAGAAACAAACAAAAAACAAAATGCAGTGTGCCTATGGAACCAGCCTTTGCCTAAGTCATTTGAACCAAGCTTTGCAGCTTCTACTTACAAGGCTACATAATCCTTTAATTAATATTTTTTGGTTAAGATAGCTTGAACATGGCAGCTGTCACTTGAAACAAGAATAGTGTAAACTTAAATAAGTGTCTTGTAACCCTTGTGTGTTTCCTAGCTCTTTGTCTTCTCATAGCTGCCTACGCTGCCATTCTAATGCCCCAAGAAAGCTATTGTTTCTCTGACAAAAAGTGACAGATAACTTCTGCCTGTTTATCCACTTTTTTCCTCCTGGATAGAAAGAGATGAAGATAACTGGAGTAGCACCATCCCAACCTCACCACCAGGCTGGCGAGGGGACTTGGTCAAGAAGAGCATAGGAGGAATTTATAATTTATAAATTCATAATTTACAATTATGGCCATCTTATCTATAGGAAAACTGACACTTAGATGAAGTTTTTTTGTAAAGTCACAACATGGAGGCAAATTTTACACTCTTCTAAATCTAAATTCTGTACGCTTTCCATAAGTTTTAGCTAGGATATCATCTTAATTAGATCAAAGACGTTACAAAACGTGTGTGTCTTTATTCTAAACAGTACTACGATGTGCAGAATGTGCACATTGGCTTTTAGGCAGGACCAAATCACTAAGAAAGAGAGGCTAATTAATGGCTGTGGAGAGGAGAGAGGTGAGCATGGAGAGCTCTGAAATCCTTTCATAGTAAGATTGGGAACTGACAGCAATGCGATGATATCAACTAAACTACCTTGAAGAAAGGAGGAGAGGATATCACGGCTATGATTTCCAGCTTAAATATCCCTCAAAAGCCCCCCTTTTAAAAGCATAGTTCCCAGATTGATGCTATTGGAAAGTGGTGAAAACTTCATGAAGAGAGGCTTGGTGAGAGGTCCTCAGTCCTTGGGGCTTTACTTATATGTAAACTTGAGGGAACCAAATGACCTCCTCCAGCAGTAAGAAACAGGATTTTCCTTTTCATTCCTAGTACTCTTTTCATCCCATTACAATGAGTTTCAGAGGCACTGCTAAACCTAAAAGGGGAAAGGACTTTTCATTTGTAACCAAGGTCCTAGATTTAAACATTTTTGCTATCCAAAGAAATTGGTTTTCTATATCCTTCACACCCATGTGGAAGTGTAGTTATATTGAAAAATCACTTATTATCTTTAAATGTTTTTTTAACAAAGGGTGGAAGAAAATCTTCTCAGGGACTTCTTTTTTCTTTAATGAGCTGTGGTTTCCTGGTTGAGTCTGGATCTGCTTTAAAAGGTTCTTTATTCACATATAGTTTAACTCAGGAAGAATTAGCAGGTCAACCCCAAACAAGTCTTTCACTTGTATCAAGACTAAATGATTTTCCCCGGGAAGTACGTGGAAAAGAAAATTATGAAAAGATATGTGATCCTAAATTCTAGCACCCCATGAGCTCCAGACATCAGGGATTTTCTTCTTGCTTTGATCTGAGGCCTATGAAAGAAAAGAATAAAGACTTGGCGTGTTCTTAGCTGCCTCTTGCCTTTAGATAGTAAGACCACGTTAAGTCCCTTCCAAGACACGAGGTAAGACATGCATCATTTAAGGATGAGTTTGGAGGCATATCAGACCTAGTCTTCTTATCCCCAGTCAGATAATTTAATATCATCCATTTTCATCCCTCAAAACTGTTCACCATCAGTTTGGCATGATCGGGGTAGTATTTATTTAAATAAGCACAGTATAGTGGGCATAAACTCAATGCTATAGGAAGTAAAAGATAACTCAAGACCTGCCATCATATGTCTGGACTTCTAAGTGTCAGTGTAACTACCCAAGTTATCCCAACAAACTGCTGATCCAGAGCAAAGCTATCCATGTTTTGTCTTCTCTACAAAATGAGTGTTTTATTCATATGAATTCAGAGAAAATCTAAATACATATGATGAAATAATGGGCAAAGACTAAAGAGGAAGTTGATTAGGGAAAAGCAAACCATTTGAGCCATGCTTGGTGGTACATACCTTTACTCCCAGAGGCAGGGGCAGGCAGATCTATTTATGGAGCTTTTACTTCACACAGACAGTGTCAAGAACTTCACACAGAGTGCCTAGTTTTGTTTTTATGAGACTTTGGAGTTCTTATCAGAGACAAAGATTGAGGATTGGAAAACTCGGGCAGGTCACTATGACAGTCTTCAAATGCAAGAGCCAGATCCTAGGACTGAGCCCTCCTAAAGTCATGGGGTCTGTATACCTCTTACTAGACAATACTTTGGGTCTTAGGGTGGTCAACCTGATAGAGATGCTTCCCTCTATTTATGGATGAATTTTTTAGTATTATATGTTTAGTACATGGTATAACCTGGGCCCTGGGTAGCAAGAATAAAGAAATTGATATATGGAAGAAGTGGGAGGCCTAGGTCTCAAAATCTGGTTCCCCACAGTTAGTCCTGTCAGGGGTAGGGAATAAGATTTCAGGTTGTTAATAGCAGCCTTGGAGTTTTACTTCTTATTGAATCCCCTGTGGAGGAACCAAAGAGCCAGGGGAAATGAGATAGTGTTATTTGAGGAGGGTCATTTGGTCCTAATGAAGAAGATAAACAAGTTGGTAATTATTTCCTGCCTAGAAAAAGGTCATTTGGATGACCTTGTGAATAGGTCTTATGAACAGATACCTTTTACTTTCTCCTTAAGTACGCCCCATTCACAATAAAAATTAAAGTTTTGCATGGCACATGTTCCAAAGGGTTTCTATAACTGTGAACAAATGAATAAGAAAAATGTGTCAGGTGGAACATGTTAGTATGAATTCCCACCAACTAATGAAGTCAGCTGGTATCATTCTGACCAGCCATCTTGAGACCTTCTGCAGCCCATTTATATTTCTTCGGTTATCTCATTCCAAATACAGTGTCAGGGTCTTCAGTCTTTAGATGTTTGTCAAGTACCAACTTTATCCCATCACAGTTACTGCATTGCGGTTTCCCTCCTCTCTACTCCCTGTGTGTGTAGCCAACCTTGTATGTGTAACTGAAGCGTCGGCCCCTCAGCATCAGTCCTTAGTGGAGCCGTTCCATCACCACATCCTCCTCATAACATTCTGACCTGGTTCCAAGAACACCTGTAGAAATTTCTCAAGGAATTCAGCAGAATGCAGAATTCTCAAGTTCAAAGTTATCCCACAGTTTCTGTTCTTTTATTTAAAGCTGTTCGACATCTTGCTCTTAATCATTATGTGATTTTTATAATAATTATGTACCAGATCTATGGCTAAATGTAAAATACAGGAGAAAAAATCATGAGCTATCTAAAGCCTGTGTTTTAGTGGATCCATTTTGTATTATGGCAAAGATTCAAGAAACGTGAATTGTTAACATTGCTAATGTTGTTCTGGAAACTTCCACCCCAGAAAAATTCTCCAGTTAATTATTTTCTGACAGCTTTTGAGACAGTTGTAGAGACTTTCTAAGTTCAAAGAAGTGGGTACACTGGGTACAAACAGAAATATTTTAGAAAGCTTTTGTCAAATACCCTGTTATAATCCTGAATACATTTCATTCATTAATTATCCCTTCCAATTTCTGGAGAGTGTTCGCTTTTTGAGTGCCAGCTCAGAGCCACTTTCGGCATGCTAGTGAAGAGTGTGTTTTTGGCCAGGCCTGAGGAGACTCCATATTTATTCTCCTTTTTAGATTCCTTCACCCCAAGAATAAATGTCCTTTGCTCCCTCTGCCCAATATCTCAACAGCCACTTTGAGTTATGTGGGAGAAGGCAGAGTCACGATTAAAGAGTTAGAAAATGAGACCTATGAGAAATAGTGAAAGGAACTGGGATTACTGAAGCTGTGGAAGAAAAGGCTGTGGAGCAATTTAACAGCCTTCTTCCCTGAAATGATCCCTTATGTCAAGGAGGAACGCAAACAGCTGTTCAGCATCAGCATCTCCACCAAAGACCAACCGGGAGGAAACCTGCCCAAGCCACAGCATTAGGGATTTAGGACGCAGGAAAGAATTTCCTGACTTTGAGAAATGTTAAACACTAGGAAAAGTTACTCATAGGAGAAGAAGAATCTTCTTCTCTTGGGATATTTAAAAATAGGAGGTTTTCTGAGCTGTCTTGAATGATTTAAAGATCCTGCCTCACATTTGGTGTGGGGGAAGGAAAAGATATAACCGGATAATCTTTTTCTGAGAAACTTTTGGTTTTAGAAACTAAGTAGACATTAGAAAAATTCAAGACACTTAAACTAAATTTACATTCTCCATTGACTTTCTTTTATCATTTTATATAAAATGTATGAAGCAGCATTCAAAAAAGAAACATCAGTATTTGAGATATCAAACCTTATTTAGTTCCATATTTTTAAGTTAGTTATTCCTGAAAGATGAAGTAACTACCGTAATCTTCATTTCCTTATCTGTAAATTGTAACCTGGATTATCTGTACTGTTTATTTTACTATGACTATCACATAAAACATGGGAATGCTCTTAATGGTGAAAAATAAGCATCCCAATGCAAAATATTATTATGCAAACGTATTTTTTATATAAACACTTCAAGGTTTCCTTCTTTCATTTCCATAAGAACCAAGAGTCGGGACTGACAGAGGAAACTCTAAAGCCTTCAAAGTGTGACTGACTCCATGACCCCTTAATACACTGTCAAGGAAGATATGTAGGAAATTCTACTTTGAAGCCTGGCCTTGGAATGTTTCCTAGTAGTCTGACAAACCCAAGGACTTCCACCTTGAGTGAGTTTCAAACCCCAACAAGTCTCTGAGCTACCCAGGAACCACTTGGCTCCATTGGATCCAGGTGAACAGGCTGTCATCCTGTTCCAGCCATTTCCTTCTCATCAGCAAAAGCTTGGAGGAGATCCGCAGGGCTTCAAAGGCAGTCAGGGAAAGTTGCCTAACAGACCGCACAACAGGTTCTGGAAAATGGCTCAAGTTACAACAAGCTACTGCCTTCCACTTGGCTTGGGAGTGAGCAGGGAGGCTGCAGAAGGCCCCAGGGAGCTCAACCTTCTTCTCTCTCCTCTTACGATGTCTCTCTACCTCCTCGAATGTCTCACTGATTGGAGAGTGTTGATTAAGAAACCACATCGCTACTCAGAGCCAGTTCCCAATGGGCCTGGGTTTAACACAAAGGGAAAGCCACTCTTCTGCTCTGCGTGTGTTCCTAACACCTTCCACGACCCCTGCAGTTTTCCCTTTTCAAAAGGGCCTCCTCTAGTGAGACAACTTCCTGTGGTCCTGGAGTCAGCCCTTTCCAAGGAACTAGTGTTGTCTTACTAGAAAAACTTTCTTGGGTTTCCCCTCCAGAAAAGCCTAATTGTGGCTCTCACCAGGCTTTGCTTCTTCCTAAAGTACAATTTGTTTTATCCTCAAAATACTAGAAAAAAGAAAACGAGATTTTAAAAAATACTAGGATAAGAAAAAAGGAAAAAGTGGAAGGTTTTCATTTGTTTTGTTTTGAGATAGGGCCTTGCTATGTAGGCCACACTGGCTTTGAACTCTACACCCAACTGACAGAATCAGGAGGGCTGGGGAAAAAAGGGATTTTGATGCAAAGAGTTGACTAGCAGATAATGAAATAAAATGAGAATTAACCATTAAATTTTCAAGCTTGGAAATTCCTGCCCTCTAAAGGTAGAGGAAATGGATCCCAGTCTTCCTTTGTTTAGTACCAATTACAATGTATAAAACCTATCAGATTCAACAGGCCAGACGGTCATTGTAGAAATAGTGCTGGGAACAGAGTATTGAGACACAATGACCTCAGAGTCCATCAAAGGCCCCGTAATCAGGACCTGCGCTTGCCATAAACAGCTGAATCTCGAAATGACCATTACTGAATATTTTCATTCTAATCCTCAAGAATAGTTCAACTCTTTTTGGGGTCTGATTAGGAAATATTCTTAGGTTAGAGAAAGAGAATAAAAGCTGGAACAGGGCTGGCTTAGCAGTAAAGGCACCTACCCCGTACCACCAGCCTGAAGACCCGAGTTGTTCTCTGACCTACACATACACTGTAACAGGTCAGCTGCCCCACCCCAAAAAGTACAATAAAAATGTTTAAGAAAAACAATGTGGAGGGAAAGTCACACTATAAAGAACTTGTATTATTTAGTTTCTCTCTCTCTCTCTCTCTCTCTCTCTCTCTCTCTCTCTCCAGCATTCTTTTTACTTCATATGTTATAATAACTACATATAGGGAAGCTTACATCTCCAGTCAAGTGTGAGGAGTCACTCAACTAGAATTCCTTCAGTCATTCAGTCATATTAAAACCTATAGAAATGAAAACGGACCCCCCCCCATGGAGTTACATCCCATAACAGGTTGTTGGAAGGAGTCATAATAATGAAGCTGTTAGACAGTGATTAATATGCTCTATAACTCATCATGCTATCCTTATCTCAGCATTCTCCTCTTCACAGAGTGGCGTTCAATTACTCACTATCGATCAGCAATCGCATTGCATGGAATAGAATGGTCGCATCAATTCATTTCATCCTATTGAGTTTCAGCCAATACCAATTGATATCTGGCACATGTTTCCCAGAGACATTTGTCTGCCATCAGGGAGTTGATTAACAGGTTGGCAGTTTGAATGTTTGCGAAGGGGGAAGAGAGGTGTAAATTCCGCTTATGAATTTGTTCTCATACCTGATGTGTCACCCCTCTTGCTACAAGTGTACTCGCTACAATCATCTGTTTGCCCCACTAACCTGTTCACATTCAACACTGTTCTGCCCTTATTTTTTATTGATAGTCATGTGAATAATTAAAGTCCAACTACATGAAACCCACATAAATCATCCTCAGTGGGCACGTAATGGACCTGGGCTCAGCCATTTGCTCACAGCATAAATTAAGGCCAAAATATTCATGATGTAAACTAGGCATGTCATTGCCTCCTGCAGAATTCATAGTAACCTGCTTGCCACTCAAACCTGTCACCTTCAAGGCAATCTGCAAGCAGAGGAACCTTCTCTCCCTGGGCTTCTCCGGGACCACTGCCGATTTTTGTCTTCCATTGCCTCTCCCATTGATGTTCTGTAGGCAGATGACATGCTATTTGTTTTGAAAATCCCACTTGTTTCATTTGGCCATTCCTGCTGCGGTCTTAGCATTTGTTCTGTGCGTACTTTTAAAAAGCCCAGGCAGCGCCGTCCAGAGCTATTAACCTCTCTTGCTAATGTCATCCATCACGCGCTTGGCACGTGGGCTTTGCTAGACAAATCTAACAACATCTGCCACGCATTCTGCAACTTCCTTTTGATTCCTCACACTTTATTTTCACTTTCATCTCTGTGTGCTGGTGAGATGTATGTCTGATCACATTCAGATGCCAGGGAGCTGGGAATATGCCATTTTTCCACAGGGCAGCAAGCCTGGCGAGAAATTGGGGCGACTGCTAGTTGGGGGCTGGCAGGTGTCCCTGTTGCCAACATCCAATGGCCACTGAAGCATTTTGCCAGCAAACCGCCTTGATTCAGTGGACACTGCACCTGAGAAACCACTCACACGAATATACACAAGCAGCTGGTGTATTAAAGGCATCTATCTTTGGAAAAATCATTTTATTTAGAAAATAAGTAACACATTTCGTGCTTGGATGTAGAGATTACCCAGGAGCACAGTGTTAGCTGAAGTCCTGCTATTTGCTCGTCTGAACCCTCTTTTTGTCTGCTCCACAGGACACCCCATCTTATTTTTGTATCTCTGTAATTCTGAAGCCCAGCCCTAGTCTGTCATCATCATAGAGCCTAGCGTCAGATGGTGACTTTCAGACACCCGAGTGACACCACAGGCCTATTCTGATTGACATGTTCAGGGTCTGTGGCCCTCCTAGTGTTGTTAATGACACTGCACTTATTTTCTTAAGGGCAAATGTTTTGTCCTGCCAGTGTCTTTAGGCCTTTCAGAGAAACAGTCTGAAGAGAAAAACTCAATGTCTTGGAATATTCATCAGGTCTATCATTCTATTAGTTACCTTGTGAAAACTTAAACCTGTCCTTAGCCTTTTGTTGTGGAAAAGGAAGAGTATTCAGAAGAGATAGATGGACTGTTAAATAAAATATATCTACTTTCATGAAAATGTCATCAGTAATGAAGAATGCATTTAAGATTCTCTATAAAGCATCCAGGGCTATTTAAATGATCAAGGAAAATCAGCACTCAGACCTCAAAGGGATGGTGATTTTCATATTCAGTAACTTTACTCTTGGCTTACTAAGCCTAATATTTACCTTTTTCAATGAGCCTCGTAAATTGTGCATTTTTCTTTTAAAGGAAAAATGTTTATATGCACCTTATAAGCACATGTATCTTTACTGTATGAAATTTGCATTTCTTGATAAGGACATAAAGATATTTTAAGATCCTCTTCATCTTAAAGAGTCCTTGATTTGCTGATGTTGCTGTGATAAAGAAAAACGAGACAGTCAATTGAGTGGACATGGATATCTATCTTGATTTTGAAGAGCTCTCAAAGATTTAATAATAAGAAAATTCCATATTAGCCTGAAGTAAAGTAGGCAGGGAAACATACGTTGTGTGTGTTGATGCCTGTGATTTAAAAAAAAAATAAAAGGCCTGTAATTGAGATGGAGGAAAAAGAACAGCCTTAACCTCAAATACAATGATATTACAATTTCCCCCCCTAGGAACCCTCCCCACCAATCCATGGAGCTAAGCAAGAATAATCCACTGACATTCAATTTTCTGAGAGAATTTTCCCCCTTCCTGAATAAAGTAATTTGTTCGTAACCTGATGTTAACTCTTTATCAGCTAAATGGTTCTCACAAAAAAAAAGATTAATCCTGGCACTGGAGATTAAGGTCAGTAACTCCAAAAACCTAGTCAGATGCCCTCATGTCCAAAATAACCCATGAAAATATAAGATTTCCTAGTAAAATAGAAATAAGAAAATTTCAATATCCAACCCACAAAACTCTTATGAATGAAATGAGGCGGCACTTGTACCAGACTCTGTCAAAGGCTGGGGAGTAGTGTTTATTTATTATTTTGTGACAGGGTCTTATGTATCCCCAGCTGGCTTTGAACTACTATGTAGCTAAGAATGACCTTGAACTTTAGATCCTCCTGCCTCCTCCTCCCTAGTGCTGAGGTTGCAGAGCCATTCCCAGCTTCTGTGGTGTTTGGGATCGACCCCAGGGCTGTGTGCATGCTAAGCAAGTGCTGTGCCAGCTGAGCTACATCCCAGCTATTCTTTTTTTTAATCAGTTGGTAATTCAATATGTATTGAGTGTGTACTATGTGTCAGTTATCTCACTCCATTCAGGGAAAATGTGCTATGAACACAGGATCTTCAGAGTGTGATGGGGTGACATACAAAAGCTGATCATGGACAAGTGTGAGGGGTATAAAGTTTGAAAGGCGTTATAGCAGTTCAGGCGGGGGTGTAAGGCTCTGTCATGAGAGAGAGTTTTTATGGATAGGACAAGATGCTAGCAAGATGATGTGGCTTAGAAAGCAAGGCAGGAGAGAAACAGGCATGGTGCCACTGGTAGCCTGTGTCACAATGTGCTGTGACCTCCCATGATGGCCCGTTTATGATGGCAAACTGTTCTGAGAGGTCTTGTTCCCATCTACCAGTGCAGAACTGTAGAAGGCCTCTGAATTCATTCCTCCCTTCTCCCCTACACCATCCAGAATTTTCCATGGCGTCTCAAGGTATCTGCATGGGTTTATAAGTCCGTTGAATTTTCTTATATCACCTTCTCTCGACTCAACTCCTCGGCAGCCCTGGAGCTGCTGTGTCTGTGGGTCTTCCTGTTGGTTCTGTTGCAGTCCATCGTATCCTTTTGCCCCTGGCACCGTGATTCCTATAGTCGTGTTGCCCCTTTAGATCCCGCCTCGCCACAGCTTCGGTTTCTCTTTTTCCCTCCTACTCTGGTGTTCTCACATTTCGGACATGGGGCACCGGTCACTGTACCTGTGCCACAGGCCATAAATAGTACTAAAACATTTTAAGGCGTCTTGAAATTTATAGTAAAGAGTTCTTTCAATTGTCACACATGGTCTCCTTTCTCTGAAGGATTCAGTACTAGGACAACCTCATGAAAGAATTAACTCCACCCTAAGCAGACCGAGCAACGTGTGCCTGGCTCTGTCACACTTGTGGTGGAATTCTCTCTGGAGACTTAACCCTGTCTCTTTGCAAACCTACATAGGGAAGTCTCACACCAGCTCATCGATGCTTCTGGATTGGCTTGGTCACTGTGATTGAAGGTGATTTGTGTTCAAGCTAGGATCTAACCTCCCCATGGTTAATAATTGGGAAATTATATTATATGGAGGATTCTTTAAGAAGCATGATTAAATCATTATAGATGAGAAGAAAGGCTCTTAGTTGCAAGAGGTAAAAACAAAACAAAACAAAAAAAACTGATCTAAATTTTTTTCTCTCTCTTTTTTTTTTTTTTCTTGTTGTTTAGACAGAGTCCCACTATCTCACTATTTAGCTCAGGGGGCTGGCCCTGAACTCAGCCTCCAAAGTGCTGTGATTAAAAGCCTATACTACCACATCTGGCCTTAAAGTAACTTTTATAAATAGAAAAAAATTTCTGGTTTATTCAATTAAGCAGACAAAAAAAATCATTTCATAGCAAGTTTGAAGTTTTATCTACCACTTAGATTATGAACTGGGTTCATTCTTTCTTCCTTTTTTTTACCTTGATATTTTTATTAGTGCTCATTATTTGTACAAAGTCATGGGTTTATTCTGACATTTCTTTACATGTATGAAATACACTTTGATCACATTTTATCTTTCACTTCTTGACGCTACATTCCATTAATAGGCTGGTTGGAACCAGCTAGCTGGTTGCATATCCTGGTAATGTATCAGTGTCTATTCAGAAATACTAGGAAGGAGAAAGGAAAAATTAATTTCACTTTCCTGGAAGCCCTGGCAAAATACCAGGCTGTGTCTCAATGACTAGCGGTATACTTCCTTGACCCATCCTGATGGTGAGAAGCCATCAATGGTTGACTGGCTTTGGAATGCTCCTCTGTTTCAGCCTCTAGAAGGGGGAATGAAATCAGCTCTTCCAGGAATCCCAGAGCAGAAAACAGGCAAAAGAGCTCTTTCTATGGGTAAGACAGAATGTTGTTTTCAGAAAAGGAAGGAAGGAATGGAAACTTAGTAATCAAACTTCACAAATAAGTAGTATATGGGTAAGGACTATAGCATGCACTCAGCATTCATGAGGCCAGGGTTCAATCTCCAGCATTAAAAATAAATACATAATATTGTGCCGCAGTACATGCTTCTAAAATATTTCAGTTTCATTGGCCCAAATCTAAGACAGAGTTGTTTTCACTACTGAGAATTAGTGATTCACTACTGAGATTAGTGATTAGACAGAGATTAGATTTGGGGTTGGAGACTCATTTAAAAGTATGTGTGAATGTGTAAGAAGAGGGAGGTAGCTTAGGCAGATTTACCTGGGTCTCTAGATACCTGGACACAATGAGTATAGAAAATCCAGTGCTATTTAGATCAATTAGATCAAAGCTCATATAAGACTTAGCTATAAGACAATCAGATTCTACAAGACAAAAATTGATAAAAAGTAAATATATATATAAAGTATATATATTATATAATATAATTTGTATAATATTTATATATAATATAATATCTATAATATATAATATAATATAATATATATTAAGGAATTACAGGAGATTATTTATATAACTCGCAAGTTAACAAAGACTGGGAATTCAGGAACTAGATAAGGAAGTATAAGAATTCTGAATATGTAAATGTAAAGAGTATGCTTGGAAAGAGCTAATAAACAAAGTCACAGGCAAATATCAGAGAGAAGAAAAATGCTAGTTACTGCCCATAACATACAAAAAGTTCTTAAAATCATTCAGAGTACTTCAAACAATCCATCAGAAAAATAGATAAAGCTCTGAAAGAAAGATAAAAAGAGACAAGTAAACAAAAAGACAAATCACTTAAGAACAAATCTGCATGGCTAATACATTGTTTAATTGCTCAAAGTCACTAGTAGTCAAAGATATACAAATGAAAATAACATGGAAGGGGCTGGAGAGATAGCTCAGTGGAGAAAGTGCTTGTTAGACAAGGCTGAGGACTGAGTTCCATGCCCAGCATCTACCTAAAAACCAGGCCCAGCAATGCTGGAAATCCAACTGCTGGGTTGTGGAGACAGGAGGATCCATGACACTGTTGGCCAGCCATTCTAGCTTAGTTTAGTGAGAGACCTAGTTTCAAAAAAAAAGTAAAGAGCAATTGAAGAAGACATCTGGTGTTGACCTTAGCCTCTACATGTATACCCATTCTTGAAAATCTCTCATAAAAATACCAAATGAAAATATCTATGCATGTATTTGTTTCATTGTCAAAGTGGCAATCAAAAAAAAAAGCTTTCTTTAAACCCTTAGAAACAACAGCAACAACAAAAATGTCCAGGCCCAAAAAGATGGCTCAGAGGGTAAAGGTACTTGCCACCAAATCTGACAACCTGATCCTAGGATCCACATGGTAGAAGGAGAGAACTGATTCCTGCAAATTGTTCTCTGATCTTCACACAGACCTTGGTATATGCATGTATATACACATAGAATATACACAGACATATTATATATAAATGTAAAATAAAATTAAATATCTATCAATGAAATTCTATGGAGTACTCATACCATTCATACCACATAGAATTATTCAGTCAATTAAAAAAAACACTATAGATTATGAAGGTGCACCACCCTGCCCGGCATAGTACATGCTTTAACAGAGATAAAAGAAGAAATCTATGAGAACACAGAAGAGAGGGAAATAATTTTACCAGTGGAATCATGGAGACGTGAGAAGAATATGAAGGTTTAAGAAAATAAGTGAAATTTTGCTGATAGGCAAAATAAAGGATAATCTAGAAATCAAAACACCTTGTACAGAGAGTTACACAAAAGCAAAACATGTTGCAAAAGAGTAAAAAGTCCACCAAAGTCTGCGCCTAAGGAAAAAGTGACGTTGTAGAGGGAGAAGTCCAACTGTTGGAAGATGCAGTCACCTACTGGGAGTTTGGGATGCACTGTGAAGGTTCCAGGGTGACAGAAAATCTCTCCTCAGGGAAGAAGCACAGTCATGTTTAGTGTTCAGGAAGAGAGCATGACCATGGTAAATTGACTTTATGTCAAATGGCAGTTCCAACTGATTGGTCATGAGAGCTGAAGGACAATGTTAAGAAAGACTGTGTGGTCACCTCTGTCTTGGTTTGGCAGTTGAAGTGCCATGGGCAATTAGCAATGTCTGTTACGGACAAAGGAGAAAGGAAATGGTGACAAGGTTGTTCTGTGTCTCCTAAGACTGCAAGAGCCACTACCAGTAATGTGGAGGAGGGCACGCACAGGAGAGAGAGTTGTCAGGGAGGGCACACGATATTTCAGTCCATACACACTATGATGGGCGTCACTGGCAGTCACAAAGGGGGAGGGGAAGAACCAGACTCAGGAGACATTACACAGGTGACATCAGTGGGATGGACTGAACCAACTTAGGAATGAATGTGATCCAGGTAGGCCAGTAAGTTTCAGAGGATTATTATTGCTTTATGGCACTGGAACCAAACTTGATTGGCTTCTGGATGCACCTTGCATAGGGAAAGATGACTCAGCAGTTCCGGGAGCTACCAGGGCACATTCAACATTCTTGCAACCAAAGTGCTGTCTGGTGCCTGTAGCTATGACTGCTTACTGCAGCATTTCTTATGAATTATTTTCCAGAGCAGGTCGTGGAAGTGGGAAGATCTTCCTAGAGCCAAAAACAGGAAGCATCTTCCACTCACCTGGTCCAGGGGCCAGGAAGGAATATGTGTGCTCTGACACATCAGCAGTGTGTGTCCCCATTATGTCAGCCGTCTTTTGCCAGGCCCTTCCTGTGACACAAGAATGCCTCTAAATCTCTTTCCCAGCAGAGAGGAAATGACTAGCTCCAGGAAGTCATCTCTTCTCCTCCTACACCCCCCAAAATGGAGAAGTTGCTGACTTTCACTAAAAATATCAATACCACCTAAAAATAAGGTTCATCAACTCTACTTTGCTCCAGGACATCCTGACCAGAGCACTCTTACATCACCAGTGGCCTTTAAAGGGCCACACCCAACTGTCATCCTAACTTAAACTTCATTCTGAAGTGAATCCCCGCCTTCCTTCCTACTAATGAGATTGAAAATAATTTCTGGCCATAATGGTATCAAGTAAGTGCTTTCCCAGGACACGACTGGTCTTCCCAAACTCCATAAGCACCCACACCCAAGAGCAGGTTTCTTTCCTGTCTGGTTGGCTTCCTCTGACCTCATTACCGTTTCAGTGTCATTTGCCAGAACAGGAAAGAGGGTGCAGGAGTTGGCCTTTAGCAGCCTTGGGTGGATACAAAGCGACTGACCTGTAACAGAGAGAAGAGAGAGTCTAAATGAAGCTATTTGTTATGGAATCACTGACAGGCGCTTTGAGTGTTTGGTTGTGGTGCTGTCCCTGCTGCTGGCTCCTGGGCCACTGAGTATGCTGCCTCCCTGGAGTCAAGAAGCCATAGTTTAAGGTTGACATTTACTTGGCGGCAGAGGTGGTGGTAGGGGGGGATCCTGTAGGCTAGACTCACATAATACAGCATTGGGGGCAGGGGGTGTCTAAACTCCAGATGTAGGGAGAAAGATGAGAGAAAAGAGAAACAAATATTCAGTTATTGGCTCAGCTCCTAATCTACAGTCTAAGAAGCTCCCTTAAATATTAAGATGAGTTAATAACTTTATTCTCCAATGAAAGATTCAGGGAAGTCTCCAATAAGAGCCCTCACCCTAAGAGGAAGTTTCACAGCAAGTAGATAAAGGGTTTGACATTAAACCCATGACAAGTTACATGGGTTCTAAAAGACCTCTATCTTTCAGATGCGAAACCAGAATTATCATTTAGTTAAAATGGCAAATAGTTAACATTGGCAAATAGTCAATGATCCATAAGCTTATCTGTCCATTATTTTTCAGTGTTAGGGCACTGAACCTAGGGCCTTGTGTATGCTAGCACTCCTCAACTGAGTATATCCAAAGTCCTTGGGATATTTTGAACATGGTCTCAGTTGTGTAAAACAGGCTGCTTTCAGACTCATGATTCTCCTACCTCCACTTCTTGACTGCTGAGTGAAATGCACTCACCCTGATGCCTGGCTCTGCTTTCTTTATTGAGAACCTTGTCATGTGTCTGTCCAACATTCTTCTGTTTTTTCAGATTCCACAGAGAAGGGACTAACAAGGCCAAAGACACAGCAGCGTATCATTAGTAGCTCTTTAGTGGTGGCTTGAGGGATAGGTCATAGCTGAAACTGACTGATACTGTGGTGAACGATGGCCCATCAGGGCTACTCTTCAGTTTCATCTCCTGAGAGCCTTGAAAAAGCAGGGTGTTGTGACACACAAAATCACTAAGGGTTTGGCACACGGGTCCTGCTAAACTGGAGAGTTTCCTCTTAAAGCTTACCCTACTCTTGATCACTGTTCCAGCAAGGGTCCTCAGGAAGGGCTCAGAGATTAGGAAGAGCACACAGTAGTCCCTCAAGCCCAGACTACCAGCTATTTGATAAGGACCGGGAACTCTAGCCATGTCCAAGATACACTGAGAGCAGTGGGGGCTTAAGCAATGATTTCCCCAGAGTGATGACCAGGAGGGAATTAGAAGTAGCAGAAAGGATGCTTAGGAGACTAGCAGATGGACTCAGACAGCAACAGAGTTTACATCTATCACTGTCTCTCCTCTACTCTAGATCTAATATAAGAATCATATCCCATGACATATAAAAATGTCTTTGTTCATATTGCATATCAATGCATACACACAGTGTGTGTATATTCTCTCTCTCCATATATATATATATATGTATATATATATATATATACATATATATATATATATGTTCTTTTTTCCCTTCAAATTAAATATTATCTTTGCTGGCACATTTGTGTAACAACATTGCATACCATCAAATGTTTGTTTCTCACTTTGAAAAGCTGTGATTTTCACCTGACATCTAAGAGAAGGAAAATCGGAACTGTACCTATAGGAGTACTGACCGGAGTCCTAGATAACACAGAACAAAACAAAGTTGAGGACAGAGGACAAGGTTCGGCTGTGGGTGGTATTGCCATTGACTCAGTTGGTAGTGCTCCAATATTAGGCTTAGAATGAGGCTGGAGACACACACAGACAAAGTAAATGAAGCAAACAACCAACCTTAAAATACTACAATAAGCAATAAAACAAACAGGAAGAAAAAAAGTGAAACATTCTTACTAGGTAGTATGAAAGAGATAGAAGTGAATATATGAGCAGTGACCAGAGCACAACTGCCCTTTATCTTCTGTTCCAAGGCAAGTCAGCCCCTCCCCAGAGCCCAAGGAAGCTCACAGGAAGCCCAGCAGGCAACTTGAAGATGAGGGTGGATGGTCACAGACATTCATTAGAATGCTGCCCTTGTGAGATCAGGGATCTGGGTGTAGGAACCATGTCTGGTACACAGTAATTGCTCAGTTGTCATCTGTTGAATGAATTTCTTCAGTTTCTAATGTCATCCTATCATTAATTCACCATTTTAAGCTTTGGATGCACTGTGTGGGACATGCATGAGTCATGTTCGTATCAGTTTTCCTCCAGACTCATTGTGGTCAATACCTTGATTTCTAGCATTTAAAGGAAACAAGCTCAAGCATTAGATATTAGATTATTCCTCACAGATTCTATAAAAGTACAAGAGCGGCGCAGATGATGATTGCGTAGCACGTACAGTGGTGTGGTGCGGGTTTTAGAGCTGTGCCGGCGGTACCCTTGGGTCCAGGTTTCAGAGCCTTTCCTCCGAGCCCGGCTACACACAAGCAAGGGATTTTTCTTGTTCTTGAGGGTGATAACAGAGTAGATCCCCTAGGGGGCAGTGTATGCATAGGTTTCAGCCAAGCAAGGCGAGCGTTTTACGGCCACTTAGGTAATTGTGAAGGCAACAGGAGATCTGGGAGTCTAAGAAAAAAAATACACTATATGAAGTTGTTCTTTAGGTGGAGCAGAGTAAAGGCAGCTTGAAAGAACTGCGCAGTAAAGGAAAACCGGGTGACACAGCAAAAACTTGGGGGATGGTAATTTTAAAGGCTCCAGCCACCAGATAGCTTAAGGCTCAACACAGAAATCATTCCTCACGCTCCTTAACGTTTGCTAAAGGGCTTTAAAAATATTTTTATTTGTTACCTTTTACATTTCATGTTTCTGAGATCCATGCAGAATTTTGTTTCATTTTCTTGTCTATTGTAGGTGGCAGTTAAAATTCAATTAAAGTTAACCAGTTTTAATTGGGTAATGATAGCTGATACTGTATTATTGAGTGCTTGTAATGTTCTGAGGGTTTTACTTACATTATTTCAGTTAATGCTGCTGTACATTCATAAGATGAAGACTGTTATTCCCACTGGAGAGATGGGGAAACTACAGTGAAAATTACCCAAGATCCCAAGCTTAAAAATCTAAGATTAGGGCTAGAGAGATGGCTCAGCAGTTAAGAGCACTTGCTGTTCTGGAAAACACCTAGGTACAGTTTCTAGCACCCAAACTGTGGCTCACAACTGCCTGTAACTTCTGTTCTGGGAGATATGACACCCTCTTCTGGCTTCTGGCTTCTAAGGGAACCAGTCACACCAGTATGTGCTGTGCATGCAAACATGCAGGCAAAATACTCAGATGCATAAAATAAAAATAAATGAACCAGGGCTGGAGAGATGACTCAGCAGTTAAGAGCACTGGCTACTCTTCAGAGGCCCCAAATTTGGTTCCCAGCACCCATATGGCAGCTAACAACATAGGTTACTCGCATTCCAGAGGATCTGATGTCCTGTTATGGCCTCTGCAGGCATTGCACACATGGACACACCTATACAAGCAAGCAAAACACTCACACACATAAAATAAAATTAAAATTAAAAATAATCCTTTTTTAAAAATCTATGACCAGACCCCATTCTCTTAATTACTTTGCTATTTTATTTCAGAAAGCAAAACTTCTCTGACATCAGTGAGTATGCATATTTTGTTAAAATGCAGATTGTGATTTGTTGTTCTACATGGAGCCTACATTTCTGGCAGTTTGCAGATGATATCAATGTTGCTGATCTAAATTAGCAAACCCTCAAAAGAGAGTGTGTGTTTTGAGTGAAAGGTATGATGTGATCCCCATACTCAAAATGGCTGTGTCAGAGAGAACCACAACAGGCCAAAGCGCAGTGAATAAGAGGCTGCAGACTGCTTACTCATGAATAGACATCTATATTAAACTTCTGCCTCCCAAGGCTCAGGGATCATAGCAGAAGAGGCGGGTTGGGTGGGGAGAACTGTAAGAGCCCGAGGTGGTGGATGACCACAAGGAAACAGAGTTTTTCCAGACAGCTGGTCAGAATGAACTCACAGCAATGGTAACAGCATGCACAAGTCCCACCTAAGCTTAAGCCAGACCAAATCCTAGACTAGACATGGGGAAGTCAGTAAGAAACCCCAACCCAACTTGAGGAAGTATTGGCAACTGATGGCTGCTGAGAGGGGGAGAGTCAGTTTTGTTCAAAGGTGAAACTCTTGGTAGGCTGAACAGGCTCCAGTGAATGGACCCACATTGAAAGGCATTTGGGGACATAAATTTGACTTGATAGGAATATATATATATATATATATATATATATATATAATTAAAGTACATGAAATTTGATGAGAGAAAGTAAGAGGGTATACATAGGGGAGGGGGACCTAAATACAATCAAAATATGTTATATGAAATTTACACAAGTCCAATAAAAAAGAATAAAACTAAGTTAAAAAAAATTTCTTTTAAAAAAAGGCTGATTTAGTAGGAAAGGTTAAGACAACTCAAATTGCATGGTGTTGGGAAAGAAGGCACATGTCGAGACATGTCAAGGACCACAGAGGCACAGACTGAACAATTCAATAGATACTAGGGAAGAATTTACTTCCAGGAGAGGAAATGTATCTCCAAAGCTTTGGGAAGGGCAAGAGGGATGAACAAGACCTAATTCCTGCCCTCAAGTAAACCTAGTGCTGATGTAGTTTTTACACAGGCTGCCAAGAGGACTGTGGGGACCCAAAAGAAGGATTCAGAGGGGAATAAGAATCTGAATCATTCCCGGAATCAGAAAACTCTGAGCCTAAAAGCTCAGGGAAGAAAATTTCCCAACTACCATTGAGCCTCTGAAAGGGGGGAGGGGTGGAAGGTTGAGATGAACTAGGAAAGAGAAATCAGGGTTTCAGAGCACAAAGAAAAGGTTCTCAGGGAGGAAACCCAGGAAAGAGCAAGTTCCAGAATATGACAGTATGATGCAAATTGACTGAACAGTCCTATTTCCAAATCTTTCCATAGAGAAGTCATAGAAGCCAAGGTTCAGAGCAATGACTTTCAGTACACATTACAGATACTAGGAGCAGAGAAGGATTTTGGTGCTGGGACTCCATCCTCATATTCTGACTTCATGAGTCATGGTGAGAGCTAGGAATCTATGTTTTTAGGTCTCCTTGTTTTTAATTAGCTGATAGGTACATGCAGCCAGATTTGAGATTCATTACCCCAGTGCAATGATTCTCGAGTGAGCAGCCTTGACTAGTAGTCTGAACATCACTGAGAACTTATGGGAAATCCAAATCTTGGATCCTGTCCCAGAATTACAGAGTCAGAAACTCAGGGTGAGGTCCAGAATCTGTCTTAACAAACCCTTTGGTGACTCTCATGCAGGTCAAAGTTTGAGAATTAGTATATGCTTAAGCCTTGCTACTTTAAGTGTGGTCCAGTCGGAAACTTATCACAGAAGCACAGCTTTGGGCTCCAAACCTCCTGACTATGGCATCAGATCTGCAGTTCCACAAGAGTCCCAGATGATGAATGCATATATTAAAGTTGGGAAACATGCTGAACTCCAGGATGAACAATTTAAAGTTATAGAGTGATAGCATAATTGAATAGGATGGTAGAATTAACAAGCAGATAATGAAATGTGAGATCAAATGAAAGAAATTTTGCATGAACACAACACATTTGGTTCTGCAGGGCTCATAGAAGTCAGTCTCAAGGAAATCTATTTGCCACCATCCCTCCTCACACCTTCTTCTCTCATGCTTTCCTTCTAGACTCCAGCAGAGAACAGCTGGGCTTTGGGTGTATGGCTGCATTGCAGTTTAGAGCTCCTTTAATGGTGGACTCCTGCCAGCCATTGATCCAACATTGAGAGCCATCTCAGCAGTGCAACTGCACTCAGGCCTCCCTGCTCCAGTTTGTATAATATTTCTGATAATAAGAAAGCCTAAATGAAGCATCCTTTAAAAGGCCTTCACTGTTAATTTGGCACAGGGAAAAAAGCCAGCACATTATGCTAGGTTTTCCAGTCATCCTGCCTGCACTGTGTAGACTCTGAATAGATGTCCATAATGAAATTACTCAGAATGGAATTCATTACCTGACTTAAGATTTATTGCTTTTTAACTAGAAATACAAGGCTACACACACTTTGCTCCCGGAGTTGGCTGTGTGAATGCTCCATTTCTCCTCTCTAGTGTGAGTGCGGGAAACCAGCAGAGGAAATGCTAAGCAGGTGCAGGGGTCGTGGGCAGGCAGAATAGAGAGAACAATGCCGCTTCATTAGGACAGGCGCATCGGAACCCCAGGACTCTGGGCTCAGTTCTGTTTCCACAATCTCACCATGGGGACTGTGGGCCAGTCACCTCCAGACTAGCATAATTGGAAAGACTCTACGGGGCCCCAAAGTGCTGAAGTGCTGTAAATTGGCAGTGTTCGGTTCTGATGAACATTAAAGAGAATCCGTAGTAATTCCTCTGCTCATGCTGATCCCGAAGTCTGCCTACTGAGGGCTTTTGGCTTGGAGCTCAGAGGGCCATTTGTTCTGCCTGGATTCTCCACCAGGGCGAGGACCTCAAGGTGGGTTAATAGGCTTGGTTCCTCAGTACTTTATTTTAATCTGTGTTTACCATCATCATAAATATTTTAACAAACCTCGGTTTCAGGACAGGCCATTGAGTGCTGCACAAAACAGATAAGAACCGCAGGGCTTGGGCTCTGTGGCAGACCGCAGCAGCTTTGTCTGAAGGCGCACTTGATAGTATCCTTCCTTGCACTCTAGTTCAAGATGTTCTCTAGTCCCCTCATGCCTGAACTTCTACTCCAAGTCTCTCAGAGTCTTCACCTCTACGCAGTGCCTGGGGCCAGCTCCTTTTGATTGTCAGGAGGAAAGTGAGGTCCTGTGTAGGCAGTCACCTCTAGGAACCACTGCAACTACTGCCCGTTCTGTTCTTCAGTCCTCCCACTTTCTTCCTCAAATGCTTTCCTTTTGGCACACGGTGTAAAAATATTGCTGAGGGTGGCTCTCCATAAGATAATAATCTTAAATGGATGATGCTTACATGGATAATAGGATAAAAGTAAAACAGGATGGGAAAATTGATAATTGCAGATTAGGAGGAAATATAATTAGCAAACCAAACAAAAGTCAAATTCAGGGGGTAATAAGCATGATGTGTTAGAATTGTGACAAGTGAGATATTTTCATATGTAAGTCTTTAATCCCTGAGGGAAAACCTAACCAGCTTCTTTATGTGCTGCAGAAGTCTATCGGAAATGGCCCCCTGGATTTGTTTGTTCAAAGATGTCCCATTGTCAAAGCCAAAAGAACTATTATTACAGATATTTTTCGCCATCACTTTAGGAACTAAGAGAGAAGGGGAAAATGTCATCATGGGTTATAATATCAGACTGAACTATTGCGGGGGCAGCCACCAGACTGAATTCTGTGATTATTTTAATTTGCATGTAAAACTTGTCAGATATCCAGACCTATTTTCAAAAATGCAAACTAATGGCCATCCTCATCTGATGCTCCTGAGACAAAGATGACACTGACAGTGTGTTGTTAAAGGCCATGTGGGCACTATCAGAATAATGAGTCAGTGGCTCCAGCCGCCTAGTCCTTTCAGCTATTTTTTAGTCAGTTTGGATTGTCACTTGGTAACACTATAAAAGACCTGAAACCAGCTGTTTACATGGCTGGAAAGGGCCTCATTTTCTCAATTTGGTCAATGCAAAATGGTACAACTTTCTTTGTCCCATGACCTTTGTATTAGTTCCTTTTTTAGTTGCTGTGACAAAATACCTGACAGAAGTAACATAAGGAAGGAAGGAATATGGAAATCAACACTATCTAGAAAGAGAAGTGATGTCCTGAGCAGAAATGTGTGCATATAATTCTCAGAATGTTTGCCTATATGCTCATATAGAAGCTCCGTCTTTTTTGGTTTTGAATTTCATCAGCATTTTTTTTTATTATAACCCTGAAAAGTCATTCATTATATTTGCTTCTTCAGCCTTTTCTCTACATCTGCAATTTACTCTTGAGAAGTAAGCCACAGAGACACTATTCCTAGTTTACTTTTGACTATTTCGCATAATGTAGAGGTTTGTGCAAAGACTTATGGTTTATTAGTTATATTCTCTAGGTTACTATGGTGAGGAACCGGTATTCCTTGAGCACACACTGATGTCCATGTGCAGTCTCATTTATCATGTATCCTCTGTCTGCCCCTGTCCCTCCTCCTAGGGCCTCTAGGGGCAGGTTTATCTACACAGTTAGTTCTTTCTGAGCTCCTTGGCTTTGCATATGGTATAACTGTTGGCACCAGTTGACCTTCTGGGGGCCCTTCTGAGACCACAGTTATTTTAAAATTAATTTGCTTTATTCGATTTCCTAGCTTTGAGATGTTATAGCAACAGTGCTCACACACCTGATCACTCAGACTCAGAAATATTGGTCATATTGGCCTAAGTAATAGCTAAGGCAAGGCCACTTGTTTATTGCTGAGAAACCACCTGGGACTTATGAATGAGAATAGTTTCCAAATCTCTATGTCCAGTAATACCCCCATTGCCCTAATCCTATCTTACCTATTTAATTCTTTCTCTCAGTTGCCAGCTGACATCCACAAAAGAGAAGCAGAGGCAGATATAAAGGGATACATTTGGGAAGATTTCTTATTTTCTTTTTTAAATGGATTTTCATAGCTTTAATAAGGAAGATACGATGCTGAATTTCAAAACCAACAAAAGGTTGCTCAAGAAGACCTATTGCAGGAGTATTAGACCTGCTGGATGTCTGGAAAGGCAGTGTGGAGAGAGGAGAGCGTGAAGAGTCCCTGGCTCCACTACACCCTCCTATTTAACAGTTTTATGACCCTGGGAATATTATGGACCTCTGAATACATCCTCTGTCTCACCAAAAGTAATGAGGTTAATTACAGTAGCTACTTAATAAAGTTAGGTGAGGATTGAGTTCAACATCTCAAAACACTGAGAACTCACCCAAAGTGAGTGTTAGCTGCTGGTATTGAAAGTTAAATGCCCAGTCTGATATAGGTTCCCTGGGTTCAAGGTGTAGATCAGCAGCTTTTTATCTGCATGAGCCTGGTGCAGGTTTTGCAACTCTTCTGGATGTGTTTCTGCTGTGTTGTGTGGGGATGGTAATATTGCATGGATAAATTCATTTGAAAAACAATGGACAATAAGCTTACTGCTTGGCATTTAGAAAGTGCCATAAATATAAGTAAAGAAGTACAATAGCATTTAATATCATTTTGGTCTATTACACTGCATGTCCATAACTAATTCACTCTGGTCTGAGTTGAGCAAAGATGGATACACTCTCTGGCTTTTGGTTCTTATACAGTTTGGTTTTAAAATATACCAAGGTTACAAAGAATTATCTGGAGACAAAAAGTGTCAGTCCCTATTAATATATAGGATACTACTGACAAGACAATCGGCAACTAGTGGACCTGGGGCCTCAGCTAGATTGCCCATTCCTGAAATAACAAATGGACCTAATTAGAAGACGATTTTACCTCAAAGGTCAGACTGTGCCATGTAACTGGAGGCTGAAGTTATAAAAAGCTCCTAATGTGATATATTGCACATCAATACTAACATATGTTCAGTTACGGTTATGTGAATGTCATTCAGAGGCCTTAGCTTTATAAGCTGTGTGTACATGTGTACACACATATGCACACATGTTTTTAGTCAGTGCTGAAACCAATAGTCACACCAAGTCCCATAATTCCAAATGCTTAGGGACTCTGGTTTTGCAGGCTAGTTGCATTGTTGAAATGAGTCCTGGCTGTTTCTAAGTCTTGTTCCATAATTTCATTTGGCAGAGTCAGGAGATAAGTACCTCATTTTAATTAGAATTTCAAGCAAACTGCTTTATGTTGTTATGTGTTATTCCAAAAGAATATGCCACATCAAGGACAGCTGTTGATGGAGTAAGGCATACTGTTTACTCTGCTAAGAAATGAAAATCCTCTCATTCACTTCACAGCTCCCATACTCCACTGCTCCAAACATATCTCAAGGAAGAAAAAGATGTACCCTGAAGCTCTCCAAGACCGTAAATGCATTTAACAAGATTCCAGGTAATAATCCTGAAACCCATGAAAATGTGACATCACCCTGCCATTAAAGGGCACCTTGCAGGTCCCATCCTGCTTTCTGTCTCCCCTGGCTTGCTGCAAATCACAGCACCCTCTAAGGGATATATTTCCCACCCATTGCCCCGGGGAAGGTCCCAGCTTGTGCTGAAGAAAAACGTTGGTTGTGCTGCTTTAGACCTGCAATTAAGTCCCTGCTGCTCTTCAAACCAATGAGTCCTTCCAAGTAGTAATCTAATTTATTTTTCCCATTTTCTAAGTAATGCCAGGGTAAGCGTGTTCATCATTTTAGACTCACTGATTCTAATTCCTAATTCAGACTTGTTTGTTCAGTAGAAGGTAAACAACCCCCAAGCTATCACCCACCCCCCATTTATTTGGAAAGAGAGAGTTTCAGTGGGAGAAGATAAATAGCATGTCAGACATGGTTTGGAGGGGCTGCAAACTGAATAATTTCTAGTTTCCTAGTCTGTCTCCAGCTGTTGTGGCCCAGTGTGACTCTGGCAGCTGTATGCTGGCTTGACTGAGCTGCTATTTAGTCAAATCAGATCAGTATTTTTAAGTATTTGTTTGATATAATAATCTTGGGCTGGTCCAGGAATTCACACATTGAAACAAATGACTGGGGATGACTTGTTTCTGGTTATGTCTATGCATACATAATCAACTGGATGTTACCTGTAATCATAAGTTCCCTTAGAAAATAAAAATCAAGGCCACATTTGGAGACTTGCTATGGTCAAATAGCTCAGTGGTTGAACCAGTTCAGTTCTACAAACATTTATTGGTGCTACTACACACAAGGAAACAGGATATATAAAGATTGGCAACACATAGTCCCAATTCTCAAGCATAATTTAATGCCAGGATATAAAAAACATCAGTAGTTAATTAATCGTTATTTAGTCTTGGCCCTTAGTCCAAAAGATTTAAGGTGTAAGATTACTTTCAAAAATACATATAATACATTTTATAATAAAATGAAATAAAATAGGATTATATGATAAAGATTTAGAGAAAATTAAGGGTGAGGAAGTCTCAGGGAACTTAGAAATAAAATAAGTTTAGAAAACATAAACCACAAGAAATAAAGCTTACCAAGGGTGAGCCATAAACTGTCTCAGGGCTTCCTGGATGGCTGCACAAAACCAGAAACAAAATTCATTTATTCTGATTGCCAATGTCATGTTGATTGTGCTTAGGAAAAGGAGGGCTATGAGTGCAGGGAAATTACTCAGATTTTTCTCTTATAAAGAAGGCTGTGAGCTGGGACAAGAGCTTGTTGTGTGATCATGAGGGCCTGAATTTGGATCCTTAGTACCCAAGTGAAGCCAGACACAGCAGAGCTTAACTTTAATCCCAGTGCTCTGGTGAGATGTGGGAGATGGAGGCAGGAGAATCCCAGAAGCTTGTGGGCCAACTCATCTGGTGTTCGTAGCAGAGAACAAGAAACACTGTCTTAAACAGGGGATGACTGATATTCAAAGTTATCCTCTAATCTCTGCATATGCACCGTGACACATGCATACTGAGACATGAGCACTCACAAATATAAACCTGGGCACACACACACATGCGCACACACGAATATACCAAGATAGAGGTATGCATGGATATTTGACAATAATAACCAAGGAAGGGAACAAGAAATTGAGAGAGGGTAGCCCGTGATGTGGGAGGAGGTGGAGGGGGTGGAAATGGTGAAAAGACTATGCACCCATACGATGCCACAAAAATGAAAAAGAATAAAACTTTGTTTTATTCAAATCAGTATCTAGTACATACAATACTGATAAAGATTTCCATAGGCTGATAGCAAAGATTTTAAGATGCTTTATCACAATCATTTCCCGTCATTTTCTTTCTTGCTACAAATACTCTCCTCTACTAATAAGCTCACTCCAGGAGATAAAAATGCTACATATTTGTTCTCATAGATTCCAACATGTAATCCAACCATAGCAATGGAGCCCAAAGAGAAGGATACTGGGAATCTCTTTGGGAAAGTTGTTTTGTTGTTTGTTTTTCTGAACAAAAGAGACACTGAGGGAGAAACTTCCTTTCTTGACTTTGCATGTGTGTATCCCTGAGAGGTGTGTCACATCAAGGGGATGTGGGCCAAGAGGATGTGTGTTCAATCTTTTGACATTGCGATGGGACCACATGATGTTGTCATCTACAAAGTTAGGCTCAAGAACTAACTTTGTGATTGAGTTACACAAAAAAATCCTAATATTTGTCATTTGTTTAAATATAAAGATATACAAGTTTAGGGGGAATGGAAGAGAAGAAAACAGTAGCAAAATTTTGGAGCTGAAAACTGACAGAACAGATAGACAGAGAGATAAACAGGTGAGGATAGATAGATAGATGATAGATAGTTAGAAAGACTTAACAGATCTATTTGAGAAAGCCAAATCCTGAACTCTAGATGGAGACAGCCAAGACATCATCTAATTTGTGACACAAGAGTCAGGAATTAACCCACTAGTGCTTCTAAAAGACAGGATGAAAAATGGCAAAATACAAAATTAGCAGGATTCAGAAAATTAAAAAGTGATCAAGTCTCAGGTTGCATTCCGGTTTCCCATATTGCCACTGGATACCGTCCTCTCCTCAGAACTTAGAGTTTCTGTTATAAGCAAGGGAAGACTGGGACTCTCTCAGTTTTGGGACAATAAAAACCTTTCAGGAGGTTTAAATACATCTTTGTATCCTGACTGCTAAGCTTGTGCTCCTTTTCCCACTGGCTCCTTAAATGTAGACTTTTCTATCCAGAAAAGACAGGGACGCATCTTTTCAAGAGAATACGACAACTCCACGTACTGAAAACCCCAGATATGGCCAATGGGGGTGATCAAAGCTCTTCAGTGAATCACAGCTGCATCCAAGCACCTGGAGCCCCCAGCTGCTTAAATATGAGAAAACACTCAAGATCCTCTATAAATCTAGGAAAAGTACCTTCTCTGAAGAGAGAGAGAGAGAGAGAGAGAGAGAGAGAGAGAGAGAGAGAGAGAGAGAAAGCGAGAGCAAGCAAGGGAGAGAAACAAGATTAAAAAAAAGAAACCGGAAGAAAAAGGCAATGTTTAAGAAGAGAACATTAGAAGGTAAACTGTGATTAATAGCTTCCAAACTCTGAAGAATCTGCATATGTGAAACAAGCCTTTGGAATAAAATGCAAGGAAAATGGAATTCCACAAGTCATGGCAGAACTCTAAATGACGCTGTGAAACTTGGAGTCAGTTAGGTGATGTAAACTTGAAAAGCTTTCCTGGATTACACATCAAACCTAGAAAGATTTAAATAGCAGACATAGGAAAGATAGGAACAGTATACATCAGAACAAACACAGATTCATGTATTCCATAAAAATGGACGAAACTGAAATCAAACCTGCACTTGTAGATTGAAAGCACGTACAGCATCCAAGCAAAATGAATTTTAAAAGACACAAATTTAAGCACATCCTGGCCAACGTGGAATTAAAGAAAAAATGGGGAAAATTTATGAATCCTACATATATATATATATGTATGAGTTTATATATATATAAACACATACATACACATATGTGCATATATACACATCTATGTGTGTCTATGCTACATATATTATATGTGTTTATATAATACACAGATGCAAAGGAAAGACTGATCACAGGCATCTTCTTTGTAACTTGATATTATAGAAGACATACAAAGATATTTTGTACCTAGACAAATGCTGTGTGTAAAGGCAACAGCAGTAAAATTATCTTCAAAAGTATATCATTCGAGTGTCTTGAAGAAAATTGTTCTTGAAGCTGCAATTGTAATGTCAGAGAGAGAGAGACATACAGACAGAAAAATTCTAGAAGTTTCAAAATGTGTAGCTAATTGAATAAAAGAACTGGCCGTAAGCACCAAACCATTTAGAATTGAAAGATATCCAAATAAATTTTTGTAAATGTGGTTACAAAAGTGGATGCCAATTTCAATTCCTATTTTCAAATCAGAAGATATGCAGTGGTTGGAAGGAAGGGAGCAAGGGAAGAAAACAGAAGGAAAGAGAGAAGGGAACTGGAGGGGAGAGAAGGAGAGGGAGGGAGGGAGAGAGAGGAAGAGAGAAGAGGGAGAGGTGGGAGCGGAGGGGAGGAGAAGGAAGACAGAAAGAGAGAGCTTTCTTGGCTCCGGAATCTGAGGGCATCTCTGAGGCACTCCTACTCGCACTCAGACACCCTTACCTTCATTTAGTTACTACGAGGTGCAAATGGAAGGTCCTCTACTTTTTCCAGTGCAAAGCACCTTGGGGAACCATGGTTCAACCAGGTCAGTAGGAAAAGGTGAAGACAGCTAGTGAATCTTAGCTTGGGTTTCAGCCCTCTCCAGGTGGTAGAAACCCTCTCCTCCCAGCCTGCCAGGGCTTCCTTGAAGTCATGTCCAGGGTCAATATGAAACTGAACTGATCCATTACTATCTTCAGGAGAGAAGGAAATGACATCATATGTTGACCATCCTATAAAATAACAACTAGTGGATTCTAAAATAGAATAGAAATCAGGGTAGACAAGGAAAGTGTTATAGTAAAAGGCCTTAAACAAGAAGAAAGGAAGGAAGAGAGGAAGGAGAAAGGGAGGGGATGGAAGGGAGCAGAGAGAAGAGGGTGAGAAGGGGGGAGGGCAGGGATGGGATGACGGGAGGCAGAGAGGAGGGTAAGCAGGAGGGAAAATCACCAAGTGGGATATGCCACATAACATGGAAACTGTGTTAACACAAACACGCTGAGAAAAATATCTACTTCATTAATCTCCTAGATATCTTTAGATTGTATGGAATCTATGTGAAATTTTCCAAAGACTCACCTGATGAAAGAACTGCCAAACACAAACTACATTAAATGATTGAAAGATCAGCAGGGTCAGCAGATGAGAGGGCAATAAGGAATAATCACAATACAAATAATAAACATATAAATATTAAATAACATAAATATATTAAAATGGGACAGAGCTGTCCTGTCTGAAAATGTATTTCACAATGAATATAAAATTGTCACTAAATGCTGTGCCTCAGTATTACATCAAAATAGAAAATGTAAAACCTGCTTTACTTAGGAGAAATGGAGAACAATATAATATTAAAAGGAAGCCTTAATATACCACTTCCTTTTTGAAAGGGGGATAGGAAATATAAATCAAAGTTCATACCTTACAATTATAGAATATGCTTATTATCAATACTAATAAAACACCAACTCCAAACAAAGAAGATCATGCAATAATAAAGTCAAACACAAGAAAATAGACTTTGACTGGAAAGAACTCATCAGTGCATTAAATAGAACATTACCACTGTATTACTAAAAAATTCAGAAATTAACAAGAATAATACATGTCGGGCCTGAGGACGTAACAGTTGGTAGCATTCTTGCTCAGCATGAGGAAGCCCTGAGTTCCGATCCCCAGCATCACAGGTGATGCGTGTCTGTAATTCTAGCACTGCTTTTTTTAGTTACTCAGAGTAGTGTAACTTTTCCTTTACCTTCTTTTACTCTTATCTTTCAGATATTGGCCTAAGACTGACCATGCTAAAACCTGATCGTGACAATGCCTGGACACTCTGGGCTTCTAGGCATCTTTTCTTTTTCTCTGAAGCTCCCCTCCCCTCTGCCATGCAGCTGCCTGTGTGTCATGTAGTTGCTTGCCAACCCCCATTACTGAATCTGCCTGCTTTCTTAAAGGCATGACTTTTCTTCCTCTTATCCATCTCTCTCCTTCTGTCAACTGCCAAGATTTACAGCTTGCCTGCCCTGTTGTTTATTCTCCAAACGCTAATAAAATTGTCTTCAAGATCCCTTCTGAGTTCATTTCTCAGTTATTTTATTAACGAGACTAAGAACCAATAGAGAACCCTGATTTTCTCCAGTAACACAAAGATACAGACAGATAAATATATCCTGGTTCAAATAAGTCTCCATTTCCCACAAACCCACCAAATTAAAACTTCAATAAGAGTGTTGCAGATGTAGTTCAGAGCAGGAATATTTGCCTAGCATGAATGAGACACTGGTCTTCCCCAACACTGCAAACAAATAAGTAAAGCCTGTACTAAGACTAAATACAAAAAAACATAGACCTAACTGACTTCTAGTAGAAAACAGGAGAAAATGTACATGACATTTGCTTCCGTGATATTTTAAGATACAAAACCAAATGCATGGCCCATAACACACATACAAAAAAATCTTTACTTTGTATTGAATGAAAATTGGACTTTTAAAATAAGTTGGATTGCATTATCATTTTTAAATTCTGCTCTGTGAAGGCATTGTTAACAGAATGAAAAACCCAAAGCCACAGACACACATCTGATAAAGGGTTTGTAACCGAAATATACAAAAACCTCTTCAAACTCAAGAGTAAGAGGCAGACAGGAGCTGAGCATGGTGGTAGACAGGAAGAGGCAGGCGGATCTCTGAGATCAAGGCCTGCCGCCTGGTCTACGCAGTAAGTACCAGTCCTTGGAAGGCTAGGAGGTATCATATTTCAAGCACAAACAAACAAACAAACAAACAAAAAAAAGGCAAACAGTCCAATTAAAAACTCTGCAAAATATCTGAGAGACAGTTCATTATTAGATACATAAATGGCCAAAAATCATATAAAAATCCCAAATCATTTATCATTAGAGACATACAAATTAATACAATACAGCAACCTGAGTACATGCTTTCCTAGCCATTGCTGATAGAAATGCCAAAGCATCCACTTTAGAAGATGGTTTGACTGTTTCTTACAAGTATAACACAGTAACTGTGCTCCAAGATTCTTACTAACTAACTTGAAAACATATATCCACACAAAAACCTATATGCCAATGTTTATGACAACCTTATTCATAATCACCCAAAACTAGAAGCAACCAAGATGCCATTTGATAGGTTCACTGGTTACTTGAGAAATGCTCACACAACAGAACACTATTTAGTGGAAAATGAACAAGATATCCAGTTTGCCAAGATAAGGGTGAACCTTAAATATACGTTCTGGATAAAAGAAGTCAGCCTTCAAAAAGTTATGCATGACGTGATTCTACTTATCAGACATTTTGGAAAAAATAAAGCTACCAATATGCTAACCTGATTACTGGTCACCAACGTTGCAGTGACAGAGGAGAGGGGAGAATACTGAATAGATGAGCACAGTGGGCATTTTAGAATGGTGGACCTATTTTCTATGACACTATAATGCTACATACATGATATAATGCATTGTCAAACTCTTAGAACTTCATAACTAAAACACTGAACCTTAATGAATTTAAATTTATTTCTTCTGTTGGGGATATGTGGGATGGAAAGCCAGAAGACTCTAAAATCCAAACCTCTGTAATGAACATCTCTGGATTCTATTACTCTGACATTACTTTAGCCAGCACCTGCCTTCCTTAGTATCACCTAAAGCTACTGGACAGAATAAACCAGTCCAGAGTGTGGTCTTATAAGCACTAGCTCTGTCTCTGAAACCTTCACTCTACACCTGTTTACTGTTGTCAACACCCCTGGCTCCTCCAGGCTGCTTCTCCATAAACTCAAACTAAATAAAGCCAAGAGTCACTACTGTTCCTGGGTTCCTACAACTGCTCCTCATCCTGCTCTTTCCAGTCAGAGCCTCAGTCATGGCCAATGAGATGTGATGCTCAGTTAATCACTCCCATGATAGCGCCCCCGTTTTCTTCCCGGCTGGGAGCTTCCAGCAGGCTGTGTTGCCAGGGCCATTCTGCTAAGGATAGAGTTGATTAACCAGATTAACCATGCACTTTGCCTGTGCACATTCACTTCCCACTGTTTGCTCTCTAGTCATTTTAGTGTTTGTAAACATTCCAAAGGCAGCCAACTGCAACCAGCCCCGAGCTTCTGACATGGCATTAGATACTGAGGACACAAATATGTTTAGGCATCAAAAAAGTCTTCAAGAAATTATAACAACCAATGGATGGTGGCTACTTCTAGGAAGAAAACAGGGAAATGGCAAAGAGAAACATTTTGCTTCATACTTTTACTTATTATTTTTTTACTTGTATCTGTAAGGATTTAAAAGAAAAAAACACTGATTATTTTTTTTTTACCATGAACAGATTGTACCTCTGTAATTAAAAACACATTTTTGAATGGGGGAAACACATTGTAAGTTTATGCTATTAATGTTGGTTCTCAAAAAAAAAACTGTTTTTACTATATAATGTGGATGAAATTCAGGAATTCTATTGAGGTATATTGCAGCATTATACCCAAGGGTAAAAGTCAATGTAAAACTGGTAAAAAGAACAAATTTAATTTCTCCAGGCTCGGAACTCTACCAAACATAGCAAGCAAACAAGATAAGGCTTTGGCTAGAGGTAAGATGGTGATGGACTAGATAATGGAGAAGGAGGGTCATTAATTGCAAGATCACTAGTAGTGTGAAGACCCGTATTTATTTGTCTGTGCTTTTGTTGCTAGGACCCAAAGATGTAATAATTCCATCCCATCTGCCCTTGTGCTTTTTCTTCTACATTGGTAATCATTGTACTTCGTGTCTTTTGTTCCATCTCTTGCTCTGTACTACTGTGTACCCAGTAGGTTGACAGAATTCTTTACTTCATTCTTTCTTTGGTAAAATAGATAAATAACATCATTAGTTCCAGGAACCACACACATCTCAGGGAGATTAGTGTTCAGAAAGCAGTAGCTTACTGACATGTTCTCTCTCTCTCTCTCTCTCTCTCTCTCTCTCTCCTGTGTGTGTCATTGTGCTGTTTTTGGTGCAATCTTGAATCATTTCTTGTTGGAAAGCACTCCTGACTTTCTGGAAGCACACTTTTACAAATCTGTGTAGTGAGAAGTATGTGTGTTCTGAGTCATCAAAGAGTAGCAGAAAAGGTTTTTCTTCCCACATATATAAAGATCTAGAAAAGTCGTATGTTAAAAGCCCGAAGAACTCACACATATTCTAAAACAACTTCCACTACGACTGTGAGGTGGACCCACTCACCAGCGTAGTCCTTTCTGTTGCTCAGATTTCATGAAGCAGATCTAAATAACACGCTGAGGTCTGGCTAGGGAGAAGAGTCATTTAAGAAGAGACTATGTTTGGTGGAAATCATACTTTAAAAGAGAGGAAAAGGCATTGCTCATTGGTTATCTTGTCCTGTCTTAAATGGTTTTAGTAATTTTAGCAAAAGGGGCTGTATTCAATGATATACAGTAAGACTGTATATAGAATTTTCTTTTAAAATACAAAAAGTGCAGCAGTAAAATACATGATTTAAACTTCTCCAAATGTGTGTCCACATTACTGTATACACATGTGTAATATATATGAGACTTTTGATAACTCAAACAGGCATATTAATTATTTATTAAAGAACCAGTTTCATACAGAAATCAAATAAAAAAGAAACGAGTGTGGAAGGACACTAAGGTGTGAATATTTCTTTAGTTTTGGTAGTTTAACTTTAGAGAAATATGACTTGCTGTATCATGAATTCTCTCATGGTGAGGCCCGGCATCCAGCCTCACCCCACCCCCAGGTTTGAACCGACCTGAGCTGACAGAGAATGTTCTTTAGAGAGATTAGTTTATTCCATGTTACTTACAAGGAGTTCATCCCCAGGGAGAGGGAGAGGGAGACTTTCTATGGCGGAGCCTGCATTTTGATAACAGGTCCCCCCGGAACTCGGGACGGTGTGCCCAAGATGCAGACCTGGCCCTGCACTCGCCTCTCTCCTTCACAGCCTTCACTGCATTTCCCCTTAAGTCATTGGTTAGCTGGCTTGTCAATCACATTTGGAAGTCCATCCCTCATAGCAGACAGAGAGAAAACTGCTTTTCTATGCAACACTTGCATAAAAAACAAAACAAAACAAAACAAAAACAAAAAAACTGTATACATTTAAAATACGCTATTTGTTATATTTAAAAAATTTTTGAGACAGAGTCTCATGCTTTAGCCTGGCCTGGCCTGAAACTCACTATGTAGCCCAGGCTCTTGATCTTCCTGCTTCAGCCTTCCAAGTGCTGTGATTGCAAATGTGAACTGCCATATCCGGCTTATTGGATGAATTTTAACAAATAACTTTGCCCATTTAACATCTAAAAACACAAGACAAAACATTTGTACTACCTCCAAAATTTATTTTTATACCACACTCTACTGTGGTCCCATATCCTTTGAATCTCTATAGATTAGGTTTGACTTTTCTAAAATTTCATACACAGGAAAATGTACATTACATTTCTTAGGCTTCTAACTTTAGTAATTTTGTATGATTTCATAACTAGCTAGTTTTTACTTGTTGATGATATTACATTGTATTGCCTGCCACACTATTTATCCCTTCACCTGTGATGTGTATTTGGGTTACTCTAGTTGTTAATTTTTGTTGTTGTTGTTGTTTTTAAACTAGTATGAACGTTTTCCTAAAGTCTCTATGCAGAAGAATACTTTTTATTTTTCTCAGGTAAAATCTATAAGTAGAAATTTTAAGTTGTATGAGAAATGTATAGAAAATGTATAGAAAACTGTTTTCCAAAGTCATTTCACAAGTCCATATTTCTATCCAGATTTTATGAGTATTTTAGTTGTGCCATCATCTCTTTGCTAACACTTGCTATTCAGTCTTTTCCAGTTTGATCTTTTCAACAAATATATAATGGCATCATTTCCATGGTAACTAATGAAATGTAGATTTTTGTGTTTATTTTTAAATAATGTTTATTATTTATTCATGTATCTTGTTTATAAAATATTAAATAGAAGCTTTTGCCCATTTTTATAACATTGTTTTCTAATGACTGAATTGTATGTCTCCTTTATTTATTGTAGTTACAAGACTTTTGTTAAGTACATGTACATTGAATATAAGTAAGCAGTCTGTGTCTTGCCTTTCTATTTTGACAATGCTAACTTATGAAGAGCAAAACATTTGTCCATGTTTTTTCCAAAAGTTTATGAATTTTACTTTTTATATTCAAAAATATCTTTGTATCTCTGCATAAATTTTAAAATTTGTCAATTCTATATAAAATCTTGCTTAGCAGATTTTGAATGCCTGTTTAGAATTACAGGGCTCGAGGGTAAACAGGGTATCGAAGTTCGCTTCTTTATGATCATTCCACAAGGACTTTTCTTTCCCCATTGGATTCTCCAGACATCTGTCAGAAATCATGTGATGGTCCAGATCAGCTGTCTCCACTCAGATTTATTTCCCTATATTTAACTCTACAACAATGTTACTATGCTATGGTGACTTCAAACTTCCTAAGTCTTGAAAGCAAAGAGAACGACTTTTCCAAATTTGTTCTTCTTCCTCAAAGTTTTATTGTTTTTCTGGATCTCTGCATCTCAACAAAATTTTAGAATTAATTTGTCTGCTCTACAGAAAGCTCTGCTAAGATGCAGAATGGGCTGGATGTTAAGATTAATTTAAGGAACAGTTATATCTGGTCCTTGATATCTTACTAATGTCTTCAATTTCTCTCAGCAGCATTTCATAGCTTTCAATGTGCAGATCTTACATATCATTTGTTAAACTTACTTCTTTACTATTTCATGTTCTTCAATTTATTTACTTTTTCATTTACTTTTGGCCTGGAACTTGCTATGTGTAACACAAGTGATCCTTGTCCTCACAATGCTCTTGCCTTAGGTTGCTGAGTACCAAGAATATAGATATGTACAACTACGTTCAGCATCTTTAATATTTGTATTCAATTTCTTTAATATTTATTTGTTTGTGTGTATGTATATGCATGCAGGTGCCCTCCAAGGACAGAAGAGAGCATTAGATCTCCTGGAGTTGGAGATACAAGTGGTTGTGAGTCACCTGATGTGGGTCCTGGGTGCCACACTCAGGTCCTCTGCAAAAGCAGTGAGTGCTTTTAACCACTGAACCATCACTCCAGCCCCATATTTGATATTTCTAATAATGTGCTTTAAATTGTTCTTCTGTTGATTGTTGAAAATATGTAGAAATATGATTTTTAGTTGACCTTGAATAAACTATATGCCATTGATTTTGATAAATTGACTTATTAGTTCCAGTTCCTTTTTATTCCAGCTAGTTTATAATTTTCTACACACATGATCTGCAAATAAAGATTCAGATTCTGTGTCTTTGAACATCCATTTTCTAGTCCTATTGCATTGGCTAGAACAGAGCAATCTTAATTATGTGTTGAGTGCAGACAGTCTTGCTTTCTTGCCATAAAAGAGGAAACCATTGTTTTCTGTCACTGAGAACATTTGCTTCTTTCCTCTGCTATCTGTAGATTCTCTTTGCCAGAATAAGAAAGTTCTTTCTTATTTGTAGTCTGCTGAGATACTGTCAAGGAGTAGTACTGAATGTTTTCTTTTTCTTTTGAGAGATTTGCATGCCCTGACCCCTTTATTCTGTTAATGGGGAATAGGAATTGTATCACTGTATTTTCTTTTTTGTTGTTGTTTGTTTGTGTTGATCAGATCTTATGAAATCAACCCAGGTTGACATCAAATTTGCTATGTAGTCTAGGCTACTTTTGAATTTCTGATCTTCCTGCCTCATTCTGGAATTATGGGTCTGGACCATCATACATACTCTTAGATTTTCAAACAATAGATCATCTTTGCTCCTAAAAGAACTCTGATTTGGTCATAATATATTATACTTAGTAATAATCTTTTTGCTTTGTATCAAGAGTAAATTAAGGATGCATATTGTAAGCCTTAGAGCAAACATACATATAAACAGATACACGCATACACACACATACATGGGGGCAGGGAGACACACATAGGTTTGGAGAATAAAACAATAACAGAGACTGAATCATTAGATTTCTTTTTCTCCATACCTTTCTCTTCTCTGGCACTTGGTCTTTCAAGGTAAACCCCAGCTGTCTCCTCCTGCCTCAGATCTAATTTCAGTCTTTTTAATTTAATAAAACCACTATGCTTTGCTGGGGTTTCTCCTCCCTGGGCCACAATCCAGAAAGTGCCTTCAGATAGAAAGAAGTGTGATTCTAGGGTTCAACTGTCTATTTGCCTTCTTTCATGGATCACAAACCTGTGTTGTTTCTTCTCTGGTGTCTGAAAATAGCTGGAAAATATGTCTAGATTTCTAGTTATTCACAGGAAAGGGTGAGTCTGATGCTAGTAACCACAGGAGTACTCAAAATAAAAACAAGAATCTGGTTACATTTAGCAGAACAGTCTTCCTACAAGTTATCAATGCACACGCAGACAACATTAAGACATAGGTAAGTAGTGCCACTATCACCAACCCGGACATCCATAATTCTACATGCTCTTCTTAAAATAAATATGTGAGTCCTACCTATATAAATAGTATTAGTGAAATGATGGCTTAAAAAAAACTTTAACTAAAGATTGTACAGCTCCCCTTTAAAAAAAATCAGTGAACAGGAACACCCAGTTGAGAGAGGGGACATGAGTCCACCAATTAAACACATATCTGCTAATTATAGAGAAATAGTGACAAAAGTGAGTTTCTAAAGATAAAAGCAAAATCAAAAAATTACTACTTTGAAGTTAAGTCACTCCGGGGGAAAAATGGTGACCGTTAGTTGGGAACATTTAAGGACAGGCAGAAGGCTCCAGACTCAGACCCCTGGAGAACCTCTCTGGCTTAAGGAGTCTATGATTAAAAACAAAAATTTTAAAAGCCATTACATTAATAGACCTCATTTACAAACCATCGACTGAAGTACCACCTTATCAACGCTTGGTTTCTAGTTGTTTAGAAAAGATAAAGCCTTTCCCTCATTTTGTGGCACATGTATTTGGGACATGTGCTAATTGAGGGATAGAATGCAGACTGAACTGAAGATATTTTTGTAAGATGTTGTAAAATCACATTATTATACATACCACTATAGTTTCTTTCATATTCTCTATCTCATTAATTCTTCTCTACTTTTCTGTATTTGAAGAAAAAAAAAAAAAGAAAGGAACTCTCCCCATGTTCTCCATATCTTTAATTTTCACTTTTTCATATTTCTAAACAGCTCTAAGCATAGGCTAAATGGTATGTGCTCCATCTTCAAGAAAGAAACAAGTTTAAAAGTTACTTTACATCTACAAATTAATTTACTTTTCAACTTTTTTTCTCATTAGGTCAGGAGTGACAAGCAGGTTTCATATTTAATATTACCTTCTATTAATTGGTAGAGGCAGAGAGGAGAGGAGTTTCTCTAGTTCTGCCATATTGAATTCTAATTGATTCTGCTCTGGACAAAGAAGAAAGCTGCACCAAGGGGCATTGTCATTTCTTTCCAGATCACCAAAGTTGAATCAAGGGATATTATGGTGTGTAAGATAAAAATATTCCTACAATATCAATAACTGTAAAAATAATGTGAGCACATAAATAATAGTTTAGTCAGAAAATTTAAATCTGTTCCAGAGGGGATTCAATACAGGAGATTGTAATAGCAATACTGCAGAAAAGGCTGGTGGACAGATGACCAGGAAAAGCAGTCCTAACGTCAGTTTTGTACTAGATTTCAGAGAGTGAGAAAGTTGTAAGAACTTGAGCAATGCTGTCACTGCCCCCAGTAGTCTATCACATGGAGGTATGCTTCATCCAGACAGCAGTTTGATAATAGAGCCAGGAAGAAAGCTCAGGGCAGACTCTTAGTTCATCAGCCCAAGCACAAATCAGCCATGATTCTTCTCATTAAAACTGAGGCCAGCATTGTCTGACATACATACCCGGGACTTCATCATTCTTCTGCCCTATCATTTGCTCTTAGCATTAAATATTAAGTTTAGTTTTTAAAAAGTTCAAATGGTTTGTCTCTAGGATTCCAAACTATGGGTCCTTGAACTCTTTCTTCCAGAAATTCCACTGCCCCCTAACAAATCAAATGTATTAATCTACATCTACTTTGGGGGTTAAAAAAATGTAATTTTTGCTTTTGAAATAATTTGGCTAGAGATAACTAACTTCATCTGAGTTTGGCTTTGATTTCTTGGCAATCATTTTACATAGCTGGAAATTCTTGCATGGTAAGAATATGTATGCTTCAAATTGTTTTAAGTGTAATGAAATATTTAAGAGCAGTAAACATGACCATAAAGTTGGCCCAATGTTACATTTTGTAGATGTTTAAACATTTATTGAATCCATTTTTCTTTTTGGACCCAATACTTTTTTTTCAGGTTTACAACACTAAACTCTGGCAGTGAAGTTCTACATATGGCAAAAATGGTCCAGAGTCCTATGTATTCCAGTTATGGCTCTGGAGCCTATGTGTGGGTATCACCAAGAAGAACTTTTGGGACACATGTAATACTCTAGACACACCATTCCCACTGAATGGAATGACTTCTGTGAGCCAAGTGCCCCCAGTCCTGGCACATGCTTTTTGTGGTTTACCTTTTCACTGGGTCTTTAAGTTACAACACTACCTTTCCACTATCATAGAAATTGTAAAGTTTGATTTAAAATTCTCATTTACATGTCTGTTTCTCTTCTCAGGATGGAGATAGTTTGAATGTTATTGCAATGGGGAGAAAGAGCTTTGCCTAGAGGGTTCCTAGTCTCATTTATAAAAGAATTTAAGAATAGATCCAAATGAAAACTTTATGACAATTTTATTAGAATTTTAAAGAAAAATCCTCTGGGCAGACAATCTATAAATCATAGAAGCTGCCTTGAGGAGGAGAATAGAGGGAGAAGGAGAAAAAGCATGAGGTCATGAAGGCTTAGAGCCTGCATGGAGGTCAGACACATGGCTGAATGGCAGCTATGTAGTGGGGAGAAGAAAGCTTTAAAGAAAAAGTAAAGTAATAAAAGATGCTAGGGCAGACTCAAGCATTAAAGAAACCATGTTTAGAAAAGGGACATGAAGAAGAGAAGGAGAGATTATGCTTTTCTGAAGTATTCGGAAAAGTGGGCCAGCATACAGTGACCTACATGTCTGTGGCTGGGTCCAGAAGCACTGCTGGGGAGGTGGAATTCCAGGCAGGCAAAGTTCACTATCTCATATCAAGTATTTTGCTCATCTACTTAGCATGATTTGCAATGAACCTGCCTTTCTAGGTATGGTCCTATGATCAGTGGACCTGGAAAGGTGGATCTTCCAATAGATAGAGAGTTTATAGTCTTGAGCAGTCAGTCTTAAAGGGCTTATTTGCTACTCTAACATTATCAAAGTTTATTTCTGCACAGGTCTCTATGTGTGCAAAATGCTCTACTAAAATTCTGTGCATTGATAGTAAATGATTCAATGCTTCCAAGTATCTTCTATATGTAAGATAGGAATACAAAAGAAGGCTTTAATACTAGCCTTATCTTTTCTGTTTGTTTTCTTTGATCTATTTGTTTTTCTTTCTTTTTCTTTTGTTTTATTGGGACAGGGTTTGAACTTCCACTATTCCTACCTCTGTGTCCCAAGTGCTGGAATTACAACATTTAGAAGTAACATCTGTTACTTCTACTTATCTGGATGATACCTCAAATGTTTCCTTGAGAATTTGAGCAGAGAAGATAAGAATGATAACTCTTATTCCTTAATGCATTTAGTCCACTAGACTCAAAATTCTGTACTCAGTATTATAAGTGTAAACATTTCAAGCTTGTTCTCATGGGGTTTTCTTTTTTAAAAAATTCAATGTTCAAGGAATCTATGCGGCAAGGAATTTGAGATGATAATAATTTAGTGCTATATTGAAATGTTCAGATACATAACTTTATGCCATCTATACAGTGGTGGGGCAAGGGCAGAACTGGTGATATTGTCACATTTCACAGATAAAGACAGAAGACTTCAGGGGTCTGAGCAGAGGCAGTCAGACCCTTAGATGGACATCCAACTGTAGCAGGCAAGTTTCACATTTTTGCCATAGGTCTCAGAATGTTATATTGAAGACAGAATGGTTACAATTAGCCAGTTGGATAATTCAGCAGTGAATGTAAATGAGAGTTATAGATAAATGACATTTCATGACATTAATTAACTGATTAAATTAAACCTGATATTTTAATCAGAATTTGTTTGTGCAAAGTGTTAGATAAAATGAAGTGTATTTTAACCTAGTTACTTAAAAAAATTCCAGTTACCATAACAACTTCTTGTGATTTCAATTAAAGGTGGTCTTTTCTTTATATTATTTTTAGAACTTTAGTTACCATAACAACCAGATGCCATGTATTTGATTAGTTAAATCACTCCCAAAGAGTTAAAATGTGGTGTTTCTTAGAAACAATCAAATGTGATGAGTGGTGTGTCAGGAATTAATGCCCAAATGGCAAGGCAGACTCAATTTTTCAAGGAGCTCACATGTGAAATAAAAGGCCAATGAATCTTCCTTTGTATGTTGGGCTTATGATGTTTCTCAGTTACAGAAATCAAAAAGAGATTATCAACTGGAGGAAAGTGGAGATGTCAGGTTCTGGGGTAATATGAATTGTCAGAGCTACAAAGAGAAATGATGTAAATGATAAATTCATTTTCAGTGTGTTTGGGGGAATTTTGATGAAAACAGTATTACAGAGCTTTGCCCAAACTGGGGGTGGGAGAGGAATTTGCTTTTATACAAAAGATAACATGGGAAAATAGCCCTCACTTTCTGTGTTATTTTCTCCCTGCTCCTTTCCCTGTGGAGAATTTTTAAAGGTGTCTGCTCCTGTCTTAAGAATCTGATTCATCATATCAACCGGAAAAGCCGGCACATCTTAGACTTTGCCATCAGAGACTGGGAGCCAGCGAGCTGGGGAGATGGCTCAGTGGGTAGAGTGTGTGCTGCTTAAGCATCTGAGTTCCATCCTAGCATCCACCTAAAAGTTGGGCATGTCATATGTCTGTCACCCCAGATGGAGACACGTGGATCTCTAGGGCTTGCTGGCCAGTCTAGCCAAAACGTTGAGATCCAGGTTCAGTGAGAGACCGTCATCTCAAAAGGTAAGATGTAGAGCAACAGAGGTAGACCTTGGGCCTCTACATGCCAGCATGATGAGCCCATCCACCCATGCACACACGCATACATCACATACACAGACGTATACCACACACAAACACATACATGCACTGCATACACACACATACACACATGCATACATATATTCATTCACCACACACACATGCATACATACATTCATACACCATGCACACACATGTATTCACACATATGCATATACCACACATAAACATATGCATGCACCACACACACATGCTTACACCATATAGAAACAGATACACACACATTTAGAAAAAGAGGTAGGAGGATACAGACGCAGAAGACTAGGAAAGGGTGGAAGGGTTGGAGTGTAGGCTAAGGCAGAGGGCACACAAAGGACAGAAAAGGAGCGGGGGTGGGGGGCAGGGGCAGCCATATGTGCCTGGTAAGAAAGAAATAGGCAAGACTTAAAGCTATCCTCTTCCAATCATCTGAAAATATTCTTGACATAGTGGGTGGGCCCTGCAAAGTAACGTCAGGAAAACTCCCCCGCTCTTGGAATCAAAGTCCTCACCTGTTTGAGGTAAATTGGCCCTTCCAGGCAGAAGTCTTGCATTAGTTGCTGGGCAGCCACGTCCACAGTGGACAAGAGACACATCTGCCAGCCCTGAAGGGAGGGCCAGGCTGCCCATTAAGTGACAAATAAAGATGGCCTCTGCCTGAGATAGCCCTCCACCCATAAAATACAAAGGAGAGAGCCGTGGTTTTGCCCCGAGCCTGGCTGCAGAAGCAGTAGACCAAAGGTAGGAGCGTCAGCCGTGGATTCCGAGTTTAATTAGAGTCCTCTTGCTTAATGAGGTTTCACGAAGAGGAGGAGGTGCGGGATCGGTGTGTGCTGGTGTGGCTGGGGGTTATTTAATTAAAAAACAATAAAGCTGCCAGCTGCCGCTGGTTAAGGATCTGGAACCCGCCCCTTCCTCTGCCCAGAAGTGAGCACAGCTTGGAGAGCCATGGCTAACCTGCCGAGTGGATGGAGTGCTAAGGTTCCCTTAGCGCCCTCAGAACAACGCACCCTTCTTCCCAAGCAGTCTGTGGCTGCCAAAAAAACATTGTGACCAGGTGAACCTAGTGTTAAAGACCCCCTCAAGGCCACTTACAAAAGTAGCAAAACATCCCATCTGCTGTGGTTATGAGGTGCTTATTTTGAGATGAAAATCAGTCAATCAATTCATCAGTCAATCAATCAATCAATCAATCAATCAATCATCAATCAATCAATCAAAAGTATTCCGTTGGAAATGGACGAAGGCGAAGACCTGATGCGAAAACTGGGAAAAAGCAAATTCCATCTCCCTTCACATCCTGCCCACCTAGGAACATAAAGCCGGAGAGTCTCTCCCGGTCTCCACGAAGCAGCGTCTGTGCTTGGTGTCCGGATGTTGCCAGTCCTGATTTTAGGAGGCTTGCCTGCTTTTAATAATCACCTGGGGAAATTGTTTTGCTTTGTTGTTGTTGTTTATTAAATATAACATCTCTCAAGATTATGACCAAATTAACCTCTGTATCTTTATTCTTACATAATAAGGGTCTAAGATGATATGATTAGAAAATTTGGGGCAACTGTCTTTTGTTGTTCACTACAACAACAGAAATTGAAAGGTCCATGCATGAGAAACTTTGGGCCTTTGGTATGTTTCCCAGTTGTCTATTACGGTTCAAAGCCTGCCCAGGCTCCCAAACGCCTAACACTAGGAACTCTGCAGTGGAATATAGCCACCCAGTGTATCTAGAGCACAAAAGTCATGCCATCATGAGGTGCAGAACACAGCACTCTTACCTCCTCCAGAAGCTGGAGGGCAGCTGCCATTGAAATACCATTTTGGAACCAGGAGGCCTTTCCTCTTCCCTTGCTGTTTAGTCAGGCTCACATACAGATTCAAGGGAGGTAACAGCCACCTCTCCTCTCTTAAGCCTGTCTGAGGCTTAGCATTGAAAATCCTGTTCTGGGAGACCCCTCAGTCCTAGGCAAGCCAGGCATTCATCACCCTACCTCCATATTAGTTCACACTTTCTTGGGATGCTTTGGCAACCCCAGCCCCAGCCTAGGTCTACCATAAATTAGGTAGTGGTATGATTCATCTTGAGATTCCCAAGCTTTAGAGGGCCAGGTTCTCAATTTGCCCTTCCACAGCACCTATGAACTGACTGAAGGATACTGTATTCTTTTCCCAGCTTCTTACCATTTTGTCTCCTGCATAATAGTCTCAGATGTCTAAAAGCCCTGTGCTCTGCAAATCATGATTCTCCCTCAACTGACTTTTGCATGCCCTTTTAAGTCCACCACTGGGCTGGCCCGTGATTAAATCATCTTTGTAATTACATTTTATTTGCATTTCTAATGTACAATTTGCATGTCAATTGCTTATGCCTCAGTCAGATTGGCTCATTTATTCCACATTATTTGAGGGGGGAAGAGGTCTACACAAGCAAAATACTATGGGTTCCCCATGAGAAAAGCTGACTTCAAGTCCTGACCCTGACATTTACATGTTTTTGTTTTCTGAAAAGTGGAGATGGTGTACTGGATCAAATTGGGTCCCCTCAAAATTATACATTCAAGTCTTAACCTCCAGTACCTCAGAATGTGGTCTTATTTGGAAATAAAGTAATTGAAAATATAATTGGTTAAGTTAGGATGAGGTCATACTCTTTGAACTCAATCTCATCATTTTGAGTTAGGGTACACACATAATCCAAAGTGAAGATGTCCTTATAGAAAAAGGAACCCTGAAGATGGACACGATACAGAAGACTAGACTCACAGGACCACAAGTCAAAAAACGGTGGAAGGTTGTGCCCAAAGGCAGTGAGGAACAATGGTGAGCAAATCTTTCCCAAACACACACAGAAGTATGGCCCTACCAACACCTTGCCGACATCTTGATTTTGGAATTGCAAGTTGGCATTGAGATTTCAGTTCAGAAATGATTTCTGTTGAACCACCCACTTTGTAGTGTTTTGGGATAGCCTCAGCAAACTAATATGGATAATAAAAACTTCAGAGGACTTTTCTGATAAGTATGTAAGTTTCTTTTTACATGAAAGTTTCTGGTACTTTGTTCAGGTGTGATGGCTAATCTTGTTAACTGGATTGGATTGAGAAGAGCCTAGGAGATTTGTAAAGGACACTCTGGATATATCTTTGAGGGCATTTCTAGGTAGGATTCACTAAAGGGGAAAGACCAGTCCTGAAGACAGGTGGTATTACTTCACAGGTTGGAGGCACAGATGGAACAGAAGGGGAAAAGAGAAAGCCCTAAGACATCCATTTTCTCTCTTTCCCTCCCATCCCCTCTATGCCTCTGCCCCTCTCCCTCTCTCTCCTCTCTATTCCTCCCCCTCTCTCTTTCCCTTTCCAGTCTCTCCCTTTTCTTCTCCCTGTGCTTGTCCCTGTCCCTGTCCCTCTCCCCCTCCCGTCTCCTCCCACTCCCCACCCTCTCCTTCCTGGCTACCTTGTTATGAACATTCTGGTCACCACACACACCCTTCCTTCTGGAAAGAACTAAAGCCTCTGAAACCATGAGCCCAAATAAAGTTTTCCTCCTTTAAACTGTTTCTCTCTGGAATTTGCCACAGCAAAGAAAATCTAACAGGTAGAGTGAGGATTCAAAATCCCTTCTCTTCTCTGTTCTAGCTTTTATCACTTTGAGCTTTCATCTCTTTGATCCTCACTTCATCCAAAATAAATGGATACAATAGTGTGTGCGAATGAATGAGAAAACATCCGAAAGCACAACAACCAGTTCTGTAGCCAGGGGCCACGTGACTTTTACCCTTGCAGTGTGAAAAGCACAAAACTTAAACCTCTTCTTTCCTCAGCACCCCCACCTTTGTCCTTCTAGTCCTCATCTGAGACCACAGACTGAGAGCTGACAGATGGATGGGGCTTGAGATCCTGCCAACCTTTTGTCTGTTGGGGAAGATGGAACCATAAAGACTACCCCCTTCCTTTATTCCTCCCAGCCACTCCCAGTTTAAAGCCAGCTTCTTGTTTCTTTTCCTGAAGATCAAAAGAGCTATGACTCTGATAGTTATTGGTTTAAACCCCCTTTTCTTTCTTTTTCGGAAGAAACAGTTTGATAGCTATAATTATTCCTGCAAACCCAATTATTTTCACAGAAATTAAATATGTCTGTGAAAGTACTTCAATAGATCTATGTGTTTCCTACACTATCAAAATCACGTTTTCCCCCTGCTATGTTGAAGAAATGAACAATTGAGTGCCAGATTGCAGAACTGAGGTTTTGTTTAATATTTACTATGAGCAGGCACATTCACTTTTGAAAAAGCATAGAGCCTGGCCACTTACACTCAGGGAAAAAAACACACATACACACACAATTATAATTCACTTCCATCCCTCTTTCAGGATTAAGCCTATATGTATTGAAATATTTCCTTGAAATGAATATCTATGGCCTTAAACTACCCATGTCCTTTTACCAGTGACTCTTTATAGAAATTTATCTTAAGGAAATACTCAAGTGCACAGTAATGTAATGATTTGCATAGCAAGTGCATTCTGCAGAGATTATTTATAGTTATTCTTTTTTAGCAAAATCCTAAATTCTAATAATAGAGAATTAATACAGTGAAATATGGTCATCTCTATAATTACCCAGAACTGGTGACCATTTAGCTCAGGCTTCCCTGCCATATTATGAAAGTCTCACTGAATTACAGCATCAGATCCTTGAGCAATTTGCCATCGGTCACTTCCCATCCTCTTCTGTTTCCTGCTGTGTCCCAGGCTGTGAAAGACCCCATGCCACAGAATTCCCTGGAAGAATCAACAACCTAACGGAAAATGGAGACTTAGAAGGGACACACTGTCTTTCTTGGCTTGGCTTTTTTTCCAGCTTCCATCTCATGAATCAGGTGGCATCTGCCTCCAGTATGGAGGCAGGAAAGATTTTGTTAAGATTATAACAGGAAGCATCCATGTTGGTGTCTTAACCTCTGTCTTCAATGTGATAAAAATCCTCCTAAAAATGCATCCATGTTGTTCTTGTAAGCCCCATCTCAAGAGGCCTAAGATTCACCTGCTGATAGTACTGTATAATTTCTAGCCACAGATAGAAGCTGTGTACTCTGAAGTATAGTTGAATTTAAACAGCTGGTTGAGTCTGCATAATCTAGCAAGTTATGGTGTTATATCTATATTTCTATTAGTCTTAAGTAAGGGTTTTCTAATAATGGGAGTGCCTCGTGTCCCTGGCAGGTACTATATTCATTCTCTCTGTCTCTGTCTCCCCCCTCCCCCCAGATTTAACATCCTAGGTTTTCATACTTGCTAGGAAAGTACTCTACCACTGAGCTAGATTGCCAGCCCTATGTACTAAAATATAATGTACAACACTAGGTCTAACGACTGCAAAAATCCCAACCAACCCAAGCAGTTACTTCTCCTGCTTGATGGACTTGAAATGGAGGCAAAGTTTGAACAAGACTTGTTAACATGTTATGATCATCTGACCTATACAATAAATAAGTTTATCAGTAAGCCTAACTTCTACCAATAAATGTCAGTCTCTCCCTCAGAGTTGTGGCAACCAAAAAATGTCTCAAGTATTACCTCTGGGAGTCAAAATTATCCCAGGTGGGAATTCTTACTCTAAGTTATTCTTGTGGAGGTTGCACTGTGCTTTCTCAAACACGTAAGCTAGGGCTACTTCCTTCCAGGATCCCCTCCCTTGGGTGCTTCCAGGTTACCATTAGGCAGGAGGTTTGGTATTTAGGTTGAAGCCTCAGTTGTTCAGTTGTGCTCTGAAGTTTAAGTGCAGAATGTCAGGCACTATGACAACCTGTGTTTGGTGTTACTGGTCTTGGACTCACCTTGTTGGCGTTGATGACATGAAAATCAATAGCTCCAAATCTACTCCTAATTTAATTGCTAAGTCTTATGCAAAGGGACTGAGTTTTTCCTCAGTTGCTGCTCCAGCTGTCTCATTATGACTTCAAGCTTAGTGGGGGATGCAGAGGCTGTAGTTTGCACAGGTTGCTTTGACAAAAAAAGGTCCAATCCCTCTAATGAATCATTTATTCAGTGTTACTCATAACAGAATTGCTTCTTGGGCTTAATGCTGGCAAATATGGTTACAATTGGTGCTTTTAGGTTATAACAACATTTTGGAGGCGTACAAGGAGGCTTCTCAATGTTTATTTAACCCCAGATGGTCTGTGCCAACCTTGATGGTTCGTTCTCTCTAATGAAAGACTGCTTCAGAGTTGAGTAGAATGAAGGCAACCTAAGCCAATGTGATATAAGAAACTTACTTGTGATTTCTGAAAATAAGGAGTCTGTCTCCATTCAATTTGAAATAAGTAAAAATGTGTATTGTATCAGTTGGCAGTCATATAACAATGTGGGGAACCAGCTTTAGGATAAAGCAGTCATAGCAGAAAGAACCTAGGTCTGGAAATGTCTGCACTGTAGAATTAATCATCCTTGAAGCCTTCCCTGCTGCTTGAGACAGTAAAATTCCCTTTTAGATGAGATAAAACATTTCCCCATGATTTAAGACATTCTGACTGGAATTGTTACAGTCTTTAAATTATTTGTATTTATTTGTGCGTGTGAATGGGCACATGGCAAAGCTTACTGTGGAGGTCAGGGGACGACGATTGATTCTCTCCTTCCACCTTGCAGGATCTGGGGATGGTACTTAGATCATCAGGCCCTTGCACGGGGCCTTTACCTGCTGGCCCTGGACTAGGTATATTCTTAAAGTAGCATTAGAATTCTGATTTTGAGCTTGGATGCAAATTATTCTCACTTATTAAAGATGATTTGACTTTATTACCCTGAGATGAATCTGTTTGTTTTTCCTGCTTGCTCCTGAATTCTCCCACTTTTGTTACTGCCACCAGTTTGGGGGAAAGAGGCCGGTCAGATCTTGCTGAAAGTTCTCTCAGTCCCATATTTCTAACAGCTATGAGTTAAAAGTGAAAGGCAGACAAATCTCAGCAAATGTGTTCTCCAGGAAATTTGGGTATGTTGTGTGGTCTTGCTTTTGTCAGAGTTAGGGTTAACCTGAATGTGTGGGGCTGTCTGTGATTAACATCTGGCAGTCCTAAGCAACCCACAGCAACACCATAATAGAGGAAACCAGGTGAAACCCTCTGAGGAATTTCAGGGCATCCTCTTGTCTGGGGCTAAGCTCTTAGTTACCCTACATTCTTAGATACGAAGTGGATATGCCCTTCTTTGTTTTAGACTGTGGGGATGGTGGGGTGAAGTAGACGCACCATGGAGGGGCTGTGCTGACAAAAGTCACCCTAAGACAGATGGTGGTGAAGAGAGAGATGTGGCTAGATTTCATCTCTTATTTACTTCTTCTATCCAGAACATCTACACCAAGACACCATGGTCCGTGGTGGCAGCTCTAAGCAGTGCCCTGGAGTCAGACAAAGCCTTGTGCTTTCACCAGGAAGTGAGCATGTCATGCAGAGCCTCATTATCTCATCAATGAAATGGGAACAAAAGTCATCACCATGCATGCACCACAGTAGAAACTAAGTGACTACCATTCACCATATATCGCCCATGGTAGAAACAAAGTAAGTACCATTCACCATGCATGGCCCATGGTAGAAATCAAGTAAGTGCCATGTTTTCTGTCTTTTCTCCTCCCTCCATCCTTCAGCTGAGCTCTGTGGCCTGCCGTCGTTTCCTTCTTAAGGTTGCTCATCAGATCTTTCAACCTAACTGGGTGGCTAGTCTTTCTAGTCTCTCTGCAACTTTCTACACTCTGATAGCTGAATGTGCTCATATTATGAAGGTCTGTGGTCCAGGTTCCTGGCAAGCCATGAATACTTCCTGACTGTGTAGGTAGAAGGAGGCACACAGCCCACTAGGCTAGGAAAACGGAGGGAAAATGCAGAGCTGTCAGGAAAGCTTCTTTCCTATATGTCACTGTTGCCCTTCTCATGCATTCATGTCATGCCTGACTTAGGCACCTAAGCCTAGTGTTTCAACCCTGGTCACACCAATGATTGTCAAGTTCACTCATAGACTAATAGCTTTAAAGAAGTATAATATACATATGGCTTTGATCCAGCAACCCCAAGCTTAATCCTGCTCTTGTGTTGATTAACTGTGTGACTTCAGATAAGCCATTTCAGCTCAGTTTCCTTCGGCACCTAATTGGGGGGATTATCTCAGACTGTCTCAGATCCAGTATCATTTATGGGCAGAGGTAGAATGAGGGCTTTATGAAAAGTGCCCTCCTCTGGTCTGTTTTAAGAATTCAGTGTCTGTTAGACCAGAAAATCCCATGAAAGTCTCAGTTTCCTCAAGACTCAGATGAATATGCTAACTATGAGGTGGAGCCCATATTTAACTAATTGGATATCATTATATGCTTTGAAACTGTCCCTGCATCTCAACAAACCTGTTTCTTATTAAGAAAAAAATGTATATAATCATTCAAAAATGTGCTATAAGAAACCAGCTGCCTTAAGGATATTTCTGCAGAGGAGCCAATTGTTTGGGAATTGGGATTCCTCCTGCCAGTTGTGAAAAGAACCAAAAAGAAAAGGAGAGAGAGATGAGAGGCACAGATATATTGACAGATGAGAAGAATAAATGTTTTTGTTGCATGCGCTGTGCAGAGGTGTCACACACACCAAATTATGACATAACTGTTGGAGTAATAGCTGCAGCTGTTGCCTTTGTAAAGTGATCCACAATACCCCACTCTAATAGGCACAGCAATGTGTCCAAGTCACTTCATACAATGAGGACGGCCTAATCCTGTGCCACGTGAGCGCTGGGCCAAACGTGGCCATGTCTCAGCAGCAGGATCAAGCTAGGAATAATCACATCCTTAGGAAAAAAAAAAATCCCCTGCACAACACACTGAAATCCCTCTTAAACAAAGCAAGCATGTGAATCTGCTAGTGAGCAGGAAAATTCCTTGGTGAATTGCCAAGCAAGAGCACAGGGTAAATATACCATATGGTGCTTGTGCTTTCCATGGGGTAATAAACCCGAGTGGGGAAATTGGATTTTGGTGAACCAGGAAGATGCCACTGGGCTGCACGAATTCATTCATGTCTTCATTCATTTGTTCTACAAATATTTCCTTAGCCTTTGTTGAGTGCCAGGCATAGGGTATGCAGAGAAATATAGTAATAACAAGAGAGGCAAACAAATATAGTGATGGCAAGAGGCACTGCTCCTGAAGGGGACTTGGGTTTGATTCCCAGCACCCGCATGGCAGCTAACAATTATCTGTAACTCCAGTTTCAGGGGATCTGACACTCTCTTCTGACCTCCACAGACATAGCAGGACATGGATGCACTTGCATACATGTAGGCAATAATACACTCATAAACATAAAAAAATAAATAAATAAGTAAATAAAATATTTAAAGAGAGGCAAACATTGAACAAATAAGAGAATTAAGTCACTGCAGTTGTAATGACTGCCTTGAGAAAGAACCAGGTGCTCTGAGTGTGGGTTACATACTGCATTTTCTCTTTGAGGGAGGGCTGAAATGTACAAGCTTGCAATCATGAAAATCTTACTTTGAATACTAACAAGAGATTTGGGAGTTAGTACCCAGAAAAGTAGACGTTCCATCGAGGCTTTCTAAAAATCATCTTTTAACGATTTGTTTGATAGCATGTTCCTGTCACTGAATATTCAAAATGTGGCAGCATAGTGTCAGAACTATCTTCTCAATTCGGCAAGCAGTGAAGACTAGAGATAATTGTAAACTGTGGGATATCCCTTCCAGTACAGACAAGAATAAACACCTCTGTGTTTGGATAGGTTTGTGGCCAAGAGCATGGGCTCTGGAACCAGACCGTTTTGGTTCAAGTGGGTCTCCAGCACTCACTAATTATAGAAGGCAACTTCCTTAAACTCTCTGAGCCTCAGGTGCCTCCATCATAAGATGAAGTAGCTCTGTTACCTTCCTTACAGGGCCATTATGAGTAATTAAGCACAAGTGAAGCATTTCAAAGAACATCGAGGTCATACTAAATACTATGTTGGTGTTCTTACTATTAATGTCAGTGGACCCTAAATCTTATTATTACTGCAGCTAAACTATTATGACTTTTCTAAGTATGTTATTTTTTTGGAGTTGGAAATCACAGAAATGTGCATTTTTTTCTTGACCTTAACCTAGGATCTCTTCTACTTCCAGATAGGAAAATCTCTTGACCTTGTTACTGTCGATTGTTATCATTTGATAGGTCAGTGCATGCCTGGGCCAGAAATCACACAGTAAAGGCGCCTTAGAATGCTGAATAAGTACCGTTTACACTGTTGATGAGTTAAAATCAAGCAGGAGACTACAGCGTCTAACTCCCTTAGCCCTTGTCCCATTTCCTAGTCACAGTGTCACCTTTAAAGAGCAGAGACAATGAGGAGGTCAAGCATCAACATATATATCCTTTGCCCTTGAAGACTCATATATGAAGCACCTAATTGAAAAGACAAGCCTTAGGAAGTCAGAGAGATAAGCAGTTGTTTGGCCTTCAGCTTTCATTGTTTAAGGGGGGTCAAGGGCATCTTTGGCATCTTGAAGGCTCTTGGCAGAGCAGACTGGTGGATTTCTGGAGTAGAAGGGAGAGTCAGTTTTGCTGAGTTTTGCTGATTTGTGTATTCCCCAGCTCCTCTAAACAAGCAGACTGTGAATGAAAACAACTCTAAAGATGGCTAATTGTGTATGCCGTAAATACCGTTTATTCCTGAAGAAACAGTTTACCATTTATTTGTGGGGGCGGGGGGATGGTGGTGGGGGGAGGCGGGGCAGACCAGGGAGACTGAGGGGTAGGTTGAAGGAAAATTCTTTCAAATGCTTTGGAAAGGATACATAAAAACACTGCCAGTTTATCTTCCCGGTTCCTTCCTTCCCCGAGCCTTTTTCTATTTCTTCTAATGATTATCTTTTGCACTGTTGCAAAAGACTATCCCCAAAGAGAATTTTCTCAGGGCATGTCAGTCAGTTAATGATTTCTCAACATTATTTCCAGAGCTGACCCCTAACCTCTTGGGCAGCCCTACAAAATATCTTGGTGCATTCTTCCTTTACCCAAGGAAGATTCTGGGAAGAAGTGATTAACTGAAAAAAGGGGACTGCTATACCGTCTGTCATTCAGACCAAGTTCTTGGGACCCTTGCCATTTCCCTTCTGTGTACACAAGTCCCAGGGGTGTCTGCTACATCTTGTGACTCAGCAGGAAGCCTCCAATGGGGAAAGGCAGCAAGCAAAGATTGTTTCACACTGCGTGCTGCATGCTAAAATCCACCTCTCTCTTTCATCACATTTACTCTCAGCTTCCTAAAACAAAGGTAGGCATGCCTGACAGCCCATACTTAGGTGTGGCTGAGAGGGCTGGTGATGCTTCTTACCCTCTACTGATGGTGTAAATTAGCTCTAACTGGTGCTCTGAAGGCTGGTGCCTGCTGTCTTCATGTGGGATCAGAGATGTGTCTTCTAAGACACTGTCTTCACTCTTGTCCTGCACCTATTAGAAGCACATGTCCTTTTGATGAGGAGAGGAGTCCCCCTAACTCAGGAGGTTGTGTATTTTGCTTTCCTGGTTTTCCTTTAATAAAATTAATTCACATGACCCAGTACTAATTGGATCAGGGAAGAATGGATAATTTCCTTTACAGGAATGAAAAGAATCCAGTCTCAAATTCTGCAGTTCACAATAATTTATTGGAAGTGATATCTTTCCAGTAAAACAGAGCACCACTCACACTGAGAAGCTGACAAAGGCCACTAGTGATGGAAACACAGGACATTGAGGGTTATCACCTTTGATTTGCCTTCCAAGACCACATGCTGTAGTTGTAATAAATGCTCATTTCTGTGATAAATTTGATACCATGACCAAAATTCATCCCAGGGTTGGGAAAACGGGATCCTGTTTGGTGGGGTCAAATTCCACTGCAACTGCCTCATAAAGATTCAGTGTAAGACTATACACCCGCCCAGTTGACCCAAATTAACTTACACATGCACACACATGAGCATGTGCATGTACATACACACACACACACACACACTCACACACACGCACACGCTCAAGTCATTGAGCCTGGCAATAGGCTGAGCACATCAGAAGGAGGCAGGGGTATCACCCTTCCACATTTTGTTTCTCATGTCTACTCAGAGCAGGTTGTAGCTCATTACAGCATTATGAAGTGGGAATCTTTTCTTTCTTATGAATAATAAATAGAAGCATGAAAACTAAAAGAATGTGATAGGATCCTGCCAGTGGAGTTGACATTTAGATAGCAAAAGTAGCAGAAGTAAAATTATTATTTTTTTTAAAGTCAGTATGCTTTGTGAAACTTCCATATTTTTAATTCACTTACAGCAGATAATTAGCTCATATATTTAACTTGGCCTGTTGAATTTTATTCAGCAGTTTTTCAGGAGATCACATGCTATTTTATTTATGCGTTAGTTCAGTTGTATGGTACACAAAGACAGCCCTCAAGCCTTGCAATTCTGAAGTCTCCTTAAAAGATTGCTTAGGGCTCCATTTCCAGCCAAATGATCCAGATAGCTTTCTCTGAATATTGGGCATCATTTTTCCAGTGAATCTTTAACTTATTTGAAGGAAGAGAGAGAAGGTGAGGGTGGGGTGGCAGAAAGGTAAGGGGTCAAGGGAGCTCGTGGAATGAAGAATTTTCTTTTGATTTCACACTGATAGACAGTTTTGGGTGCCTGTGCTTGGGAATATCATGCATGATAGAGAAATCTCTCTGGGCATGAACTCTCTCAGGAGTGGAGACATCAATGATTCAGGAGGCATGGGAGTCGATATGGTATCCTTACCATCCAGGTTCAAGCCCGACGTATTATTTAAATTAAAATAATTGTGCAGCAAGGAGCAAAGGTATATTTTCTTTATCTTGTTTAATTTGCTTATCTGAGCATTTCAGGTGGGAAATGGCACTCTCCCCTGGAGTGTGGGACTTGCTCTTCAGTCTTGCCTTTGGTTAGAAGATACAGAAAACTAATCACAGACGGTTACAAACACCATGCAACACTTTATTCACGCTTCGTGGATCCTTTCTTCTTCCTTTCTCTTAGCATGGGTCTGTCCCTTATTTTCAGGGCTTCTAGCTCCCCATCCCAGAGCTTGCTTGCTTTCCTTTTCTCTTTCTGGTCAGTTGTTCAGGAGCCCACCCCATCACATCCCATCTCAGCGGAGACTGCTCTGCCTGCCATATTTTCAACAGGCAGGGAGCATCTAGTGCATCTGTATTAAAGGAGGGAGGACAAGATTGTTTACTTTCTCAGAAGGCTAAACATCTCAGTTGGAAGTCCTTGACTGTGTGCTTAAGGACACAGACAGAAAGTTCAAAGGGCAGTGGAAAGTGCTCCTGCCACTGTGATTTGCATCTGAGTTCAATTCAGCTCTGCTTTAAAGTCTCATTTGAATACACAGTACATTAGCTCCATTCCTGCTTCCTCTCCAATATGGGAAATACATTCATAGCTCAGTAACCTCTCCCCCATCTAGTCCAGACAGCTGGGGAGAGGGTGGGCAGGGGGATTCTGCAACTGCAGAGAAATTGTATTTCAAATGGATGTCTTGTCGTCAACTGCCTGCATAGCCCTCAGCTGCACTCCAGGAGGAGATTTGCATATTTTTTCTTCCTAATGGAAATATATATATATATATAGGATGAAGATTTTGTTTTGTCCATTTAGAAATACTGCTTTGCCCTGTTTGCTCCAGGGCTTTCTAAATTCATGATTGGAAAAAGATGACTTGTTAGACTAAGGAAAATCAAAAGAATTTTAGATGACATGTCTACCATTATCATCAGTATGAAGAATTCCGCGTGGAAATTGCCTCCAGAATACTTTCCTGCAAAAATTAATAAGAAGATTTATAACGTAAGGATATGTGAATGTGGATATGTGAATGTAGATATGTGAAGGACCACTGATCTAAGCCAAATCAGCCTGCAGAAAGCCCTAAATTATGCAGAAAGCTGAAATGACATCCTCGTGTTGTCTATTCCCTTTCTTCTCCATCTTCTTGGGAACTTGTATCTACTTTGGGATCTTTGTGGATATTTTGTGAACCCTTGTCTTTTTTCAGTCTGGGAAAGCAAGACGGTCACTAAAGAATGAATGTGATTAAGAGTATAAGAAGCATTATACTGATAAATGTTCGAAACCTACGTAGTTCTTTTTAAAACAAATGACTATCTATTTAACTACAATAAGTTACCTTTAAAAGCAAATACACCAGAATCTACAGGTATAATCATGACTTTTACATATTAGTACATTGAAAGAAAACATCTTAAGAGGCTAACTTTTTTTTCCCTTTGTTTTTTTTCAGGTTTTAGTTTTGAGTAGTGGTTTTTCTGTTCTGTTTTAATGCTGTTTCGTTGTTAACACCTTGGTGGGAATTGCTACTACAGTCCACAGCCTCTTCTATTTCCTATCATCAAGGGAGAGCAATTTTTTATCATTTGAGGGTGGGTTTGATTTTTGTAGCCAAATAGTATCTGGATCCAAGATAACTAGTGAGTAAGCAGCTACGAGTTAAAGTCGTCCCTCTGCCAGGAGCGTAACTCTGACAGTGCTAAATGTGTACTGAGCTTAGTTCACTTCCTGCCGGAAGCTACTACATGTGCAGAAATTCATACTGCACCTGACAGTCTCCTTTGCCTTTAATTAAAGAATTGCAGCATTAGAAGAAATCTTAAAAGTTATAGAATTCAATCCTTTAGTTGAGGAGAATAAAAGGCCTTACTAGTGAAATTTTACTTAAGAAATGTTTTACTTCACTGTAGAAGCTTAAGTAATTACATTTTGTTACTGTTGATTATTATTACTATTAACATTGTTAATGTTATTATTTCTGGGAACACATGGATATTGTTCAAAAGAGGGAGAATATCTATGTGTATGTAGTAGTTGGTTTGATTGTGTATTTATTTATGGGACATACCTTCAGCATATCAACTAATTCTCTTCCTTTCAGACTAATCTCTTCTGAAATATATTTGGTCCTTCAAGTTACAGATGTGGAACTCTGAGGCCATGTTGAGTGTATGAAATCTACCTATGGAGATGGCTGGTTGAACCATCAGTAGCATGTGAACCAAGGTGAGCCAATGAAATACTTTGCTGGTAATCTGGAACTGGCACTTAGTCTTTCAGTGTGGTTACCTCTGAAACATAAGGAGTGGAAAACTAAGGTTTTCTGCAGGCATTCTGTATGAACTGGAGTGCCAAGAAACCTAATCTCGAAAGAAGAAATAAAAACAAAACAGATGACATGAGTGCAGGTAAAAATGAATTATGAGAATTTCTCTCATAGCTGAGGGCTCCATTTCTCAGTTGGAGTCTTCCCCATGTGGCTGGGTGACTACTTAGGTTCCCTAAGCAAACATTGCATCCTGAAATAGTATACTTAAAATGTTATTTATAAAGCAGGTTGAGTTGGTTTTGTTACTTTCAACTTACCAGATAGTACATAATAGATGATGGTATAGGTATCCCAAGAGGAAGCTGAGTCACCTGACCTCTCTCAGAACCCAACATTCTTTTTATGAACACATGATGGAGCGGGTGGGTTCTCTGGGGGAAACAAGAATGGGGTGCAGTGCCTGATTTTCAGCCTTAACATTTGTGTTATCTGCCAAATTTAGCTTTCCAAAGGTTGGCAGAGGGAGCAAGCCTCCCTCTTAGGGTGGGCAAGTAGAAGCCTCTGGGCCATGGCACATAGTGGATCACTGTGGAGAAGGGGCAATTGAGTGTGGTCTGCATGGTGGAAAGCAAAAGACATTTATTGACATAGTTTGAGAAAACCTGGGCAAAGCAAGTGCCACACAGCCATCCCCAATATTCAGCTCACGTAGGCTCCGAGATAAAAATGCAGCACCATGTTCTCAGCTGCACCCTCTTCATCTTCCACCTAATCCAGCCTCACACTCTGTGTGCCTTCCTCACCACTTAACTACATGCTGTTCACAAGTCCTTTCTTCCTGGAATGCCCTTCACACGCTAACTCTTCCTACTCCATCCTAGCTCCCCAGCTTCTAGATTATAGAAAATTTCTATTCCATTTTCAAAACTTTCTTCAAGATCATTTTCCTGAAGGAGTCCTTCACTGACTTCTCTCTGTCCAGAATGGAGCTATTTCTCTGTAGTGTGTCAGTTTGTAAATGTTTGTCTTACTGCCCCCTAAATGGCACTCTCCTATAATGAGTCATATATGGGAATCAAATGAAGGCAAAAACCATGTCTCATTCACCCTTAAATATCTAGCTGCTCAATCATTGATCAGTAGCAGATGTTCTGATGGGTGAGACCATGGAGATGTTCAACAAATGTGAACAGAAATGAACTGGAATTATAAAGTCATTTTCGGAGGAATTTCTGAGGAAGCTCTTCTAAAATATTTGTTCTAGAGTTTTCTACTTTCTAATGGTAACTTGAATCTTCTTGTACTGCTTTCTGCTTCCCTAAAGGGCTTCGTAGATGACACATACCTGAGAGCTACCTAAAACTATGTTGCTCAGCTGGGCTTGGAGGTGCATGCCTTTAATCCCAGTACTTGGGAGGCAGAGGCAGGTGGATTTCTGTGAGATTGAGGCCTGCCTGGACTACATAGTGAGTTCCAGGCCAACTGGAGCTACAGGGAAATCCTGTCTTAAAATAAATTACTCAACAGGGACGTTTATGTATGAGGAGTTCTTTCTAGTCCTGGGAACCATACATAGTGAATGTTGAAAAGTATCAAATATTTTTCCCTCAATCATTTAGTCTTCCTTAATATGACTAGAAGAAGGTCTACATTGGCTCCAAAGTCTAGAAATTCTATGAAATGGGGAAAACTTCAACTTTCTTGTTGTTGTTTTTTACCATTGTATATGTGTATATATATAATATATAAATATATCTACATATATTATTTATATATATGTGTATATCATCTGTACACAAACTAGGCAGCCAGCAAATGTGTGATAAGGAGGAGGGAGAAAGAACAGACATAAAGAGGACAATTAAAGACATTTTTAAAATTAAAATGTTTTTAACTGTGTGTGGGAATGTGTTTGTGTGTGTGTGTGTGTGTGTGTGTGTGTGTGTGTGTATGTAGAGGGTTATGTGCAGTGCCCACAGAAGCCAGAAGAGGATTTCAGATCTCCTAGTGCTGATGTTACTGACAGCTGTGAGCTGCTTGATGTGGGTGCTAGGAACCAAACTGGTCCTCTGCAAGATAGTTATAGCCTCTTAACCTCTGAGCTACCTCTCCAACCCTAAAGACAATTAAAAATATTGCCTGAGAAAAATGGTTTACCCTCTTAAGTAGACTGCACCCAGAAATAAATCACAGTTCAGTATGTACACGCCCTATGAAGCATCAGTCCTGTCAACTGTGGTTTAGTATCCACAGGTATCTTCCCTTATCAAGGTGTTGGTGAAGGTCTTAATTTAAGTGGTGGTATGAGGCCATAGTCACCATGACTGTGGTTCTTTAACTCTAGCCCAGCTCCCATTCTTAAAGATACTTTCCCGGCATTGGTGTTGATTTCAAACACTTTTTCAGTTACTTTGTCAGAATAACTGAACGTGAATTCTGAAGCTTGGCTTTCTTCTTGGAGGGCATAGAGTTCAGTAATGTTACTTCTGTTACTCAGACAATAACTGACTTATTCATAGCTGTTTTCATACACAGGCTTGTAACAGTGGAGCAGTAGGATTTCAAAAGAGCTATATATTTGTGAAAGAACGCTCATCTCTCAAAATATCTCCCACCTTTGTACCAAAGGCCAGGTATGATATTCTTGGCTTTAGAGCATACACCTACAAAGAATATCTCTGAGGCTGAGACCATCCTCCTCACTGATATACTTTTTAATCTATAATTATTTCCTGCCTCACTTTTTAATCCTACCTTGGCTTTGGAGCAATGGCTTGAAAGTAGCAACTGTTCAATATAATGTTACCATTAGGATTTTTCAATTACAAGCTTCGTGTCAACTACAGCTACATTAAATCATGAAACAGAATAAGCTGAGGGTTGAACTATGAAGACAATGTGAAAGATAATCTATTAGAAAGCCTTAATTTTACAGTCAACTTGGTCCTTGAGAAGCCAAGGGACTGGTCTAAAATCACAAATGAAGCCAGTGACAGAGCAAAAACAAAGATATGTGACTCTTTTTCCAGGCCACATATCCTGTATACATACTATGTGGGGAAAACATAGGCAAGGTTAAAGAGCATATGACACAGGGTGAACGAGACGAAGGTCACCTTCTGATTCTTTAGACTGAGAAGCCCTGGCATGAAGGCTAATCAACAATGTATAGTGGTGAAGAGGAAGCCTCTGAATTCAATTTGGATTTTTCATTCAACCTTTAGAAAAGGGCCTTCTGATCTTCATTGTGCTTATCTATATAAAGAGCAAAACAGAGTTGTCCATGTCAGACAGCTGGTTTGGAAACTACAATGATTATCAAATATGCCATACGCATCTGTCTATGAATAACAGTACTCAAGGGAGCAGAGTTATACCTAAGCGCCATTAACTTGGGTGAGTTCAATTTAATGTAAATCTTCAACAGATGGAAAGGAAACAAAAATAAATGTCTATTCAATTTGTGTGGTAAATGTGTTCATGACTTAGCAGGAACATGAGAGGGGTGCTGTGAATTTGGGGGTCCCTTGGTCAGCCTCAACCCCTACATGCCTCTCATACTATGAACACTCAAAAGTCCTCAGAGAGCTATAAATTATGTGTTACATACCATATCCTTTAAACATAAGCCAGTTAGTTCATCTGGTGCACACATGAAGGAACACTAATCTTCCCTGATGTAAGAAAAACTAGATATGTTCGGCTTATGTAGAACTATGAGTTTATTTCTTTGATGTTTTTGTTTGTTTTGTCTCTAGCGTGAATCTCTAAGATATTAAGGAAAAAACTGATAAAATACCACTTTTGCCTTAAGCTTTGACTCAATATTTTAATTGTGTCATTCATTACCTTGACTACGTTAACATTACTTAACACCATTGTCGCCATCACCTTCATCACTTGTGTCCTCTTCACCAATGGCTGGACACAAATACATGTTTTGGACATTGTGTTCAAATTTCATCTTATAGATTGTACACAGAAAGACTTTCTTCTCTATATACTCTATGGGGAAGACTGTCCCCAACACATCTTTTGGGGAGATTGTGGTAAGTCTTCCAGGCTCTCTCAGTTATCAATCAGCATACCAATCAGTCATTCATTTCAAGGTGCTGAGTACCTCTCCAGGGCTGAGAGTCAGGAGTGGTCAGTGAGAAACTTGCTTTAGATACAAAGAGAGCACCAAACAATCAAAAACAAAACCAAACCAAAACAATACAAAAAAAAAAAACCACTGAATATTTCTTAATGTAGAACTTCAAAAATAAAAATTTTACAGAAAGTTCACAGGAAGCCAAATATAAAAAATGTTAAATAGACTTTTGTAAAGCCAAGACAGTGCGTTTGGCCAGCCTCATTCTCCTGCCGCCATGCCTTTCCCACCATGATGGACCGTATCCCCTCTGGAGCTGCTCCATCATGGATTTTAATGAAAATGTGTCAAGTACCTACTATACGCTCAAGCTGTGCTGTCACCAGGACAGGTTTTATTTAAAGAAGACAGCTTTCCAGAAGCAAACTTCGAGTGAGCACAAAAGTATATGGACCAATTGCCCACACAAAATGTAAAGACACTTTATATTAACAAGTCACATGTCACAATCATGTGGTGTCCATTCTGAAGATTGGGGAAAGAGATCTGCTTGCTTAGTTCATATATAAAGATGGTTCAGAGGGTAAAAGCACTTGCTGCATAAGGCTGATGACCTGAATTTGATTCTCGGAGAACCAACTCCTGAAAGTTGCCCTTTTGTTCTCTACCCTGCACTGTAGTGTGCCCCCCCCTGCCACTAATAACAAATTAATATTTTTTAAATGCTAAATAAACATAAGAGTAGTTTTTCTGGCTTTTTTTTTTGTATCTGACCCCAAATAGCTTATTGTGGCACTTATCTTTGGGTTCCTCAAAGTGTTCCCCACAAATGTGCCAGCTCCTCAGAGCCCCTCATGTGATGGTAGAAACAAAAATTCAACTTAATTTCTCCTATTTAGTCTATAAACTAAATTCTATATGCCAAGCACAATTCTAAGTGCTAGAGGTATCACAGTAAATAATCACATAAACATGTTAGCTCCATGAAGATTGCATTTAAGTGTGGGAAACAAAAAAATAAATAAATAAACGAAATGCATGGTGTTTCAGATGCATTAGACAAAGGAAATATGGGAATGAAAGGGTTGTGTGAATAACTGAGGTTGTAAATGAGGCAGTCGGGGAAGCTCTCCCCAAGAAAGTAACCACTGAACAGATACCTGAAAGAGTGAGGAAGCAGGTGACTATCAGGAGGAGAACACTCCACACACAGAGACAAGCGAGGGCAAAGGACCAGAAGATGCTTTTTTTCATGACAGGGCTACAGAAAATAGTAGCAGTGCCACAGCCAGAGATGGGGAGTTCTGTAGGTGGAAGGCGGAGGTTCTCGCCTGGCAGAGATGGGGAGTTCGTGTAGGTGGAAGGTGGAGGTTCTCGCCTGGCAGAGATGGGGAGTTCTGTAGGTGGAAGGTGGAGGTTCTCGCCTGGCAGAGATGGGGAGTTCTGTAGGTGGAAGGTGGAGGTTCTCGCCTGGCAGTGTTGGCAACAGAAGAGGGAAAGCCTGAGTTTTCATGGATTGTTAGATATCTCACAACTACGGATTCAGAAAGAAGAAAAAAAGTTTGGGGGGGGGCAAAAGTGTCAGCATCAGAAATTCATTTCTCAGGAAGAATGTGAGGTGGATTCTTGGAAGAAGAAGTGTCCATATGGAGGTGACAGTACTGACAGAAACTGGGAAAGAATGCAAAACAACATTGAGCTGGGGAAAACAGGATTTTCCCCCCTCTTCTTGGTGATTAGAAAGCATATGTCAGCCGATGGGTACAGCAGATAAGCTCTGATTTGCACTTCAATTTCATTACAAGAAAACCATTCATTATTCCAGTGACTAACAGTACTTTTTCTGTCCTTATAACATTGGCCAGAAGATCATAGTATAGAGTAATGGGGCGTATAATCCAATTTGAACATCTCAAGCCTTCTATCAACAAACTGAGTAACATAGGCAAAGCAGTGATTGTCAATTCAATATCATTATGCTGAAAAATGTCACATTCTAAATATACGGATGACAATAATGCAATAGATATATAGTCATTGTTCTCGAATTTTTGTAGGTAAGGATTGTCACATCTTTCTAATGATTAGTCTTCCTTCTGCTTTTCAATCGAGAAATACCAACTAATATAATACCTGAAATACATGCTTGATGTTGAGTTCTACTACAGGTAACTGAAAATATATAAGTATCCTGCATCATTTCACAATAAAACATTCAGCATTCCAGGTAGAAGGGCTGTTCTATAGCATTGTCAGACTTAGAAGATGTTTACAGATTAAAGCAACCCACATTGTTCATATGTCCTGAACATGATGCTGTCATTTGGCTGGATCAAATTTTTTTCCTGACCCAGAAAGATGAAAAAACATAGCCATACCCATTTCTTGAGCCATTTCTAGGCTGTGTGCATCAGAAGAGAGAATATATGAAGACAAGCAGTGTGGTGAGCAGGGAGACCCCTGATGGAGTGGATTGACCAATACTTTAGCACTGTGCAACTTTTTTCAAAATAGCTTTTCTCTAAGCACCATCTAGACATGGACCTTCAAATTTAATTTCCAGTTTATATAAAATGTCATCTAAAAATTTAAAATCTTATTTCATTTTGTACATAATTTCTACTATGATATAAAAACAAGAACTCTGCCTGTCTTCACCACAGATTTGCTTAGGATTACTGGACTGTTGCTCCAACCTCTAGTAAGTGCAGAAAATCTTCAAAACCATTCATTTTCTTAGTTCTAAGTACCTCAAAATTCCTCATACTGATATTCTGTTAGAAGAGAAGATTTACTCAGGATAGGGCAAGTTATGTTGTAGTTAAACCCTAAAATCTCAGTGACTTAATTTTGTGAATATTCCAGCACACAAAATTCAATGTGTAGAGGCCATCTTGTCAAAACAATATCAGAAAGATAATGCCTCCAAGGTCACTATAACAGAGGAAAGGGATGGTGAAAATCATACAGCATGATTCTCCACCTGCAGCTGAAGAGCCCAACCCAGTCTCAAACGACTGCTCCCTAACTACTAAAAGCTTGGAAATCCACATGCCCAGAGTATATATATCTCTTCGTCAGTTGACTTCATTGCTTGCAGTTTCTTTAGCTCAGTCCTTTCTAACATATAGTCATCACCCCCCACTTCCACCAAGACAGCCAAGGCTAATACACTGTATTCAGCTTAAAACTGGTGCTTCCTGAGTGGTGCACATTAGTCTCCATCAAATCTGAATGTGACTTCATTTGGACCAGAGACCAGTGCACTTTAAAAAGATGAATTATCTGTCTCATCCAATGTACAGTTATAGAAGGATGTACAGAATCATTATGTTACATTACAATCAAGGCCCCATTCAGATAAGGAAAGGAAAGGCAACAGCAGCAAAAATCCCACATCTGGAGTTCTGACATCCTATCAGATACATTTGGAAACCCCCAGCCCTTGGGTTGGGGAAGTTCCTTGATTAGCCCTGATTCTCTTCATTTCAGGAAGATCTTCTCTTATCAGCTTCAGCTAAAACTGACCTGGGTGTGAGGAATCACCTCTTGCAGCCTATTCAGGCTTCTACTAAGGATGATTGGAAACCAAAAGTTATTGTATCTCAAGTCAACAGAAGCCTTTTGTGTTTCAGGTTCATTGGTTTGGAGGTGAATGCCTTCCTTCAAATATCCATAGACTTTTAATTTATTGATCCTAATCAGTCCTATAATTGTGCTCCTAAAGTAGTATCCTGGGTAGAGTTTTCAATTTATTCAATCTCTTTTATTTATATCTCTCCATGCTTTTTTTTTTTCAACTCTGTTATAGCTAAGTTGATATTGAGGTTTGGAGAGGAAGATTATTCCCTTTATCTCTGTGTTCAGAGAAGATTCACATTTGATTATTTGCTGTTTAAAATTTGTGTGTTTATTGTCTTTTTTGAGACTGGATTTCACTATGTAATTCAGGCTGACCCTGAACTCTAAGTCCTCCACTTTCCACGTTCCAAGTGCTGGAATTACAGACATATAACACCATGCTTGTTTCAAACCCTTTTAAAATTCTACTCTGTCTTTTGGAATCTAGAAACAATTGGCTTTTCCAGTCTTATAGTGCTTCAACTCTGGACTTTATTTGTAAATTGGTCAGTTCTTTTCTACATATCTTGTCACAAGCAACTAACAGAAACCAACACAAACTAATATACTGTAACTAACCTTTTCCCCTAGAGGTGCCAGTCAGAAATTACATGGCCCATCTCACAGATTATAGCAGATGGTAGATTTTCTAAATGTTTCACACCTCTATAATATAAACAAAGATTTTCCCAGTCCCTAATATTAGTTTCTTCATGTCATAGATACTCCATGTCAGATACAAAGATGGACATGGTTGTGTCCACAATGTCAGAAATGTATCAAATAACAATAAATTCACATGGTACAGCAGTTTCATTGCCAGTGATTTACCAAGAAATTCTGATTTCATTTGGTGATGTGGCCGTTGGCAATCATAGATATTTTTCTTCTGATCTTAATTACTCACAGTGACTCTCAAACCATACACTGGATTTCACATGGTAATTTATACATATAAGCTACAATTGGCCAGGAAAGTGATAAAGAGCCCACAGAAATCAAAGAAGCTGTCCTCTCCTAAAGATAGTCAGAGAGTGGATGCAGATACAAGACAAAGTCTGTGGAAGACAGGTCTCATGAACTGCAGGTGTAAAGCTGTTCAAGTACAGAGTTGTCAAATGCAGGTCTGGGAGGCATGCCATTTTGAGGGGCGGTTTGAAGTGAGCTGGGTGTCATGGGCAGGAGAAACTGCACTCACGTTGGAGCCTGGGACAGAAGCAGAAGTCTCCTCTATGGCAATTGTCCTAAGTGAAGCTCATAACAAGTGACTGGGTGATGGCTCAGTATGCCTACTTGGGATGCTCATTCTTTTATAGGCTCAAGTTTGGGATTAGGCCTGATGTGATGATAAGCTTATGTATCTGATGTTTCTCATATGATTTAATGTATTAATGGGTTTTATTATTTATTAAACAAATAGATTATGTGCTAGATGGTGCCCCTGGTAAGATGGTGGCTGTTTTCTTGTGTAGACAGGGTATAGAGTCATTCTTTATTAATACTCATACTCAAAATAGAGCAATTCAAGTCAAAATGGCTGTTTAATTAAATGGAGTGAATCAAAGCTAGACATGACATGAAAGCTGCTATTATATACAACACAGAGTAACTCCAAGCAGGCCTGGCCTGTTTCCCTCTGTCTACAACCTACTTTATCACCTATCCATTTTACCTACTAGTTCCCTGATTTCCAGAGATATAATAAAAAGCAAAACCCAAAATCCCCATCTAGAATAAGTAACTTCCCCTCTTATAGGGACATTAAGATAAAATTTATTTTCCACTCGTGTGGCACGTACTGCATGACATGCCTTCTCCTCTTCCTTACAGCTCTGCTGTCTTGAATCCCTGGCTTCCAAGATTGCTGAAGCTGGGGAATATAAGAACTATATAATCACACTGGAAAAGTTTAAGGATGATCTGGAAATGGCTTACTTCATTGGCTACAGTGGGCTGGGCCCTCCTGCAAATCTCAACAATCAAAAAAATACCCTACAGATAGGGCCACAGGCCAGTCCTACGGAGGAAATTCCCCAGTTGAGGCTCCCTCAAACCAGGTATGTCAAGTTGACACTAAAGCTACTCAGCACACCCACAAAAGTATTTTTATTAGTTACTTTTCTGTTGCTGTTAATAAAAAGTATGACCAATGGAACTTATAAAAAGAAGGATTTATTTGAGCTTCCGGATCCAGAGGGATCTCTGTCCATTGTGGGAGGTATGGTGGTATCAAGTGACTAGAGCAGGCGCAGAAAGCAGAGGTTCACGTCTTCAAGCAGGCACAGGAAGAAGAGGAAACTGGAAATCCAACAAGGTTTAAGGACTCTCTAAGCCCACCCCCAGTGACATGCTTCCTCCAGCATGGCCATGCCTTCTAAGACCTCCCAAAACATCTCTACCAACTGGAGACAAAATATCTGAATACTTGAAGCCTTTGGGGGACATGCTTATTCAAACCCACCACTGTAGATTAAATTTAGGGGTAATTTACTTTACCATTTCACCAATTCTTTGTATTCTCAATTATAAAATGAGCTTAATTTTATTTTATCACCATAGAAAAATGGTAGGGATTTGGTAGAGTGCTGTCTTCTAAGCAAAATAGCCATCATCTTCATCAGAGTAGAAACTGGGAAAAAGACCCCCTGCCCAAGTTTGAAAATTGACACTCCCTAATAGAAGAAGGAAGGGTCATTGGACCCTCACCTGAGATTCAAGTCAGGCTTTCCAGGAACTCCCAGTTATAGTCATTTCCATTTCTGGCGTGTCTCACCACTCCCGGCCAGCCTGAGTGGTTGGGGGTGAGCAGACGCAGAGTCAAGCCGCAGACTCCGGGAGTTGGATGGGAAGCAGGCCAAGCGCGTGGTACTGCAAACTCATTTACTGAATATGTGCACAAGCTCTTATAGGCCTGGATAGCCAATGACCTTGTGGGGTGGGGTCTCAAATACAGCCAATAGTAGGTTTGTCCCCAGGTAGGCAGGTTCTTTCCAGGTGCTGGTCTCACAACTAGCCAGAGCAGAATGCCACACCCACAGGAGCCATTCCTCTATTCCTCCTAGCGGGTGGCCTTAGGCTAGGCCCACCTTACATTATGCCCAACACCCAGTCAGCTGTGTGTGATTCTGCTAAGCTATAAATCTCAGGAAATGCTATAAAATATAGATTATGGAAGGTTAACTCAAGTAGGGACTATGTATCCAACTATAGGAGCATTGTCATCCATGCTAGAATGAGATTTTTTCCATAGGTACAGCTGTTTTGTACCTGCCCCTGTAAGTAACCCCTCACCCATGTTCTGTAAGTAAGTCCAATAAACTCAATGGATCCCCAAGTAGACTAGTACTTTGGTTTGTTGTGAGTAACCTATCTGAGGAGGAAAAGGGATGTTTGTTTACAACTCTTCAGTAAAAAATATTCCCACAACAAGATTTAATATCATGATGTTAAAAAGTCCTAACATAATATCAAGTATAGAATAGCTTTTACTAAGAGAGTCATAAAAACTCAATAGAGTATTTCTAATTTGTTCTAGGTTTATGCATAAGGATATGATATTCTTATTCGGGGCTTATTATTCTTAAGAAAATCATCACAAGAAACAATTTTGACTATTAGCAGTTATACAGGCTCTTGCTTTTATGTTAATTTTTATTTTGCATTATATATTTTTTTATTTTTAATTATGTATGTCTTTGTGTGTGGGTACGTGCATGTGAATTCAGGTGCCCACAGAGGCCACATGCCTCTGGAGCTGGATTTACAAGATAATTGTGAGTTGACTGAAATGGGTGCTAGGAACCAAACTTGGGTCCTCTGCAACAAGATTACACGCCCTTAACTTCTGAGTTATCTCTCCAGTACTGTTTATTTCTTAAGAAAGAGTTTCTCTATATAGCCCAGATTGACCTTGAACTTATGATGCTCCTACCTGTCCCTTATGAATGATGAGATTACAGGTGTGTGTCATATGCCTGGCTCTCTTCTTGACATTGAGGCTGTTGGGTTTGGGCATGCTTTTGACATTCTTTCTAGATGGTACTTTCAATAGCCCTGATCCATGTATAGGTGGATGATCACTGAAAGCTGTAGTGGGAAGGAAGGGGTGACCCATAGACTAGAGGAAGTGATATTACACATGACTTGGCCTTCTATTAAAGACATACTTGGGACAAGGATTTCACTGCAAATAATTGATATGGGAGATAATCCCAGGAAGTACAATGGAGTAGGTAACTGAGACATAGGAAGGAGGAGAGGAAATGAATGATGGGTTAAAAAGTAGTTTGTCATAGTGGGCAACTGAGCCTAGAAACTTCTCGCACACTTGGATGAGGATACTTTATAGTTGTCCCATCAGGGCTTGAAGAACTTGGGTATTTATCCGGCAATACTTATCTCTTAAGGTTCTTTGAGATTGAGATTCTTTGGTAGTCTTTGCTCTCCAACCCTTTTGTCTGGCCTAATACACAGATGAGCATACTGGGGAACAGGCAGAGCAAAATAAGATGCTGTTATATTCAGGACCTATCTACAGGGGAGCTCTGGGGTGGGTCTGGAGACAGAGCTCTCAACAGTATGGATCCTATGTTGAAAATAATTACTGCTGGAATCTCTGAATCACTGAGACTGTGTATCCATCATTCCTTACTAGCAGCTTCTTTTTCATTCTTGCCAACTCTTGAACGATCATAAATTTGCAAATTTTAGTTTCCCACATGAATGAAAAGGGAACATTCATTGGAAAACTTGGTATTTTCCCAACCCCTTGTTTGATGTCTCTCTGTATTAAGTGTTATCACTCATTCTGTCTTTGAAATATGCATATTACATATGGTGGTCGTGGTGGTACTGGGGATTGAACTTAAGGCCTCTCACATGCTAGGTATGAGCTTTACTTCTGAGCTATGTCCACGGTCCTCCTTTAAGTTTTTAGTTTGTGACAGTGTCTCACTATATGCTCAGGATGGCTTTGAATTCACTTTGTAGATTAGACTGACCTTAAACTTGCAATTCTCCTGCCTCAGTGTCCCAAGTAGCTAGGATCACAGGCATGTTCCACCAAGTTGTAGTTCTTTGTTTGCTTTAAAAAAAATAATTATTTGAGAACTTCATAGAGTGTATTTGATCATGTTCTCCACTTCCCCAACTCTTCCAGTCTAATTTGTGTTACCCAAATGCTCTCGGGTATGGAACCTGTCTGTATTTTTTAAGTAGCAAATGCTCCTTATTTGGCAGGTGGGTATTAAAAGGCCCAGGATACCTTAAAGAATGCTAGGTTCTTTTCCCTCGTCCTGAACAGGTGGCTCTGGTCAAGGTAGAAGTGGAGTTTGAAGCAGCGTAGGAATCTCAGCTGGATAAACAGAATGAGAGGAGAGGCAGCTTGCGGAGCCACAAAAGCCAGTAGGGAAGAAACAAGCCTTTCCACAGAGGAAGCATCTAGAACCCAAATGTCAGGAAGGCCAGAGGTGAACCAGGGTTTTCTGAGTCTTAGTAGGACGATAGCATTATACAGAAATGCCGTTGTCTTAAGTTTTGTCATGAGAGTTCGTCTGATTATTGGGCAAGGCTGAGTCCTGAGGTGGAAAGCCCAGGATGTGGCAGACAGTAGAGTTGCTGAACTTTCCCACATTTCCTTCATCTTTCAATCTCAATTATGCCTTCCCATTTATCATTTTTATTATATCTGTGCCTCATTTCTGTTTGCTTTTTTGTTATTGTTGTTTGGGGCTTAAAATATAGCCCTGGGTTAGAGTTCCTTTTTTATTCTGAATTAAAAAGTTATATTCTTCAAAACTGGAACAACATTTTGGCAGCAAGTTAGCAGAAACATATGGGCCTCAGCATTTTGATGCCCAGACTGGCTTCTGCCAAAACATTTCTTTGCTGTCATATAGAGAGCAGCAATGTTTAGGACTGTTGGGGAATCATCCCACACAGCTCAGGCTAGGCAGGGCTGCTGCCTAACAGCCTTTGTCCTTCTGAGGGACTTCCCATCCCCCGGCCTGAGAATTTCCAGGAGTGGAACAGAGGCAAGTCAGTCAGTGTCTCCTTTAAGGTACACATGTACCAGGCAGTGTCCCTTAGCTTTAGGCAATGCACAGACGGTGACAGGACTGCTGGGACATGGCTGAGGAGGTACTGGTTAGAATTCAAACTGGAAATCAGAAACCATTCTCTTTGGAAGAGAATGGATCATGAAAGAACTAAAAGTCAAATAGAAGACAATAAGGCAACTCAAAGTTTGGCTAAGGCATGAGTTCACCACAGCCGTGCTTGGAGCGGAAGGAGAAGGGACTCAGTGGAAGCTGGATTGTGATGAGCTTATCCAGAAATAGCTAGAGCTAGAGAAGAAACTCCATGGATTCTGGAGATTACCCCTGTTCAGTTAGGGAGGGGAGGACATGTACCTTCCTTTTATCTTCCTGTGCCTCTAACCAAATGAATCAGAAGACAGAAGATAAGGGAGCCTGGGACACCAGCGTGCTGTATAGACCTGAACAGGGAAGGGCTGGTGTGGATCTGAGAGCAAATAGGCCAGGCCAGGCCACATAGGGCAGTGGGAATTGGCAGTCACCTAACCCTACAATTTAAAGTAGGTGTATTTGACTCCCTACCCATTTTCCTTAAGTTAACTCAGTGCTAAGAACCTTGGCACAGAAGCAAATGGACTGAATTCTGTGGGCTAGGTAATTCACACCATGTGATCAACACTCTGCCTTTATAACCATGATAGTCCCACTGAGTTCTTGAGAAAGCTGAGGTGTGAAAAGGTAAAATTTGGCCCTTGAAACATTCCCATTCAGACAAGAGCAGTTTCAGAACCCACTGTCCACCAGCCTGCCCCACCTACTGCAAACCCAGGACCCTACCCCCGCCCCCACTCCTGTGTTCCCCTGCTGTCACTGCCTGGGATTCTGGCCCTCACTGCTTCCTGTTGGTAAAGGGATCTCAGGCTCCCACCATGACTTTGAAGCCCTTTGCAAAGTCTCCTTTGAAAAGTTCCCTTTGGGAATATCCTAACCTGGAATCATGTTTCCTGGTTCCTCTATTTCTCTGTTGTTTTCTACACTGCGTCATTCCTGACTCTCTCTTTGCTTGTAGAAAAGGCACATGGTACATGTTTGGGCAGGAGTAGGGGATGTTCCGTTTTTCCATTTGCTAATTAGAAAACTTTTGTTTTTTTCTTTTTTATTTATGCCAAGAATTTCTACCAGATATACACCTTGGTTATAACCCTAAATTATACACCAGTAACAACACTGATATCCCAAACCTTAGTATAATGATCACTGTGATGGGTGATGTTTATTTCTAGGCACCTGAGACTCCAAAAACCAATTACAGTTAAGACCACAAGCAGAGCTATGAGGTAGCAGAGAATGGCCCTCTGGGCAAAAGCTGCCTTACATTTTCAGCATGCAGCTAGGGGAACTCCAATCTGAAATAAACTGGAACTGGAGGGTTATGGTGGAATTTTTGTCTACAAAGACAGACAATCTATAATCCAAGGACTACATCTTCAAAGACGGGATGTCTGATGACCAGGAGTGGTATGATGGAAGAGCACCATATAGTAATGACAGGAAGACTCTTTATATGTGGTGAAATCTGAGGAGTTGGGGTGTACATGTTAAGACAGAAACAAGCAAGATACAAACAATAAGCAGTCAGTGACAGTCATCAGAGTTCAGCTGTCACGAGGGGACCTCATTCACTCATCTGTTAAACAGGTGCCGACCAGACTAGCGTGGCTAGAGGTGCTGAATCCAGCTGTACAGGAAGGACAGAGGTAAACACATAATTAAAATGAAGCCCCCACAAAGAGCACAATAGTAGATTATGGAGGCACAAGGAATGCCATTGCATTTCCTGGGAAGAAAATACACACAAGGTTTGTATGTGAAATTGCTCTTTCCAGAAATTACAAATGAGTCATGAGAAATAGCAGCAGGGATGAATTGGGATCTACCTCCTGAAAGGGTTAGAGACCATTTTAAAAGGTGCAGTTTTCTTTTCCCCAAAGCCATTGGGATGCTGTTTAGGGTTTTAAGTAGGGGAGGCACATAAACAAATGTGGATTTAGAGAGGTCATCTTAGGAGTATCACATGGGTGGGCGGGAGAGCAGTTATGGGATTGTTTTCCCAAATAAACAGGCTAGAAATGGGAATGGTGAGAAGGAATACAGAAGGGATGTCAGAATTAAGACAGTCTGTTGAAAGTGGGAGAGACTCGAGTCATGTCCAGTGTTGATGTCTGAGAACCTTTCAGGTAGTTCCGTGGTAGACATTAGACAGCATAGCCTGGGGAGTCCATTTTAGGCAGGTCAGGTTGGAACTGCTGTGGTATATTCTATATGGAACTCCTGCTGGGCCATCAGGAGAAATATCTGCATTGACAGTAAATATTTTTAGAATCATTAGCATCAATTCGGGCCACTAAACGACAGGAATGTTATTACCTAAGGGAGACACAGGTGGTAAGAAAACTGGGATTGAAAGTCTGGGGAACAGCAGAACCCAAACAGTTGAAAGAACTACAAGGAAAGGCCTGTAGAAAAAGAGAAGAATCCAGCGTCCCAGAGTGTGGGGGCAGGGCATAATTTGCAAGATTATAGTTAACATTAACTACATGGTGACTAACAACTATCTATAACTACAGTTCTAGGAGATCCGATGGCCTCTTCTGACCTCCACAGGCATTGCACAACAGAAGTGCACTTACATACATGCAGACATAATACTCATACACATGAGAAATAAAAATATATACATAAAGTTTAAAAAATTAAAAATTATCAAAATGTTATTAGTGAGATAGGTTATGATTGATTTTGGTAAATAGGAGGTAATAGCTGTTTTTTTCTTTTCTTAATTTATTCTGCAGTACTGGGAATTCGACAGTGTGACCTTGGACACATAATTTAATAATCTCTACTTCACAGAGTTGTTATGAAATGTCTGTGGTCTCTGCCCATCAGAAGTGCCTCTCTGGAGTTGATTTCTGGATGTTTCAATGCATCTACAGTATTTTAGTATGCTTTCAAAATATGTGACATTGGAGAAAAAATAGTCTTTTCAACAGATGGTGCTGGAACAACTAGACCACTACTTTTTCTTTTCTTTTTTGAGACAGGGTCTCCCTGCAGCCCCAGTTGGCCTGGGACTCACTCTGTAGACCAGGCTGGCCTCAATCTCACAGAGACCCACCTGCCACATATTTTTTTAAAGAAGTCTAGGGATATAGCTCAGTATTATGCCTGCCTGTGGTACATGAAGCCTTGATTTTTGACTTGATTGAAACACAGAAGAGAAATATATATATATATATATAGGCTAGATCTTACATCATTCACAGATTAATTCCCAATGGGTCACAGATCTAACTGTAAAGCACAAAACTATAAACCTTCTAGAAGAAAATTTAGATAACCTAGAAACAGTTGACTTCCTTTATTCTTTTAAAATTGATTACATTAATTTTGTGCATGTGTTTGTGCATGTACACACTCACTGGAGGTCAGAACAAAATTTATGGGAGTTGTTTTCTCCTACCATGTGGGTTCTGGTGGGGATTCAACTCAGGCAGTCAAGCTTGGTGGCAGACACCTTTAGCCACTGAGCCATCAAGCTGTTTTAGAGTTGATTTTTTAGACAGGATACTGTAGACATGACCCAAAACAATTAATAATCTTAACTTTGATAAAAGTAAAAGCTTGTGATCCACAAAAATATTATCAGGAGAATGAAAAGGTAAACCACAGACTAGGGAAAAATATTTTCAGACACATTCCTGGGGGGCTCTGTGGGATCTCTTATAAAAATAATAGTTCTATTCCCAAGGGCATCATCCTTATGGCCCAAACACCTCTTCAAGATGCCACATCCAAATATCACCACATTGGGGATTAAGCTTCAACAAATAAATTGAGAACAGAAACATTTAATCTATAGCAATAAGAAAATGAGCAATTTGACTTGAAAATGGACAAAAGAACTAAGGAATACATATTCATGACGAATACATATTCATGACAAATAACTAAAAGATAATCAACATTATATATCATTATGAGATTGCAAATTGAAACAATGAGATATCACTGAGTGTCTATTAAATCAGCCTGAATCCAAAACTCTGATGTTTAATACTGGAGCGGTATGGAGCTACAGGAATGCTCTTTCATCTCTGGTAGGAATACAGGTTGAAAGATAATTTGGTACAATCTAGCAATCATGCTCCTTGAACTAAGGAGTCCATTGTATCTTCAACACAAATTAACAAAAAAACTTAAGTCCATATGAAACTTGTGCTTGATGTTTATATCAGCTTTACTCATGCTGGAAATAAAATCTGGGATCCTTGGACAGATACTGCACAAAAAACAGGTGGACAAAGCGAATACAATGGCGTCAAGGTGGCTCTCACTTTTGTGAAAGCTAACATACCCAGCAGGAAATTTGTGATGTTGTTAAATCTTTTAGCAAGAGTACTACTGTGTCTTTTCCCCTCTGGCTGGGTCTGACTTCACAGTCTTTTAGAAACTATCTAGTTTTAAAAGAATCACAGTAAAGGAAAAGAAGAAGGAGGAAAAAGTTGAAGCCCTAAGCCATAAAGCTGAGGGGATGTAGCAGGACCTTTGTGTAAACAAAAGGTTTTACAAGGTGGAGGAGTTCACAAAATAGCATGAGGAAGCTTACATTATCATGGTCATTCTTTTGATAGAAAAAATTAGAATTCCTTGTAATTGTTCCCTTCATTTATTATTGCTGAAACTTGGACAGAATCAGGATGTCCCTTAGATCAATGGATAAGTAAAATGCGATATATGCAAACAACAGATTCTTATTCGATGCCAAAAGAAATGAGGTATCAAGTCATGAAATAGCAGGGAGGAAATGCACATGCATATTACTAAGAGAACAAAGCCAATCTGATGGTGATTCCACTCATATGACATTCTGGGGTTGGAGAGAATATTGGGCTTAGGAAAAAAAAAAAAAAAAAAAGAAATCAGTATCTTCCAGAGTTTGGGCAGGGAGAGGGAAAAATAAATGGAGAACAGAGGAGTTTTAAGATCATGACACTATTTTACATGCCTCTACAATGGTGGGTACACATTGTGTCAGTTTGTCAAAATGTGAAATGCCAGAGTGAACACTAATGCAAACTATGGGATTTGGTTGACAATGATGTTCCAGTATAGGGTCATGAATTATAATAAATGTACCTGTGTTAGTCATCTTTCTGTAACTGTAACAAAATGCCCAAGAAAGTTATCTTATAAAAAAAACAACAAGATTTGTTTTGGGTCATGCTTTCAGGAGCTTCAGTTCATTGATGCTTGGTCCTGTTGCCTTTGGGCCTATGATGATACAGTGCATTCTGGAAGGGAGCACAGGATGGAGACTGGAAAGAAGAGAGAGAAAGAAACAGAGTGAGAGTTCCAATACCACCTCCCCACACACAAGGCCACACACTAATGACCTAGCCATGACCTAACTTACTTCCTATTATTTCCCAGTGGTGCTATGAGCTATAGACCAAGCCTTCAGCATATGGGCTTTAAGATCCAAACCATGACAGCATCCCTTTGTATGGGTGCTGATAGGGCAAGAGTCTGAGTGTATGTATTTGTGTGTGTGTGTGTGTGTGTGTGTGTGTGTCTGTGTGTGTGTGGTGTGTGTGTGTCTGTGTGTGTGTGGTGTGTGTGTCTGTGTGTGTGTATATACTCTCTGGACTTTCTGTTGAGTTTTACTGGGATCCTAAAAGTTCTTTAAAAATAAATCAATTAAAACATGATTTTGCTAGTTTATTTTTCATTCTCACTCTGGGAGCAATGATATGTCAAGTCTGTACATACTAACTGGGAGAAGAAACCTAGCCAGCATATGTCACATTTGGCATTATTGCTCCAAGTCATTTGCTTGATGATTCAGAGAGCTGATAGTTTTAAGTAGGCCTCTTTCCCCCATGAAGTTAGGGAATGCAGTCCCTATGTACGTTGTAAGCAATACAATGGATTTTACTATCTCTACATTGTAGTTGAGGTCCTAGGGAATGTTATGAAGTGAAAAAAGGACATAACCATAGACCAGAAAGACGTAAAACTCTCTTTGTTTGCATATGATATAATTGTGTACACATTCAAGAGGAACCTATGATCTATTAAAGCAATCTATTCAAATCAGCAAATTTACCTATAGATTAGTATAATCCAAATCAAAATCCCAGCAAGATTTACTTATGGAAATTGACAACATGAGTTTAGATTTTACATGAAAATGCAGAGGACTTAAAATGCTCAAGACAATCTTTCAGATTAAGAAATTAGTATTTGCATTGTCAAATGTTAAGACTTTTCCTCCAATGCTATACAATTCTGTTTGGTATTTAGGATATGGTCCTGAAAGGAAGTTTCAGAAATAGTCCCTTATGCATTCAACAAAGTAATTTTCAACAAAGGCCTCAATATATTTCAGTGAAGAAGAGAAGGTCTTTACCATAAACAATGCTATAGCAACACAATATGCTATATGGGGACAAAGTGTACCTTGACCGTCAACTCATACATATAAATTAACCTGGGCTGGATCATAGACATAAATGGAAGGACATAAACTATCATAACGTTACTACAGGAAAATATCAGTGACCTTGAAGTAAAGGAAGATTTGGGGGGAAGAATGCAAAAGGCACTAACCAAAAAAATTATGATTGGACTTCATCAAAATTTAAAACGTCTCATCAAAAAGACATGTTTAAGAAAGTAAAAAGGAAAGCCTTAGGCTAAGAGATAATATTTGCAATACATATATATGTCAAAGGATTAATATCTAAAGCATATAATAAACTACAAATCATAAAGGAAAAGACAAAAATCTTATTAAGACAATAGACAAGTGCTTAATAAGAATTTAGCAAGATAAGATATCCAAGTAGCCAATAATATACGCAAAGATACCCAACAGCATGGATTGTTAGGGAACTGAAAACTGAAGCAAAGGTGAGAGCTGTTGCATTTGCCCAAAAATTGCTGGCATGCTGTCAACATTGATAAAGTCAAGCACTGACCAGGATGCTGAACAACCAATTTTCCATGTGTTGCTGGGAGAGATGTAAAAGAGAACTAGTCCTGGGCATGCATGTTGGTACATGAAAGAATACAAATAGAACTAATAAGAGGTATTCTTTCCATTGTTAACTGTAAATCTGTAGGCCTCTCCTTAATTGCTTTACCTCTTATCAACGGGACTCTCTCCTTCAGCACACGCCTTGATAAATCTTCCTAGTGCTTTTTTTCTAATCCAAACTGTATATTCTCCATTTCTTTCTGCCCCACTTGTCTTTTGTACTGTATATCTGCATAATATTCACCATTCATAGTCACATCACCAATTCTATTCTAGATTTTCTTGAAACTTCCTTTGCCAAAAAAATTAGTTCCTTGCTTTTCAACCTAGTCTCAGGCAAGCTTTTAGGGTGTGAGCAGAATCCAACCAGACTCTTTGCCAAAATATCCCAATTGCTGCTTAAGTTCTTATTTTCTGTTGGAACTACTTTGCTCTCAGCACTACTTTCTTCCAAACTCCTACTGGAATAGCCCCTTGAGCTCTGCTCACAGCATTCAACTGCTATTCTAGTCTAAACTTCCGAGTCTTTGACATTCCTCCAAAAATCCACAAAGTCAGGTCGCAACTAACATCCCACTCCTGGAACCAACTTCTGAATTACTTTTCTGCTGCTGTGATAAAACACCGTGATTAAGGGAACTTATAAAAGAGTTTAGTTGAGCTTACAGTTCCAGAGGAATCAGGAACTGTGGCAGGTAAGAGGTGAGGTGGCTGAAGCAGGAGGACAAAGTTAAGCACTCACATCTTCAAGCAGACACAGGAAGCAGAGAGTGACTAGCAATCTGGAAAGGCTTAAGAACTCTCTGTGCTCCTCCCCTACCAGTGACACACTTTCTTCAGCAAGGCCACACCTTCTAAGACCTCCCAAAACAGTGCCACAAATTGGGGACAAAATGTCCAAATACTTGAAGCCTATGAAGGACATTTTCATTCACACCACCACATGCGTATACATATATACATCATACATACATATAATATGCTTGCATATATTGGGTAATGTGTATATGATATGTATGCTTAATTATTTAGACTCCCATAAATATGAATTTTTCTTTATATATCAGTTAAAAGTAAATTTAATTTAAATAAGTCATTAAGTTGTATACTTAAGGTTTGTACTTTTTAATATATGAAACATTGAGCAAGTGAAGAACTCTAAGAGGCCCATGTAATTTTTGGTGATAGAATGTTCAAGATGAAACAACCTGCCTTTTACATTGGAGGGAATAACCTGGCACATCCCAGAATACAATATCCCTGCAAACATCACCCCTGTGGGAAATTCTTAGGTCTTCAGAAGACTTATTTCTCATCCCATTTTACTTGTGTGTTTCAGGTCATTCAAAGTACTTGATGTTTCTTGTTCTTTATGTCTGCTTACTATGATATTGCTAATACATTGGGCCAACATGATATCTTCTGGAATATAGGAGAGAGCACAACCCTGGGCATCATCAAAAATGAATGTGAACTGCTGTCATTCCCAGGGGAACTGGAACTCTTTTTGATGCTCTTTCATGCTAGGGTTTGAAAAGAAAGCAGCCACCAGATTGTCTGTGTCTCAAGTTCCAAAGGCTATTTTCATTTGTTTTGCTAAAGATAACTGCCACATTTGACACAGCAGTGGAAACTGAGCATTACACTTGTTAAGTGTTTGTAATCTACTGCCCTCTGCCATAATCCATTTGATGCTTCAGAAAGACTCCCAGTAAATGAAAAGCAAATAGAATGTGTCACTTCAGTAGCCATTGCATCCTTCAGGATGCCACTCATCTCTGCCATTTATCTAAGATATGGCAGTACTTGAGCTTTAATTTCTTGCATGAATAAAGAGTACAGATCCAACAGCTTTCCATATTCATTTTCTATTGCTTCTATAATAAATTCAATTCTTAAACAATAAGAAGTATCTTACACATGTTTTAGATGTCAGAAGTCCAAAATGGGTCTAGCTGAGACAAAATCAAGGGGTCAGCAGAGCTGTGATCATTTTGGAGAGTGTAGAGAACAATTCATTTCCTTGAATTTTCCCAGCTACTAGAAGCTGCTTGCATTCCTTAGCTTGTGACCCCTCCACAACCTTCAAAGCCAGCAGCATCATATCTTCAACTCTTTCTTGATGGACTTCCTTTCCTACTTCCTTATTCCATTTGTAACAAGCTTTGTGAATGCACTGAGCCAATTAAATAATGCAGAATAATCTCTTCAGGTCAAGGTCATTTTATTAGTTCTATTTGCCATCCTAATTTACTGCTGTGATGTAATCCAACACTCTAGGCAATGGGACAAGGGCATCTTTGGGATGCTCTTATTCTGCCTATCATAACTTCACTAACTTATCATAGCATTGCAAGTTCTCAAAATCAACTAATGAATAAGGGTTCTGCCAGTTTCTAGGTAAAGCTATCTTCCTGATGCCTTTAGGGTCTAGAAAAAGAAATTATTTTTGGCATGGGACTACAGATCCATCATATTCATTGTGAGATGGCCTAGGGTGGGACTCCTTTTATCACATGGTTCTCACATCCCCATAGGCATTTTGGTGCTCTTTGATTTCAGTATCCTTTATAATCCAGTACTCAGTTGCTCTTCAAGGATTCACTCTGTCCACTTGCATAGTTACCTAGTAAATTATCTCAGGAGATGAGCTAGGAAAATACTGATTGTGCATATTTTCTGTAGCATCATACATCATAGCATATTTCTTCAAAGGCAAAAAAATTCTTCCCTTCAATTAATGAACTCTGAATCGAAAAACAGTGTGAGTGATCATGGTTTTCCAGTGTGGCATTTGATCCCATCCTTTGCTTGTTCCTGATTGGTATTCTTTGGTTGTATATGTGAAATATCATCATCAACTGCCTCAAATTCTTTTTCCAAGAATACCATTGGAATACCATGGTCTATTAGATATTTTACAGATTTTTGCAGGTCAAAGGTTTCTTATTGTCATCTGAGCTGTGCTTCCCATTATGGAAAACATTCACCTTGCTTCTGATGGTTAAATGCTGCCACCTGGCCTCTTGCGTGCCAGAAGCTTTTCACTCCATTGATACTAAATAGCCAAGGTCTATAACAATCTCCCATTACACCCTCTGGCCCACAAATGACAACAACCATTAGTTCCTTTCATTCCTTCCCCTTTTAGTGAAGGAAAATCCTCTGGGTCCTTACAGGGAACAGAGCTGAGCTTTTTGACATAATGTAATAAATCCATTCAAACATATCTGATTCTTTTGGCCCTTTTCTTAATAATCTGCCAAGAGAGTTCGGGCTTCTCCAGTTCATTTACTGTAGGTATCCAGAAAATAGTAGGATTGAGAGTTAGGGAGCCATACCTACAGTTTATTAGGCATGGCTCCAGAAGTCTCTGCCAGAATTTTATATCTTGCTTGCACTCATACTAATAATCTTCAGTATCTAATCTTATAATCATTTCTCAGTGGTCCCAAGTTACATTCCCAGGCATGCTGTCCTCAAATGTGTTGGCATATATTCATATATGACAAGAAACCCTTGGAGAATAATCTCCTTTCTTTTCATAGGACGGACAGTGCTTAACACATCATTCTAAAAATTGTGGTATAGAATATAGTCCAAAGGTTGGCAAACTAAAACCCATAGGACAGTAAAGTGTGGTAAAATTAAGTAACATCCATTTGTATGGTTTGTAGCTGCTTTCATACTACAGTGGCAGAGTTGAGCAGTCACAGCAGGGGGCATTTACTGCGAGGACTATAACATATTCACTATCTCTTTCAAAGCAAGTTTGATATTGCCTATCCTAGCTCAGTACTGTACAATAGACCTTTCTGAAGAGATAGAGATACTCTATCGTCTAAACCATTTAACATAAGAGCCTCTGGTCATATGCAGTTACTAAATACTTTAAATTCAACTGTGTGACTAAGGAAAAGTACTTTTAATTCTTTTTCATTTTGCTTGGTTTATAGTTGCACATAGCTAATAGCTATTGGACCAGACAGCATGAACCTAAAAGAAATGAAGAAGCATGAAAGAACAGAGATATTAGGGAGAATGGATATCACTTGTAGGGCATCCAGTTCAGCTAAGCATTTGTGTGTGTGTGTGTGTGTGTGTGTGTGTGTGTGTGTGTGGTTTTCAGAAAATAGAAGGTTACTTCCGACTAGCCAATGGGAGAAGACCAGCCTTTCTAGTTCCTAGGTCTCAGAAGAAGCTCTGGGCATTGACAGTTGTGGTGGTTTGAATGAGAATGTCCCCTATACGCTCTAAGTATTTAGACATTTTTGTCTTCAGCTGATAGCCCTGTTTCTGGAGGTCTTAGAAGGTATGGCCGTGCTGGAGGGAGCGTGTCACTCAGGGTGGGCTTAGAGAGTTCTTCAGCCTTGCTAGATCTCTGGTTGCTCTTTGTTTCCTGTTCCTGCTTGAAGACATCAGGGATTAGCTTCTGCGTCTACTCTAGCCGCCTGTGCCACCATGCCTCCCTACCAGGATGGATTCTCACCCCTTTGGAACCATAAGCTAAGTAAACTGTTCCTTTTTAAAAGTTCCCTTGGTCAGTGTTTTTATCACAACAACAGAAAAGTAACTAAGACAGCAATGTTTAAGCATATCCATCCATTCTTATTTCTTTTTGGCTTTCATATTTCTAATTTTGTAGAAGGTATAAGTTAGACAGTTAAGTGTCTTCCACCATCCTGTTCTTCAATATGTACTCCAGTTACACAGCTCTTCAGTCAAACTTTTTATTTTGCAAGGTTTATACAACACTTCCACATACTTTATCTCATTGAAACTTCACAGCAGCAGTATTCAATTATAAATGTGAGATTGGGGAAATTGTTTTCCAGTGAACTTTAATAACCTTCTCACAAAAGGGAGCTACCATGACTGACTACCTTCTATTCACATTTTTCTTTTTTTTTTTTTTGCAACCCTAGTCAGGATTGATTCACTGTGACCTTTTGTGCTCAATTCATATAGCAAAGAACAGACTGGGCTGTGAAGAGAAGAATCAATCCAAAATCTGCTACGCATTTGGTTCTATCAGCTATAGCCTTAGCTAAACCCAAAACATTTGCATGAGTAATAGATAAAAATGAAAAGTCTTCCTCAACACCCAAAAGAGTGCTTTGTCAAGTTTATTAGCAAAGACAAATGTTGGGCTAGCCTGTTTAAACTGTGTTATAATGTTGGGTTCATATGAAGGTAAATTATGGTGTCTCCTCTCTTCTAAGCAGGTAGAGACAGACTTAGACGAATTACCACTAAATATAAAGTAGCAGCTCTCAAACTGATAGAAGAAAGCATGTCCTGTCTGTAAGTCACATCTTACACTGTCCCATCAACAGTGTAAATAGTCAAGCTGTTTAATTACTAGATTCTTTGTTCTAATAGATCCTATAGATAAAATCGTGGAATCAAGATATTGGGGTGGAGGATGCTGGAGGGAGGTTGATGTCTTTGGTGAATCTGGTTTCTATATTTCCATCTTAGACTAATGGAAAGATAAAGACCTTGATTCTGAAGAGCTCAATCAATGTTATCTGTTAAACTGGTTTGTATTTAACGAACTGTTTATTTTGGCCAAGGATTCACTGCAAGGGACCCATTATAATGCCCAAGACTGGCTGAGGTTTCATTTCTCTGCAAGACAAACTCAAGGGTCATTAACAGTTTTCAGTCTTCACCCAATTTCCAATTTGTGAGCAAAGAAGATTTACTAGGCAAATTGGCTGTGTTTCCTATTGTGGCTTTAACAATTGATGCTTGTGTATTTCTCTTAAGCTCCCTGGTCTCAGCCTGGAACCTGAGGAAGGAGTGATGCAAGAGGATATCATTTCCACTGAAACAAAGGGGCAGGAGCAAGTCTTTGAGCTCTTTTTCCTCTGAACAAAATGCAAAGTGACTTGGAGTACTGTGACCTAGCTTGAAATGTTGTAATGGCCCTGATAGTGATTCATGTCTTCACAAAACAAACAGCTATCTCTCTAACCCTTCCTGCTTACAGAGGGCCTCCACCACTGAGCAGCCTCTGCTAGCTGGCTTTGATGAGGAGACCCTGGCAGCCAGTCTAAGAGAGAAAAGAACATTCTGAGAATTTTAAGTGGTTTGGATCAGCAGTTGTCATGTACAATTGATGTTCATTTATATTTCACTAGCCAAAATCTAATGCTGTCCAAAATTGGGAAAGAAATATTTCAAATACTAATCAGGCTCAATCCAGCTTTAATGTAAAAAATGAGCTGTCCTACCTTCTTTCAATCCCAGTCTCAGAAGGGAGATTTAATACTTCCTGACAGTGCTTTAAATACTTTGCTGTGCAGACTTCAATGAATCCACAATAATTATATCAGTTAAACCAGCCTGGTTTTTCCACAGCTGTTACAAGCTTAGGGTGCTTTTGAATTCCTTATCATGGCATTCATTCTTTGATAGTAGACTTTATAGAGAAAAGGCCAGTGTACAGATGGATCACCACTTAACCATTTAACCCCTTTACCTGCTAATTATTGTTGCTGCTGTTGTTTTAAATGTATCGATTCTGTGGTCTATGGTCTCCAGTCTTTCCAGGAAGTTTAATTACAGACTCTGGGAGCCATATGCTATTCCCAGTGGAGAGCTTCAAGAAAGGCCTAGTGAGTTTTAATTCTCAGAAGATCAAGCCCTAAGACTTCAGTAGATTAGCATTAAGAACTGGCTTAGTATTTCGTATCAAAATAAGCCTTTTATAGGAGCTCAGGAGCCTTTGTCATTTCTAAAAAGAATAAAAATGATCTTTGTTTTACATATGGGAAAAGTGTGAATTGGGGGCTGGGCATGGGAGATATAGTGAGGTAGCAATTTCTTTAAGTAGAAATTAATTCTACCTATCTCTCGACACTCCTTCACAATATCCAACAATTTCATTGTAATTTTGGTTTCAATCAGTGTGTTCCTTCTTGGTGACTTAAAGTCTCCATTAAAGTGAAACCTTCATGATCTACTCTACTATGGTTTGAATATAGTTTGTTTCTCATTGGAAATCTAATTCCCATATGAGATACTAAGATGTAGGGCCAGATAAGACCTTTAAGAGGTGACTAGGGGACTCTTCTCATAAATGGATCAACTCATTTGTACAATTAATAGTTTAGTATGTTAATGGATTATTTTGAGAGTGAATCTGCCATCAAAGACAGTTTGACTAGGTTTGTATCTAAACTGCCTCCCCAATCCCATGTTTTAATGTTTCTTCCCAGGTGGCCGTGCTGTTTTGAGAGGCTGTGGAAACTTGGTGGAGAGGGTGAGACCTGGCTGGAGGAAGTAAGCCACTGGAAGTGGATTTGGGGGTTATATTATCCCTGGTCCCTTCCTGTCATGCTTTCTGCTTTCTGGTTGGTCTTGAAGTGAATAGCTCTTCTTTGCCACATAATCCAGATCCAAAGATCTTCTGCCCAAAGTGTATGGGGCTAAACAATCATAGGCTGGTCCCTGAACTGAATAAATCTTTCCTCCTTTAAGTTGTCATAGCTAAACAAAAAAATAACGAATACAGTGCATGATAAAATAGGAGGATGAGGACTATGGACCGAGAGCAGCTCTGCTTCCTCGGACGTCAGCTTGTCCACCGAATCTGCCGTTGCAATCTGTCTTAGTTTCCGTGAAAGTCTAAGCAGTACCACTACCATCCCGTTATCACATTTGGTAACTCTTTGTTTTTTCATAATTTCCTGTACAAAAATAAATTAGAGGCCATGGGGTCGATGCTTACTAACAAAAAAGAGAAACTATCAAAGAGATACATGTAAGTGGTTATAAAATCAGAGCAAACCTGCAAAATTTAGGCTGGACATGGTCAAAATAGAGGAAGGATAAGTTGAGGTTTGCTTTGAGTTTCTGAGTAAATAGTTGTTGTGTTTTTCTTCAGTTTCTATAATAAGGAGTTTTGCTATTAGGTTTCTAATGAGGAGTTTTGCTACTTTTGTATCTGACTACCTCCTATGGATCCAAACTCTCACCATCTGATGCTGTTTTTTATCCCGCCTTATTCCATTTACAAACTGTTCCAAGATAAACATCAGCAACTCAATTTGCTATTTTCACTTTAAGTTAGAACAGTTAATGATATTAGTAGGCTAACTTAAAACAGGACACCTCTTAAAGCAATGACTTGAATTACCACCAAGTGTAAGACTTTCAAATTTGAAAATCAGAAGATAAAAGGTCTGCTTCTCGTTTTGCCTTTATAAATGCATAGACTACTTGATAGCATGTCTGCCATTTACACCTCCCTGTATTTTCTAGGAAACGCAAAATTGTGTATTGAATAGCTTAAGCTATACTATAAGCCTGGTCATTTTCTCTAACCAAAAACATCATATCCTGGGTGTCATCAGCTACCTTTTAATTAGAAACTCCCCCTTCCTGAGGTGATTAGACTATCTTACTCTCCCAAGAACATCAGCAGACCCATAATCAGCATAATTCATGTTAAAATGGATTTTCAATGGTAAAATTAGTGGCTTGCCAAGTAGCATTAAGGATACTGGACACAGAGTTTAACAGGTGAAAACAGGAATGTGAAATATGTGTGGATGTTATAAAACAGGCTTGACACCTTTCTGCTTTCACAAACCTGAGGTAGTAGAGGAACCCCTACATCCTGTATATTTAGGCATATTGTTTGGACACTGCTTTCTAGACTGTCCTTCGGCCATTGACTTAGACCTCAATCCTGTAGGGACCTGGTGTCTACTCTAAGGTTAACTGAACACAGCCTTTAGAATTAAGTCATAGCCGACTCAAGTAAACACTGCATGCACCAGTGCCATTGGAATACCTAAAGGTCAAGAGCTAGAATTTCATCAAACTTGTAGAATAGATTTTATGTGCTATATTGTGCCTGGTTCTGATTAAATGTTCAATATTCATCTCTATCTGAAGCCAAATTTACTTTGAGATTTAATTTAAACATAAACTAACAAAGAAGTGGTAGGAGAGTTGATGCTCATTGCTCATCTCTGATTATTGGCGATTAGTGTTATTCACAAAAATGTTCATTATTACCCTTCACTCAGTACTTCAGCTCTCTTTTTTCCCATTCCACATAAATAAATACATACTTATTTATTATATTTTACAAACTGTCATATGGAAGTTTTAATTGGAAAGAAAAGGGTGTAGGAAAAGGGAACAGGACTTGTTTTGGGAAACACAGGCTGCCTTATGACAGGCAAAAGAGCAAGTGCTTTATTGAAATCTTAGAAGGACCTGGGGGAAATCTCTTCCTCATGGTTAAGGTGATTTTCTTGCATAAAATGCAGATTAATAGGCAGTTTGTCTCTGGGAATATCTTGACATTACCCTGTGCTTGTGGAGTCCTTCTTATAATGTTAAGTATATAAGGACAGTCACATTCCAAACAGTTGGAAGAGGAGGGAGACTGAGTGGATAATGCCCTCTATTAAAACATGGGAGTCTATGTGTCTTGGCCTCACAATTATCCCAATGACTATTATATTCCCCTCTCAGGATCTCTTCCTCCTTAACCTTAAGGGGGTACTGAGGGAGAAGGTTGAATTTTTGGAACTGCTTCATAGCTAAGTTTGGGACTATTGGACCTGGAGGAATGGGAATCCTTAACATCTGATCTCATGGAGGCAAACTTTGTGCCATTGTCCGTCTATCTCCCATTCCAAATATTGATGTTGCTCACTGTTGATTGTTAGAGGGTAATACACATAGATCTCCAGACTGTGGATTCTGGGAAATTCAGGGGGATTAAACACATACACAGGACTTGCCTATATTAGCAGTCATATTAGGACACTATGGCTTGATTTGACTATTGCTTGATTTTTGCTCCTGAAGTCTCTGAGGCTGTAGGACTTAAGGAAACTGAAGATCCTGATCAATACTTCCTGCAAAATTCCAGAACCATATATTCTTCCATAATCAACTCATCTGGTAAAGAGTCCATACAAGCAGAAGACAGATACAGAGAGGATGTCATAGACAGGATGATGATGATGATGATGATGATGATAATGATGATGATGGAGAATACTTCCACATGACAAAACCTACATTGCCATGGGTTCTATTTAGTTGTACAGACAATCATACTCAATAATATTCAAGGAAAACAGACTTAAACCAGTAAAGTCTTTTTTCTTCATATAATAAATCTAGAGCTAGGCATTCTGAAACTCAGTGCCATCAGCTTTTGGTGTATGTTAGAGAAGGGGGCAAGTAAGTAGCATTCATGAAGCAAGTTGTTTACTTTTTATTCAAGAAAGAAAGCTCTCTCTCAAAAAATTTCTACCTACATCAGCCAGAATTATGGCATCTCCTATCTACAAGGGAATGAGGAAGGAGAGACTTTAGACAGGCATATCACTGTGCTGGTTAGTGTTTGTTAGCTTGACACAAACTAGAATCCTTTGAGAAGAAGGAACCTCAACTGAGAAATTTCCTCCATCAGATTGTCCCATGGCATGTCTTTGTGGCCTTTTCTCAGTTACTAATTAATGCCGGAGGGCCTAGCCCACTGTGGGTGGTGTCATCTTTGGGCATGTGGCCAAGAATTCAAGGTGGAACATGTAAGGAGCGGAAGCAGAGACCTTGAAGGAATGCTGCTCACTGACTTCCTGCCCTCCCCAACTAGTTCAGTCAGTCAGCAGTGTTCCTCCATGGCTTCTGCTTCAGTTCCTGCTTACATGCTCCTATCTTGAGGTCTTACCCTAATTTTCCTCCATGAGCTGTAAGACAAATAAACCCTTTCCTCCCCAACTTTGGTTTTGGTAAGTGTTTTATCATAACAGCAGATTAGAGCAGTCTAGAACAATCACCATATTGAGAAAAATGGAGTCCTGACACTAAGGGACAAGAAAATGGGTACTGATAGGCAATGACTAGTGTTTACCATTCTTATTATTTAACAGTTCTCTTATCGAATATTCTGTATGCCTAAAATCTCTGACCTTGCATAGTAACAACTTTACAGGTAATTCAACCGAGTATCAAAGACTTTTAAAAATTTGTTTAAGAAAGTAGCAGTCAGTCATGGTGGCACAGAACCTGAAGCAAGAAGATTGCAGATTTCAGTCTATATACTGAAATTATGAGAGAGAAAAAGAAAGAGAAAGAGAGAGAGAGGAAAAGAAGAAAGAAAATGACATCCATGTGAACCTAGATTAGTGTCACTAATAGCAATAATAATAACAATTAATCAACATTGGCCAAATGCTTGCCATGAGTTAGATATTCCTCTAGGTGCTTTATGTTTCTTTGATTCATTTTTGCTCACAGAAACTTTCTGGGGAAGGCGTTTTTATTGCTCCTATTTATCAAGTAAAAAGACCAAGGTTTAGCTAAGCAAGGAACTTGGTAAAGTCACACAAGTTATACAAGTGAACCTTAAGTCTGAGCCTAGTTCTGTATGACTCCTTAGCTCTTGACCACTCTACTCCACAGCTTTGCCAAAAAACATTGGCTCAAACTGTACATGGCCACCATCAATGAGCAAGCTGATGGCCAAATACCATAAGACAGTTGCCTCAGTCCATTATAACTGAGTAATCTGTAAATAATAGAAACTTACTTCTCATAGTTCTGAAGGTTGAGAAATCCTAAGCCAGAGCTTCTACAGATTCTGTATCTGGGGAAGATGGTATCTCTACTTGCAGCCTCACCGTGTGGAAGGAAGGAGATAGCTAGTTCTTTTTAAACATGTTTTAAAAGGGTACAAATCTCATTATGAGGGTGCATTCTTCATGGCCTAATCAACTCTCAGCACCTTGCTTCCCACATCATCACTTTTTTCTGACATATATACATGCATACACACACACATGTATTTATGGCAGATACAGTCTACAAACCTCTAGCCTGAAGAGTAGCCAATCAGGACCTGAAACTAAATGAATTTTCACAGGATGGAGGGTCCAGGAACAAAAACCAAACATTTATGAAATAGGAAGGTGAATAGTGTCCATCTGGTATCTAATCCTGTGTGGACTATACACCTTTTTAATGACATCAAGGACTTCTTTCCTTAGACTATCATGTATTCTTGATTAAACCACAAGGACAACATTAGGCTCAGTAAGGATGACTCATCTTCACAAATATTTTTGGTTCTACAGCATGGTTAGAGGTTCCTAAAAATCTATTGTTAGTTGCTAAACAGAAGCAAACCTGTGCTTTCTCTGGAATTGTGTATACTGTAAATGGAATGATATAGAGAACATTGGTTTGTGCCTTGTATAAGAATGGCCTGGTGTTCCTTATTTTGTGCAGTTCATGGAGGTTCAACACTTTGCTGTGTTAGTCCCCAATACAAAATGACACATGAGCATAGAGTGTGTGGTAGCTAAGCTTGAAATTATATTTTCATTAGAAAAGACCTTGGGTGGGGAGATCTCACCTAACTCAAGCATTGTCCTTTTTCATTTTCAGCTCAGCCTAGACTGCAATTGTGATATGCAGGTAAGCAGCAACATCATGCAAAAATGAAAATCATAGCATCAAAAATTATGGCATAGGACAAAACAGTGAAATGGTCAGCAACCTAGATCCCTGGTAGCATTTGTAGGGCCTCCATACTGGCCTAAGGTGGTTTATATTTGCACTTACAATGAGTTATGAAAAAGAAACCTCTAGTTAGGTTAGCCACACTGGGTGCTATGTTGTTATTACACAGAACTAAAAATCCGTACTGATAGCCATGAAATTAGTACCTTCAGCAAGGTTACTTCTTGGAATAGTCATCTTCATGAGAGAGCATATCATAATCATTACCCCAATTTCCACTGTACAGAGGACCAATGTGTTATTTAACTTGAAATGAATGGGTTTATGGTTCTGGTACCTCACCCTAAAGAAGGCTTCAGCATTATAAGGTGACACTTAGCAAATCTAACCTTCAAGGCTAGGTGTTTAACTGTGGGCAATTTTTATTCATCTACTCTGAATTCTGAACTTTAGTTTCCTTAGTTGGTTTTTTTTTTTTGGTCTGTGTGTGTGTGCGTGCGTGCGTGCGTGTGTGTGTGTGTGAGAGAGAGAGAGAGAGAGAGAGAGAGAGATTGAGAGAGAGAGGGAGAGGGACAGAGAGGGAGAAGGAGAGGGAGAGTGAGAGGAAGAGACAGAGAGACTGTAGCCACAACTGACCTGTAACACAATGTAGACCAAGCTGGCCTCTTATCTCCTAGAGATCTGCTTGCTTCTGCCTCCCAAGTGCCAGATTATAGGCGGGCACCACCCCCCTGGGCAGTCTTCTTAGTTTTAGTGGGACTGTAATATAGACTTTAAGTAGAAATGTCTAATGCAAATGACATGTATGTATATATTTCTCTTTCAACATAAACAGAAAAAAATCACCTTATCCTTTCCAATTTCTTTCTGGATGCATCTCTCTGGTCTTTTGTTTATGATCCTTCAAACAACACCCCTTTTCCCTGAATTTGTTATAATTTTCATTTTATTCAGAATATATATGGTTGAAAAAGTCACTAGAAAAGGGTGAGCGTGACTGGCTCACTCCCAGACAGAATGGAACTTCTAAGAAGAGAGATGGCAATACTTGCCCCTTCTCAGAACTCTGGGCCTGTGGCCACAAGTAGATCTGCATTTTTAATTAGGATTTTCCTTGAGAGCTGTCTTTTCATGATGTGCTCCTGGAATGAAGTCATAATTATCTATAGTTCACATTTATAATACATATATACATACTGCATACATATTTATATATAACATTAGACTTTGTTGCCATGGAAATGATTAAAGTACCAACAAATTAAGCATTGTGACTCCACTGTAATATGGAATAAGAAATTCAAATGAAACACACCAAGCAGTTGCTTAAGCACAAATAGCTTTAGTAATTAAATATACTGAGACAATACAGAAAACCACAAATTAATATTAGAAGCCTTTTCCAGCATGAAAGTCGGCTTTGATGTTGTTTTCCCTTTTTCATAGCATCACATTCTACATCTTTATAAATTAAGTTTGGCACTGGATTAACAAGAATAGATCTGCTGCACTGGAGCCCTCACACACCCATGAACTCGGCTCTCGTTCTAAGCAGTTATGCCTCCCATCGTCAGTGAGAACGGCTTTATGACTCTTTATACTAATCAAAAGAAGACTTTTAAAAAGAAGCTCAAATATAAAGTTGCCCTAACATTCCCTCTTTCATTCAGACAACGTGTAGAACTACTCCTGGGGTTTTTGAATATATTAGCATTCTTTCACAATTAACCCTAATGGGACCAGTGCTGCATTTTCCCAAGCTGCTATACTCAAAGCTGAAAAATACATAGTGTTTAAATAGATCTCATTATATCAGCTACACCAAATCTCTCCTCTTTATATACAGGAGATCGTACCTCTTTCCACTGTCATGCAACATTAAAATAGGAAGGCATACACAAGGATGACACGGATTTGACAAAAAATTAATGATTTGTACATCACTTTAATGCTTCAAATCTGCAATTCATGTATGCTAATTAGTTCATAATGGGCTGCCGAAGAACAGAACTGTCATCCCTGCTGCTTTGCAGGTTTCTCGGAGCTCCCTTGCCCCCAGACTTGCCGGGCTGGCTGCTGGATTCTGGACTGTAACATGGTAGATCTATGGCAGCATTTTGCCCCCCACACAATTGTTTCCTGGATCTGGTACTTTAATCTATCAGAGTTATGATGGCATATCTCAAATAAGTGGTTCCTGGGTGCCGCAGTACATCCTGGGAGCCACAGCACAGCATCGCTATATCTAAATGATTGATTTCTGGATTTTAGGCTGTCAGACTATACCTCAGAGGGCAGCTGTCAGCTTTCTAAATGTATGGAGTTGTATTATGCAGCACATTGTGTGAATGTATGTACAACTTTGAAGAATATTATTTACAGATAAAAATGGCTGTAAAACTTGGAGAGAGGAAACAAAGAGGACCATGCAGATCAGCTCTTTTCTTCCTGTGAAATCATGTAGATCTCTCTACTTCAAGGGAAGCACTACCAGTCCCTTTTTCTGGGATCATTTCAAGAAGAGACAAAGACCGTCACAGCAGCAGGAGACTGCAAAGCTGAGCTGCTTCACAGATAAGGGAAACCCCAGCATTGCTGGATTTAAAAACACGTTTCTATTTCCATTGGAAAGCAAGCTGATTTTCTCTGGTGCAGTGAAGGAGACTTGACCCAACATGTTCTTCATACCACTCCCACTGAAACAGAATCCCAGTGCTGTGCATGTCCAGAGAGAGAATGACACAAAGGGAGCAAGAATCAAATTTGGTTTCAGCTTTGAAAGAATCAGTCAAGTTCCTGATGGCTGAAATTCTTGCGTTAAAGATTTTTACAGTAAAAAACATGAGCTAGAGATCATAATAGAAGCACTGAGTCAAGCTAGGGAGAAAGATACTCCATATATTGTGTTGTTAAAGGATTTTTGATAATATGAATGGCACTTTACAAGTACGGTAGTCATTTGATCAAAAAATGGAAGTTCTTAAATCGGTAAGAATTTTGTGGCAATGTTAATTTAACGTCTTTAAATAAGCATAGAGGAAATCTTACTAATTATTGGCACTTAATAAAAGTTGAATGAATAAAGGATACTTTTCAATTAATGTGGCTTTTCAAAGACATAAAATGGCCTGTCAGCCTTGAGTCTGTAGATGACTCTCTAGCCAGGAAATACACAAAGTATTGATGCTATTTTCTCTTTCTTATTAACATTTGACTTTTTGTTGTTGTTGCTTGTTTTTTTGCTTTTTTTTCCCAGAGACAAAGTTGGACGTAGCTCAGGTTGACTCCAAACTCTGTGTAGCTGAGGCTTTTGGCCTTAACTCCTGATCCTCCTGGCTCTATCTCCCAACAGCTGAAATTCTCATTAATGTTTGAATCACCAGCAGTTTTACTAAGATTAAAGTGCTCAAAGTTTACACTGTGTTCTCAAAAGTTCTACTTTATCAACTGTGCCATTTTGAGTTAGCCAACTGAGTAAAAATGTGAGTCCAAGCTCTGAGCATCCAGCAGAGTGAGGCACGGCACCCCTTTGCCTAAGAATAAAGTCCAGTTTTCTGGTGGATTTGGGATCTATTATGCATAATATCATCTGCAAATAAGAACAATTTGACCTCTTTTCTAATGAGTACCCCTTTGATTTGTTTCTCTTGTCTTATTGCCCTAGCTAGAATTTCTAGCACTATATTGAAAAGGAGTAGATAGCTGACCGTCTTGCTGGTTCTTGATTTTAATGGGAATGCTTCTAGTTTTTCAACATTTACAATGATGTTGGCTGTGGGATCGTTGTATATAGCTTTAATTATATTGAGGTATGGTCCCTCTAGTCTAGTTTCCTCTATGACTTTCATCATAAATGCAGGTTGAATTTTGTCAAAGGTTTTTCCTGTGTCTATTGAGATAATCATACAGGTCTCTAAGTCCATTGATTTATGATTTATTACATTTATTGACTTACATATATTGAGTCATCCCTACATCTCTGTAATAAAGCCAACTTGATCATGGTGTATAATCTCTTGATGTGTGTCTCTATGTGGGGTTTTGAGCATTCTGTTGAAAATTTTGGCACTATATCCGTTAGGAATTTGGGCCTATAGTTTCTTTTTGTTGTTGTGTCTTTATATGCTTTTAGTTTTAGAGAAATACTGACTACACAGAAGGAGCTTGGGAGTTCTCCCCTGTTTCTATCATTTTGTATAATTTAAGTAGTGTTGGTTGTAGACCTTTGAAAGTCTAATGGAATTCTGCTGTGAATCCATTTGAACCTGGGCTTTTTGTAGTTGGGAAGCTTTGTATTACTGTTTTGATGGGTCTGTTTAAACTGTTGCTCTCCTCTTAGTTTAACTTTGGTGGATCCATTGAATTTAGAAATTTGCCTATCTTCTTTAGATTTTCTAATTTAGTAGAGTATGGGTTTTTAAAAATATTACCTTACAATGTTCTGTATCTTTTTGGTGTTTGTTGCGGTGTTTCCCCTTTCATCTCTCATTTTGTTGATTTGGAAGTACTTTTTTTCTTTTGGTTAGCTAGGTTAAGTCTGTTTATCTTGTTTATCTTTTTAAAGAACCAGCTCTTAGATTCACTGCTTCTTCATATTGTTTCTTTGTTTCTATTTGATTGATTTTTGCTCTGATTTTTATTATTTCTTCTTATCTACTACGTTTGAGTTTGGTTTGTTCTTTGCTTTTTCATATTCTTAAGTTGTACCATTAAGTCATTGAATTTTGTTCTGACTTTTTAATGTAGGTGCTTAGAACTATAAATTTCTGCCCTTAGGACTGCTTTTAATGTGCCCCAGAAGTTTTGTCGTGTTGTGGTATCATTTTCATTAAATTCCAGGAATACTTTTATTTCTTTCTTGATTCCTTTTTTGATCCATTCCTCATTGAGAAGGGTGTTATTTAATCTCCATGAGTTCATATAGTTACTAGGGCTTCTTTTGTTGTTGATTTTAAGTTTTATTGCATTGTGGTCTGATACAATACATGGATTTATTTCAATGTTTTGTATTTCTAGAGTGCCTCAGTATATGATCTATTTTAGATAAGCTTGCATGGGCTTCTGAGTAGAATATGTATTTTTTGTTGCTTAGGTGGAATATTCTGTAGGTATCTGTTAGGTTCATTTAATGTATGATATCATTTATTTCAGACATTTCTGTTTATTCTTTGTCCAGACAATCTGTCTATTTGAGAGAGTGGGGTATTGAAGTTAGCTACTGTTACTGAGTTGGGGTTAATCTGTGTCTTAAAGTCCAGTAGTGCTGTTTTTATGAAACTGGGTGCACAAGAGTTTGGTGCATATATTGTTCATGATAGTTACATCTCCTTGATAGATTGTTCCATTGATCAGAATATGGTGACCTTCTTTGTCTCTTCTAATTAATTTTAACTTCAAGTCTTTTTTGTCAGCTATTAGATTTGCAATTCCTGCCTGTTTCTTAGTGTCACTCACTTTGAATAGTTTTGTTTTGTTTGTTTGTTTGTTTTCATCCTTTCACCCTGATGGTGCCTATCCTTGTTGGTAAAATAAGTTTCTTGTAGACAACAAATAGATGTATTTATTTCTTAATATATTCAAGTACTTTGTGTCTTTTGGCTGGAAAGTTGAGTTCATTGATCTTTAGAGTTATTGTTGAAAGGTGTGCATTGGTTACTGTCATTTTATTTTCTGTTTGTGTTCTTAGTCTTATGCTGTATTACTGTATTTATGCCTTCATTTGTTTTCCTTCTGTAATCTCTTGAGTATAGTCATTTCCTTCTTTAGTCCTTTGTATTCTTTCAAGTATTTTCTGTAGGGCTGGTTTTGTGGGCATGAATTTTTTCAGCCTACTTGTATCATGGAAGATTTTTCTTTTCCCTTTGACTATGATGGACAGTTTTTCTTGGAAAAGTACTCTCGGTTAGCATTTATGGTCATTTATAACTTGAAATACTTTGCTTCGGGCTCTTCTGACTTTTGTAGTTTGCATTGATAAGTCATCTTTAATTTTTATGAATTTTCCTTTACATTACTTTTTTTTTCTTTCAGCTTTCACTATGCTTTTGTTGTTGTTGTTCTGTACATTTAATGTTTTTACTATGATATCCTGTGGAGAGTTTCTATTTTGGTCCTATTTAGTTGGTGTTCTGTGCCCTTCTTGAATCTGTATAAGGATTTCTTTTCTTAATTTAGAGACATTTTCCTCTGTAATCCTGTTGAAGATCTGGTCAGTGCCATTGGTCTGAGATTCTTCTCCTTCCTCTGTTCCTATGATGAGTAGATGTTTGGTCTTTTTATGGTGTTCCACATTTCCTCCATATTCCATTCCTGTGTTAATATTTTTTTCATATTATTTGCTTGAGCTGTCCAGTTCTTCAACCTTGTCTCCCAGTGTTGACATTCTATTTTCTATTTCATTCTGTCTGTGAGGCTTTCTCCTGCCATTTCAGATTGGCTTATTGAGCTTTTCAATTCCCTATTCATTTCAGCTTGAATTTTCTTCAATATTTCTGTCTCTTTTGAGAATTCACTTTTAAAGTCTTGAATTGTGTTTGTCATTTCATTCAGCCATATATTCATATTTTCTTAACTTTAGTCAGGTGTTTATTTACTTTGAGTTATTTGTGTGTTCTTTAAAGTTGAGTTCTTTGATCATTGTTATGACTGTTCTTTTAAATTTTGCATCCTGGGGTTCCTCTGGGTAGTTCTTATTGTAGTATACTTCTGTAGGACTGGTGTATTTTGTTGGGAACATATTATCTTGGTTTCTCATATTACTTGTGTTTTTGTACTGCGTTCTAGGCATATGGATTTTTTTGGTTGGGTGGGTGAAATTTCTGATACAAGATTTATGCCTTTGTTTAATTTTTTTAGTTCGAGTTTGGTTCTGTTTATATTGTTGATTTAGCTTGGTTGTCTTCTGGTTGGGTATGAATAGTTAGTTGGTCTGTGCTTCAGGTTCTCACTTTTCCTTTTTTATTGGTGGGGCAGGATGGTTCCAAGCTGATTGATTAGTCAAGGCTCTCCAGCAAGGGTGAATATGGTTTGAGAATATGCAGATCCAGTGGCTAGGTTCTAGCAGACTAGTCTGAGTTCTATGTGGAACTAGCACGAGGGGGCCTAGGCCCAAGGTAGGAATGTGGACAATGTGGGGAGGGTGTGCCTAGCAAAGCAGTGTAGATGTGAGCCCTCCCTGGAGCAGTGAGAACATAGCTGGACCAGTTGCAGGGGTATAAGGACACAGTGGGCAGGGTCTGACTTACCAGCCTAGTCCAGAGGTCTCAGGAGCAGAGCAGGGGAGAGCCTAACTCCAAGGGGGAGATGGGAACAACATGTGGAGGGTCTAACTAGCTAATCAGAGTAGATGTGACCCCCGGAGCAGGGAGAATCTCAATTCTTTTATTCTTAATATTTTTGATTCCAGGTTGGTTGAATCTGTGGACAGGGTGCTCACAGACACAAACTTCTGTATATCTTCTTCTGTCTTCCTTTATCATTCTCTGATCAGTTTATCTGATTTTTATTTACAGTTGTTTACTCTTCATTTTCTCCATCTTATGGTGGAGGTTGACGAGAAATGAATCATCTTTGTATACAAAAAGTCTTTATATAAATGTTCATGCCACTTAGGTTTGAATGCCCAGAACCTGGAAACCATCTACATGCTTACAAATAGGTGAGTAAATACGTACATTGTGTTATAGTTAAGTCATGGACTAGTGCTCAGTCTTAAAAGGAGGGATGTTACATGTGTAATGTGTGTGCATCTGAAAGTAATTATGCCAGTGAAAGAAGTCAAGCAGAAAGAGGACACACCGTATGATTTTATTTCTGTGAAAGGACAGGAAATGAAAAGTAGTCTAGAATGATGCAAAGCAGATTAGCAGAGTATGAGAATGAAGTGGGAAAGAAAGGGAGGAATTCTGAAGGTGTAAGCAAACTTTAAGTGGTGATGGAGATGCATGTTCATGTGACTAGACTGAATGGATTTGCACATGTTAAAACTGGTCATATTTTGTACATTAAACATATACAGCTTATTGTATGTCAATTATGCCTCAAGAAAGATGTTACATTTCCCAAGCCTCCTACCTCTTCCCCCAACCCCTGCTTAGTCTAGAGTCCCTGATTTCTGTGTCTAGAGTCCCCATGGCTGAGTCATAGTATAAACCAAGAAAATCTTTATGGCAAGATAGACTTATATCAATAACTGTCTCATTCAGTTTTTAAGAGGCAGTTTCTCCATTCTCATCCTCTCTCTTTAGTATAGTTTGTTTCTTTCAAGTAGGATTGAACAGAAATAAAGCTTTAGACACTAACTAAATTCAAGAGAAGAAAGCAGTGAATATTGCTAGAGCTAAAGTTCAGGAGGGGAAGAAAGACCCAACTTGTACTTAGCTCATCTGCATTGTCAATGCAACGACTGGAAGTGTGGTTTACTTCTCTTAACTTTTAAAATTTATTTTTATTTTATGTGTATGAATATTTCACTTGTATATATGTAAGTGCACCTCTGTGTGTAATGCCCATGGAGGCAAGAAGAAGACATCAGATCCTTTGGAACTGGAGTTACAGTTGATTTAGTCACTATGTTGGTATTGAGAACTGAATCCCCATCCTCCTCAAGAATAACCAGTGCACATAACTGCTGAGCTATCTCACTAGCCCCAACTTGTCTTAATTCTTACACCTTATTGTTTAGGACAGAAGTAACCCAACAAAACAGTGATAGATGTTCTTAAATAAATAAATGTCTTTTCATACCTCTGTATGAATGGACAATAAGCCCATCTGAAAGTACTTGCTTACCATTAGAGAAAACAGACAAAAACCACAATATTTAGTGATACCAATACATACCCAGAGGATGGCTAAATTTAAAAAGAATAATAACACCATAAAATGTTGAGGAGGATGTTAGTATTTAGAGTTTTATTACATTGCTGGAGGGAGGTAAAATGGAAAGATCACTTTGAAAAGTTGTTTGATAATTTTTTAAAGAGTTAAACATATATGATCCCCAGGACTCAGAAATGTCTCTCCTGAGTATGTACCCCTATGAACTGAAAGCATATGCCCACATAAATATAAAAATATTCATTGCAGCCTTATTCAAAATTACTGACAACTGAAAACAATCCCTCTCCTCCTTTGGGGACTACAGTTACATGTATATTTGGTGTCTGAAGTTGTCCCTCAGCTCACTGATGCTCTGCTCATTTTATTTTTCAACTTGTGAAGCTATTCTCTCTGGATTTCATTTTGGATACTTTCTATTTCTAGTCCTATGGTTTCAAGTTTATAGGTGTTTTTGTCCTTCCTATGCAATGCAGTGAACTTTTCCTCTCAGAGACTGTAGTTTCTCCCTCTGGAAGATCCATTGGGTTTTTCTCTGTCTCTCCCACTGGCCACCATAGGCAGTCTTTCCTCTTGTTTCTTGAACTTATGGAATATTGTTATCATAATTCTTCGAATGCCTTGTTTACTAACTTTATTGTCTATATAATTAGTTTCAATTGATTGATTTTTTTTTCTCCTCATTATGGGTCTCACTTCCTTGCTTTGAATGATAATTCTGTTATTTTCTAAATGGATGTCAGGCACTGTGAATTTTATATTTGGTAAGTAAAGTTTGTATTTCTGTAAACATCTTTGAGCTTGGTCATGAAATGTCTTTGAGCTTGTGTTTGGTCTTTTCAGAACTTGCTTTTGATCATTGCTAATGGAGCTAGAGCAGTCTTTCTTTTGGGGTTACTTGCTTTCAAAGCTCATGTCAAATTCTTCTAAGAGCTCTATCCAGTGTGTCTCATGAAGTATGAGGTCTTGCTCCCTGGCTTATAGGAACAAGAACTACCACACCTATTTCTTCCACACTCTAGACGGCCACTACGCTCTGTTTGTGACCACTCCTCTATACACAATGGCCAGAGGCTCTCTGCTCAATAAACTTGGCCAGTCATGAGGCCCACTACTCCTGCCTCCAATCACTCTGGGCTCACTGTTTTTCACCACTTGATGCACAAAGTATTCACAATGATTGTACTGTATATTTTGCTCAGTTTTTTCTTGGTTGTTCCAGAAATAATGCAATATCTGTGTTTTTTAAGTTGCTATTAATTTATAAAGAAATAGGAAGCTCACAAATAATGCTTTGGGTTAAAAAATGGGACTCAGGTGGCAGATTCAGACAAGAAGAGAAGCATTAAGTATAGGACTGACCAATGGCTTCTGGTTTGAAAATGAAAAAGCTTATTACGCTGAACTAAAGACTGTATCCCTGAAAGATGTCAAGTCTTGGTCCTGGAAAGTGGGAGTGGATTGCCTAGTGTGGCAAAAGGGACTTTGAAAATTCGACCAGGGATGCTGAAATGATCTTGAGCTGGGGATAGTATCTGTCACTATGGTCCTTCTAAGTGAGAGACGGATGTATGAGAGTCAGAGATGTGATCACAGAGGACAGAGAACTGTCTATGTAAATTTCTTACTTCTTTACAATATAAGAACTCCTTGGAAAGCACTACGACAATGATAATAGGATTATAGGCTGTCAGGGGTCCAGGAGTCAAGAATTGAGTGTGATTTCTGGAAGTTATAAAACACAAAGAAATATATTTTTCTTTATCACTACCAGAAAGAAAATACCTCTGCTGAAATCTAAATGTGAAGGCAGCCAAGATGCATTTTGGATATTGAGATTCCAGCACTATGTAAGTTGATAAGTGTTTTAGACAACCTAATGATAATTTGTTATAGCAATGATTGGAAACTAATAGAGGTAGTGAGTAGATGGCCTAAACAATGAGGCTGCCAGACAGTGAACTTCCTACCTGCAGGCTTCCTCACACAGTGGTGGACACGTTTTACCTGCTGGTGTGTGAAGAACTAAACTCAAAGTGTGTTCCACCTTCCATTAGCCACTCTTGCTAAAATAGACTGAATAGAATGAAGGATGTTTCTTAGGCAGGTACTAATAACAACACTCACTTCCTGTGATGCCCTCAGCACCCACCTCCCTCAGAGGACCCAGATTACTCAAGGTTTGAAGGGAGAAAATGGTTCTGAAGACCCGGAATTAAATATAATGCAATATTTTCAGCATTATAAATAGAATATCTTCTTTTTGAATTAAATTTAAGTCTACTCTTCAAACATTCATATTTAGAAACATGAGCTTTCATATTCAAAGCAAAGGAGTTCCTTATATGTCACCCTCTTGGCCCTAGTTCTTTTCAAGTTGGTATCCATTACTTGAAATATTTTAATAGTATTTATTCAATGAACTCTGGCTCAGGATGCCTGGGTAACTCTGTACCCACCTCTGGTGTTGCATCACTGTGATAAAACACCTGAGAAAATCAACGTAAAGGGAGAAAGATTTATCTTGGCTCATAACTTTGGAGGTTTCATTTTGTTGTTCCTTAATCTTTTTGCCTTAAGCTTGAGAGAAGGAAGACCTTCATGGAAGGGAGTGGAACTGAGCAAAGGTTCTTATCTCATGATGGCCAGAAGTGGGAGCGAGGGAGGGATGAAAGGAGGGAAGGGAGGGAGGAGGAGGAGGAGGAGGAGAGAGGAAAGAGAAAGAGAAAAGTAGAAAGGAGAGAAGATGAGGCCAAGGATAAGATACATCTTTCAAAGATGTATTTCCCCACTGACCTGCTTGTTCTAAGGAAGTTCTACCTCCTAAGAGCCCATTAAGCTATGAACTTTTCCATGAGTTAATCCATCAGTGAGGTTGGAGCCTTTATGATACAGTCAGATCTCAATAATACCACCACCTGAAGGCCAAGCTTTCAACACCTGAGTCTCTGGAGGACAATCCAGATCCAATCCATAACACTAAAGTTAAGTCATGACTGTTATTTGTTGCTGAAACATTCTTAATAACACGGACAAGTCTGTCTAAAGAGCCCAAGTATACTCAAGTCCTCCTTAGAGTGTCAGCAGTCAATGAGATAAAGTGTAGGGAACTGCTCAGTCTCCTTCCTGGCTCTGGTGGGAAAAGAGCTGCGTGGAGATGGTTGTCACTTCGGGTAGTGAAGCTCTGTGTGTGTGAAGATGTGCACGGATGAGCAATGAGCTGATCTTGTACATGCACTGTGAAAGAACAGAGATTTGCTCCTGGCTAAACAGGAGGGCACATTGTTGGGGCTAATCCCAGCTTACTGGGCCTCTTTGTGGGAAATAACTAACGCTCCACTGCCTCAGATGTCCAGGCATAGTGTAGCTTCAGGATGGGTGGAGACAATAGGCTTAACAACTGCTTTACTTTCCTTTTGTTTCTCTTTTTTATTCTTTTATTTTCTTTCTTTACTTCTCTTTGTTCTTATCCTTCCATTAACTCCTGGTGAGACAAGCCAAAACACAATCTACAGACAGACCAGAGGAAGCAAGATGTTCATGAGTAGAATTAGGCTTAAAGTACTCTACATTAGTTTTGTTAGTTTTATCTTATTTGCCAGATTGGTGAGGTGTCCACATTCAGACTGTGTCTACCTAGGATCAAAAACTGAATTTTTTAAAAAATATGACATCCAGTTTTTCCTTTATTAACTAAATGATGTCAAGGAATTGGACTGACTTCCACGTCTCTAGTTTTTGTGTGTATGTTAATTAATTGGAAGAATTCATTCATATATCTAGGAAAGTTTCCAGTTTGGAGCATATTAAGTATGAAGTTGTCCTGTGTCTTAAACATACACACATGGTCCTTTTGTGCTTTCTTCTTACCTCCTAATTTGGAGGATTCCCAATATGATGGGGTACATGATGCTTGTATAATGGGATAGCGATTTTTATTCATGCTATTATTTAGCTTTTACTATGCTGATATCAGGTTTTCCAACATGGAATTGCCAATGAAGTGATGTTCAAGCTCAGAAAAAAAGTTTGAAGAAATCTGGCTGCAGAAGCCAGTGATGGTGGTGGTGATTTCTGAGAAGCCTGAGCTGGAGACTTCATTCTGATTATGTGAACTTGGGGTTTGACTCAGGTGAGAGCATTTTGAAAATAAGAGGCTTTCAGGAACATCTGCTCTTAGGTGTGAGAAGATTAAGGAAAGAGAATTTCAACTTAGAAACCATCAGTAGACAGAATTAGTGAACTGGAGAATAACTAAGTCATTTCTTAGAACAATTATAATTTAGGACTAGAAAATCTGGGTGGGTAGAGAAATCCTTACTGGGTAGAGAATTACAGAAGATGATTCAGTCTTAAACTTGGAAATGAAATTGAAAAATCAATATTATAAAATCTGAGCCCTTTGTATACTTGTGGTCTCGGTTCCATTACTTTATCCAGCAAGTGAATTATCACCTATGTACAGAGTGCCTGTGACATAATCAGAGCTAGCAGTGGGCAGGACAGACATGGCCCCACTCTTCATGGAAGTTAATACCTTAGTAGAAGACAAATTGATAGGGTTCATTATGGTCAAATATGCCACCATTCTAATCTCAAAACCTGGGAATATGTTACAATAGACAGCAAAAGGACTTTGTAGATGTGATCATTGTAGATCTTAAGATGGAGACATTATCTTGGATTATCCAGATGGGCACAATCTAATCAGGAATGTCTTTTTATGAGGGAAGCAGGAGGTTCAGAATCAGAGAAAGGAAGAAGTGACTATGAGATTGGAGAAGGGAGATGTTATGTTCCTGACTTGGAAGACAGGCAAAGTAGCCAGGAACCAAGGACTGGAAGGACCGTCCACAGCTGGAAATATAAGAAAGTTGATTCCCCATTAGGGACTGTGGAGAGAGGAGAGCCCCGAACACGAGCACCACTGTAGCAGGATCATCAGAAAGAGCAGATTCTGGAGAGCTCTGTGGATTCCAAGCTGTAGACTCTATCCAATTGAAGAAGGCAGTCACTGAAGGCTGTACAAGTGACTGCAATGTGAGAAGCTGGGACGAAGGTATACCCTCAAGGTAGCATTCACAGAATCCAGTAATTCGTTACTCGATTCAATCAATGATTCCTTTTTCAATTCATGATGAGGAGAGTGCGGCTCTGTGGCAGAGCACTTGTATAGACTGTATGGCTCTGGGTGTGATCCTCAGTACCCCCAATCCCCACCAAATGCTCTTAGCAGTACATTACAGGGCGATATCATGTGATCAAGTCTCTTATCTATGAACATCTGGATTTGTCTAGTTTGGGGCTGTCATGAAGAATCTTGCTATCAGTATTCCTATAGTACTTTTATTATGAACATGCAATTTTATTTCTCTTGACTATATACCTAGAAGTAAAACTGCTATATCATGAGGGGCATGTTTAATCTTTTAAGAAACTGCCAAGCTACTTTGCAAAGTGATCACCTCTTTTCACACTCTCTTTGGTGATATCCTGGACTAGGCGGGTGGCAAGAAAGTTGAGTATGCTCCTGTCCCCTCAAGCCAAGGAGTAACTTGCCAAGCTCCCTATCCTGTTCCATGATTTGTGTTTTAAGAGAGACAAAGAGGTGGAGAGAAGGCCATTGTCCCCACCCTCTGAGCACATTCTCTGGGAGTTAGAAACTCTTCATTTCTTGGGGAAAGGAGACAACAACTGATATTTGCTAAATTGTCACTGAATCAGTCTGGGGAATGTTTTGTTTGAAAACCTGTATAGATTGTATTTCGCCAAATTAAATAATAAGATAATATCAGATACTCAGGTTTCAGGAGCTATTACTCTTTGACTATTCCAGACTTAGACTATTATTCTAACCTAATAGATGCTCATTCTTTCCCCTAGTGAGTAGAACAGAAGTCTTGTCTTAAACCACATAGTGACTGTTTTGGTTTCCTTCCTTCCGTTGGTGTGGCAAATACTATAACCCAATGCAACATATTACACTTCAAGGTAACAGTTCATCATTGAGGGAAGACAGGGCAGGAACTCGAGCAGGAATGCAAGCAGAACATGAAGCAGAAGTCCTTCATGGAAGAATGCTGCAGGCTGCCTCACAGGCCTGTGCTTAGCTCATTTTCTTATACCTCCTCAGGGAATGGTGCCACCCAAAGTGAGCTGTGTCCTCCTACATCAATTAACAAACAAGCTGATCCTCCACAGACATGCCCACAGGTCAATCTGATGTGGGTAATCCCCTAAAGCCAGAGTCTTTTCCCATGACTCTAGGCTGTGTCAAGTTGGCAGCTAAAGCTAATTTAGGAGAGTGACATACTTGTATGTCACCCCTCTGATCTTTTCCACCTCTATTTTAACCTCAAAATTTGTAAATTCAGAAACGGCTCCCCTCCTTGCCACTCACTGCAGGCAATCTTTCCTGTGATAATCTCCAAAATCTTCCCTGCCAGCCAGAAAAGAGACCAGAACCAACATGTTTAATCCATAACTCTCTCAAACAAACCAAGATGCATAGCCACTCACTTGGAAAACTATGCTCACCTATGTAACAGAGAGATGACAGGATTAGATTAGTGGAACAGAACTATATATATATATAAAAAGAAAAACCCAAAGTGGGGAATTTGTGGGGTCTGGACAGAGTTAACAAAAGATTGGTGATCTTGAACACTTTTGTGGCTTTTCAGAAAACTGGGGAAGTAGAGACAGGGAGTCTGACAAATGCCTTGGTGGGTTAGAAATAGAGTCTTCCTTAAAGGATTAGTTCTTACCCAAGGAATAAGAAGAGTTCTTTATGTTTAAGAAAAGAAGGATTCTGGTTTCAAGAGTGGGTCCCTTCAAACACGTATCCACTGAAACGTGTGTGTGTGACTTTATTTCAAAAAGTGGTCCTGCCTGTAAATAAGTTAAAGATCTCAGATAAGGTCATCCTGAATTATGTGGGTGGGTCTTAAATCCAGGGACCCAGGCTTCTGTAAGTGGTAGATAAAGAACAAAAGAACACATGAAGACAGGGGCAGAGGCTGGAGCTCTGAATCCATGAATCAAGGAGCCCTGGGGCCACCAGAAGGAGGAAGAAGCAAAGATAGGTCTTTCTTTATAGTCTCTAGAGGGAATGAAGTTCTCTGATATCTTAACTTCAGATTTCTGCCATCCAGAAGAGTGAGAGAATCTATCTTTGTTGTTTTGAAGCTACCTCGATTGAGGTAATTTATTACACAGTCCAGGAAACCAGTATAGGGTGGAAAGCATTAATAGACAGGGACAGATAAATAAAAGATTCTTGTTCAATTGGCCTGGAGGTGGGACCAGAGGGGGCGAAGGTGTGTAAAGAAATGGAACGATGGACTAAACATGAATGAGTATGACGTTCCAGGCAAGTCCAGAATAACAGCATACAAGGACAGAGGATGAAAAGGCAAAAATCGTCTGGCGGGGTGGGGAAACCACAGCTTGTCTTATAAAACCACTTCTTAGGTGGACCCAAGAAAGCTTCCATTTGCTGATTCACATTATCCACCCAGTTAGAGATCAGGATAAAACCATCCCTGCCCCCAAGGTCCCATAAATACATGCAACTTCCCCATTTAGTTCAGGCTCATTACCGGTAGAATAAGCCACACAATTCAGTTCTTTTAATCATTTTTCTCATTATTTTTCGTTCTCTGTTTTAGTTGTCTCATATTTCTTCACTTCTGTCAACCAGACCCTTGGTTATACATTTTTCTTGTCATTTGCCTTGGAAAAACAAAACTAAACAGCATAATTAGTATTGCTTATGTGAAAGCTGTGACTTTAAGGGAAGAAGAGCTGATATTAATTGCTGATTCACATCATAAACATTTTTGAATCTTCTTAGTGTGCTGTGTTTTTGGTTCCCTCAGGGCCCTTCATGGGGTCCACGGGAGCTCAATCTAATAAAAAATGGTGACTCAGTTGTGACTGTGACTGAGGTATGGAGCACGTATGGTAAGGCCCAGAACCACAGTATACACTAGTGTACATTGTACAGAGAAGTCCATTCACTGATGCTCTATATTATTTGTATGGGGCTCTATATTTACTTTTAAAACCTGGGATTTTAAAGGGGAGAGACTTTAATTCAGAAAAGTAGCAACTATAAAGTAGACTTTCTTTAATCCAAAAATTCCATGTTTGAGGGTGATTTTCCACTCTAGAATCCAAGAAGAAAAATGCTTCCCATGCTTGGTTCTTGACCTACACCTCAGGCTTCAGAGTCTGAAATTTTAATTTTAATTTGGGTTTTTAATTGAGAGAGGTAGTGCAAAGTAGATGGTAAGGTGCTAAGTTTGAGATGGAAATGTTCTGTTTGTACATGTAATGCAAAATCTGTCTAGCTCTATGTCCTGTCTATATGGGAACAGAGATATTGGAAGGCTAGTTTGGCAAAACATTAAATTTGTCAGACTTATGAAATATGTTATTGTTAGCAAAACTGAGGTGGATTTTCAAACACTCTGGAATGGAAATTCACTCTTTTATCCCTTTGAAGTTATTCATGACTTCCATGGTTTAATCAGAAAAATCAAGGTGAAGCCACAGCAGCCATTTTTAAGTTGTTCTTCTGCAGCCTTGTGGTGTGCTGTGAGGCACATGGCTCTGCCCACTATCCCACCCTAGGACTGTGAGGCTCTTGACTGAGGCTGAAGTGTGGCAAGCAGTGCCCAGTCTCTTCAGAAACCTGCACAGCTAGACTTCTGTGAGTTCTTTCCACCCTGCTGTAGGTTCCAGACCCTTCTAGGGTCTGGCATCTCAGATGCCCTCAATCTTGAGAGAACCTTTAACAATCCAGTCCCATGGCTTCCAGGATCTGTACTCTGGGAAACAAAAATTTTCCCATTCTCTCCTTGGTCCAGGGAAGTTTAGATCTCTGAGTATACCTCTCTGGCTACTCTTCTAAGACACACAAGAGAAAATGCCTGCTATTTTTTCTCAGAAGCCCTACATCAAAGAAGAAGCAACTCCAGGACTTTTTTCAGCCACATTTGCATTCCGGTCTTGGTGGAGAAGCAAGATTGAAAAGTACTTATCAACTTGGACTCAAAATCCACAGTTTCTGGGTTTAAATCCCAAGCTATCACTTACTTGAAATCTGTTCCTGAAGCTGAGAGTGCCAGATAAAAGACAGGATGCCTAGTTTGCATTTCAAAAAAACAAATAATTTTAGTGCAAGTGCATTCCAGATGTTACATATAATATTTGGTTTGTTAGCAAAATTTGTGACCAGGTGATATTTGGAACACGTTTCCTAAAGAATCAATAGTTGCTAATATGAAATTCAACTTCAACCAAACTTTTAAAAAAAATTATGAATGTTATGCCTGCATGTATGTAAGTGCGCCCATATCATGTAGTGCCCATGGAAGCCAGAAGAGAGTGTTGGATCCCCTGAAACTAGAATTATGGACAGCTGATAGCCACCATATTGGTTCTGGGATTCAAACCCAGGTCCCCTGCAAGAGCAACCAGTGGTCTTAACTGCTGAACTATCTCACCAGTCCACATTATTTATTTTTATTTGCCAAATCTTGTGACTCTATTTTTTACTAGATTTTAAGCCTTCTGGGCCTCAACTTCCTTCTTTGGAAAATGGAAATAAAAGTAATATAGTAATTGAATTCTGAATATCTATCTCACATAATTGTTTTGCAGATCCAAATGAATTAGTATTTGTAAAGTGCTTAGAACAGGACTTGGCAGACAATAAATGTGAATAAATAACTGTTAAATAAAAGAACAATCAACCCAATCATCTTTTCAAGCTGTCTACACATGCTTTACATTAACAACTGTACTACTTTGCTTTACGAAAACATAAGTGCAAGGCTAGAGAAAAAGAGTGATTTCTCTCCCAGTACAGTGATTTCAACTTCTTCCTGACTGCCCCTCCCCCAAGCCCCCTCACATTAGCCCCCACTGTTCCTATAGTAGTTGTCACTGTTACTTTAGGCAATTTCCCACATGGGCCCCAGTTCCCAGCCCTCTCATTGCCCTAACGTTGGTGCAGAATGAAGTTTAGTTTACACTAGCAGGGAGTAAGTAAAGGAATGGGAGGGTAGGACCCCAGCTGCCTTGTCCACATCTTTGTCAACACCAACGCGCCTTCTTGCACTCTCTTAGATAAATCTCAGGTCCCACTACATCCCTCACGCATTCCATTCCTTCCCCCAAAGGAGCACTCAGCACAAGCAGCTGATGCCAAACTGGATGCCATAGGGCCGATTGCTTTCCTTCCTCACTATGGTCTTAGGGGTCGAATGCTTTCCTTCCTCACCATGGTCTTAGAAGGAGTTGGGGTGGAGGGCCAAGCGAGGAAGGACATACAGTGGGAGGGGCATCTTCTCTGTCTCCACTCAGGACACCCTTCTGTTCCACATCTCTTCAAGCCATGTGGACACTGGGATTCTCTCTTACGTCACTCGTACATGTCACACCGTGGTATCTTCTGTAAGCGCTTCAAAGCTCCAGGGGATGGGCCTAAACTGTCTCTTTAGGTCCTTGGATCACTGGGCTTCAGGGATGGAATCTCTTTTAATCACATTTTTTTTCCTAATAGTGAGAAGTTAGAGGCTGTGCAACATCTTAAATCAGAGACAGAAAACCAAGAGAGCTGTTAGACCACAAAGCAGTGTCTCACCTGTACTGTACCCAGGCTGGGTCATAGGACAGAATTAAAACAGGAGCACAGCTTAGGTGAAAAGGCAGGCAGTTAAGTGCCATGCTGGGAGACTCCAGGACACTGAGAACAGACTATACAATACCAGACTCACCACAGACAGCAAGAGAGGAGAGTATGCAGGAAGACCAAACCGCTCCTGGTGCACTGGGAGCTAGTCCACGGCCCACGAAGGTTCCTAACTCAACGCTGCACCTCTTTCTTCCACTGGGGGGTCTGAAATGTAGAAATCCGGGAGTGTGTCTAAGAGACAAGGCGGCTTGCACTTAAGCGGAACAAAGAAGTATAGGGTGTCTGAACAGCTGCAGAGGCTGGGGGTAGGGGAGCAACCCTATTACTTGGTAAGGATGCTTTGTTAACCAACAGCCCATTCTTATGTGGCTAAAGGAGGTCAAAAGAGCACACATCTGTGCCTTCTTTACCCAACAACAACAAAGCACTTTGTAAGAAGGTGGAAGTACTAGTAAAGGAGAAAAGAGGCGCCTGCCATTACCAAGATAAGAGAAGACACCCAAACTCCAGTTCTAGGGAATTCAAATGAGCATGAGGCCTACTCTAACTAGTTGTTACCCCCAAACCTGAAAGCCTCATTCAGCTTTTCCTCCCCAGCTGAGAAGTGACGACCTGGTACTGCTTTTCTCATCACCAGGACAAAATACCTGAGGAAGCAACTCAAGGGAAGAAAGATTTACTTTGACTCTCAGTTTCAGGGGCTCTCAGTTCACCGCTGGGAAGGCATTGTGGAGTGATGTCTGTAGCAGTGGAAGCATGTAGTGATAGTTTTTCACATGGTAGCAGACCCAGAAACAGAGAATAGGGCCAGAACCAGAGAGGAGAGTCACCCTAAAAGAACCATCCCTCGTAACCTAATTCCACCTGTGAGACTCCACCTCCTGAAGGTTTCACGGCATCACTAACGTGCAGTACCACATCAAACTACACATTTTGGGGAGATGTTCGAATTCAACCCATCACAAGTCTGTAAGGAGGCTATTCTAAGCTGCAAGACCCATTGAGTGGCTAGTAGGTGGCCAAGTTTCTGCCTCTTTGACCTGGAATCCATGATCTCACTGTCAGTGTTTTTCATTGGGAAGAAATTGGTCTTCCAGTTATCTGCTGCTACATAACAAATGCCCCCAAACCCAGAAGCCAAGAAACAGTAATTCTTTCTCCTCACAACTCTGTAGGTAGTTGTGGAGACATACTAAGGCTTTATTGAAACTTAGCTGTTGGGGGTTTAGCTCTCCTCCATCTGGGCCTCTCTGCCTTATAATATGATGGTTAAGTTCCAAATCGCAACAGTAAGTTCAAAGAGAGAGAAAAAATAGAAATATCTAGCCCAAGGAGGGGCTGGAACTAGAACTTTATCACACCTTTACCATAACCAACTGTAGAAACAGAGTCATCTCAGAGCTAAGCTGACAGGGACTGCACAACAGAATGACTACCAGAAGTTAAGGGTCATTAGGAATCATCAAAATATAGTTGAAGGCTCAGGACCTCAGAAATTAAGCTTAACGTGATCTGACAGCATTTTAACTCAACTTGAACATCTTTACAATATGACAGAATATTACCTAGGGTTTTTATGGTAACATATTGAAGACTATATATTGAAATTAGGGCCTTGATAATATTTTCCTATATAACTATATACAGAGCTTGTTTAATAAACAATATACTACATATATAATATGTTACTATATATAAACTATATATATATATATGTATGTATGTATATAGTTGAAGATAGTTGAGATGACTCAAGGGATAAAGATGCTTGCCACCAAGTCTGACAGCCTGTATCAATCCCTAGAACCCACATGGTGGAAGGAGAGAACTGACATAAGTTGTCCTCTGACTGCCAAATGCATGCTTTGCACATGCATGCACACACATACACACACAAACCAAATACATACACACATAATACATATAAATAATTATTTAAAAATAGTTGCTCTTTCTGTACTGCAGGTTCTATGGTACTCTGGAAACAATACTCTCCCTCAGGAATCCTTTTCAACTGAGTATGCATTTATTGAGTACTTTCACTAACCAGCTAACTGTGCTGGTTTTCTTGTGGAGGATGTCTGTTTCTATCTGTGCTTAGACACAGTTGGACAGACTAAATGAGTGCAGACATGCTAATGAAAGGCATAAACAAATACTTGTTATTTGACTGGAAGAAAAGAAATGAGTGGCTAGGAAAGTTATTTTGAACTCCAGAGTTATAGGGACGTTTCATGAGAAATTGCTCAGAATGTGCTTTAGAAATAATAAGCCATGTTAAATGATAAGATAATGCTACTGGGGCTGCTGCTTTAAAAATCATTGCTCTTCAAACATTACAGTTGGAGCACTGCTTCCTCTTGGTCTAGTGAGCCACTGTCTTCCCTCCTCAAGAGTACTGGTACAGAATTTGGACACCAGAGTCAGCTGTGTGATTTGGACAAGTTTCTTAACCTCTGTACGCTTCAATGTCATGGTCTTAAGGAAAATGGTAAAAATCTTTGTCCTAGTTTGCTTCTCTATTGCTATGATGAAACACTGACCAAAAGCAACTAGTTCATTTCATCTCATATATTACAGTCCATCACCAAGGGAATCCAAGGCAGGAGCTTGAAGCAGACTCTGAAGCAGATAATACAGAGGCACAGTGCCTACATCCAGCTACCTGTATTGTGTGGTCAAGCCCACCTGCTTTCTTTGTGATGTTACCACTTACAGTGGGCTGGGCTGGGCCCTTCCACACCAGTAAGCACTGAAGAAAATGCCCCAAAGGCATGCCTTCAGGCCAGTCTGATGCAAATTATTCTTCAACTGGAGCTGCCTCTTCCTAGGTGTGTTAAGTTAGCAACCAAGATGAGCCATCACAGTCCTCCTATATAAGATACTCAGAATAAGTCTTGGCACTCTGCAAGTGTCAACTGCTGCTGATTAATGATGTGGCCCAAAGACGTCCACATTCCCACCCACCTGTGAATATGCTTCCTGTGTATTAACAGAGATTTTACAGATATTAGGAAGGTTCTTTTCTAAAAAATATTTATTGTATCTCTGTTTTTTTGTTATTTGAATTGTGTGTGTGCATGGGGGGGTGGTTTGCACACATGAGTGCAAGTGCCCATGGAGGTCAGCAGTTTTGGATACTCTGGGGCTGAAGTTACAGACAGTTGTGAGCTGCCCTATGTGGGGGCTGGGAATCAAACTCAGGCTTTCTGCAAGAGTAGTATGCACTCTTAACAGCTGAGTCACCTCTCCAGCTCATGATTTACTTTATTTTATATATATATAGAGAGAGAGAGAGAAAGAGAGAGAGAGAGAAAGAAAGAAAGAGAGAGAATGTGTATCTCTGTGTGTGTGCATGCACGTGTGTGTGTGCACATGTCAGTGCTGGTTGACTGCCAAGCCCAGGAAAGGGTGTCAGATCCTTGAAGCTAGATTGCAGGTGGTGGTCAGCCACCCACTGCAGGTGCTGAGAATGAACTTGGGTTCTCTACAAGACCAGTATGCACTCGTAACTGCTGAGCCATCTCTCCAGCCAAAGTTATGGGAAGAAAGAGTTATAAGCCAAGGTATGCAGGCAGCCTCTACGACCCAGAAAAGCAAAACCAGATTCTCTCCTAGAGCCTCTAGAAGAAACGCATTCCTGTAGACCCAGTTTGGACTTCTGACCTCCAGACCTAGGAAATAATAAAGCTACGTTACTTTTACCAGTGACTTTTTGCTAATTTGTTACAACAGTAATAGGAAATTAATTCCGTGGTGAAGGTGTTGATGCTGCCGGCGATAATCTTAAAGCCACCAGTGCCTGTGTATAATCATGAAATCAAGTACTTCAACCCCAGAGGAATGTGTCAGGGAGCGGGAACTGATGGAAAGAAAGCAGCTCTGTGCATTTGAGTCCTTCATGCTGCCACACGTGTTAGATTTCCAAGCTACTCCTTCAAACATCAAAACAATGCTAACTACTTTGCATTTATATTTTATGACATGTTGTTGAGCATTTCATCAATATTTTATCATGAAGTCATGAGTTTTACTTTAATAGATAGACATAATTATATCTATACATATATGTATAGATATATATATATGATTTCAACATACTTGAGTGTGATTTTTCTTGTATAATAAAGTCATTTTAAGATTATGCCTCCACAAATTTGTTATAGCTGGTAAGGAGGAGAAGTGTTCAGCATCCTCAAACTATAAAAGCTAACACCTGAAATTCACTTTATAGCTTATGTGCTGTTTCTGTTGATCCAATCTTACTCTGCTCTAGCAATATCCCTGTGAATGGAAAATTAGACAGGTTGATATCAATTACAGATAATAAGTGATGGAGCCAGGTTCACACAAGTCTCTGGATTTTACAATGCATATCTTTCAGAGCTAGTCTTCCAATTTTGATTCTTATTGCTGTGATAAAGTACTCCAACAAAAAGTAACTTAAGGTAAAAGGGTTTATTTTAGCTCACAATTGTATCATTGTAGGGAACTTCAAATATCTAGTCATGTCACATCCATAGAGCAGAGAAAAACAAATACTTGCTACTAGTACTCAGTTTGTTTTCTACATATGTACAGTTCAAGTTCCCCTGAGCAGAGAATGGTGCTGCCCACAGTCACACTTAGTACTCAGATCCATTTCTCTACTCTTATGCAGTCAGGGCCCCAAACCATGGAATGGTGCTATCCACTTTCAGGCTGGTTCTTCTAATATAGATTAAGGAAATCAAGATACCACACCCCCACACAGACATGCCCACAGACCAACATGATCTAGATAATCCCTCATTGAAACTCTCTTCCTAGTTAATTCTAGATTATGTCAAGTTGATAACTGAAACTAACCATCACACATACCTTCAAAATTTTTCTGGTCAAACTTTTGAGATTTACTTCTTTGAGTATCAAGACTTCTCCTTTCTCTTTGCTTCCTATCTTGACTATTCATTTAGGACTAAAAACATAAATGTGTCCAATGTAAAAATACATTTAGCACCAGATATCACAGAAAATCCAAGTTTGAACCCTTCCTGGTCCATTAAACCCTATATGTTCCTATGATCAAAAGCAAGACATTGAGACTGACTATTAACTTTTTTTAATGATCATCAGCAGGAAACACATTTCCTAAGAACTTGGGAATATGAAAGAGGGTTTTGGAATGAGAAACAATATGCCAAAAATTAAGCTTAATTTTAATTTAGTAATTCAAAACTCTAAACTATTTAATACAAACCATACTTTGGCTTTTTAGTATAGTCCTGCAGAAGGGAATCAAAATTTAAATGTTAGGTTGTAGGGTTTGAGAGTGTAGGAGAACAATGTTGTTTAGAAATGTTTTGCAACAGTCAATCTCAGATTTATGTTATATCGTCTTTGGCAATGACTATGAAGATAAAGATTAAACAATGAAGAAACATCTGAAATTAAACAGCAAAAAGTCCGAGGGACTCTAAGTATCCTATCATCAAAAATAGACTTGAAGACATTGCCACCAAAGGAACTAGACAGACTTCAACAAAGGGGACAAAATGTCTCGCTCATCACTCATTCCATGATGCCTGTCTTCACCTGAAGGAACCTATTCTAACTACAAAGTGCTGTGACATCTAATGAAACACTGAAAAGCATCCAAGAGAAACAAGAGCTCTATCCAGATGGCTACAAAGAAAAATCAAGATTAATACAAAGATGACCTTGACAGTATAAGAGAGAAAAATCTCACTCAAAGCAGTAACCAAAGATATAACACCTACCAATAAATCTAATACGAATGTGCAGGTCCTAAGTCAGTAAATCTAAGATTCACTCAAAGAAGAACCAGAATAACTGGAGAGTTATGCTCTGTTCTTAGATGAAAGTCATGAAAATGCTAAATTTTGATTCTTCCCAAATTAATCCATAAATTCAACATGATCCTAATCAAAATTCTACTCATATTCATGGAACTTAACAAGCATTCTCTAAAATTCATATGGAAGCGAATAAGGACAAAAATAACTAAACCTTAGGCACGAAAGAACAAAGAGGTATTGCTCCGACAGACTGGGAACTGTACTTTAAATCTATAGCCATTAAAGTGGTGTGATTTTAGCACATAAATGTATTTTAAAAATCAGTGAGACAGTGAGGCTGCAGAAAGAAAATTGCATATCTGTGGGAATTTTGTACATGACAAAGGAGGTATTCAAAATTAATGCGAATAAGTTGTGATTGAATCCTGCAGTAAGTTACAGACACCTGAAAAACAGTAACTCGTCAAAGAAAAAACAGTAACTCGTCAAAGAGAGGATTTCCGCCCTGGGCTTCAGCAAAGTCTTGGGAGGCCCACCCTCCCTTCAGCTTTCTATTCCAGTTCCTTGTCTCAGATTCCCACACACCATGCTGCCACTCTCAGTCCTGTGTCTCCATCTCATGTGGAAGGACAAGGAAGAGGATGAGGTATGCCTTATAAGCAGGACCCTTCATAAATCAGAGGAGGACTCAGACTTACACTTCCAGTCCACGGGTCAGACCCGTCATACCATCACTCTACCTTTAAAAGGGAGATTACAAAAAGCTGAGAGAATGCTAGTCAAAACAGGAAAATTGCCGTTGTATGGAAAAATAGGTTCAAGAGACCTAAGGTACAACATGGTGACTCTGGGTAACAGCAACATATTGCATTCAGGAAACTTGCTAAGTATAGATTTGAAGTGTTGCTATCACAGAAAACCCCATCATTATGCGAAGCAATGTATATCTTAAATATCCACAGCATGTATTTCTAAGAACATGCTGCACATGAAAAACATATACAATTTTTAAATAAAAATGCAATGTGACAAAAATGAAAAGACATGTAAAGTTTTAGCTGGGCACAGTGACACAGCAAAGAAAATATTAACTTTGTCTTTTATACCTAGAAGAAAGGGAAATGATTGGGCAGGTATTTAGAAATGTCTGTTCCATAAGTCCTGCTTCATGGATGTGACACGGGTGTAGTCACACAAAATCTATATTTGGTTTAATGACCTCTTATGAACTTCTGAGAAATCTTTGTAATTTATTTTTGAAAGTGTATGTCATAAGAAACCCCAAATGAAATAAAAGTGCATGATCAGTGGAGGGATGTACAATAGACAGCCTCACTGGTCCTTTCTCCTCCAATTTTAGCCAAGAATTCTGGTGGACTCACTGTGTATGGAAGTCAGTGAGACTCAAAGTCAATTGCTTCTCTGATTGAGAGAGTGTGAATACTGACAGCCCTGAGGGACATTGCTCTCTATTCCAACCAGAACTTAAGTTCAGAGAAGGAGAGAAGACACAGAATAAACACAGTGACCTAGAAACTGTTCTATTGCTTGGTATTCATTTCATTTTCTGTTGCTTTAGATAAATTCCAGGTCTATTTTGCTTTGTTCCACAGTCAGAGTCAAAAGATAAGACTGTCCAGATTCATTTTCTTGTGAGCTCTTTCACAGTAAGTTGTAAGTAAAAATCATTGGTAAATGTTCATGTATCAAGATATGAAATAAAAACAGTTGTGGGTGAGGATTAGTTTAGTGTAGAGTTGCAAAGATAAAGGAATGAATAAAGCCTGGAGACATGTGCCGCAACATCGAGCATAGAGACATTCAAAATAGGAGTCCCGGAAGAAGGAAGAGGAGGGGGAGGAGGAGAAGGAGGAGGAGGAGGAGGAGGCAGCACATGAACAAAAATAATGACTAAAAACTTCCCTACCTGATGAAAATATTCATGTATGCATCTAAAAAGCTCAGTAAACTCCAAGTAGAGTAAAGTCAAAGAGATTCCCATGTAGACAGAGAAAAATCCTCTCCGAAATCAAATGGAAGGAAGAGGCAGCATGAAGATGGTGATTCTGCATGGAAGGAACTCTTGAGCCATGTTTTAGAAGGTCAGAAGTAGGTAAGAAACCCTAATCCACCCTGAGGAACATTTAGCAGTTGATGGCTTCTGGGATGGTTGGAAACAGTATCTTACAGATGGTGGGACCAGTGGATGAACCCACACTGAAGGACATTAGGGGCACAAATCAGAGTCTATAGGCCATGTTATATATGTAAGAGAGTATATTAAATTGGGGGGGAGCAAAAGAGAGAGGTGCAGGGGAGGGGCTCTAAATACCATCAAGCTATATTGCATGAAAATCACAAAAATTCAATTAATAAAAGATCAAAAGCCAGAAAGCTCAGAAAGTAGTGAAAGAAAAATGATTTCAGTTAAAAATTCCACATAAGACAGAATAATATTTTTTAAACTACAAGGAGTTTGAGATTTCAAGATATTTTTTAAAACAGTAAAGAGAATTAACTGATTTTTTTACACTTTTCCTCATATGTTAATGAAAGGAAAATCCAAAAAGAAATCATTATAGATCTATATGGATGGGCACAGAACACATAAAGAAGTAATTTTTAAAACAATGACAGTACCAAGAATTTTATGGCAATGTAGTTTTATGTACTATTAAGTTGGTATTAGTTCAAACCAGACTTTTTAAAATTAAGATGTTAACTGTGACCCTTGGGGCAACTACTAAGAAAATAATCTTGAAATATATAGCAAAGAAAATAACAAGAAAATTTAAAAAAACACAAAGATAATATTTATTTAACACAGGAGTTAGCAATAATGAAGGAACAGAGGAACAGAGAAACATGACATACTTGGAAAATGATAGGTATAAATCTTATCTTGCTAATGATAGTAACTGTGAGTGAAATAAACACTTTAGTCAAACAGCAATGATAACAGTGTTTTTTGTAAAGCAGCATGATTTAACTATACACTGTCTACAAGAAATATACTTTAGATTTCAAGGTATGAAAGGTTGAAAGTAAGTGAATAGAAAAGAATTGAATTAGTAAAAAAAAAAAAGTAAAAAGAGCAATAATGTCTATACTCATATCAGACAAACTAGACTTGAAGTCAGAAATTGTTGGAAGAAAACATTTTATAATGATCAAAGAACCATCCTGTGAAAAGATGCAATAATTAAAACACTGAACATTTAACATAGACCCAAAATATATAAGGCAAAACCCCAAGAGAACTGAAGGGAAAACACAATTCAACAAAAATAAGTGAAGCCTGTAATATACCTGTTGACAGTAGATGGTTCCACTGAACTGATAACGAGAAACAGCACACTCGAATAACATTATACACTAACTATTCCCAGCAAAGGTTTGTAGAACAGCCAACAGCAGAATCAATATCTTTCTCAAGTGAACTGGGATTATTCTTTAGGATAGAACACATGATAGTTCGTAAAACAAGTCTCAATGAACTTCAAACAATTTAAATCATATAAAGTATTTCAGTCACAGTGGAATGAAATTAGAAACAAACAAAAAAGGGAGGAAATTTGGGAAATTCACAAATATCTAAAATTCAAGTAACACACTCCTAGTAGCCAACAGATCAAAGAAAGAAAACCACACGGAAAACTGGGGAGTACTTTGAGAGGAATGAAAATGAAAACATGCCAGACCTATAGTATGCATTGCAAGCACTTCGAAATCCTTCCCTGAGTTGTTTGAAATTTTTGAGAACTCATCAAGGGATAATTGAAAAAGTTTCTAATTTTCTTTTTCTTTCAAGATTTATTTGTATTTTTTAAAAAATGATCTATATGTGTATTTACGTGTGAGTACATGCACGTGTACATAGGTACCCATGAAAGCCAAAAGATGGCATCAAATCCCCTGGAGCTGAAGTTATAGCAGTTGTGGACTACCTGGCATGGGTTCTAAGAACTGAATTTAGGTCCTCTGCAAGAGCAGTATGTAGTCTTAGCTCTGAGCCATCTCTCTGGCCCTCCAATTTTTTTTTTAATTCTTTCATGTAAATGTTGGGACCTAGAAGCTCCCAGAAGTTGATAATCTTTCCCACAGTCATATTAGCAATCATAGGGGACTCAATAAAACCCCAAATCTTATATTTTGAGCCCCATTAAATATTCTTTCCTTTTCTATCACATTTCTCAACAAATGATGTCTTTACCACCACAAACTACAGTTGCAAATTAATTTTATCCACTCTGCTAGAATGTTAACGTATGAGGACTTTCTTGTAGTTTTCAGGAAGCATTGTCATGGTGCTTTGAATAGCAAATTATGAAAGCATATTAGGCATCTGTTTTAGTAAAGTGTCAGGGTAAATTTACAGAGCTTCTCTGCCTCGAGGAACATGTGCCAAAGAATGTGATTGACACAGATGAAGCCAATAGAGTCAACTACTTTCCAACCAACCAGTGACTTAGCAGGGAGGGTTCAGCCGGAGAGTAGAAGAGGCTGGGTAGGAGACACGGGTGGGGCACCATGGGTCTCCATCTTGGGTGTGTGTGCCAGATGTCCACCCGACTTCTGATCAGAATGCTGGCTTTCCCCATATGAAATTTCTGTCTCTGTCCACGGGGATGAATCCTTTGTAAGTAACCTAGAATAAACTGGTTTCTCCAATTGGAGAGCATTCTCCGTTTGCTCAATCAGTTCAAACCTGGGGGTGGGATGGGGTTGGGCTGAATTCCTGGCCTCACTGTGAGAGGAGAATTCATAAGACTTAAAGACATCAGGCAATAGAGATAAACCCCGAAGAAGGCATGTTCTTTTTCATTGAGGAACTGAGTCACAGTCTAACAGATGCTCAATAAATTTCTCAATGATTAAGTATATGGATTGTAAAACTACAACAGGCTAGTTCTGTCTTCCTTAATAACATAATTTACTGAAATACTTTCAAACATTGTGTTTAAATATAATCTGTAGCTAGAGCTAGTCAGACATCAAAATTTTCAGCTATATACCCAGACCACTAATGGTCACCACCAAACTTTTCAGAACAAACGTGTCTAAAATTAGACTAAGTAAAACTTTTACCATCCAGGCAGGTGATTCCACTGACAAACCAGATGTATGTTTCTAAGTTCATGAAAACATTTCTTAAAAGAGATTTTATTTTTAGCCTATGGGTAGCAGCATGAAGAAAACACTTTCTTAGTTTAGAGAATAAAATTCAATGGTGGGTAACATGCCAATATATGTAGATGCGGGGATAAACCTGTAAGAAATGGATCACCCTCCACAGGAGATGAATCAGGTCCACATTTTCTCAACAGCAGTGGAGACTAGACTTTTTCTAGCTCTGTTAACCACACACACACAGACACATACACACATACACACAAATGTTCACAGAGGGATTGTACTAGGGTGCTGCAGGAACTGGAAACAAATGGATTTTATTCTCTGTGGGCTATAAATATCATGCTGTTAGGAAATATAGCTCTGGAAAGACCCTGAGCACTACTTCCTAAGTGTACATGCTTTGTAGATCTCTGCTCAAATGAGAAGAAAATCTCAGAGGCAAAAGATGAAGACTAGAGAAGAGTCTACAAAAGGAACCTCAAATTAGTACATCATGCAGCCACAGGTCCTAAATAAGCATTTCATAATTAGTCAATAATGACCCAAGTCACCAAATTCAGATATTTTTCAAATATAGTTTTAAAGATTTATTTATTTTTATTTTATGTGTATATGTGAGAACCTGCATGTTCTCCAAATGCATGCTTGGTGCCTGAGGAGGCCAAAAGAGGGCATCAGATCCTTTGGAACTGGAGATACATATGATTGGATGTAACTACTATGTGGGTGGTGGGAATTGAAACCAGGTCCTCTGCAAGAGCAGCAAGTGCTCTTAACTATTGAGCCATTTCTCCAGACCAATCAAACCTTAATTTTGTACTTGTTCAGTAACTTAGTACCGAATTGCTATTTAGTGACTATTTTAATCAGGAATGCATCAGTGTCATGATCGGCTTTAGTGTCAACTTGAAATGACTGGGAAGAAGGAACCTCAGTTGAGATATTTCCTCTATCTGCTTGGCCTATCTGGAGAAATTATTTTGACTGTTGGCTATGTGGGAAGGCCCATCCTATTGAGGGTGGCAGTACCCAGGAACAGGTGGTCTGGTGTTGTATAAAAATGTAGGCGGGGCATAGGCCAGAGGAACAAGTCAGTGAGCAGTGGTCCTCTATGGTTTCTGCTTCAGCTGCTCCTTCCAGCTAAGTTCCTGCCTGACTTCCTTCAAAGATGAACTGTCACTTGGAGGTGTAAGATAAGATAATCCCTTTCATCCCCAAATTATTATTGGTCAGTTTTTATCACAACAACACAAAAGCAAACTAGAACAATCATTTACGCTACTGCTAAAACAAGACCACAGCACTCCAAATAGCTCAGTAGGTTACTATAATGAAGTTTTAGCTTTTGTTCATGGAGTGTGCCTCTCATGGGTTGACAGAAGCAACTGTTCCATGTGGTCACTCAGAGCTCCAGACTTGTAGAATGGCTGCTGACACCAGCTGAAGCACTGCTGACCTCCATATTACAGAAAAGATTGTTCTTCCAGAGGATCATCCTCTGACAATTCCATGATTTAGGCCAATATGGCACAGACCAGTTCTGATCACAATCACTGGACAGAACTAATTATGCACACACACTCCCAGAATACCTCTCTCCCTTCCCTCCTGCCCTTCAAGGTCAGAAAATGCCAACCTTCTCTGAGCAGGACTTTTGGAAGTCTATGATACTTGGTGAGCAGCATGGGTGACTCTGGTTAACACTATGATATCAATAGTGAGAAGGCAGAACAGAAATCCCTGCAGCTTTAGCAGACCTCTACCTATGCAGCAGCAAACTTGCAGCAGTAAATGTTTAACTCCTACTATCTTCCAGGACTTGCATCACCACACTGCAGATATTGATCAGGTGGTTTGTTTTGTGGTTCTTCTCTTTCCTATAGATTCAGCCTGTCATTTCTCTATCAGCTGGCCATTCAAAATCATGCCTGTGGGTCTCCACTGACTGCAGAATCCACTGTGCAGGTGAGCTGTGGCTGAAAAATCATCAGTTCAACTGGAAATTGCAGCAGCAGTCATTTCAGAGCAGATTCTGCTATAATGGGAAGTGGGCTTTAATATGGTTTGAAGTTTAATACCTGGAAGACAGGGTTGCAAGTGTGAACACCTTGGAGAGTAGATAGGCCACATAAATGCAAGGATGAGGCCAGGTGTAAGAAGCCAGGGTGGTGGGTGTGAAGCTGAACTAGAAAGAGCATGGCCCAGATAACAGGCTCATAGAGGAGATTCTTATGTAAAATTCTTATGTCAAACATTGGATTGGAATTTTGGCACAAAAAGGAAAATCCATATTCAAAGATTATACCATGAACTTGAAATTATACCTCATGAACCAAACAAAGCCTATATATAAGCAGAATTCCACCCACGGGCTACCAATTTGCACCCTCTACTGAAAAGGTTTGAGTTATTAACATAGATCCCATGAGGCTGATTACTTCCTGCCAGGCACTGTGCTCACGCTTCAGGTAGCTGCCACAGGGTTAATGATGGGAGGTGTGTACAAAGCTCCAGGCTGCGAACATGGATGCTCTGCATTTGGATTACTGAAATAAATGAATATAGTACACAGAGCTTACCTCGGTGAACAAACACTCCCTCCATAGAAACATTGCTAACAAATTCAAAGGTTTTTTTTATAACAACCTGTATCTCCTTCTAAACACAGGGAGAGTGGAGTGGTGCATGTTGATAGACTCCAGTATCCAGACACAGATCATTCGGGGCTTGTCACCAAATCTCAGCTCCCTGAACTGTAGAGCAGTGAGTTGTTTGTCTCATTCAATGAACTTTCTCATGGTGTTACTGCAGAAATAGCTGAGTGCCTCTGTATAGTTTAGGTGTTTCCAGACAGACTACAGCACCAAATCCACCTGTTATGATTTGAATATGTTGTATCCCCCACAGGTTCATGTTTTGAACCATTACTCTTCATCTAGTGGTTTTCTTTGGGGAGGTGGTAGAAGTCGGTCAAGATTAGACCTGGTGGGTATCAGTCATCAGGTGAGAGCTTTGAAGCTTAAGGCCTGGCTCCCAGCCCACCAAGATGTGAACGGCCTCTGCCTCCTGCTCCTGCTGCCACCGACTGAGATATTCCACCATGCTCTTCTCACTATGGTGGGCTGAAATCTCCAATTTGTGAGCCAAAAAGAAGTCTTTTCTCCTTTAAATTGTTTCTGTCAGATATTTTGACACAATGATGAAAAGGTAAGGAATTCACCAGCCTTTACTGTTGCAGCTACATAATTTCTCTTTGCTTTAAATTTCTCCTCAAAAAACAATGGTACCCTTTTTACATTTATTGATTTGTTTTGTGGGAGGGGGGCATAAGGTATACTCATGTGCCACAGCATGGCTGTGGAGTTCAGAGGACAACCTGGAGGGCCCGATTCTCTGTTTCTACCATGTGGGATCAGGGGATCAAATTCAAGTCATCAGGATTGGCCACAAGCATCTTTATCGTTTGAGCCATCTCACTGGCCCAGTAACAGAATCTTGACCTTAAGTTTACCATGAGGATCCTAGGAGCCAATAATATATGTAAAGTGCTTTGTATCATGACTGGCACAAAGTAAATATTCAGTAAAAGTATTTTATATGGTTTCTTAACACGTTCTTATGAATGCTGAAAACCTCCTGTGGTGTTACTTTTTATGGAGAGAAATATTTTCATTTTCTCCCAACAGACTCTGCCCCCAACATCTATTCTCTGAGCATCATTCAAAGCCTTTCAACGCAGAGCACAGTCTGTGTAACTGCAGTCATGTCTCACTTGGATGGTTTTTCTTTACTAGGAACTTTCATTTCTGTTTTGGAATATGATTCTGGTTAGTCCTTCTCAGGGAACCCAAATCTTGCTCCTGTTTCCCACACTCTGCCCCTCAGAAGATATTTTAAAATTTACTTGAACACTGTAGGCTGATCACTGCGCAAAGTACACAGTATTTTCTTCACAGGGCGCTCCGAGGGGAACTGTGGTGTTTTGACCATCTGCAGCTATGGAAACAACAGATGAAGTGCATGGGTCATTGGAATGCTTTTAACTTGTTCTTCCCATGGCAGAGACTACTAATTGCTTCTGCCTTTTTAAAGAATATTTTAGCTGAGGGCATCCCTGCAAACTTACTATTGCCATGTGAATGTTTAAGCTGAAGTGATGTAAATAGGAATGACTTTCAGGAATCATTAAAGGAAGACCCATATTAATACTTCCTTCAACCTTTTCTCTATCATGATACCTTGTGGTAGATATAATGGCTGGAGCCTCAGCAGCTATTTTAGACTGTGAGACTTATAATAGTAATTATCTAGTGGGGAAACACAGAGCCTTATTCAGAAAGTTCACATGATTCTCCCTGTTTTAGTCACAAATATATGCGTGTCCTGAGTAAAAATTTTCACCTATTTGTACTAAAATAATATTATACAACAGAGTATATTTGGTAGCAGATTCAAGTGATCTTCCACTAAGCCAGATGGGAATTGGTAGAAATGTAATATAGTGTTACTCTTCTCACTAATTTCTTATTTTGTATAATAGAACTATTTTTCATAAATCTGTTATTGTTAACATGACATGAGTGTAAATTATTTTAAATGAATTTAATAAATATGTGAAAGTATTTTTTGGTTTCAATGTCTTATATGGTAACCTATGTAAGCAAAAGTTCTTTATTGAGGAGGCTCAGTAATTTTTGCCAAGAACCCAAAATATTTGAAAAAATGGTCTAATCTCACACTTTAGAAACAAGGTGTTGAGGCACAAAAGACTCAAGTTAATCTCAGCTTCCTTTGTGTGTGCAAAATGTAAACTGATGTTGCATGTAAACTACCACCCTAGGGGCGTTTTTCTTAAAACCTAGATAATTCTTTATCAGATACATTCCTACCTTCAGTGAATTGATTTGAAGTCTTGGCCAAGGGCAAACAAAAACAGTTAGAAGCTGAAGCTGTTTTGTGAAAGTCCCTCTGCCTGGGGCTTCAGTTCACACTGCACCACCAAGCACCCCCACCCCCCCACCCCGCGTCCTTTTGTGCCTGGAATGTCACAGAGGGGGCTCCCTGAGGGCTTTGCAGAGTTTGCATCCAGCTAGCTCTCCCAGACTCCACACCTCAGCTTTAAGCGGGCAGAACCGGCCAAGGTCGACTTGTCCTGGTGTAGCCAGGGTTGGGGGTGGGAGATTATTGTGTTCCGGAGGACCCAGTGGGGTCATGTGGCTGCCAGGAGCCACTTGGCAGGGTGCCCAAGATGGGGCTGTGAGGAGTGGGCAGAGGGAGACCACGTCCCTGGGAATGCCTCCCTCGGTCTCCTAGGCACCGCCTGTGTTTCCGGCTTTATAAAAGACACACAGGAATCCCAGCAGCTGGTCACTGCCAGGAAGTGTGGGCAGATTCTAGATCTGTGAGAAAGGAGGCAGGCTGGCCAGGGGAGAATTTGAAGAGAATAGCGAGAGTTATGAAGTGAAACCCACCTCTGCACTCACATTGAGGGACGATAGTTGGCAACTGAAAACACACAAAACAGATGATTCCATCAGATGAGTTGGGCTTCCTGTAATGAACTTAACTTGGCATGCCTAAAATTCACTTTGTTTCTGGAGTCTAAGCCTGTTTTCTTTGTTGTTGTTGAATGCTCAACAAAGATGATGTGTACTTTTTCTCAACTTACAAGTCTATTTTACTTATTTTATATGTGTTTGACTTGTATGACTGTAAATGCACCATATGTATACAATCCTTATACAGACCAGAAGAGGGTGTCAGATCCCCTGGAATTGGAGTTACCTATGGCTGTTAGCTGCCACGTGGGTGTTGGGAACCATACCTGGGTTCTTTGCAAAGAACAGCTAGTGCTTTCAACTGCTGAGCCATTTCTCCAGCCCTTCTTAAGTCTATTTTAAAGCACTCCATGTTAAATAAAAACCCTTTTGAGAATATAGCTGTGTTCTTTCCTGTAAAACTCACCTTTAAATATATCAACTGACTGTTTCAGTCCAGTGAAGATTTTCTTTCTCTATACTGCTGTAGAAAATGACTCTCCTGTTCACCAGTGTGTCTCCAGAACTCATCCTACTGGTACTCTGGGACAGGCCAGGAAGTGACCTTGTTACTAGAGTCCCTCTGTTCTTATTTTTTCAGAGGGAAGAACTCATTTGAGAGACACAGACAGTTTAAGCAGAAGTGTACTTAGCAAAGCAAAGCATATTTCCTAAGAGAGAATGCAGTGTCTGCTAAGGAAAAGGAGAGCAGCCCAGCAGGTTCTGCACTGTGGATTTGAAAGAAGGTTTTATGGATATTTTTGATGTGAGCAGCATCTTGGTAGGGTAAGGTGACACTTTTTCTCTCCAAAGTCATGGTGGACCCAATGGATTTTCCTTTTAGGATAGTTCTTCCTTTGTTTCTCTAGAAAAGGTCATGGGAAAGATGAATCAAAATCATAATGTATACAATATCATAATCAAGTCAATGTATATATATTATAATGAAATCAGGGTCTTTTGAGGCTGTCAGTGTACATGTCTGGCTGTTGGAGAAGTGCTTGGTGCCTTACTTTCAGATATAGCAGAAACAACCAACTACAACTTCTGCGTTGTTTAACCACAAAGGAGCATTCTGACTATCAGGACATATGATTACTAAGACACAGCTGCAGTTTTCTTGCTTATTTGGTACATAAGTCCTTGCCTATCTAGTATTTAGGGTCTGTTTGCCAATAGTAAATAAAGTTACCATGCTTCCTCCACAGAAGCATACATAGTTCATGAGATCCTTCACTAAGTCTAATGCCACAAGCAAGTTATTTGGAAGAGATTAAGCTGTATAGTGTCAAGAATCCAATATTCAAGTGTGTTCTAGTTTCCTTTCTGTTTCTGTGATAAAATCCTACGACCAGAAGCATCTTAAGGGGAGAAAACATTTTTTTGGTTTATACTTCCAGGTCACAGTCTGTCCATGATGGAATTCAGGGCAGGAACTTGAGGTAGAAACCATGGAGGAATGCTGCTTGCTGGCTCACTCTCTGGCTCACTCAGGCTTAGCTAACTTCCTTTTACAGCTTGGGCCTACCTGCCCATGAAAGAGTTCGGCCCACAGTAGGCACAATCAAGACACTCCCCCACAGACATGCCTAGAGGTCCTTCTGATCTGGGAAAGAGACTTCCTTCTTAGGTGACTCTAGGCTATGTCAAACTGACAGTTAAAGCCAACTCACAATGTATAATAAGCTTAATTGATGAAGATATTTTTTCAGATGATTACAGTAACTGAAAAATCGCCAATGGGAAAATGTCTGAATTATTCATTTGTGAGAATATATTTTATGTATATCTAATTGTAACATTAATTTTTTCATTTGTTTAAGACTATATCAAATTATTCTATTATAATTATTTATGTAATTGTATTGCTCTACAAAAAAAATAAAGTATGGTCTAAAAAATAAAAACATGCTCACTCAACAATTTGTGAATTAAATTGTGAAATAATTCATGTTACAATGAAAATTACACTGAAATGAAAAAAAAAATGTGTCTACATGACTGATTTCCTGGTTAGCTCCCCCAGATAAAAGCTGTTTTGTTTAAACTCAGATGGAACCACCACTTGGGGGCTGTGACAAGTATCAAGAAGGTGTCTGAGAAACAGCTAGATGGACCCAGTCCTTTTCTGAGCCAGATGCATCCCCACCACAGCACGCAGATCCCTACCTGGACTCACTTCCTCATTCTTTCCAGCTTCTGCTCTGACTGTCAGATGGTGATGTCTGCTGCACTGGGGTATAGGCTGCTGACCATGCATCCCTCCAGCAGGACCCTGGGATATCTAGGACACAGGTGACACATAACAGACAAAGAGTGTGTGTCAATGAAGGAAGAAGGGCCAGGACAGCTCAGGCGGGAGGCATGGAGCTGTATGGATTATTTTACAAGTTTTTCATTGAACTCATATTTTATATCTATTTTGTATCTTCATCTTTCTCTTCCCCTTGAAAAGAAAGAAAAGTTAGAAACTAAGATTGGCCCAGAGTAAAATATCCTCACCTAGGATCACAGAGAATATACAGAAATAAAATTAAAGGAGAATGGTCTAAAGTTCCTTCCTGCTGAGCCCTGACCTTCCGCTGTCCCCAACAGGACTGGTTCTTGATTCTTTTGCCTGAGAAGAAGCTTTCAGAAGTAATTCCTTTAGCTGCTGAACTCCCAGATGCATGCACAGTTAAATCTGTGGTCTCCACGGTTACAGCAGAAGTTGGCAGATCTCAACATTTAGAAAAAATGCGACAGGGCAGAAAAAAATGAGATAAAACTGAAGCAGCAATTTCGGACAAAGGTGGCTCCTGCTCCCCAAGCCTGGCTGACAACTGCACTGCATCCCTGAGCGGTTAGATCCAAACAGGGAGTCATTATTAGTATTCTTAGAAACACTACTGGAGAAAGAGATAAGATCAGTTTTAAGAAATGTGTGCAGTGCCTGGTGTGATAGTGTTTGCTTTTATAAAAATCCTAGTACTTGGGAGGCAGAGGCAGGCTGATCTCTGTGAGTTCAAGGCCAGTCTGGTCTACACGGCAAAATCCTGTCTAATAACTAAATAAATAAGAATAAAGAAAAAAAGAAAAAAAGGAAATTCAGGAACGAACTGTTGATAATGCTTGAAATTTTTAAATCAGCATAAAGATGTATGTGTTCATATATATGTATGTTCAAATGAACGTAGATGGTTCAAAGATATACAAGTATGAAAAATGCTAATAATTAGTAAATCTAGGTAGTGAGTAGAAAGAAAGGTATTCTGTTTTCCCAAAGTATTTTATATTTGAAAAATCAAGCAAAAATAACTGCATATTGTAATTTCATCAATTATTATGGTTTTTAGCTTGATAATCATAGTTTTGTTATCAACTATTAATAAATATGGAATTATTCCACTAAAAAATCCACATCTTTTGAATATGGTACATTTGGAACAATCAACCGAAGTCTCAGAGAGATACAGAATTTGCTTACTAAATCAGAATGATCAACCCCTGACCAAACTATGGCCATCATGAGATAAGTATTAAGACCACCCCAGGAACTGGAGGGATGACTCAGTGATTAAGAGCATTTGCTGCACTTGCAGAAGGCCTAGATTCAGTTCCCAGCACCCACATGGGTGGCTAAATACCTGCCATGACTCCAGTTCCAGGGATCTAACACCCTCTTCTGTCCTCCTCAGGCACTGCATACATGTGGTACATTTACAAGCATGCGAAACATTCATACACAAAAGACTGCTGGAAATATTGTGCTATTCTAACTACTTTAATATTAATGTCTAGCATATTTATTTGGACATTGGGCAGTGTCCTCAGTGGCTTGTTCACCCATTCCAGCTTTTAGCACCTCTGGAACCCTAAGAATTGGAAAGAGGCACAGCCTGCTAAGTAGCTTCTAGAAGCTTCACAGAGGCTATGGACAGGGGACATGAGTGTGGGCAGTGCAGTACAACCAAAGCAAAGACTCAAGGGGGCACAAAGATAAGAGGAAAGCGAAAGAAGCAGCAGTCACTCCACTGGCCTCCAAAGAAGGGCAGGAAGTCGGAATTCAAAAGACAGTTGGGATGTTGACAGGAAAGATGTAGAATTCAATGAAAGATAGCCTAGGAAACCAACCAGAACAAGGATGGTACCTACTATGAATGCCGATTACTAGCTCTGGGGCCAAGGGCACAAGAGGAAGGAGCACCACCAGAACTCAAAGACTTTTCAGCTTGTGATAGACAGATGTCGCTGACCTCAATGACCACTGACCTATCAGTCTGGGTACTAGGTGAATCTGTACCCTGAGCCCATTCCTTCCCTTGAATCCTTGTCTCTTATCTAGACTCCTTTCCCTGGCTGAGCCTAACGGGAAGATGGGGACCAAAGAACACAGTCGATGAGTCCAGAAGAAGGATAGGGCCAAAAAAGTCAGGGTAAGAGACGGTATTCAGAAATGCAAAATGTTGGGTATGGCCTTTAAACCGGAGCAGAGGAGCGAGGGTGGAGTGGGGGACTGGAGAAGTGTCCACTATAGGAAAGCAAAGGGCAAGCTATGTAGAGGGAAGAAAACAGAAAGCAGCCTTATATCTCAGACATTGCTTATCATGTGTTTTGTGCCCGCACAGATTTTAAGCTTCTTGGCGGCAGCAGTAAAGTCGGACTCATCTTAGCAGAATGGAAAGAACTATATTGTTGGCTATAATAGCCACTGCTCTGTATCGAATAGTGGTTGGGGTAAAACCTGCATTCATATTCTTTTATCAGAGAAACTTTGACAGCCCTGTGAGAACTAGTGATGAGTGACTGTAGGATAAACAGATCTGGAGATTGATTATAAAGATATCTGTGTCTGTGTGTCGCTCTATTGCATGTACATAAATGTGTGGCTGTATGACCTGTGCCTGGGCAGACAGAGGCTGGAGCAGAACTCCAAGTGTCATCCTCTAGTATTTCCTCCTACCTGTTATAACGTCTCTTGAGGACAGGGTCTCTCACTGAACAAAAGTTCTATGTTTCACCTTGGCTGCCAGCAAGGTCTCAAAAATCTACCTGTCTCTGCCTCCAGAATGGGATTTGCAGGCACAAACAAGCATTCCTGACTTTTTATATGGGTACTGAGGACTCAAACTCAGGTCCTCATGTTTACAGAGCAAGTGCTCTTACCATCTGTCTAACCCCAAATAAAGGTATCTTACATAGTGATTTCAAATCTTCTTTATGAAAATCTTCTACAGCTGTAGAACTTTAGAGAGTTCACATACTACTAGGCTTGATATACACTAATTAAATAATGACAAAAAGTTATTCTGAATTTACATATATTTATAATTTATTAATGAAAGCATCCATAGTCATTCAAAAATAGTTGTATGTATTATTCAGTAATCATTGGATGCTTGGAGTCCATACGAATCTCAGAACTCTTTACAATAATTCCATAGTTAAGAGGCTTCCAATTAATTCTAAGTGACAGATACTCTACTCAAATTAGCATACGCAAAAAGAGAATTAATTAATTTATTAGATATTCAAGAAGTGGCACTAGTTTAAAATAAGGCCCGAACCAGACATTCACATGGTGTCACCAGGCCATTCTCTCTCCATTATTCATTTTGCTCTCTTCTCTGATAACCATTTGCATTCTCTCTCTGGTACCAGCGATTCTGGAGATGTTATGTCCTTATGTCAGTGGTCCAAGACAAAGAATACTCTCTCCTCACTCAGTATCCAGGCTTCTCTTGATGCTCGTTCACATTGTCCCAATGCAATTCAACACTCATTCCCAACCCAAACAGTATTCAGGAAGAAAGGAACTTACTTAGTCAATGAAGATCATGTGACCACCATGTGAGGGAGGGGAGAGATGGGGTGTATAATTAAGACTGAGTAATTCAGAACAGGCAGAGTGTTGGGTGGGTTAAAAATAGTAGACAGGTCTTACTGCAATCCAGAGACTGGGAACAATATTCTTTTCCTCCTGGCTTTCTTTTTTTTTTCTTAAGTCATTTATTATAGATTGCTTGAGTTGCTATAAGAGCACAGACTAGTGAGCTATAAAGCCTAGGTGTGATTTATGATCTTTTACGTGGTTGCTGTTTGTGGCGACTCACAAAAATCCCTTCGAAAATAATGACACCCATCACAATCTATACTTACCTTTCCTACATACATTCATTTAGCAAATATTTATTGAATAATTAAAATAAACCAGATAAAATGGTGACCGTGAATCTGAGATCTAAAATGATTTTTGTTTTTATTTAACAATACTAAATTAAGAATTTATTGTAGAACAGTGAGTAACATTACAATCACTCAAAATAAATGACCATGTCTATAGTTATCTATTGATACTAGTGCTATCAAAGAAAAATATAATTTTTATAGGAAAGCAAGCAGTGGTGCTTATGCCCATTTTTAGTAACCTTGTGAATTTAAAAGAATTCTCAGTCCCTTATAAAATATTGAAGGCATTATAGTAATCTTGAATAATTATGCTGTGCTTCTATCACAGCCATGAGGAAATTCTACAGCAAGATTATTCTTTACAACTATGAGTTGCATATTTTGTTCTTAGGTATGAGTTATAGTATTGAATTTTAATGTCTTAATATATTTTTGAATTTATAGAAAAGAATGTACTGCTGACCTTTTTAATATTCTGTTCTCTCATTGGCTACCTATCCCAACCTTTCTTTTATATTTGTAGGAATTGTTTGAGGAGGAGGAGGAGTGGAAATGCCAGCCAGTCAGAAACTCGAATATTGAAAAGGTCAACATCATACAGTTTTCAACTATAATTCATAAAGACATTAAACTTCCAATATTTCATCTCAGGATCAAGATTGTAATGAGAGCAGAAAATGGCACAACATTAATTCATCTTCATGACAAATATTATAATGAGAAAGGAAATACACACAGCTACAAATATTTGCTTACCATTTTTAAAGTATCTTATATTCTTAATAATGAGAGTAAATTTATACTTCCTAAAGTTGAGTCCTCTCACTAAATATTTATTGCCTTTTAAATTATTAGGATTCTTTCTGAAGCCTACTAAAATTGGGTATAATCCCCAAGAGAGCCTCTAATATCACCAGGTTAGAATAAATATATATAAAAATTTCATTACAGAAATTAAATGAATTGAAACTTCATTTTGGCTAATGTTTCAGTGTCATTAAAATATCTGGACTAATTACAATTTCTTGCCATCTTGAAAGGCTATTCCATTATAACTTTCTATCAGTATAGCCTTCAAATAAAGTAGGACTCTTTAGCGATGTACTTTCCATCTGATAGAAGTTTCATTGTATCACTACCAAGAACACAAATACAGACTTAAAAGATTCAGATTTGGAGAGATCTCAAGCAGTGACTCTGATCCAGCAGACAAGGAATTAGAGGTGAGGTGAGAAAGGGAGACTCCAGCTGCACCTCGGTGGCTATGTCTCATGACTCTCAGATATATCCTTTCATGCATCCTTGAAGCTCCAGTTAGGTTGTCTCCTCTGTATCAGAAACTAGAGCACCAGGGCATATGTACTCTCACACCTGTGTACTAATGAAGGGCCTGCATCCTCAAAGGATCTGCCATTATTATAATGTCATTTGCATTGTGGTTCTGACACCCATTCTCTATTGTGGGAATGATGGGAAGAAATCCTCTAAAAGGGTGATCCTGTACATCATGATTTTAGAAAAGTGTCACCTTACTCCATGAAAATGCCACCACCTGATAAATATTTATGAATACTTCTTTAAGATCCACACTGCAGGGACGGGTGAGATGGCTTGGTGGGTAAAGATGGTTGCTGTGCAAGCCTGGCAAGCTGAGTTCCACCCCTCGAACCCACATAAGGGTGGAAGGAGAGAACAATTCCACAGGGTTGTCCTCTGACCTCCACACCCCACCCATCATTTCACACACACACACACACACACACACACACACACACACACAAGTAATGACTTTTTTTTTTTAATTCACAATTCAGAGCCCACTGGGCATCCTGCCTTGGGGCATCCTACTCAGATCTCTCTCTGGAGTATCTGCTTTGCTTGTCTTTGCTAAATAAACGTCTGCTCAAACTTTCTATGTTTCTTGACTAAATTGTGTCCTTCAAGAAGAGAGAGACATTCATAAAAATTCAACGTAATTTTGTATTTCCATTTTCGTTCCTTTCTGTTATATCTGTGGGAGGTGGAAGGCAGGAGAACCAGTGTCTTCCCAAGACACAGAATCCAAGTGAAATGACTAATTTGAGGACTTGTAAAGTGTTAAGGAATAAGAGACCAAGTAAGGCCAGCAATAACAAGATTCATGTCCAGGCAGAAGGGCAAAGAGAGAGATGCTGCTACCAGAGTCAGTGTCATGGGGCTCTGGCAGGAGTGGCTGTAGTCACAAGGCAGTAAAGTCGCAGAGGAACCAATGCCACAAGGCAGGGGGAGATCTGGGAAGAAATGTAGATGCCTCGTTCTTGCCTCCCATTGACTCAAGACCAGCCAAGAAAGCCTAGTGAAAAAGGCCTCAGGTCACCTCACTCAGCTAAGACCAGGGTAGAGAAGGGAAAGGAAGGGTAGAATTACAGATGAAGAATAATAAACAGGGATGTTGAGTGATTCAGAGGAGAATTGCTGGAGACCATATCTAAGAGAGGAGGTAGAATGGCTGGAGCAGGAATGGAAATGGAATTGAAGAAGATGAAAGAAAAGAGAATCCAATATAGACTGGGACTCTGTAGACTCGGTGAAGTCTTTCTCTTAGAATATTATCTGGAAAACATTCATAAATGATGTTGCAAGGGGCAGGAAAGATAACTCAGTGGTTAAGAGAAGTGACTGCTTTTGCAGAGGACCCAGGTTCAGTTCCCAGCACCTACCTAGGCACAACAATCATCTATAACTCCAGTTCCAGGGGGTCCAATGTCCTCTTCTGACCTCTGCGGACACTGCACAACACGGATGCACTTACATACATGCAGGCAATACATTTATACACATAAAATAAAAATAACAAATCAAAAAATTTTAAATGATGTTACAAAAAGAATAAACCAAATAAACCCAAAGAACAAACTGTATAGAGTATATCCTGGCACATTCATTTTGACGTGGGAGGTGATGCTGACAGATTGTAAGCTTCTTTAGGCTCTCTCTCCTGTTTCCTTTCTCTTTTTTCTCAAAACAATAGCAGCAAAAATCTTCTAGAAGATATGCCGTTCCAAGTTCTTTGATTTTTCAACCATATCTTGGTACAGAAGGATCCTGCTAGACTGTTGAGTGACTTGTTAACAAGAGTGTGATCACTGCCTGCCTTTTTACCATAGCTTATTTACTACTAACACATATCATCTTGTGATGCTAATGAATGCCTTTCACCCACTGGATCCCGGATGCTTTATGAACTAGGAATGCAGGAGTAGCTGAGACAGAGCTCTCTCTGGGGTGGAATAAGACAGCTGTTAGCCTTGCAGAAATGCTGCACAACAGCCTGAGTGGAAACCAGGGAAGGTTTCTCAATCTAATTGAAACTGCAAGAAGATTTAAGTGGATGGACTAATTGCTGAGGCTGGCATTTATTTAAAATGGGGCTTATACTTTCCTGGCAGTGAGTGGCACATCGAGTTAGTTTCATCAAATAGACCTGGTTACCTCCATTTAAGAGATGAGGAAACTGAAGTTCATGGGCACAGACTGCTTGAGAAAATGGGATTGCACTGTCTGTCCTTTGAATTTCTGGTTGTTATTTATCTTTTGAGTCACATGTAGACAGAAGCATCAAGTAGCAAGAAGCAAGAGCTTAACAGCAATGTGAGAGATAGTATACACTCGTGGTGTGCATATATTTTGCAGAAATTGAGGTACCTTGGAAGGTTGCCATGTGATCTTCATTCAACTTGAATCTCCATAGTTAAGGAACTCAGTCAAAAGACAAGAGCTGGGGGTGATAGAGACACAACGAATTTTCATTCCTTTAAGAAGCAGTGGATTATGAGTCAATGAAACCTAAACTGATTAGTTTGCAGTGGGTTCCTCTTGCCTAACACTTCTTTCATGCTGGAATGTCACATTAATTGGTTCTTAATTGAACAATGTGCTTCCAATTTTCAAAACCCAGCAGAGTATAAAACAGAAGAAGCCAGACTCTTGCTCTATGGAATAGAAAGTCATATGGGTAAAAGTTCATAGGAATTAAACTGTCACTGAGCTTGGAAGTGGATACAAACACTTCACTTGGCCTTATAAGGTGCCCCTCTTTGATTTTTCAGGTTTACATGGAAAGCAGATTAACACCACTTGTTTGGAGGACAGCTTGAATCTGGAGCATAAGAGGATGATGGTTTCCCCAGCTACTTGCTTTCTGAAAACACAAGATTGCTAAATGTAGTTGTATGTTTTACATGGTAAACATTCATTTCCTCTCTAAACAAATAACCTGAACTTGAACTTAATTTGTATACTTCAAACAGGCTACCTTGGTTGGTAGTTTGGTTCAGTCCTAGATAGGAAAGTTTCTTTATACAATTAAAACATAGGCCAAAAGGTTTCCTTTCCACCTGAAATTAAAAACCTGTTCATTCTTGTTCTGTCTTTGGATATATTCCATGTACAGGCAAGTTCATTTTTCTATTTTGAAGAAATCTTAAACAGGGTCTGTGTTCTGAATTCATATGGTGTGAAAAGTCAGAGATGAAAAAAGGATGGTTTCTTGCAACACATAATCCTTTAGAAAACTTGTCAAGTTTCTGGACAGGACCCCCCTCCCCACCAAGTCCTACTGTACCTGTGGGTGGCGGGGGGGATCGAGTGGAGTTCTTTAGATCAGGGTACTGAAGTTGGATATCTATTTTCCTTCAGACAGCTGCATCATGCATGCTTATCTTACACGGGACAAAAGGCTATTCTAATTACATGCTCAAACATTGATCATTCATCAAATTGGGCTATTTCTTCCTCTTACATCAGAGGTAGAAATTATACCCTTTCTCCTCCTTGCATCATAAAATATGGTCCCATATCCCACTTAGCAATTGATAATGCAATATATAGAGTCTTTGTGGCTTTCAGGGATGCACTGATCCCAGGGGTACTATAAAAATAGATAGAAAAGAGGAGAGATAGTCCATGAAGCAATATCATTTTAACTACAGCACCTCTGATTATACTGTGTGTTATTATGATATTAACATATTTTGGATTGGAATGGACTGAGATTGTGATAAAATCCCCTTTATATCATAATAAATCAGACATAGCTATTACTTCTCGTTAATAAAGAATCCCTGTGAAATTGCTGGTTTTGAAGAAAGTCTAGAATAAAGGTCACCAAACGGTGTGAGTAATAAACACATAGGGATCTCAAGCAAGCTAACTCAGAGCATCCCCAGCCGTAGAGGCCCCGGTTCTCAATCCTTTGGCAATTTACTATGCTGCCCACTCTGATCACACATCTTCAGGCTAATTACTCACATTCACTCAACATCCATCCTTTCTGCTCTAACAAGACCTCCTGAAACGTCACTGGGACTAAGCCTGGCATCCTAGCAAGCATGGAAGCATGGCTTCCAAAAAGATAAATGTTTCCCTGGGTATAAACTCAATAATAAGTGAAACATTTGACAAAGAAGAATGGCGCTGGCAGTCCTGCTCAATCTCTCGAAGAAACTGACACAGTAGAATACAGAAGGAAAACCAAATAATGACAGCTGCAGAAAGCTTTTGTAAGCAAAGTAATCAGGCCCATGTCAGCTCGTCTCTTCTTCCATGATCTCTTGCCTGGACAGTTGATAAAATCTGATCAATGAGATATTTTTCAACATCTATGACAAACAGTCAGTACAAAGTGTTGCTCAGCAGGAGAGGCTTAAAAGGAGAAATCCAAAGGTGGGGAAATAGACCCTGGTTTGGGGAGAGCATCCACTGAATCGTGCACATCAGGAGGTTCAGTTTGTCACGTGCACCATCCACCAGATTTCCCTCAGTACTTTATGCGAGTAGCTTTGCTCAGCTTAGTTCCACGTGTACTTATTCAGAAGCAAGAGAGTTTGTACCTGGGCTGCTTTGGGGGATGGGGATGGGTCAGAACTCAAAGACCCCTACCAAAGTGACTTCTCTATACTCCAGATGTTTCACTGTCCTAGTTGGCCTTTAATTACTAGGACAAAACACTCTGGCCAATACCAACTTAGGGAGGAAAGGGTTTATTTTACTTATATCTCCCCGGTCACAGTTCATCACCACCGCAACCCAAGGTAGGAACTCAGGGTAGGTACCTGGAGGCAGGAGCTAAAGCACAGGCCATGGAGGAATGCTGCTTACTGGCTTACTTTCTCTTAGCCCATGCTCAGCTTATTTTCTTCTACAATAAAGAATGACCTGCTCAGGGGTAGCACCACCCACAGTGAGCGGGGCCATCTCACATCACTCAACAATCAAGACATGGCCAGAAGCCAGTCCAATGGAGGAAATTCCCCAGTTGAGGCTCCCTCAACCCAGGTGTGTCAAGTAGACACTAAAGCTAGCCAGCACAATTGGCCTCTTGTCAACTTGACACACAACACACATCACTATTAAAACACAACCTTTCCATCTCTTGTCTCTAAAATATTAATATCACAAAATAAGACAGTATAATCTTAAAAGTCCCACAGTCCTTAAAAAAATCTAAAATACTTAAAAATTCACAATCTCCTTTAAGTCTCTTAACTATGGGCTCTTGTAAAATCCACAAGCACTGTCTTATTTTCAAGGGAAGAACTGGGCACACCTAAGCCAAACTTAAGTCCAGCAAATAGCTCAAGGGCTAGACATCTGGGATTCACTCACGATCTGTGCTCTAAAGGGTTTTGGCAGCTCCACTTCTCTGGCTCTTATGTTCACAGCACACACAGCTCGTCTCGCAAGCCCAGGCCGGTTCCATTCCACACATGCTGCTGTCCTTGGTGGTCATTCCGTGAAACTGGTATCTCCAAAAATCTGAGGTCTCCACTGAAACTGAGGCTGCACCTTCACCAACGGGCTCTTCTGGCATCTCCTGATGCAAAACCTCAAATCTCTCCATGACCCCTGCAATCCTGGGGTCTTCCCTGGAACTGAGACTGCATTTTTATCAATGGCCTTTCCTGGCCTCTTACAGTACCACGCCTCAGCTGCTCTCTGTGACCCCCTTCATGCCTTCAACATCAACCATGCAGGAGACTCTTACATATACCAAGTCCTGCTTGCAGCTTGAGATGGAGGCTCAGGTCCTCTCTGAACCACAGCATCTGTGTGCTGACCCTGAGGAAATACTACCTGGAAGATTTCACTTCGATGATGATGGTCTCTTATTACTTACAGCTGATTTTTCAGCCCCAGCTAACGAGCATTGATTGTCCAAGGAAAACTAAGATTTCACTTCAGTGGCTCTGGTCTCTTCTTAATCATAGCTGATTCTTCAGTCCCAGCTGACCAGAACCCACAGATTTTCAATTCATAACATCACACAAATACTCCTGATAGTCTCTGCTTCCCTTTGAAGCTTCACAAGTCAGGCTTCCATTGTCCATAACTCTTCAGCATGTCTGTTCCAAGCTCCACAGCAACATTCTCTAAGAACTTAATGGTTTTTTTAGCCCAAAGTTCCAAACACTTCTATAATCCTCCACCAAACACTAAGGTCAGGTCTGTCACAGCAATACCCCATGATCCTGGTTCCAATTTCTGTCCTAGTTTCCTTCAATTGCTGTGACAAAATACTCTCTGGCCAATACCAACTTGGAGAGGAAAGGGTTTATTTGATTTATATCTCCCCAGTCACAGTTCAACACTTAGGGGAGCTCAAGGTAGGAACTCAGGGCGGGAACCTGGAGGCAGGAGCTGAAGCACAGGCCATGAAGGAACGTTGATTCCTGGCTTGTTTCCCTGATCCATGCTCAGCCTGCTTTCTTATACAATACGGAATAATCTGCCTAGGGGATGGCACTGCCCACAGAGGGCTGGGCCCTCCCACATCAGTCAATAATTAAGAAAAACCCCACAGACATGGCCACAGGCCAGTCCAATGGAGGCAACTCCCCAGTTGAGGCTCCCTCAACCCAGGTGTGTCAAGTTGACACTAAAGCTATGCAGGATAGTCACCTGTAAGATAAAGGTATACAGCCCCAAGTAAAACTTGTCATTATTCAGTCTGGTAATCTATTCAATCCCCTCATTAATTTAGAAAGCTTTCTTTTTCAATATATACACTTGTTAAAGTAGCAAGAAAGGCCCTCCTAAAGGAAAACTTCTGGTCAAGAAAGTAAAATCTCTAGCCTGGGTGGAGACCCAACATTTCTGCCTACTGGACCATGCCTAGGAAGATGAGTTCACCTTACACTATGCTAAAGAGAGCCAGAATAATTAATATTTTAGGGAGATGATGTTCTTTTCCTGCCTGGAATTCCTGCCCTAAATGTAGCAGCTTTTCTGGCCACAGACATGGGGCTTCATGAGTCTGCCCACTTTTTTGTTTGTTGTTTGGTTTTTCTGAGACAGCATCTCCCTGTAGCCACCGCTGGCCTGGAACTCACTATGTAGACCAGACTGGCCCTTATCTCACAGAGATCCTCTTGCCTCTGCTTCCTGAGTGCTGTGATTAAAGGCATGAACCACCATGCCTGACTCAAGTCTGCCCACTTTTCTGAAGAAAAGTCTAATCTCTCTTTTTCTTCTTTTTATCCCTTTCCTAAGGACACGTTCCTGAATGGCTTCCCACACATTTTAGGTTTCTTTACTTTTTCTCTAAAGCCCTCATCCCCAGCATGAGGCTGTGAAACAAGGTTGGAGCTTTTCTTTCTTCTTCCTTCCTTTCTTTCTTTTCTTTCTTTCTTTCTTTCTTTCTTTCTTCTTCCTTCCTTTCTTTCTTTCTTCTTTCTTTCTTTCTTTCTTTCTTTCTTTCTTTCTTTCTTTCTTTCTTTCTTCTATTCTCTTCCTCTGAGCAAGTGCTGAGATTTACAGCTTGCCTGCCTTAGGGGGGTGTTCTTTAAATACGAATAAAATTGTCCTAAGCTTCTGTTTGAGTTCACTCTTAGATTATTTTATTAATGAGACTAAGAACCCAAGAAGGGACCCTTATTTTATTCTGTATCACACTGACAAAGCTCTGTGTTGACCACTGTGAGGAGACTATCATCATGAGGTCCCTGATGCACGTGAGTGGTTTGCTGCTAATGAAGGAGTAAGTCACACACTTGCCTCTTCCTGCAGTAAGAGACAATGAGTTCCATAGGATTAGGATGAAAATGAAGGCTTTCCTGGGAGAATCATAGCACGAATGCTTAAATTTAGAGGAAGCACTGGGGAGGACTTATCTTGGGAGCTGGTGGGATTTGAACTAGGCCACAAAGGATGCAGGATATTTAAATCTGAAGAGATGGGATGTGCACAATGCAAATGGAAAATGCTAGAACAGGGAAGGTGCTTGATAGAATCCTTAGGGTGTTTTGGCCACAGGGAGTATTTTTTGTGTAAGATGTGAAGGCCATTAAAGACTTCCCTGCTTTAACATTTGCAAAGTGCTTGTATATACTCAGTCTTAGAAGGCCTTGTCCTCTCACACTTTCCATGTGACATCTTGTGTTTCATCTGCATCACAATGGTTCTCAAGCAGGCATAATGTTACACACACACACACACACAAACACACACACACACACACAGAGTCAAGAAAAAGAAAGGTTATTTAACTATTGAATGTACTAGAACAAATGTTTCCCTCTGATCATTAATCATCATTCAATTTATAAATATCACTTATTCTATTGACTGTGCTGTGATTATATTTTTTTCTCTTTAAATGGCCATTAAATCAGGTCTAAGAACACATTAGTTTCTACTATAAATAGTCACAGGCATTAAACACTTCATTGTTTGAGTTAGTCACTGTAGTTTATGCAGATGAAATCTATTAGGAGCTATGGTTTTATGCCTTCTGTTGGCCACTCTCCTCTTCCTCCAGTCCCAGGAATAATAACTCAGTTTCCAAACATATTAAATGTGTTGTAAATAGTAAAGGCCTCCACAGCACCACTTCAAAGGACTGATCGACCTTGCTGCAGTGTCATAAATTTGAAGACATCTAATAAAAGCTGCCTCTTACAGCCAGGCATTTTGTTTTTGTTGTTCTGCATCAAAAGCACCTCATCTTGCTAGCTCATCTTCTACTGCCACTCCCATCTCTGCTCCTAGAAAAGCACCATGGTTGGATCCTAATAGCAATAAGAGGTATAAAAGCAGCATGTGTGTAATGTGTTCCAAGGTAGGAAGCACATTTAAGTACATTACCTTATCGGAGTCTCATAACATTGCTTTGAGTTTGGAGTGGCCACTCCTCCAAAGTGACTCTAATTTTGTAAAGGAAAGAACACAACATTATATATGAATGTCACCTAAAAATGGCTTTCAAGGCCAGTTAAGTTCAGCAGGACCTGCAGGCAATGTTCCGGCACAAGGCAGCATGTTGGTCTGGGTTCCCCTTGAAGCAGAACCTAAGACATGGATTTGACTTGAAGTATTATGGGAGATGATCCTAGAAATTACCAAGAGAGGCATGAAAATCAGACAGGGAAGGAGACAGTAAACGGTGCTTTGGGGTAGCTTAATTAACTATGTTGGGGAGCTTTGAGAGACAGTGTGGACTTACCCTCCGGAAGATGGAGTACAGTCCTTCAGCTACCATTTAATTGTGACTGAAGAGTCTTCTTTTCTTTGAGTAAGAAAAGGTCCGGATGAAGAAAAAGCCCCCAGAGTTTCAGGGACTTGCTGTAGGATACCAGGACAAGCCAATGGCATGAGGACTCAAAAGTGCCGACACCTTCTGGTTTTAAAGTCACCAGCACCAAACCTACTCAGTGAGAAGACAGAGAGATGAACCGTAGCTCTCCTGTGCAAAGTCATCCCTGATGCCCCTGTTACTTAACACATTTTAATTACAACAGACCCCTTTCTTCTCGTCTCTGAGGCTTGCACCTTTGCAAAACTCTTTTCCTTCTTATTGGAGAGTCACCTCCTCCTCTCTTCTCAGTTTGTGGGTTTACATCAAGGGCATAAATGACTAAGAAAATATCTCCCTTCTTAGGAGGCAAAACAGATCAACATCATTTACATTGTTCTTTAAAGATCCTTCTAGGGCTATGTATTTGGTTTAGCCTGAGTATAACTTGAACTTTTTAATTAGCTGGCAAATTTTTAAGATGTTAATTTTTTTAATTCAAGTTTTGTCTTTATGCCACCCCGCCTCCCTGCCATCAGTGTCCACTTTACCCTTGTTCCATGTTGAATGAGCCTTGGGTGTCGCAGTTGCATTGTAATGAATGCTTAGGCATGGGCAATTCACAGACAATGTCTGTGTATGACCAGCTGTGGTACCCGGGTAGTAGTATCCATCTGGTGCAACACAAGATTCTCTGATGAGTTGTGACTATATATATAAGGGTACATATTTGATACTTAGTAAGAAGTTACATTAGTCTAGGGATGTGACAGTCTTGGGGATTTTTAAGAGTTATGACCTCTTCAGTCATGTGTATTTGGCTATGATTACAGTACCACACATGAGTTTCCTCCTATTGAGAGGGCTCTAACACCAATTAGGTTCCCATTGATTAGGCCCCAAGAGAAAGGTTCCACTATTGCACCAGTGTTGTTTGCTGTGCCATCATTGATGTCTATTTTGTCATGAAGCTGGTGTTAGGACATTGATTGATGTTCTCCCTTGGTTGCTTGTATAGTGCTCTCCAGTGTTATACAAGCTAGCCTTCAGGGGAAGTGGCTTCCAGGTCAGTCCCAACTCCATTGCTCCAAATCCAGTCTCTGAGGTATGTCCTGTTCCGCAATAGGGTCTTACCTTCAGATTCTGGGAGGCAATCAAGGGCTGTGGCAATATAGCCTGAGTAATTTTGGAAGTTTTTTAGACCACCCTGATCAACATCTCAAAGGAAGGTTTTTCCTGTCTGGCACTATTTCTTGTTATGTAGCCTTCCGTTATGCACATGGACTCATGTAGAGATAGTGTATGTGGAATGCATCAGCAGACTGTTAGACTAATATGAGTCCTTTAAGTGTTTTACACTAGCTAAGCATTATTTATCTCTCTTTCTCGCTCTGCCTTCCCATTTAAAGTGTCCCCATTTCCCCATTTCTCGCTTGCTAATATCAGTCTGCTATGACCCCAACAGATGCTAATTTTCATTTTAGATTTTATCTTAAAAATTGGACTTTTCTTCTCCCAAGCTGTCCTTGTGGAGGAAAATCAAGGATTCAAGTACAAGCTGTCCATTTAGACAAAGCATCTTTATCCTCTTGCCCCTGTCCTCACCAGCTTCCTTCTTTCCGGCCACCTACTACTTCTATAGACTGTTACATTTATGATATCTGATCTATAGCACACTGGCAAGGAGAGAATTTTTAGAGGTTGTTGCCTTTCACTGTTATCCTCTGTCAGTGTTCTCAAAATCACACAATCTAATCTAATTATTCTGAGCACTTTCCAACCTTCCACCTCCATAACAAAGGGAGATTTTATTTTTTACTCTTTAAAAATCTTTGTATGAAGAATGGCCCAGACAATTATATTAAATTTACATTTAATCTTCATTAAAATTGTCCTAGGTAAAATTTGAACTTTAAATCCTCTAAAGTAGGATCAAATCTGTGTTTGAAATAGAAATTGCCAGGAGAAAGAACAAGAAAGACATTTAGATAATTTCATCTGGATGTTGGAAGTCATAGTGAGATCCATCTTTCCATTATCTGCAAGTTGGGAGCCACCTGTTCTTCATGACTGTCTGACGGTTGGAATGAGAAGCTGAGTTTAATTAAGTTACACGTGTGGGAGGAACATGCTTTGCAGCAGCAGTTAGATTATTAATGGACTCCTATATTGAAGTGTTCACATTTTTGAAAGGCTAATTACAATATAATTTTAGTTTTAAAATATTGCTTTACCAAGGGCGGGAGTTGTGTCATGTATTGTTAAGTGATAGGCTTTTCCTTTTTAATCTCGAGGGAAATTCTGGTTTGGGTATGATAGATTTTACTGTGAATTTGTTTCTTTCATTTTGATACTTGATATGTTGAACTCTCAAAAGAGAAAAATCTGCCCTACAATTGTTAAATACCAAAAAGCTATATTGGGATTTCCTTGGATTTCTTGAATTCTCCTATGAAGAAAGTCAAACCGTGTATGTAGTTTGGGTAAACTAAGTTTTATGTTTTTCTTTGCTACTTGAGGCCCATGATGTTGTCAACCATATAATTTCAACATTTCCAGGATAACATTGAACAGAGAATCAAGGGTTCCAAGAGGTAGCTGTCTAACGAGCTAATTCTAAAATCCATTCTACTATTATGTGCTTATAGATGCGTAAGCAAGGTGCTAGCTGATTGTAATGGGAATCACATGATTTTCAGATTCAATGACCTAATTTAAAGTCCTTGTGTTCAAAGCTGTGTTTACAGCATATTCCAAACTGAAATCAACACACATGCCTTCTACCCATGGAGTCTCCAGTAGAAATCATGGTCACTTCAGTGATATTTCATTTTTGCCAAATCAAAGAGAATGAACCTACAGAAAATAAAATGAATAGTGAGTAATTAGGACATCTTCTGAACTGAGAAGAGCCTGAAAAAGAGTTGTTATTCAAGTTGCACCTATTCAGAGAAATCTTCTACTTAGCCACAACTAGTCCTGCAGCTGTGACCAGCAAGAGTTGCTCAGAATGACCCAACAGCCAACAACTCTACATGTATCATTAAGCCAGTATTACAGTAGCTGGCTGCATGATATGCAACAATACAAGCATCAATTTCCTTCCATTAAGCTGTGCAATACTTTATCTTCTTAATCATTCTGCCTGAAGGAAGACCTGGGACAAGGAAGAAAGTCCTTGTAGCCCTAGACAATGACCATCTTCTTAGGCCAATATCTCCCTTGCTTAAAACCACACCTTCTCTTGACCTGTGAGTAGAAAAATGGATGCGCTCAGTCCTGGCAATGAGCATGAATTCTGTCACTCAATCCTTTCTGTAGTCAGTTGTACCAAGCCCAATCACTGTTTAGGGACCCACTGGATCCAAAAGAACATGAAGGAGTTTCTTATCTAGCCCAAGGCTAAGTAAGGGTGCTTCTGAGCCTGTGGCAGAAGCCCAGCGCTTCTCTCTTCACCCCCAACATGTTCAGCTGATAGAGCTCCTTTTTCCCTATGCCATCAGGAGCTAGTGTCATACTACTTGATGGCAAATATACCCTACAGCTTTAGGTCACAAGTCTGAAAAACACAATCTCAAATGTTGAATTCATGAACTATCAAAATTTCTGAAGTCCCAAATCCTAAAAGATCAAATTCCCAAAAATATAATTATGGAAAAAGTTGTTTAAAAATTCTTTAAAGACATTCATCTTTTAAAAGAGGATTTGTTTCAAGATATACACAAAAAATTACAATGGAACACTGGATAGCTGAACACATATATGTTATTGGTTAAGCTTGTCATCTGGTAATTTCATGCACGTATGCAATGAATTCTGCTTCCTCCTCCTCCCTTTATCAGTCTCCCGTCCCTATCATCCTTCCTCATCCTTACCAGTCCATTTCTCAGATTCATGACTTTTGATTTGGTTTTGTGACACATTTAATTTAACCACCCATCAGTGTGGAAACTAGGTCGGCACACTGTTCATTGGAGTCATCAATGAGCACACAACTGAAGACAGTTTTTCCTCCTCTGCCTGATTACTGATTACTGGTGGGCCCATTCTTGTGCAGACCCAGTGCAAGCATGAGAGTTCCTAATTGCAATAGCAGTGTCATGCTCAGGAGATGACATTTCACAGTCCTTCTCTCTATCTTCCAACTCTCATACTCCTTCTGCTTCATCTACAATGTTCCCTAAGCCTTACAGAGCCTGATATAAATGCCTTGTTTAGGGCCAGGCACTCATCCATTACTTATTCTCAGGACCACGTGCAGCCATGAATCTCTATATTTATCACTGCACACTGGAACAACTTGATAGATACCCCCTATCCCCGCAAATGCTTTACTGGAGTTACATGGTTCAGTCATCCAAGGTATAGTTAAGAGTGTGCTAATCCCTTCCTCAGGACTGAGAGTAGTATGTGTCTATGAGTATAAACAAATATTTAAAAGGCAGCTTGATGCTATGTCAATTTTGAAACAACAGTATCCAGTGTATTCAGTCCCCCCCCCCCATGAGCTCCTTTGTCATGGTTTCTTTTCTCTAGGTTTACAGTAACAGTCATGGGCTCCCTCTTGTAGAGTGGGTCTCAAATCCAATCACAGTTGGTGGGAGTGTAAACTGGTGAACCCAGCAATGAATATGGATGAGCAAGCTTATTTGTAGTAGGGTACTCATTTTGGAAATCACTGTGAAGATTTCTCAACAAGCTAGAGGTATAACTGTCATGTGATCCATCTAATCTACTCCTGGGCATGTACCCAAAAGAAGGACTCTATATCTTACTATAGGGCTACTTGCTCATTCATATTCATTGCTGAGTATTCACAAAAGCTAGGAAATGAAATCAGCCTAGAAGTCCATCAGTTTATGGATGGGCAATGAAAATCTGTCACATCTACACAAAGGAATTTTATTCAGCTGTAAAAAAAATGAAATTTTAAAAATTTCACGTAGATAGATAAAACTAGAAAAAAATATACCAAGTGAGGTAACCCAGACGCAGAAAATCAAATGTTACGCGTTTTCCCTCAGGAAGGTCCTAGCTTTGAATCTATAGCTTTGTGGGTACAACTTGGTTGCCCAGTAGAGACAGATGATGACCCTATTGTTGAAGATGACACACCTTGAATGCATGACATAGAGAAACTAAGCTGAACTGAGCTAGCTTTCAGAGTCCTAGAAGGTACTATGTAGGCTGCTGGGAGATGAAAAGGCATTATGGTCTGACACAGCTGTGAATCCTATAATCTGTGAGATAAAGAGGCTGGGCAAAATGTGCCCGCTTGTGCAATAGTGATAGTACTTTTATAGGAGTAAAACATATTTTTGCAAGGATGAACACTCTAGTATACTAATGCTAGATACACAGGTGTAACTGATGAGTAAACAACCCATATCTATGCAGAAGTGTGACCAGGGCGCCAGTGCATGTCCTGGAGTCTACAGGCCAATGAGCTTGGAGCTCTGATGTCCAAGACAGCAAGAACAACTCTGTTCCTACTCTCAGGGGGATGTCAATCCGACTTCAGTCTTTGTTTTGTCTGTGTCCCAGCAGACTGAATGATTCCTTCCCAATCTTATTAAGATTATTCTCCATCTAGCCCGCACAAATTTCCTCTGGCAACACCCTAACAGACACACCCAAAAATGCTTTACTAGGATTCTGTGATTCAACCATCCTAGGTACAGCTAAGCACATGCTAATCACGTCCTCAGATTTGGCTTTCTATCCCTATAACCTGGCTTTTATTCCCCACTGAGAATTGCAGCTTCCAGGATGCCGACATTTGGAATTTTAATCCTTTGGAATTATGATTTTGGAGATTTCTGACATTAGGGTGTTTGGTCTTTTGAAATTTCAGCATTTGAGATTTTGTCTTTTTGGTTTTTCATCAGCACTGCCTTATTCCAACAAAAGTCTCCCTCAATAATTGCTTAAATATTTCCAGGCTTAACTTGTGGCTATGAGTCAATATTTTGCTCTTGATTTGTTCCTTATATTTCGTAACTTATCACAGCAGTGAATCCAGTTCTCTGGTTTCTCCAACCTCAGATGCTCAATTGTCAAAAGAGTAAGACAAGAAAACTTGATGTATGTATATCCACCAGTAACATTAAGAAGTTCAAGAAGAACAGAGGGCCAGAGAAAGACCAAGATGGTGCTCAGAATTCCCCAAGTCTACAGGTCTCTGATCTGATTCCAGAGGACTTTAAAGTAGTCTAGAGTTTGCCAGAGTTAGAGGTGGGTATTTGAATGAGAAGAAACTCAGATGGTTCATAAAGAGATATGGACCTTGTGTACCAGAGGTTATAGCTGGAAAGCATCTAGAAAGTAGGCGATTAAGCCAGGTCACTTGACTTGCTCAGGTTGAAGATACACAGGAGCTGATGGAGTGACAAAGCTTGATATTATGTTCTCGTTGGGATTTTAGAGTTGCAGAGTTTAGAGGAACAGAAGGAGGAAGGGAAGATGGGATGGGAAGCTTTTAAAGTTATTCTAACTCTCACTGTGCTCTGTTCTACATAGTAAGCACAAAGGGAGGCTTGGGCAACCCAGACCTTAAATTCTCAAAAGGAAAAGTTCCATAGTGTCAAGACCCTCCTTTTCTGATTTTTGAGCCTCATGGGCAACTTTCCTCAGTACTTCAGGTTCCTTGAGCATCACATAAAGATACCCCATGGCTCTTTCCTTCTGAAGACAGGCATGCTTATGACCAGCCTGAGACCTTATAAAAACCTGTGAATTCCTCCCGTAGAAATGAGTGACCTGGGTCTTTTTTATTTCTTCCTTCTGTCTTTTGAAATGAAGAACAGTTGCTAGATATCATTTCTTCTTCCTCCTCCTCGTCCTCCTCCTCTTTCTTCTCTTCTCATTTTTGATTGCACTCCCTTGACACTTTAGTCTAGATCACTGGTTGACTTGCCCTAAGTAACTCTGTTGCATTAACTATATCTATATAAGAGGCTGAAGTTGTAGGGCATGTGAGATTCATCTGTTCACCTTCTGGCTACCTTTTCTTGGTATAATCCTTGCCAGGCATGACTACCATGGAATCTTTCTTCTTTGGAGCTATACTTAGTTACTGCCAGAACACTTGAGTTGCTAGTAATATCCTCCAATACACAGACTCCAAGGGGAACCATAACTGGCTTCCATTTGGCACAGCTCTGAATTAGTGCTGAGCTAGTGGATTCAGGTCAGAAGATAAGAGCTGGAGCTCCAGGCGCAGAGGTGTGGATATTTGGCTGAGCGTAAAAGAGATGAGGTTAAAAAAGATAAGAGCTGTATATTGGTTACACATCGCTGTGCCCTCTGGAGTGCCCGCCCACTCAGGAAACAATCTGTGCTCTCAGCCTCTGCTGTCAGTGCTGCTGGAACTTTTGTGGCTCCCTTCCCTGGAGGCTGAGCCTGGTGCTTCCCTGAATTCCTCTCAAATGGAGACTTCTGTGCTTTTAGATTTCTACCTACTCCTATTTGGCACTTTTCCTCATTTGAGGTTTTATTATTCTCTTTCTCTTTTAATTCTCCAATTGACACTTACTTTGCTATTCCTGTTATTTTTTTGAGACAGAGTTTCATGTAGTCTAAGATGGCCTCAAATTCTTCATGTAGCCAAGGATGGCCTTGAACTCTTGATCCTCCTGCCTCTGCTCCTGGGGTTTGGGATTACAGGTGTACAGCATAATGCCTAGCTCCCAGTTTGCACATCATATCTATGTATTAAATTATTATACATCCTCCACAAATATGTGTAACTATTGTGTGTCAATTAAAAATTAAAATTAAGGGAACAATTATTGTATGTGTGTGTGTGTATGTGGTATCTGTGTGGGGGATATGTTGTATGTATATGGTGTGTCTATGGTGTGTGTGGTGTGTGGTGTATGTAGTGTGTGGTGTATGTGGTATGTGCGTATGTGTGCATGTTTGCATATACTGTAGCTCAGGTGAGATTTAGGACTTCTTCATTCTTTATCTGCTCAGCAGTCTCCTCTCCTCCAATTCATGCCTATTACTAAATACTTTAATGCTCAGTCAGATTATTGTCCCACTTTCTACTTCTTTTGAAAAAATATTTTATTTATTATTGTAATTTTATATGTATGAGTGCATTGCCTACATGTGTAAGTGTACCCATGTTGTACAGTGCCCTCAGAGGCCAGAGAGGCATCATTAGATCCCTAGAACTGGAGTTATGGATGACTGTTTGCCACCATGCGTGTGCTGGGAATCAAACCTGGGTACTGTGCAAGAGCAACTAGTGCTCTTAACCACTGAGCCATCTCTTCAACCCTGTGTTGGAGAGTACGTCTACACAAGTCATTGTTTTCTCCCAAGAACTCACTCAACATGCAGTCTTTTTGTGTCTAGGCCTCCTCATCTCTGCCAACATGTGTTTCCATCATTTTCAGCTGTCTCTTTATGTCTGTTATCACTCATTATTTTACTTGTCATGATTGGCACCATTTCCTATCCTTTCCGCTCACTTCTTTCTGAACCCCTATTGCAATAATTCATCCGTATAACAGGAAACTCTAATTATTGAAACCACCTATTTTTAAAATTTTTTATTCTTTGAAAATTTCATAGCTGTATACATTGCATGCAATATCTGTCACCTACTTCCTTCCTCAGACTCCCCCTGACTCTTCTACCCAATGCATCTTTTCATCTTCAAGCATTTTTTTAATGTAGCCTCCTGACTCCAATCAGTGCTGCCCATATGCGAATCGCTGTGGGGGTTATCACTGGGGCATGGGCAACCTGCCAGCACCTACTCCTCGAAGAAAAGAAAAATGAATCTCTCTCCTGTGACTGCCATCAACTTTCAATAGCGCCTCAGTTAGGGGTGGAGTCTCCTGAGTGACCTTTTGACTGACTTGCTCTTGTATAGATCCTGTGCAAGTAACCATGGTTGCTATGAGTTCACGTGTGCAATAGCCAGGTCATGTCCAAGGGACAGTATTTTACAGCACTCCTTTCCAATCTCTGGCTCTTATAGTTTTTTGTTTCCTCTTGCTCAAGCCTTAACAGGGGGCTCGATATAGGTGTTCTGTCTATTGCTGAGATCTCACAGTCAGTTATTCTCAGCACTTTGAACAGCTATGAGTCTCAGCATTAACCTTTACTCATTGCAATAAGAATCTTCTCTGATCAAGATAGAGAGCAGCACAAATCTATGGATAAAAACAAATGTGTAAAAGGCAGTTTGGGGCCTGAGCGATGGCGCTCAGTGGTTAAGAACACTGGAAGCTCTTGCAGAAGACCTGGATTTGATTCCAAATACCCACATGGCAGCTAACAACTATCCATAACACCAGTTCCAGGGAATGATCTCTGTGGCATTGCACGACGCAGGTACGCTTATACACATGCAGCCCATATACTTATACACATAAAATAAAAATAATAAATAAAATATTTTTAAAGACAATTTGACAACATGAACATTTAGCATATACATATCAAAAGCACCCCCTGCGGGCCTATGACTTACTTAGCTTTGGTTTTTTGACCATGTTTGTAAGTCCAAGCATGAATTCCCTCCTATAGAGCAGGCCTCAGATCCAATCAAGAGCACAGTCTAGTCTCCATTATGTGTGTGTGTGTGTGTGTGTGTGTGTGTGTGTGTATGTGTGTGTAACTTATTTAGCCAGTTCTTTAGTAAGTGCCATCTTAAGAAAAGAAAAAGCAAAGAACACTGCTCTGCACCTTCTTCCCAGCCCTTCACCCAGTTTCTTCCCAGTTCCATGTTGCTCACTCTTCCCAAACTCTTCAAGTGTGGTTTTCTAGGTTTCTAAACTCAATGACTTTCTCTCACTTGTTCTCACTTGACTTCTGAACACCATCTCACACAGTTGGTCACTTTTCCCACTTTTTCCCCCTCCAAATACCATGTAATCATGGTTATGTGTCTTCAACTTTACACTTTTTCTGGATGGTTCTTTACTTACTGCAAACTCTTTGGGCCAACTTGTCTATCTACTTATTGTCTGTAGGTGAAGGCCTAACTTTTCAATTTCAGTGGTCTTCATATTTATATTTAAAGAAACCTCTTTGAATCCCACATTTAACCGCCTCTTTGACATTTTTATTAAATGTGCAATAGGAATCTAACCTAGGTTCAAATCCAAGCTCTTTATTTTTTAAAATAAAATTATATGCTTTTAGTACACAGGTACACAAAAGAGAAATCACTCTCTTTTTGATACTTCCCAGCAGAAAACATGAACAAACCCAAGGTGTATGTGGGGAGAGGGGGACATGTCCTACCACCAAGTTAGTGGCTGAAACGGTTCCGTTTCATAGTCACTGTCAGGAGAGGGTAGATTGAAGGGTCAGACAGACTGCTGACCTGACGAGTGTACACCTAACCAAAGGTGTGCTCGATGCCTTAAAGTGGCAGCACTGGCCCTGAGTGTCTACTCTTCTTCAAGAACAAGGATGCCTTAGCCTTTCCTGAACAAGTTTCTCCATTCTTGTCAGTGAAGGTCAAGATGATGGTGGCAAGGTGCCCTGGTGGTCAAGAGTTAAATATCTTTGTCATCACAGTATGCTTCTCAGGGACCAGATCCAGATCCCTAGAGACCTGTGAGACTTCCCACCATTGTCTGCAGCATCATAGGGACATGGGTAAAGGTCAACAAACAGCTCTTGGGTGGTGATCATTCTGCAGAGCCCTCTGGTGATGTCAGGAAGGTTTCTCGAAAGATGATCTTACAGATCTTAGCACCAATAGGTTAGGTCTGGGGTTTCTGCTCCCCAGATTTCTGTGCTTGGTGTCTCCCCTCAGTCTATTCATTCTCCATTCACTGGGAACAAGATCATGCCCTGGATGAACTCTGTTTGGAGGGCAATGATATAAATTCCCACTGCTCTTAGAAGCTTCATTCCTTTGCCCTTCATTAAGGCCATGAGATTTGTATCAGACTCATTTTGGCAAGGCTCACACTAATTTCCTCTTTATTCACAATGTCTAGATGTCTTTTTAGTGTACTCCTGACTTAGAGATTCTTGTCCAGGTTAGTTTCATGATTCATTCACAAAGAAGGCAAATTTGCCATTTCAATTATTAATGGGTGCCTCTCTAGCAAGCTTATCCACTTCCGCCATCTCACAGTTCTCCTCCTCGTTTTCAGCCAAACTGTCACCAAATTTCTACCTTTTTAGGGACCAACTTGAAGCATCTCTCTTTGGTTCAATTGTTGACATTGACAGCATCCGCTCAGTCCTCAGTGAGCCAGCATGAGTGCCCTCCACCTGCTTGGCCATCAGCTAGTCAGTCTAAGCAGACTCAGCTTTAAGACTACCCCATCCCAGCTCCCTGGAAGCTTTTGGAAACTACCAGGAATGATCCTATCACCTCCTGGCTTGTTTTTTCCTTCACACTACCTACTACCTTCCAAATCAGACATTCCCACCTTAAATAAGCTGCCCCTCCCACAGACTTCTCACCTCAGTGCCTAGCATCACCATATGCCATCTTTAAGTTTAGGTATCCAGCTGGATTCTTCTCTTGGTGTTATCCAGTCTGTATCCAAGCCCTCTTACTTTAGTCTGTAATGTATTCAAGCCTTGTTCCATCTCTTGATCATCTTATGACTCACTGCATCAAACTAATGTTCGCCTTCCCTTGGATTGTCCCAGTATAGAACTTTCTGCTTCAGCTCTTGCCCTCTCTAGTGATTCTTCTCAAGTAGTCAAAATTATCTCTTTCAAATGTTAATTAGATCGTGTATGTAAGATAGATCACACTCCTGATCTACATATTCTTACATGTTCTCTCAGCTCAACACAAAATAGTCATTATTATATGAAGGATGAAACACTGTATTATTGAATATCACTTTGAATTCTATTAATACCAACAATAAGTACATGCTAATACTTTTTATTTAAATTTTGCAAATTCTACGTAATATATTTTGATGGTATTTAGATCTCCTCAGGCCTATAGAGTCAAATTTATGTTCCCAAATTCCCTTTGGTGTGAGTTCATCCACTGGAATCTGGGTAACCTACTAAGAGTCTCACTCTTAAGACAGACTGACTCTTCCCCTCCCAGCAGCCATATGCTGTCAATAGTTCTCCAGGTAGCGATGAGATTTCTTACCAACCTCCCCACATTTATACTGGGATTTTGTCTGGCTTGAGTTTACATAAGACTTATTCATGCTGTCATCATCACTGTGAGTTCATAAGAGTAACTTCCCAGCTATCAGGAAATCTCTGTTTCCTTGTGGTCATCGACCACCTTTGGCTCTTACAGTTTTCCACCCCTCTTCTGCAATGGTACCTGATGTTTGGGAAGTAGAAGTTTGATATAGCCTTTTTTAGCCTTTAGAAGAAAATTACTCTCCTTCTAATCATCCAAAAGGATCACACAAAACTGGCCAGGGCCTCTTACTGCTCTTACTCAGCCCTGTCCAGTCCCAGACACAGTGATCTTTTTTATTATTATTATTTCTTCAACTGACTAGCCCTGAAATCTGGACAGCTTTTCTTTTCATATGAACATTACATCCTTTGCATGCTTTAAATCCTGGCTCTAGTAACTCCTCCTGAAAGAGCTTCTCCCTCTCAATCTGCAGGCGTGTGAAGCCTTCCAGTCCACCATCATTGAGTAATTGATTTACTTTGTATTTCTGTCTTCCCCACTGGAACACTAGCTCTAAGAGGGCAGGTTTTATCTAACATCCACCCCTGACAGTGCCTGAGATCTCAATAATACTTAGAAACTGAAATATTTACTAAATAAAATTACTAAAAAGAGTTTTATTAAATATTCTGATTGTTACAAAAACCTTGTAGATATTACAGATTTATAATTTTTCATCCCATTTGTAATTTTTTTAAGGATCAAAATACATTCATTAGTTGTTCAATTCTATTGAATTTGTTCTCTTCAAAGCCACTGCCACCAACTCTCTTGTTTGTCTCCTCCTCTTCTGCCTTCTTATTTTTGGTGGTGGTGGGGGGTAAGTAAGCCCTAAATTTCAGTTGTAAGTAAGCTCATACAGATTTTTCTTAAAGTTTTAAAGATCTTTACACTTATTTGGCTTAATTATTTTTGCATACTCAGATGAAATAAAGCATTAAATAAAATTCCACTATGTTCCATATTATTCTTCCAGAACAAAACTAACAAAACCTCTCAGGTTTATATAGTAAATTTTAATAAATTACTTTTTAAAGAATTTCATTATTGATGACATTATTTACATAACTCCACACACCCTTCTTCCATGTCCCTCCAGTCCTTCTCAGTTTTATGACCTCTTCTTTAGTGATTATTGCTTTCTTTAAATGTTTTATCTATTTTATTGTATGAGTGTTTTGTCTGCATGTATGTAAGTGCACTCATGTCATGCAGTGTCTGTGGAGATTAGAAGGGGGTGCTGGACCGTCTAGTACTGGAGTTATAGACAGTTGTTAGCTGTCATGTGGATGCTGGGAGTGGAACCCAGGTCCTCTGCAAGAGCAGCCAGTGCTCTTAATTACTGAGCCATCTCTCCAGCCCTTTTAAAGGTATTACTGTTGTACACACACACACACACACACACGCACATTCTATTGAGTCATCCCTTTGAAGGATTGAACTGCTGACAGTTTCAAAACCCGAGTTTGTGATGTGGCACACAGAAAGCTGCAGTTTGCCTTCTGGTAGCCATTGTGGCCTCATGTTACAGTCAATTTCTAACCTGATTTAAGGAGCAATTCCTCTTTCGTGATGATCATGGCCAAATTACCATTTCAATACACTTTATCCCATGCATTCCCATTAAATGTGGTGTGCGTGTCCTCACCCCCAGTCACTCCTAAGGCAGCCATGGGTATGTGTTAGGGTTCAGATAAATGCATCCTCCCTTTCTTCATTGTTTACTGTTTATTTTACCAACTTCTCACTGTCTGCCTGGCACATATGCAGCCTCCAAGGATTGCAGACTCTTATTTGTATGCAGGATACCACAACTCTATATTATAGGGGCAGGGCTATGGCGTCTATAAATTATGAAATCGCCTGGAAAGCCTGATTGCCTGTTAGTGAATGTGAGCTTCCTGAACATTAATCCACACTAGGCTGCAGTCACCAAAGTCCTGGCGCCAGGCCAATCAGCAGCACTGGATCACTTTTCAAGTCAGGTTCACTGAGTTTGACAAGTGTGGAAGGTAGATCACAGAGCCGCCGACACGGCCATGGTAGGATGCAGCAGACAGGGGTGACTTTAGTCTGAAGAAACTCGAGAAAGACTCAGCAGAGTATCTTCAAGTAGACCCTGACAAATGAGAACAGCAGCACAGGCCAGATCTTTCTGGCATGGAACACAGATAGAGTGGCAGAGACGTTCTGAAAGGGAAGCAATAGATACAGCAGTTCCTGGCCTAGAAAGCGTAAGATTCTGGGAGACAGAAATTGGCTGACTAAGGACATGAGTACTGTGCACATCAGACCCGAGGGCAATATATGCTTGCAGGAATATGTACACATGGTTAAACAGATGCACCTGACAGGAGGAAGGCCAGCTTCTGTCTACAGTTAACCCATGTGTCAGGTGGTAGTATTATTTTTGAGGTCCTTCATAAATCTTAGGCTTATGTTTGAAATTTGCTATAAACATAATGCATGGCCATTGTTTAAAATAAATCTAGTTGTCTTGAAATGCATAAAGACTTATAATCAAATATACAACCCACATTACTACCTGCTTGACAACTCTATATGTTGTCATATATGTTTATGTTGACACCATAAACTAAAGGTGTCATGGAGTTTTCTCAGACCTTCTCTGAAGCATTCTTCAAAGGCCCTTTTGTTCTTTTACTCTAAGAAAAATGACACGAGGGACTGGAGAGATGGCTCAGTGGTTAAGAGTACTGGTTGCTCTTGCAGAGGACCTGGGTTCCATTCCCAGCACCCACATAGTGACTAACAATCATCTCTAACTTCAGTTCCAGGGAACCTGAGGCCCTGTTCTGACACCTGTGGGCACCATATGACACAGGTACATTTATACACATCCAAGCAATACACTCATACATGTAAAAATAAAAAATACCATATAAAATATTTAATAGACAAAAAGAAAACCAAAAAAAGATAAAGGGCTCATGAGATGGCTCAGTTGGTAAAGGTACTTGCTGCCAAGATTGACAACCTGAGTTTGATCTCTAGGACTCACATGATGAAATGAGAAAACTGACTTCTAAAAGTTATCTTCTGACTTCCACGTGACCTCCCCTCCAAATAAATAAAGGTAATACATAAATTTTTAAGAAAAGAAAAATGGCATAAGTGAGGGGGGCAGGGATGGGGGAGAACACTGTCCACTCACCAGGAACAAAAGATTCTTCTTACAGCATGATTTCCTTTCCAAAAGGCATCCCGTGACTCTCCTCAGGGCTTGCGGAACCTCCACTCTCCACCCTTAGCTGAATCTATGCTGAGATCTTCCATCCAGGAAGTCCGCCGTTCCCCTTATTGACTCTCTCTTAGGCTTTACCCACAATACTGTTGTGCCTGGCACATCACACACACACACACACCACGCTGCTATGTGACCAGCCATCATCCCTCCTCACTCCACTCGGTCTTCTCACTCTCCAGTGCCCACCTCACACTCTACTTCTTTATGAAGCATCCCAACCCTTCTAGCCAAGAAGCTCTCTCCTTCCCCAAAGGTGCATGGAGCCATATGTTTTTGCGCTTATCATTTTCTAATTATTTTAAGAGTGCTAATGAATCCTATCACTTTCCACTAGGGAAAAATCTCCCTAGCCTGGGATGCTAGTCATAAGGGTTCTTTTGGTCCCATAGACGGTGACATCACATTGAACATTTGAAAAACTCTGAACAAATGATCCAACATAGAGGAACTTTACTTTTTAGTTAAGTACTTTTACTTTGCTCGCCACTATTTGGTATACAGGGCTGACTTCTCTTTTTCTCTTTTTGGTTTTGTTTTATGATCCTATAATCATTTCCTTTTATATGGATATTAAAATAGAGGTAGAATTACCTTCAGGGCTCGGTAGCTAATAACACTAGCTGAGTAACCACACCTTTCCTTTCAAATTTAAGAATTATTTTTTGAATGTAGCTTGGGAATTTGGAAAGACACTCTTACTTCCTGCCTCGTCACCCGCCCCCCCCCCCGCCGAAAAAAGCAACCCTAGCCCTTAGAGGTATAGTAGGTAATTAAGTCCTATGGAAAGTTTAAGGTCCCCTTGATATTCACATTAAGCATTTAGCATTCTTTTTCTCATTTAGAGTAGAAAAAAATTTCCAAGAAAAGGGTAAATCTACTGGTGTATGGCAGATGGAGGTCAAGCTCTTACATAGATTTTTCAGCATTAAGGCAGAACAAATGGACTGCAAGATTACAAAGAAAACAAATTCAGAGCAGTAACCTTTCGAGAACTGCCAAATTGCTGGAGAGATGAAAATGGGGCTGCATTTGAGAAATTATGCAGTGTTGTGCTTGCTGGAGAAATGTACAGCACAGAGGGGTCTACATGTTTTCTTTCCAAAGTCTATTTTTAATATTCACAGTGACACCAACCGAAGCAAATCTGACTGTATGTAGAACACCCAGTAAATGGTAAATGGTGGTGGTGGAGACAAGGTGGGGGAGGCTGATGGAAATAGAGACTCTGGTGAACCAAGAATATTTTTGAAATATCAAACAGACACATTCAGCCTGGATGCTGAAGATCACTAAGCGGGGTGAGAAGAAAGTGGAAAATTTGCCCAGAAAAAGTCTGAGAGAAATCACAGCAAATGGCAGGCTGGCTTCTCAGTAGTGTAAAAGAAGCGAATATATCAAAGAAAATGTCTCTCTGCATATCATAAAAACAGCAAAATTTCCAGCATATGCTGCTATTTTGCTTCTTCATTTGGCAGGCCATTTGTGGCTGGTTATGGGTGGGGTTGTTTTCGCATGTGTGTTTCAGCCAAGTATGATGAATGCTCAGACTATTTTTCCTGACCTTACATGCATTTACTTAGCTTTCTGTCCTTCCTTGTCTTAGCCTGGTGTTTGTATCAGATGGGGTTCCCAGCAACTCCATACAGGGTCATATTGGAGATGTATAGTCTAATTCCATTTAGATGAAACAGATCCATTTATGAAATGCATTCCTTTGTTGCCTTCATTTGTTTTCATACACAAGAGAGCAAGCCAACAACAATGTAAGTAACATAAGATTAATAAAGGCCAAATAACAGATTAGTAAAGTTCATACATCTATCAGTTTTCCTAGGCTTTGAAATGTGTGTGTGTGTGTGTGTGTGTGTGTGTGTGTGTCTGTGAGTTTTTTTCATGGTTCTATGAGTCTTATTATCTTAGAGATCAGTTTTATTTTCAGATTCATTTTCCCCACTCATTTATCTCTGCATATGCATAAAGTTCTTGCACTTCTTATTTTAAAACCTATTTGAAGTTCGATGTTCTTAACAGACCATACCTGGTTTAGTTGTCTTTCTTTTATATTAATTGAGTTATTATAGAATTTTCAATGTTGTATACACCAATGATACAGACACGATTTTTTTTTTCCGGTTTTGGTTTCAGTTGTTGTTTTGAGACAGGGTTTCCCTGTAGCCCCATGTGTCCTGAAATTTGCTATATAGAAAAGGCTGGCCTCAGTCTCCCAAAAATCTGCCTGCTTCTGACTCCCAAGTGCTGGGATTAAAGGCGTGTGCCACCAGGGCCAGCAATACAAAATGTTTATGTCCTTTCTTTCTTTTCAGGTTATTTTCTTTGAGCTATTTTCCCCAGATTGGAATTCCTACATGAAAGGGAAATCAACAAGGATTCACAAGCTCTCATATCTGACTTTCAGAGCTCCCCAGAAAGCTTCGTGACTTGTCCTGCCAACAGCCATTGAAAGCGTGTCTACCCTCCCTCATCACCTACAAAATCGGCTCTGTCTCATTTATTCATTTTTGTTGATTTGAGAAAATCATTGAATAAATTTTTATTCATGTTCCTCTAATTCCACAAATGCTGACATTGTTTTGTATTTATTGAATTTGATTTTTCTGCAGTAACTCACTTCTTTTGAAGGTTTATCAACTTATATTCATATGATTTTTTGCCATTTTTTATAATAGAAACAAAAGAGTATAAAGATTAAAGAATGACTCCGGAGCCAAACTCCGAGATTACAACTCAGTCTCTGCAATTTATGAGGAAGTAAATGTGGTCTAGGAAAATCATTCAGTCACTCTGTACCTCACTTTTCTTCTCTGTATTATGGCAATAATAGTCTATTGCATAGAATTTTTGTGAGGAATAAGTGGATGAATTTATATAAATTGCTTAAAACTGACTGCATTTAATAATCTGAGTATTGGTTTATTATAAGTTCTTGATTTCAAGTTTACGACTACTTTTCTATTCTGTGGTTTTCTTTTATTATTTATTTTACAATACATATTTGAGTGCATTGATATATCTAGTAGGCATTTTATTGGTAAGAAAAATGCAACCTTATAACAGCCTTTTAACTGTTTAGAATTTATTGATTTTTATGGTATTATAGTATGGATTGAAAGAGAGATAGCATTACAAATATTTAACAATCACTTCACAAATTAATTAAAAATAGTTAATAACTGGCAGGGATCAAAACAACAGAATAAGCTGGGCGTGGTAGCATAAGCCTTTAATATCTGCATAAGGGAGGTAGAGTCAGGTGGATCTCTGTGAGATGGAGGCCAGCCTGTTATATTCACACAATATAGTGAATTCCAGGCCAGCTGGGGCTACATCAAGACCCTATCTCAAAGAAAACAACAACAACAAATCCCAGAACTCATAATCTGAATAGACCCAACAGGTCAGAGTGTGGAAGTTATCAGTAAGATTGCATTGGTTACATCAAAGAAATCCAAATCACCTCAGCCCAGTCAGAATGCTATTAAAATGACCCAAGTATTCCACTCTTGGTTGTATACCCAAAGGGCTTTAAGTCACCATACCACAAAAATACCACCTGCACGTTCATGCTGTGATACTATCCACAAAGCTGAGCTATGTAACTGGCCTAGGTGTCTGTCAGAAGATGATAGGATAAAGAAAAGCCAGTCTGGGGGTCAGGGAGATGGCTTACTGGCTAAGAGTGGTTGCTCTGAATGCATAAAGACCTGAGTTCAAATGTGTATATATATATATATATATATATATGAATGTTTATGTATCTATGAATTATGTATCTATACAAATGACTAGAATAATAAATTAGAGAAAACCTGAAATATTTCTCCTTCTGGGGTTGGCTCATTTCACTTAATATGATGATTTCCAGCTACTTTAATTTTCCAGGAAATGACATCATATCATTCTTCTTTATGACCAGATGAAACTTCATTGTGTACATATACATTTTCTTTCTTTTCTTTGTGGATGTGGTGGTGGTGTGTGTGTGTGTGTGTACACATGCATGCTTGCACACATGTTTGGTGATGGTGGTTTAAATGAATGTTTCCCATGGACTTCAATTATTTAAATACTTTGTCCCCAGTTGGTGGCATTTTATGCAGAGGTGCAGGAGGTTCTTCCTTGCAGGAGGCAGCAAGTCACTGGGGCATACTTACCCACTTCTATTTTGTCTGCCCAAAGATGTGAGAACTCAGCTCTAGGCCCCCCCCCCCAGTAGAAAGTTCTGGAGAAGAAGGGTAGAGGTGGGGAGAATATAGTGAAGATATATGAAGCCCAACACTATGTACAATAAATTGATATTAACAAAGAAATTTAGAAAAAAAACGAACAACATCAAATGCTGACAGGGTTGTGGGGAGCAGAGGGATCTCTTTTACATTGCCAGTGGGAGCATAAACTGGTATTGGCATTATTGGAATCTGTATGAAGTTTCCATTCTGGAAAAAATTAAAGTTGAACAGTCATATGATCCAGCTATACCACTCCTGGATAGATACCCAAATTATTTTCAATATTATCATTATCACTATGTGTGTGTGTGTGTGTGTGTGTGTGTACATGATATGTGGGTGTGAGCATGTGGAAGTCAGAGGACAACTTTGTGGAGTTGTTTTTCTCTGTCTACCTTTATGTGGATTCTGAAAATCGGACTCAGGTTGCCAGACTTGTGTGGTAGGTACCTCTACCTGTTGAACCACCTTGTCAGCCCTTCCTAACATATGTATATCAATCTCTAGACAATAGAACGTGAGCCACACTATTAAGAAGGGATACCCTGACATGATGGCTGAGTACAAGCTGGGCGAGATCAGACACAGGAAAAAGTCACCTTGATTCAGCTCAAGCAGAAAGCAACTGCTTCAGGACTTAGTAAGAACAAATCAGTGGGGTTAACATATTATTTTTAAATTATCATTATTAATATTGTATTTGTGTGTGTGTGTGTGTGTGTGACTATGTATGTGGATGCCAGAAGAGATTCCATAGAACTAGAGTTGCAGGTAATGCTGAGCTGCCATGTGGGTTCTGGGAGCTGAACTTGGGTCCCTTTGCAGGAATAGTAAGTGCTCTTAACTGCTGAACTATCTCCCCAGTCCTGGCATTAACACATTTTAAGCAACACATCTGTCAGCATCTGGGATCCTCAACCTGTGTAGAAAATAAATCTAGAAAAGGAATGAAAGAAGCAACATCTTTGGAGTCTCTGTTGGTCATCTCGGAGGTATGTCCTAACTGTCGGTGTGCAAGCACATTATCCCCAGAGAGCAGGGAGGGTGTGTAAAAACAGGGTGAGCTTGGTTTAGATCCCAGTGTTACCATTTACTAGAGGATTCGGGCAAATTATCTGATTCATTTGGCTTTGTTTTCTTGCCTATAAGATGAGATGACAAAAATGTCACTGATCTCCTAGATTAGGAAATTAAGTTAATATGTAAAAACACTTAGAAAACAGCCTAACATGTAAGGACCAGAAATTGAAAACAAGGCAAGCCTTCAGAGCACTCCCAGTACATAGCAAGTATTCAATAAATGCCAGCTATGACTGCTTGATGTCATTAATCACAAATACCACTCTGGTCTGATGATAAAGTGGTGAATACGTCCTTCTAATTACCAAGCATCTTCCTTTGTAGATTTGCCTAAGGGAACAAGAGAGATGATGTAAGAAAATGACTATCCTGTTCAAGAAAGTAGTTTAATCCTTCAACAGAATCTTCTGGTGTATACATCTTGTTCTTGAGTTTGATTAGTGTGTGACTCTTTCTGAGGAAATAGGGAGCTCTGCTTTAAACACTGACCTAAGTAAAGGCGAATCCATTAAGACATACCACCCATGCGCAGGCTTTGCACCAGATGACAGGTAGACTAAAGGAAGTCACAGCCATGTCTTGCAGGAACTTACTAGTGAAATGAAACCTGTTGAGTTGGCCCAGGAAAATTCTTACTGAGACCAAAGCAGGTCAGTTGATTTTTTTTTTAGCCCATGAATCCTGTAGGTTATACAACTTGCAGATGACAAAAGGCCTAGGCTGTAGAATAATAAATTTGAATCCAAGAATCAGATAAACACAAAGTGACATGCAGCCTAAGTGTCTTCCTGTTAGCATTAATTGCTTCTCAATGAACAGCTTATTCCAGCAAAGATATTGTATTTCTACAATACACATTACCTTTTGTTCTTTTGATACTATTTAAATAATTTATTTTGTATATTATCTATTTTATTCACCAAGTGGCAATAATTTGACAAGCCTGGCAGCATGAATATCCAACAAACACCACATGGGTGGCAAGGGTCCTCCAAAAGTCACAGAGTCTGCTGGAGACTTGCTAGAAAAGTGAGGAATCCTTCACTGCGACTCTTGCTGGGAACACCCACTGGGCAGGTATTTCTCATGATCTCATTAGTTTAAAATTTAATAAATTTTCAGAATTCATTGCTTTCACCAGCACTCCCATTAGAAAGGAGATATTTCCCCTCCAAAAAAAAAATAAAAAATAAAAAAACAAAAACAAAACACACACACACAAAAAACAACTCTCCTCTTTCTCTAAGATACAGTTCTTTTTTTCAGAATGCTATTATTTGAACCCAAATGCCAGGACTATAACACCAGGGCTGAGTAAAGCTGCCGGATAAGCTCCAGGGAAAGTGTTGAATGTCAACTCGGATCCTCCAACATTGAGAAGGCACCCAGGTCTAGGTAATAAGAATCAGCTCGGGAAGGTAGCAATGCATCATGTTTCAAGGAGCCAAGGTGCTGTCCTCATCATAAGTACAGTAAGACCTGGCTTTCTTCCAACCCTTCAAAGGCAGCTGCGATCTTCCCCTCAGCCCTGAACTCTGTAAATCAGCCATAACTTCTTTTAAGAGATGTCTTGTAGGTTCTATCTTTATTTTGGTAAGTTATGCCTAGAAGAGGCTCTGAAGGGGCCATTCTAGTCGTGGTTTAGTTTTGATCTCAAAATATGGCTACTATATTTTAAGTCCTCTTGAGTCCATTCAGGAGGTCCCATGAATTCTGACTGACTGGATAGCCCAATCTGCAAGATATGGTACACCAATGACAAGGCTCCAAAGCTGTCTCACTGTAGATACATCTAAGGATGGAAGTAGCTGCTTTTCAACCAGGTCTTTAGACAGTGAGCCATGTCCTTGTGAGACAAGCATAAGTCAAATTACCCCATAAACTTGTTATACTGTGAATACGACAAAGTCTTGAGAGCACTTTCTAAAGCTGTCAAAATGCAGGAGTTAAAGTTAGAGGGTAATAAAAATAAGAAAACTTAATTGCTAACTCTCCTTTTCTTTCTAAGCCGCATATAGCAACATTCTATTTGTTCTTATGGGAAAGGAAGTCTGTCAGACATAAGGGCCCAAGCAAACAAGAAGCAGGACATGTTAATTGAAAGAATTATTGTAATTGAAGTTTGAGTACAAAATTACATCCTTTATAATTTCACACTTAAGTGAAGTGCATTCCTGCCCATGCTTGGAAAGACAGAATTTTCCTCATGTCTGACACATCAAATATCAATAACCCTGTGTGCAGCAACACAGAAGGCTGGACAAGTCTGAAAGCTTTTTTACTGTAGAAGCACAAAACTGGGGCAAGTACATTGTCATTCCATTATGTAAACATCTAGGTGTGGGATAATTGATCAACAGCCCTGAAAGTGCCATTGCAGATACAAAGCACACAAAAAGAAACATGCTGTTTCTAAAAACATTAAATATCTATGTTTCAGAGTTAAAATATTATGATCTAAAAATATTACCTCATAAAATAAACATTAATTTAGTGAATCCAGGCACAACCTGGAGTTTGCGTTTGTGACACACACAAAACAGTATGTCAGGCTAAGTACAGAAAGGACCTCGGTGCTTAATTATCTTTGCATCTTTCTTTAAAAGACACTAGTAAATGCAACTGAGACATTAAAGTTTTCAAATATCAGTACAAATTAGACAAATGATTCCAGAATGGGAGATAGTCCCAGGAGTCCTTGCTGACACATGCATGATCATGTAGCGTTTCCATCAGCCTAGACTATGTCTCCATGACAGGGAGGAGCTGTTCTCAGCTACCTCTGTGCTCTTCCTCAGTTTCTTCTATGACACATGGCTTCTTGAATTTATGGTTATTATGATATGGTTATCAGAATGTATCAAGGATGTACAGTTTCTTTGTGTCAAACTAAATAATCTTGAAGTCAGTGTCCTTTCAAGTACAGTTCTAAGCTACTTGGATAAAAATTCTTAGGACTTTTACAAAATTCCATGAAGTCAAACTCCTCCAATCTAAGAACAATACCTAGGTAGGTTCTTTTAAGTTGTCTGAGTGATTTTCCTATATACTAAATCTATTTTTAAGGTAATATTTTAATTTGGCCTTTGAAAATGTCATACATGAATACAATGTATTTTAATCATATCAACCCCCTACTCTCACTTTGCAGCTCCTCTAAGACCCCGTCACTGTCACCACCACCACCACCATATTTCTTCCCCTTCCTCCTTCTCCTCTTTCTCCTCTTCCTCGTCCTCCTCTTCTTCCTTCTCCTGCTCTTCTTCCTTCTGCTGCTCTTTGTAACCCACTAAATCCAATTAGTGCTGCCTGTGTGTACATTGGGTCATCAACAGGCAACCTACTGGAGCTATATCCCTGAAGAAAATTTTTCCCTCCCCGGCAGTCATCAATTGCCAATACTTCCTTAGCTAGAGATGGCGCCTCAAGAGTCTCTTTCTATCCTTCTTCCATAATGTTCCTTGAGCCTTGTGCGGAAGTGGTATGATACAGATCTCCCATTTATAGCTCAGCCTACCACACACACTTATTCTCTACACTTTGGCCAGTTGTTGCACACTAAGTCTTAAAGGAATTGACCCTGGAAGGAATTAATCTGAGACTTGGACTCAACTAACATTATGCAAATCAGCATTCTACACTCCTGGCTACACAATCAGAATCATTTTGCAGAAGTTTAAATCCAGAGCAGTCATGTCTGAACATCTTCAGAAAGCCCAATTTAGTTGGCCTAACTTAAGTTCAAGGTAGCAGTAATGTTTTAATATACCCCATGTTATTTGAATCAATAAACAGGACTGATGTTCAGAGCAACACTATTTATTATATTAATCAAAAGCTGGAAACAGTTTAGTGTCTACCAGTAAAATAGTGAATGAACAATACATAGTTTGTGCAACTAGTAAAATGTTATTCAACCACAAAAGGAGGAAATTTCTGGTATATGCTACAATATGGATGAACTTGAAAACATTAAGTTAAGTGAATAAACCATACACAAAAGGACAAAAATTGTATGATTACACTTACATGAAGTATCTGGAATAGGCATTTTCATAAGGATAAAATAGAAAGGAGGTAGCCAGGGCCTAGGGATGGGAAGATGTGAGATTATTGTATAATAGACAGTGGTGATGGTTATGCAACACTGTGAATATACTTAATGCCACTGAGATCTACACTGAAAAATAATTTAATTTATATACTTCATGCTATATATATTTTACTACAAAAAAAATCTTCAGAAAGGGCTGGAAAGATAGCTCAGTGGTTCAGAGTGCAGGCTGATGTTGTAGAGGACCTAAGTTCAGTTCCCAGCAGCCAAGTCACAACCACTTGTAACTCCAGCTGTAGGAGAAGATGATGCTTCTGACTTCCATGGGCACCTGCACTCATGTGCACAGACACACACATGCACACAATTTTAGATGTAAGATAAAATTTTAAATATATATGTATCTTTAGCAAAAGGCAAGTATAATCAGCCTACCCAGTTTCTTCTCTCATCACCTCCCATCTTTTGCTCTAGTCATAACTTTAAACCGAATTACATGCAATTCCCCAAACATATCATTTGGCTCCATATAATCATGTTTTTCCTACAGGCTGTTCTTCTTTTCTACAAGGTAGTCTCCCTTGCCAAACTCTCCTGGCAAGCTCTAGCTCATCCTTTAAGGCTGGAGTGTCAGTCCTGCCTTCACATTAGAATCCCCTGAGGAGCCCTTGAGATCTCAAGATGCCTATGACCCTCTCTAGGCAGTGAAATCAGACTAAGTCAGAGGTGAGAACTTAGCATCTGTCAACTTTTAAATGCTCCCTGGTGATCATAATGTGACACTACACCTGAGAACTACTTCTTTACTTGCTCTTGTGGTCGGCTGGTCAGCAACCCTCAGATCATCCTGGAGCTTCTTAGAAACCCAGAGTCTCAGGACTCACCCCATGGTGATTCCTGGATTAGTAGGTGATTGGCTTGTCCAAGGGAGTTTGAAAAACAGTCCTGAGTCTTCTCTCAGGTTCCTTCTCTGAACCATTGTAGTCAGTTTGATGCTTCTACATGATGACACATCTCTGTTCAGGGCTGGGGAAATGGCTCAGTTGGTTGACTTGCAAGCAGGAGGACCTGAGTTCGACCCCTAGAACTCACATAAAAAAGTCTCAGCATGGTGGCACACACACTTGTAACCTAGCACTGGGGAGATGGAGCCAGGCAGATTCCTGGGGCTCACTGGCCAGCTACCCTAGCCTACTTGGTGAGTTCCAGGCCAGTGAGAGATCCCGTTTCAAAACAAACAAAAAGTGTCCATACCTGAGGAATGACACCCAAGGTTTTCCACTGGTCAACACATGCATACACACATACATACATATATGAACACCCCCCATACACACAAGGAATGCACCTCTGTTACTGCACTGGTCACATTGTAAAAGCCTCTTGAGACCCTCAAGTAAGAAACAATACTTTTTCTTCCTCTAATACCTGCCAAGACAGCAAACTTCCATAAATAATTTCTTGAATTACATTAAACTTGAAAAGCAAATGATCACCTTACAATTAGCATTTCAAAAGTAAAGAATAAAGCATGATAGTAATGAAATAACTCACATATTGAGGAGCATGTATATGTCAAGACCCTCAAGCTCATATCTGATCCCAAGAGAGCCCCACAGGATGAGTGCCATCTTCATTTTGTTTCTGAAGAGACCGAAGCACCAAGACCAGAAGGAGGTTGTTCTTTCGGCTGATACACAGTTGGACTGGGATTGGATCCTTCTTCGCCATGTTACACAATCAGCTTTGCTATCCTGCTTCTGCCAAGACATCCGGAGCGGCTCTTTGTCCTCCTCTTTATTCTTCCTTTTGTCTGTTCTTCATCATCTCTTTCTCTCTACCAGGGAGAACTCATTTTACCTCAGTCACTTTTTCTTCCCTGTGTGTCTTGATCTCTACTTTCCTCTGCCTCATTGACTTACCTTATGACTCTTATGACAATGAAGTACACTGTTGACCATTATTTTTATAAATCAAATGCATTTTCTCTTTCTAATATACAGGATCAGGTCAGTTACATTCTTTAACAAGTATTTAAGATTTTTAAAAATTATTTTTATTTTGTGTATATGAATGTATTGCCTGCATGTGTGTAAGTACACTTATGTTGTGCAATGCCCACAGAGGTCAGAAGAAGCCATTGGACCCCATGGAACTAGAATTAGACGGTTGTTAGTTGCTATGTGGGTGCTGGGAATTGAACCTGGGTCCTGTACAAGAACAGTCAGTGTTCTTAACCACTGAGCCATCTCTCTAGCTCCAGTATTTAAGATCATTAATCACACTCTTCACTGACAACTATAGCAAAATATACATTCAGTTCCTAAGAAAGTATTTTTCTTTTTCTTTTAAAAAATATTTTGTTATTTTTATTTTGTGTGTACGAGTGTATTACCTGCATGTATGTAAGTGTAATTCTACAGTGCCCTTGGAGGTGAGAAGAGGTTGTTGAACTCCTGGAACTGAAGTTACAGACTGCTGTTAACCACTATATGGGTGCTAGGATCTGAACTCAGGTCTTCTGCAAGAGCAGCCAGTGCTCTTAATGCTGAGCCATCTCTCTAGGCCTGCATTTTTCTTTTGAAAGTTTTTATAAAAATTTGAACATCCCAAAAACTTCCCAAGGAAAAACAATGGTAACATTAACCTAAGCAAAATGTCAAGACTGAAAAACCCTAAATTTAATATAGAACAATAATTCCTTTGCTGAAATAGAATTTGAACAAGAAAGAAATAACTCTGTGATATATAGCCTAGTATACACAAATAAAGATTACCACAATATTTTATGATAGCACTGTAGGGCCAAATGGAATAAAATTACTTCAGGGTTGAGCATCCACAATGTCAAAATCACAAACTGGGTAGGATTATTCTACCCCAAACATTAACACAGATGATGTGCAATGCTCTCTTTAGGTACTTTCTCAGCTGCCCTTCTGGTTGGGTACTGTACACTATTATGAAGTGTTGCCATTATGGTATAGAGAACTATTTGCCTGTTATGCCTAGAATCTCCCCGGTTTTAGTTCTTACCCTCACTTCACGAATCTGTCAGGTCCAAGTGAACTGTGATGACTGCTTATTCCACCTGGCAGTCATGTGGAGATGGCCCCCCATCTCTTCTATGTGCAAGTACAGGTGTTAGACTCACACTGAATCAACAGCAGTCTCCCTTCTGGCTATCCTTCCTCTTTTTGCCTCCATGTTTGAATGGATATAAACCAGGGCTGTGGCAACCAGGGCACTATGCACAGCAGAGCAGGTTGTGTACTGCATCCGAGCATTACATCTCAAGGGAACATCATTCCCATTTCAGCTATATGTTCATTTTGACATTTTTCCAGCAGTAAGGAGTCTTTCTGCTACAAAACAAATATATTATGACATTTTCCTGACTGATAGAATCAAAGTGTATTGAAGAAAGAAAACTATTTCTAAGTGATTTGTAAGTGTCACATGGGTTGGTAGTGGCCCCAAAGGCAGTCTGTTTGGTGACATGTGTAGGGGAGTCAGAGCACACCACTCTGCAGAGAAGAGAATAAAGAAGCCATGCAGTCTAGACAATTCATTCACAGATAGGGGCATCCATTGAGTTCCTTGTTCTGTGCCCTTCCAGACACCTGATCATGTCTCCAGGAACATATTTAAAGCCCTGATCTCGAACCCCTTCCTTTTGCTGACACCACTTTGAGAGAATTCTATAACAGAATCAGTTGACAGAATTGTTCATTTGTTCATTATACTTTACTGAAATGAACAGCTAGACAAAGATATGTTGTACAAAGTTATTTTTAGGGGCTGGAGAGATGTTCAGTTAGTAAAGTGCTTGCTGTAAAAGCATGAGGAACTGAGTTCAGAGCTTCATCGTCTATGTAAAAAGTTGGGTATAGCAGTGTATGTGTAATCTCAGTGCTGAGGAGATGGGGACAAAAGGATCCCTGACTCTTACTGGCTAAATAAACTTGCTGAATTGGTGAGATCCAGGCTCAGTGAGACACCCTGGGTGAAAAATTAAGGTGAAGAGTGAAAAGAACTGCCCCTTCACTGTCGAACTCTGACTTCCACATATACGTGCACATAGGTCAACCCATAGGCACACATATGTACACAGAAACATGTACACACATACACACACAAACCTAAAGTTATTCTCAACATGTTACTCTATCTAGACAAAGCCTCTGTAGAGAAAAGATGTTAAGATGTTAGAGAAACTATATCTGGAAAGAACATCTAGGGCATATATTGCCAATTAGATTGAGTGAAGGCTAATAGGAATATCTAGGAGTAAAGTATTATATAAAGTACCCTTTGGATTGCTATGAATAGATATTATTAAATCTTAGTCATCTAACAAATTATGTGAGAGAACATAGTCTGATGGGTAAGCATGCTGTTACTAGTAAAGAGATTAAATATGAGTATGAAATTTGTTTATCTCTCCCTTTCAGTGATGGGTATATAATACCATCCTTCAGATAGCAAAATAAAGGAAGTCTTCAATTAGCTCCGATAAGAAACTGCAGAACACTGTGCACTTCACATTCTTTTTATAATTATAAGTCACAGTGCTTTCTAAGACTCATTGTTTATGCTCAGTTGCATGTAATATCCAGAGTCTACCATGTGAAATATAATTCAGTTGTGAGACTGCAAGCTTCCTGTACTTTAATATTTCTAGTAATAATGATCATACTGCACATTTCTAGGGGACTTTGCTTGAAAATCAAGTTCAGAGAATTCTCTTGTTGTTCTTACTATTTGTGAGAGAAGTGCCTTGCCAATGTTGTGCATAGGAAAAAGAAATATTTCTAATGTATTCCAAAGAAAGCCACTTCTTCCAACCTTTACTTACCAATACTACACACTTCCTGGCAAAACAAAATGAGCTCTGCGTCTCCTGGCATCATTGAAAAGCTTATTTTAAAATGCCATATGTTGCTATGATTCATGCTGTGTTTTTAATTATTATTGCACATGCAAGCAAAATGGTATATTAGTTTTATATTCATGTAATTCCTGCTTATCACAAACACATGCAATGAGAGACAGGAACAATATTAGGGTGCCAGAGATGCAAAGACTCTCAAAAAGGTTCTCTAATCTAGCATCTCATCTTTACACCAAATTGAACTTATGTCGTTCGAGACAAATGGTAGCATTTTCCTTTCAGTTTAATAAGTATTAGATGGAAGTTCCCAATATAACCTACACTGCAGAAAATAAATGTCCAAGAACTCAACTGTCTCCCAACCCTAAGGAAAATATAATAGTTTTTCAAAGATCTCTGAAATAAATAGAAAATAGTCAATAATATGTAAGAATTATGCATATCTTGAAATGGCACCCAGGAATGATTCTCACATTTTAGCATGCTGTGAAATCCCCGAGAGGGCTTGTTTAAAACACAGATTACTGTGCTTTACCTTGTTCTTCATCCAGTAGGTCTGGAGTGAGACCCAAGAATTTTCAGTCTCTAAGGTTCCTGGGTGATACTAATGCTGGTGGTTCCCAACATGTGTTGAGAACCATATAGAGAATGGTAGGGGTGAAACTGCAGCTTCTGTGGTTCAACCACAGGTCTCGAATCCTGTCTTTGCTCCTTGTTGACTGTTCAAACTTGTACAAGCTACTCCTCATTTCCTCTGTTTATTCATCTACAAATTGGAGCTGGCAGCAATAACAGGGCTTATTACAAATGCTTTTATGGGAACTGAGGAAGAAAATGCTTGTAAAACAATGGCACAGTACCTGACTCAGTGAGGATTAATTATTAATGATATATATATATTAAATATTTAATTTTTTTATGTGTATGAGTGTATTTTCTGCTTGTGTATAGGCGCACCCATATCATGAAAAACTGTGGAGATCAGAAGAGGGAGTGGAATCCCCTAGAACTAGAGTTACAGATGGTTGTTAGCTGCCCTGTGGGTACTGGGAATTGAACCCAGGGTCCTCTGCATGAGCAGCCAGTGCTCTTAACCACTGAGCCATCTTCCCAATCCCTATTAATGGTATTTCTTATTTCTAGTTCCCAAATGCTAACTGACATGACAAACAGTTATATGTATATATATATATATATGTATATATATATATATATATATATATAGAGAGAGAGAGAGAGAGAGAGAGAGAGAGAGAGAGAGAATGTCAGTGTAAACACCTAAAATGTCCTTTTGTGGGAACAATTTTGCTTTACCCTGCAATAACATTCTTCCTAATTTTTGGTTCTGATATATATTGATGTTTATAAACATCATGGTGTTAGGGATGGACTAATCAGCAGAACCATAATTGCTCCCTCTACTACTAATACTGGGAGATGAAGTGGAAAACAATAAACAGAAGAGAATTAGGATTTGGGCCTCTCAGGATCACCTGGACAAGGTTATCCAGATTCTAGTTCTTGGAGCTTTATGGGTCTCAAGAGGAAGTGAGGAACTCCTATGAAGATGCAACTAAATTCTGGGATGGAAAGACATTGTGGGGAGGGATGAGGAGGGCCATGTGCAGGAATGGAACACAACTGTGTTTGACTCAATGTAGCAGCAGCAGAAGTCTGAGTGCCCCTTCTGCCTACCCTAACGGATCAGGGTATGATGCAGCACTCACAGTGCCACGGCAACCTTCGGGAAAACCTGTCTTGGGACCCAGTCTGAGAATTTAGGGATGACCCCTTAATCCTGATGACTTGAATGATTATTTTTAAACAGAGAGTTCAGGATGAGGTAGTATAAAACTCAGAAACTCATTCTGCTCTGCCAGAATAGGAAATGCAGACTGTCCTCTGGTCTTCAGAGATGGTCCCTGAATGGCAGTCAAATGCTTCTCTTTACTGCATTGGCCAAGGGCCTCAGCGTAAAGCAAAACACATTTTTGTCATAGATGTCTGTCAAATATGAAATAAAATATTTGTATGACTATTTTGGCATGATTTTTGGCCCTAATTATCCACCTCCTCATGTTACTAAAATAGAAAAACAGTTCCAATCAAGCATTTTAAAGAAGCATCTTATTAGGGACTATTCAAACATTTTTTGGGGTGCGGGGCGTCAGGAATTGGGAAATCAGGACTGTGTTGGTTTGAATGAGAAATGTCCCCATGGGTTCAGGTATTTGAGCACTTGGTCCTCAGTCGGAGGCACTGTTTGGGGAGGTTGTGGAACCTTGCTGGAGGAAGTACATCACTGTTGGCAGACTTTGGGCGTCTTTAGCCAAGTGCCATTTCTAGTTCAGTCTCTCTGCCCTGTGTTTGTGGTTGAAGATGTGATCTATTGGCTTCTAACTCCAGCCATCTGTTGCCATGCCTCCTCCACCACATGGACTCTTCTTCTGGAACCCTAAGCCAAAATAATGCTTCCTTCTACAAGGTACCTTGGTCATGGTATTTTTGTCACAGCAACAAAAAGTAACTAAAACAAGGGAAATGGTAGAATTCAGGAGAGAGTGACAGCTAGGAGTATCTTTATGTCTGCCAGCGGGTCATAGCCAATTGTTTTAATGATTCAGTACTGTCATGTTGAGCACAGAAATGGTGACTCAAATAAACCTCAGCAGAATCTGCTTCAAGGTTGACAGAGCTGCAGTGACTGAAATTCTTTGAAAAGCCTCATCTTTCTAGAAGTCAGCCTGAGAAGAAGATCTGGGTATACATCCGTTATCTGAGAGGTGACCAATGGAAGTAAGGTAACAATAGAAAGGAGGACAATGAAAGCCCTGCTATAAGAGAATTACAGTGATGGATCACTGGTCCCAGTCCTTCTCAGATCTTGTGAAGAACTGAGAAACACAACTCAGAAATTTCCCTTCATAGAACCTGGGTTTTCATCAGAATAGATAAAAAGAGGTGGTTAGAATACGCCTTGCAAATTATCACAGAAACAGACAGACGGACCCAGTGATGAAGCAATGGAATCCATTGCCTGGTTTGGGCTGGACACCTCTGATGGCCTCTTCCTTGCCAATGACCCAGTGAGTAGAAGATACTAAAGCAGGCCTGCATGTAGAGATACGGGACTGCTTTTAGGCAAACTTTCTTACAGCTTTTCTGACCATAACTTGTAGCACACCCACCCACACTTTGCAATTACTTTACTGAGGTCAGACTTGCATTGTGTTCTATGGGCCTTCAACTCCCTGACCCTGACCTATTTCCTTTAGAACAGCAGTAACCCAGCATGTCTGTTTAATATCATTCTTCTGTCGGTTTCTAAGAAGACTCAGGCTAACGCATCTGTCCCTGCCCATCATTCCTTGGTAGCTTGTCCTCCTAGAATCTGTCCCTGGAACTACAATCTGACCCATGAGATGGCTCCACAGGCTCTCCAGACAAGCAGATACCCTCAGGTGAAGAGAAGCAGGGACTCCTGCGAGGAAACTGTCTTTTGGTGGCTCCTGATGAGCATATAGAGAGGGTAACCACAGTAACAAAGTCTGAGACCAGGACTCAAGTGTGTAAACAGACCGTTGTCCTCTATAAATATATCCAGGTAAAAAGGATGAATTTAGACCTGATGCTCCCAGGACTCTGGTAGGAAAGGTAGATATTTTCTCTGACTTGAATTACTTTGCTTTTTCTTTCCCAATGATCTAAATAAACAAAACGAATGATCTTATTTATTTTCTCATAGCATCACAATTTGATTGGTTGTTACTAATTCATATGACAACCATTTCATGCTCAGAACATGTACATATTCTGGTAACAGATGCAAATGGCTTCTTTGAAGAGGAGCTCTGAGCACTATAATAGGCATCTGATAGTATTATCTCCCTTCCTACTCAGCACCCTGAGGACAAAGCACCATATGTATAATAGGTAAGGTGCTGAGAGTTGGATTCCTTGTGTGGTCATAAACAGGATCAGAATGAGGTAATTGTGTGAAAGCATTGTTCTAAACTGTAATTGGGCAAAAAGGAGTTACTCTGAGCTCTTTGAAACCCATTATTACACTGGTTCACATGGACCATAGGTCAAGGTAAATCCTCAGATGCAGGAAAACTGCAGGGAGGAAAAGCTCTCTAGATCCTGCTTAGCACAATAGTATATACCTTCTAAATGTATGTCCCACTCTGCTAGCTTTCTTTAAATATAACTTAAAGCTTTGACGCTATTCAAACTATAAAAGCAGTCTTTACCTGTTGAGAAAACATTCTGTTCCATATGTTAGCCAATGTACCATTTGTTGTGATTCCAGCATCTCTGAATGCTCTACATATATTTGTGATTTAATAAAGTCAGTCTTCTGCCTGTGGGATATGATAGTGCAATTTCATATGTACCATTAAGAATATAGTTGATCTATTCTACAGGCTGACTTAGCTGCAAATGTGGAGAAATTATTGTCTCCACATGATAAAAATGAAGAAACATGAAATCTTAAGAAAAATGGAGAATCTAATTTAAAAGAATGGAAAAGGCAGAGATAAAATCAAGACAGTGACTGATCCAGCAGCATGCACTAATATATCTTTTATACTTTCTCTTCTTAAACTGAATAATAGAGGTAGGTCAGAATTTGCATTGGTGTGAATCACTCAGATGGAGCGATAAGAAGGAGACACATATATTATCTGGTCAATTTTAACAGATACAGTTCAATTGCTCAATGGCTCATCTGTCTTTTCTGCACCTGACTCGAACAAAGGTGACCCTCAGAACTCGTTACAAGACCTTGTTATGTGAGAAACATTTTATTTTTTTGTATTTTCTCGAGACAGTCTCAAAGATTAATGTCTAAAATAAACTCGGCTGTTGAAAAATTGTTAAGATACCATCAGAAAAGTAATTCAACATGTCCTCAATGCTTCTAACTCCAGTGATGAAATTCTAATCTGCAGCACACTTGGAAAGAGCAAGGCTTAGGTTCCAGGTTTTCTGATATATGTTTTTTGCTAACAATTTTAACTTCAGTTTCATCTAAAGAAATTAGATTCATCTTCACAGGTATTTAGTAGGCATCTCCTTTCTTCTCCAGTTATCCCAAGAATATACTTGATACAGATTAACATGTTAAAAATATCACAGATCTGTTAGAATGATAGTGTTTTTGAAGCAAAAATAAAGTATATGCATGTATGTGTATTTGTATATGTAATTGTATATGTGTATCTGCATGTGTATTTGTGTGTAGTTTGTGTACATGCAAGTATATGCATGTGTGAATGTACATATGTATATGTGGGTGCACATCTGAATATGCATGTACATGCATGGGTGCATGTATGTGTATGCACCTCTCTGTATATGTATATGTAGAGTGTGTGTGTGTGTGTGTGTGCATACTTAACCAAGAGTTAGTGCTTTCCTTTGGTATTCAATTGGTATATGACCTCAGCTTAACTGTAACATGAGGGTTTAACTCCCCTGGAGCTCTAAAACACTGCAGTTATCTACACACACTTTCATTTATCTCTCTCATCAATCTCCTTACCAGAATTCCTTATTGTTATATCTAATCCAGTTCTTAGCACATGGTAGGGACTTGATGAATTTCGTTGATCGAATGAATAACCACATATAAATAAACATAAATCTTTCTCTTTATTCATGTGTGTGTTCTCTGACGAATTCCTCACAAGGCTAAAGGTGATAACTTGCCTAACTGATGATCTGACTGCAGACTCTCAGAAATGCCTGCCACTTCCAGAAGCAGCATGATAGCAGGAATTAAAGGCATGGCTGTGTGTTTTGGTATGCGATTCTTTCTTTGTATGTTCACTAAATGTTGGGGACAGATGGTAGAATAACAAAAGAATTGCATGCTACCATATTCCTGGGACACGGATTGCTCACTACTGAATGTAAAGCTATAATAGTTCAGAATTTTCAGGACTAACTCACTCCATTGAATTCATCAAATGCTTAGAATAATACCATGTATCCTAGAAAAGGACTGCTAAGGTGTTATGCCTTGAATGTTTAATTAGACATCTTGTTGTAACATCAGAATGTTGTGCTAAGCCACCATGTGTTCTTTTGGAATAATAAATTGATAATGGGATTGAGTACCCTGGAGGAATTTCAAAATGTTATAAATGTCTATGTAAAGTGACAACTTAGACACACAAAATAAAAATCTAGCCTTAGTTCTCTTGGAAAATATATTCTAAACTAAAAAAGATATACTGGCCATGTGCTAAGTTGAAATAAGTGTGCATATCTGGAGGATGTGTGTGATATAATAACTTTCATCTTTGGATATGAAAGAGAAAGTGTCATGTGAAATGTTAGGAAATAATAAAAATATGATTGGAGATATTCTTACTAAACCCCAGGCCATGGAACCCGTCTCTGTGATTCTCTAATGGTGAATACATTACATTGTTCATTTGGCAAAATCCTAAGAACCACAGAACACAAGGAATCCCCAAAACAATCTATGGACTGTAGTTAATAATAACGTAGCACTGTTGGCTCATCAATTATAACATTCTATATGAAGACAGAGCTTTACCAATACAGGAACCTAAATAATAGCACAATCTGTACTACTTGTTCAATTTTCTCCACATATAGAGTTACTTTAGAAACAGGGAGGGAGGTTGAATATGTTTAAAATTCATTGCATCAAATTCTCAAAGAATCAGTGTACATTTTCTGTTTTTTTTTTTTTTGTCTTTTCTTTTTTGTTTTTTTTTGAGACAGGGTTCCCCTGTAACCCCAGTTGGCCTAGAACTTGCTATGTAGACCCTCCCTGCCTCAATCTGACAGAGATCTGCCTGCCTCTGCCTCCCTAGTGTTGAGTTTAAAGATGCATGCCCCATGCCTGGATGAAAAATATTATTTGGGGAGCAGAAGAGGATGGCAAAATAGTTTGAGTGGATAAGAGCAATGATTTCTCTTGGAGAAGATCCAGGTTTGGTTCCCAGCACTCACACGGCAGCTAGCAACCATCCTTAACTCCAGTTCCAGGGGATCTGATGCCCTCTTCGGACCTCCATGGGCATTGCACGGTTTGGGTGCCCTTACATACGTGCAGGCAAAACACTCATCCACATAAAATAAAAATAACAAGTAAAATATTTAAAAATATTAAAAAAATAGTTTGCTAGTTAGAATATCTTATTATTTTATTTCACATAAATTCAACTTAGAAAATTACTAAATTGACTATAGGCAGTGTGCTGGATTGCTTTGGTGTCAACTTGACACACCTGGGTTGAGGGAGTCTCAATTTTGGAATTTCCTCCTTTGGATTGGCCTGTGTTCATGTTTGTGGAGTATTTTCTTGACTGTTGAGTGCTGTGGGAGGACCCAGTCCACTGCGGGTGGTGCCATCCCTAGGCAGGTTGTTGTCTATTTTATAAGAAAACAGGCTGAGCCTGGGCCAAGGAAGCAAGGCAGTAAGCAGTATTCTTCTATGGCCTGGGCTCCAGCTCCTACCTCCAGGTTTCTGCCCTGAGTTCCTACCTTGGACTCCCTGGTGAACTGTATGACTGTGACTTGGGAAATGTAAGCCTTTCCTCCCTAAGTTGGTATTGGTCAGAATGCTTTGTCACAGCAATGGAGAAGGAAGTTAGGACAGGCACAACATCATGTCATTTTTGAACCTGAAAATGATGATAATTGGGGATGTAGTCTCTCTTGTGTTTTGTTTTGCTCAGTTGATTTGTTGTTTTGTTTATTTAGTTTTATTTTGTTTTTAAAACAGGGTCTCACTGTTGTAGCTGAGTCCCCTTACAGGCTGGTAGGATAGATCAGTGGATGAAGGTGTTTGTCACACAAGCAGAATAGTTTGAGTTCAGTCCACAGTAGAAGGAGAGAACTGCCTCCTGAAAGTTTTCCACTGAAACATATTTGTGCCTTGGTATATAGACCAGTGTGCGTGCATACACACACACACACACACACACACACACACTCCACATCATATATACAACAATAACATCATCAACAACAACAAAGTCCTTTACTATTTCCAGACCCTGGCTATAGAATGTAGTTGTAGAATTCTTACAAAGGCTTACATTAACTTTTAAGAGAGATCTTCATGCTTTGTATCTTGCTCATAGTTCTTCCCGATTTTTTATGAGAGCTTAACAATGTGCCCACAATTCTCATTTTATGACTTGATACCTGGAAAGTTAAACAATGAGCAAACATGTTATCACAACAAAGCAAAATTTCAGAGTCTATGTGATCTGGAAGGAATGAAGGAGGTGATCCAGGTCAGCCCATTTTCTTAGGTAAGGAAAACTAAGACTCAAACATGTGTCCCTTGTGGCATGAAAAGCCTACATTTTAGCCCTTGGTCAAATTATAACATTCTTGAGCTACTTCCTGAGGAACAGATTAATATTTAACTTGTGAACACGGTGGAGATTAGAGGTAATTGCTTTCTCCTCTTTTATTTGGCTGCAAGAAAACTCAACCTCAAACTTGCAGCCCAATTCTAGGAAGTTTATGCATTACTTTTATTCTGGTTGATGTTGCCTTCTTTCCCAACCATGCAAGTTTTTGACTCATTGGTTTTTGTTGTACTCCCTGTGGGGCATTTGACTCTACACAGTCCCTCTCCCACCTTACCCTCCCCCTTCTCTCACTTTAAATGGGAAGAAATGTGTGACTTTCAATTAAATGTTGAGGGGAAAAAAAGGGTGATAAAGGAGATATGTTTCAGAATGATACTATGTATCCTAAAGAACTCAGAGGTCCCTGTGGCTCTTCATCAAAATAAGACAAGGTGTTAGGATCTTGCAAAGAGTAAAATCAGAATGATGTATTTTGAAGAATGAGCATTCTTGTTAAAATTAAACAAGTGTGCATATTCTCTTGGGTGGGATATAAGCTGATCTGTGGTATATAAAAAAGAAAAAGTCTGCAGCTTTTACTTTTTTGTAATTTGCATTTAAGTCCTGGTAACAATGTAACATGAAGATGACCAGGGCAGCACATGTATTCAGTGCTTTGATGTCCCGGAAGGAGCCATGAGGATTTCTGAGTGAAGAGAAGGAATCCCACAATACATTTCTCATTCTTATCATAGTTTACATGTGCCCTGCTTATTCACGAGCTCCAAGAAAAGGGACAGGCTATAACATAATCTCCTTGACAGTGACAAGGACAGAATCAGTAGCAAACAGACCAAATGTATGAATAGGCGATTCCGAGAAGAGTAAAATCCAAAGGGCACCAGACATACAATGAAGCTCAAAATTACAAACAAGTCAAAGAAATGCAAATTACAGTAACAATGAAAAATTGCACATAGGTCTGACAAAAAATAAAGAGTCATTACACCTTGAGCAAAGGAGTAAGCTCACGCACCACAAGTGCAAATGATAACTGCTACAGGCAAGATGCAGTAAATTACTATCATATGGTTCTATTCACACATCAACACCAAAGCCCCTCTGCTCATGTGGATATGCCTAGTACATATGCATTAGGCATACATCAACACGGGGCAACATATGGAGGGCACGGGTACTGAACTGCTAACATGGACAGCCTCAGGTCGAGGAGGTCTAATGAAGATACAATAGGAAGGAGAGTAGGAATCTAAAATCTGGTGGAAAACATGGGACACTAAAATCACGCACAACCTGAAAACATTTTGAAACTGTGGAATTCCGTATGAAGAAACAAACATTTTTAACAGGTTCAGTGTTAATGTGCTCTATTGAGGAACAGGGTTGTTTATTTCTTTGTCAATTAACAGCAAACAGCAGACATGTCCCAGAAAAGCAAGCATACCCCACCCACAAGCAAGTGTGGTGGCACAGGTCCCCACCCCCTGAATTACATATGCATGGCATAAAAAGTGATAAGCCCCTTGATGGTAGAGTATCAAGTTAGGAAAATGAGTGCAGGGCATGGCTAGTTCTGCCCACGGGGATAACTGCTCCCCAACATCAACGTCCCCACATGTCTTCTAATGCCAGTGAACTGCAGTTTAAGGGGTTCCTGGGCTACTCATTCAACTCTCTTTTACAGAGGTGGCCAGGGCTTTGCTGAGTGTTGGCCCTCTCTCCTCTTAGCACTTCCTAGGATTACCTTCTGATGAGTGTGGTTCTGCTCCATAAAGCCAGACAGGTCTCCCACTTTGGGGCTGTAACCGAGTCAAAGGCAAAAAATATCTTCATTGGCCTTTCTTTCTCTGAAAGCTTCCTAGATTCAAAAGTGCTGCTTCCATAGAGGTTTTCAGGCACTCAGGTTCCTTGTTTGTTCCTCAGAAGTGGTCCAGTAGGCAATGGGTTTCAAATTATGTTCTCCAGAACAAAACTTGGCCTCCCTCTGTGCACGAATCACCCAGATAATGGTGTGGGAACTGTGCCTCTCTTTCCATAAATACAGCCTAGCACAAGAGTACACAACATTGATTTTTTTCTTAAGAGTCACATTGTTAGTTCAATTTGAGGTTGTGATCAATTCCTGTTATTTCCAAATTAACTATCTCATATTAGAAATTGAACTCGTGCAATAGCTTTTAACTGTTTAGAATCGTAATGGCTTTAAACATTTTCTCATATTGATTTTGATCTAGGATTCCAAAGTGTTGTGATCATTTAATGTATCAATTCTATTGTCATATGTCCTATGAGCTAGAGTATTGTTGCAAAAGAAATGACCCCAAATCTTAACAGCTTCAGTCAACAATTAACATTTTGAGTGTCTCACCATTTCTCTGGGTTAGGAATTTGGCAGCAGTCCAGCTGGGTGGTTCTAAGTCAGTATATTTCATGAGCCTATGATCAAGATGTTTGCCAAAGCTTTTGTCTTCCTAAGATATCTCTAAAATGAGATATCCACTTCTAATATGGCTCTTTCATGAGAGGTTAGTTGGTACTGGTTGCTAGTAGGGGTCCTCGATCCTTGTGAACCTCTCCTAGAGTCTGTTGAGATCCTCCCATAGAGCAGTTGGATTTCTCTAGTGTGAGGAATCAAGAAGAGCAAGGAGGAAGCAGTAATGTCATTGAAGTATCTCGGAAGCTACACAATCACTTCTTCCAAATGCTATGGAAGGAATCAGCTCTACCTTTTGAAAGAAGAGGTGTCAGAGGATGCTGGACATATTTTCAAACTACAACAGTTGATTTGGCTGCAGGTTGAATTAGAAGTCAACAGACCACTAAACAGGCATGGGTTTGAATTTTGCCTCTATCATTTACTGTCATTACAATCTTGGAATAATTATTCATCTTTCCCTGAGCCTCTTTCTTTAAAAATAGAAAAATAGAGATAAGAGTGTTTCACTCATGAATTGCAATAGAAATTAAATTAGACAAAGTATGTATCTAAACTTGCTAGTCAGAAGTGTAAACTGTGTTCACTAAACTGCTATATATTTTCATTCAATTATTTGAAATAAACAGATGCTGAAAGACAAGAATACTGTGGTTCAAATGAAATGCCACCTTGTCATGTACCATAGAAGGTCACAGGCAGAGGCAGGCAATGAGGCCTTGTCTGTCTGTGGTTGAAGTCCAGAAATAAACAAACCTGAAACCTGGCCATCAAAACCAAAGGTATCAGAGCCAGGCAAAAGATACACATTGAATTTACATAATGAACAAATCTTATGTATACCAAGTAGTTTGTGTTTAAATCTTAAATGTCCTTTCAATATTTTACTGAAAAAAAATCTGTGAAAGATATTGAAAATGTATCCATGTTCTTTAAACATAGTAAAGAATAAGTAGCATAATTAAGGCGAATTTCTTTTCTTTTAAAAATATTTTATCAGCATTGTTTTCTTTGAAGAAGTAATGTGATTAATTAAAAGATTTTGGATAGGTTGGAGAATTTAGAAAGACTGTATGGCAAATTCATAGGAATAATGGCAAATTTCACATTAGTGCTGAAGCTTGGTAGTACAGTTTTGTTAGGAAATATATTCAAAGCTTATAGTAGACAGATATAACTTTGAATTTCTAATCTAAGATATAATTACATAGTTTTAATTTGAGAATTGCATAGGTTTAGTTATTACAGTGCTCTCTCTCTTTTTCTTTAGCTTCACAGACTGTGATTTTTATCTCTAGAAGTTCAGTCAGGGTATAGATGAAGGCACAGTGGGGTTGTAGAAGAGTAATAGAAAAATAATGGAAAATTTCCTGGTGCCTGGTAGTGGGAGAGGTCCACCATCAAGGCCTGGACACCCAGGACCGTGTATAGAGTTAAGAGCACACCTAGGCCTCAGGGGAGGTAGGAAGTCCATTCCAGAGAATCAGTCCTCCTAAGACCAGAATCTACAAACAACAGAGCCCCCCCCCCCCCATGTCCCCAGCATAAGCGCCAAAGCTTCTTCCATGTACAGGAACCTCAGGAGAGGATCTGTAGAGAATGTAGTCACTCAGAGACGACTGACAGACTAACACTGCTGTTCAACATCAGGAAGTTCTCCATGCTCTACTCTGCCCCACCATCGGTCTACCGCCAGAGGAATGTGGAACCATGGCTCAAGGTAATGGTCCAAAGCTTGTGGTCCCCTCCTGTGACCTGAACTGTGGTCCCTTCCCATGAACCCGAAGTTGCGGTCTCCTCTTATGAACCCAGAGTTATATATAAGCTATAGATAAATAGTTACTATAAACGGGAACTGTGGCTATCTCCCGTGAGTGAGCCACAGTGAGTGGTCTCCTGGGAATTGGAGCTGTGGTCCCCTCCAGTCAACCTGCGTTCCCCTCTTGTGTGCTGGAGCATTGATCCCTTCCCATGAGTCTGGAGCTGTGGTCCCCTCCCATGAATTGGATCTGCAATTCTGTCCTGGGAGTTGGAGTGGTGGTCCGTCCTGTGTGGGTGTCCCCCCCCTCACCTCCCCCCCCTCCATCATGAGCCAGAGTTATAATCTCCTTTTGTGAACTTGTTAAGGAAAAATCAGAGGCCAGCAGCCAAAGTCCGGTGAGGAGGGAAAAGAGCTCAGTCCTCTAGCTGAATTTACTCTTGGATCTTCCCTAAAGGAGTCAACCCCTTGTTCAGGATTTAGGGGCACCTACGGTCAGATGCGCGTGAAGAATGCAAACAAAAGGTAAACAGCACTTACGTGATAAAAAGGTTTACGTCCTGGGTAAAGGTTACAGGAATGCAGCAGTCTTAGGAGACAAAGACTTCTTTTCCAGGTAACCGGGTAACCCCAGCGGGCAGAGGGGAAGGAAGACTCCCATCTCGTCCGCTTTCCCTGCTATCTCCTGCCACAGAGCTTTTCCTGCTCCAAAGTTCTTAATTACCATTACATTATGAGGTCTTTTAGAACCATCACATGTGTCTTTCTATTTCCAATATAAATTCAACTGTGGTCCCCAGCTGTGAGCCTGAGCTGTGGTCCCGTCTAGTGAGTCTAAGGTGAATTTCTTTGGAAATGCAATGTTTCACCATCTTTAGCTTTCACCGAAGTGGACAGTGCTGCTGCAATCCCTTGGTTATATGAAGCATTTAATATATTAAGTTTTGATTTTTTTTTCCTTTTTAACATGGAAGATATAAATGAAATAAATTTACAATTAAGTTTTACTGTCAAAAAGAAAAAAGAAAAATCCAGATATTCTAGAGCTTGCTTTTCTGACTTCTATCCACTGCTTTCCACTTTCTGTCTTCATTTAAGCATGAATTAATCGTTAGAACACCCCAGGATGCAAAAACTGTTCCTAGCTCCATTTCACAGAAGGAGAAGCTGAGGCACAAAAAACAAGCATATCTCAGTTGCCTGAGAACCTAGAATTTGGGGCCCTGTCAGACAGAAATAAATGTTTTTTCTACTGTTATGTTGACTGGGAAACTATTACATATCAAACATTGTGAAGTAATCTTGTGTATTCCCAGCCACTTGACAAATGAAAATGGAGGTAATAACTCTTTCATGCTTTGCAATATCCAACCTTCCAGACCATTACCTAACAGTTAAAAAAAAGCAGGACTCTATTATGAGATTTATGGAGGCTTTCTTAAATCTATGAAAATATATCTTTTATTCTAACCTGGACAAAAGTACACTGACTTTCTTCTATGCAAGACTGATTTTAAGAGTGTCCCAACAATCCTTGGGGGTTTGAGAGAGGCTTGTCAGCCCAAACCATCCCATTTTTTTCTACACTGTCTTTTATTCATTTATGGCTCAGCATTTACTGTGGTAACAGATCATCAGGTACTCATGACAATATTTGGCAGTTCACAGTTCAAGGCAGCAATGTGCTCTGAGTGATGGGGTTTACAGTATCTACATGGTTATGATTATAAAATTGTGCATGGGCCAAGGAAAGAAAATAACCCAGCAGATTATATTTCAGGGCACCATTAGAGGATCAGCATGAGACACCATCAGTAGCAGAGGAATTCATCAACTTCATAGGCATCCAAGCAGTGTTAAAAGCTTTAACTTTACCAGAAATACAACAAGTAATAAAAACAGACAAGACTTGAAATGGTCTAATGGACCCAGCACAAATGTGGCAGAAGATTAACAGCACTAAATTCTCCAGCACAGAAACTTTCCCCAATGTTCAGTAAGCAGTTTCTTCAAAGTCAGGCCCTTCAAGTACAAATACTGTGTCAGCATAAAGTTTTCTGAATGGACAAACACTCAAACATTCTTGGGTTCACATAGTCAGACCAAATTCATATCCTTAAAGAAGTATGTTTGAGATTTCTCCTTAATGCATTTTACTTTGATGCTCTGCAAAAATCCTTCTAACTTCATCTTTTTTATTGTCTATTGATGAGAATACTTTCTTCTTTTCTATAGTCATGCTTGTACTTAGCAGCAGCTACCTGGGTCTTTCAGAAACAATTACTCTTTAATTTTATTATAAAAATTTGAGAAATGTAAAATTGTATGCAAATAGCATGAAATTCCATCTTGCTCACCAACCAATATCACACTATTTCCAGGGCATTTGACATCCTATGTAGATTTTTCCTCAAGTGTAATCTACCCTTAGTTAACAATAATTTTTAAGCTGAGTAGAGGATTACTATTCTTAGTGTACACCTAATATGTAAATAGTGAGGTGCTTATATATATGTTTACTCTATCTTTACGCCAAATGTCTCTGTCTATGGAATGTATATTTATTTGAATGCTTTAAAACTTTATCTGAATAGACTCATTTACCAGTACTACAATTTACTTTGTTTTTGTTTGTGTTTGTGTGTGGTATGCACGCATGTATGTATGCATGTGCGCATGCGGAGGCCAAGTCTGGCATCAGGAGTCTTCCTCAGTCACTCCCCACCTTATTCACTGAGGCAAGGTGTCTCATTTGAACTGGAGTTCACCAGTTTGTAGTGGTCTAGCTGAGCAGCTTGCTCCAGGAATCTCTTCTGTCTTTGTCTTCCAAGCGCTGGTATTTCTAGGAGGGCCACTGCACTTATGCAGTATTTGCATGGGTTCTGGGGATCATAACTCTGATCCTCATTCCTTGTGTAGCAAACATGTTAACCACTGAGCAATCTCTCCAGCACTGAAATTTACATTTGTGACAACATTTTCAAATTATTCCAAATTTATTTCAGTTATTTCAAATTATTTTTATAAAATCCGTCTATGTTGATTCCTGGGACTCTAGTTCATTTATTTCCATGACTATATGCTAATACTACAATTTGTCTGTCCATTCACCCAAAGGTCTTTCCTATATGGCCACTTGTGGCTATACATAAACTACGAGCAAAATTTTGTAATTTTCAGTGTTCTTTAAAGCAATTGAGCAAAGGGACCATGTGCATATTCTTAGGAAGTTTTTGCTCATGGAAAATTTAAATATATATATATATATATATATATATATATATATATATATATGCTGCCTGCTGCTGAATATTGGCAGTTGTATCATTTATTTTACTAAAAAATCCAATTATCATTTTAGGCACATGTTATTAAAATTTAAGCGTATGCAGTGGTCTGATTTATGTTCTTGATATTAGTATTTTGTTCTGAAATAGGGAATGCATATGTCTGTCAAAATTAGTGATGTTGTTTTATTGTATCCATGAACATTCACAAGAGTCTTTCAGTTAGAAGTAGAATTGATGTTTTATTAGACACATTTCTATTGACTGAAGATAGGAATGAAAGGGGCGATCACTTCTCCACGACATAACTTTAACAGGGACAGTAACATGAAATATGACAGAAGAAATGCTTTCATGCTAAAATACTAAAGGAAATGAAACTAAGACAAAATACTAAGAGAAAACAATGCCTGTCACATCTGTAATCTGAATCTAGCCTGCTTCTCCTACGTCAATCATTAACAGTTATATTATTTTTTAATGCTTTAATGTGGAAACTGACAACAATATTGCAAAATGCCTTTGCTTAGGTGTTTCAAATTTAAAACATGGCTTTTCGAGTGGCAAGGGAATAGCTGTACATAAAAAAGTGGTTAGTCAGAGACAAAGAGTAACATAATTCTAATTTATAATAAAAACTTAAACAAGTACAATGTAATTGATGCATAGCTACATACCCATAAATGATTCTTGTCCAACAAGTTACTCATTTGAAATAAAATGCCTTTTTAAATCAATAAATGAAGTGTGCATTATCATACAATGCCTCTGGGAGAACAAATAAAGAATTTGAAAGCAGGACTCGGCACTGTACCATGCACGCTGGTTCTTGCTGCTCTGCTTCTTTCCCATGCTTGTTATTATTGAAGATTTATTTTACTTAATGTAAAACAACTTTTATTACAAAAGTAACATATGGACATTTTGAAAACTTGAACAACCCCCACAAAAATCACAAAGAATAGGAGCTTCAATACTAATCTTGTTTCTCACATATAACCACTATTGATGTTTTTGTAAATTGAATTTTTCTTTTTGATGCACATGTATTCATTTTCAACAAAATACACATATTATAGAAATTTTATGGCCTTCACTATATGGTATATTATATTTTGTGCAAATTTTCCCATTTCATAATTCTTCTTTATTCTCATTTTAATGGCTCCATGTAATTATATAATATGAATAGGACATAATTTATTCAGTATTGCTAGAGAGCAAATAGCTATTTAGCTGGGATAGACTATAAATTCTCTAGTTTATCTGTTGAAAGACCCACATTTCCAGTTTCACTGGTCAATCACCTGATCACAGGACCACCCTTAGAAAGGAGGGTTCAACTTAAGTTATGCTAAATAGATGGGTGGAATACAGAGTGTGTAAATGAGGCAGTGAACTTTTCCTGCCTGGAATCCCGCCTCCTGGGGCAGTTCTTCTGGACCCTACCACAGACATGTTGCTCTCCGTGTCTGCCCACTTTTCTGAAGATTTCAGAAAAGCTTCATCTTTCCTTCTCTTCTTCAGATCTCTTTTCTAAACATACTTTCTCTGAGGCTTTGGGCTGCCCTAGCATCTTGTATTTCTCTACTTTTTCTCTAAAGCTTCTTCTCCCAGTCATGTGGCTGCCAATCTGCCATGTGTCTGACCCCATGCAGGCTCTAAACCTGCATGACCTTTTGGCTTCTTTTCTGCTCCCTCCATTCTCCTCCTCCAGGCAGCTGCTGAGATCCCCACCTTGCCTGTCTTGAGGATTTTTCTTCAAATTCCAATAAAATTGTCCTAAAGCTTCGAATTGGTTCCATTCTTAAATTCTTTTATGAATGAGACTAAGAACCCTCTAGGGAACGCTCTCATTTCACCCTGTTTCAGTATGACTTCATTTTTGAACATTTATTTCTAGTTTTTTACTCTTATTAGTAATGTCATAGTAAACATCCTTATTAATAAGACTTTTTATCCATAATGTTTTTTTCACCTAGCATAATTTTCCCCAAGTTTCATGTTTTCTTATGTTCTACACACATGTATCATGTTTTCTTATGTGTTGCCAAACTGTTTCCCAGAGAAGTACTTCCCATTTCTACTCTCACTGACAATTTGAGACATTTCATTTCCTCAAACAACAGCTTTCCTACTTTTCATTAATGACCTCCACCCTTCCCTCTCCCTTGTGTTCACACCCTTTGCCACAGGAACTTGTGATGGCTGCCTGCTGTGGCTGCTCCTGACCTTTGCACTTCCTTTCACTGAGAATCGTCAAACAGGCTGACTCAATTGGACTTGCCTTCTATCTCTCTGCTGTTGCTCAGGATAACCCTTTAGTTCCAGGAAGAGAATGAAAAGAAGACATAGAAAAGTTAACTACTCACTACTCAACCAGAGTGTTACTGAAGGTAGCAAAGCCAGAATCTACCGAATTGAACATAATCAGGATCATCTAACACTGAAAAGCTGTCAAGAATAATAAATTGTTGGGTTTTGGCCACTGACTTTTGGAGGTAATTTATTATATGGCAAGGGGCTAAATGATGTGTTCAACACTCCTCTGTCTACATATTTTATAGTTAAACTTTGATAAAAATTTATGGAGTACAGACTGGAGAGATGGCTCAGTTGGTAAAGTGTTTGCCATATAAACATGAAGATTTGAGTTCAAATCCTTATCACCCACATAAAGAGCTGGGAGCACCTTGCGTTTGTGATTTCAGCACTGGGGAAGCAGATCCCTGGGATTTGCTGGCTAACCTGATCTAGCTGAATTAGTAAACTCCAGTTTCAGTGAGAAACTCTTTCTCAAAAATTAAGGTGGAGAAATTGTGGAAGATATCAAATGTCAACCTCTGGCTTTCACACATATGTGCATGCACATGCACATGCCCATAGGAATATATACATATACCACACACACAAGCACACACATATATATTTATATAAAATCACACACATTCATAAAATTGCCTGTTATGAAGTCTTTTAATTCTATTTATTTATTTATTCTCAACATGATTTTGCAAGTCAGAAAACCAGAGCTCAGAAGCATCCTGGTGTGTCCCTCTTAGTACATGGAGAGGCAGAGGTAGACATGAGGAAACTTAGCTATTAATATTTAGATTTTGCAGGCCTATGGTCTCTGATTCAACTCTGCCATGGTGGTATAAAAGTGACAACATGCAAATGAGTGGGTGTGTCTGTGTTCTGAAAAAATGTTCTCTAAAAATCAACATAGCTGCCTTGCCAGAAATGTTTATGGCTGGCGCGTCCAGCTGGTCAGTGACTAACTTCCCCACTAGTGTCCACGAGTGTGGAAAATTTGGCACTTTAGATGGATAGATGATAGATAGATAGACAATAGATATAGATAGATAGATGTATACATATATACTTATACCTTAGGCCTGTGAGTGTGCGTGTGTGTGTATGTGTGTGTGTGTGTCTATACTGAGATTTCACAGATTTGGAAGTGACAAAGATTCATCTTGTTCAATTCCTTTTCAATTTCATTTGAAAACTGAAGCTACTAGGGAACCAGAGTTTTTTTTTTTTTTTAAATCCAACTGGTAATATACCTCCCTGAAAGCAATCACAGGTCGAAGGCCCACTGCTGCAAAGGAGATGATGGCTGGAAAAATGTATAAACGGCTGCTGGTCAATCATGAAAATAGAAAATAACCGAGCAGAATCCATCAAAATAGGTGATGTGTGAAAATGAGAATTTCCCAACTTGGTTCACAAAGAAGTGATTTGAAATGAAAAGCCACAAATGCATGAATGAATGAATGAATGACTGATTGAAGAGGTCCTTAGGGAGCTAATGTCAACCCAACTCGATCTCCATCTCCGTAAAGGTTAATGGAGACAAGGCAGCTGTCTCATCTGCTGGGGGGCGAGGCCCACAGTGAGAGGCTTGGCAGCAATGATGTTTTGCACAGTTTTAAAGTGAGAAGATTTATAGTTATCTCTGGTTTTAGAAATGTTCAGTTACAGGGTCACATAGAATAGAAAGGAACAAGGGGTCATCTCAGGTTTTGGGTAGAATCCCATGGTCCCACTTATTAGCTGTTTGAACTTAGCACACTCCTATCCTCCATTTAAAAAATGTGTAATGGGAACTGTAGAGATAGCCCCAAAGTTATGAGCACTGGTTGCTTTTGCAGAAGACCCGATTCCTAACACCCCAATGGTAGCTAACAACTGCCTGTAATTCCAGTTCCAAGGGCATCCAATGCTCTCTTCTGACCTCCACAGGCACTGTACAACACAGGTGCACTTACGTACATTCAAACAATACACTCATATATATAAATTAAAAAATAAATAATTTTTTTTAATGTGTTAACATTAACCTAGTAATGGAGTAGCTGAGGAAGAAGGATTAGAAGTTCTAGGCCATCCTGGAATACCTAATGAATTCCAGGCCAGTTTGGGCTATAATGGGAGGCCCATCTCAAAAACAAGAAAGGAAACAAAAAACAAAACGTAACATGAATACAATAATAGAACCTACATTGCAGGATTGTTTTGCAAATTAAATGAAGTAATACACTTAATATACTTAGAATCTTGGCACCTGGAAGAAATAGATGTATTATTAGCTATTTGTTAAAACCAGTGCTGGGTGCTGAGGATGAAACAAGATCCCTGCTGTTATGGAACTAAGCATGTTTGGAGACACAAATATATTAATGTGTGGGTCATTGTCATGGCAAGGGCATTTATAAGGAGTCTTAGAGAAAACGAGAGGGAATTGGCAAATCAATTCTCTCTATTGAGTCAGAGGTACTATATGCTTCTGTGGGTGCTTTGTTAATAATAATTATTAATAGCATTGTTGTCAAGTTACTGTAACAATTAAGTGCAATCACTATGTTGTCATTTCCTTTTCAGTTAACGACTAAAGATTACCCCACCCTCTAGCATAAGCATAAGAGTGCAATCATGGTTTAATAAATATTTGTTGAATCAAAGCTTTTAGTAAAGGAAATGTTCACTTTAATAAAGAAAGAAGGTAAAAATTATGATTCAGGAGGGGAAGTAATCGAGTCTGCTAAACTTATGGTCATATTCTATATTTCTGAGGTTTTAGTAGGCTTACATGTTATTATTATTGAGATTTTTGGAATGAGTCAAATAGAAGTTTGTGTTTCCGTTTCAGCCTTTGCTACCTTGGGCCTTAGGTAAGTGACTTAACCCTCTAGAGAAATTTGTGTGTAAGATGATGTTTGTTTGCTGGGTTAAGAGCATCAGTCCTGAAGCCAGAGTACCTGGTAAGTCCTGACTTGCCTTGCCACAGGGGCACAATGGTGGCTGAGTAAGTTTTCTTATCCTTAAACAAGGATTTGGGAACAGGTAGTATATTTGGGAGGGAGGCCCAAAGAACACAAGAAAATGAATAGCAGAAAGAAATGAATAGGAAACGGGGAGAAGTCCAAAGCAATGTGTAAATAGTCAAGTTGTGACTGCTGGAGAGACCTGGAGCTCCCCTCCTTGAAAGTAGGAATGTAAGGCTTATTTTACCAAGTACAAACAAAGCTGGGTGTTTGTGCACCAACTTGTCAGTGTTGCTGATTGAGAGATGCCCCCAAGGGTGTGGAATCCCCTCCCCTCCTTCAGGTACTGTGTGAAAGCTGAGAAACTCTCAGGGCTCTGGAAAGAGAGCTAGGCAGAGAGGCTGAGGGGTGCAGGTTCAGGAGGCAAGAAGCTGTCTTCACACTAGTAAATGTTCATGGTGGTTACAGGTGGCCAGCTACTCCCAATGGGGATAGAAGGGAGGGCATCTAAGGGGTTTGCCAAGTCTCTAAGCATCTGCTCCCTTTTTGTCTACACATTAGAGCAAGAATAAGGTCTATGGGGGAGGAAACGTTACAAATAAATGAGCACAATGCATAACATTTGATTAGATAAAGTAAAGAATTTACTTTAAAAAAATGCGGTTAGGGGACTGGAGAGATGGCTCAACAGTTAAAAGCACTGGTTGCTCCTGCAGAAGACCAGGGTTTGATTCCCAGCACCCACGTGGTGGCTAAAAACATTCTGTAACTGTAGTTCCAAGGGATCCAACACCATCTTCTGACCTCCTAAGTCACTGCATGATACAGGTGCACTTCCATATGCAGGCAATATACTCATACACATAAAATAAAAATAATAAATAAAACATTTTAAAAACACAGTTAGAAAAGACCTAGGGATGATTGAGGAAATTGAAATAGAGCCGATGCATTATGTAACACTGGGTCATTATTATATATTTTTTGGATATGACATAGTTCTTTTTTTTTTCAGGTTTAGGGGTCAAACTCCAGGTTTTGCACATGCTAGGTGAGTATTATATTACTGAGTTACATGTACATCCTTAGCAAAAAGGAATAGCATAGGATGGCTTCTCTGAGTATGATAAAGAATTTTTGATTACTTAAACCAAGACCCTTATTCTTAAAAAGTACCTGCTGAGGACTATACAACTAAATGGATAATATCTGAAACTTCATCTCAATTGTTTAAAAATTGCACAAGGATCTCGGTAAGAGTATAGATGTGCACTATCCTTGTTTGTGTGTGTGTGTGTGTGTGGATATACGTGTGCATGTGCAGATGTGTTCATGTATGTGGGACATGTGTATGAGAAGGTCAGAGATAACCCCAGGTGCCATCCAAGGTGGGCTTTGAGACAGGGTCTCTCATTTGACCTGGAACTGATCAAGTAGGCTAGCCTGACTGGCCAGAGAGTCCGAGGGATCCACCTGTATTCTCTCCTCCAGAACTGGAATTACCACATGTGCCACTGGACCCAGATATTTTACCTGAATGTGGGTCCTCAGGCTTGCAAAGCAAGCACTTTACCAACTGAGTTATCTTCCTAAACTCTCATTATACTTCTCTTTAAGCATTTATATAGCCTTTAATTTTTTCAAAGACAGTAGGAAAAAATGTAAAAAGGAGAATTTGTCTCCACAGGATTCATCTGTTGTAAAGATTAACCGTAAGCTCCAGGAAGAACAATGTATCATGTGGCTGACAGCAAGCACTTCCTTCAGGCTGTCTGAGCTCAGACTCTACATCTCCTAATTACTGCTGGGGAATCTTAGGTAAGAAACTTACATCCTCATCTGCCAACCAGGATTAATGAAAATCCTATTGTTGTATAATTGTTGTGAGAATCAAGTGGGATAATGTGTATACAGCATCAAGAGTGTCTGGTAAACACACAGACAATGTTAAGTATTGCTGTCATCATTGTCATCATCCTCACTAGTACCACCATCATCCCATTTTCCTATTCTTTCAAAAGGTTCTTACTTCAGGCAATGAATGTTATGATCATTCTATTGTCTTATTACAATGCTTAGGACTGCTAAATAACATTATATAAACACAATCAAAACTGATACTGTTAATTTTCTTCAACCTTTCCAGACTCTGTCCATCTGAACTGGGAGCAAGACAGTACAGAATGAGGTAGCAGCAGAGGCCCACTAAGAGAGTATGATGGCCCAGAACCAAGCATAAGCAGGTTTTAGGAGAGCCAAGGAGATACTGGGCCACTGAGCAAAACCCAGGAATAGAGTAAGCTGGTGAAAAGCCAGAGTAGACAAGATTCTAACTTTGATGTTTCCATGGTTCACACTAACCATGCTAGGGAAGAACCCTGTCGCAGAAGCCAGTGTGTGAAGGAAGAACACTCAAGCCATAGCTGACTTTTAGTCCTAGCTCTCCAACTCACTCGAGGAGACACCTTCAACAAGTCAGGTTCACTTTTCTTTTTCTTTCTCTCGTTTATTCTTTCTTTCCCTTCCTTTCTTCCTTCCGTTTCTTTCTTGCTTACTTGCTTGCTTTCTGGTGTAGTAAGCTTATACGCACATGCATGTATGCCTGTGTAAGCTAAAGGTTAATGTTAATCAGCCTCTATTTACTGAAGCAGGGTCTCTTGCTAAACCTGATGCTTGCTGATTCTGGTTTAGCTAACCAGCTTTCTTTGGGGATCCCTTGTTTCTGCCTCCTGATCTCTGGGATTATGGGCTGACCTCCACATCTGCCTGACTTTTTATGTGTATTCTGAGTATCTGAAGTTCGGCCTTCATGCTTGTGCAACTAGCACTGTATCCACTGAGCCAACCATCTTCCCAAGCCCCAAATACACTTTCAAAGTCATGTTTTTATTATTTATAAAAATGAGTATTAATTCTCAGATTATTTTTGTAATCTGCTAGAGACAGAGCTTAGGTGAAGCCCACTGACTCTAGAATTGGACAGAAGTGATATCATTCAGGGTGACTGTGGGTAAATAATTTGCCCACATATGTAGAAAAAAAATTAAGTCATAGAGAGATTATCAAATTATAAGAAGTGCACTCGTAAAGTACCAACAAAAAAGGAACGACATATCATATTTAGGATTAGGTTTAATTGAAAATTACTAAAACATTCCTAGTGGCAGTGGCTATCAAATGTGGAAGCTTACTTTACTCTAATGACCAAGAAGTTCACCAATGCCAAGCCAGTGACTATATGGCCTTCTACTCTGGTGAAAACTGAAAGGCTTTTCATCTTACAACTCTGTACTTCACAGCTGCTCATCCCAAAGTCACTATGGGCCAAGATGCATGCTGGGAATGTTACCTTTATTATGAGCAGAAAACATGGGAAAACCAAGAGACTTACTAAATGCAAGAGAAAAGAATAGGTATTGGGGACAATTAGTGGTTTTTCAGAATCTTTAGGAATTGTTGCTTCTGTTTGTGTTGTTACTAGTTTAGTATTCTTTAGTATTCTTCAAAATGTTTCACTAAATTTGCAAGTGAGAATTACATGACTTAAGGGATTGATGATAACATCAAGGCAGTGATTATAACAACTGATTTCTATTGAGAATTTACTTTCACTTCCAACACTATAGTCTTGAAGAGCGGTGAGTAAGTGTCACTCTGGCATCTGATTTCATATTCATCATAATGTGTAAAACTGGATTATTTCCTAAAATGATTGAGAATCTATGGTTTGGTTGATGAACTAAGGAGGATATACAAGAGAAATCAAGCAACCATGGGGCCTTTAAATGTCTGGAATAATACATTAATTTTAATAGCATGAAATTGAAATCAATTCCAACTTCAAATGGAGAATATATATACAGTAGAATCAAATGCTCTTAAAACGTTTACTCTCCATTTTGAGTCTTAAAAAGATGAAAAGCACCAAGAACATGAGACACAAGAGCAGATACATCAAGAACTAGGAACACGTTCTGAGTTTGAATTTTTTTAATTGGCACCATGTAGCCCAACACATTATAACATCAGAAGAAATTAGAGATGAGAGAACTGACATGTAAACAATAAAGGGGTATCCCTAGATAGAAAACTTTTAAAGATGGCCAAATATAGACTATATACATTCAGATTCTTTTCTCTCAAGCTCTGTATGATGTTATTTTAAATTTTCATTTGCTAACATGTCTGTGAAAACCCAAACATAAAATGAAAGAGTCTGTGACCACAAAAGTCTCTGGAGATATAACAGATCCCTAAACCTTCTAGAAATCATTGAAATCTCCACCTCCCATCCCTGCCCCTGCCTTCAACCATCATGATCTAATTCTTTGGCACATTTAAACATTTCTCTTCAGCCTCTGGAAGCCATTCCCTCTGTGTGTCCCTCTGCCCATCTGCCTGCCAGGGTATTAACACTCTATTCTGAGAATACATGAAAATCAGGGAAACATCAGATAATTAAATAATATCATCCGCCTCTGAAGTGTACTCCCAACTGTGCCACTCTACATGAAAGAGCTTTTAAATATAGATCACCTATCAGTCTCTTCTGCAACTCTCACCTTTTCTTCCTTGCATTCCGTCAGAAGAACTAAAATAGGTTTCAGCATTTGGAGACAGAGACCCCAGTTGTTTCTCTCTCTTTCAATAATTTTAAGTTCATTTTGCAAAAATAGCCACCTACCACTTATGTCTACGTGATGTTAATATCGGGATGCAAAGAAGAAAGTTCATATGAATTAGATGAGTGTGAGTATAATCATTTATAAGAATCAAATGTTCTATTTTTGCCTTGAGTGAACAGAATGCATTTTATTGTTTGACTTCCTGTTACCAAGGCAGCCCAATTCACCCTAATCTAACTTTTCTGGCTTTTAGGAAGAGATTTTTGTGTGTGTGTGTGTGTGTGTGTGTGTGTGTGTGTGTGTGCTCATGTGGATGCACATGGCTGGAGTCACTCCTCTTGTCATTTGTTTTTAGATGGGGCTTCTCACTGGCCTAGAAGTCTACTAGACTGCCTAGCTAGCTAGCTTACGGATCCCCCTTGAACTGCCTCCCCATTGTGTGCTCCCATGTGCTTCTTTCTGACGTGGGTTCTGGGAATCAGCCTCAGGCCCTCATGCTTACATGGTAGGAACTAAACTGTGTCTCTAGTCCTCCTTTATTTTTGTAGTAATGCCAGTAGACATCTTGCTATCTTCTCTGCTTTTAAACTGCTCGTACTATCTCTTCCCTCTCTCTTTTCATCCTCTGCTTTTGTCTTTCTCACTCCTGTTTCTCTTCACTCATCATTCTCACAGGGTCCATATCCCTGGTGGTGACACACAGTGATATCCTGTCTTACAGTGTCTTCCTAATTCCTGGGCAGGCTGCTGAAGTGTGTGTCTTGTCATCAGACTCTTCTACTTCTGGCTCACACATAGTGATAGGTCATGTGGTCAGGATGTCAGCTTATGGTCAGCAACTTTGAAGTTGGTCGTGCATGACCACATCTTAATTTATAAATGTTGGTCTAGAGGTTCACATGCAATTAGAATGTTTTTTTTTTTATTTATTTTTAGGAATAGCTATTGAAAGCCTTCTTGATGTCATACTTAGTGCTTATGGGGAGGGAAAGGTTTAGTTTCTTCATGAAGCCCATTGTGAATTCTCTTTGAGTTTTAGACCATTTCCTTGGTGAGCAAAAGAGCTGGCTGAGTTATAGCAACATCAGGAGCTATTGTTCAAACTCAGGGTCCAGTACAAGGTCTGAAAGGATGCTAATGGGACTGGGAAACTTTCACTCTACTGTGACCTTTATCGGGTGTCCAGCCCCTCATTCTCCTGCCTAGTTTAATATCAAATGATGGATTATGGGGAAACATCTCACGAAAAACAAATACAGTCACCGTATTCTTATTTTAAGCCCTGGCAAGGAATAATGGCAGATTGTTTTATTTTGTTTTGCTTTCTGTGTTTTCAGTTTGTTAAAGACATGGTATCATTCTGCTAAGGATGTGACTTAGAGATTAAAAAAAAAACACGGTGCTTCCAGCAAAATGAGAGTTCTGAAACTTGGCCCTGCCACTCATTGGCTCTTGGATATAAGGCATGCCATTCTATTTTTCTGCATTTCCAATCCTTCATCTATCAGATCATAATAGTAATGTTAAGACAGCAAGACTGTAACATGGATTAAACATAGAATGCATGGGAAAGATTTGCAAAAATCTTACTGTTGTAAGACTTAGCACATGAATTCTCTAAATTATCAAAATATTTTCCCTCTGGAAATTTGGATATTGGGAAATATGAAGGTATTTTTATTTCTTATTCTTCATACTTGGCATCATGCAGACAAAATTTCTGCGTAAATACATTTGACTGCAAATGTGTGTGTGTCCACATGTGTGCCTGCATTTATGTGTTTGTATGTGGCATGTCTATTTGTGTGTATATGTCTGTATGTATGTCTGTATAAGCAGTATTTCCCAGAGTGTGTCTAAACTTAGCTGTTCTTTTTTGATGAATCCAGTGATGATTTCAGCCACAGGCTTGTCTGGATACTATTCCTTTTCTACTGTTAACGGAGAGGATTTTGCCACTTGATGCCTGTTTTCTTGCCGAATTCTCCAGAGACAGTACTTTCTGGTTAAGTTTGAAGGTATGAATCCTGGCCTTGTGTTTCTAGTTGTGTGTCCTTGGGAAAGTATTTAACCTCACTGAGCCTAATGTCTTTATCTGTGAAGTGGAAAGTAACGCTGGTTATTCTTTCTTCATTCCCCACCCTCAGTCTTAAAGTCCACACTACTTTTTGCATATGAGTCCATTTTCTATTGACAGCAACAGTGGGGCTTGGTCAGGTTCAGCCAATGGGAGGCCTGATTGCAGAAGAGAGAGGTTGGAATATTGCTTGATCTTTGCCCTACCTCTCCACACTGCAGAGCTGCCAATGGCCACAACCCTCCAAAAACTGCCTTTCATCTACGGTGCTATCAGTCAATGGGATTTGCTAAAACCTTTGGTCCTCCCTAGATGTGAGGGGAACTCATATATCCCCATGCCCAGTGGTTCCCTTAATCCTGTCCACACATAACAAATACTCCCTTTGCTATACTGTCTTCATACTTACATCTGCATATGCTTCCAGTGTTCTACCAGGACCCTGAATGACACCTGGGTTTGATAATAATAGATATTTCCAGCATTGTCAATTGGAGCCTAAGCAAATAATATGAGTCAAACACTTTGAACAAGGACTGAGGCACAAGAGTTCAATTAGCATTAGCCATTGCCATTTACTTGCCTTCCATCATGAAGCCATGATTTTCTGATCTTCTTTCCACCAAATCCTAGAAATCAGTCATTAATTCTTTTTACTCAGTCCTATTCCTTCTCTTATCACCCCCCTAAATTCAGTCCCTGGGATCCTGGTTTTCCAGTTTTTTTCTAGTAGTCAAACATTCCTAGAAAGAGTTAATTCACTTTATTAAACAGAATCAACCTAAAAAAAAGTACCCCTACGTAATTAGAAAAGACATTTAGTGACCGTATCATAAGTCTCATTCATGAATTATAGCTTTAGCATATGTATGCAGTGTGATAATTAGTGGAGAAATAGATGGAAAACTAATTGTTAACCTCTTAACAGAAGATGCATCCTCAATAAATCATAAGGGGAGGAACAGACAGATATAATAACATGGACCTGCCATTGCAATGAATGAATTTCAGCTTGACAGATTAATTGGGTAGGCTCATAAAATGCCAATAAAGTCAAGTTTTTTTAAATAGTTGCTATGTGTTTTCAGTCTTTCACAAATAGATAAGCAAATATCAATTTCTGTTTTGATAAACTATAAAGTCTGCCTTTAAAATATTTTATTTTAAAAATATTTTAGTTATTATTATTTTATGTGTATGAGTGTATTTCTTACATGAATGTAAGTGCATCTGTGTCATGCAGTGCCTGTGGAGGTCAGAAGGTATTAGATCCTCTGGAACTGGAGTTACAGATGGTTGTTAGCTGCCATGTGGGTTTTGGGAACTGAACCTGAACCCCCTGTGAGAGCAGCTGGTTCTCCCAATCACTGAGCCATCTCTCCACCCCTTTTATTTATTTATTTTTTAATGTGCTTGAGTGTATTGCCTGCATGCATGTAAGTGCACCTGGGTTGTGCATTGTCCAAGAAGGTCAGAAGAGAGCATCAGATCCCCTGAAACTAGAGTTATGGATGGCTGTTATCCACGGTGTAGGTGCTGGAAAATGAACCCAGGTCTTCTGCAAGAGCAGTTAGTGCTTTTAACTGCTGAGTTATCTCCCCAGCCCCTAAAGTCTGCCTTTAAAAGTTAGTTAACGCTAACTTTTAAAGGCAAAGGCTAGAAAAGTAACAAGAATTTTGCCTACTGAAATCTTATCCAGGTATGGAATACCTATATCAATCAGGACAGACAACAGACCCACCTTCATGGCCAAAATCACAGAAGGATGGGGAGAGCCCTAAAAATTAAATGAAACTTACATAAAGCTTTTTGGCCTCAGAGTTTAGGGAAAGTTGAGGCCATGAACTGTATCCTAAAATAAATCAGAAGACCCAGTTGCTCTGGACATGGGTACTGACTATGGCTCTCCTACAGTGAGATGCTTACCTTGAGCACCTATGAGCTTTTGATTGGTAGGAACCCTTCCCCTCAAATGGATCCCTGGAGCAGTTACATAGAGGGAAATGAGAAACCTAGAGTCATGCTCAGCCACAGCTCCTAGCCATTATCATAGCTCATTTACATCAGGGAGCACTAGAGAGACTTCCCTTGCCCACTGACTTCACACAAGCCAGGAGACCTTGTATGGATGAAGGACTGGCACAGGGTATCCCTAAACCCATGTGGAAGGGACCCTGCTCAGTGCTTCTAGCCACCCCTACAACTCTAAACCTTACAGGTAAAGACACCTGCATCTATAATTCCCAAGTGAATACTCCACTCAAATCTTTAGGCAGGTGGATGGTGACTGGAGATCCTGAGAACCCTTAGATCACCTTTCTAGCCCACTGCCGTGCTTTGACCACACCAGAAGTGGTCAGTCTATGCATGGTCATAGCTTAGGGATTCAACTACTGAGAAGGGGAGACAGCTGAACAGTCTACAGTCAGTACCTGAGGATTCTGCAGTTCTGCTCCAGTCACAAGCATGGGGGACAACTGGTCAATGCCTGGTAAAAGCATGAGCAATTCAACAAGGGACACCTGTGGTCATGATTTCACTGGAAACAATGATATCACAGACCTTGATGTTTTCTGTAGGTCTAGCTGAAACAGCTCCAAACAACTAGAGCCAATCATAGATAAATTACCCTGGATATATGATATATAAATATAATAGGTCTGTGGTGTGTAGGGGAATGTCTGGTGCTTTTTATAATAGCCTTGCCTTTCTAAGCTCTGAGGTCCTCTCCACCACCCACTTGTTGGTAGTACTAACTGCTCTCTTAACAAGCATCTTGATAAATATATCAGAGTAAACCCTATCTACAGTCTTTATAAAGGACAAGCCTCTATAACAGGTCCATAACCAAAATTTTATATCTGCTATCCTGCTAGTCTTCCTGATGATCCTGATCCTACTTCTAAGCCCCATTCCGACCCACTACTCTTTTCTCAGATCAGAAGGGAATGATGGCATCACCACCATGCCCCTGTAACACCATCTAACCCCATATGACAAACAGATGTTATAAGGTAGAGGAGGTTTTCCTGTTCCAAGAATGGGAAGTTGTACTGGATCGGGGAATAAAATACCTTGAAGCTATTGGAGGTTGCCAGACCAGATCTGCTCTAGTGTTTCAGGGCCTCCCTGTTGGAACACTGACCCAAAGTATCAGCCTTTACCTAGACCCAAATCAGATAAGGCTCATGATTTGAACTCTCACCTGTATCAGGTTCTAAAAACAACTCACTACTTCCTCAGCGAGGAGGCTTTACCCTCAATTGACAAAAGATTACTGGCCTTGCTTAGCCTTGGAAGCTCCTAGATATTTGTTACATTGGTACCACTGGAAAATGTAAAACCTATTACAAATGCAGATAAACTGTTCCAAAGAGCTTTTATGTATATAACAAATAAAAGGGGGAAAGGCTAGTAGGTGGTTTTATCAGTGATCATCGTGACCACAACCCTTGAGTACCAATAGTCCATTCACTTTCCTCCAAACACAATCTGGTGTCATCCCCACTCAGGCCTTCTCTTTGTATGTGGGATAGATACCTACTTATGCCTACCAGTTAATTGGACAGGTATTGGCACCTTGGCTTTCCAGATGGACATAGCTCCCAATAACCAAACTTCCACAATACCCTTGATAGCACATACTTGTTCAAAGAGAGTCATCCACTGCATACCTCTAGTAATTGGTCTAGGAATAATGGCTGGGGTGGGTACAGGAATAGGAGAAACTTTTTCCTTCTGTCTCCACCTATCCATGGATTCTTCAGATGACATAGCATGTGTAGCCAAATCATTAGTGGCTATGCAAGATCAGCTAGGCTCCTTAGCAGTGGTAGTCCAACAAGATGAAAAGGGGGAACTTTATCTCTTTTTCAATGAGGAATGTTGTTTATACATAAATAAGTCAAGGATAGTCAGGGCTGTGACCCAACAGCTGAAAGAATGAGTTTCAAAGAGGAGACAAGAACTGGTTGGTTCTTGAAACTCTTGGAACCATACCTGGAGCTGGGTATACGGGCTCCCCCTGTTAGTTGGCTCTTTCCTTATTCTTCCAAACTCTTGTTTGCTCCCTGCATCCTTAACATGCTGACCCAGTTTGTCTCCTCCAGCCTAGAGGCCATAAAGTTCCTCATGCTCCTTTTGAGCTATCAGTGGCTCTAATGTGAGAGACACAGAAGAAAGAGCTGCCCCTTGGGGGTTAAGAGGGCATCAAAAGTGGGGGAGGGGTGGGGCTGGAAAACCAACAGCCTGTGAAAGGGCCATTTTAGCCTTTAGCTTCTGCCTATATCAACATACTGTTAGAGAGTCCCCTTCATAGCTCCTAGTCATATAGGCTAGTGACCCCCATGCATGGCCTGTGGTTATGTAGCCTAAAATTTAACCCGCTAATGACAGAATGGGTCTGGAATGACACTGAAATCCATATACATGTTCTAAGTGTCTGTGGTTCAGAGCTCACGCTTTCAGATCATTCTCTTGAGTCCATTCTGACACAAGTAAACTCTTCTGATTCTCCACTCTGCTCCTAGTACTAGTCTCAGGTCTGCTGAATTCCCATAATATGAACATGCTAGGCAAGGCTCTGCCTCTGAACTGTATCCCATCCCTGTTTTTACTTCACTTTGAGACAAGGTTTTGCTATGCTGCCCTGGCTCCCCTCAGAGTTGTAATCTTGCAGTTTTATCTGGGATCACAGGCATCACCACCATCCCTGCCTCAGCAGTGACATTTTACCAACTATTTGCAGAACCCATAAGCCAGTCAAGTTGATACCAAAAGTTAACACATAGATGGAGACTGTCCCAAACCACTTCCCTGAAATAGCACGCCTAGCAAATTGGAATTCATGGAGTCTAGAATCCACAAACATCTAGCCAGCAATTAGAACCAAGATACCAAAGACATTTTCAGAAAGGAGTTGCCATGTCTGATCCTTATTCATAAACTGTGACTCAGAACTGTACTGGGAAGGAGTCCTGGGATACATAGTTTTCAGTCGCAGGAAAGTTTGGTTGATGGTGACCATGAACTGACAACCAGCAATGCAGTAGAAATACTATCAAGCACCATCCTTGGAACTTTGCAACACTGTTTTATGTAATCCTAGCTAGACTTATACATAGTAGCTGTATTTGTTCCCATTTTATGGGAATGAGATATGTAAACTGGGGCCAGAGAAATGGAACATTAAGGTCACAGGAAGAGGCAAGACGCTGGCTCATAACTGTCTAGCTTTTCATAGTAACTATAAAAGACTAGACTTCTTTTGAGGATTCTCCAAATTACTATTGGCATTGTAGAAACTGATGTTTTCTATTAAAAAAAATAAGTATGTAAGTATGATAAGTGGGATTAGGTTATGTACACTTTTTTTCCAAATTAGTGCCCACGTGATCTCGTATCCAGTAGCGGCTCAGAGTAAAAAAAAACAAACTTTACTCCCACAGCTGATTTGGTACCGGGTGTTAGTGAAGTACTATCCTGTTTCTCAGCTGCTGAAGTTGGTTTGGTTCTGAAAGAGAAGAACAATGGGCAGGGAGCATATGTTGAACATATTATGAATTAGGGAGCATAAACTAACCTTCTGGAAGTCTAAGGTTTAGGATGATGTGAGGTATGCTATTCATCAGAACCAGAATTTTAATTTAATTTGTAGGTATAAAGGTCCATTCAGGCTGGTCCAATTCAAGAACAAATTTAAACTCTGGGAATCACCAGAGTTGACTCATCTTCCAGGATCAGAATTGTTTCAAATAGGAAGAAGCATGCAAAACAGCTATGAGACCGATACTCATTCCCAAACTGTATGCTTCTGTATGTGGGAGATGTGGGAAAGAAGCCAATTTCCTCTTGTTATCCACATAAATGGCACTGGAAGTATGTACTCTAAATGCAGCATACAAGCCAGCCAGGAAAAAAAAAAAAAAGAATTAACTCGAAGAAAAATCTATGCGCTAGAGGTTGAGATGCGGAGGGTCAAGGTGAAAGGAAAGAGGAAACAAGTGGGAAGACGGAAGAGGGGAGGTGAGAAGGGCATGAATCATGGTTAGAGGGGAATTTCAGAAACAAAGAGCTGTGGGAGAGAGCAGTTCCAAATGACAGGGAGGGCAAGTGTACGGATGAATGAACAAGTATTTAAGGTCAAGCTAAATTGAAGGCTACTGGCAATTCAGAAATTCAGGAATCATACTGCAGCCTTATGAATGGTAATAGTGAAGGAGCTATTGTTAGTCACGTCAGCTGCACTCTTCCTTGGACCTTCTCTTCTCCAGTCCCAGAGCTCTCCCACTAACCGTACAGGTCCCCAGGTTTCTGCTAGTGAGACCTGTGTCACTATCACCATTAGACATTTGTGGTTCTCAAATTCTAACTCAAGCTTAGAAATCTTCAGGTGACACACTAGGTGGTTTACTCTTATATTCAGAACAGATTTTCCCTTTCTTTCCTTGATTTGGGTAAAACCATGTTGCCCAGGCTGGCCTTGAATCTCTGGTCCTCCTGTCTCAGCCTGACAAACGCTTTTTCAAACTCGGTGCCACTTACTCTTCCTGCTGCCATTACTGGTCTCAGTAGACCACCACACCTCCCACCTCACAAAAAGTAAGAAGGGTATGGCAGGAATTTATTAAAAACCATTTGCTTTTACTTTTCTCTGTTTATGGGTTGATGCACTTATTATTTGATCTGTCCTTAGCTCATTCTCTTGTAGGTTCCATTTACTCCCATCCCAGCGCTTCTTAAAATATTTGCCTTCCTACGGGCTCCTCTCCAACACCTGTAAATGTAAGTTTACTTCACGCCTAGCAAATGCTCTTTAGCCAATGGTCACTTGAGCTACTGTCACATTTCATGAAGCTTCGCTTAATACCTTCTTTACCAACTAACCAACCAATCAACTAAACAACCATTTACTCCTACAGTTCATTGGGACATATACCATAGATAACAAGTAGAATCTTTATCTGAAACTCCCTCGAAACCATCGGTCTGCACGCCATACTGAGTTCTCTTTTTTCTTATCCCTGTTAGAGTTTTGCTTCCATGCCATTTCCCACTGGAATCTTCTCCCACGGCTGCCTTGAGGGTCTTTGGTTGGCATTTTTGTCCCTCTCACATTCTTCTTGAAGCAAATGGACAGAAAGAGACAAAGACGTCAACAAAAGAAGCGTACCGATGCTGCCCAGGATCTCTGTCAATCTTCGTCCCCTACTGTTTCATATTCTCATTAGATACATCAAATCTTGTGGATGCAATAGTATTCATGATTCCAAATCTTCTATCTGATCCTAGTTTCTCCCCTGACCCAATTCCCAATTGCCTTTTACATATTTTCATTCATTTGCCTTTATAACAAATTTAAATTCAATTTATCAAAAACACTGCTCACTAATTCCCCCTACATAATATTCTTCCTTTTTGTTTCCAAAAGTCCTCTCCAAAAGGAAAGAGAAAGAAATTTTGGTAAAATGACACAAGCCTTCAGTATGGGAAATAGGACAGATGAAAGAGGAGATGTTAGTAAACTTATGACCATCCCATGGTCACGAGACTAACCTATGTCTTATGATAAGCATTAAGTTTGGTGGTTTTCATAGGTTGTTTATCTTTGATGACTTTGTAACAATATTTTCAAGCATTGAGGTAAGCAAATTAATGACTTCCTATAGATGTCCTATCACCCAAACGTGTCAATATGTCACCTTATGTGGCCAAATGCACTTAGCATTTGTGATTAGGTTAACAATGATATAAAAAGATTATTCTGTAAAGACAAAGCAATCAGGACTGTCTTCTATGCTCTTCTATGTAGGAAGTATTAGCCTGTTTACACAATAAGGTCAGGGTGGATTTGGTTTTAATTTAGAACTTCTGTATCATTCAGCATACAAATTAGACTCTTTAATCTTTTCCCCAAATATAATATTTTATTGTTTTTAGATTTTTTAGTTCAGGCTGACTTGGAACCTACTATATGACTTAGACTAGTCTTGAATTTGTGTTAATGTTCCTGCTTCAGCCTCCTGAAAGCTGAGATTATAGATGTGAGCCACCATGCCCGGCTCTTTCTCCAAGTCTTATTGTTCATGTTATTTCATGTGCCAGATCCTAGAGTATGAGAGGAATACATGCGCCCTTTACTCCTTATACCTGCTCCATAATCACCAGTTCTTCCACCTGCCTCTTTGCTACATTATATCTACATATGCTATTGGACAATTTGATACCATTGCTCTCTCTGGCTTTCTTTGGGAGGGAGGGACCATCTAATGCTTCCAGAATTCCATATATATGAAATGGGCCTTGAAGTGCTAATGCAATGTTATATTCAGTATTTTCAGTATATAGCTATATTCAGTATATTTCCATCCTGAAGTTTTTCTCCTTTGAAAACAACTAGCTTGACACATGAAAGTATTTATTTCAACAGCATATAAAGTCTTGAAGTATTCTGAATTTTAATATTAATAGACTTATTACACAAATATTAATGATTCCAAAGATGAAAATCTAAATGGCTATTTTAAGAGTAGTATTTTCATAATCTTCTTGGTGGTCTGGAGATATGCTCATAGTATCATCTTAAATGTAAAAAGGAAAACTAACAATCCCATAAGCAGTATGCTACTAGTAGCCAGCCATCTTTGGATGACAGAGTTATGAGTTACTTTTATTATATCTATTTCTATGAATTTAAAATATTTTCTACACTGACAAATAGTACTTTTTTATAAGCAACTTAAAGCCAGCCAATAAATTTTGCCTTTAAAAAGAATAATAGAGAAAAATGGTTATGCTGATTATTCTGTTTGCCTTTCTAGCATCTCTGCCTGCTCTCCCCGTCCTCTGGGAGATGTTGTCATCCATGGACAGCATTACCAGAACTTCCTTGCATGTGATTCAAGCTGTATTTGGCCAAGAGAGTCTGACAGAAATAGAGAACTGGAGAAGAGAGAAGTAGAAATATCTTTTCCAACTAATCTAGTACCTTTTAGGTCAAGAACCCTGAACACTGGCAGTGACTGTGTTTCATTGCCCATGACTACAGACCCTATGGGAGCTCCTTCTCAGTGCACTGCCTCTCTCCAAGGTCTGGAACTCACCCTGTCTTCTTACCTTTTCTGGCAAATGGCTTTTGGTTTCCAAATCTCTGAAAACTCCCTTGTTGGCTCCGTCATCATGGTCACTCCTACAAACGGTCCCTGCATAAACTCCTTTTAACTAAACTTTGAGTACAATGTCTGTCTTCTTTTTGGCCCCTAGCTGGTGTGATGTTTAAGAAGAGTCTATACCAGTTGCAGGAATATTGAATATGGCAGAAGCAGATAGTGTTCAAAGAGTTGAGAATCTTGCCTTGGATGTAAACATTTTTAGGAAGGGTGATGAGGCTACCCAGTAGTCAGGGTTCAGGTAGGCTAGAGTATCATGTAAGAAACTAAATTTACAGCACCACAAATACAGTACCCCTAAACTACCTTTAGTAGTTTTGTGGTTTCTGGCGGAAAATTTGGAGGGTAGGGTTACAGTTCAGAGGTGTTCATCACTCAGGCTTACAGAGATAGAGGCGTGTTTATGGAGACAATGCCATTATCCGTACTGAACACTTCCACTGCTGATGGGCTTCGCTTCGGGAGTAGCCTCCAGCCTCTGCTTTTGCCTTTGTTCAAACTGGATGCTGAACTTTCATTCTTAGGCAGTATCACCTTTAGTTACTTAACCAGACTTTGCTATCCTACCTTAGTTTTCTGTTTCCCTGGTTAGGTCAGATGACAGACACACCTCTGTAAATAGACTTCCTCAAAAGCTGAACTTTGGCCCTGGAATGTGAGCCCTTAGTCAGAGGTTTGAGTAATAAAACCTTACATGTTCACTATACTGCTTTCAAGGACTTTCAGCTTCCCTTCCTCTGAATGGATTTCTCACATCAGAGTGAAAACCAGGGGAAACCAACGAGTAAGGAGACCAAGAAGCTCCCTCATTGCTCCAAGGTGGAAGCAGTGTTTTTCCTGGCCGGAAAGTTCAGGGATTTGTCTTATGTGTACAGGCCCATCTCACCCCGTCTCCTTCCTCTTGTACAACAGAATGGTAGCATTGTCCAGAGGTGCTTTCCGGACAGTCTTCCAGTTAGGCAATCCAGAGGTCGGTTCCCAACCTTTATGTCAGCACAGAGAGCTTTTTCATTGTTTCCCACTAAGGAAGTCCTAAGGGATTGACTCTACCCAACTAAATTCACAAAAATAGAAGAGTAAATCAGATGGCAATTTTTAAAAATAACTCTAAAAGGTATATTGGTTCTATTATTAATTCCTGTTAAGTAAATGGAACACTGAAAGGCTAAATCACCTTGCCCAAATCTTCCAGTTAGGGGCAGGGTCCAGCTTGAGACCCCAGGTGCCCAGCTCCACGGCCTGGGCTTTCAACAGATGCCACAGGCTTTAAGGTGGCATTTATGCTAGATGTTCACGAAGTGGTGTTTGATCACAGGTTTTCTCCCTGAGGCAAACAGATGGAATTGCAACCTACAGTCAAGATTACTTGGTGAATATTAAGTACAAACAGAAAGGAATTAGTGTTTCTTAATGAAGAGTTCTTCAGCTAAGAGTGCTTGAGAGAGATTCTTCCCCCACTGAGGAAAGCACTAGCCTGGAATCTTCAGGTGAAGGCTGATAGAACAAGTTCTGGTCCTCTCTTCTTTCTCCCTCTGCCACTCAGAGGGTTCTATTAACTCTTTGCCTTCTCCTCTGAGCTAAAGTCATTGTCTGTGCCATGGTTTAAGCATGCAGATTGCATCTGCACTCTAATCTCTTGACTGGAACTCCACCTAGAAGCTCATTAACCTGTTATATTTCCTGGTTTGTCTTCACCGATTCTGAACTCACCCTTTTGTGTTGATTTTGCTTAGTTTAACTCTAAGGTACTTTACTAGGTTCTTATACCACTTAAACCAGACTGGCTCTAATGCTGATTTTAAAAAATATCCCTCTGTAATAATGGGGGAAATTGTCCAAGTCAACCACTGTCTAACATATCCCTTGGCATTTAGACCCTGGTGTGATATATTATTCCAATAGTTTCATTCGAATCTCCTTAATATCAAATGTTAGAGGATTAAGGAAGGATTTCGGGGGTGGCTTAGGAGCAATGTGGTGATATTAAAACCCTGGACCTTTCTGTGTTAGAGAAAACATTGGCAGAAGCGGTGTGACCTGTTAAAAAATGGCACTTTAAAAAATGAGTTATATGTCTAATGTGACTGTTATTAAGTCTATTGAAATAATCATAAAGAAAGAAATCTAAAAGTGAGATCTGACCTTACATATCTTTTTGTCAGTGCTTCCCACCACCAGTTTGATCATAAAAGCACAGATTCCAGAAGCAGATTCCCTAACTGCCTGTTCATAGCTCCTGTCATTTGTAAATTGCTTTTAAGTTCCTATATTTTTCTCAGTGACATATGTTGATGTGTGATTTTAGTGTCATCTTTTAAAGATATAAAATATAACATACAAAGGTATGGAAATTATAGTCATGCTTTGGAAAAATAATAGAAATGCCAAATAGAATATAAAAATGGCATTTGTAAGTCACCATTCTATTTTTTTAAAATATTTATTATCTTTATTTTATGTGTGTGCATTTGTTGCCTGCATGTGCATAAGTGCACCTGCATTGTGCAGTCGCCAAGGAGAACAGAAGAAGGTGTTGGATCCCCTGGAACTGGAGTTATGGACAGTTGCTAGTTGCCATGTAAGTGCTGGGATGTGAACCTTGGTCTTCTGCAAGAACAGCCAGTGCTCTTAACCACTGAGCCATCTACCCAGTCTTGTCAGTCACTGTTCTTATTCTCATAATACCAAAAGATATTTTGTGTGAAAGCTTTGTTACCTTGCACAATAAAAAACAACTTCAAGAGAATAAAGCATTTAAAAGATCCCCTCCCTAGCCATTAGTCATCTAGTAAAGAGCTGTGGGTTCTACTTGGTTCAATAATGATAAAGGGCTTTACTATCTCATGAAAATCATGTATTTTGAGAAATAAAGCCACACTAGAGAGAGGTGGGAACCCTTTCTTCCTCAAATAATTCTGACAGATGGAACTAAATCTAGGATGGGTAAAAAGGATCGGGGAAGTCCATAGCCCAGGCCTTGCACACTTCGATGTGATTCTTCAATAGACTTCAGGTCTACTGCTGAATTTTGATTCATAATGCACAACAGGAAGAAAAAAAAAAAGAAAAAGTTATGTAAGAAAAAAAAAAGTTATAACATATTGCCTAGTCCCTTCCTTTTCCGCTGTCTGCAGTACTCTCAGCTCAAGGAGTTCGTTGGATTCTCTGCCTCTGCCTTCCAGTGAGTTTGAGCAGTGAAAAGCACCTGTAGGTCATTATATGCAAGGGGCTACAAGGTTGGCGGATTCATTCTCTGATTGCCTTTACTGCTTTGTCATTACAAACTGGCTGCATCTCTATGACCCATCAGGCAGCCTTTGAACATCACTCTGCATCTTATGTTGTCAGCTCCCAAGCAAGTACTGTCTATTGTTGGACTTCCCTCACCTGTAAGTAGCTCCTTTATTAAGGTTTTATTTCTTAACTCTGTGTAAGTAGGCCATCTGATTCAGTCCAGAAAAAACCTAACTGATAAAAACATCAAAACTAAAAACAATGCCCTTGGGTCAGTTCATTTGTAAGAAATAATCTTGAAAATGTAGCCAACTATGCAGATGTACATTGATTTAAGTAGGGCAAAGAAAAAAATGATTTTTTCATTATTAAATTTGTATTTACCTCGTAAGAGAGGGAAAGAGACAAAGGTATCAGAACAAGAGTTATAATTTTTGAAGAGTGAATTCATTGTTCATCTTAACCATAACTTATAAAGACAGTGAAAATTTTGGTGAGAGAATCAGATTATTTGAAAGTTCTTGTAGTTAGTTTCTTTAAGACAAAATTATAGAAGTTTTCATTGCATTCAGTTAAATAGCTATAACAAAAACTGTTTGAGTGTCAAGAAAGAGTTTACTAAGATTGCTACTCTTAGCTCTTAACTTTGATGTAAATTACAGACTTAGAAATAAAATAAGCATCCTTGTCATCAGTGATCTCTCATCACTTAAAATGTCCCTGGGTTAATTCTCTAGGAAAATGATTCTAGTAGATAAAAACTCATTGGTTGCCATATTTCAGAAGGGAAATTAAGAAAAGTCTTCTTAAAAACTTTACTAACATATAGTAGTGTGAAAATTTACACTAAGTCCACCCTGGCCATATTTTGGTTTTCAATCTGGGACGTAGTCTTCAGAAGAAAAAAAACAACAACAAAAAAGCATTTATTTCTTTGTACTCTAGACAAACAAAAGCAGTCACTTGATAAATATTTGTTGAATGACTAAATGGATGTTTCTTTATTGACTATTATGCTTAATCTATCAAGCTTGTAGAGAAACTACTGTCATTTATAGACACTTATTTGGAGATTGGCTTCTCAAATTTTTGTAAACTTAAAACAGTGGAGAGTGCTTGGATGAAGTTGAGAGACTAATTGAACTAGCAGCTCATCCTTTAGTCAAAGAGAGTGAAGAAACTATTCTTCTTGATAGAAGAATCTACAACATTTGTCTGTTAAGATAATATGTGTGTACTCTAGAGTACCAAGAACAACTCAAGTGAGTCTGGAGATAGAATAGGAGCATTTTGTTTTTGCAATAGTCAGAAGGAAGTTCAGGTTGAGTTCTCTAAGCCTTTAGGAGCCCTGATCATACCCATCACATGTAAATAATAGAAGACAGACATTACATCAAGGCCCACACAATCCAGTTTCTTTGGCTCCACTTTCTCCTAATCTGCCTTTTGGGAAGTTTTTATTTGTTAATTAATTGGAGTCATTGACAGTAAATTCTTTCATCTATTCATCTATTCATCCTTTCTTAGAGTTGATTCATCAATCTTTAGCTGAGACTTCATTTCTACACAAAGCATTGTGTCTGCGAACTCTTGACAGTGTTCTTTTTACTACTTGTGTCTTGGGTTGGCTTATCCAGGTAGCCAATTATGAGATAGAGGCGAATATGTACACATTTATTGGGGAGTGGACTTAAAATCAATTCTTGTGTGGAAAAGAAGCATGTAGGACTGTGCAGAGAAAGGAGTTTCCTAGCATCACATTTACAACAACAAAGATCTCCATAAGTAGAATGACCATTCTGAGCTAATCAGATTTACAGAAAGAGATATGAATCACTCTATCCTGTTCCTGCCCCCACTGGAGACTGGCATGCGGGCAGCCCTAAGATAAGCCATGGTCTTGGGTTGTGGGGCTTGACTCAATACACTGAGGGCAATTTTTGCAGAGCAGCATAGCTGAGAGTCTCCACTGCCAATACGAGCAGCAGAACACAAGTGCTCAGACCTGGGGGAGGACAGGAATTTATGCCACACACTACACCACAGCATAGGTCACCACAACACAGCAAGGTTCAAATGCCTCTCCAGGGAGTTCTTTCTACCACCTGCCACTCAAGAATGTAGGTTCATTGCCCCTGGGTGTGTTGGCCATATTTTCATAGTACTGTCATTTAAATGAAGAAAAATCTGTCTTTTCTGGGACAAAGAGAAATCATAGGCTTTGACTCTATCTCCACTACTGGTATTTTTATAATTCCTCAGAGCCACTGTTCAACTTTTTTACCTCAAGAAAATTCATTCAAGTATCCACTGACTGCCAGAATCCTCTAATTAGAGTCTGTTTTATTGCCAGTAGACCCTGGATTCATCCTGGCAAAAATGAATTTAAAAGCCCTTGGGTCTATGGCTTACTGTTTATGAATTTACGCCTAGTTAAATGTACCTACACATTTGTGTTTATTCTTTGTTAGAATTAGTTGTTTGGGCCTTTACAGACTAGTCTCACTCAGAATAATGTAATGACAAATACTTGGGGAAAGACCTGTGCTGGGAGGTGAAAGGGGTGCTAAGGCAACCACAAAATTCTTTCTTCTTTCTCGTGAGCCATTGAGGTCCCAAGGTTTTGGTTTCTCAGTAATCTCACTGCCAAGTGGTGAGCTGTCTCAGTTCTTCAGCCTAGATATTAGAAAAAGACAGTTTGATTGACTAAGCTAATTACCAATGACTTTACTAGCTTTTAATATCAGATCATGTCACAGCTAGTCTAAGTAGTATGCCTTTCCTTGACCGTGTTATCAGTGGCTTCCCTCATCCTTCAAATGGTCTGACTGGGTGTCATTGAGAAAGGAACAGTTTGATGAAACCCAATGGATTTGGTAGAGATCGTGGTCAACACATGCTACTCAACATCTGTATCACTACCTCATGAGCATCAAGTGCCAAAAGTTTGCTATGAAGTTACTCCTTTTAAGCCTTATGAGATGTATTGTCTATGTAAAAACCTCATCTTCTTTTTTGTTCCATTTTTATTTGTGTACTTATTGTGTGTGCACGCTAGTATGCACATGTCCCACAGCATGCATGTGGAAGTCAGAGCACAACTTGTGAGTTCATTCTCTCCTTCCTCCATATGGGTCCCAAGGATAAAATTCAGGTTGTCAGTCTTGGCAGCAGGGACATTTACCCATTGAGTCATCTCACCAGCTCCCTAGTCATATGCTGTATGGTGTTCATCTTCTCTCCATGTGAAAAGGAGCTGAAGATCATTGTAAGAAAGTTGTAACAAATGTGTGTAGTAACAAGAGTGTACGTATTTGCAGGGAAAACACGAATTAAATACAGTTTCATGATGGTATTGAAATAATGAAAAATATAATGTACACATATGGTGGTATAAATGGCTTTCTCAAATAATTTCATACAAAGGAATCATAATATTAAATTCAGTCTTTCAAAGCTTCCACCATGAATCCGTGGATTAGTGAGTAAAATTATAGCATATGAAGTAAATGAAATATTACCTGATAGGACTGTAGTTAGACAATTTCAATATTCAATATTAATGGATTTTTGGATTTGCTGCTTTTAATATTATGCAATCACAATACTAAAAACAAACAAAATGATTAATTTGAATCTGATGATTCAGTGAGAACAGGAATTTTCTTATTTCTTAAATGATGATGGAAATTAATAGTTATTTTGGCAATCAGGGGCAAGCTTTTAACTGTAGAAGTAATTTCTCCCAAGAAAAGCCTAAGTTTAGCTTAGACCGGTTAAAAAATTCATTTTTGCCAATATACCAAATTGAGTTGGAAATACTGTGTATGCTTTTCCTGAATATTAGTGAGACACTATCTCTATGAATTACTATAGAGAACTTTCTGACCTTCTGGATCAGTTATTCTGTTTGCTCCTCGATATTTCCCTGCTCTTTTCCTTGTTCACTGCCATGTAGCCAGTTTAGGTAGCATGACAAACTGGTGGAAATATGGGAGGCAGAAACTCACTCTCTTCCTTCCTTTCTCCTCCTTATGTCTCTCCTTGGTTCTCCCTTGTTTATATTTTCCAGCCTTTCTGTAACTCTTCCCCTCTGGACGGTGCTGCCCTTGTCTGTTCTGAGCCTCTAATAGGTAGAGCCCACTACGGTTTTAGCTTGTGTCAGGCAGCCCTACTTCTGGGTTTTGCTGACTTCCTTCTTGCTTAGTCCAGCTGGCCCCAAAGAGAACAACAGCTTCCTGCTGTGGCTAATCTCTAAGTGCTTTCCCATATCCTGCTTGACCTGTAGGGTCCCTCACCCACAGTGTGATTAATTCCTTACATTCGGTTCTCTCTGTTTGAGATAAGGTGGGTATTTCCTTTGTTTTACTGCACTCTAGATCATAAGATTCTTCCCCACTTCCCACTGACAGACTAGCAGAATAGTAGGACTGGACATGGAATAGCAGTGTAGTCTACTACTTTGGGGCATGAAGTGGGACAGTTTACACACACACACACACACACACACACACACACACACAAATGTCACTTAAATTGAGCCCATTGTGCATTTCTCTAAATTCTATCTTTTGGATTGTTCACTTTCTATCCCATGTTTTTGTATATTTTGATATAAAGCTATCAAAATAATGATGGATAAATGCTATTTTCTGCATATTACTCCTCAGCTAAGGCATGTCGAGGATTAATTGGGGTATGTGAGAGCCAAACTTCTTAATCTGGTTCTCATAAATTCTCTGTCATTTCCCACATCCTTCTCACTAGATGTCCTATGTTATGTGCCAATGAAGCTTATCTTTTATTGTCAAAATATCTTCCTTTCCATTCTTAACATTCAATTTCCTGTTCCCTGCTGCATATCTTCTCTAGGACAGTACCACCCTTTCCTGTCTCATCTTTGACACTGACAATGCGTTATGTAGAATAAGAACACTACCTTGTCATTAAAGTCATCTTCGTTCATGCATATAACTTCTCAAACTTTCTCCAGAAGTCTAGCCCAAGTCATGTTTATTGGCTCTTCATTCTAACTGCTTTGACTGATTTCTTCTCTTCTAATAAGTCAAAGTCTAAATACATGAGACCTAAAATCTCAATACCTAGTATTCATGCTCTCTCTTGAGGCCATTCTTTCTTTTTTCAGCAAACCAAACACTTTCGCCTGCTTTTGTTATAGCCATATCCAACTTCTGATGTCTCAGCTGAACATTCTTCTTATTCCCCATCATCCTCATGTCTCCTTACTTTACAAGATGTCTTTGATTTAATTAATACTATTCTCTCAACTAATTGCCTGAAGTAGATACCAGAGTGGTTTTTTACTTCCCCTCAAAGCTTAGCACCCTTTGATCTAGCATCAATTCTGGAGGATCTGTTCCTCTCTCACCTTGTTAATTTATATTGCCTTAGCCTTTTAGAAGGAATGCTACAGACCATTTCATCAGCTTTCCCTCTCATGTCTCTCTCCTACTTCCTTAATGATCCAGGAACCAAGCTGGCTTTACTGGAATGCTTAAAAATCAGGACTCTTGAACTTCTTTCAGGGATATTTACTATTTCTTCTCTTCTAGATTCTTCCCAAAGTTACTCCCTCCCACCTTTCAACTAATCTGAAGAGGTTCTTTTTGCCCTGTTATTCTCCACCACTTAGCTTGAGCTTGCTGTTCATAGCATTCATTACCTTGATCACAATCTGTAATGTTTTGTTCATTTGGTTTGTCACTTATTATCTGTCTTCATCACTAGATCCTAAGCCTTATAATCACTTCGAGTGCAGTTGATTGTAGGTGTTGAATAAATACTGTTCACAAAGGAATGAATGGCAAATGGAATGAACTAAGCAGAGGCTTTTGTCTGTCTCCTAGGTTCTCAGCATTCCAAGGACAAATCTGAATATGCTATTGACCTGCCGAAAATACTTTCATAGTTTCCAGTTGTTATAATAGTCATTTTAACACTCAGCAAGCTTTTTGAGAAGTGCCATTGTATTCAGAATAAAGGTGTAGAATCTTAAGCTGAAATTGAAACTGAAATAATGGCAGAAGAGTGAGCTTTTTATCAGCATAACCTGACCAATGAAAATTAAAAAGCTTTAAGCCAGTCATGGCTAAGTACCTATTGTTTTAATAAGAAAGTTATGAAAGCACTGGACTATGAACCCAATAATCTGGGCTCAGAGTTTGGATCTTGTCTACAGATCTCATTCCATAAAATGTGCTTAAGCCAAATAAATTCAAGGCTCTTTTTACTTCTGTATTTTTATAGATCTCAGGTACTAGAGAATTACTCTCAGACTAATTTTTGAGCATCAGATAAAATCATGAATTGATGTAGTGAAGTATAATACAGATCTTATTATTTGTTTTGCTATAAGCCTGGCACCCGCATTACAGAGATACATATATATGAGTTTTAGAAATTGTTGATGAGAGTGATGATGTGTAGAAGCCAAATATCGTTTGGGTTATTTCTCTTTAGATGCTTCAAGACCCATAGAGATAAATAGTTAGAAATGCTAGTGCTAGCTGGGCATGGTGGTGTATTCCTGTAGTCCCCAGTGTCAGGAAGTGGAGGCAGGAGAATCAGCAATTTAAGGCCATCCTCAGTCATAGCAAGTTTGAGGCTACCCTAGCTTACATGATACCCTGCTCAGAATAAAAGAACAAACAAAGAGGAGATTAGGCACATTCAGGGCAGTAATATACATTATGCATGTACACATTATAATAGGATTATCATCCCCATTTACCTAGAAGAACAGTAATAGTCACCTAAAATCACATAGCTGGTAAGTAGCAAACATTTTGGAACATAGGTCCACCTAGTTCTGCCTGCAACCCATCTGTACATTGAAACATCCAGGGCTAAATCTCAGCTCTCTGTACTAATGATGGGGATAATAGCATACTTCATCACCATGTAGAGGTGTATAAATGAGCAGTACATGGAGTTCTTAGAGAGAGTGAGCAACTAGAAATGAGAATTCTTGATTGTGCCCTTATTTTTGTTTACTTCCTTGTGAGAAAGCACCCTTGGCCATTGTAATTGTCCCCTTCCTCCCTCCCTCCCTCCTTCCATTCCTTTCTTTCTTTCTCAAATGTATTGATTTGAGGATTTTATAGCACGTTGTTTATTCATATTCAGATTCTCTCCCTACCCCCACTTACTATCTCTCTGATTTCATGTCCTCTATTATTATTATCACTATTATTAATTGAGGCCCATTGAGTCTAATCTGTGTTTCCTAAGTGCTCTTGAGTGTGGCTCTATCTCTTAGATTCTGGTCAATCTACTAACTATCACATCAGTCAGGAAAACTTCCTCTTCCTCTCCCAGAATCCATCCAATGCTAATAAATCCTGAGCTAGGGCTGGGGCTTCCTGCCCACCTTCTCCATACATGCTGGACATCTGTCTGGCTTGGTTTTGCACAAGTCTTGTTTGTGTATGCTGTCATAGATGCTGTTTTTCATATGTCCAACTACACTGTGGTATCCAGACAACACAATTTCTTTGTAATTATAGATACCACTTTCGGCTCTTATAATCTTTCTGTTCCACTTTCCACAATGAGCTTTAGGAGGAGGGGGTGCAGTATTGGTGTCCCATTTAGGACTGAGCTCTCCATGGTCTCTAACTCTTTTAATGTTGACCATTTGTGGATCTCTGTGTTAATCAACATTTGCTGCAAAAACTTTCTCTGGTGAAAGCTAAGAGATGCTTTAATCTATGGCTATAACAATGTTATTATGAGTCAGTTTAATATTATGTCTGTTTAGCAGAGTAATAGTAGTAGGTTCTCCACTACAGTCTGCGACCTGTCTAACCACATGTTCTTGACCCTACTCTGTGATAAAAGTGTCAGGAATGGGCTTCATTTTGTGAAGCAGTCCTTAAATCCAATTATAAGGTGATTGGTTACTCCCATAATATTCATGTCACTATTGCACCAATGGGCATATCTTGCCAAGTCAGGTGTTATAGTAGCTTATATGGTTCACAACTGGGTAAGATTAATGATTATCTTTCTCTACCAGTAGCATGCATAGCACTTTCTAGTCTTATGAAAGTTAGCCAGTGGATTATCTGCAGGGTCAGTGTCAGCTTGATTTCTCCTTGTTTGTTCTATGACTCAGTTATGTAGTGCCATCAGCAATAGTATCTTACTGTCAGGTTCTAGTGGTGACCAAGTACAATGGCAATAGCCGGTATTGTTTGAGGATCTATGGGATCTCTCTGATCAGCAATTCCAAAAGAAGAAGTCCATTTCTGGCATTGGGCTTTTTATTTGCTAGTCATAGTGTCTACTGAGGCCATTGAACCTTTGTCATAATGTAACTACATTTAAACTCTTTTGTATTGTATATGTATATATTGAAAGAAGATTCTATAGTAGCTTTCCATATATTTCAAAAGGATTTTAGTGATAGTTATCCCTTCTCTTAACCCTCTTTGACTCCATCCTCCCATTCCCTGCCCACTTAAACCTGTCCTGTTCCTTCTTCCTTCTTCCCATTTATATCACTGCTTTCTTTCTCCCCTCCCATGAACCACTACCCACGGCTCCTTATTATTGTCCTGAGCTCCAAGGATTTTATAGTTGAAACATATCCATCTAAAGATGCAAAGCTAGCATCCACTTATTGGCCCCTTTCTTAACAAATTCTTATTGAAGCCCAGTTATGGATGGTCCAGGGCTACTCTGAATCAGGCATGTTCCAGTGGTCAGTCCTTATGGGTCCTAAGCAGCTTCATGGAAGATCACATGACAAGAAAAGACATCTAATAATAGTCAGCTCTTGAAATAGTATTATGAAAAGTTTCCTTGCTTTGGGTTGATTTCTTTATTTTAATTCTTTAAATCAAAATAAATTATCTTAGGAGTCAAGTCCTCTTTAAGAAAGCAAGTTAAAGGAAGATATAAATGTCTACAGATTAGAATTAATTGTAGAGAGGATGCGAGAGCTACATCATTTGTGGAGGTTTGTTGATCTGTTTACAAAATACATGTAATGAGAGACCTTCAAGAAAGTTGGTGGTTCACAGTTAAGGTAGTTCACACTCCTCAGAGTATAGAGCAATTCTTTTATACTTTCAAGAAAGTTACAAAAATAGTTAACAGAGAAATAGTCAATATACCAATATTTAGTTGTGGGGAATAGAAAATTAGAATAGACCAAAAAAAATAACACAATTGAATGAGCAACAAAAAAGTTTCCTATCAAAGAGAAGAAGTACATACCATAGGGCTTCTCTGCTGATTTTACCAAACCTTTACGGAAGAAATTATGCTAATTCTTCTCCAATTCTTCTAAATGCATTCCATGAGGCTAGCATTATTCAGAAACCAAAAACTAGACAAGGACACAACAAAGAGAAAGAACGTTATAGGTGAACATATCTAATAAATATAGATACAGACACCCTCAGTTGAAATACTTCCAACTCAAATTCAGCATCACTCTAAAAAATTATTTTACTGTAATCAAACAAGATTCATTTCAGTGATGCAAATATGGTTCAACATACAGAAATCAATGAACTTGGTACAACACATCAACAGAATGGACAGAAAATACAGATAATTTCAGTAGACATAGAAAGAGCATTTGATAAAATTCAGTGTTTCTCCATGATTAAAAATAGCAAAATAAAGGTCATATACAGCAAGCCTACAGTTAAGTTACTCTGAGTGGGGAAAGCATGAAAACTTTCTCTGTAATATCTAGAGCAAGACAAGGATGTCCACTTTGGCCACAAATATTAAACATAATACTAGAAGTCCTAGCCAGAACAATCAGGCAAGAGAAAGAAATTGGAATTCAAATTGGAAAGGGTAAGTAAAATTGTCTTTATTTACAGACAACTTGATCTTATATGTAGAAAACTAAAAAATTCACCAAAACCTGTAAGAAACAATTTATGAATTTAGCATTGTCTCAGGACACAAAATCATGATACAAAGATTAGCATCCTTTTTTATAAACCAATAGCAGATTATCTGACAGTTCAACAAAGCAATCGAATTCATACTTGCTATAAAATTAGGCAGAATACATTTAATTAATGAGGTGAAAGAATTTCAGAATGAAAGTTACAGAGCACTGATAAAGAAATTGCAGAGGAAGGTTGGAGAGATGGCTCAGTGCTTAGGGACACCTGCTGCTCTTACAATGGATCTGGGTTTTGTTCCCAGTACCCACATGGCCACTAACAACCCCATCCTTAACTCCAGTTCTAGGTGATCCAAGGCCCGCTTCTGGCCTCTGTGGGTATTGCATGACATAGGTACACTTACATACATGTAGGCAAAACACTTATACACATAAAATAATAAAAAAAAAAAACAAATAGAAGAGAAACCAAAAATGGCATACCCGTTCCCACAAATGAAAGACTCTGTTTTCTTGGGTTAGAAGAATAGATATTAAATTTCCATACTAACTAGAATAATTTGTGGATTCAGTGAAGTTTTTATCAAAATACCATGACACATTGTAGCCTAGGAAAAATTTCCTAAAATTCACCTGCAACTGCAATGATCCTCAAGTAGTTGAAGCGAACTTGAGGAAAATAAATAAAGCAGGAGGCATTACACTACCTAATTTCTGAATATACAATCGGAGTTAATAATCAAAAAATCACAGTATTGGCATTAAACACAGACATGTTGATCAATGGAACAGAATAAAAAGCCTAGAAGTAAAATCAGGTTCATGATCAACTGTATTAGGCATCGGGACAGAATATGTACTTAATAAATAGTGCTGACAAATTGAATATTCATATACGGAAGGGTAAAGCTAGACTTTCTCTCTCTGTGTATACTGAAATCATCTAAAAAATGGTTAAAGATTTTGGGTCTTAAAACTATAGTGCAACTTGAAGCAAAAATAAGAGACATGGATTTATTTGGATAAGACTTCAAAAGCATAGGTAACAAGGTTAAAAGTAGACAAATGGGATTACATCAAGCTAGTATACTTCTTTCTGTAAGTGACAGAGTGAAGATGTTATCTACAAAATGGTAGAAACTATTTGTAAGCATCATAACTCTCTCAAGGGGTTATTATACAGAATTTATGAGGAACAACAACAAAAAGCCCTCAATGGCAAAAACAACTCACCAGTAAGATGGATAAGAGACATAAATAGACATTTCTTGAGAGAATATATACAAATACTCAATCGGTATTTGAAAAAATTCCACATCGCCAATTGGCAGGGTAATGCAAACTTAACCATAATGGAACATCACCTCAAGTCAGTAAGAATGACTACCATTAGAAACACAAAAGATACTAAGGCTAGCAAGGAGGTGAGGAAAAGAGGATCCCTGTATGCTCTTAGAGGGAATGACAGGGTAGCCTTATGGAAAATAGCATGGAGGCTCTGCAAAAATTAAAAGGGCAATTTTCATATGACCCAGCAATCACCCTACTTGGTAAATATCCAAAGGATATGAAATCAATATGTTGAAGATGAAACTGCACTCCTCTGTATACTGCAGCATTATTCACCAGAGCCAAGATGGAATAACCCAAGTGTCTGTCAACTGATGAATACATACCATATTTCTTTATCATTATATGGAATACTATTCAGCCACAAAAGAATGCAATCTTGTTATTTTTGACAACATAGATGAATTTTAAATGGAATGATCTGTGCACAAAGAAATAAAGTCCACAAGATCTCCCCCACATGTGGATATAAAAACAGTGATTTCATAGAAGTTGAGAATGGAATAGTGCTTCCCAAAGGCTGAGAAAAGAGCAAGTGAGGAATGGCAGAGGGTTTGACAATGGGCACTAAGTTATGGTTTGATAGGAAAATTAAGTTCTGGTGTTCTATGCATAGTAGTGGTGACTGTCAGTAACAACATTGAGCAGTGTAATACCAAAAACTAGAATAAAGGATATTAAATGTTCCTAGCAAAAAGAGATGATAAATGTTTGAAGAGACAGATGCATACTTTGGTTTGAACATTACACAATATATACCCACATCAGCTGGTACTCATAAATGTGTATAATTAAAATTTAAATGTCGATTTATTTATTTGTATGTGCTGTGTATTTGTGTGTGCTCATGAGTGTCAAAGTGTACATACGGAGGTCAGAGGACACTTTTTGGGAGTCAGTTTTCTCTTTCTATCATGTAGATCTGAGGATGGATGTCAGGTTGTCAGGCATGATGGCATGCATCTTTACCTGCTGAGCCACCTCTCCAGCCACAATATGTACTTTTTTAAATGTGCTCATTAAAAAATTTTAAAAAGGAAATCATTCCCTCAGCAATGTTGGAAAAATATAAATAAATAATTCACAAATGAATATAATAGAAAAACACCAAGATTATGTTCATTCTTGTTGACTAATATCTCAAACTCTTCCCTTTTAAATATGGAAGGAGAGAATGAAAACCCATATCAAGTTTTCTCTTCCTTTTTAAAATTATTCTGGCACCTGCTTTCAGAAGAAAGGGCAAAAACATGACCTACACATACACACACACACACACACACACACACACATATATATATATATATATATTTAAAGTACATAATATGCTCATTTTAATCCATCATACCAATTCTTCCAAGGACCTCAAAAATAAAAACATCTCTAATTCAATATATTTTCATTGGTAAATAGTGTCTGGTATAAATAATTCCTTAAAAGCTAAAAGTACATACTGTATTAATAGAAAAAAATATTAGAATGGATTACTGGTCAACTACAGATTAGCAATTATCATTGTTTACTCAGAGTACACCTTATGGTACCTGACATTTCAGTTAGACTCAAATGGCAGGGCAGGTTAATAATATTGGCTGTGTGATTGCCTGCTAAACTGTTGGATAACAAATGGGAAAATATCACATCACAGGCAAAGCTAATTCATCCAGCAGGCAAAACAAGAAAATGGAACCCAGGCTTAGATCCTCCAGAGTTACTCAATCAAGGCAAATTATTTATTGTCTTCTGCCCAGGAAGTCCCATGGGGCATGAAATATTGATTTAGGAATTTGCTGGGCATGAATGATTGTGTTGCAACTGTGTTCTTTTATATCATTTCTTAATATATGATAAATTGATTCTCTGTGTGCTGTGATGAGGCTAAAAGGCAAATTAAACATGGCTATTTAATAAACATGAAATATAAACAGTAAACTCTTCACAGATACTAACGTGGGGTCATGGAAGTTCACTAGATGGTATGCAGGCATTGCTCACACCAGTGCCTGGCAGTATCTTAGCAGAAGCATGTGCTCTGCAACATTCCATAAAACCTGATGACCTAAGTGTTCTTCCTGGTTCACCTGGGGATTCTCAAAGTCAGGACATTAGGTGGAGACCCTGGGTAACATAGGAAGGCTTAAACTGGGCCGCAAAGAAGTTGTCTTGTGAAGTGGCCTGTGTAAAAGAGCGGTTTGGAGCGACTGGGAAGGAAGAAGCACAAAACATGGCAGCATGTGGCTCTTTCTTCAGCTGGGAATCTTTGCTCTGTGCCTGTCTACACACCCATATACCCCCAGCACTAAGCTCTGGGTCGCCCATTAATGACTGGCCTCGGTGTTTGTCTGATTTCATGTTACTACTTCTTGTGGAGGATACAGATGAACAGTTCCTGTGGAGACTCCAGAGTCACCCCGCCGGGGTTCTAAAACAGGCTCTGCATTTTCCAAGAATGAGACCAAGATGAGCAAATCCAAAGGGAGCTCATCATCCCTTAGTCTCTGTGCCTCATCTCCAAGGGAAGGACAAAGGGCCTCCTTTTGGGAGGGCCCACCTGGGAATGGAGACAATGTTAGCAATACAGCTAATAGGAGGAGAAAGTTGGCCCCTGAAGATAACGCTTTGTGATCTTGCTTCCCACCTTTCCTCAAGGAATGCTCGCTGGACCTTCTGGTTTTATGAGGAAATCGCTTCTATCTTTGGCTTACTTAAATCAGTTTATATTGAATTTGTAACTAAACTATACTCTCTAATGTGTGTTTTCTTCAGATTGACTCGGTTTACATGATCCTCTTTGAAGCCATTGACCTTACGTGTAGAAATGAGCTTAAATTGACTAGAACTCTGAAATCCATTAATTTAAGACTATGTGCACTATCCGTATCATCTCAGGCAACTCAAGTTCAATTTAAGTTGATATAGAAGGAACTCTTGTAGAGAAATGAAAGATCCCCTGGGTATCTTACTGAACGGCCTGAATTGCTCAGAAAACTGCCTGGAGACACCAGAGATTCAGTTAGGAAGGCCTGCCTTCTTTCCAGCATAACCAACTCCATGACCTGCCCAGTCTTAGAGTACCAACCTGTTTGGGCCTTTGAATTTTGCAGGGCTGGGATCAAAGCCAGGGCCCTACAGACGCGAGTTCTCTCGCAGCAGCCCAAGCATCACTATGCACAAGGTGGAAAAGTAGTATTTTCCTTCCGGCTCAATTTATATGAGAACTAAGAATACAAATCCTGACCCCAACTCTCATACCGTGAGCCCAATTGCACAAGGGTGGTCACCTTTCAAAGGAAATGTGTAAACACAAGCTATCATATTTAGACTTGGGGCACGGTCTTTGGTGGAACACCCAGTTCTCAAACTTCCCTTCAGCTCAGCTTCCTCCGGGCTCCAGAGGTGGCTGCAAGGCTTTACTGAAGACAAGTTCTCTGCACCCTTTTGGCAGCCCGTGCCTTTCGATACCTACAAGCCACCACTCTGAGTGTTTTCGAAGTGCGCTGCAAGAAGCACCTGCTCCTGAGTTTTCCTTGAACCTTCTCCCAACTCTCTTATTTCCTATCTATTCCAAGTGTGCTCTATGAGATCCTGTTTCAATTCCACAGTGGTAGCTCACAGGTCCCGTTACAATTCTCCAGAGCTCCGTGTGGACATGTGCGGGAGAGAGAGAACAGAGTGCGGGCCCCAGGCTCGGTGGCGGCAGTTATCGTCTCCCGCCCCGACCCTGCGCCACACCGCCCAGCGCTTAGCCGCCAGGGCAGCGCCGCGGCCCCTTTAAGAGCCGGGCCCAGGCCGGCTGGGGCCGCGGGAGCCAGAGCGCGGCGCGCGTCGGAGGAGTTGGGAGCCGGCGCAAAAGTTTCCTCCCAACTCCGGCCCCGCGCGCCGCCGCCGCCGCCCACTCCAGTCCGGGGCCTGGGGCCGGCCCTGCCACGGTCGCCAAGGCCAGGGCCAGAGGCAGCGCTCCGCCCGGCCGCTCGGCAGTTTCACTTTGGCGCGTGCCGCCGCAGCCTGCACCCGGCCGAGCCCCCGCGTCCCTGCTCGCGCTTCCCGCGCTCGGCCTCCCGCGGGGTCCTCCCAGGCCACACGCGGGACGGCGGAGGGACGGCCCCGGCTTCCCCGAGCGCAGGGCTGCGCCCGCGGGGCGGACACCTGTTCGGCCGGCCTGCGCCCTAGCCCCGGGCCAGGATGAAAGTGACAGTGTGCTTCGGCAGGACGGGCATCGTGGTGCCCTGCAAGGACGGCCAGCTGCGCGTCCGCGAGCTCACCCAGCAGGCGCTGCAGCGGTACCTGAAGACCCGCGACCAGGTGAGGGGCGCCGGGCGGGGAGGGGCGCGGCTGCGGCGGGGCTGGGCTAGTGAGGCCGCGCACCTGCTGGGCGCCCAGGGACTCGGTGACGCCCTTTAGGGGGCTCAGATCACTCTGGAGACTGTTGAGCACTGCCAGTAGCCATAACTTTTGTAGGTTGCTACTTTCAGGTGTCTTTGGGCATCTGTGGGCCTTGTTTCAAGAGCTGAGGGAGGAAAGGCAGTATCCCACTCCTTCGGGGGTCCTTACTCCTAGGCCATCTGAGGCCTACTTCCAAGACACATACCCAGTTTGCCCTTTCACTGAGCCCCAGGCCTTTGGGATGCTAGGGAAGTTTGAGAAGCACCACTTTAGAACTTAATTGCAGGAACCTTGCGATGTAACTGGTGCTGCTCACCTGAAGTGTGATTTCTGACCCATTAAGTCCCGCCCCATTGAGGTTCTTGGGAGAGTTGATTGGCTCAAGGAGCTCCTCCTCGGAAGTTATAGCTGTTAGCGCCTTTGAAGTTTGCAGTCTGAAGAGAGTGTTCTCCTAACTTTGGCTGGAACTCAGGTGGCGGATGCTGCTCGCTTATGCTTCCAGGGCACTAGGGTGTTTTCGGTTAAATGCCACACATTCTGTGAGCTGCTACTATGGTTGAGGTCCTGGATGACTACTGAAATAAGAATGATATCCCACAGCTTTGCCACTAAAGTCAGAAACAAGTGAAAAACAGGAGACAACTTGATTCTCTGTGCGGTAGGTGTCTGAGAAATCTATGTGGACACTAGAAATATATAGTCAGGTGTCTGAGTAACAATGTTTTTCTGGATAGAATCTTGAAATGAATACTCTCTTCATTTTTTTGGAATTGTCACAGGTACCATTTTGTAGGCTCCAGATGCTTCTCAAACAGGGCAAGACGTCAACTCTTGTTTGGGAGGCAATCCCACTCTCTTAATATTTGTTCTCATGCTATGGACTATAGATAATGAATGAGTTGGTCAGTCTAGAGATGGAAATTATAGCTTTAATTTGTGAATGGTATGTATGTTATCCGAAATATAGCTATTATTGTGTTTCTTTAAAGTAGTATAATTTTAAAAATTGCTCTGATTATTTAGGGTGGCACACACATAACACTGCATGTTTGTGAAGGTCAGAAGACAACTTGTGGGACTCTGTATCTCCTTCCATCATATGGGTCCTGGGGATCAAACTCAGGTCCTCAGACTTGGTGGCAAATGCCTTTACTCACTGAGTCATCTTGCTGCTCAAGTATATAGTTTAGATATTTAAGAACTACCTGTAACTTGTATGCTTCCCCTAAGAATTATTGTACAGAAAAAGATTGAATAGATACACACACACACACATATATATGTGTATATATATGTATATATATGTGTATATATATGTATATATATGTGTATATATATGTATATATATGTGTATATATATGTATATATATGTGTATATATATGTATATATATGTGTATATATATTATTCTAAGTAGTCAAGAACTGGAGGACAATATACAGGAAAGTCCAAATATATAATAAAGTCTAAATATATTTCTACATATAATCCCAAAGCTGTGCTCTTCACTTACAGAACTGAAGAAGAGGGGAAAAAATTTAAGGTAGCCTGAAAGCAATATGGGAATCTACTCCAATGTAGTTTTTCCATTGTTACATTAGTATGTACTGTTTATCTCATATTTCAGTTAAAAACTGATATTTGACAAAGTAAACAATTACCTTTGAAATTTTATTTAACTAATTTCCGAAAGTTGGTTAAGGTTAGCAGTAATGATATAACCTACACAAATCATTGAAGTAGATTTCATGGAAAGACTGTTTAAGGAGATAATAAATTTACTTTTTAAATTAACAATTATGTATGTATGTTGGGGGTCCCAGCACTTAGGGCAGGCCTGAGGGGGACCAAAGGGTCTCCGCCCTAGGGTGAGGGGGCGAGTAGGTGCAGAGTCAACACACACAAACTCTGGGAATTGAGTGGAAAGCCAGTAGTGGTGGTCTGCTGCAAACTCATTTATTCAAGAAAGAACAGAGAGTCTTCTAGGTCTTGTTAGCCAGTAGCCTTACAGGGTGGGGTTTAGCCAATAGCGTGATGGGGTGTGGTCCTGACCACAGCCAATCACAGTTTGTTTCTGGGTGGATCCGGTTCCCTCCAGGTGCTGGGCAAAAACTGGCTCCACAACCAACCAGTGTGGAGCACCACACCCACGAGAGCCATTTCTTCATTCCTCCTGGCAGGTGGCCTAGCTAGGCCCACCCATACAACAATAATGTATGTCATCAAATCTTGTACATTTAGAAATTTAATATAAATTTAGAAATTTATCAGGATAAGTCCAGAGGTAAGCTAAAAGTTTGTAAACAACAACAACAACACCCCCCCCCCCAAAACAACCAATAATCTTTAATACATTGTAATTAGTTCTTAAACAGTGTTCTTAAAAAGTTATTGATATTCTGAACTGGAAGCATAATTTATGTCATAAAACTCATAATGTAATTGCATTGATCAGTTTACTATTGTTGCCAGATATTACATTTTTCTGTGTTTGCATTTATATATTAGTGAATGTGACATTTAAAGGTCACCTGCAGCTTATGAAACCTCTCAGTTTTGGATTTTAAAATTTCAATTTAAGAGGAAAGTGATGCTTCACCCTCCCCTAAATACTTTTTCCTAGTTTAATTTTAAAGGATTATAACCATATGGCTTAACTAATAATTAGTGTTCCTAATGTAACTGAAATGTCAAGAAATATTTGGAAAAATTCTAAGCTTTTATCCATTGAATTAAAAAAATAATGGAAGAAGGCTAAAAGTGTCAAAATTCAATTTGTAAAACCATTTGTAATGAATTTACTTTCCATAAGTCAGAGAGATTTAAAAGATTGTTTCTCTGGATAGTAAAGAAGCCCTGTACCCAACAATAATAGTTAACATGTATTATGTTTATTCTCTGAGGGCATTATGGTAAGTAATTTCTGTGTGTTCCATGACATCCCCCCCACAATACCATCAAAAAGTAGATTTCCCTGTTTTACCAATTGCAGTGTAGAGATTGCTAATAAACTGTGGAAATGAATTTGAACCTAGGAGTTATGTACCCAGGTCCTTACTCTTAGATTAACTACATAGAAATAGCCTCCTATGTTACTATTTATCTTTTATAATTTGTTTTAAGAAAGATAATCCTTATTAGCTGCTGTCTTAACACATTAAGATAGCATCATTTGTTTTTATTTTTATGTTGCAGATAGACCCCAGGGCCTCATTCTCCTGAGATAAGTGCTCTGTCATTGAACTATACCCCTAGCTTGCACATAGCAATGGGGTATTCACAAATTCCTCTTCATTATGTCTTTTATGATACAAGTGTACATTATAGAGAGAAGTCTAATGTCTGAGGCAAATATTGCAGGAGTTGCAAAGCATCTATGAAAAATATCCCTCAGATAATTACAAATAGAAAAATGGGCAGATCTCATAGATATCTAGGTGGAAAATAATGAGCCGAAACAAGATATTTTGGGAACGTGAATTTAAGTTGTCCGTTTCTTCTTGGGTCTTAAATGGTTTTGATGGGAGAAAGGTTTCAAAGATCGAGATGATTGAAAGTTGTAGCTTTTAAGTGTTAGAGGGTGAGAGAAGCCCTTCTAGATTTTGTTCACAGCATTACAGAAGGAACCACCACCTGCTGAGAATAAGCAAAGAAAACTGGCATTTGTGGTATGAAGGAGCCAGCTGCATCAACATCAGATAAGGCCAGAAGTAGGTGAGATGCTGAAGAAACCGGGATGTGGGGAGAGCTTTGGGGAAGGCTTTAATTATGCTCTGAAATCTGGGACTTTGTGTTTCTTGCTTCCATTGGATGAACTCCATTGGGAAGGCGAGTTGATTGAGGGGCTAGAATTATGGGACTCCTTATCTTTTGATCCTGGTACTTTATCAGTTTCCTGGGCTCTAAATCCAATTTAGTGAAGTAGTTAGTGAAGGCGGTTGTCTCCTTAAGTAGTCAAAGGTGTGGATCACCGAGTAATTAGTTAAATTTATCATCAAAATTACATGTCACAGGTGAATTGATAATTGAACCATAATCTGCAGGGGCTCTGAACCCTGGATAAGTAGTACCTCTAATTTTAACATTTAGCATTAAAGAGTATCAGTGCCTGTGTCCCTTTTGCTAAGATTTTGATCAATTGAATATGATGTGGGCCTCAAGCACAGGTATTTTAAAGAGTTCTCCAGGTGGTTCCAATGCCCAGCCAGGGTTGACAGCCAATCTACCACATTAATCTCTCATCATTGAACTTTTACTTGTTTAACTCTTTTGATGGTAGACACTGTGCTACAGACATCTATACAGCAACCTTTTAAGACAACACTTCAGTTTCAACTCTGAGTGAACATTTCTCATAGAAGGCACTGAAATAAGTTATTGCATTGAACATATATACTTGATAAGTTGAAGCAAACCAGGGAAAGACTTACCTAGTAATGAAGGTGTAGAGTAGTGTGTTTAGGAGTTGAATGAGATAATAAATTCATGGGAAGGTGGGCATGCTGGAATTTTTACAAGTTGATATATAGATCTTATGGTTTATATGAGTAACCTTTTAAATCCAATCTTTAGTAGGTTTTTCAAAATGATTTTGAATAATTTGTTCTACTAGTTGAGACCATTTTCCCACAAATGGAAATAGATAAGACTAACTCCATCTTATGATTAATTGTGGCATCAGGATCTGTGTTAATTTATACAATAATAGGATCTGTGGTGATATTGTGGGATGAAACCAGAGGAACAGTTAGAACTCTTGAATTTCTGAGCTTTTTGACTTTCAGTACCTTGCTGCCTGAGTAAATCTTGTGGTTCTTGGATACATTAGTTAGGTGTCATCTAGATTCCCTTTTAGTTTGTTGGGGACCAATTAACTTGTGTGTTTCATCTCCTCCTCACAGCACCCACAAAGCCTGATTCCCAGTCAGCAAGGCACACTCTAATTTGATTTGAATTCTGCCATTGAACTAGTGATGCATTACAAACAGGACTCAGAGGATTTACTGTGACCCACAGGCCTGTTTTGGAAGATCTCTTAGTATTATATTTTGTTATGTTTGTGGCATAAAAAATTTGAGATTCCATGTACAAGTCTAGATTTCTCTATTAGGGAAAACAAAAGAGAAGTTCTGACAACACAGGGCTTTACTTTCCCCCATGGCAACCATCAATTAGCACTAAGACACCCCTGTTCTCTTTGAAGGAGTTACTGATGCTCCATTTCCATTGTTACCTAGCTGGGTAGTAAAGATCTATTATCAGCACAACTCAACTTTTTATTCTGTTTTATTTTCTTTAGTGTCAAAATATTTATTTGTTTATTATTTATTGCGTGTGTAGTTGTATGTGTACATACATGTGGGAAGGGGATTACATACATACCCTGGCATGAGTATAAAGGTCAAAGAAAAATCTTTCATGAGTTGAGTCTTACCTTCTACCATTTGGGTGCCTGGGATCAAACAGGTGGTCAGGCTTGCTGTCAAGTGCCTTTACTCACTGAGCCATCCCATTGTCCCTATTTTTGATTTTTATGGTCCACTTAATGTATTGCTGCCATTTTCCTGGGCTGCTGGCAGGCATTTGTGTTTTACCCCTGGATCTTCTCTTCCTTCTGCCTTCTCATCTTCCTCTCTCCCCTCTGTCCTGATCTTTCTCTTCCAACACACGCACAGTTTTAAATTCAAAATCTACTACTCACAAAACAAATACCAGGTTGTGTGAAGAGAATGTAGAAGTCTGCCTCAAGATCTCTTTGGTGCAAAAGCCTGGGAATGTGCATTTTCTGTTTCAGGTAACAGGCAACTCTGGGCCAACAAATAGCAATGTACAAAACATCTGGACCATTTTTGCTGAGTTAGATGCTTCCCAACTATGAAAATCACTGAACATTTTAAAGACATGCATTCTGTATCCTACATTCTTCTGATTTTCTTCCTACCTTACTTGCTATTCTCTGCCCTCCTCCCATTCCAGTTGACTTTACTGTGCCTCAGGACTCAGTTCTTAAACCTCATCTTGTCTCTCTGCTTATCCCTTGATGAGGTTTTCCAGGCAGATGGCTCCAGGCTCAATCTCTCCACTGAAATCCCAACTCCACGTGCAGCTGCCTCCTCTCTGCTTCTCTCTTGGATGTCAGATGGCACATGCTGAATGCCTGCGCAAGCTAAGTTCTCTCTTTCCCATTCCCTGTCAGTTCTGCTGTCTACCTGGTTGTTAAAGGGCCATGCCACCTCTCCAGCTGTGCCAGTCAGGAATTGGATCTCCAAATGGTTCCATTTCTCTCATGACCACAGCCTTCTCTTGACCTATAGTCAACCTGCAAGTTCTGTTGACTCAGCCCTGTAAACTCAGCTCTTACAGGATATTCAGAATCTGATTACCTTTTCTACCTTTCTTTTGACATACTGGTGCTTGCTTTATATGTTTATTTTAGTGTGTATGTGTGTGTATGGATGTGTGTAGTTTGTGTGTGTAAACTAGAGGTCAGCTCTGGATGTGGTTCCTCAGGATCTGTCCACCTTGTTTTTTGAGACAAGTTCTGGCTGGCCAATGAGCTCCGGGATCCTGTGACTGCCTTTCCAGCACTAGGATTTCAAACAAGGACACTACACTCAACTTCTTATGTGGGTGCTGGGAATCAAACTGAAGTCCTCATGTTTGCAGACAAACACCTTATCAACTAAGCCATCACTCCAGCTCTCTATCCTTTACTTTCCTTATCTTTGACTCCTGTATACACTGCTATAGCTCCTCTTAACTTTTAAGTTAGGGTGACCCCTTTTAATTTCAGCAGATATTTATCTGTTCACATTTCAGTGATGGGTTCCATGTGTCTCACAAGACCTATGACATGCTATATGACATGGTTATCTATGCAGAAACAAAAAACCACACATTAGGAAAGTAGCTGTGAAGTTGCTCCCCTTAGAAAGGCCTGCTTGCGAAGTTGCCCCTGAGTGCCATCCAAGCATTTAGATTTGTGGTGGAATCCTTCTCTCACAAAAATGGCTCACTGGCCAAGATTATGTAAAACACATAGCTTCTGCTCAGTGCCTGGCCTTCTTTTCTTAGTAAGTACGTGTATACTAGAGTTTTCATATGTGTTAAGTAGAGGGTGCTGTTATGAGTAGCCCTCAGTAAAGTCTTCAGTTTCTAATGAGCTTCCCCTGCAGGCAGCACTGCACCAGGCGCTGTCACGAGTCATTACTGGGGGAGTCAGGCACATCCTCTACTGGGAGGGGAGCCTTGCAGACTGCTCCAGTTTTCCTCCTGACTTCATACCATATGCCTTTTCCTTTTGCTAGTTTTGTTCTGTGTCCTTTCTTAATAAATCATAAGCATGTGTGTGACAGCATGTGGAAACTGAGTCCTCTTAGTGAATCATGGAACCTAGATGTGCTTGGGGATCTGACACAGGACCTTAGGCCTCTCCTTCCCCATCTTCTCACACTCACCTGTCTCCTATTTTGCACCAGTCACACTGATCTCTTGGCAGACTATCAAACATTCCAGACAGACACGTGTTGTTTTCTCTAAAATATTTTCTTCTGGTAATCCATTTGTTTGTTTCCATCATCTTTTCCATGTTAAATTGCTGTTTTCTTTACCTGGAACCCTTCTTGACTATCCCATTCATAATTATAATCCCTCCGACAACTCTCTTGATTTTCTCCATCTTTTTTTTTAACCGAATACATATTCAGTTCAATCAAGGTAAAGATCTTTGTTCATTTCACTTATTGCTGACCCTTCCATTGCCATCTCTTAGAAGTTTGCCAGGGACATAGCAGGCTGTTGATAAATTCTGTTTTATTTATTTTTCCAGAAACTTCTCCATTATTATCCATTGCCTGCTCCCTTGCCAACATCCTTTCCTGAACATGACTGGCTAGGTAAAGAATTTGGACCAAGCACATAGTGAAGGCTTGAGGCCATGCTCTCTCAGTCTGAGATATTCAGGATTGAGTCTTCAGTTCATGTGACCAAGTGCCTCAGCGAAGAGAGCTGACTAGCTGCCTGCATCACTTGCCTGGGGACATATCTTAGACCCAGGTGCTTGATATCAGCTGGTTTTCTTCTGTGTAGTTAGTCTCAATACTCGATTCTCCTTGCAGTTTCTTTTCATGATCTACACAACATGGCTTCCCAGGGCTTCAAAGAATGCGAAGAGTAGAAGCAATGAGGTTCATGAGGCTTAGACATGCAACAGGCATGCAATAATTTCCACATTTCATTAGTTAAAGCAAGTCATTTGGACCAAGCCAGGATTCAAGGGAGAGGCTTACACCAGGGCTGAATACTAGTGAGCACAGTTCATCGGACTGTTGTCATGCAGTATGTTAATAGGTGTATGGAGGTGAGTTTGTCAACATCTCTGCTTTTATAATTCTGCAGTCACAGTTGTCTGCTGAGAAACAGTGTAAATGAGGAAAGCTCTTCGAAAGAGAAGATACTGAAGCTTCTTGGAAGTACGATGGGGATTCTAAGTACAGGCAACAAAATGGTTGAGGGAGTTGTGAAAAGTTGAAGGAAGTCTGGGAAGGAGGTTCACAAGCTAATTTAAAGCAGGTTGCGGTGGCCCGTGGCACTGCTCCGAGGGATTTTTATGTCTTTTTTTTTTTTTTTTTACTGCAATTATCAGCTTTATTATAAATATATTTTACTCAGTTTGGTCAGTCTAAAATAGTTCTGTGAACTTAAGAGTGTGGAACTGTGATGGGATTGTAGACTTGACACAATGAAGAAAGAAGTCTCAAAAAGAAATTGACTAGATTGGCTTGTGGGCATCTCTGTGGGGAATTATTTTGATTATGTTAACTGAGGTAGGAAGACCTGCTCAGCTGTGGCTGGCACCTGGGTATGGGATCCTGGTTTGATTAAGAATAGCAAAGCAAGTATTCCGAGGCACACATGCATTGATTCATTGCTCTCTGCTTTTGACTGTGGATGTAATGTGATGAGGTGTTTTAAGTTCTGCTACCTTGATGTCCCAATGATGGACTAGGCCTCAAATTTTGTGCCAAATAAACTTTTTTCATTTAAGTTGCTTTTATTAGGGCATTTAATCACAGCAACAGGAAAGGGAAGAGAGACACTTTCAGATAATTAGATACTGAATTAGATAATATTTCTTTTAAGGTGGTATCATCACTCAGCTGACTGCCCAGGCGTTTACATTTTTCCCAGGTAAACTATTGTCAACAAGATGATCAAAATCTAGTAGCTGAAACTTGTGGTGATATTTAGTTCTTATTTTTGATGATGTCTAACCCTTTCAGACTCTCTACGTGAACTGTTTAGGATTTATATATCTCTTTTTAGCCTTCTTAGATGCCCCCGTCCCACCTTCATGGGCAGTGGTGCCCTGGAGTTGCTCTCAGGCTCTCCATGCTACATCCATGCCTGCTTCACGTCTCACGAGTATGTACCTTAGCCCTGAGGCTGCTCTAGACTCGAGCATCTCTCTGCCTCTGAACTTCACCAGACAACTGTCCCACATGCAGTACAAAACCAGCCTATTCTCTGCTTTCTGCCATTCCATCTCAACCTGTTGCCCTGTACATAGTGCCATCATTCTCCTGCTTGCTTCCCCAGAAACCTGAAAGTCCTTCACTTCCATCGCATGTCTAATTGATTGCCAAGTTTCTTTGATGCTTAAAAGTTACCTCTTGGATTTGCTTTTTCCTTTCCGTTCCAAAGCCATACCGTTTCACATTTCTTCTGTGGGTAATTGCAGCAGACTGTTAAGTGTCCTCTCTATTTCTCCCAGCTCCTAACCAGCCCCTCCAACTATTCTCTGTTGATAACCTTACAGTACAAAGTTAATTACCTCAGCAGTACGCGTGATAGTATTGAAAGGGTTCTCTGCTTTTTCAGAGAAAACCCAAACTTTGCTTACCCATCCAGGGCCTTTATGTTGTTGAGTATTGGTTCAGGCTTCCCCCCAACCTCTTCCCTAGGAACTTTTCCCTCCATTTCTCCCTGACTGAACCATATAATCCCAAGCTCACTGTTTTCCTCAGCTTCAGACTTTGTCACTGATCCTCCACTTTGTGCTGTTGTGGACCCCAATAGCAGATGATGTTTTGAGAGGTTAGAGGTTTGACTTGGAAGTAGCAGACGCCACTTCTAATGGGGAAACTAACCATGGGCCCAAGAGCATGGGGCTTGGAGGAAGCAGTGTCCCTGGCTGCAGCTGAGCAGCATGGGGCTTGGAGGAAGCAGTGTCCCTGGCTACAGCTGAGCAGCTAGGCAGGCACTGCTGCCACATGCTGCAATCATTCTGATTCTCGCACTATTTCTTTGAGCTACAGGAACAGGGAATGTGTCTTGTTTATTTTCTTGTTCATGCTTTTAGTATAGTATCATACACAATGGATACTAAAAATGCTTGCTCAATTATACCGACTTTCAGATTTCTTTCTTTTGTAAAAGTGAGGATGACCTTGTAGTCAGCCCAGTGTTTATAAGTTTGAAATTGTTATATGTGGTAGAGTTCTTTCTTTAAAGTCTAAATGCAACTTTTCTCTTGATTATCTTCAAATGCCTCATCATATCCACATTTGCTAGGTAGGCAGTCGTTTAGTGGTCCATTATATCTGCCACACTGATTGACTTAAATAACGGCTTCAGATTCTGACAGGTTGACTCACTTCTCAGATTTTTGAGACTGAGTGCTCTGCAGTTCTGATTTGCAACGAAGCAGCATCATAATGATTTTTCTTCCTGAAGACTTGTGCAATGTAATCTCTTATATTTGAGCAATGTTTGATTTTCAGTATTGCATCCATTAATTTCATGTTGATTTTAAAAGTGATGCTGAATTACATCGATTTTGATGGTTTATTTTTAACAGGCATGGTATCTGTGTCTTGGAGGCTGCTAAAATTAGGTCTGCCTCTTGTTGCTGGGCTCAACTAGCCTCCTGATTGCAGGACTCTTACTTTGGATTGCACTGCAGTGCAATTGCTACATATCAAGAGACAGGCTCTTAAAAAGGTTTTACTCTCAATTTGGTCTCTATCAGATGCCAACTATCTTCCAGATAAGTAAGGTCTATGCTGCTTCTGTCTTCTTCCTCAAGGTGAAGTTATTAAAGTCTAGGGTGGTTCTGAGCTCAGGAGGATTAGGCAGAGGGGTTAACTTGGTGTGACAGCAGATGACAGAAGGGGTGTCCTCAACTTTTGACTAATCTCTTATAATTAGAAAGAATAGAGGACCAAGCTGAGAGGGGAAATGAACAGTGCCATTTCATTGACTGGTTCAGGGCGGAAATGAAGAGATTATGGGGAGGTCTAGCCATAGATTCTGAGGCCTTTTAATGGGTATGCGGCATCAATTTGATCATTCTTTCACAGAAGCTTGAGCCCATGAACCCTCTAAGCAAAGATTGGAGGTGGTCTGTTTTTGCAGATGGGTAAAGCATTATGGGGTAATGCCTTAAGAATGAAGGGAAAGAGAGGGAAATTCTTAATCTCTTCATCACATAGAACATGTGTTCATTAAGGCCTCAGTTGTGTCTCCAAGTAGGGGATACCAATTGTCTATAGCAATGCAAAAGTCACTTTGGTGATGCGAAATTTACAGCTACATTGGGTCAGGCAGGGTTTTTTTGTGCTTGGGATGTAAAGTGGACACAAGGCCCACAGCATGTTACTGGAAAGAAAGGTAGAGTCAGCAATGTATCTAAAAAGTGTGTTATGTGAATTGAGGCTGGAGGAGTGGTGGGAAGTGGGAACCTTGCTTTGATGATGGAGCTAAGGAGTTGGGCTGTTCTTACTTGGAAGTTGAAGAGTTAGGAGGGATGAATGGATATTTGGACAGGGCGGCAAAACTGCAGAGGAGCATGGGAGCAGCCTGCTGCCTTCGCAGGTGGAGTTTGTTTGTTTTAGTTTTTGAGATGGGGTAGCACAGGCTGGTCTTAAACTCACAGCAATCCCCTTGTTTCAGCCACTTGGGTACTGAGATTATAGGTGTAACTGTTAAAGTAAAATATTTTGTTTGTTTTGGAGGAGGAAGCAGGAAAGAAAAGGACATTTTCCTAGAGTGATTGTGAGGGTGTAGTCAGGAAGCAGGGTGAGACACCTTCAGGTGTCATTTGTTGCGTGGAGATCTTGTGGAGTCAAAGAAACATTCTAGGCGGGGTGGTGATTTGTTTATTTTTCTTTACTGATAGCCCTAGAGCTGGGGAAAGAGGAAAGAGGTTGGGGGGTCTATTGGGCTGCTCTAGCTCAGGTTTGCTGTGGGTGGAGCTGAGTTGAATTGACACAGGAGAGCAAACTAGCCTTGAGGGTCAGAAGGTAAAGGAAAGAAGCATGGGCACACTGTTGTGGTCAGAGCAGAGGGGTGAACTTGGAGAGGAGGCAGTCTCAGCCTTTGACACTCACAAATCAAAGGTTTTCCGTGAATGAACCTGTGCTGTGCTCTACAGGCCGGAGGCACACAGATAAGGAAGACATGATCTGTGCCCTTAAAGAGCCCCTGGATAGGGAGGAGAGAAGGGAGACTGAGGATAGGACAAGGACTGTGAGGACTAGGCTGAGATCGTAGATCATAGGTTCATAAAAATGCCAGGTTTTTGTATCAGTTGTTTGGTACTGCAGTAGAGCTTTGATTCAAGGAAGATCTGAATGTAGATGTGTAAAGAGAACTATGTTCAGGAATAAAAGTTGCTAGACTAAGCTAATGAATGTGCAAACTGTACGGATGACCTTTAGACTTTCTTCTATAGTGTTTTAGGGCTAGAAGCCTCTATTCCTCCAGACGCTGCCTTTACCCTTCTCCAGGGTCTTCTGCAGCTCAGGGAGCTGAGCAGTGTGGGCTCTGGCCCTCTCACTTTTAGCTAGGGTCAACTATTGAAGAGGCTCCAGCAAGAGAACAGAGGGCAGGAGGCTCCTTCCTTGCTAGGTCACTCTGAGCTATTCTTATCCTTTTCTTAAAGGCCATAACTCATGTCAGGCAGTCCACCCACAGTCTGTCTGCATCTACAGCTTTCCCTGGTGCCCTTGGGTCCCAGACAATGGCAGGGCCTCACCATTATTCTGTATACCATCTTTTGGTGATTTCCACTATCTCTGGCCAACCTTTAGAAAGAATTTCTTTGTTAAACTACGAAGTGTCTAGTTTGAGCAAAGCATTTGTTTCCTGCCAAGATTTGGACTAAGGAATACAGTAAAAATAATGTTTTCTTTCAGAGCCAGTGCCCATATCATCTACCCTCACACAAATGAAACAAAAATTTCAAGAAAGAATTCTTTCTTTTGCTATAAGTGATGTTCTCTGATTTTAAAAATTCTATTTCTTTTTTATTTAGAAGGGTAGTTGGGGCTCATTAAATTGATTTCACTGCCTTCAGGTAGGACCTGCAGTTAGAAAGCCTAAACTGATGTTCAGGGGCAGTCAAGCCTGAATAGACTATCAGGCAAGGTGATCAGAAATCTCTACAGCTCTAAGATCCAATTGCTTTGTAGATTAGAATTAAGTGAGGCTGGACTTAAATTCTTAAAACGAAGTATGCATCATGTGTTTAAATGATTTTTTTTTCTGTGGATTATAAAGCCAGTCCCTTACATATATAATAGAGATAAGATTTAGATCTTGAAACTTGTAAAGAACCAGCACATAAGTCAAGAGTTGTCTCTGCCAGCATCCCTGCGGCTTGATAAGATCTTGGGGAAATTGAGTTTTACTTGTCATCTTGGATTTCTTTTGTGGCATAGTAATAGTATTGGTAACTTTAAATGTTAGGTCTGGATTACTTCCTTTTGTAGCAAAGAGTTGAGGAAATGTGAGCTGGGTAAATAATTCTTGTATCTGTATTTATAGGCACATTTGTAGAGCTTCAGTGGGCTTGAGTTTTGACAGCGGTTTGATCAGAAACAGTTTCCCAGAACCTTAAAAAGAAATGTAACTGGAGTTCAGAAATTTTTAGTAAAAATACTTCGGGAGGGATTACTGTAGCTACATCTGTGTTTCAAATTTTTTCCCCTTTTGTTCTACTTTTGTCTCTTGGTGAGTAAGGGCCATGTAGAAATGAGACCACAAACAGTAAAGACCCTAAGTCCCATTTTCCTAGGACTGCCATGACAGACTACAGCAGGTCTTAAAACCAAAGAAATTGATTTTCACACAGTTCTGGATCTGAAGTATTAACAGGGCTGACTCTCCTCAGCACCTCCAGGCAAGGAGTTTTTTTGCTTTTTCCAGCTTTGGGAAGCTCTAGATAGTCCTCACCTGGGTCGGTGTCTGTTCAATCTTTTATCATTACATGCTATCTTCCCTCTGTGTCTTTCTATTTCCTCATCTTGTACCAGTTGTGTTGGGTTAGGGCCTATCATAATGACCTTAGCTTGACTTCATTCCATCTATAAAGGCCCTGTTTCTAAATCAGGTCATATTCATAGGTACTAGGCCTTAGAACTTCAACACATGCTTTTTGGGGGAGGATACAATCCATCCTTTCACAATTGCTATACTATTTAGCGTATCGTTCTTTTCTTTTTTCTAGTAACTGGCACAGGAAATTCTGATCTTTCATAACCTTCCTTCATGTAACTTAATGTATTCTTTGAAATTTTTTTATTTTATTGTTTTACTTTGCCTCATTATAGTCCTCAGACAACCTGCTTTATTATTTTTTTTCCTGAGAAATGAGGCTCTTATGGTCTGATATTACTTATCTGATGTTAGTAAAGATAGAGGTATCTGTGCCCTTGTTCTCATCTGCCTCTTCAGGTGACCTTTTTGAGGGTTAGGTCTATCTGATATTCACCTCATCCCATACCCTGAGCATTGATGTTGTTTGCCTTATGTTTCTATCCAGTCTAGAATTATCTGTGGAGATGGCAAGTGGGGTGTTTTGATCACCTATCATGTGCTGGTATAGCAGTTCATTTCCTTCAGAGTCTTGCTATTAAGTTGGAGAGGCATGCATGTGTGCATGCATGTGTGTATGTGTGCACATATGTATGACTTTACTTGAGATTCAGAAGTAGGAGAGTTCAGAGTAGGCTAGAATGACGAAATGTGAAAATTCAGTGGACTCGAAATAGCTACAGGAGGAGCGTGTCAGGTGATAGAGAAAAAGTACAGGGAAGCATTGTCCTTTTTAGCTTGTTGGTCCTAGCATCCTTTTTCACTCACAAAGAGCTTAAAGAACTTTTATGTGCAGTATATCAATTTATATTAGAAATTAGAACTGAGAAATTAAAACTACATTTAATCAATTTAAAATGACTGCAATAGAAGCCAAAATCTCTTGTTTTATGAAAATGACTACTCTCAGACATAAAAATTTAGGGAGAAGTATGGTGCTAAGTAGCATTTGAGAATCCCTTTGATGTTTGGCTTATTTTCAAATCTGCTTTCTCATTCAATCCATTTCAGTAAGTTTTGGTTGAAATATATGAAGGAAGTCTTACCTCATAACTACATGTAGTTGGAAAGGGAAGGTACATTTTATTAGTGCATTGTCAGATAATTATAGATAGAATATTTTCAGATATATCACATGAAAATCCAGTACTGGATAATTTCAGTTTGCATTTTTAAAACAGAATGCATGTGAGTTTTTGTGAGCCAGGGACCTGGCCACAGATTACCTGGATTCTTTCCTTAGAGTCTTATAAGCCTTCAGATGGTCCTAATGAGCCTGCACACTCATCTGGAGGCTTCATTGGAAGGACTCTTCTCCAAGCTCTTGAAGGACGTTGACAAAACTCTTTCATGCAGCTAGAGTACTGAGGATCCTTCCTTCTGATGGCTAAAGCTGGGAGGCTGCTCTCTAGTTCTAGAGGCCATCTTTCTTTCCTGAGGCCACCAGCAGGTCCCCGTCATGCATGCTTTCCCAGTCTAGCTACTTTTGTTTTATCTTTGAGATAGTTGGCTAGCAAGATGGAGTGTTACATGATATAATTATGCAATGACATCTCAATATGATTTTTAAAAAAATATTTTTATTGAATTGTTGTGGTTATATCCATCTTAATCATATTTAGCCCCCTCCCTATCTGCACTCCACCCATAGCCTGCCCATAGGACTTAATGCATTCTATCATATATGTTAAAGCCTATTAAGTCAAGTTTGTCTACCCAGATGTCCCTTAGTGTGAGTTCATCCACTGGAGCATGTTCAGCCTGTGTAGCATCACTCCCATAAAGAAGATCAATTCTTCCTTACCCAACAGTGATCAGCTTTCAATAGTTCCTCAACAACTATAATGTGATGTGAAGAGTTCTTTTCTTATTGTGTCTATTTGACATCTTAGAAGCCTCCTGAATCTGGATGTTTATCTCTTCCCAGCATTTGGAACATTTCTGTGACTATTTTGCTCGATGTCTTTTGTGTCTTTAGCGTATACCACGTCTCTCTTTTTCTATACTCATAGCTCACCAGTTTTATCTTTAAATGACTCCCAGTGGTCTTGTCTGTCCTGACTATACATTATTATTTTTTTTACTGTATGAAGATCAAAATTTAATTTTTTCTTCACTTCTTAGTGTTCTGACTTCTGCTTGATCCAGTCTATTGGTGAGACTCAATTCAGTTTCTTTTTTAGAAACTTGTTGTTTTTCATTTACAAAATTTCATTTTGAATTTTCTCCAGAATTTCCATCTCTCTCCTGAATTTCTCTTCCATATTGTACATGGGCTTCCTTATTTCATTCAGTTCCTTATTTTTATCCTCTTTGATTTCATTAAGGTGCTGATTTATGTATCCTTTTACAATGTGTTGATTATTCTTATAGTCATGGTATTTAATTCTTGAATTTTCATCCTACCTCTATTATTAGAATCATTTATTGTGCAATTGTTACCTTTTGGAGAAATCATTTTGCTTTTACATTTTTTTCCGTGTTTCTGCATTGGAATCTGCACATTTTGGGATAAATTATTGGTTACAGTTTTAACCTCCTTCATTCTTTCTGTTGAAATAAGTCGTGGTGAGGTTGAGGTGCAGTATCACTCAGCTTGGCTAGGGATGCATCTCAGTGGCTCAACAACCACCCACCATGCTCAAGGAAGAAGTGCAATTTCCAGCGTCACTCCGAAGAGAACTAACTACAGTAGCAGATGTGGCATAGCAATAACCAACTGCGGTTAAGCAATAACCGATGAAAAACATCAGCAACCACAATTCCAGTAACAGCGGGGGAAAAAGGAGTAAGGATGATATTGAGTGGACTAAGGGGATATTCAAGAACGGCAGGAGAGAAGAAAATAATACTAGAAAATATTAGAATATATAATAGAAGTAAAACTGGTACTAGAAGGAGAAGAGAGAGAGAGAGAGAGAAGGGAACTATGAAGAAGAGACACAACAGTTACAACTAAAAAGGAAAAGAAGAATAGCTGTTTCTCTTGGTTTATGATTTTTTTCCTAAAATCTTAATTTTAAAAATCACCATCTATGTCATTTTTATTTGACAATAGAGAAAGGAATAATAAATTAGTTGTCCTGAAGGTGGGGGAGGGAAAATTTGTTGGCAACTGAAAGGGCATGGAGTACTGGCAACAGAGGGTAGGAAGAACATGTACTTTTCCCATGGTGTGGAGTATTTTAAGTCTTTTCTTTCTTAAACTTTGTTAATATTTTAGCTAATCCTGAGGAGAGTGTGCAGATCAGTCTCATGATTAAGATTTCTCTGAAGCATCAATTGCAATCATTTGAAAATTTAGAACATAGGATGCAAATATCAGTTGGCATCTGGGACATTCTAAGATGAGTACACTTGGAATGAGAAGCAACAAATCAGTCTCCATTGAATTGTTTGATTAGAAGAAATGTTTGGAATTTAATTAATGAAAAATCACAACCAAAGGTAGGCACATTATTGTTTTTTACAATGATATAACAAAAATATCAAAATTTTGCTGAGAGGGTTTAATTTTTTCCCATCATTCGTCTTTTGAACACTGAGAATGATAGAATCGAATTGCAATGTTGCTGAAATTCTTTCTGGGAGGTGTGAGCGGCATCCAGCCCCACCCTCCACTCTATGTCTCTCATGATAAACCAAGGTATGATTTCACTAAACTACAGTTTGGGAAACCAGAATTTATTTGGGCTTACTTACAGAGCAATGGGTGAGCTGGCTTGGCAAGCTATGGACAAGTCCCTGCAACATGCAGCGTATATGAGGTTGGACTGGCTCCCCTTTGTGCACTCACAGTTTACATATTTAGGCATTGTCGAAAAGAACAGTATATTAGTCAGGGTTCTCTAAAGAAACAGAACTAACTGATAAATGAATGTGTGTGTGTGTGTGTGTGTGTGTGTGTGTGTGTGTGTGTGTGTGTATGTGTATGTATATGATGACTTATTAGATTAGAGGATAGAGTCCCAGTAGTCTACTCCTGCACCACACTGTAGAGAGGCTGATAATCTGGCAGTTGCTCAGTCCACAGTGCTGGATGTATCAGCAGTCCCAATCTGGCGCTGAAGGCCTGAAGGATTCCTGGAGGTCTGCTAGTCTTTAGTCTGCATTGGAACCAGAAGAAGTTGGTCACAGCAGCAAGAGGAGAAAGCAAGTGACAAAAAGCCAGAGCTTTCATATGGGCTGCCATCAGAAGATAACGCCCACATTCTGGGTGAGTCTTCCAGCTTCAAATGATCCAATCAAGAAAGTCTCTCATTTCATTTAACCCCAGATCCAGTCAAATTGACACCCAGAATTAGTCATCAAAAGCAGTTCTTGAATATGTCTAATTGTCTCCCAATATGTAGCTCGTTCTTCTATTTTTTAAGAAACCAAAGATTGTGATCACTTGTCTTGTGCCTGTGAAGATGCTGTTTAAACCTCAGTGTGTTCTTAAATTCTAATATAGGGGATTGATTTGTGTAGTATAAATGTTTAAATAGTATTCTGTACAAATTTTCAACAAATAGGTTTTAAGTGCACGATAAGTATGTGGCACAGAAGTATAATAATCAGTTAAGACGACAGACATGCATGTGATTTCTGACTGGAGAATAAAGACTCTATATCATATTAGTTGAACATCTTGCATTCATGTAGTGGGTAGTCCTGCACGGTACTACCTGACACCCTTGGTTCTACATTAGCAAGTAGTATAATAAAATAGTGTATGACTTTGTTCCCCCTGCGCTGTCATATAAGTTCCGCGCACTAACTGCTAACACCATTGGAGCTCTGGATACCATATGACTTTGTAAATAAGTGTTTCGTTTTGTTTGGTTTTGAGAGAAATTTTAGTCTTGATTCCATTGGCTATAACATCAGGAAGTATATAACTATGAATATTATTTTGAATAGTTCCATGAAGTAATGATGAAAATCGGTTGAGTGATGGGAGAGAGAAAAATGTAAAAAGAATTCCTGCTTGTGTAAATAGAGGAGAGACAATGGTTGATGTGAGAACACCATTATGTTCACTGGCCCACTTGCTACTGTAGGATCAAGGGTTATCATATTAAGCATCATTAAGATGGCACCAATACAAAACCCTTTCCCTCAGTATTGTTTATGCTATCTCCAGTTTAGGCTTAGAAGATTAAGTTGAAGTTTCTTTAAGTGTGTGATGTAATATATAACGGTGTTACAAGGAACTCTAAGTAGTGTAATAGTATGGAAATAATAGCTCAAATCAGCGAGAAAGAAAGCATTTTGTACTGTAGGACAAGTCTTGCTGCCGGAGTGTCTCGTCCATTAGTCCAAGTGACACAGAGAAAGTTTAAGAATTTGTCTATGTTAATGAAGGAGAGATCTTTGAGTCCTGAATGTAGCTCACTTTTGAGGTTGATGCCAACTTTTAGGATAAATATAATTGCTTTAAGATGCTGCCTATCTTAATCTATCAAAACTGAGTGGGTAGAGTGAAGCTTGCCAGCTTATTTATTCTGCATCTTCATGTCCATGTAGGTGGACCAAAGGGCTCAGTCTTGGAGGAGAGATGATTGAAAACATTATGATTTGGGTAGACTCTCTAGAATATTGAGAGTCTCATGTGGCTGGATAGGAATTCAACTCCCAAACCAAGAATAAACAGTAAAAATGGCATGTTCAGAGCAGTATTTTAGACAGATCATAAGGGCTCAGTAAAGGATGGCTGGGAGTGAGAAAACAGAAAGATCAGACAAGTTGTTACAAATGAGATGAGTAAAACCTATTAGTGTTAATTCTTGTATTAGTTATTTTTCTGTTGCTGTGATACAACACCAAGAAAACTTTTAGAAAGAAGAGTTTGTTTGAACTTATTGTTCCAGAGGAATTAGAGTCCATCATCATGGGGCGACATGGTGACAGGAGGTGACCAGAGCAGAAGCAGAAATCAAAGTGCTCACATCTTCGGGTAGGCACAGGAAGCAGAGAGTGACTGGAAATCTGGCCAGGCTTAAGAAATCTCAAAGCTTTCTTTCAGTGATATGCGCTTTCTCCAACATTGACACACCTCCCAAAACAGGGCCACCAGCTGGGGATACAATGTCCAAATACTTGGAGACTTTTGGGGACATTTTCATTCAAGCCATGGCAATTCTGATTTCCATATACTTTATCTCTGACTTTAAGCAGAGATAAAGAACAGAAAGCACACTGACAAACTGGCAACGGAGGTCAAATAGATCTGTGAGGGTTCCAGGGAAAGCAATGGGCTTGGTGCTTGGGGGGTAGCCATAGCTCTCCCGTGAATATGAACTAGCTTCTGGAAATGGATACAGCCTTTGAACTCTGAAGACCCAGGTATAAACTAGCTTGTCTTTAAGGCTCCTTCCTGTCCATAAAAATGTTTTTATAGTGCCTGATTTATCATTTTCAAGTACTCATTTCTAAGTACTAACTTCTACATGCTGCCAAGGATTAGTCTTTCTGGGGCCTATTATGATGAAGTATAAAGTATGATAAATGGATGAATCACTTAAGTTAGCTGCAAGTATCCCTATACAGATAATTCCTAAGCTCTAAGCTACTCATAAAAGTACCCCCCTTAAGTAGGATAAGCCTTTAAAATTTTGCTTGCGTTTTTATTTATTTGGGAAAAAAAGCTTTATATATGTTTCTCCCTAATTAGATAATTTCTTTCTCGAAATGCTTATGCTTAAACACTAAATAAATATAAGTGAATAAGTAGCCAGAGCATTACTTTAATTCACAGCAAATTTTTATGAACTGTGAAATATTATAACTTGACTTAAGAAAAGATTTAGGTTATTAAAACGTTACTCTCCTAAATTAAATGTGTTTATTATTGTGTGGTTCTACCTAGATGTGACTGAGAAGGTCAGTCATGGAATACCACAATGGAAAGAATAGTAGAGGCTGATTCATAACTTAAAAAGTTTTATTCTCTATATGAAAAGTAAACATCACCTCTTTGAGATCAGGCTTTGAGTGACTTCATAACTTCAGAAAAAATACCTTACATTTGGAAAAGGAGGAAGTAAAAAAGTCTACTCAGGAATGATAATGGTTGATTACACAGAGAACAAAGCATTTTATTAGCTTTCTGGCCAGGAAGAAAGAGCACTTTTCTTGATGTGAGACGATTTTGGGGATTAATTAAGGCCTTCTAAGTGGGAGTTGGATTCTGCATGTAGCTTCTGTACCTGACAGAAACAAAGATGAAGGGAGAAGTGTGAAGAAGGATGAAGATGCCTGCAGTGCAGATGGGGCCCAGCAGAACTTATGGTTAGGAAGGAGGGGAGGAAAGAGCACTGCTAGAGAGGCTCCTCAGTCTGCAAGAAGTCCTCCACCTCCCAAGCATCTCCCTGGGATGTTCTTATGCTTCAACCCAGAAAATGAATAGGGAGTCATGATAAGTATTGTGACCTGTGATTAAAGGGTGTGATGCTGTTTGACTTACGTTCTAAGACTTTGCATGAAAAGTTAAGAGATATTCAGATACTTATTATAAATAATTATATAAACACAGTAAGTATATACATTTTTCTAACAGGATCTTAGTTGCTTGGTCCTCTGAAGAGCCTGAACATGTGGATGCTGCAGAAGAGCTGTTTACACTTTATAACTAAAAATCATAGAGCCAACTGCTCATTTATGTGCCAGAGGATGGAGGAATGATAAAGACTATAGTTGTTACCCTCTTGTAGGAAGTTATAATTCTGACTGATGGCACATGTCACCTCTAAAGCACCATGTCTATGAATAGCCTTGGAAAAGATCTTTCTCTTGTGAGGTGGCATTTCAGAAGGCCTCCTCCCGGAGATGACATGAGACTTCTCTGCTTGTTAAACTATTGACTCAGAAAAGTCGCAGAGACCATGTGTCAATATGGATGACTGACCACAGCCTAATGTGGCTTGTGGTTGCATTATTCTAATAAATCTGCTCTTCGTTTCTAGTCTAAAGATGCTTTGCTTAAGGTATGGTGCTGGAGTAAGATGGTTAGGGCACTGTACAATTGGCCCAGGTCTCCCCACTGTGTGGTCTCTATCCTCCTTCTGTGTTAGATTGTACTCACAATGTATTTCCCACTGGTATGGGGACTTCTTTGTGGGAATAATAGTGATGATGATGGTGGCAGTGATTTGAAAGGACCTAACCTTTACAAACAAAGTGTACTGAACACCAGGTGCTTTGTATGCATGACCTCATCTGATGCCTTCTGACCAGGCTGATGGTTGCTGTCATTCTCTCCTCCCAGACAAATGATGTCATTGAGACTTAGAGAGATTAGATGACTCTCTCATATCTGTCTACAGCAGAGGAAGAAATGGTCACTTGTCTGTTCTTTTTCTGTATGTGTGTCTGGATGTGTTCAGATAACCTGTTTCACCACCTGTCTGGTAGTGCAGGCTTTAGTTTGTGATAAATACTTTGTAAATGGCAGGTACTGTCCTGGAGGGTGGTTTATATTCCCCGGGTTCTCCTTGCACTGTTGGCACGCTGTCAGGGCCTCTTGCCCTTGGGTGCTGAGGCATGACCATGCAGGCCACCTTTTGTCCTTCTGCCTCACTAGTGTGCCTTTTCTTTGTCATCTCTGGCTTTTTGCTTTTGCCAGGGTATGTGCAGCTCAGCACTCCCACTCGACTTCTGCCCATGGGCAGCACTGTCTTCATGCTCATTCGGCCACAGTGGCTGGTTCCGAGCTTTCCCTGCCACTGCTCATCCAGTTCTTCCCAGGGTTAACTACTCTTTTCACCCCTCTGGACGTTTTTATAATGTGGCCAGTGCGTTTCAGCGTCAGTTCAGAGGTGGATCCACTGGGCACTGCTCTTTTGAATTCATTCACTTACTGTTTGAGCCTTTTCCTTTTGGGCTTATCCAAGGTCCATGTGTGGATTCAGGACTATTACTTTATTTTCAGGGGTTGTTTGCCTGTTGTGTGAATCCTGGCACCTGAAAAATGTTTTATTTCACTAGCAACTGTTGATTACAAGTGAAATAATCTATTAATCTCCTAAGCCTTTATTTCCATTTATATGCTGTCTCTTCTAAAAGAAATGATGACAAAGTTCTTTATGAAACTAAGCTAACAGCTACCTCATATTTTATTCATAATAACATTTACTTGGATACATGTATTTTGTGTTTTTTAACTCTCTCTATTTTTGAAAAAATTACTATTTATTCCAAAAGGCAATTTGAACATTCTGGTATCATATAGAAACTTAAGATCCATAAGAGACGAAGGTTCCTAACCTTAAATTCTACCCCTCGTATAGGTAATACCTCAGTAGACAGGATGGCCCTTTGAGTGGGCTCTGTATATGGTTCCTCGGGTTGAAATGAAAGGTCTTGTCAGCTTCCACTCACTGTAGCTCTGTTTTATCATATGATTTCATATGTGAGATGGGACCACAGTGTTGCTCTGAAAGAGTCAGTGAAGTTACTCTCCTGAAGTGTTCAGATAATTCTGTGTGCACACTGGTAGCCTATGTGTGTGTACCTCCACACTACCTCAGTTTCTGAAGAATATTGAGCTGGTCTGTCTGTGGAGTCTGTACTCAGGAACTGGATAGATTCCAACCCTGAAAGATTTGTTGACTAGATACATGAATGTTTAAAGGAACAGCGAACCCTTTTTAGTAAATCTTATCAGTACTTTTGGCTATATATTTCTTTTTATTGGATAAGCTTTTGTTCTAGCATTCGGTTATCTTCTTAGTGGAGAGTACTCTGCTTTAGCTTCTAGATTTTCATTGATTATCATTAATCTGTTGGTGTTCTTTCTGGTTGTCATAGTAGTGGTTACTATGTCATAAGACTCAGCAGTTTCACAAGAACTGAATTTTAATTTTGAGCCACCAAATAGAACTTAAGTAAGACAGTAATGTGCGTGTCTTCACTACTAATCACTAAATTACTAATTACTTCATTACTATATCACTAAATACACATAGATTCTGAAGGTATGAAAATGGCTATTTATTATGAGAGACTCTTAATATTAATCTTTAAATAAACTTGTCCTTAGTTTTAAAGATATTTAGGTTACAGGTGTGGTGAGCTCTTAAAATATTAACTACATCTTACTGTCTAAATTCTAGATATAAAACTACTCCCATTAAGACCTTACTGTATCATAATAGAGCTTAAAAGTTATTAAACAGTTAGGAAACTGTGTTTGGCTACCTTTTTAGTGCAGAGAATATGTAAATTATTGCACCCCTGACATTGAAGCTAAGGAAGCAGTTCAGATTCTCATCTTTTCATTCCTAGTCATTAATGTATTTCAACGGACTTTTATCTTCCTTTTTGTGTGTAGGGTGGATGTGAACTGCGAAAGTTTATGGCTGTCATGGTGTCAGATTTGGTGCCAATCCTGTTGTGAACATAAGCCCCTGTCTGCTTTACTCCAGGCCCAGGACTTCGTATAGCAGGCCTGTGCGTCAATGTTGATGTCCAAGACTGAGCACATCTGTTTGTTTGTTTCTTTAAATGTTACCAAACTTCAGTTCAGTGTGGTCTGATTGCTTCTAGGGTAGCATCAGCCGCCTTCCCTGGTGTTCTAGTGTCAGACTCCGTGGAGCTGTGAGCCTGTTTTTCATGCCTACTGACTTGAATTCTCAGGTGGTCTGTATCTTGTTATGGGAAGCCTTGTTATTTGGCTCTTAGGTCCTATATATTGACTCTGCTATTCAAATACTGTGTCTCTGGATTATAATGTTCAGGTTAAAACCTTTTTCTTCCTTCTGACACACCCTTCCCTCTTGTCCCCAACTTCTTATTTTTTGAATTGCCGAAGTAGCACCCAGAATCTTGTAGTTTGTACTTCTGCCCTATCTAGCCTTCGGTCTTATTTTTTGGTTCTTCTTTTTCAAAAAAAATTTGACTCTTTCTAAAGCTAGACAGTATTTTAAGGTACCCTAAAGAGAATAATTGGTAGGGACTGCCCTCCACTAGCACCTGGGGCACAACTGACTTTGAAGACAGGCTTGCCTTAATCTGTGCTAAAGGAAAAGCTTGCACACAGGTCCTCTGGGGCATGATGTCTGTTTGAAGGTTTCTGTCTGATCCCAAGGAAGAAGGGGAGGGAAAGGGCAATGGTAGCTAGTATCCAAATTTACTTTTCTTTATTTTTATTTTTTATATATTTTATTTATTTATTTTTATTTTTATGTGTATGAATGTATTGTCTGCATGTGTGTAAGTGCACCCATGTTGTGCAATGCCCATGGAGGTCAGAAGAAGGTACTGGATCCCCTCAAACTGGAGTTAGAGACAGTTGTTAACGGCCATGTGGATGCTGGGAATTGAACCTGGGTCCACTGTAAGAGCAGTCAAGGCTCTTAACTGCTGAACCAACTCTCCAGCCCCAAAGTAACTTTTCATATAGCATTATGTGTTATAAATAAATGAATACCCAAATATTATTGCATCAAACTTCTCAAATTAAAAATGCTTCTTATTGGAAGCCAATGTTTTTTGCCTGTTGTTCCAACATGACAACAGTCCCCCTCCCCTCTTTTTTTTTCTCTCTCTCTCTCTGTGTATGTGGGTGGGCATGCAGGACTACATCAATATTACATGATGAAGTCATGCATGATGCTTTCCCACAGTATACACATCTCTTACCCAAGGACAGGACAGTAGTGTCTATGTCATTTATAAGCTCTTCCCTGCTTCTCTTATGATGTGCCAGGGTTATGGTTATAGTCATTTGTCATAATAATAAAAATGTAACTAATATTTGCTATATAATTCTGTGCCAAGAACTGTGTGATATTTTTAATGATTAGTTTTCTTTAGATATAGGGCTTTGGCTTCATATCATTCTGACACCATTTTAGAAAATGAAACACAAATTTTAAAAATATATATTGAGGTCCAAAAACCATCTTTTTTTCTTGGGTTTCAGTGGGTAAGTGGACTTTGTATATTGATCAGAGTGTACTGTTTTTATATCTACTAGAGAAATTGCTTTTTTATATATCTTTAAAATATAACCTACTGCTAACAAATATTTATTACTCCTGTGTGGCAGATTTTAACTATAATATATGGCCTTGCCAGTACTGTTAATAGTTACTAAGTAGCAAATGAGAAAACCAAGGCACAACAGGGTTAAACAATGTGACCATAATAATAGCCAACAGTTAATGTTTGACTATTCTGTCAGACACTTTCAAATGCCCTTCCATCTGCTAATCATGTTAATCCTCATGAGAATTCCAGGAGACATTATGATCATCATTGTTTTATATGTGAGGAAACTGAGGCTTATAGCTCATGTCTCTAGTTCAGGTGGCAAGTGGCAGAACCTGGTCCCATCCACAGCCACCTGTCACATGTTGCCATCTGGAGTACTGGAGATTTGAATCCTTTACCAGGGGGACATTGCTTCCTTAAGTTAAATTTCAAATGAAAATTTTGCAATTTTGATGCAATATCTTTGATAATATTTAGATGGCCTCCCTCCTGCTCACCTCCCTCCCTCGCTGCCCCTGCCCAATTTAACGTATTCTCTTATATATAATATGGCCTATAGACTTTGATTTGTGTCTCTAGTATCCTTCAGCATGGGTCTATCCACTGGGCCCACCAAGAGTCCCATCTTCATAAAACATTGTCTTTCCTCCTTCTAGCAGCCACCAATTGCCAAAAGTTCCTTAGGTTGGGGTTTCTTACCCACTTCCCCATGTCTATGGAATTTTGGCTGATTTGAGCTTGCATAGAACTTGTGCATGCTGTTACCATTGCTGAGAGTTCCTATGAGTAAATGAGCAACTGTCTGGAAGATTCTGTTTCCTTGTGATTATCTACTCCACCTTGCTCTGACAATCTTTCCACCTCCTCTTCCATGATGATTCTTGAGCCTTGGGAGGCAGAGGTTTGAAACAGGTGTTCTATTCATGGTTAAGCACTCTGTACCCTCTCGTTCTCTGCATCTTGTCCAATTGTGGGTTTATGTATTAATCACCATCTGCTCCATAGGGAAACTTCTCTGGTGAAAGTTGAAAGATACTTTCATCCTATGTGTAAATATTGCATTGAAGATGTATTACGTAGGGTTAAGTGTCTCAGAGACACTTATTCTCTGCATTGGACCAGATCTGGAACTCTGTAATAGTCTTCGTCTGTTCCAGAAAAAGAAACCTCGACGAGGGGTAAAAGGGTACACACCGTAAATACAGGGCTGCACATTTAAGTAAAGTAAGGAGTTACGTTGGTATAGAGATGTGGCAGACATAGGTTTTTCTCTTGGATCTACATCCATGTATATTTGACTATTTACAGTACCTTACATGAGTTCCTTCCCATTGAGCAGTCCTCAATTGCAATTACCTGCAAAATAAAAGTGCTGCTATTAGACTTTAAAGCTGGGTAGGACCATTTATTGATTTTCTCCCTTGGCAGCTTGTATACTATCCTCTGAGTATACATGAGAACTATTCTTCAAGGAGTAGGCTTCCAGCTCTATTGCTCCAAATCCGGTGTCCAAAATGTGGCCTGTCTTCAGCAATAGGGTCTTACCTTCAAGTCCTGGGAGGCAATCATGGGCTGTGGCAACACTTTGTATTATTTTGAGAGACTCTTCTTAGACTACCCTGAACAATGACTTGAAGGGAGGTTTCTCCTACCTGGCACTTGTTATATATATATATATATATATCTTGTTATATAGCCTTCAGCTACACACATGCACGTGTTTATTTATTGTATGCGTATTTTCCAGTATGACTTTGAACTAATACATTTACCTCTGGTTTATCATAGCATTTATCATACCTTGTATATCTCTCCTCTCACTCTGTGTAGCCCTTTCTACTCCCTCCCAATTTAAAGTATCCCTTCTTTTCTATATCTCCCCCTTAATAGCACCTGTCTCCTTCTATCTCTCTCTCAAGCCCCTTCTTTCCATTTAACTCCATAGTTCTTTCACATTTTCCTGGTTCCTGCAGTTGTATCAGGATATATATTCACTTCTAGAGATTTGGAGCTAAGACCCACAAATAAAGAGAACATATTCCACTTATTTTTCTGAGTCTGTATAACTTCCACTTTGTGTAACAGTTTCTAGTTCCATCCATTTATCTGCAAATTACATGATTTCATTTCTCTTTATTGTTAAATGGAGCTCCATTGTATAAATGTACTGCATTTTCAGGATCTGTTTTGCAGTTGAAAGACATTTAGGTTGTTTCCATTTCTTAGTTACTGTGAAAAATGCATCAACAAACATGGCTGTCTGTACAAGTACCACTGTGTGGGATGAGTCCAGTGGATATATGTCAAGGAGCACTATGACCAGATGATATGGTAGATTTATTTCTATTCTTTAAGAGCTATCCACACTGATTTTCACAATGGTTGCTCCAGTTTGCAATCCCACCAACAGTGGATGAGAGTTCCCCTTTCCTTGCATCCAGCCAGTATTTGGTGTCATTTGTTTTCTCGCTCTTAGCCATTCTGACTGTGATCAGATGACATCTTATAGTAGTTTGAATTTGCATTTCCCTAATTACTAAGGATGTTGGAAACTTTTGAAGTTGTTTTTTTTTTAATGACATTGTTCTTCTTCTATTGAGAGTTCTCTGAAATCCACAGCCCATTTTTTAATTGGGTTATTTGTTTTCTTGTTTCTTTGTGGGTTTTTTTTGTGTGTAATTGTATATTCTGGATAGGAATCCTGTGTTGGATGAATAGCTGGTGAAGATTTTCTCCTACTCTGTAGGCTTTTTCATTTGATTAGACAAACTTCCTATTCTTAAAATTTTTTCTTTTTTTCAGATGATGATTACCAAAGAGTAATTTATTTAGATTCATGGCCCTTTGTTTGTTGGTACTTGTTTTGCCCTTTAGGACTTTGTGCACTGTCAGGAGCATTTTACTTGTCACAATTTGTGAAAAGTGCTATTGGCTTATGTTAGAAACCAACAGTGCCATGAACATCTTACAATCAAGAGCATGACACCATCTACAACAAAGAATCGTTACTCTAGAATTCAAGAAATGACTGAGGAACCCTAGTTTGGAGTATTTTGAACTGTGTCTTTTCTCTCAGGGGAAATAATGCCATTAAAATTATGCCAGAAACATTTAAACTGATGAAAGGAAAGGAGAAAGAACTAGTGCCAAAGCACACAGCAAAGACCTTGGTTTTGAACAGCCTGATTTGTGACCTCGATTCATTCTCATTGTAAACACTGTGCTTGGGAGGACAAAGATCATCATGTGAATTCCAGGTTAAAGGTGATTTCAGAATTTGGAAAGTTACAACATCTTTAGGTCCATCCATATAGCTGAATTTGAAGTTCTGGGTAGAGCTTGTATTTGGGCATCTGTATAGTGAATACTTCTTTGTATATAATATTTTTTCTGTGAGTGGTGTATAAGAGTGACTTCATAAAAAATGCCCTCTGCCAGAATTCAGAACACAGCAGGTAATGTACTCCAGGAGAGGTAAGAACATGAGTAATTCTTGTCTCATGAGAAAGATGTAAGCTGGTTTATTATAATGATGTAATATTTGGGTGCTTGATTTATCATCCCCATCTCCAGTGATGCAAAACCTCAAGAACTAAACAGGCTATAAAAATTCAGAGTACATCGTAGAAGTCTGACCTTTTCTCTGAAGCAGGTAAAAGTGTCATCTTTGTCCTGCTGGTTAGCTGTTTATAGGTGTTTCCATAGATCAGTCAAGGTTGTGACCTTTTTCTTTTGGTGGGATGTTCTCATGTGCTTATTCCATAAGAGATGTAATTCCTTCAGACAACAGAGCAGAAAAGCATCATCATAAACCTGTCAGTGCAGGATGGTGAAGGCATGAGTGAGTACTGGGGCAAGAAGGAAGACTGAGGATAGAAGAGAGTGTCACATAGGAAGTGCATCTTATTTTAAGAGAAATTTAAGAGGATTCCTGGTTGAAGATCTACTTAGGGAAAAGTGTGGCCTCTTCAAGGTAGGTTGGGGCATGGGAGTAAAAAAAAAATTATCATTATCATCAGCACTATCGTTATTATCATCTCAACAGTAATCATAACTTGCTGAGTGCCACTCTGTAAAAACACTACTAAACAGGTTTTATGATGAACTAATGTTAGTCTCATAGTAATTTCAAGATAGTAGTATTATAACCAGCACAGACAGGAGATCTTGAATCTAGTAAGGCCACTGTCCTGTCCATGGCACAGGCCTCAGAGACCTCTCAGGCTTAGTGGTTCCCCTGTAAAGTGGGAGGTACTATCAGCCTGGTTGTGTGACAACACAAAATGTGCCTCTTGGAGAGATGTCCTTGGCACAGCTTTGTAAAGCAGAGTAACTTTGGAATTTGTTTCAGGAAACTGGCTCTATTACACTTGGTGTCATAGGAATTCTTGGAAATGTGACCTGTAAAATTGGAGAAATATGATGTTGTTTGAACTGGCCAAGTGATTACTTTGGGCATTTCAGTATGACAGTTTAAGTACAGAGAAAACAAATTATTACCATGAAGCTTTCCTCCAACACAGAGAGTCAGAATCAAGCCAGTCTGAATTCCTTGGCTTTGGACGAGCTGTGAGAATGTACCAGCCTCCTCTGCTATGCCCAGTGGACACTGTGTTGGGGAAGAGGCAGCTTTCCTTTCTTGACTCTAATAGCCCAATTTACTGGACATTTATATCTCTTTTAGGTTTTCCTTCCTTCTCTCCCCTGACTCTTATGGCAATGAATTGAAGCTGGGATTTGGTCAGGAAAATAACATATTAATAAAGTTTATAAAATACATGTTGGTATTTGTGTTTTCTTTGAAAATACTGTGTGAAGTGGTGTATATTATTTGATCTACTACTTGGATAATTCAGCCCTATCCCTTCCTTGAGGAGGCTCATAGTTCAAACTGGAGGAGAAAGCAGACATTGGAACAAAGACATACAGGTGTGGATGGCAGAGCAAAATGTTGATGAGCTGCTTGGAGGATGGGAGGAGGTAGGAGGAGACAGCCCTCATTCTGAGGACTTTTCCTCCATTTTGTTCCATCCTCTGTTCTAAACTGAAACTCTATTCTTTAAGGCCATGGGTATTCTCTCTTTTCCAGAGTGATTGGCCTCTGAAATCCACCAAGATAGCCCACCTCTTTATCTTTCTGAGAGACCCTTCCTTCTCCTGCCTGAGCCATTCCCACAGTTCCACTGCTTTCTGAGACTGAGTTTCTTCTTTAAGCTTGCCTTCTTAATCCTTTTTCTCTGTTGTCTGACCACAGCCAGTCCTGTCACCTGACACGTTGGTATCCAGAAACATATGGAATAATGAAGATATTATATGAGAAAATACACAATGAATGTATGTGGATAACTATATTCTCTTGCTTTGGCTCAGGTTTGAAATGCATTTTATTCCTAAGTGTCAGTTTGGAGCCCTTGCTCACACTTGCTCACACCTGATCTCTTTAACTAGAGACTATGGTAGGGTTGTTAACTCTGGTTAAAGGGTTCTAGAAGAGTGGCTGCAGTCTCATCATTTGACCATTTGAGACCGTTTGGAAGCAAAAAATAAAATTTGTTAAAGCATATGCTAAAATTATTGTATCACGTGGAAAACAGGGGGCAGCTCTACTACTGTTTCAGAGTCATTGAGACGGTTTCATTTTCCATTGAGAAGCTTTCTTTCCATTGCCATCAGATTGCACTGAAGAGATTAGAATCCATGTCTAATAGACACAATCTAATAGAGGTATCATGCTGCATTTTGTAAAAACTTTAACTGCTTTGGGTTCCAAACACATGAGAGTTCTACCCTATTTGAAGTCAGTTAATAGGGTAGGAACAGAAGGTGGCTTGCTGTTGGTCTTCTGCATACTGGCTTTTAGGACAGTGCACTCTATTCACTGGTTTATTCTTCTTCAAGTCATTAATTCTCCTAAAAGGGATTTTAGATGTTGCATTGCATTTTGAAGTAAATTCTGTTCTTTTAGTTCTTCCTTCTTTACTTTTTATCCCACAGCCAGTAAAGCCTCACTTTGTCCTTGTTATATGTTGATGAATACTTTGTAATTGTCCTACAACTAAACTGTTGAACTTGAGTGGCTATGTGGATTTTTATTTTTATTTTTATTTTAAAAAACTCACTTGAGAGAGCTGTAAAGATGGTTTAGTAGTTAAGAGCACTGGCCGGAGGACCTGGGTTCAATTCCCATCTCCCACATGGCAGATAACAGCTGCCTGGGACTCCAGTTCCAGGGAATCTGGCACCCTCTTCTCCCCTCTGTGGGCATTACTTGACACATATGCACTTACATACATACAGGCAATACACTCATACACATAATAAATAAGTCATTGTAAAAAGAAGCCTCACTGGATAAGACAAAGTGATGGGAAAAAGAAAGCCGGGAGAGCAATATAGAGAGCAGGAACCAGTGTGGAGGCAGAGAGCGGAAGACGTTCCAGAGCTTTCAACACATGTGTTTGGTGTTCAGAGTTTGCTAAGTGATTTATGTGGATTTGCCATATATGTCAAGGCCTTTTGTGGCCTCATTAATTTGGTCTTCACGAGAACTCTCTATGAAAGTGTGAGTGGAAAGATGGCTCAGCAGTTAAGAGCATTGGCTGCTCTTACAGAAGACCTGGGTTCAGTTTCCAACACCCACAAGGTGGCTAATGACTATAATTTCAGTTCCAGGGGATCTGAGGCAGTCTTCTGACCTCCATGGGCATGGCAGGACATGGGTGCACTTACATGCAGGAAATATACTCTTATACACAAAATAAAAATAATAAATACAATATTAAATAAAGAACTATATGAAATTGATACTATTTTAATACTACTTGTATTTTGAAGATGTGAAAGCTGAACCAAAAAATGGCTACTCTTTTTCCAAGGATAAAGAGGTGGGGAATTGGATACTGAATTTACATCCCCAATGTCTGGTTGCAGCCTACAGAGGTCTTGGCCTGAGAACTAACTTAGTTCTACTCCTACTGTACCACTTTCCCTTTTTCATGAATCTGTATGAATTTGAATTTTAACCCATTTGGGATTTTTTTCCCATGGTGTAAGTGGATGTTATAACATTTTATAGTGTACATTTGATGAGAGTTTTAAATAAAGTGATGCATGCAAGTGGTATGTCTTGTAGAAGCAGTTACAATGGCCACAACCCTTCCATTTTAGGTCCTGGGGTAGTAAATCATAGTAACAGACTACAGCCAGGACTCTTCCCAAATGTCTCTGAGGTTAAGCTCCTCTGGCTTCTCTTAGGTTTTATAGAAATTGCTTAAATACATAGTCCACTTAGCTAGATAATTATTGAGTTGTTCCCCTGTTCTGGTCTCAGGTGATTCTAAAGAGAAAGTTTATTCCATAAGGAATTGTATCTTGAAAAATGTGGGAATGTTCTTGTAGTTGGTCTGTTTGTATGTGTATATGAATAGAAAAGAATGTGGTTCCTGTAATATGAAGGAGTGTTGCCTAGCACTCTTGGCTCCTTAGGGAGTTAGTATTTTCTTGACTATTAAGGGAGAGGAGAAACATGTTTGGATGAAAATAGATTGTAATGTTTTTAAATTGTAATTTCTTTTGCATATGATTTCTGAATCTCTTAAGGTATAAAGAGTATGAGATGATGCCCAGACTCTTAGGCTTCTCTTCCACAGCATGGGCAGGGTATGTGGTACTGATGCACTTGAAGACTTAAGCCTGAACTGGTTTATGGAGGAGCTCCTGTTCCCTGTTTCTTTCATTGCCATTCCAACTAGCCATATCCTGCCCATAGTTGACTCCTGAAGAGAAGAATTTAATATGGTATCTGGATGTTTAGATAGATGATTTGCTTCTTTAAAGGCAACATCGTATACCTGTGACATCTACTAGGTATAAACTGAAGACCACCGCAGTAAGAATTCTCTGGGGGTATTAAACAAAGAAGATTTTGTTCCATCCTGGGTCTATTGAACCAGAGTTATAGTGACATTATTTTGTGGTTTTTAGTATTCTTGCATATGTATGATAAAAAAACAGCAAATATACTTACCATAGCCTTCAACCATGTTCAGCTGATGACACGTACATTTCCAGGGTTGGTTTCTTCCTTTAGTGTTGTGTTCTTGCCAGTTAGGGCCTGCTTTCTGGAGTTCCAGGTGACCTCATTGGTGAGCTGTTCTGGCAGTGGTTACTGAGGGTATCAGATAGATGAGAACATAGAGATGAAACCTCAGAGTATGCCAAAGCTGGAGGCTGGAAACAGAATTCAGGAATTAGATCTAAGAGACAGGTGGCCTGTGATCAGAGGCATGGAATTCAAGAGTCCTAGGAAGCAGAAAAGGGACATCAGATTTGGATACGTGCAAAGGCAACAGAAATCTCAGTAGAAGGGTGAAGGTATGATTACAGAGTCAGACCTTGGGCCAGGGACCTTTAGAACTGATTAATCACAAGCCTTTTCATTAAGGTGTTCATCAAGACTTTACAGTCTAGCTACTGAGATACTGGGAATTTGTTTGATATTTGAGTGTTTAGACACTGAATATAATGAGCTACTCCAACTGAATGCATATATTGCTTATAAATAAAGAATAAAATTGATGATAGCCTATAGGAGAACAATATAGGCTCTTCTAAGAAGAAACCGAACTAATTCTTAAAACTATCGTATTTCTACTGGAAACCCACTGAGTTAGAAAATTCTAGAAAAGACAAGAGCATTTTAGTGCAGTGCTTCCCTATCATACACAGGAACCACCTGGGCAATATTTACTTATTCATTTTAACGATGCCTAGTTTCAGCTTAATTGCTGTGGGATATGGTGGGGAGCGTTGGGATTTTAAATGTTCTTCAGTCCCTCATTTTACAGCTGAGGAGATCCAGGTCTAAAGAGGCTATACATTTTTCCAAGGTCAATTGGTTTAATTGAACAGACAGAATTAAATAAACAAAGGTCTCCTAACTCTTAGTTCAGATCCAGAAACTGTTCTAGGCCTTAAAAAGAAAGGAGTTATGACTTGAGGCATTGTTGACACAAGGCACAATTGATGCAAAACTTGAGAAAGTAAACTCTTAAAAGGGGAAGCCCAGTTGCAACCCGGATTCCTTCTTTTGACCTGTGATAGTGGTTTCCAGACTTGTGACTCTGAGCATTTGTGGACTAGGCTGGAACCAAAGGAGTAGCAGGGCTGAGATTGTGAGGGAGCTGGAGATGCTGCCCAGAGAACAGGCGTAGAGGGGCAAATCCCCTTACTCTCCTCTCTCATCATGGCTCTTTGGTCTCCACCAGGACTTCCTGTTTGCCTGACCAGTTGGGAAGTGTGGCTGTCCTGTTTCATGACTTGGCCAGGACAGGGAATCTGGGAGCAGGAAAGGGAATGGACCTGAGAATAAAGAGGTGGGTGGCTAGCTCTGGGGTCTCCAGGTGTCCTGAGGTTTGTGTTTGAGTACATTGTAAGAAGGGAAAGTCTCACTTGAGTTTCTCAGTAAATTGGATGCTGGGTCTACCATAGAAAAATACCACAAACTGTGTAATTTATAAAGAACAGAAACTATTTCTCACAGTTCTGGAGGCTAGGAAGTCCAAAATCCAAAGTGTCAGCATGTTTGCTTTCTGGTGAGGGCTGTGTCCTCCTAAGGAGAGGAGCTCTGTATTCTTACATGGCAGAAAGCAGAAGGGCAAATTAGCCCAGAGCCTGTAAAGTCTCCTCCATAACGACCTCAAGTCTATTCACGAGGGATAGTGTCCTCTTGATCCAGTCACCTCATGAAGTTCCTCCTCTTAATTATTGCATCACCCATTAAGTTCTAGCACCTAAGGCTAGAGAGAGCACTTTTTTGTTGAAGACTAGAGCTAAACCTTCTTATCTGTTTTGGTAAGTGATGTGATTGAAAGGCTTACATCCTTCTTTAATATAGGTGTGCACAGTTTTATTAATATCTTCTTTCTGTGACAATCAAGAGCCATATCTCTCTTCCATTCAACATCTTTACATTTTTATAGCCTTTATATTTAAAATATGTATAGGTCTAAAAATACACATTAGTAATCTTCTCCACACTAAATCTTAAACATTTGTCCCTTTGAGAAGTAGTTACTCTGTAGATATATTACCTAGAGTCAAATAATCCAGTGTGTGCATGTGAAATGACGTCTAGACCTTATTTTACAGTATCATTTAAAGACATTTTTAAAAGAAAAATGGGATTGTAGGCACTGTTTCATTTGTTCTGCTTGATGGGCCAAGTGCTTTGCACCCAGTGGAGCTGAGCCTTGCCATCCTGCTGTTCTAACAGCAGCTCCCCTCTGGAGCACAGCACTCTTTAGACTTGGATAATGAGTCTGATGTCATAAAGGGAGCTTTATTAAAACAAATACTTTACCATATTTCCTTTCTAATGGCATTCTGATTAATTCCATCATAAATGCATACCTGACACTCTTTTAATCAATAGGGGTATCAAGGGGACTTCAACTAGTGATACTGAGGTGTCAGGGGTGCTTTCAGTACATGCTCTGCTCTGGTACCTACTTCACGGTCTGCTGTTACTGCAGACGATGATCTAAAGACCTTTGTCTATTTTAACCTATCACACTGAACTGCTGTGGGAGTAATTAAATACTAATGCTTGTCCTTGTTTTGAGAATGTAGCTACTTAAACACTAGGAGATTAAATGCTACCTCAAGGCTGCCAGCTAGGGGGCTTTAGAGCAGGGCTAGAACTGGTTCCTAATTTGGAGCCTGTGTTTGACCTGCCAACCACAGGTCCCGGTAATGTGCTCTCTCTTCATTTTCTTCCTGTAGTTAATGATAGCATTCACAACCAAAAAGAACATGAAGTCTTAATTTATGATTTCCATAAATCTATGAATTTTCAGAATACTTGCTTGGTTTGTGGATATGCTTGTTTATGGTATATCCACTCTCCTATAGTTGACTGGACTGCTTTAAGTGCATGAGAAGTTTCATATTTTACAGTATCACATGAATTATTAACATTAGGCATTGAATAAAATGTTTAAAACTTTAAATGTCTTATTGCCTAATTTTGAAAATACTTCTGAGTGAAACTGAAGTTCTAATGATTATTTTGTTCCTTTTGTCTACAACCAGCAGAGAGATTGTGATCCAGGAAATGTAGTGATTTCTTCTTGAAACAGACAAGGGTGCTGGATAACAGCACAAAACTAGATCATCCAGACTGTCTAACTGCAATATTTAAATGAAATGGAAACATTCAGTAATAGCAAGCTAATGACTCTTCACATCTTAAGATAAAATTGTGAGCTCCTGTATGTGTGTGCATACATGTGTGTGTGTATGTGTGTGTGTGTGTGTAATTTTATCAAATGTTGGAGGTAAGCCAAGGGGACCATAGAGGATATGCCTGTGAGATAGAGAAGAGATGACTTATATGGAAGAGCCAAAAATTCATTATAAGAGAGATGTTTATAGAGTAAATCTTATCTTTTACAGGACACAAGAAAGATAAAAAAAAACCTATTTTATGATGGTTAATTCTGCTCAGATTGCTGCATTATTTAAAACTGAAAGAATCTTTAAAAAAATTAATTTTCTATTTCCCATCTACCTTAATTACTTTTAGAGGGCTTTTATTCATTGTGGGCAATGAATTTCCCACAGATAAATGGAATTGTTGATAGACACTTTTACTTTGGAGCTATTCTATAATTGAAATATAAAGAAATTTGGACTGCCTTATGGGAACATTTAAATACAAGAAGTGGTTTTTTATGTGTTAGATTGAAAGAAAGCCACTTCACTGTTTCTAAATTTCTTTTGAAAAGCTTCAAATTACTAAAATTAGGTTTATTCAGCTCAAACATGTTCAATCATTTTCTGTTTTGCTCCCTGGGAGAATTTCATGCTCTGGGCCATCTCCATTGGCATTTTATTTATTCATCTCCTTACCATAATCCTCTCAAGGAGGGTATGCATTAAGGTTATTATGTGATGGAACCAAAACACAAGTCATGGTATCTGACTTCAGAAGCCGCACCAACTGCCTCTCACACTTCAGTAAATGGTACATGGTTATTTGGTCATGTCAGGTTTTGGATTCTCTTTATGTAGAACAATGTAAGCAATATACTCAAGTTGCAGGACCCACTTTACCATACATGTAATGAGATAAAGTTTGGCTGTTATAATACACTACTTTTTTTATGTCAAGGATTCTTAAGCTTCTTGGTGGTTATGTGACCTGTGAATTTATTCAAGATTGAAACATAAAAGCTCATTTTGGGGAAGGTTCTCAGTATCACATGGTACTAGATTTCCTCCCTATTTGAGAAGTAAATATTTCCATTGGACTTTTGTTTTCTTTTACAGTTTTCAAAGACATCATGCCATATTTGCTAATTTCATTTACTTTTTATAATGCAAAGATACTTCTTATCTGTAAATGAAATCTTATCCTAGTATATGTACATGAAAGGTGTTTTTCTTTTAATATGAAAATACTTCCCTTAAAGCAGACTCTGTGTTTACTTGCATTACTGAGTTATAAATGCTCCCCCACAATAAATGAAGAACAGTCCCTGGAAAATCTTTTTATTTGAATCATGGCATTAAAATTAGAAATTATCAGCATCAGTTTCTGGCCCATGCACAAGTATTTGAGATTTGTTTTCTAGAGTATAAAGAAAGGACTGGGACATGTGTACTTCAATTTGAAAAGCTCCTGTTTCTTTGACATCCCTTTTAAAATGTGTCTAGATCATTTATGGCCCTGACTTTATTTTCTTTCTCAACATTTTAGGAAGCTGCATTTAAAAAGTATACTATGAACCCTGTGAGCTATAATAACAGCTGGACTGTTGAGATATGCCCACTCGTGAAATAACAGCATGAGTGTTATGGGAGTAACTAACCACTTTCTGCTTGGACTTAAGGCCCAACACAAAATACAACTCATGCCTGGTGTTAACTGGGCCAAAAACTTGTGGCTAAGATATAGAAAATAACCTGTTTTTATTCTGTTAAATAGACATAGCAATATGTTTCCCTAAGTTCTTAAGTTTATGCTCAAAGATTATTACATCTCTCAGTCCTCATTCAAGACTCTTTTTTCAGTAGATGGTAATGAATACAGAGATCCATAACTGATCAAAATACAGAGAATAAGAGACTGGAGACTGTATAATGAACAGTTTTAAATGGACATATGTATCATGCCTTCTGCTCCTAAGACTCAGGGCATCATCATGGATGAGGGGGCAGAAAGACTGTAAGAGCTAGAGGTAGTGTGGACCCCTACAGTGAAAAAGTATCTGCTGGGTATGATAGGACTGTTGTACTTACGAACTCACAAAGGCTATTACTACATGTACAAGGTCAAATCGGGCCAAATCACTGCATGGACAGGGAAAGAACTTATGAAGTCATGCCCATAGCTGAGGAGTTATTGGTAATTTGTGGCTTATGGAAGCGGGGGAGTCAATTTTCTTCAGGGATTAGGCTCCTGAGAGGCTAACCATGTTTCAATAGATGGTTCTATATCCATTCACATATGTACTGCACTAGGTAGATTCAGTGGTTTACAAAGGAGCACATGAAGTTGAGAGGGAAAAGTGGTGGAGGGGACATAGGAGAGGAATTGGCGTGGAAAGATTCAGAGGTGGATTTGATCAACACACATTATATTCAGGTGTGAAATTCTCAAATAATGAAAGTTTTGCTATAGTAAACTCAAAAAGCATTGATGTAGAAGCCCTTATTAGTGTTCCTAGGGATGACTCATGCAGATGAAGCTAGTGGAGGCTTAGGGGAGGACTCTGTGAAGTTACCTGCGTTAGTAAGTGGAGTGACAACAGATATTCATGTAGTATAAGCAGAACATTGTATAAGTGGTTTCTGATTAGGTTGCAAAGTGTAAGTTATAAATTGTTAGCAGAGGAATGGTTTGGTAATAATCAAGGAATAGAAGGAAGCAGAGCTTAACCTTGACAGATAGATGGGAAGCTAAGACATGTGGGTAATAGGTGTTAGAGTAGATGATTTGTAGGGAGACTGATCTTAATAAATAGTATCTGTGTTGTATGGTAGTGACAATACAATAGAATAAATCAAATAGGACCAAGAAAACCAACTGATGTTGAACCTGTGTTGTAGTTACTGGAGAGGCAGTGTAGGCTTTCAAGGGCTGGTGTAATCAGACGAAGGCAGTTCATATATTAGTATTATTCGTTTTGAGTGTAGAGTGCCTTAGATAAGAAAAATCATGTTTGATTGATCTAAAGAGTTCCAATTTAGCATAAATTGAGCAGAAAGGGAAAAAATCAAGGTAAGATTTAAAGGGAATTTTGGAAATCCACAGTGATAAAGATTGGGAATCTACTGTGAGTAGGCATCGAGAATATGTTGGTGTAATTGCTAGAATTAGAGAATTTATTTGGTTCCATGCTTAGGCCTGAAATGTAGAAATTAACCATATCCATCTCAGCTAATCACCTTTTATATATTTGTTTTTTCATGAAAAACCATGCATAGGATCTACCTGCCCTTAAGATTAACCTGAGGACAATATGAAGTGACAGAGGGAAAATGGCATTAAAAACCTAGAAAAAGCCTCAAGTTTTTGATAATTGCAAGGCAGTCGTACTTTTAAAGGAAGCGAAGCATTAACAAACAGGGAAAGGAGCCCAATGTGACATGGTCACGGTGATCTCCTGATGTGACATGGTCACGGTGATCTCCCGCTGTCTAGGAGTGTGCTTGCAAGGACTGGATGAAGCCCTGCCGATCATCTGTGCTTTTTCCTCATATCGCTCTTTTGGAAGCAAATCTACTTGCTTCCTACTCAAAACTTCCTTTGCGTTCTCCTATTAGTAGCATGCAAGTATTCTCACCATTGTCTTAGGTTCTGCACATTCTGGCTCCCAAATAAGTTTCAAGACTCATAGAATCAACATTATTAAATGCCTACCGTATGTCAGGTATTGCATTGTACTTTGCTGACACAACAGAGGGTGAGAGAAGGCAGTTTTACCTCAGGGAGCTTACTCACTGTCTAGTGGGAGATGACAGGTCAGCAAGTCTGTGAGGGTATCTTAGATTGAGAGGAGCCTGTGTACAGAGAAACACCTCATGTAGAGATCCTCTGTGGGACTTGAGAGTGGCTGAATATGAGGGAGAGGTTTCTAGAAGAGGGCTCTGAGCTGGGGTTTGGGTTAGGAAACTGCAGGCATGAAGTAAAAGGTGTTTAAGAGGGTGTTTAGTCATTTTGGGATCCAGCCATTTGAATCTTGCTTGATATAGAACTTTAGTCTTGCACAATTTTCCTTGGCTATTCCTGTACAAGAATAAGAGAGGCAGGGACTAGTTTTAGATTATGGGAAGAACAGGGAAGACTAGATCCAGGGCTCTTCCAGATACTATTCATGGGGTAACTTGGTAACTTACCGCTGTGACTGGGGCATTTAGGGAAGTGAAGGAAGTAGTGTTAATAGTTATGCTGAGACCACAGCTGTAAACTGGGATACCTTGGGAAGTTAGGACCTATAGCTGCCTAAACCAGAGGTGATTGTCTTCTGCTGTAGTTATATTATGACAAGGCTACTCTCAGTCCTAAGTTGTACTCTGAGCCGTCTCTGTTGTTTTGAACAGCCTCAGGATTCAATTCTGCAGAATAGTAAATCTCAGAGGACTTTTATCTGGGTATGAACCTAAGATAAATACCACCTTCCATCCCTGTAACAGTGACAGCAGCATTCTGAGTGGGTGGTGGCATGGGGGAAGTGGTGGGTGGCAACATCCACATGGTCTGTGATTCAAGTTATTGCCCCCACCCTGGACTGACAGGGAGTCAAAGTGGGAATTGCTGTCTAGAGAATTAGAGTCCTGGTTCTGGTTTACACATGTTTCCTCTCCTTGGTTCATTTTCTACATGTGAAATGGATAGGATAGTGGGCCTGTGCTTGGAGAGCCAGTTTGGGCCACTATAGCAAATATGCCATAAGTGGAATGTTTAAACAGCATGTATTTGTTTCCCACAGTTCTGGAGGCTAGCAAGTCTAAGATGAAGATGCCAACATATTTGGTGGAGGCCTACTTTGCAGATGGCTATCCTGTATGTCCTTACAGTGTAGGAAGCAGAAACTGAGCAACAAGCTTTCTGGTTTTTGCTAATAAAGGCATCAATACTATCCTGATGTGCCTGTTCTCATGACCTGGCTACCTCTTAATGCCATCCCATATGGGGTTGAGATTTCAATATGTACTGTCTAGAGTAATGCAGATCTACAGTCACAACATTTATGTCAAAAAGTTGGGAGGAAATATTGGCGAGAGTCCATGTAAATGGACCTTTTCCTTAAGGATGTATTGATGTGGTTGGTATGAATGATGGATCTGGAAGGTATGATTTAGATTCTCATAACTGGGATGGGGAGAAGGGAGCTGGGAATGTTTGGCAAAGAACCTCTTTGTCTGTGCCTGTTTCAGCAGTAACAGTGATAACAATGCTCACAGTCAGAAGAATACAGTGTCTCTTGGGAAATGTTGCTCTTGGCTGCCAGGATTTTCTTATAGAAAGAATGGGATTCAGCCTTTGAAATAATCCATTCAAAGTCTAAGATCATCTGTATATTGAAAGTTAGTCAAAATATCTGATACCTATTAGGAAGGATGGAGTATGTATATCTGAGTGTGTTCATATACATACTGAGTGTGTTCATATACATACATATGTATGTGTATATATGTGTGTGTTTATGTGCATATAACACATATGAACCTAAGTATTGAATGATAAGAATTAAATGGTTTTCAACTTACATATGGCATAAAATAGGGTTTTTGCTTTATAGAGAGGCAATTTCTATATTTCAGTTTTCATCAGCATTTTATAAAAAATTCAATATCTTAGTGGGACTCAATAACTTAAAAAGGGAAGAAACTACTGTTTTAATAATAAGCACAGTTTGATTGCCTACTTTATCTTTTGTATTAAAATGAATGTTGCAATTACTGTGTATTTAATACTCAGTAAACTCTGTCCCTTTTTCATCTGAAACTAAAAAAAAAAAAAGTATTACTTCTAAGTAGGCGCACTCAGTTTATCCTGGTAAATAATCTAATTCTAAGTGTATGTTTGTTATGAAGCTGTCTTTCAGAATGCGCCAAATGGAAGGAGAGGGAAGCTGATTGTCTTTTATTGTGATGCTGACAGAATGTTTATTAATGGCCATGGATTTGAAATGAGCATCTTACTAAATGGAAGTCTTTGGCCAACCTCTGACCCTTTTGTCGTAAAGGTTTGCGAACAGATAATGCGATAGAATACCAGCCTTTTTCCAGATGGCTGCATGCCTGATGTTCCTTTATGTTTAGCTGTCATTCAAATATGAATGCCCAGTGATTATAAGTGTCTCTTTCTCTTTTCTGGACTGTAATGAAACCTTTTATGCATTGTGTGTTAAAACAGATTAACTGTTTGGCTCATCAGTAGGGAAATTAGAACAATGGCTGCCAGCTCGATGGTGTAGTAAAAGAATGTCCTTTGGGTCTCTGGGGCCAAAGTTCATAAGCAAATGGTGTGTCCAAGTGTCAGGCTTGGGAGGGATAGATGAATTATAAAATAATTCTTTTGAATTAATTATTTTAATTTTATCATTGTGTCTGGGCCAGAGTAGTAATATCTTTTTAGAGCATGCGATATTTGAATAAATTTTACAAAACTTTTGCATACTTTTTAGTAGCCTGTCAGTAATTTCTTGAAATGCTACTGTGCAAGATGAGTTACAATGCTCTGCATGTATATATAATGTGTGTTCTGTCATAAAAGTGTAGTTCAGAATCACCATGTCATGCTTTTCTGCCTTTGTGTTACAGTTCCTTTTTTATTGTATATATTTATTTCAAAAGGTGCCCATAAAGAATCAGTTGAATATCATTTTTCTAATCCTAATAACACATCGTGCAATTTGTAAAACAACTAAAGGTGGACAGTTATCATTTAGGTATGGTTGAAATGCAAACTGGCCCAGAGAGCAAAGGGATCTGATGAGCCCTCTATGACCTTTGTGGTGAGAGGGCAAGAATCTTAGGGATCAGCCGCATCTATGCAAGGATACTTTACGAAATGGTGGACTGAGTCATGTTCTCAACAGGGAGCTGTAAGGTGACTCTCATTTTTCTGGCAATTTATGAAATGATTAAAGTGCAAATTATGTGCAAGTATAAAGAAAAGAGCATGCCTCTATCCACTGTTTAACTCCTACTAAACTTGGCTGTGCTGTATATTACATATTTCAACAAAGCTAGGAAAGAGCAGACTGAATGTTTGCACCACAGACATGATAAATATTTGAGATCAATGTGCTTGCCTTGGTTTGAGCATTATATAATTACACAATTGCCACATGCTCTGAAATACACACACACACACACACACACACACACACACACATACACATATACCCAATACACATTCATCAAGATACAAATATGGATTCTTTTTTATGCATTAATTAAATAAAAATTTAAAATTAAATGATTATTTTTGGAATACAAAGTATTTTTGTTGAGTTGGTTGTGGTTCATGAAACAGCATTCAGAAAGCCTACCATGAAGTTCTTTCTTAAAAATTGTATTCTAGAATAACACCAAATGAAAATTAAGTTTACAGAAAGCAATCACTATTCTACTTTTAAAAATGTAAACTCATGTAAGAGTTTTTGTGTATTTTTGCCCTTGTAATGATTGAAATGCTCAGTGAAATGTTCAGTTTAGCTTTAGAACAGGTTCCCTGAGATAAAATTCACAAATCATTAAATTTGCTAATCTAATTTTTATTATATGTTTTGTCTTACTTTTAGTTTAGTGTTTTGAGATAGGGTCTCATTTATATAGGCTAATCTGGTTTTGATTTTGTTTGCTTTCTATGAGACAGCAGGGCAACCACTTGTCTACTCTGTTTGCATACTTTTTTCTATTGTGGGCATTTCATATACTTGGAATCATGTAGTCAACATTGCTTTTCTGTAATTGTCTTCTTTCAGGTAACATATTTTCAAGGTTCATCCGTAGTGTAGCATGAGTGAACACATTTTCTTTTGTGTTTGAAAAAAATTCTATTGTAGGTATAGCAAGGTTTCTTAAACTTTCCATTTGCAACTCATTTTGCCTGAGAAATTGTTAGGCAGTTTCACCTATATGGATCTGTAAAATAAGCATATAAATCAAACATTTACTAACAAATCATCAATTTGTTTCAAGATAATTCTTTGATAGAACTGTGATTTTATTATTTACTAAATTTGAATCAAATTTGTATACAATAACATGCATGTGTTTTAAAATTTTATTTTTACATAGAGAGTTGAATTTTGCCTGAATAGTTGATAATGCAGGACAGAGAAAATCTTGTGGTTTTCACTTGATGTTTTGATTTTATGTTCATCAATATTGAGAATACTGCTTTGCATAAATTCATAGAACAAAATGACAAAAGTACATTAAGAGCAATTTCAGAAATTGTTAGAAATTTTGTCCTCATCCCAATCCAAAAATGATTTCCTTTTATGAAACTTGTAAGCAGTGATTTTTGTCATATCAAACATTCTAACAAAACACTAATAAATTGATTTGATACTTACATGATGAGGAAGATGGTAGGAAAGCACTAAAAAGCTTTGCTCTCTGTAATTAAATCATTATGTTTTTACAAGAATGGAAAACTGTATGAACATAAAAAAGTGAAGTTTATAATGCAGTTGTCTCCATTGTGCACCCAGGAACTTCAGTTAGTGTTTGGTGCTGTGTGGTAAAGTGTGTATGTGTACATTTAGAACCAAAGTTGTGGTAAAGTTACCCAGTGCAGAATGGGTAGCACTACCAGAAACACATTAGTTTGCTAGGCATTTGATTTTGAATTAAGTTTGGTGTATTCAGAAACCTTTTACTGTTGTCAACTCCCACATCTATTTTTGTAACCCCCATATGGCTTAGTGACCCACAGTTTGTGAAGCTGGAAATATATAATTAATATAAATTATAAATATATATTTATGTAATTATTATATAAAATTATATATATATCACCTTTTGTTTATCAAGTCATGAACCATGACTTTGCATTTTAGGTTGTGAGTTTCAGAAAATTCTTTTTGTGGAATCTCTCTTCTCTTAGGATTTAAAAGATTGGGAGTTTGGGGTGTTTCATGTAAGTTGATGGTGACTACTAAAAGAGTACTCTGGAGCCTGAGGATGCTATATCATGTTTTGTACAAAAATGCAATAAAAAAATCATGAACTGCTGTGATCTAAGTACCCCTAGTGTAGTTTGAGGGTCCCGGCATGGGAGAAGGCACTTATGGTTCACACAGTGTAAGGAGGCAGCAGGCAGGATGGAGCGTATTATGATACCCTCTACAGCACCACCTTGTCACCACCAAGCAGCTCATGCTCAATAGGTCCTTTTTGACTGAATTCATTATAGGCATCCCAAATTTGTTGCTTTTAGAAGGCCAAATTTTCTTATATTCTGCAGGGTCTGAATTTTCCAAAGGTAAGTTGTTAATCCCTTCCTATTTAAATAAAGCTGCTGTTTTGACAGTAATTGTAGTTTGTGTGTGTTGTCGATTATAATTATTTTTTAAATAAATTTTCTAGGAGAATTCTGGGAAAATTCACTTGCCAGACAGAAAGCTTAGGAGTCAGAAGACATTTGGGCAAGCTCTCACTTCAAATCATCCTCAGAGTCAAACTTAACTTTAAATCTTCCAACTGCAGAAGTTGTGCTCTTTTCCTGTTATCCTACTTCTTGCACACCTCCTATCTGTAATCTCATCTTCCTCCCCACCCTTGTATTAGTCATAACCGGCATATGCTGGAGCTTCTGCGGTGGCATCTGAATGTTTTAGTTTGGAAACATCCCTGATGAAAATATTTAACTTAAGGAGTTGCACAGTATCTTCCTAGCTTCCTAGAATTCCAGACTCTCCACCAATATTAATATCATGGTACTCTGAAGTGCCACACAGTGGTCCCATCCACACTTGCTCCCTGAAACTAAAATCCAGAAATCAGTGAGTAAAAAGGAGTCTGAGGTAAGGACTTACTACAAAGCCGAAAATAAGTAAAAGGATTGTGTGGCCGTTTCATTGATGCTTGGAGATGCGGACTCCCTTAGGTGCGCATACCTAACCCCCATGTCCTTGCTTTGTTCTTTCCTTGTCATGTTATTCTGTGCAATTCAGCATATATTGTATTTATCTATCATAGCATCTATGTAGCTTGATGAGAAATAGACAGTGCATGGTCCCCACAGTTTCCCAACATACGTTCTCACCATAATAACAAAGAAAGTCATCAGTGTAGGGTCAATGTGAAAGAAATTTTGCAAAGGTGAATAGTGACCATGTGTGGACAACTTACTGTGTGCTGGAATGTGCTATGGCTTTACATGTGTCTACTGAGGTAGCTTCTCTTACATCTTTCCGTCTTACAGGTGAGAAAGTAAGTTATTTAGCTCAAGATCAATCATCCAGCATGTGGCGGAGCCAGAGCACCTGTACCAACAGTACTGGGCCTGGCCAGGGCTGAACTGCTGCTGGAAGTCAACTCCATGAACATGTTCCTGAAATGGACTGATCCAATAGCTCAATCTGTGGCTTTTTTTGTGGTCTGAGTTATCAAAGTAAGGTACATTCTTTGGGGAAAAAGTCATAAGATTTAGTACTTTTCCTTCTTTCTACTTTAATTCCTGCAATGCAAATATCAGAGTTAGATAACAAAGTCCTCCGCTGTGATGACTTTGTGAATAGAGAGAACAGATGCTGTCGTTCATTTTATTTTACTATAACTAAATATATGAATGTGTTTTCAGTGACATGGCCAGAGAAATATCGATCCTTTAGGGTCATGAGTCTACTTATTTCTAAGAATTTCTGAGTTATTTGCAAATTTGTCCAATATTACATCAGTTCAGGAACTCCTATTTGTGTGTTAATTTACCTGAATAAGACCGTGGACATTTCTGTAGAAAAATTCACCAAGTGGTCTCACCTTCCACAGTCTCTACAGAGGAGTAAGACTGTTGTATCCTCTTCCCAATCTCCTGCCTACCCCCACTGGGAGGACTGGCAGAGGGAGCACTGTCCATGCCATTGACATGTAAAACACTTAAGAGACACAAAACTGAAGTGAAGTTCGATGAGGGCTCTGATGAGGACTGGTACTGTAGGAAAGACCTGATGGCTCGACTTTTCTCATTCTCATAATGAGACACATTTGTTCAATATTGGTGATATGACTGTGTGTCGTAGAGCCCTGATGATAGGAATTGAGTGGTTCATTGAAGGAAGAAGTTGGGCAGGAAGAAAGAAACCACTTAGGTAAGAATATCAAACATGGTTGACGGCTTCATAAACAATGGAAACTTTCTATCATTAGGTTAATTTGAGTCAAGAGAGAAGTCATTTCCAATTTTCTCTATTTTCTTCTGAGGAAATGAGAATCTACAGCAAATATATTTGTATAAAGGAAGATGTGTGTGTAAATGAGAGTGTATTTCAAGATTTTTGTCTCTTTCTTTGTTTTATGGTAATTTAGGACTCTGGTCAAAATGGAGACTCAGAATTTAAAAGGAAATAGAGAATGTTGTACTCTAGGGCTCAACTGGAGTTTGTGTGTGAAACAAAGAAGAGGGATTTTCTTCATTCATTCATTCAGGAAAATCTCTCTCTCTCTCTCTCTCTCTCTCTCTCTCTCTCTCTTTCTCTCTCTGATTAGTTGCAGGTGTGAGGCTAGATGCTGCAAGCAGGGCATGTGCTCTGCTGTCACACAGCTCGCTGAGAGACAACTGGGCAGAAAGACAAGTAAAACTACGCAGCACTATAATGAGTCGTGGGATGATTTTTGATAGAGAATGAATTTAATAAATAATTGTACTTAGAATTATGGAACCATGAGATAAACAGATATAATGCCTTATGTAATTGTCCAATAGTCATGATTGCCTCCCCTTTTCTTAGAAAATTCTTTGTGTTGTGAAAAATTTCAAGCTTACACAAATGTAGCCAGAATCTATTATGAACGTCTACCCCCTTCAACTCTCCATCCAGCCTCTTGAATCATCAGCCTTGGTCAGTCTGGCTTGTTTTTCTTTTATTCTCTATTCCTCTGTTTTGTCATCCTCTTTTCTTTTTGTGCATGCTGAGCATCCTGGAGTGGAGCAGGGCTTTCTGTGTGGTAATGAGGCTATATTGAACATTGTTTTCTTTTTCCCTCATGTGTATATGTGATCCTCTGGATCTCTGCAAGGCTTGAAGAGGCCATAGGATCCCCTGGAGCTGGAGTTACAGGTGGTTGTGAGCCTCCTGCTGTGGCTGCTGGAACCTGAACTCTTTTCTTTTACAGGAGCAGTAAATGCTCTTAACCACTCAGTCATCTCTGTAACCCCAGAATATTATTTTCCAAATAACTTTAAAAATAAATTTGGTCAGACTGAAAGTGAAAACTCTGTGAACACATGATTGTCTTTTCAAATTGCTTAGTAAAAAAGACCATAAAGTGGGTACTTAGCTTTAGGGTTCAAGGATAAACTCTGCTGCTCGTAAAGGGACCATCCTTTGCTGGTTACATGCATTTGTTTACCTGGTAGAAAAGCATATGGAGTGTTAGGTGGGGAAAAAAAGAAAAAAGTAAAACCCTTTCTTATGTGCAAATATAGAATATTCTCCAAATCATTCAAGTAAGTTAAGCTTAATAAGAAAAGTAATTGCAGTGAACATTGTGTCTGTGGTATATATATATGTGTGTAAAGACAGCAGTCTCAGGCTTTTAAGGAATTAAGCTTAGAATTGGATATGGGAAATTAACTTGACTAATTTATTGGCTCCATCTTTTGCTGCTCATGACCTGTGACTAGGACATTGTATTCCATAGTACTGCATCGTGCTCTGGCAGTTTGTTTCTGAAAATGAAATAACTTTTTTCATGTAGTAGGAGTTGACATGAATTCTTTCTGGTGGAGATCTGGTCCCTTGATCCTACAGGACAAATAAAGAATGGTATGAATAAGTCCTCACTATTACGCATACTACCTTACAAATTTTCTGCTGCTGAGAGTGCCCCGGAAATGCTTTTCGTTGCCTTTTCTCTGCTCGTGGAGGTGTGGAAACAAGGGGAACCCATACAGAATATCAAGGGACATGGCAGCTGTTTGCACAGGATCATGTGGCTAATATCTGAATATGTTTTGTAAACTTATTTCAATTTTTAGACATCTCTGTAAGAATCCTGGGAAAAGGTGATTTTGATTCTTTTTACCTGTGAGTAAAAAGGTCTCAACTGGACCACTCAGTGGAGAGCTGGGCCTGGAACTCAGGTCTTCTAGAGGGGTTGCTGCTAAGCATTACCAACTGCTGTTGGGCACCCAGGAGTGTTGAAGGAATGGCCCAGTGGAAAGATTCCAAATCAACTTTTGCAGAGTATGTTTTCTCCATCCTTGGTATTAGGAGGAGATCTTTGGAAAGCTGTTACATGAGAAGGTAAATTTAGGAAAGTTCATGTCAGGGAGAGACAATGAAGGTTCAGATATGTCCCCAGCAGTGCAACTTTTTATCTTTGTTTTATCCAGTGCCACAAATTAAGTGATTGTGGTGTTTTACTATTGCAGCACAACTGCTAATGTCCTGTGGATTACGACTGTCGGTAAGCACCCTAGCTTTCCAGAGTATTTAGCAGTTGGCAGTTAGGAACATGAAATTAAAAGTGAAGGTCAGATGCTGATCTTTGGCTACTGTCTCTCACTCATCCCTTTGGTTGTCATCTTGAAGCAGGGATGGTGATTTCCAACTTGATGACTGGACTTTATTGTTGCTATCTTACCAGAGTCCTGGGATGTCTGTTACTTTGTACATTTAAGGGATAAAATCTACCCCTTTCTGCATTCAAGTTGGACAATTAGAAAATAGCCTCCTATTACCATAGACTTAACCAGAACTAGGCTATGTCATTTCTGATTCCTGCCGTTTCTCTCATTGACTGTGCAACTTTCAGGTGAGTTGTACGGCCTGCAGCCTCCTTTCCTCATCTGCAGTATGGGAGAGATGATGTTGTTTGTATGCTAAGACTGTCATCAGAATTTGCTGAAATACCATTTGTGAGATGCTTGGGACAATACTTGGCTTATGGGATTTGCGTAAGAGCTAAATTAAATATTATGTACCACATACAACATTTTGGTCAGTGATGGACTGCATGTATGATGATGTACTTAGACTATGATAAAAGAACTGAAAGACTCGTATTTCCTATGATTTTCAATTCTTCTTTTCAGTGTTTAGATATTCAAGTGATTGTCTTTGCCTTGTAACTACTTAAAGTCCTCAGAACATGAGGCACAAGTTTTAGCTTGGGAGCAATAGGCCGAGCCATATAGCCTCCATGTGTAGTAGGTCAGACTATGTAGGGCTATATAAGTATACTTTACAGTGTTCCTACAACAAGAAAATCAGCTACTGGCTATTTCCTAGAACGTGTTCCCTTTAAGTGTGAATATGTGCTTACTTGTGTGTGCACACTACTATACTGCAAATGTATATCAACATTATTTAAGTAGTGCTACATTGTTGGATATTTAGAATTTTCCAACCTTTTCACAGTGGTAAATAGCTCTGTAATATAAACACCTGTTTCCATTTTTTATTGTTATTCATCATTATTTCCTTGGATCAATTTCTTGAATTGGAATTTCAGACTCAATGGAACTTGCAGGCTTTTGAAAGTTTGATATAAGCTTTATAGAGAACTTGGCAAGATACCCAATATTGTCATCATTCATGTTTGAGAATTCTGTTTTAATTTTTCTTTAAGAAGATATGAGATATTTCCTACTTAAATATCATTACTATTATAATAAAGTTAATTTCTGCTGTAGGATGGATTGGACATTTTTATTTCCTCCTTTTTTGTTATTTACAATTGGAAATTGTAGACAATTTTCATTTTGTAAATGCTCCATTTTAAAAGTTTGAACACCTTTTAATTTGTAACCAATATTTATTTTTCCTTTTCTCTTAATTCTCCCATTTCTTTACTCCATTACCTGAATCTGAAATTTTTGACCTCTTTTGTTTTTGTCAGTTAAATCATAGTGTAACAGAAGCGAGTATTTATAAAAACATCATCACTAACAATCTATTCATAACATCTTAAAAAATAAGAATTAGCTTATGCTTGGCATACTTGATTGAGGCCCTGGGTTCAATATCTAGACAATATATACAGACAGACAAACATGACCTGATATGCAATAAGAAAAAAATTAAATGGAGTTTGTCTAGAAAAGAAATATCTTGAATTTTACTTTTCTGTCCTAGAACCCAAGTAATAAGGATGATTTTTAACTTATATCTCACTTATATAGCATACTGTTGTTATGTTGACTAGTATCTTTCCCCAGCATTGGGAGGTTGACTATTGACTAGACCCTCTATTGGTTTATTTGCAGAATGCGTTATATGGAGTATGAGACTGATAATGTTAAATGATTGTTTGTATGTAGACTTACTGAGCTAGACAGTTGAGTCTTTGTGTTCAGTTGTACAGTTACGGTAAAACATATAAATCTGTTTATGATGAGCTCAAGTTTTTTGTTTGTCAGCCCATTGGATAAGAAATGGATAGATTTCTTTAAAGACTGATCTTTAGGCACCTTCCCTGAATATAGACCTTCAGACCTGTATTTTATAATAATGGAAGTGAAGCATTTGATGCATTGAATCTTCTCATGCATATAACCTCGTTTTCTACTCCATTTATTTGATAATTGTTTCATCATTTCAGATTCAATTTGTAATAGCAATGAACATTCTTTAATATTTTTCTAATAAGGATTAGTTGGAGAGGTTAATATGGTCAGAAATTTAAAGAAGCTCAGAGTCATCTTAATGAGTGTCAGGTAATTAACCTACATGAATAGATTAAAAATACCAAGCAGGCACACTGATAGGTTTTCCTTTCAAGTTCAAATTTAGAACATCATCTTTGCAGTGGTTAGGTCCTGCACATTAGATGGTGATTGCTATATTGTTTCTTAATATATAAAAAGCTTAATTGTGAAACCTTACTAGAATTCCTCATCAAATCTGATTAATTGAAGAATGATTATGATATGTGATATGAATTTTGAATTTTTTTATGTAAATTATATTTTTAAGAATAGACTCCCACAAATGAATTTATTTGTGAATTAGGCCCCAGTACTTTAATATACAGGTCTACTGTTACAAAGAGAAATCATATCATAGAGCTTAAGCATTCTTGAACTGCTTAAAAAATGCCTAAAAAAGTCAAAAGTGATGGTCACTAGTTATCACTACCCAAGGGAATGCTATTGTTCAAACCTAGATGAGAATTCATCAGTGTAGCAGTCTCTGTAAGATCAGAGTTCTATAAGTAATTATGAATGGTTCAAGACTACCAAGTTATTCAAATATTTGATGTTTATCTTCTCTTTAAGTATTTCTCAAAACTTAGAGCAATTTCTCCTTATTTAACTGGTTGCGATGAAGTTGGTATCAGCCGTCTGATCGTCTGATCTTCTGCCCCCGCCTGGAGTTGCTCTATAGCTGGTTAGTCATCCTTTCTTTTGCAGTCATGGCAATTTTAGACCAGAAAGAGCTCCAGTCACAGATCTCCAGGTTTGATCCCCCACTGAAGGGAATTACTTCTAGTGTGGCACTTCTTGGAGAGTGGCCTAAATCTGGACTTGTGCCTCAGCTCTGCCACTCATCACTCATTCCTTGATCCTGATATCTGGTTTTGTTCAATGATGTGACAACTGAGCCTCCGTACTTGGACATACTAAATAAGATGCCGTTTGTGAAATCACATTGTGCATCTGCTCAATAATACGAATGCCTGACTTTTCTTTACTGCTTTCTGTATGAACCTTCTTACTTCCAGGTAAGTCTCCTCTAAGCTGAATGTACTATTTTATCTGACTGGGATCTTTCAGTATTCTCTTTCTGTGATCTTACTTCAAATACTTAAAGACCTAACTCAAATAATAGCATAAAGAAGCATGTTTAAAAGTCTGACTGATTTTGAGTTCAAGGGGAGGCAGAATGTTATTACTAGCTGTATATGTACCTATCCTAAACTGTGGTTAGCAAAATGCAAATTGAGATCAGACTGTGGGATTTGGAGTGCATTATGGCTTGTGTCCTTGATCTTTTTCCATAGACTGCAACACTAACACTCTCTAAGGCTCTATGCTGACTCTTGATGGGTGAGACACAAAGCTATGTAACACATAGACAACCCACATGCCCCTTGCTGTGGTCAGAAGATAGAACATTAGGCAATTGACCTTCCAAGTATTTTTCAACCATTCATTCTATAATTTAGATTTTTACAAAATATATTTCATTTCCAGAGCTATAATGGGAATGGATAAGGAACTATTTTAATACTGCTTATTATTGTTTCCTCAGCATAGATACCCAGTAAATATTTTCAATCAATCTGTAGAAGCGGGTTAACTGAAATAAATCTCTCACTACATTTAGAACAGCAGTCCACAGAACTGGTATTACTTGATACCAGGTAATAATATCCACTAGAACTCTATGGACAGCAAATTTGCTTCTCTGAGTTATGTAGCTGTGTGTCCCCTTATTTATATTTTAAAGTCATCTATGAAAGAGGAAAAAAAAAACATGGAAGAGTCTGTAAGTCAGAAAAGTTGAAAATACTGAATTGTTCTCATATATCCTGAGGCATCGAATTTAATTTTCTTTTATGCATTTCTGCCTTCTATTTTATTAAATTTGCAGTCTATCAATTTCTTTGAGAATTTTCTTAGTTTTTCTGGATTGACCTTGTAATAGCATGCTTGGTATTGGAAAGACTGTATTTTAGCTGTGGTTGAAATAGTTCATAGGTCGTGATTAATTTGCCAGTATTGTTTCAGAAACCTTCTGATAAAGTGGTTCAGTGGTTATTGTTGTAAGTTTCTGTGGTGGGGCAAGCTGAGTGCTAGGAAAGAAACTGTGGAAATGTGGAATTGCTTGGCTCTATTATCTGTCAGGGGCAGATAATAGAATAATTGTAGATTGATTCTACCACATTCAATACTCTTTTGCTTTAGATCAAGACACAGGTTATTTTCATATCTCCCATAATCATGTCAGGATGCCTATCATCTGTAGTCTCATGAAAACTGTGCTTACTATACTCAGTCATTCTAGCCACAAATGACATTTGGCAGAGGGAACCCAAAAAGCATATGAACCATCCCACATAAACTGTACATGTGCAAAGAATTATTCAAAATGCAGAGTGCTTCAGATTTTTCACTTTAGGAAACAACTTTGTATCTTTGAAGGATAGCCTTACCTAGGCTTTCACTAAAGTGATAGGGGACCATCCAGCGTGTTGTGTTCTTTGGGATATTTCTTCTCACTAATCCTCTACTACCTGACATACTGAGTACTCTTTGCTCCTGTGGGGAGGTGTAAGAGTATTTGGTCATTTCTATTTAGACTTGAAGTCGAGACAAAGGAGACAGTCATTGAGATGATTATGTTTATCGTCAGTGACTTCATTTTCTAATCCTTGAATGCTAACAATGTTCAGAAAGAGTACATGTCTTGTTGAAAGTAAAATCACAGCCTCTCCTGTGCCTCCGATGATCTGAGAATTTGCTCTCCCAACAGACAACTAGATAGTATGTCAGTGGGTGGGGATTATTAACATCCTTTAGATTCTATACTGGAATTTTTTGTATCAGAATAAAGTTTTGATGGTACCTCAGTAACGGAATACAATCTCTAAATCTCTCATGCAGGCTAAACTTTGAAATAATTGCCAATAGATATTTTGAAGAAAGAAATGTAAATCTGCTTCTCATAGTCATGTGATTTAAATGGTTTCTTAAAACATTCTGAGATTTAAAAGAACCATTTTATGTGTGTTAAATCATCTGGGACCAAAATGGTGATTATATGGGAAAATTTAATATATTTTTGCTTTTTAAAATGTTGGTCTATTTGAGACAGGGTCTCTCTGTAGCCCCAGTTGACCTGAACTCATTATGTAGACCAGGCTGGCCTTGAACTCACAGAGATTCGCCTGCCTCTGTCTCCAGAGTGGTAGGATTAAAGGTGTGTGCCACCATAACTGGCTCATATAGTTTTTGAAAAATAAATTATATTTCAGTTCTGTATGATTTAAGTGGTTGAAGATGATCTTTATAATTTTAGAGAATCAAGCCATACTATTTCTTTTTTCTGAGTGTCCCTTTTCTTAGACTTTCAATATCTTCTCTGCTCATAAAGTTATAAAATATTAATATTAGCTATAGACCAGTGGCTTCCAAACCTGGTTGCCTGTTAAAATCACCTGGCTGCTCTTCCCAGTCACTGATTTGGAGTTGGGCTCAGAACCTTGGCAACTTTTAAAAAGCTCCCCAAGTGTTCTAATAGCAGCCAGAGTGCAGAGCCAGGAGAAGAGCAGAGACAAATTATAATGTAAGTTTTCTGTAAATGACTAATTTTATGGTGAACCAGCCCTTTTGGTTCTTATTTTTATTGCTGGGGTGTATGTGTGGGAATGCTAAAGATCGATTTGAGAGTATTTGATCATTTGTATTCATGCTTGAATAGCACTTGATTCTGTCTGAGGTTGACGAGACAGATGTCGAAACTATTACATTCATTTAAAAAGACGGTTTCATACTTTTGACTTTTAAGATGTCTCCATGCTTTTCAAACTTAGACAAAAGAAACATATGGATTGGCAGGACTTCTCAAATATGCTGGTCCTGGGCTTGGGCTCCTATTCACAGATTCTAATTCACTGATGACAAAGTGAGGAACTGAGTATCTGAATGAATTGATATAGTTGGTTAATCTTCAGAATCCCTTTAATAAACATGATATTCCACTTACCTGTTCTAGCATAGCAAACTAAAAATTATTCACTTAACAGATGTGTAGATAGTGGGATTGTGGGGAAGGAATTGACACTGCTTGAATGAGGTACGCTCCTAAGCATGCAGTGTCAAAAAGAGACACTAGATGCTGACTGATCTAAAGTGTCCATGATGATTTAATTCATGTTTGGCACTTTGCTAGTGAAGACTGGAAGGTGGACTCATATAGGGCCTCCTTCATATCATGTTGGGATTTTTGACAAGACTCTTACCAAGATATTTATTGTAGTGACTCAGGATTCCTAGCATGGATGTTTCATGGGAATCTGTTGTTATCTACCAGATTTCTTATGACCTACGTTCAGAAGTCCCTGGCATCACTTCTGCCATGGACTGCTGGTCAAGAAATTTTGAAAAAGAGCCTTGATATAAGCAAAGGGGGAGTTATTCTATGTGGGATGTAGCAAAGAATGTGCAGCAGACTTTAAACTTCTACTCACGGAGGCAGAATGCCTGTTGCTATAGCCACATCACAAATCACTGGAAGACTGATTCATAGGTTAGCTATCTTAATATAGAGGCCCACTATCTTTTACTGATTGGTTTCAGTACTTTCTTAAAAAATGTATCTATCATAACACCAAGCTCTTTTTCTTTGATCCTTCTGTTTGAACTGTAATGCTGATTGTGGTACTGTTTCCTAAAACTGCAAATGGGACTGACTCCTCCTGATAACAGAAGAGGTTTTTAGTGCCCTAGAGTTGTGTGTGCAAGTAGTTACCATTACAGATTCTGGAGAAAGACTGGTTTCAAGCCTTGGCTTTGCTTCTTTCTTGAGTCATGGCTTTGGACAATGCACTCTGCACCTTTTGCTGTCTGTAAATGGGAATAATAATCTACTTTAGTGGGTGATTGTAAGAATTAAATGTACAATGCATGCAAGCTCCTTAGAATATGCTGGGACATCAATGACCATGTTACTATTTTTCTTAAGGCCCATTAGGCCTGTTCACTTCAAATTTCCAGCCTCACTGTTCCTGTGACTACTCTTGTAATCCATGCTTCAGACTCACTTAGCTGTCTCCTATGCTGGTCTGTATGGTTTCTATCATTTCTTTACTCACAGACTATTGCCTCTGCATGGAAGTGGAATTTTCTCTCCTGCTCCTTAGAAAGAACAATTATCACAAAGTGCATTAGAGGAGTTTGAATATGAGGAGAATAAAATGCTGTTCTATTCAGAATGCAATGCCGAATTTTGTCTCTCAAACTAACATATATTTTTTTAAAAGTACTTTATTATTTTTATTTTATGTGTATGAGTGTACTGCCTGTGTGTATATAAGTGCACCCGTATCATGCAATGCCTATGGAGGTCAGAAGAGGGAATCAGATTCCCCTGGAACAGGAGTTATGGATGGTTGTTAGTCGCCATGTGCGTGCTGGGAATTCAACCCAGGTCCTCTGCAAGAGCAGCTAGTACTCTTAACCACTGAGGCATCTCTCTAACCCCTAATATTTCTTCAGGACAATGCCTTGGTTGATTTTTGTCTTTGAGTTTCCCACACATGCAGCACAGCATGGTGTTGACATATTAATGCTTAAGATTAGTCATAGTACAGGTCAAGCAAAGCTATGTTATGATGTGCATGAACCAACAATCTGAAGCTCAGTGACTTGTGCAGACATTCCTTTTCTCATCTTGCTATGAATCCATGATGAGTCAGTGAGAGGAGCTGCTTATTATGTCAGTGGGGCCATTGACTAATGATGGCTTTGTCTAAAAACCTGCTTTCGCTGATTTTGTGTTATAGACGCAGAGGAAAGAAGGGAAATCTGTGCGCTGCCTTTTCGCACACAGAGGCCCATGTTACTTCTGCTAACCTGTCATCAACCAGATAGATACACGGTCACACTTGCATCTGTATGGGTGGAAATATACGAGCCTATCATGTGCTCAGACCCAAGAATAAACTATTTATGAGCAAGCGCCGATGGCTACCACAGATGACTCTCTAGTCTCATTAACTGTTCCCATAAGATGCTTTCTGGTTAATACATCCACAATGCTATGAAGGTTGTACCTATGGGCACCTCATTAAGTTATAACATTCAATTCAGCTGAGACTATAGATCCTCTTTTATGGCCCATTTGAGGCAAGGCTGTTCTACTCAAGGAAAGCAAGGCAAAATTATGCAGTAATCGTTACATTTGTGTGTGTGTGTGGTTTTGTTCTTAGAAATATTAAAGCTTCAAAATTCACTTTTTCATATATTTATAAAAACATGAAGCATAAAGACATTGCTTTTGTGTCCCTAATGTCCCATTTGACTGTTGCTTTAAAGCAAATGCCCAGTAATGAGGCATGAACTCTAAAACTACACTCATACTGCTATGAGTGACCAAAAGGCCTTGGCACAGTCACTATGTGTCTAGCATGAGCACATATAAAAATTTAAAATATCAGGGATATTATCCAATTTGAAAGATGTTCCAAATGCATATGATAATATCCAGTGACTCAAAGCTTAAAATAATAAAGAAAATGAAATTATAGAGCATATCACCTCTATATAAAAGATCACATTTATTTAGTAAAATACTTGGGAAGATTTTCATTTCATAGGGCAACATTTATTCAGGATCACCACAGAACTATGCTTTTGCAAGTTCTAAGAAATAAAGTGTAGACATCTAGGAATGTACATGAGATACAGGCTTATGTGGGAGTGAATGGCTTGACACAGATGCAGATGACAAATAGAAGACAGAGGTTGTAATTGATGGTGTGTGTTAGCAAAGTAGAGCTTCTGTTAAATTTCTTAAGTGGACAACCCTGATATGTATATATATATATTTAAATTTTGAAGAATTATTTTTATGTGCATATGATTGTGTGTGTGTGTATGTGTGCACACATGCATTAGGGGGTATGTACATGCCACAGTGCATAGGTGGAAGTTGGAGGACAACTGCATGAAGTCAGTTCTCTTTGTCCACCATAGCTAAGTTCCAGATATCAAACCTAAGCTGTCAGGTTTCTATGGCAAGTGCTTTATATTCTGAGCCATCTTCCAGGCCAACATGATATATTTAACTGTGTCTTGAAAGGAATGGAAAGCACTGTTAGTATATCTACCTGTCACTGTTCAGTAGTGTGAAAAATGTAGGAGTTAAGAAAGGTTGGAAAATTATTAATAAAAAATAGCCTATCCAATGGGAGCAAAAATTTCAGTAGCCAAGCATTCAGTGAATGACGTGGCTATGTTATGAAGGTATGTAGCTGTTCTGACACTCCAGGGAACTGCAGCAAGCCTGCATTCCAGTCAGAAGCTCCTTTGAAAGGGCTTCTTGCCAGGAGATACTCTGAAAGGTGCCTAGGCTTCCATATCCTAGGTATTTTAGTGTAGTGGGTGCAGGTGGCTGGAAGAATCAACCTGTAGTTCTGTACAGTATGGCATTTTTCAGAACATTTAGACTTTTGACATTTTGGAAACCTCTGTATAGAAATCCACACATGTGTATCCCGTGTCATGTTTGATTTCAACTGTTCAGTGGAAATCTCATTTCAGAATCTCGGCAGAAAAGCCAGGAGATGTGTGCAAAATGTTTTGTATCCATACTAGTTAGCCTCTTTGTAAATGTCTGTGGTGATGTAGGGGAAATGTGTCAATGGTTAGACAGACAAGGGGCACGGATTTGCTTGTTTTCAGTCTTAGGCAATAGGCACATGCTTGTGAATTTTAACGATATTTGCTCTAATACCACATTAAATAATACAAGATGCAAAGAAAGTTCACAGCAGTGCACATATGCTTGTGAAGGTTCCCATGGCTCTTTACTATCTGTTGTATCTTTATATCCTTCAAAACCTTCACATTGGCTTTTTTCCCAGGAAAGAAATATCTGCTGTTTCTCATTCTTCTAACCTTGGTGTGTTTGGGCAGTTCCACCTGAAGGGAGCTTGAGTGAGTTAAGCTGAGTCTAAAGCCAAGTGAGACAGTTCTGAATTAGCCCAGTCCTATTTTGTGAGGCTTAACACCTGCAAGAAGACAGGATTAGGACACAGTATGCCCTGAAATTGGGAACTGGTATTAGCACGATAAATCAATTTGTTGGCTCGGGAGATCTTTTCGGAGTGCCGGTCACATTCATCAACACAAGGATCTGAATTACCCAGAGAATACAGTCTTTCCTTGGTCTCTGGAGATTTATTCCAGAACTCTCCAGGAATCCCCAAATCTGTGAATGCTCAATTTTTAAAAATATAATGTATTATGCAGGGCCTGTGCGTTTCCTCAGGCATATTGAATTACTTATATTCCAGAATACTATATAAGTGTTTCTCATATTGTATTATTTAAGGAAAAATGGTGAGGAAAAGGACCCATCTGTGTTCAATACTAGCACATACTTTCTCCACATAATTTTGATGTGCTGTTGTCTGAATCCATGGATGTAGAGCATGTGGATTCAGAGGGCAACTGTGCTCTGATATGGGGGAATGAGATCCTTAATCAGCAAGATCTGCCCTTTCCCTTGTTTCGTCTGACTTCTATAAACACAGTTGTCTGGTGCTGATAATATTAGGGAAAGTAAGAGGGTCTCAATCTACAATTTTATTTTTTCACATGTGTATAAATGCACTGAGCTCCTATTTGCTCTCCACTACCTTCTATTACCCGCCCACTCCTGCTCATACCCTCCTTCACAGCTGTTCTCTCTCTTTATTTCTTTTTTTCTTTCTGTGAAGGTCTTATGCAGGATGCCGCAGATGCTCTGTGTTGGTGACTGCTGCCTCCCTGTCGAATCCAGTAGACAACATCTCATAGAATTTTCCCCATCCTCTGGCTCTTACAATCTCTCCACCCCCTCTTCCATGATGTTCCTTGGGTTTGTTTAGTGCTGAACACTCCGCAGTTATTTATTCTCACCACTTTCACCAGTTATGTGTCTCCTCATTAACCATTACGGACTACAGAAAGAAGCTTCTCTGACCAAGGCTGAGAACAGCACTACTCTATGGGTATAAACATAAATATGTAGAGGGCAGTGTGAATGCATGTTCATTTAGTAAAATATCAGCAGTGAATTTCCTCCTGAGAGCAATAATAGGAAAAAGGTTACAAAGGGCAGTGTTATGGGCAAGAAACAAATGTGGAAGTCTGCTTTCAAAGAATGTTTGGACTAGCTATACTCCATTATCTGAGTTCTGTCTTCCTATATCATCAGTAATTACAATTATGTCATTATGGATTCAGGGATAATACATTGCTCTAGAGTTATACTTCTTTTCTGGTATGCTAGTTAAAAGTTGTAAGTTAACTCAGACTTTTGTTTATAAAGTTAAATTTGAATGTTTGCAAGGTATTTTGTTCTTCAGTAGGCTTTTGGATATTTTTGAGAAGTTTTTTTTTTTTTTAATTTAAATCTCTGAGAGTATCAATATAAACGTTATGTATTCTATACTTTTAAGTCCTAAGCTGTTTTGCTAGATGTTTTGCAGTGGTAACATGGTATCTAGGAAGGATTAAAGTGCTATATTTTGAAGGATTTTCAAACCTCAGCTTTTTGTTTAATGAAGTAAATACTAGTGATTGGTTAAGTGGATTATTGGTGTAGTTCTGCTTTCTTGTTCTTTTGTCCTTGCAGAACCACACTCACTCTGCATTCTGCTTAGCTGCAAGATCTACTCTCTGGGTGGAAAGGAAAACACACCTCTCTGCCTCAGGATTCTTGGAAAGATATGACCTGTTGGTTATGTCTATTACTGCTATGTACCAAATTTATCATTTGCACAGCAGTATTTCTGGCATATAAAATTCAGTTCATACATGCTTGAAAAAGTTTTTTTTTAAGCATTTAAAGATCCAAGAGACACTTTAAATTTGCATTGAAAATGATTGTTCAAAGCCTGCATGTTCTGCTCCTTCAAACTTCTTCCTCAATGCCATTTTTATGGCAGCAGCCAGAGGATAGGCAGAACCATTCTGTCATCAGGGCAAGGAGGCCTTCAGCAAGAGATCTCTTGATCATACTCTGATGTTTTGTGAAAACAAAACAAAATTCCCCTTTTGGTTCCAGTCTTGTAATGGGGATGGTTAGCTCTGCTGGAGCCCAATTGCACTAGATTAAAGGCAATACATTGTGTTATGGGCAAGATTTTACTCCTGGGGTCAGGGGAGAAAGAGCTAGTGTCATTCTGGATATGATACAGAGGAAGAAATACTTGTAGCTCTCTCACAGAACCTATTTAGAAATATACTATTAAAATTTGCTACATAGTTAAAGCTGACATTGTGAACCCTGTCTGAGAGAGTGGAAACCCTTGTCATGAATAATGCCATGTAGACTAGTAGTTTAAGACTTCTACCTTTTATGTTGCTTTCAGTTTGAATGTAACATTCCATTCTCTGTCACTTCAGTTAAAACATTACTTTGGGAGGCCAAGGTCACATGGAGATTGTCTTGTGGAGTATAAATGAAAATAGCAAAGTGTTTTAAAGTTACATTACTTCCCTCCTTTCCATTCTTCTTTGTAATATTTCTACCTACTAGATTTTTTAGTTACTAGGATTTATGTAACATACTTATCAAAAATAAAATTAAAATATTGAAATAGTTCTGTATTTTTATGTTGTTTAATATATTGTTGAACATTAAGTAGAATAAAAACTTTTATTTAAAAATACACTGATCTGTGTAGGTTCATTTAATCTCTATATTTTGTTTATTATGTGGAGAAGCTGTGCAGGATGTATAGCTGTGCAGGGAAAATATACCAAGGTAAACTTACAGTCCAGAACAACTATGAATTAAATGAATCTTTGAAGATTATGAGTATTCAAGTTAATCAGCTTTTAAACTGGAAGGCTAAGATGAACATCATTTTTGGGACTAGAATTGTAACTAGTGAAACAAATGTTGACTTCATTTTAGACAGTAAAGCCCTGGTGTGGTGACATATACCTATAATCTCAGCACTTGGGATCTGATGTTAGGGAGATCAGGAGTCTAAGGCTAGCCTTAGCCACACAGCAAATTTAAGTCCTGTGTAAAAAAAAAAAAACCCACAAAATAACAGCAAAAGAAGTGACAATTAGAATTTCATTCATTTCTACAATTATCAGTATATTTATGATTCTTAAATATGAAAACCATCTATCTTTCTTTACTTGTAAGTGGTGTGTACAGAGAAACTATCCATTAGATGTGCATTGCTAATCAATGGTGAGATGCTGAGGTGCTTCTTTTTAGGGGAATGGAGGTCATCCATGGAAGGTATTTACTTTCACGTGGGAACATGTCAATCTGAATTTTTCTGAAGTCTAAGCAACAAACTGTATGGTCTGACAGCACAGGTATGCAGGCTGAGTCAATTTGTGACCATGGTGAACTCATTCAATAGGTATTAACTTTTCTTTTCTGTTAAGACTACTCTAACAAAAATTGCACACTGAATTCATTTACAGAATTACAGATATATTTATTTAACCTTAACTTTTTCATCTATAGGTTTACTTTGTGAATAAATCCCATAATTTCACAATTTCTTTGCTAATGTCTCCTTTAACAAATGCCATGTGTTTATGAGTTGAATATGTATTCTTTTTGTGATTTGATATCACTTAATTTTTTTCTACTTAGAAATAATTGAAGCAAAGCATACAAATAATATATGAATTATGCTTTTAAAGAAATATCAGCAATCCTATGCCCTAGACCTTCCTACTCCTTAGAGACAACTTCTTCCAACTTCCTTAAGTGCTTCTTCTCATTTCTAAGCAATTTACTTTACTGAATGCTATAGTTCTTGATTTAACAGTGATCTTTTCCTGATTCTTTCAAATTGTATATGAATGAAAGTTCCCAGAAAAACTGCATCTTAAAAGTGAACATTCTACAAAGGCTGATGAACTGATTAGAATTTCAGTGATTGTAGAGAATTTGGAATATTGCAGGTCCAGAGCCTAATTAACATTTATCTTAGACCATCTTTAGCCCCCCAAATAATCACTAATGAATTTTTATATTTTTATACAACTTTAAATTGAATTTTTGTGTATTTCATACAGAACATCTCAAACAATCTTAATCACTTTTATACCCTTTCCTCATTGGCACCCTTTTACAGCACTCCGCACCTCCTGAATTCATGACTCTGTCATTTGTGTTAAGGCCTAGTGTGTCAAGGTAGTGTACCCTGACAATCTTTAGTGCATGTTCATCCACTGAAGTCTAGTCAGCCTATCCAGAGATGATTGCTGTAAGAATATTAGATCTTCCTCACCTGACAGTAATCAGCTGCCAATATTTCTTCAGCTAAGATTGGGGTCTGTTGCCCATTTCCTCAGTTCCATGCTGGGTTTTAGTATGCTTGAGTTTGCATGGGTCTTGAGCATGCCAACACCATTGCTGTAGGTTCATCTGAGCAGGGTCCCAGGAGTTTGTAGGATTCTATTTCCCTGTGGTCATTACCTCCCCCCTGGCTCTTATAATCTTTCCACCTCCTCTTACACAGTGGTCCCTGAACCCTGGGTGAGTGAAGCTTAATACAGGAGCTCTGTCCAAGGTTCTACATTCTGAAGACTCCTAATCTCTACTCTTTGGCCACTTGTAACCTTTTATGTTCCTGCCCTTTGTTGCATGAGGGAGCTTCATTAATGAGAGTTGAGAAATTCATTACTGTCCTCTTAACCTCTTGTTCTATGTTGCATGAATCTTGGCATAGAGATTGCAGTGTAGATGTGCCACTTAGGCATGGGCAAGTCACAGACAATGTTTGTTGTGGTACTCTGTAGTAGTCTCTGTCTGTTGCAAAAGAAGCTTCTTTGATGAGTGGTGATTGGGATACTTGAATGTAAATACAAGAATATATACTTTATACTTAGTAAGAAGTTACATTAGTCTAGGGATATCATAGCCTTGGGGATTTCTCTAAGATCTATGACCTCTTCAGCCATGTATACTTGAGTATGATTACAGTACCACATATGAGTTTTCTCCCATTGAGTGGACTCTAAGACCAATTAGATAGCCATTGATTGACCCCAAGATAAAAGTGCCACTACTGAACCAGTGTCTGGTCATAGATGTGGTTATTTGGTCATGAAGCTGGTGTTGGGTCACTGATTGATGTTCTCCCTTAGCAGATTTTGTAGTGCTCTCCAGAGCTATGAGAGCTAGCCTTCAGGGGAAGTGACTTTCAGGTCAATTCTAACTCCATTACTCCAAATCCTATGTCTGAAGTATGTCCTGTCTTCATCAATAGGGACTTACTTTCAAATTATGGGAGGCAATCAAGGGATGTGGCAATAGCGTGTGTAATTTTGGTAGTCTTTTTGGACCAATACCTTGGCCAATAACTCAAAGGAAGATTTCTGTAATCTGGCACTGTTTCTTGTTATGTAACCTGCAGCTATGCACATGAACTCATGTAGAGATAGTGTATGTGGAATGTGTCATTAAGGTGTTATACTAATATGATTCCCTCTAGCGTGTTTTTACTAGCAGGCATTATTTATCTTTCTTCTCTCTCTGTCTCTCTGTCTAACTGTCCTTCCTTGCCTTCCCTATAAAAGTGTCCCCATTTTCCCCATTTCTTCCTTGATAATATCAGTCTCCTATGGCCCCACCTTTCTTGCGCTCCTTCTGTCTCTTTATTCCCATAGTTCCTTGTATAACCTTCCCCTCTTTAAATATTCCCCTTTTATCTATTCCTCCATTAGTAACACCTGTTTCCTATTATTCTCCTCTCTCAGAGTCCTTCTTTCTCTTTACTTCCCTGGTTCCTTTCCATTTTCCTGGTTCCTAAAGTTATATCAGGATACATACTCACATACAAGGATTTGGTGCTCAGTATCACAAATGAGCTATAACATACAACTTTTGTTTTCCTGAGTCTGTGTTACTTCACTTAACATAACAGTTTCTTTACCTGCGAATTTCATCTTTCTTTACCACTGAATAGAACTCCATTGTGTAAATGTACTACATTTTCATTATCTACTCATCAGTTGAGGGACACTTAGATTTCTTCCATCCCTTAGCTATTATGAAAAGAACAGCCACAGACATGGATGTACAAGTATCTCTTCAATAGGATGAGCCCTTTGGGTATATGGCAAGGAGTGTATAACCAGGAATAAAGAGTTCACTGCACTGCTTTCCATAGGCCGTTCATGAGTTTACAATCCCACCAGCAGTGAATGAGTGGTCCCCTTTCCCCACATCCTCTCCAACATTTGGTGTCATTTTTTCTCTTGATCTTACCCAGTCTGATCGGGGTAAGATGAATTCTTAAAGTGGTTTTAATGTACATTTCCCTGATTGCTTGTGATGTTCAACACTTTTTTAAGATGTTTCTCAGGCATTTGTATTTCTTCTTTTGAGGACTCTCTGCTTAGCCCATCTTTTAATTGGGTCACTTGTTTTCTTTATTCTTTGATTTTTGCAGACTTTAATATATTCTGGATGTTAAACCTCTGTTAGATGTGTCACTGGTGAAGATTTTCTTCTGTTCTGTGGGTTTTGCACTTGATATGATATACTTAAGAGATGCCAAAAATTCCACTAGATAACTCCTAGAAATAATTAACATTTTCAGTAAAGTAGCAGATTGCAAAATTAATCTTCAAAAACCAGTAATCTTTCTATATACCAATAACAAGCAATTACAGACTGGGTACATGGCATGGGAACCCTTCCTTTCCCAATAGCATGAAAAGAAAATATCTTGGAATAAACCTGATCAATGATCTCAACAATGAAAATTTTTAAAGAAAGAGATTGAGGAGAACCCCAAAAGATGGAAGGGCCAACCATGCTCATGGATTGGAAGAATTAATATTTTGAAAAGGAACATCCTATCAAAAGCAATATATAGATTCAATGCAATCCCAATCAAAATTCCAATGACATTCTTCACAGAATTAGAAAAAAAAATCCTAAAATTCGTATGGAAGAACAAAAGATCCCGGGTCACCAAAGCAACCCTGAACACAAAGAACAATGCAGGGGGCATTAGTATACCAGATTTCAAACTATATTACAGAGCTATAGACATAAAAGCAGCATGGTACTGGCATAATAATAGGCCCATAGATCAATGGAACATAATTGAAAACCCAAACATGAGTACATGCAATTTCAGCCACCTGATATTTGACAAAGGGGCCAAGAACATTCACTGGAGGAAAGACAGCATGTTCAACAAGTGGTGCTGGCAATACTGGATCTCCACCTATAGAAGAATGAAACTAAACCCTTATCTTCACTTTGTCCAAAAGTTAATTCCAAATGAATCAAAGACCTCAATGTGAAACCTGAAACTCTGTAACTGTTAGAAGAAAACATTGCCAGTAACCCACAAGATATAGGTGTAGGAAAGGACTTTCTAAATTAGACATCAGTTGTTTAGGAATTAAGGTCACAGTCAATAAATGGAACCTCATTAAACTGACTTTTCATATTTTATTATATCGAAACCCACTAATCTTTCATGCTTTGAAAAACTTTTTTTGACCCATGTGATGAACTAAAACATTTTAGAACATCCATTGGTAATTGGAAGATGCTTATTGACTGAGTTTCCAAGTGTTGGCATATCTTGTGGAATATCAAAAGATTCACATTTTTGTAGATCAATTGGTAGAGTGCTTGTGTAGTATGTACAAAGCCTTGGGTTTGATTCTCAGCATTGTATCAATGTATATGATTGTGCTCATGAGGTAGAAGTAGGAAACTCAGAAGAAAAAGTTCTTTAGTGGTATATCAAGTTAGAAGTCATCTTAAACTGCATGAGATCTTGTCTGAAAACAACAAAAATAAAGCCACATGGTTTGGGGAAAAAAGATGACTCACATTTCCTTGTCACCATCAATCTCTTCTGAAAAATTCTTGAAGAATGGAAATAGTCAGGCTTGTGATAGATGATATGACTTATCCAACCCTAACTTTTGCTTGAATGTCCGAGTTTTATCATTGGCCATAAGCACTCAGGTGTCATTCTTGAAGAGACAGGATCACTGTGTGCTTATTTTTTATGTGTCATATATCTAAGTCTGAAAAACCATGGTTTTTCTCCTAGTCAACATTTGGAGTGAAAACTTTCCAGAAAAAAGCCACTGGGTCCATTTGCCAGTTTGCCATTCAAGCAAGCATGTACAGCTTTTCTCGGAAAATAACTGTCAGAAATACTTTGTGTGCAAACATCATCTTGCCACGTAGAGTATTAAAAAGATGAAAAGATGTGGAATCAAACATTGAGATTTAGTAATATTAATCATTTTTACTACTTTGTCAGGATCTTAAATGAAAGCAGATTTACTTAAAAAACTGTAGCTGATCATAAAACTTAATTCTAATTTGATCATAGATGTACATGTAACTTCTAAACTGTATCCACTTAGCAGAAAACATAGATGACCGTGGGTCTGCCATTTGCTATTTTATATGCACCATGAAGGAAATAATTGATAAACCAGACCTCATTTGTTTGGTTATGTTTTTGTTTAGTTTAGCTTAGTTTTTAAAGATGGGTCTCATATATCCCAAGCTGACCTCAGAATCCTTATATTGCTGATGCTTCTGCCTCCATCTCCCAAGTTCTAGGGTTACATATGCATGCCACCATGTCCATTCTTAAAATTCATTAAAATAAAAACCTTCTGCTTCCAAAAATGTTGTGAGATAAAGTGAAAATAAGTAAAAAACTGAAAGAAAAATTTTCTTTAAAGATATTACTGCATTTCATTTATTTTGTGCACACTGGTGGTGGGTGTGCCACATTGTCAATGTGGATTTCAGAAGACAATGTGCAGAAGTTGGTTCTCTCTTACTACGTGGGTCCTACAGACTGAATTCATGCATGGCAGCAGGTGCCTTTACACACTGAAGACATTTTCAAAAGAAACATCTCATGAAATCTTTCAACCATGATATACAAAGAACTCTTAAAATGCATAAGTAAGATGATGGCCAACTTGACTGAAAATTGGGCCAGAGATCTGAACAGATACGCCATCAAAGAAGACATACACAAATGGCAAAAAAGTTTATGAAAAGATACCTCATATCCTGTGTCATCGGGGAAATCAAATTAAAGCATCAGTGAGATACTTCTAACTAAATGACCTAAATCTGAAACACTGTCAAAGTGTGACACTGGAGAGAATGTAGAGCAACATGAACTTGAATTTATTGCTGGTAGAAATGAAAATAGAATAGTCACTTAGGAAGACAATTTGTTGGTTTCTTACAAAACTAAATGTGATCTTTCTATATTGTCCAGCACTTAAGCTTTTTAGAATTTACTCTAAAGAGTTGAAAATTGCAATTGCATCCATACAAATATCTGTTCATAGACATGCTAATGTAACTTAGTCACAGAGCCCTTGCTCTGCATGCTCAAGGTTCTGGGATCAAACCCAGTTTCTAAAGCCCCTAATTTTTTTAAAGAAAGATATGAAAAACAACCCACAATCTGTTAATGAGTATTGATAGTATTATAATACTAAATATAATTATTAAATCTCTGAAGCAACCAAGGTGTCCTTCAGTGGGTAAATGGTTTAAAAAAATGACAGTATTGCCAGACAATGTAATGTTATTCAATATTAAAAATAATGCCCATTGGGGCTGGAAGATGGCTCAGTTGGTAACGTGCCTGCCATGCAGTCATGGGGACCTGTATTCTGATCCTCGGCACCCATGTGACAGCTAGGTGTGGCAGTGCTCATCTGTAACCCCAGTGCTGAGAAGGTGGAGACAAGAGGACCCCTGGAGCTCATTGGACGATCAGCCTAGTAAAATCGATGAGTTCCAGGTTCAGCGAGAGACAGTGTCTCAAGAAATAAGGTGGAGAGTGATCAACACCCCCCCCCCCACACGCTCATACACATACACGCACAGAGTGAGCAAGAGTGTTAGAGGAAAGAAGAGAGGGGTCCTTTTATGGCCTGTGAAATTTTGGATAAAACTTAAGTGAATATTAATAAGCGAAAGCAGAAAATCTAAAATGGCAACATGTTGTGCTATTCCAATTGTATGACATTCTGGAAGAGGGAAAAGGAGGTGACAGTAAAAGAATCAGAGGCCGCAGGTTGGGCACAAAAACAGGGCCAGATTTTTAGGGCACTGAAAAACACTCTATAGAGCACTATAGTGGTGGGTGCAGGTTGTTACACATTTGTGCAAACTCACAGAATTTACAGTACCCAAAGTGAAGCTGTGGGTTTTGGAGGCTAATGATGGCTCCATGTAGGTTCATGTCCACCAATGTAAACAACTGTTGGGAGATGATGACAACTAGGGCTTATGAATGTGTGGGTTGCCAGAATGTGGGAAATATCAGTATTTTTATCTTCACTTTTCCTGAACTAAAAAGAGTTCTTAAAACAATAATGTCTCAAACACTGATTCTGAAAGAAGCCAAGCCCAAAGCAACTGTAAGTCACTAAGGATTAGGAACCCAAGGACCATCAGTAGTTTGCACTGCTCACACCTTTCTTCTTGGTACTAGCAACTTGCCTCACTTTTGCTTCCTTATCAGTGCAGATTTCACCAGGGAGGAAACCAGGCAATGCTGATCTTACCGTGATAATGATTTGGGTTTGTTCTCTTGTCTCCAAGCCCTAGTCTGTGGACATACCTTAAGAATTACTGTCTTGTAGGAAATCTTCAGTCTGTTGCCCCTCGGTTATAAACTTAGGTCAGCAGTTGCTTAGGGTATCATGTGGCCTATGGAAACCTTATTGTTTGTTCATTTTTTAAAATTATTTCACCCACTCCAGTGTTTTCTATTAGCTAGTACTCTGTGGATTTGAAGTTCATCTTCCAAGTTCACGGTCTCTTTTGTTTGATTTCTCCACAGATTAAACCTCCTTTCTTTTGCTTAGCCTGGCAGAGATGACTGCCTACACATGGCCTGTTCTCTGCTTTTAAGCTTGGCCTCCCCGTCTAGGGTACCTGGTACATCCAGTGCTGAGTCTAGCATGTTTCTTCCTTCTGTGTTGGCCCTGGCAGCTGCTGTTCCTGCCTCAAGCCAGGTATTGTTCATGTCTCAGCTGTCAGCCTTTCATCTTGCAGGGTGTCTCTCTTCTACTCATGCCTGCTTTCATCTTTTCTGTGTGGTTTGTTCAATTCCCTTATTTTCATGGAGTGGAGGTAAGGAGAAGTGCCCAGAAAAAAATGCTTGTGCTTTGCTTGCTAGGATTGACTAGATGCTGTCTGCTTTGGAGTTTACTGAAGAAAAAGTTGTTGCCATATCTTTATTTTATGAAACTCTGATTTTCTGCTCCTTCTATCCTCACCTGTGTTTGTTGGTGTTTTCCCATTGTCCTGTGCTGACCCTTCCCTCCAGTGTTCTCTCTCCAAATTGTTTTTATGTTATAGCTTTGTTTCCAAACATCCTATACATTTTGCTTTTAAAAACATCATGGCATATTTTTCTCTTTGTAGCCTTTCAGAATTCTCAAATGTCCTGTCCCCCTTCCTAGGATTCTTCTTTTAGAAACTTACAGTGGTGAGTTGTCCTTCCTTCTAGAAGACTTGCAGGCTCAGGAAGTTAGTTGCACTGAAGTTAGTAAAGTCATACTGGTAACTGGTACCTACTTCACTGGCACCCTATCCAAAACAACTTACTCATACTGGCTGCTCATACTTGTCCTCATCTGGTTCTTCCCAACCTCTTTCAGCTTGTGGCTGCATATGTCCTCACGTCACAGAAGTAATGACGAATGTGTTGTTTTTCTTCCTGGTGACTCTTTTTGGAGACACAGTCCAAATGACAGCATTTTCTGACATCTCAGTCAAAAGCAGACATCACACTCACTTGCAGAGTGTAGACTACGTCTTTGGGGAGAGATGTGCCAAGTAGTCTGCATACCAATGTGGATCGATATGGAACAGCATGCGCTCAGGATGTTTTCCATCATTTCTGCACTGGAGGTAGTCAGTGCTATTAGCCTATTGGTATGAGAAGAGGCTTGTGAAATGAACAAACACTGGGAGAGAAAGATGGAATTCTACCTTCTCAGCTTTATCTAAAAGTTCTTGTTACAGTCTTCAGATTTGTGTTTGCCTCCTACACATATGACTTCAAGCACTTTGGGTACCTGATTTTCTTTCCTGCTTTATTGTACTTCTGAAATCTTTCTTTCTTATTCTGTGTTCTTTAGTAGTTATGACATAAACTTTTTTTTCTGAATAAAGAATTCCTTTTGTTGTCTCTTTTTCTACCCGTACATTAGCGTTGCTTTCTCTTTGTGTGCCTTCTTTCTGAGATAGGCCCTCCCGGTGGGTTTTGCCGCTGCCTGCATCCCACTTTGCTCTGCCCTTGCCCCTTTCTTTGCTCTGTACTGGAGGATTGGATTTGGGGCTGTGACTGTTCGGCAGGGTTGTGGTGCTGAGTAGGGAGAAGGTCGGACTTTTGAGCATCCCTTTGCATCCCAAGTGAGTGCTGTCCAGTAGCCTAGTCGCATGACTGCTGGTGAGCTCATGTCTCCAGGTTCTTAGTGTAAGCTGAGGGATGGTCTCCAGAGAATTAATTGTCAGGTATTTCATCATTGGCCTTGGGGGCAGAATACAGGCCTGTCCTTTTCTGGATTACTCAATTCTTCATTTGCAAAAGTATAAAATGTCTTGTGAATATCTCAAGGATGTCACTAGTTGTCACGATTATCAAACAGTTATATTTATAGCATCCTTCACAGAGTGAGTGATGGGACAAAGGCATGAGCAAAGAACACTTTGTGTGGTGACTCATTGGTAGGGAGGAATAAGTCAAAATACTCAAATGCAGTTGAGTTACTTTATTCTCATTTTAAATACAAACTATCATTGGAGTGTGACTTCTGGGTAGTCATTTTTAAGGTCATGTGAACCAAACTTATTGCCACATCAGTCATGCCCTACAAAAGCAATCTGTCTACCTCTTAAAATTTATGTACCTTTGAAGTTCTTAAATTGCTGATAAAAGCAATAAAAGTCAATCACACTTGATATAGTACTTTAAAAAAATGCTCTGATTTTAAGGTCTTAGTATGAGAAAACCTACCTGTAGATTATGTACTAAGTCTCATGGAATTTCATCTTGCTGTTTTACAAAGCAAGCATCTTTCTAATTACAGGGTTTAACCTGAAATATATTTTATTCTGGTATGATTTATGTTGAAGAATGAATACATGCTTAATGTATATAAGTTGTATTTGGAGACATTCATACACCCTTGAAATTACCACCACAATCAATGGCATAAATGTCTATCACCTCCACAAAGTTTTCACTTCTTTGTTGCTATGCTTTATAAAACTCATGTCATAAAACCTGTCTTCTTAGCAAAATTTTAGGAGTATGATGCAGAATTGTGTGCTACAAAGATGCAGACAATATGCTGTACAGTGTATCCCTAGGACTTATCATCAAGAACTGGTACCAGACTGTTAACCTACTCCTCTTATCTCCTCCTAACAGCCATTCTTCTCTGTTTCTATGGCCACACTAAAAAGCAGCTACCTGCAGCTTGCAAGTCAGTGCAAAGTTACTAGGGTAGCCAGTAACATATTTTCAGCATTCCTGCCCTGTGGAGGTAATACAAAGATTGATTGCTGGTGGGTATTCAATTAAGTGTGTCTTTAAAATTAGTGTGCAAAGATAATGTGCTTTGATTTTCCTTTAGATTAATTTGGTGCAGGGGTTTATGTGATAATTACCTTAGTGTACAATTATATTTATCAATTGATTATTTTCTCTGAGATTCATCAGGGCTCTTAAAGGTTCATTTATATTTTAGGCCAACAATGTTTTTACACTGGAGAGATTTCTGAGACTGTTCCCATAGAGAAAGCGAAGCTTGATTAAACTTTACCATAGTGACACCATCAACAAAAGTTCTATCATAGCGTAGCAGTAATTTACTCACCTGGGTTTTAAGAGAATTTGCATATGTCCTAATGTCCTGTGAGCAAATCTAGCACTGAAAATTACTGAACAGCCATCTAAGTGGCAGAATTTCTGAAGTCCTTTGAACTATAGTGGAAGCATTTATTAAACACTCCCTGTTTCACATGGTGGAGCACGGGGCCAGGGCACATCACAGGGTAAAAATGGAAGAAAGACTTCACAGCAGCAGCTTCTAGGGGCTGCTCTGAGTCTGATGTTTGCATTTTAATCACCTGTTGTATTTAAATTTTGTCTACTCATTCTTACTTGATTTCTCAGAGATGGTGTCTTTCAAGATTCGAGTTATAACTAGAGCCCAGACCTCATTTGACACAAAGCTCTTTTTAGATTTTCAGCTGTCATTGTTGTAAAATGTCTTCTTTGGTTGTTTACTGTAGCTTCATTCAACTACCAGCCCTGAGTTTGTTCAATTCCAGAAAACTCAGCTCCATTCTTTTCCTATTTTAAATGAGCAGTGGCTAATGTACAAACCCCATTCTCCTCTGTCAGTGTTAGGTCTCTCATGACACATCTTTGTTTTCTATTTATTCACACTTCCCTGCTTGTTATCTACAAGACGGTTTCTGGAAGCCAGTGCATAATGATCAGGATTGAAGAAGAGAAACCAGAAGGAAGCAGAGAGCTCACCTTTCATTTGGGTCCAATGCCAGGCTTGCTGTTGGCCCTGAGCATGCCTGAAATACTTCTGTGCATGGTTGGTTCAACTTCATTTTCATTTTTAAGGCCTCTGATAGTACTCTATTGTTCAAGAATGCTTTCTTTTGTACAGAAGCCTTCCAGAACTCTTTTAGCTTCCATAGGTTTCTTGAACTCTTAAGAGTTTATAATTTCTAGAATTATGTACTTCATGCCCCGTCCCTGTCTCTGCCCATTTGTGTTCTGTTTACACGCATTTATTTTACCTCTTTGCCCTTACATTCAGTATCTCTGAAAAAATAGCATAGAAATAGCCAATTAGAAAGCTTTGGTGTAATGTTATAAAAGAACATGTGTTGTATCCATTGACTCTGATAAGTCAAGTACTTGCAGGAGGAAAAATGTCCTTTAAGTTGTTAGATATTCTGATAAAGGACCAATCTTTTATCTAAAAATTGAAGAGCAGCAGGAAGAGGCCAAAAAAAAAAAAAAACCTTGAAGCTTTCAGAGATAATAACTCAAGGGCCTGTGATATGGTTCAGCAGGTTAAGGCGCCTGTGGCCAAACCTGACTGTGTGAATTTGATTCCCAGAGCCCACAGGGTAGAAGGAGAAAACCCTCTGACCTCTACATGAATGTCCTGGTGTTTGTGCCCCTCCCTCCAAATAAATAAATATATGATTAACGCCCCCCCACCCAAAACCCTGTCAGTCAGCGACAGGCCAGAAATCAGAACAGTACAAGTTACTTTCACACACACACAAGATCTTAGTGCTTAACACAGCTAAGGCTTATTTCTTGGTCACTCTAATTGTCCAGTGTGTGTTGGAAGGGGCTCTACTTATTTTTGCCACTGAGGAACCCAGACTGACAGAACTCCATCTTAGTATAGCCTGTCCAAACACTGAGGGCGGGAGAGACTTACGAATTACATACCATCTCTGAAAATCATAGCCCTGTGGTCATGTACACTATCTGCATTCATGAGTCATTGACCTGAGTAAGTCACAGCACCGTGTTTTTTTACTTCTAAGAGGATGAAGAGAAGGGGTTGGTGTGCTGGGAATAAGCAGAACTAAAGTGTTAGTGAACAGTGCAAGCATCTCCCATAATGTGCTGAAATAGCAGTGGGTTGTGTGGAAGACGCAAAAGATGTTAGAGACAACTGTGAACTCAGGCCAGTTGCACAAGGTAGCAACAGAAAGCACATGTGGTTCTCAAATGATATCCTGAATCCCATGTGTGTGTCAGCAACACAGTGACATTCACATTCATTCAGAATGCTTAGTGGAAAATGGGAAACCCTAATAGCGGGAGCTTGCCATGGCTAAGGATTGTATTTTAGTGTGTCTGAAATTGCTAGATGAGTGGAGAAAAGAGCCAAGAAATTTGAAGAATTTCTGTAGTTTATTCTGTTTCATTTTCCTGTTTGACAGATCTTGATCCACATTTATAGCAAATTACAAACACAGGGCATTTTTGATTATTTAGAAAGGTGGGTACCAGTGACTTTAAAAATACTCTGTTGTTTTGTATATGCAGAAGGAATGCAAACTTGTTACCTCTGTGGTTTTATTCATGGGCAGGGAACAGGGGTTCAAAATGACATCTAAATCCAACAGCAAATATTCAATAAGTATTTTTGCTAGTGATTTGTAAAAGGTAGCAGCGCTCCAGTGGGAAAGGATGTGGTGTTTCATAGATAATTCAAAAGATAGCTGAAGACTTATTGCTGCTCTAAGGAGTATCAGGCATCAAAAAGTTAAGAGAGCTTCCAGTCCAGTGAAGGCCATCTGTGGGTACAGGAAGTACCTTGCTAAGCTGTCGACAAGTGGTGCACTCAGTTTCCTTAATGTTCTTGCTCACAGATTCTCTTCTAAACTTCTTGAGGTCTATGCTTTGCTAATTCTATAAACTTACCTGTCATGATGATACTTCTAAATCATGTAGCTAGTCCCAAATACGTAATTGGTGCTCTACCTAAATGAATTTCATTTGTGTTTGACAAAACTCTGTGAAAAGAGAAGATAAATATTTTCTCCAATGTGTAAGTCTGATTCTTATCCATTTGTGATTTATAATATTAACTCTACTTGCAGTTTCTAAACATGGAGGTTATTTAACTTTCTAGTTTTTTATTCTCAACTATGGTAAATATTTTTTTGGAAGTTTCTTGAGCTGGATAGGCTTTGTAAATGACACAAACTAGAGTCACCTGGGAGGAGGGACCCTCAGCTAAGAAATTCTCTCCATGAGATTGGCCTGCGGCCATGTCTAGGAGCATTTTCTTAACTGCTAATTGATGTACAAGGGCTCAAGCCACTGGTGGCTGCTGATTCTAGGCAGGGGGCCTGCACTGCATAAAATTATGTGAGGAAGCCAGGAGAAGCAAGTTAGCAAGCAACATTTCTCCATGGTCTCCACTTCAAGCCCCGGCCTCCAGTTCCTGACTTGGCTTCCCTCAGTGATGTCTGTCTCTGTAGCCTTTCTAAAATAAATCCTTTTCTTCCCAAGTTGCTTTTGGTCATAGTGGTTTTTCACAGTAACAGAAAGCAAAGTGTGATACCTTTGATCTAGAGTTCCTGTGTATCTTCATTGTTTCAAGCTGAGGCTTTGTTTGACTCAAGAGGAAGGAGAGAAAAAATTATTCAGCATACAGGTGGCAATAAATAAATGTACATTAATATGTCCCTGTTTTGGTGTTATGGTATTCTTTTTTAGTTACTTAGTGGTTGCTTTTTCAAGCATAGAATACGGCAAATTGATTCTTAAACTCTAAATAACTAGAATACAAATAAGTGAGATTTTCTTGTGTGAGAGTATTTTGTAGCTATGTTCTTCTTATAAAAATTATATTTTTGTTAATTCTTTAAGAATTTCATGCATGCAGACAATGTATTTTGATCATATTCACATCGAACACTTCCTCCTAACTCCTCCAAGATCCATCCCCTAACCTTTCCCAACATCATGTCTCTTTTCTTCATTTTTCTGTTTTTATAACCCACCAAATCCAATTTGCTACTCATGGATTGTGGTAAACCTACCAGGGGCCACAATCTTAAAGATAATTGACTATTCCTTCCCTAGTAGCTATCAATCATCAGTGTCAATAACTTCTCAGCTGGGGGTAGGGGCTCATGAGCTCCTCCCCCACCATGCTAGAATGTTGATTGGTGTTTGATCTTATGCAAGCAACCACGGATACTGAGTTCACAAGAGCTGTGATCCTGTCCTGTCCAGAAGGCACAGTTTCACGCCAGTCCTCTCTGACCTCTGGCTCTAAGAGTCTTTTTGTCTCTTCTTCAACAATGGTCCCTGAGCCTTGAGGGGAGAGAGTATATGTAGACGTCCCATTTGTGACTTAGGACTCCACTGACACACTTCTCTGCACTTTGACTAATTGTGAGTTTTTGTATTATCTGCTGTCTACTGCGCAAACAAATCCCTCTGATGAAATCTGAGAACTGCGCTAATCTATGTGTAGAGAGATAGAAATTTAGAGGTTATTTAGATACTAAGTGCAAATAATAGTATTAGGTTCACACCTGGGGCCCAAGAGCTCACCAGCTATGGGTTCGTGGCCAAATTTATAGTTTCAAACATATGCTTCCTCCTGGGGAATAAGCCTTAATTCTAATCAGAAATTCATGATTACATTTATAACATTGGTGTCAGTGTTTTACTCATAAGCATATCTGATCATATATGTCTTTATGATAGCTCACAGTATTCTCAGGTTGATAACCACCCCTACCTACTAGCAGCTTGCAAAGCACCATCTGGTAATGTGAAAGCTGTGGCTGTGTTCTTATAGAGTAATTTTTGCTTCTTTGAGACTTACTGTTTTGAAATAATTATATCTTCAGAAGAAGTTTCACAGTTATTGTAGGGAGGTCTTAAGTACTACTCACCTGTGTTTCTCTCATTGATTGCTACATAATAGACTACAATACCAAAGCCAGGTTCTGTGTTATGTACGAGTGCAGCTGTGTCATTTTTATCTCATGTGCAGGATGGTGTCATGCCACTACCATCAATACTATTCCACCACCATGAAACCTCCTTCATGCCTTTTCTTTTCCAGTCATTGTCCTGCTCTGTATTCTTAGTGTCTTTTTCCCAGTAGCACAAACACTTTTCACTATCTCTGTGATTTTGACTATTCAAGCATGTTGTAAATAGAATTATACAGTCCGTGACCTTTGAGATTGACTTCTTTGCATTCTGCATAGTGCTATTGAGATATATCCAAATTGCTGTACATAGCAATAATACAGTTCTTTCCCTCTTTTGTTCTCTTTATTGTAATAAGAAAAGATAACATAAGACCTAACCTCTTAATACATCTTTAAATGTACAATATAACAATGTTAACTATAGGCACAATGGTTTAACATATCACTATGACATAATCATCTTAATATAACGGGAACTTTATATCCATTGAAGAACAGCTCTCCACTTCCTCCTCCCCCAAATCCCTAGCCACTGTTCTACGCACTGCTTTTATGCATTTAACTTTTTTATGTCCCATATAAATGGAATATTTAGTAATTGTCTTTCTATATTGGAATATTTTCCTTAGCATAGTGTCCACATGGTTAACCGTGTTGATGCATCTGGTAAATTTTCCTTTCAGCTGAAAGGCTCTCTCTCACTTTCTCTCTCTCTCTTTCTCATATATATACACACATAAATATCCTTCATATTTTCTTCACCCATTCATTATTTAATAGGTAGAGTACACAGAGGACTTATAGAATGGGAGAAAGTATAAACAAAACATTTGAGGAGTTGGATCCAAAATATATAAAAACTCCTACCATTCAACCATAAAATAGTAATAACCTTAATTAAATGGACAAATGACTTAAATATTTTCCAGAGAAGACATACAAATGGCCAAAAAGTATTTATTAAGATGCTCAACATCAGAACCATAACGAGATAGTGTCTCACCTATGAAGAAGGCTATTGTCACTGAAATGAGAGTCAGTGGTGCAGAAATTTGAGCTCTTGAACATTGTAGATGGTAATGTAAAATGGTATAGCCACCAGGGAAATAATTACAGTATCAAATATTAGCAATAAAAGAAATATTATAAATTCTATTTCTGAGTATCTAACAAGTTATATGAAGATCTTGAAAGGGCATTTCATTCCCGTGTTTATTCTAACATCTTAAGAGTGAACAAGATATGGTAACAACCTATTTTTCCTTTTTTATTGAGTAGTAATCTATGGAATGGGTATATAGTGTTAATTTAATCATTCATCTCATAGAATATTTTGTGTGTCTAGCTTTTGCTTAGCATGAATACACTGTTATGAACAACCACAGATGATTAACTCCCCCAGGCAAGGACAGAGTGGCAATACTTCGGAAGGGGAGGAGTCTGGATGTCTACTCTGCCATGGCTGTGGAGACTATTTCCTTGGCAAAATAAACACCTCTGAACCTGAGAGTTCAATGCCTTTGGCTTCATCAGGAACCTTTCACGCATTCTCATTCCAAGTTACAGAATCCCATTCTTCCAATGAGTGCCTTCGCTTTAACTGCCATTACTCTTTTTAAGGCTGGAATTTAAATTTGTATCTTAAATCAGCCAATCACATGATGAGGACTTAGGTTTGTTGTTCGGCATCTATAGTCCTATGGCTGCTAGAGAAAAGATCATCTGTAGAAAAACCTTTAGATTGTGTTCATATAGAGCTGGGAAATTGCATCTCTCGTCTCATTATTTTCTTTTGCAACTTTACCCAGGGATGCTAGAAACAACCGGTCAGCATCATTATATTCTTAGTTTTTCCATTAATGTTCAAAGGTTTTATATATAGAATCATTAAAGATTTTGCTCCTTATAAGGGGTGAATCAGGAATATCAAATGTGTTTTTCTTACATAGTTCATTAAATAGTTTACAACGTGAGTTATCAATGCCATCCATACTACCAGAAAGTCTTTAGTAACTTTAGGTTTAGTTAAATTGAATAGCAAGTACCAAATTCACTAGAGAAACTTGTGCTTATAATTCTGTTTCTCTAGAACCACCTCCAGTATAACAATCTGTATTATTCAGGTTTTTCTAGAGGAAGAGAACAAATTGAATAAATATATCTAAATAATCACCAATGGGATTTATTAGATTGGCATGCATGATTGGGGCTGGGTAGTCTAACAGAGGCCATCTTCATGCTGGACAGACTGAGAACCTGGTACTACTGATCAATGCATAAGACTGGATGCTTCAGCAGTCCCAATCTGGTACTGGAGGCACAGAAGATTCTTAGAGAGCCACTGGTCTTCCTTCTTTGTTGGAAGACCAAAGAAGCTAGGTTCTGATGTCAGCAATGACAGAACAGCAGCAGAGTAGATGCATTCATCAGCAAGGGCGGAAGGTGCAAAACAGCACTGCTTTCTCCTAAGACCCTTATGTCTGGGCTGCTGCCAGAAGGTACCCCTTACACTGGGGAGGAGCTTCTACTCTGAGTTAATCATCCCAGAAAGTATTCTAACAGACCTGGAATAAGTATGTCTTTTAGTTCAACCAAGATCTACTCAACTGGACAACCAATATTAACCATCACAGTTTGTGAATTTTGTATATTCTGGAATAGATGAGTCTTTAAGATTTTGCAGACACTTCCTCTTAGTCCACAAATCATCTTCTCATCCTTCTATTTATTAAAAATACAAATGAATTCTCTTTCCAGGGAAATAGTTATTGGACTCTGTAAAAGTAAGAGGAAACATAAAATGTTTCCATATCTGCACTACCTCTGCTTCCTGAAGTCCATGGCCAGCTGAGGCAGATGTAGGAGCTCTCTGTTGAAGCCAGGGCTTCAGTTTCTCAGCACTGCAGCTCCTTAAGGGGTGACTGCAGAGGACCATCTGCCATTACTACAGAGGATACTCAGTTGCCATCTAGAAGAATCCATTGCATCACATAATTAACAAACTCTAATAAGAAAAATTCCACTATAGAGTCCTGCCGGTTGACTTGACCAATTCCCTTAATGAAGCGTCAGCAGTTGTGGTAATAAGGGACAAGACATTGGTTCAAGCTGACATCTTCCTGCTTCAGCTTTGTTCATTCTAAGTAATTAAATCTAGCTAAAGTAATACATTGCTGTTAGCTTTAGGTATATTTATAAAATATGCCTTGAAAGGATATTTTCCATTTTTTATTGATTTTTTTGAGAATTTCATATAATATATTTTGATCATATTTAGATCCCCTCTCCTATCCACACCCCTAACACCCCCACCAGATTTCATGTACTCTGACATATTTGATATTTATCTCAGGGTGTAGTGGGTCAAACCTGTGTCCCCAAATGTGATGTGATGTGGCTCCAGCTGCACACTCCTAAAACTGACTCTCCCTCTCCCAACCACCAATTACTAATACTTCCTCACCAAGGGCTGGGGCCTCTAACCTACCTCTTCATGTTGGGATTCTTTGTGTCTTGAGTTTACATGGGTCTTGTGCATGCTGTTACCATTGCTGTGAGTTCATATGAACAACTGTCCTGTTGTCTGGAAAACTCTGTTTCCTTGTGGTCCAACAACTTGGGATATTACAGTCTTTTGGCCCCCCTCTTCCACAATGATCTCTGAGTCTTGGGAAGTAGAGGTTTGATACAGATGTTCTGTTCAGGGATAAGCACTTTGTAGTTTCTTATTCTCTGCCAATTGACCAATTGTGGTTCTCTATGTTAATCACCATCTGCTGCATAAGGAAGCTTCTCTGGTGAGGGCTGAGAGATGCATTAATGTATGGGCATAATAATGAGTCATTAGGAGTCAGTTTAATACTATATCTATTTAGAAGAATAAGAGTAGTAGATGCTCCCCTTTAGCCTGTGACCTGTCTAGCCACAGGTTCCTAGGCCTTGTATCAGTATCAGGTATGGGCTCTATCTTGTGAAGCAGACCTTAAATCCAATTAGAAAGTGGTTGGTTACTCCAATAACATTTCTGCCACTACTGTACTAGTGGGCATATCTTGCAGACCAGTTGTTGTTGTAGTTCACAGGATTCACAACTGGGGAGCGTTGATGCTTACCTGCCCCTTCCAGTAATATAATAGGACCTTCCAGCACTATGAAAGGTAGCTAGAGGAGATGAAACTTTGAAGTTAGTTATCAGCTTGATTTCTCCTTGTTTGTTTTACAACTCATGTATGTAGTACATATCAGTGGGGTCTTACCATCAAGTTTCAGTGGGTAACCAAGAGTAGAGGCAATGATCATTATTATTTGAAGGTCTATGAGATCTCTGGTCAACAGCTTTGAAAAAGGCAGTCCATTCCTGGCACTGGGCTTTTTATTTGCTAGCCGATGGTACCTGGTAGATGCAGTGTTCCCCTGTTATAGGGTAGCTCCATGTAATCCCTTTCTATTACATATGTATGCCTTTAAGAAGCTTCCATAGTAGTAGGTTTCCATATAACATTTTCTAAAGGTCTTTCGTGTTATTTATCCCTTCCCATACACCTTCCTGTACCCTGCCTTCTCCTTCCCCACCCCCTTTAACCCTTTCTACTCTATTATTACCTTTCCTCTTTTTATATCTGTGCATTCTATCTCCCCTCCTGTGAAGTCTCAACCCCCATATGGCCATTTACTAGTTTCCTGACCTCTATGGCTTTTCCAATTGAATTGAAACACACATATGTAAGGTTTTATATCAAGCATACACTTATGAGAAAATGTGATGTTTGTATTTCTGGGTCTGAGTTCACTCAGGATGATTGTTTTCAGTTCCATCCACTTATCTATGAATTTAATATTTTCATTCTTTTAGACAGCTAAGTAATGCTCCATTGTATAAATGTAGCATACGTTTATTATCCATTCATCAGTTTCTGGGTGTCTAGGTTGTTTTCATTTCCTGACTGTTATGAATAGAGCAGCAATGAGCATGGGTGAACAAGTATCTCTGTCATAGGATATATGCTGTCTTTTTGGTATATGCCCAAGAGTGACAATGACATTTTAAATGAAGAAATGACACAATTTTTGTTTTGGAGCAGATTATTTTAGGTTTTAGTAAATCTATGGAACACATTTATAGAGTTGTTTTTGCCTGCATGATACAAGGAAATTTAGCCATAATATAAAGAATATTTATTCCCTCTGGAAGATGTATGGGAGTTTTTCCTCAGCGGTCACTTTACAGAAGAACAAAACAAATGACAAAACCTATACAGATGCTCCAGGTGAACCAGAAATGGAAGAGTGAAACATTGTTAGAAATCCTGCAGAAAATGTCTAGTGGAGAGATGATGTCCTTTGAAAAACCTGTAAGAGCAACAGCAAATTAAGTTTCCAAGACTTAGAAATTTTCCCCCATTCGTCCATGCTTGGAGTCTGTACATATCAGGCCTGCCAAATGCTTTGCACTTTCCTCTCTGTGTGAACCTTTCCATTCTTCTTGCCCTTGGCTGTTTCCTTGTCACTGAATGGATGCATCCTTGTGTGCTCAAAGAGATTTCACAAGTTCAAGTGTCACTTCCACTGCAAAGTCTTATTGCTTTCTGTTCCAGCTCAGTTCCTTCAATGTTATTTACTTCATGCCCCCACCATCATTTTGATCTATCAAAACCTGCTTTTATTCACTTATCACTGACAATGTCCAGTAGCATTGTCACAGATGTAGTAACCACAGTAGAGCTCAGCATCAGTAGCAATCACTAACACCTGTGTGAGGTCACCTATACTTGTGGTCATCCATGTCTACTAGCCACTTACATGAAGTATCTCATTAAATAGCACCAGATATCTATTATCCCAATATAGTTATTATGTCTAATCATGTGTTTCATTGCCTGAACTCAGGCAATTTTGAATTATATTGTATTTTATTTCATTTAATATTGTTGTGAACTTCTCCAAAAAGAACATACTAATTTATCTAATATTTCTTATGAAATTATATAGTCCTTCCTGATCACGTCCAGAAATATTTAACAAAGACCCTAAATTATCTTTCTGTGTAGGCATATGGGAGGTGTTGGAGACAGATCCCAGGAGATGGCATGGAGGTCTGGCTCTTCCATCTCATCCATCATTTGATCTCCTTGTCTTGTAAAATGGGGGTAATAATGATCTACCTCTCTAGCTTTTTATGGAAGATAATATATGTGAAAATGCTTTGTAAATTATTTATGTATCATAATAGAAATCATTTCCTAGCTTATTAAAAAATAACGAGATCTTCTTTGAACCACTGGACTTTTGATTAGTTTTTTCCTCAAGATTTGTTTACTCTGGTAAGGCACATTTTTCTTTTTTGTTAAGCTGCTAAGATAGCCTTCCTAATTATCTTCTGCAGTGGATCTCCTCCATAGTGAATGTATATATTTATAAGTGTCTCTTGAGGTGGGCACTCTCTGGCTTAAATATTTGTTTGGCTTAAGGACTAATTAAATATGCTGATATCAATTTTGATTATAAAAAAAAGCATAGAAAAGATTAAAGTAGAGGGGACTTTTTCATCAAAATTTATTCCTTATTTTTGTTAAAGTCTTATGGACATTTTGTTTCCCTGATGCAGTATGGAGTGCTGATGACCCTAGACTTCTCCTTTTGGTATGTGATATATAGCTAATGATATAGAAAGATAATCTTTCCCTTGGTGGATGGACTTTCCCTTGGAGTGCTGTCTTTATAACATAGATGCAAATGACAAATACAGTATTAGCCAGGGGACAGTGTGCTGTGTGTCAGTAGATCTCAGCTTGTTGACATCCTTGTCCAGCTCCTAGGCCTATCTTAGCCATGACTCTGGGAGACTTTTGGAGTCTTTCTCCTGCTTTATAGCAGAACAAATCTTTTAAAAATCTAGGACAGTAGCTTTTCCTGTCTTAGTGTCACATTTATCTCCCTGAGCTGTAACCATAAAGGCATCTTGCTCTTCCTACCACCCTCATGCTTTCTAGGGTGCACTTTCAGAGCTCTCATTGCATCACCCTCCTGCCACTCTGTGCTTAGACACTGAACTCTAGTTTCATAGCCTCAGATTGATCCAGCTGAGCTTTGTTGTGCTTAGGGTTCTGGTTTTTCCTCAAGTATCAAAGATAATATTCTAAAATTTATACTTTGTTGTGTTACGATTACATTCTACCCAATCCAGTAAAGTTTTAGACAACTTTACCATCAGCAATGGTTTTTCTCTACATACAGTACCTCCATATAGACATTTAAATGCTCATCTGTGTTTTATAAAAATGATGTCCCTATAAGAACTTTAAAAAGTGTTATTCTTCAGTAGATGTTTCTAGTATGAAGTAAAATAGCATATTTAAAACATTCAAAAATAATGGAAATGTATAATATTATTCTTTTGTACCCCTGTCATTAATACTTTTCCCCACTTTGTTTCATTCTCATTGATTTCTATGTAGTTTTTATAGAGGACAATTGCATTTGATTTATTTTAACTCTTATACTTCAGAATATTCAAGAGGATACTGGAGAATTTCGTATGTCCCTTTATTGGTTTATAATTAGCACTGAAAGGAAATTTTTAATAGTATTGTCTGCAAAATGTGCTACCAGCTTCTAACATCATAGTATTCAAAATTATATCAAGCTCCTGATTATTATACTCCTGTCCTGTTAACAGTTTATTATATTTCTTTCCAGATTTAGTATACCTCCAGATTTAATACCTTTTGATTTAATATAAGCACCAACCTGAAGAACACATAGTGTCTGAGATATATGCAGAACATGCTTACCTGTTCCTTCTTATTTTTTAACATATACTGAACTCTAACTCTTTTACCATTACAAATATGGTGAATGGTTTGGTAAACATAGATTTTTAAAATATTTCAAAATTTAAGGTTAGAATCCTAAAAGTTAAATAACCATGTAAAACTGATAATTTTCTCATATTTCTGGAAAGAATAAAAAATTTTATTGTTCCTCATTTATGTTTCTTGGCTGGAATGGTATACATGTTGAATAAATTGGCTACTGCTTTCTCTTTGGTATAATTTCCCCATACCTCTCTATGCATGTGTGCTACTTTCTGTGTGGGAGGTTTATTTAATATGCCCCTTAAGCTACAGAGCAGTTGTCTTTCCTTTGGAAGGCTCTTTGGTTTTGGAAAAGAGAACATACACTGTGCTGTCCTGGAGCATGGGAGGGAGATGCAGAGGGAAGGGACAATGGAGAACCCTGAGAGGAGAGGTGATGAGGCAGGTAGGGAGGAAGAAGGAAATTAATTTTTTGGTGTGTTGGATAGTTTCAGTCATCAACTTACACACCTGGGAAAAAGGAAGCTTAATTGGGGAATTTCCTCTGTCAGATTGGCCTGTGAGCAAGGCCATGAGGTATTTTTATGATTACTTCATGTTGGGGAGGACCCAGCCCACTTCGGGTGGTGGCACCTGTGGACAGGTGGTCCTGGGTTGTACAAGAAAGCAGGCTGAACAAGCACAGGTCAGAGAAGAAATCCCAGTAAGCAGCATTCCTGTGCGGTCTGTACTTAAGTTCCTACCTTTGGGTTTCTGGCCTGAGTGCCTGTCCTGGCTCACTGCCATGATGAATTATAAGGAATAAAGTGAAATAAACCCTTTCTTCTCCATGGTGCTTATCATAGCAACAGAGAGGCAATTTTCTGGTATCAGCTTGAAGTGCCATTATCATATGTTAAAGAGTAAAACTGTGACTAGATTTTTATAAAGGTAGTTAGATTCTCAGTAATTAAGAAAAACATGCAAAAGCAACAAAGAAATGTTTATAAGGAATAGGTGTGACTCTTAGTTATTTTAAGGCTATTGTAACCAGGTTTCCTAGTTAGGAACCTACTGTGTATTAGACAGGTATGAAAATAGAGCTTTACAGGTAGAAAATCAGTGAAGAGCCTGCATTGCTTAGTAACTCCTCAAGTTTATTAAAGTGACTTCAGGTATATCATCTAGCACCCTGTTCAACAGTCATCAGGCTGTAGATTTGTCTAAAGGAGTGTGCTCTTGTGCAGATTAAAAAACCAGAGAATCATGATTGACTACTGCAATGTGGTGAATTGATTTTCACACATGGAGTCGTATAGCTCACTATAAATTTAAACTGGCTTTAGCAAGGCATGATTTTGTTATTTAGAGCAAACTAGACTTTGCCACGGTATTGCCTTTAGCCACTCACGATGATAGTAAGAACATTTATAGAGTGCTAATGAAAACAGACATCGTGAATATTACACTAACAGCATTTCATTATTGTGTTAGTTATTCCATTGGCAACTATGCTAAGATTTTTTACTTCAAATTATACAGTAATTGTACCTCATGGTTAACTTTTTTCATATACTCAGTCTATAACCACATGAAATTATGTAATATGACTCATAACAAGTTGTTTTTGCAGAATTTAGACTCATTTAAGGCTCAGGGTATCATCCTTTAATTCTCTACTCCACTCCACCATCTTTATTTGTGACCTTTAGACTCCTCCATGGCCAGCCGTTCATCACTGACTTGTGTAATTGCTATATATCCAGTGCCTTTTAGTTCTTCTGAAGCAGGCTTTATGTTTAGTAGAGTTACAAATCTTAGTAAATCCCAACAAAGGACAACCTACTTTCCCTGAAAGACTGGTGTGAGTGCTCCAAGAACTTCAGTCAAAGTGGGCAGGTACCCAGGAAGACTAAGCTGTAGTTCCTAAAGTTGGCATAGAGATTGGAGAACAATATCCCAAATGTAGATTTCGAATTCAAACCCAATTCAGATTTATAAGGGAAGGTGGCACAGAACATAAATTCAAATAGTCTAGGTGTCCTTGTTAGGCAAAGACAAAGATTTACAGAATGGAATTTCTAGGAAAGTATGATTTTAAGTATGGAAATAGAATCCTACAAGCTCCTGGAACCCTGCTCATTTGTAGCTGTGGTGTCAAGACCCATGTAAACTCAAGAAGACAAAAACCCATCATGAAACTGGGGAAACAGACAGCAGACCCCAATCTTTGCTGAAGAAATATTGGAAGCTGATTACTGTTGGACCAGGAAGAGCTAATGTTCTCAAAGCAAGGAACTCTGGATAGACTGACTAGACTACGTGGATGAACTTGCACTGAGGAACATCTGGGGATACTAACTTGACACAATAGACCTTAACACAGATGAAAGAATGCATAGATTCCAGTTGGGGGTTTATGGGAAGATGCCAGTGGGGTAAGGAGGTTTAAAGATGATTAAAATTGATTGACATGTTCTGTATGAAATGCACAATGAATCAAATAAAACTTTTAAAACTATTTAAGATTTATTTATTAATGAATATGTGTGTCTCTGAGTAAATGCACACGTGTATGTGTACAGGTCTAGACACCTGTGTAATGCACAGGCCAAAAGGCCTCAGGTTCTTCAGAGCCAGTGTTATAGATATTTTGGGGATGCTTGTCATATTTTTTGGATTTTGCTGGCATCAGAACTCCTACCCTCACCATGACTCAATAAACACTCTTAATCACTGAGCCATCTGTCTAACCCCAGAAAGTATATAATTTAATGAGGAATGAAATGATAAGTATTATAGTTAGTATTAACTTTCATTCAAATGCTTAATCTCTATTACACACTGTTATGGATACTTCTACACATATAATCAAATTAACTCCCCATGATTTTTTAAAAAGGCAAGTGTGATGACCATCTTCTCTCTCAGATGAGGTCACCTACACCACAAAGCTTCAGTGACGATTGTCTAGGTGGCAGACATGAGAGAGAAGTGTAAACTCATGCCAACTGCTGTATCTTCTACTTGTTCTTCCAAATATGCACTTTTTCCTCCTCTTCGCATGCCTGTCCAGAAAGTGGTGGCCTTCAGTGGCATCGACAGGTTCCCTCCCCATTCTGCTCTCCCCACAGCAGATGTCTGATTCATAGAACATACAGTGAAAGAAAAAAAAATCAATCACAGGTGCCATCATCCTGTTTCCTTCTTTAGGGTTAGCTGCCGTTGCTCCATCAATACTGGGGCACAGCACTTAGGGAATCCGCTCCTTGTCCCTTTAGATCATAGGCAGAGGAGTGGTATGTTTGTGTGGTAACCATCTCTGGCATATTGCCTTCTTTTGGTTCCCAAAACCTTCATTTGGTTCTCAGAGTTCTACAAATAGGCCTTTCATTACATTGTCTTTAGTAACAAGTGCTAGTGTACTGTTTCTTCATGCTTGCACCCTGTCTTTTTGGGGAGATAAGCTACACTAAGGGAAGTGATTAGATTGTTGAATGCCAGCAAACATTAAGGATCTGCAATGAATGTAGGGCCATGTTAGGTGTGATAGTAAAGCAAGGGGACTCAATCTCCAAACAAGCAAACAATAGAAAAATATGGCTACCTCAGAAGACAGTACATTGAAAGTGATGTTACAGTCACCATTGGCTAGGAGTTCTCTGTTTCCCTCAGTAGAAGGAATGGGAAAGTACACTGTTGGAAATTTAAAATATTTTATTTATTATTTTTATTTATCTGCATGAGTATATTGTCTGTTTGTATGTAAGTGCACCTGGGCTATGCAGTGCCCATGGAGGTCAGAAAGGACATTGGATTCACTGAAACTGGAGTTATGAATGATTGGTAGCCATCATGTACGTGCTGGAAGTGAACCTGTGTCCTCAGCAAGAGCAACCAGTGCTCTTAACTGCTGAGCCATCTCTCCAGCACCCACTGTTGAAGCTTTTAAGAACTGATAGGGCTTAATAAAAATAGAAGGTGTTACAAAATATATTTGGGGGAATTGAGTACAAGAGTCTAACTGGGGCTGTGGGCTCTTAGAGGGTCTAGGTTAGGTCAGGTGAGATATGTACTTAATTGATATTTTTTATCTTGACATTTGAAAAATTCTTTTATATATAGATTAGTGTTATATTTCTAGTTGTTCATGCTTATTGTACATTAAACCTGGACCTAAGTAGTAGCATGCCTACTAGTCCTTTTCCTAATGAGCAACAAGCTTCTCTGAGTTCTGTTTACTCTATGTCAGGCCTGCAATTGTGTTTGGACACACCAGGGCTGTAATTTATACTCATAGTTCTAATAACACTTTCTTGTATAATTACCATTACTTTGTAATTACAGCAATAAAGTCCATTCTTTGGGAACTATTCCAGTATTTAGATAACTAGAAATAAGTGTGCTTAGAACCAGTTGTCACAATGATTTTTCCAGTGCTTGAATTTCTAAGAAATCAGCTTCTATTGTACTTCAAAACAAAACTCAAATGTCTAATAAAATTCTCCTTTTTGAAATGGCAGCTCTTTGTAGAACCTGAAAAAGAAAACTTTAAATCAAAAAGAATATTCACAAAAGACTTATGTTCTATTTAGAAATATTGAGAAGGAAGAGGAATTGTAAACCATCTCAGGAAAGAAATAGCCTGGAGCTTTAAGAATGTTTGCCTTATTTAGAAGTTAAGTTGGTTCAAACCTAAAGTTGGGCTGGGGTTGAAGACAGAATGTGTATGTATGGAACTGGACTCAAAGTATTTGCTCTTCAGACGCTACATATTTCATGAATATCCTTAGAAAGCTATGTGGATTTCTGCCAGAAGTGTGACTCCACTGACTCCACTGAGGTGTCTATGATACATTGATCTCTGCCTTGGAATCAACTTAGGTCATGGCTAATGGCGCAGAGCGAAACTGCTGGAGTAGTCTGGCAGAAGTAGTGACAGAGTATCAGCTGAGGTCAACGTGGTGCTTGGATGAGCTTTTATCAACCATTGCCTCAAATGGAAATGGGCTAGAGTGCTGTGTTTTGTTAGCTATACATAGGCATTTGATGATGCACGTTTCCACAGCGGTTTAAGTGGACAACATGACAAAGTAACTTTCCGATTCAGCACCAGGATTACATAGCAAACTTTCTAGTTGCTTTTGTGATGCCAAAGGTGTTAATGATTCCTGCTCATGACAGGAATGGCATGGGGACAGCCATACACAGCTGTATCAGTTTCTTCTACCTGGCCAGTGACCTTCAGGAGTTCCTTTTAATGACTGGTATCATCATGACAAAGCCTGGGCTTTGTCCCTCATCTCCAGACACTTGTGGACACTGTTGCTTGAATATCTCACCATCACCTCACCTCGAATGCAGCATGTCTGAAATAGAAATGACCTTCCTGTGAGCTTGACTCCTCTAATGGGAGAAGCTGCACAGAATGGTTGCTAGTTGCTTACTTGTTCAGATCATGAGTGGCAAGCACTTTTGGATACATTCCCCCCAGTGAAAGTTGAGATACACACTTTTAATTTTTACTTTTATTGCATTTTTGTGAATTTTATACAAATATTTTGGTTATGTTTAGCCCCATCCCATTTGCATCCCTCTTATAGGCCTCCCCCAGATTTCATATACTCTTATCATATATATTAAGGCCTATCTCATTCAATTTGTATTCTCAAATATCCTTTGGTGTCAGTCCATCCATTGGAGCCTGGCTAATCAATGTAGCATCACACCCTTAAAGAGAACTGACTCCCTTTTGCAGAAGTTATTGGTTGCCAATGGTTCCTTAGCTAAGGATGGGGCTTCTTTCCACTTCCCCACATCTATGCAGGGATTTTGTATGGTCTGAGCATGCATGGGTCTTGTGCATGGACTACCATTGCTGTAAGTTCACATGACCAACTCTCCTGCTATGTGGAAAACTGTTTCCTTGTGGTCAGAAACCACCCTTGGTTCTTACAATCTTTCTATCCCCTCTGCCACAATAGTCCCTGATCCTTGTGTGGCAGAAGTTTGATCTAGGTGTCCTATTCTAAGTACTCTGCCGTCTCTTGTTCTTGGTACTTTGGCCAATTGTGGCCTTCTGGGTTAATCACTATTTGTTGCATGCAGAAACCTCTGGTGGGCATTGAAAGATGCATTAATATTCTCTCTTCCCCCTGTTCCTCTCTGTTCCCTGAGCCTTAGGTAATGTAGAGGTTGTGTTTTAGATACGTCACTTAAGGCTGTACCTCACAGCCAAGGGGCTGTATCTCACAGACCCTTAGTCTCTGTGTTTGACCCAGTTTTTTAACTTTGTATATAAAGGTTGATAACTTGTCCTTGAATTTAAGGTAAAACAAACAAACAACCTCATTTTTGTCTGAGAGAATAAAGTCCACTGTCCATAGTCTTACATCTGGACACTGGTTGATTTCTTGCTACCCCGAAGTAGTTTCTCCCGTATCATGTCTTCTCTGAGAACTCTACTGTTATAACTAGAGTTTGCTTCTTTGTTCTGATGGAAGCTGCGCTGTGCTCCAACTGCTTGGTATTGCCTTGGTAGTTCTCTGCCTGAAGACCGTTGCCCACTCTTCAAAATCCATCTACTACTCTCCTGGAGTTGACACTGTGTCTTTAAGGATGATTATTTTTCAAACGTTTCTTAGTTATTGTGTTTAGAAGAGGATATATTTATCTTTTTAAGGATTGAAAGTTTCTTGAGAAGAGGAAAAGTCATTTATTTTACTAACCCAAGTACATGACACGTGTGAATATTGAATGCTTTGTTGCCATTTTTGTGTGTGTGTGTGTGTGGATGTGTGTGTGCACTTCAGCCTTTCCAGGCACTTTGCCTTAGTGTGTCATCCTAAAATTACATTTTTGTGCTGAAATAGTCTCTCTGTTTGGTACAGTAATACACTTCCAACTGTAAGTGAAAAATTCCACTATTTTAATAATACATGTATTTTTCAAAATTTGAAGTTTTCCTCTAGTTAGATGGTCAAAGCAATTTTGCATTTAAAAATATTTTAATTGAACTGGGAAAATGACATATTGAAAAAGTGCTTTCCATGTGAGGACTCGAGTTTGATCTAGACTATAAAGAGGCAGGCATAGTATATGGACGTTTAATCCCTGCTCTGGGGTGGCAGAGACAGAGGGATCCTTGAGTCCTGCTTGCTGAATTGACAAGTTCCAAGTTCAGTAAGAGACTTTGTTTTCTTAAAGTGGTGGCTGATAGAGGAAGATGTTGACCTCTAGCCTGCACATGCACACAAACACTTGAACGCGCATACATACATAATCTCATAGAGAATTAATTGAATATTAAAATACGTTAGTGAATAAAAGGAAGTATAATGGGGAGTTTAAAAAATCAGAATATACTGATTCCCAGTGCTGCTTACTGTACATAATACACATTTCATGACAAGAGTTGAGTGTGCATACTTTCGCTGCATATGCTGGTGATACCTTTTCACTTTGTTTTGCTTGTGGAAATGGGGATTGAACCCAGGGCCTAGCATATGCTGGGAAAGTGCTCTGTCACTGAGCAATACCCTAAGCTTCTCGTGATGCTGTTATAAAATGACATGCTCCTCCACCAAGAACTAGAGGATAAATGCAAACAGATGTGAAGTTGTGGTTTTGTACCATGCTTCTGCTTCTCTTAGAAACATCTGTCCAGTGAAATTTGTTGACCAACCATACTTTAAAACCTTGAGTGACTTAGTCAAGAGTTATGCAGGAATGCTTGTGCCTCTAGACTCTTTATAGGGTTCTGGAGAGTTTTTATTTGGTAATAAATCCCCAAGAATGTAAATTTGAAAAGGCATTCTGGGTGTTTGAAAACTCCCTATGCTATGTCAGTACAGGTGACATTGAAGCCATGGAGTGTTATAGCACTGGCGTGACATTTGCATTACTGTGTTAAAGAAACATTGAAAAGAACCTCAGGCTTTCTGATACAAAACCTTCAGTTCCTCAAGCAGGAGATTTCATTAGAAAATAATAGTAAAATGCATCCGCTAAGAATTCTATGCAGAATTTATCTATGGCATATGTTCATGGGCTCTCTTGACAACTAAAATTATTCAAGAGAGGTATTCATACCTCTTTATTTTTCTTCCTCAAGTGGTTCACTAATTATGTGTAGGGCAAAGATATTTTCAGCCTCTTTCTTATACTATAGCCTGTTAATTGGTTGCTGTGATGTGGTTAAGGAACTTTCTTGTGTATGACTACATTGGACCTTCTAAATCTTTGGTCATAGACACTTCTGTTCATCAGTTTGTAATCTGGCAGTAAAACACTGGTGTGAATTCTTTTAGACAGATCCTCATAATCCATTCTTGGGAGAGTGCATTATCCCCTAAGTATTTCTTAAGTGATACTAAATTATTTAGATGCAAAAATACGGAGTGAATATGTAGTTTCTTTTGACGAACTAGATCCAGATACATATTCCTAGACATCAAAACTAGACACATTCTTATTCAAAGGGTATCTGAAAATAGCCATGTTTGTTTGATTTCTTGACTTTGAAGTATAATTTTGAGACATAGTACCTAGATAATCAATGTATTTTCCTGGAATTTTCAATACATGCTATCATTAAATATGAACGCAATGTCAGTTCTCTCCTTTTCTTCTCCAAGAATGCTTTGTAGTTCTAGTCCAAGCAGTGAGGTATCTTTTAACTAGTGAACTTAGCATTCTGAATTTGCTGGACTGTTTGCCTTTGACTTGGTTCCTTCATTTAAACACATTTAAAAACGGGAGATGTGTACTTTTCATAAAGCATGTGCAGCCAAAATAAACACTGCAGATTGGCCAGTGCATCCCTCTGTATACTTACTTTACTCGCCCTCAATTGGGGTGTTGCCTGCCCTTCGGAATTCTTCCATTTCTGCTGCTAGAATCTTTTCCCTCATTCTAAATGAAGACACTATCCTGACTTTATGATTACTACATAGATCAAGAACTTAAAATATTTTGCTTTAGTTTTACTTTTTTTTTGAGCTGTATATTCACACACACACACACACACACACACACACACACACCAAAGAGTTATATTCTAAAGCTTTGTTCAACAATATATTTGAAACTGGGTCTGGTGGTATAGCCCTATAATTATAGCTAATAGGAAGACTGACACAGGAGAATTTTAAGTTCAAGGCCCATCTGGAGAATATAGTGAGACTATATCTGAAAATAAATGGGATATAGCTTAGAGATAGAGTCCTTGCTAAGCACATGTGAGGCCTGTCATTCAGTCCTTAGTATTGGAGAAAAAAATAGTGAAGTGAAACAAAATCAGGGTGACTGAGATTTGTCCATGTTATCACATAAAGCTATTGTTTGGTTGGCTTTGTAGATGAAGGGAATTTTCTAATATCAAATTTTATTTTCTTAATGATTATTGGTGTTGTTTCTTGTTTGGGGCTGTTATGACCATGGGCTCATAAATGTAACATTCTTCTACACATATCACAGTGTAGAGGGAGCCATACGCATAGATGAATGGATTATAGATTAGACTCATTTTCAAGCACTTGCTCTTAAATGTGAGTGAAAGTATTGAGGACAGCTATATCTTCTCTCTTCAGCTAAGAGCAAGCATGTGAGCACACATACCTCATTTAAAAGCTTGTGTTCGTTTTTCACACAGCTGACAACAAAATCTGAATGTGAAGTAAAGATAATCTTGTAAAATACAGTTGAAAGAAAGAGAGGCGAGCATTTGCCCAGTGTCCTACTCAGTTTCTTGTGGTGGGTATGCCTGAATTCATCCTTGTATAGGAAGGCATGTTGTTTTCCCTGATTGAGAAAGGGTGAGAGCTCCTGAGTAGAAGGAATTCGTTTTGGGGAGAGATGGCTCAGTGGTTAAGAGCACTGACTGCTCTTGCAGAGGACCCAGATCATATTCCTAGCACCCACATGGCAGCTAACAACCATCTGTAACACCAGTTCCAGAATCCAATAGTCTCTTCTGATCTCTGCAGGTATTGCATGGCACAGGCACACTTACATACATGTACACAATATACCCATACACATAAAATAAAAAAAAATAAATAACATATTTTTAAAAAGGAATTAGTTTCTAACTTTGAAGTGGGATCATGAGTAAGTGTATATGTCTTAGGGAATGGATCCTTTTGTTCTGGAGCTTTCTACTCAGCAAGGATGCTTGAGTACCCGGTCAAGTCCCTCTGGTTAGTTGATGAGGGATGAGCTGGGAGGAAAACAATGCACTGTCAGTAACTTATTCCACCATCTCAGCAGACTTGAGGAGACAGGTTTTCCACAGACAGAAAGTTTTTTATGCCATGGTGGTTAGGTAGTTTTGTATATCCATATAATTAATTTCATTTTTCTAATGTAATGTGAATAATAGGGCATTTACTGTAAAAGAAATCTTTGCAGCTGAGATTTTAAGAAGGTGCCTTCTGAGGGAAATAACTTTGAAAGAACTGAGACCAGTATTGGTCTTAAGTTCTTTTGCTTTGGAGTCTTTATTTCAAAACATACGAACTACTTCTATAAGAATAAATCTTTTATTTTATCTTCATTTCTTGGTACAGTGACAACTTCTTAATGGGGGAGAGTTTACCCCCATAAAGAAACCAATTTCTATAGTGGTAGATTTCCCCCAGGCTCTAATGGAATGATGGGGCTCTCCAGTACACTCAGAGTAGAACTGTTGCAAGTCTCTGACCCAAGGGTATCATTCACAGGAAAACATCTCTCCTCCCAAAATATAGATTGGGGCTTTTACTCTTGTTTATACACACTGTGGCGCCTATTGGGAAGTAGAAGAGAACCTTCGTGATTTTAGAGACATCTCATCATTTCATTTGCTAGAATACACATCTCCTGCCAGTGATTCTTCCCATAGTTTTCAGCCTAAATTCCTGGTCAAGTTACCACCAAGCTTCTCTTTTTGGAGAGCTGTTTTAAGGACTCTGTAGATTGCTCAGTGCTCCAGCCACTTGTTAGCTCTCCCTGGAGTCAATGCAGTAATACTGTCTGAATTTCCACATGGTAGCTGTAGTCGTTTCTGTTCTTCAGAACCCCCTGCTGTCTGTCCAACTGTGCTTTTATATTTGTATGGGATACCCTTTCTACCTGTACTCCTGATTACATGTGTTTCCTACTGTGAAGCAAGTAGGAAAATAATTCCACTTTGCAGAAGCTTTAAGTGCCTTTCTCTTATTTATTAATAGAATATTTTCTGTAGTTATGTTTTCTTGAATTCAACATGTTTTAAGCCAAAAATTCCTTTTCACTGCCCCATCACTAGAAACTAGTAAGACATGGAGAAACACACAGAAACCACTTCCAGTGTGCTCTTTATTATTGCACACTTGTTTACACTTCGACATGTATTAGGATTTGACATTAATAACTTTATTGCTATGGAGAACACATGGCAAGATGATGCAGAGGTACCTTGATCCCTCCAAGGCTATGTGTTTAGATATTCTTAAAGCGTGGCTTTTAGGGACCATACATTTTCAGGTAGTCATATAAAAGCATAATTAGCTCTTGCCCTATGAATATTTATCTGAAGACTATACTTACAACAAATAACAAAATAAGGTGAAACACCTCCCTCCATTTTATGTATTTAGAATAGGAGAATAAAACGTAGAGCCTTAGCCCTAGCAAAGCACTTTTTCTCCATCTGAGCTATACCGTCAGCCCTTCTATGCTTGAATGTCTATGATTATTTTTTTCATGGCATTATTTTGATCATATATGTAGATAGATAGAGGGATAGATGAGAGATATGCCATCCTGGTTGTATATATTAAAACTTGAGGGGCTTTTCAAAATGCTTAAAAATTGAAAAGAACTTTTGGTGACACATATACATATTTGATTATCATATTTTCACCTTTTGGGTAGGAAGCTCTGTGGTATCTGCTATGAATGATACTCAGATGACTTAGACATGACCTGGATATATCAGGTCAAGGAAGACAAATGTACAGCTTTTATAAAAGGCACTACTATGGCAGATCATTTTTCTGATTACCTGATGACATTAATTTTCCAGTTTGTATTTAGTATGGGCCAGAATTTTATATTTTGACCTTTATTCAAAGACATTTTGAATATTGAAAGTTAACGGAAAAAAACCCACTTTATTAGATCTTTGCAGTTAAAGTATTTCAGGAGGGACCAGGCAAACGGTGGTACATTATAGACTATTAGAACTCTGTAGCAAACATGCATTTCTAACATGTCGTAGATTGAACCTTTCTATTTTATTTGATCCCACAGCTTAAAATCATAAAATGTGTTGCTCTTATCTCTACATTTTGAAGATTTTCTTGGATATAGAAAATAAAGCAGTCTGAGAAAAGGGCTCTGGGGACAGTGTCTTCATCATTTGGAGCCACCATGCAAGCCTCTTAAAAATGTAATCATTCTTGCTTCCAGTTACCTTAAAGGTGAGGAGTTCAGGAAGGCCAGAAATTATATAACCTCCAGAATTCATGCTCAACCATTTTTTTCTCAACTTTGGTGAATTTAACACATGTTATTTAGCTTATACATAGTGTTCTCATCCTTAGATATGGTTTTACAAATTATGTGTAAAGTTCACATGGATTCAAATAATGTCTATTCATTGTGTCTACTTATTTTTTCAAAGAATTATTTTTATTTTATTTTATGTTTACGAGTGTATTACTTGCATGTAAATAGGTGCACCTGTGTTGTGCAATGACCATGGAGGTCAGAAGAGGGTGTCAGATCCCTTGGAACTGGAGTTATGGTTGTTAGCCACCATGTGGGTGCTAGGAATTGAACCCGGTTCCTTTGCAAGAGCAACCAGTGCTCTTAACCACTAAGCCATTTCTCCAGCTCTCATTGTGTCTAACTAACACATACATACTTCAGAATCCAACAAAAGTTCTGGCATCCCGCTGTCAATTTCTACTATTAATAATCTATTAATAACCTCTCTGTGATTTTTTTTCTTTCCTGATATTATATGCAAAGCAATAGCCAGGCTCTCTATCTATGACTTTATAGACATTTAAAAGCTTACCTATACTAGAACACACTACCTTGGGGGCATTTTTTTAGGAGTTATGTACAGCAAATTCTCTTGACTTTGAAATTTTAAATAATAAGAACAATTATCACCTGGTTCTAGGATTTCTATTGTTTCTTAGCTGTGACAGCATTCTGTGTATGCTAATCTCAGAAAATGCTAACTCCTTAATTTACATTATAGACATGTTATGACTTTAGAGAGTGGTATCAAATGCACTAGACATAATAACCAGTAGCAGAGATTTCAGCTTTCTGCTATTTTTTGGAGGAATTTGGCATTATTTTTGAGATAATTGAGTAACTGTATATTTTTTTATGGCATTCACATTTGGCTCCCCTAGGTAGTGCCAAAGGAGTTATTTCTTTCTGTATTCCCAGTCCACATTTTAGTTATCTGGTACCTATGAGAGTGATCCCTTAGATATTCATATGTGAAACAGCTGCCAAGGGTTTCCCACTCAACCCTGAGAAAGCTGGAAAGGGGATGGAATTCCTTGGAAAAGATGGGCTACCAGGGTATTAAGGAATGATGAGGCCTAGCCAAACAGAGAGTTTGTTTGTTTGTTCACATGCACACATGAACCTGTGTGTAGCATACAGCATATGTCAGATCTACTTGACTGCTGTCATTGTGAAAAAAGGTTCACTTTTGACAGATTTTGTACTTTGCTTCCTCCAAGAGAAACAGAAAACACAAGTTTTGATGTAAAATTTCCCATCTTTTAAATACTGTTTAAGTGAAATACTGCACTTGAAAGGGCCAGACGTGATTTGCAACACAGAGTGTGATTTCTAGCATGTATGTGGTTGTGTCTGAGACCATTTCATCAGCATTTTAAATGCTTTCATTCATTATTTAACAGCAGCTTTGAAATAACGTCAATCTGTCTTTATAAACAATGTATACTATTTACAAGGAAGATTATAGTATGACTAGCTAGGGACAAACCAGAGTTTATTTTCACACTAAGCATAAATCGGCCATGGTTGGTGTTTAATGTAATCTGACATTAATACTATTCTCTAAGAATAGCATTTTTATTCTGCATGGGAGATGTGGAACAACATGACTACTGGGAAAAGCCTCTACAGGTAACTCACCTTAACCTTAAAGGTCTATGTATGAGGATGAGAGGAGTGTGAAGTGTTTGCTGAGAGCTCCTAGTGAGGACTCTTGTGAATGTGCCTCCTTTCTTCTGTTTCCCTTAGAATGAAGCAATTCAAAATATGTGTTCAGTATTAGACCCTCTAAATTATAGATGTCCTCCCTGCCTTGTGTCTCTTTGTCTGAGGATTTTCTCCCTCAGTCAGTAATTTCTATTTCACCATATTTATTATCATAGGTAATCATCTTTCAAATGGTCTTTGCAAATTTTACATGAAAGCAATAACCAGATTTTTAAAATTTTCTTAAAGTGTGTTTCTGGCCTCAGTCTTAGCTATTAAACATGTCTTATCCAGTACACTAGGGGATGTGCTAAATTGTAGGAATGACTGATAAAAATACATAGTACATAGGGATATAGGGTCTTTAGAATGCTAATTTACTGGTATGTAAATACTATCTCTGTAAAGAGTCCAGCTAATGTATAATAAATCATTAGTGGACAAAGCCAATGTCTTGTTAATCACGCATCTGGCTTCTGCCAGTCACAGAAGTGTACTTCTGAAGTGACGCTGGCACTAAATTTTGATCCTTTAAACAAGCTGTTATTTTGTCTGAGAGTTTCCTCTCCCTCTGTGAAATTTTTTCCTTGCCTTTCATTTTTTAAGGAATATAACTTATTAATTACTGCTAATAATAGCAGATATGTGTCTTATTCCTAGAGAAAGGTACTGTCAAAACCTAGCATATCTTATCTTTCTATAACTTTAATTTTAAAGTACTAATTAGTCAATTTATAGAGTATGCAATGTGCCTTTGTGAATTAGGCCAACCATGAAGCCATTAACTTCCAAGTTAGGTTTAAAACTAAGATATTTCTTTCAGACCTGGGTACTTGCAAACTTGTCAATCAGGTGAATACTGATGCTCTGCAGAGGGAGTATTGCCAGCTCGTTGTACTGCTCTTCCTCCAAATAAAGACTCCCTTTATGTCAAATATTAGTCAGTCAGCTGTTATTCTTCTTAGAAAGAAAGGTTACTTTCTTTCCAGAGACATGGAGACATTCAGTTATACCTGCTTATGTTGTCTTTTAGGAGCAGGTGCTAATCCTTCATCTTCCCTGAACTCTCATAGCATGACCTTATGGAGATTTACACTAGGTGGGAGACGTTAGCTTTTCCATCAGTCTTACCCTTGTTGGGATGAGTTCTCCATGCCCCTCTCTCTCCATTCCAAGTACCACCCTGGGCTTTTTTCTGTCTGCTGAAAAGAATACCTTGGAGGAGAAATAAGATTCTGCTTTTGCAGGCTGTATGGTCTCCCCAGACCAGAGGAATTTCATTTATTTTTTCCTTTAAAACTTCTAAACAAAGCACTTGATATCCAGAGTGCCTCTTGATTAGATCAGAGGGAGCCTTGGTCCCCAGGCACCATTTCTTCCTCTTTATGTGGAATGTAGAAATTTTGTTCTCAGGTACTCCTTGCTGGCTGACATCCTTAAGGACTCCAGTGAGCTGAAATTTGTATTTATTAATATGCATTAAACATGAGAACTGAGCTATTTAAAATATCTGAGCATTTGCTTCAAAATATACCCATTATATGTTCAAAAACGACCATTAACCAAACAGCTTTTCTAACTAAGAATATAAGGACAGTTTTGCTTTATATTTTTTATGTAGTTCTTTAATATCAAATTTAATGCAAGACATCTGGATTCTCACATATCTGTGTTCAGTTTGTTATGATGTGCTATTTTGGTTCTTGTACCCTTTAAAAAAATGAGCCTCACACAGACATGTAGTAGGAAAAGGAAGAACCATTTTAATGCCCTGTGGGTGACTGAGAAACACACCTGTACCCCAAACTGGATGATGGTACTTTCTAAAGAAATTTTGCAAGGAACTTTCTGTACTCCAGTAAATTAAAATTTATTTGTCTTTAATTTCAAATTGCTCCTTTACATACCTGTACATTTGTCACATTTGTCCCTCCAAAAGTATTGATAAATTGAGTTATGCACACCTCTCAGATGTTGGCAAATCATAGGCCATCTGGATTATCACATTCATTATATTACCAAGAGTTTTACCAGAAAAGTCTTTAAATATTAGGGAGCTGCCAACCTTACTGTAGCAAATACCAATTCTTAAAAATTCTAGTTTTCATTGGCAAGCTGGAATTTTATGAGTGATACTAAATACTATAATTTGTTCTCCTTGAGGCCATGTTGTTATTTTATCTTCAAGAACATTTCAAGCAAATACCAAAGTCTAGAATAAGGATAGCTTGTTTATCAGTCATGTGTTCAAGTAGAAATGGCATTGCTTTAAAATAACAGTATGTTCTGCTTGCAGCATAATTGCATGAGCTCTTTTCCTGTGTAGAAGCATCATATATCAGGAATGCTTTATGTACACTTCCTATTTTGTCACACATAATATTAAAAAGATGTAAATTCAAGGGTTGAGCTTTAATAAAATTTATAATTCTATTGCTTCATAAAAGACTTTCTTGAATGAAAGTATGTTGTTGATTTTGTTTAGAACTAGAAATGGTTAGTGACAAAAATAAAATGACTGTACAGTTTCAGCTGCTACATTATTCATAGTAAGACACCAGCAGTTTTAACTATCATCAGCTCCAATGCCAATGCACACTAAGGCAAATAGTGTCTATTATTGATAGACTTGACTTTTCAGACTCCCTGCAAAGATCTGGAAATTCAAGAATCTGTTGACCAACTTTGAGAACCATTGCTCTAGTATGTTTGCTGTAAATCCCGTGATTTCATGGTCAGATTTACCTACATACAGTGAGACCTTTATGTACTGGGAGGAAGAGGCTATACTACATTTCCTCCCCTCTTCAAGCACCAAGAGTAAGCAAACAGATAGTTTATGCTTGTTACATTTTAGTAATTCCTTTGTCAAATTTACTGATATGAATAGATGACCATGTGCTTAGTCAAAACTTGAGCTTTTCTGGGTTGTTCCCAGTTGTTGGGGGCCACAGGGCACTCGTACTTTCCCTCCTTTATCTCTCTACCTGTCCTGGCATTCTCATGTGAGTTCCAGTCAGCCTTCCAAGGCTCCCTATAGGGTAACCTCAGCTCTACATTGATACACTTCTGATGAAGGATTTTGTTGATGAGGATGTCATCATTACTCGCTTATATTGTTAATACTTAAAGGTATTTGCTAAATTTGAACTGTGGGTGTAGCTTAATGATAGAGTACTTCTCTTGCATACCCAAGAACCTGGACATAATGGCCAACAAGCATGTACACACACACACACACACACACACACACACACACACACAGAGTATCTGCTAAGTTTACTAATTCATTGAGTAAAATGTGATCAAACACATTTTTGGAAGCTAAGCTTCACTGATTTTTCCAAGTGAAGGAAATTATTTCACTTGTTTAACTGGTTTTGATTTCAAAGTATAAGGATGATATTGAAGGCAGATTCATAACATTAAAGGTATTTCACCCTTGCCTCGCAAATTCCAGTTTTGATTGTTCTGTTCCCAGTTCTTTCACCTTCTATGAGACATGCAGCTGCTTTGCTTTTCACATCTATGAAGGTTGTTCATGTTTATCTGTGAGAGTTATATGAAAATTAATTTCATTGTTTAGATAGAAGTGTTTTTAAAATAATAATTTATGAATTTGGTAATTAGACACTTACTGGTTCTGTCATATAGTTGCATTATTTTAGTATGAATTTGTGCCCTCATGATTCATAAAAGTGATTTTTTGGCATGTGTGCATTGCCGAGATTGTGAAACACATACTTTAAGTGTACTCGTAATAGATAGCAGATGAGAAACAAAATACAAGAAATATTTTTTCAATATCCAAACATGACAGCAAATAAACTTGTTTTGCTCAAAGAATAGGATCCTTAATTACATGGAATTTTTATTTTCATTCTTGATCTGAGGCTCATATTGTGACTTGGATACATTCTAACCCCATTACTGTCTAATAGCTTACTTATACAGTACTTAATCATGCCGATGGGTTGGTTTTATTCTGAGGATCTTAATTCAAACATCAAAAGTGGATGACAAGGCTTAAAATGGGATGATGGAACTGAATATGGAGTAGGGCATCGGTTCCTTGTTCTTATATACTAGACTCTGTGTAATGGAGAATATCTATGAACATTTTGTCTGAGAACATGCATTGTACTTGCACATACCAAATGAGCTATAAAAGTGGTGGTCTGCAAGTAACATAACAAAATTCTTGGCTGCTGGGTTATAACTAAATGCTCACCCCCTCTCTGAAAGTTCATCATTTTCATCATGGGACTCATCTGTTAAAACCTGATTTTCCTTTTTGACATGATGCTGGAAATGGCAATGTATTGTGCAAAAACACTTATTATGAAAGGATATTTTTCTTTCCACATTTTAAAATTGATCCTGGACTTTGAGGAACTTGCCTTGTAAACATAGTTTTGGCTAATAAAACCTATCCTGACTCACATAAGCAAATAGCTTTTGAGAATTTGGACTCATTAACCGGGCATATTCCTCTGGCTATACTTCCTGATAATAGTTTTCTATTAGCTATGTGAATGTCAGGGGGCAGAAGTGGGAAGAGTTTGTCTCCTGTGCTCATTAGTGAATGTATACAGGATGGGGAGCATGAGGCAGTCTGAGGAATAATCACTACTTTCTAGATCTCTCCCATTATTTCTTCTTCTTCACTGTATTTATTAGGCATTAGCTTAAAAGCCCTGCATTTAATGGGAACTTTGGCAAATGTAAATATTTAATGCAAGCATTATCTTGGTTCAGTTTTAGCTAATCCATTGCCCTTATGAAGACTGCGGAGAGAATGTTTGTACTGATTTAAGAATGTTAAGAATTTGGGGGAGTGGCTTCTTAGAATCCTGTAATATGTTAATCATGTTTGAGGCTATGATTGCTTTGAATTTTAGATGTTCTTTAATCCAAGCTTTTAAAATTCTTTAGAAAGTACAAAGTGTCTCAATTTTAGGGTTTTAAAAATCTGATAACTAAAGATGATAGATAGATAGATAATAGATAGATAGATATTCTTGTGAAAGTTGTTGGTATAGTTTTGAAGAAAGAACAGGCTATGATTTTTGACAGTATGAAAGGTAGGGTCTCAGTCTGGCAATGTCCCACCTGCCAGCTGTTTGGCTCCTGTTAAAAGGGCTACAAGCCTCTTCCAGGCACAAAGATAGTCTTGGCAGAGTTCTTCTGTGCCATCTGGTTCAGGGCTGTGGCCATGTACTCAAAGGAAGATTTCCTTGTCTTAGAGGAGTGAGCCACATTCCTCAACCAGTGAATGAAAAAATTCCAGCCATTCCCATTATCTGGGCCTATGACCCTTTCTGTTTTTCATAGATCATCCAGTACCAGACACAGCAAAATTGTGTTGTGATTTTATCTCTGTTACTAGCCAATATTGTAACCTCAAGGAGTAATGTTTAATTTAGACTTCACTGTCCCTCATCTGCAAAATGAAGTAATTAGATGAAAGGCTTTTTAATGGAACAGTCGATGATGTCTAGCTGGGAAGTTTCACATATATTCTCAAAAGAAGACCATGTTGTAAGGAAGTAGAAATTACTGAGATAACTGAGGCTTAGCACTGGCATTGATTAGTACTGTCTACCAAATTTTAGAAACCTCCAAGGGCATTGTGGGAATATCTTGAGCAATATCTATGAGCCTGCAAACTTTAAAGAGTTTTGTCCACAGATCATAAAACTGTTCCATGACTACTTATGGAATGATGTATGATTGATTCCTGGCCCTAACCAATCTTGATATGAGCAATATGACATGATAGCTATGAAACGACAGATACAATTTTTAAAAGTTTATTTTTGTGCAGTGTGTGTGTGTGTGTGTGTGTGTGTGTGTTAATAAAAGCATGCCATAGTGTGGGTGGAGGTCCAAGCCCATCTTTCAGGGATCCCTCCTTTCCTTCCACCCGAGGGTTATAGGAATCAAACAGAGAAATAGGCTTTAATGCTGAGTCATTTCATGTGTAAATCACTATTCACTTGAGAGTTCAATTGGGCTCTCTTGGTTCCAGAGAGCAAGAAGCATATAAAGATGATGAAGACATTCTGTTACCCTTGGGGAAGAAACATAAACAACTAAAAAAAAAGCTAAATGAAGAAATAAAAGTTTGAGCAATAGAATGTGTGGAATGTGCTACAAGAAATTAATTCTGCTGGAGAACCTGGGAAGGATTCACACACAATATAAAGAGTATCTGAATTGACTCTGTAGAGATGTGGCTACTGTGAGAAATAGCACTTTAAAGATCACCTCAGGCAAAGGAAAAAACTATTGGAGGATAACATATCATTGGAAAAGGCATGGAATGCAGAGAGAAAAGTACTTAGATGTTACAGACCTTGGGTGCATATTGTTAGAGTGTAGGCAAAAGATGAAAGCTAATATGTCTAAGGGAACAGTTGAAGAAGCGAAGAAAAGGTAGACATAGAAGACAGGATGGGTAGAATTTTTGGACAGATTTTATGTGGAGTTGTGGAGGAGTGGGGTATAGATGAATCCTAGATTTTTGGTTCCCTCACCTGGAAAATACTGTCATATGTCAAGAAAGGAGGCACTTAAATGTTAGGAAAGCGGGGCGTGCATTCACTGTGTGCATGTGTTGAGATGCCATAGGTTGGAGTTCAATAATAAGGCTTAGCAGATACATATTTAGTGGCAATCTAATCATTTCCCCACCTGAAAGAACTAAATAAATGAGTAGAGGACAGAGTCTGATTCTCGGTGATGAGCATGATGCTGTGGAAGCCACTGCCAAAGAGACAGGTGACGTCTTCTCCTGGCTCCTATTGGCCTTTGTCAGTCCACACTTCTGATTGGTTGGTCCATCAGTGGTTTATGTTAAAAGCTAAGCTTCAAATAAGCTTTGGGTTTCCATTAAATTCTTATTGACCTAAATATTTTAAATTTTATTTTAATTACAACTTGTCTATTCTAGATCTGTCTTATCTCTTAGACTGCTTAAACATTAATACTTTTCTTGGGTAAAAAAAAAATCTATGAAATATCAGTCCAAAAAGTTAAATGACACAACATTTCATAAAGATTGGGCTTCCAATTTAATACTAAATATTCTTTTAAAAATAAAACTTACTTGAAGATTCATATTTAGTTGCACCTCACCTTCAAGCTTGGTTTAGAATGTCTGTTATTACAAGCAGATCTTGGTGGTATATCGTTATGATGATTCGTTTTTTTGTTAACTTGATACATTCTAGGATCACCTGGAAAAGGGTCACATTGATGGTTGGAAAATCAGGTTGACCTGTAAACATGTTTGTGGGGATATCTTGATTATGTTCATTGAGCAAGGAACACCAGGCCATCCAGGTGGCAGCATATCCTAGGCAGGGGATCTGTAACAGTGTAAGAGTAGATCAACAGCCGAATACAAGTATGCATTCTTTCTCTGCTATTGTCTATGAATATGACTAGCTGCTTGGCACCTTGGCTTCCCTATAATGAAGGACTGTAACCCAGAACTCTGAGCCAAATAAAAATCCTTTCTCCCTTAAGAAGATTTATCAGGGTGTGTCATTGTAACAACAGGACATGAAACTAACAGAATCTTCTTGCACACTGATTTTTATTCATATTTAATTTGGAATAATTATAGCTGTTAAGACAGCTTTTAGAAAATTAAAAATAGGGACAAGATGTTATATTTGACCTTTACTGAGGATGGAATATTGGCCACCTAAGTATGTCTAAATGCTAATTCTTAGAACCTCTCTCTGTACATGTTATGTTCCATAGCAAAGAGAAGAATCCAGGTTGCTGATTATGAGATAGAAGAGTGGCCTTGATTAACCTGATTATTTCCGAGTAGTCGCAGTGATCTTCATGTGTTAAAGAGGAAGTGCCAGGAAGATCAGACTTGACTGGCCACTGATAACTGTGAAACCAGAAGGCAGTATGAGTCAAAGAATATGAGCAGTGTTAGAAGTCTGCAAAAGAAATCAAAGGGTTCTCCTCTGCAGTATCCAGAAAGGAACTTAGTTCCATTCACTTTCATTTGAACTTGCCAAACCCATGGCAGACTTTTGACCAGCGAACTACTAGATAATAATCTGTGGTGTTTTAAGCCATGCAGCTATGAGTAAGTTGTTACAGGAGTAGTAGGAAGCAAGTAGAGTCTTCTATTTTTGCTATTTGGCTACCAGAAAATCTTGGTGCTTATTTTGTAGGTGGTAGGAATTTGTAAAAAAAAAATGTTTAACAAAAAATGCATTTTAATTTTGTGTGATCAAAAGAAACCATGATACTCTCATAAATAGTATTACTTACCTAAAGAGAGCTGAGCATGATTTGTTTTGCTCTCATATGTAAGTTGATGAAGTTGTAGAGTATAAAACCAATGTTTGGAAAATTTACTATGCATATGTATAATTTATATATATATATATATTTTGATACTAAGGTCAACTCCTATAGGTAATATATCAAAAGTAGACAAATAGTTTTTGCTAAAGACTTATGGTCCAAAAGGAGAATATGTTTAAACATTCTCTTCTGTGTGACTTAGGATTCATGGAGTGACAGAGAGTAATTTCCTCTGATTTTCCAGGGAGCATCATTAACTTGGCTATATTAAGTGTCAGTACTGTCTATTGGTTATCAACTTTGGAATCAAATTATAGTGAGTATAATTATCTTACAGAAAAGAATGCAAATGTTTTCAACTTTGATAATTATAAATGTAAAGCCAGAACTGACAGAAGATGTAAAAATGCAGGAAGAGAGAACTTAGGGACATAACATGCTCTTTTGTTCTGAGGAATAGATGCTGCCTTTATTTTTTTAACCTTTAAAAATGTTAAAAACTTTCTTTGATCTTAAGTGTATGAGTATTTTGCCTGTGACATGTAATGCCCACGGAGGCCAGAGAGGGCATCAGATTCCCTGGAACTAGAATTACAAACAATTGTTAGCTGCCATGTGGGTACTGGGAATTGAATCTGGGTCCTCTGCAAATGAAGCCAGTGCTTTTAACTGCTGTCCATCCCTTAAAGGATGCTGCCTTTAGATGATAGAATAAAAGTCTGAAGTTTAAGATATTCATTAAAGATAGAAGTATTCACTAAAGGAAATAAAAATATTTGAGTTAGGAGAAATTTGAGGTCAGGGAAAAGAAAAATGGAATAGTTGCAGAATTCTAAATGCGCTAAGTATTCCATTCAGTGACTTTGCCAAGTCAAAAGATGACTTCTGAAGTTAATATGTCGAGACAATCAGAATTGCTTATTTAGAGAGATGATGTTAACATTCAAAAAGACCAAAGTAGATGTCTATCACATGTGATGGGGCCATCCTCCTGTATCATTTAATTTTTAAAAATCAAAGTAATGCTTACACATGGCTTAAAGCAGGGCTGTCAAACCTTTTTACAAAGGGCCCTATAGAAATATTTTAGCTTTTAAAAATATATAATCAGATTTCCAGCTGTTTTCCATAGCAGTGAAAAACCAGCCACATTCATTACTCAAGTACGTAAGCCTGGCTATGTTGCATGGAACAGTGGTCACCTGGAACAATCCCTCTTATGTCATGTCCAGGAAGTGGCCACTCTGCACAATCTCTCCATAATTCTAACAACAGTGAATCAAAGATAGCCTAACTTGGCTACCTTTCTCCATTCCCTCCCTTGCCTTCCCAAATGATTTTTAGTATATTTAGGTAAGGGGCTGAAGAAATGGTTCAGCAATTAAGGGCACTGGTTGTTCTTACAGAGGACGTAGGTTTGAGTTTCAGCACTTACATGTTGGCAGACAACTATTTGTTCCAGGGAATCTGACCCTCTTCTGACCTCCACGAGCATTGTACAACATGGATGCACTTACATACTTGCAGGCAGTATATTCATACACGTAAAATAAAAATAATAAAATATTAGAAAAGAACATTTAGTTATATCTAATCTGAGTGTTTTTGCTGTTGTAACCAGACAGATATTCTTCACCTGTAACCTGATCTTGAGTTGATAACTGTGGTTGATTCTAGGTTTGAACAAATTTTGGGTTTTTCTAGAGTCCATTTGCTTGCTTACCTTTGAATCTCATGTGTTCTTTCCACTGGTAGTTGTAAAAAATGTCACTGAAATTCCCACAGAGTTAAAGCTGTCATAAAAATCTATTGGTTTTTTTTTTTTTTTTTTTTCCTGATAACGTTGCTCTTGGAAGGTCTTGGTTGTCATGATCAGAGGTGGTTGTTTTGTAAGGTCTACATAGCATGTTAATTGCTGTCACTGTTTAATTTGAGAATCTCTGTTTTCTGTGCTGAGCCTTCTGGTTCCTGGGTCCCTCGTCTTAGTAGGTGACATTATCCTATCCCCTGTGAAGTGTCTGGGGAAAAGTACTGACTGTTCACCTGACTTCTAGCTTTCTGGGATTGGGTGTCAGACTGGGAGCAAGATTGGCATGTGTAGTGCTCACAGTGTAGCTGTCTTCTGTCTTGGCCTTTAGATTTAGCTCTTCTTTGTAGTTCGTTTCTTGAAGACTGGACTTGGCTCTGGTTCATTTTCTTCAGAGATTGTATTTCTTGGGAAGTGAGATGGGTGGGGTACCAAATAGGGATTTCATTATTCCTTGAAGTAATTTTCAGGCAATTTTAGTTCATCATTTTTGGTCTCTACCTCCCCGTACTTTTTGTGGAACTTAGTCTCTCTGACCTTGTAGACATGGATTGGCTTGTTTTTATGGTAGCTATCCTGTCTAAAGGCACTTGAACTTGACATTCCTCCTACCTGAGGGATGATGACTTCCTTATTCCTCCTTATTCTTTCCTATTGTGCACTGAATTATAAGTACTCTTTCAGTTTCCTTGTTTGGGGATGATTTCCAGGAAAGCTGATTTTCATAACTCTCACTAGGGGTGAGCATTAGGTGATTTTTAAAAATTAAAATATTTTAATATAAATTTTCAAAGTAAAAGATTGAATTGATTTTCTTGTGCAAAGAAGCAAACCTATAGTCATCTCAGCTTTCGTTTCTTGTTAATATATATATGTGAACCAAAAGAGATAATATGTAAAATTGATGCAACTTATATTGTGATGTCATACTAAACCTTTTCCTCAACATTGCCTTTTTCTACAGTTGTTTTGCTATCTTCTGGTGGAGTAAGCTTTGAGTTCTTCTTGGGTTTTGTCATTGTTTCCTTCCAACCAATTACCATTTCTGTGCAGGGCTTTTTCTCTCCTTCTGTCAGTGACTTAGTGGTGTAATGATAGTATAACAATATGGTGATTTATAAAAGAATATTCGATGATACTTCATAGGCTTTCCTTATCCTTGTCTACATTCTCCTGTGCTAAGGAATTGTATATTAAGGGCAGATGGTCAACAACTCAGGACTTCTTAAACTGTTTGTAGAAAAGGGACAGATTATTTCCTTTATTCCTTTAGAGAGACAAGATACTTGAATAAAATTTGAACTCATGTGCATAGATATTATTGCAATAAAAAGTTGCCACAAAAGTTTTAAACATTCACAATTTCTGTATTTATTTGGTTGATCATGAAAAACAAGCATCCTGTAGACTGCATTGGTTTATTGATGTGTTTAGATCATAGGCACAGAGAAAGAACAGTTCCTCTCAGCCAAAATTTTGGAATATAAAACCTTGCTTTGCATTTGGAGGCTTTTCTTTCTAGACCTTTTACTCACATCTCATTGACTTTCTATCCCAGGCCTATTAGCATTCTGACCTCTTAAACTCAGTTTGGAGGATTTGCCAAGGATGCTAACAACAATGGACCATGTTGATGATGCAGGTATTGAGTAGGATGAGTTGCTCACTGGGATGGTATCACTATACAAGCCAGAAATGACTCTGCTTTTAGGGGATTTAAGAGTTAAGGTAGCAAGAATGAATGTGAAACTTTATGTGCCTGCAGGTGAATATGCAGTGATTTCTCGTGATCCAGTGAAGGTCAAATATATTGTTCCCATTCTATATGAGTGGTAGGGCTTGGATTTCAACATAGGAGTGCTGATTTTAAAGTTGTATTAAAAAATTATTAGCATTGCTTTCTATAAAAAATAATATGATTGAATTTAAAGACTTTGTATAGTTTGGAGAATTTGGAAAGGGAGTGAATGGCAAACTTACATTATAGGAAGAGTGACAAATTTCACATCATTGTTGAAGCTTGGTAGTACAGTTTTGTCAGTAAACAATATTAAGCAATATGGTAGACATGTAGAATTTCTAATTTATATTCTAAAATATAAATACATACTTTTAGTTGAGATTATATCAGTTTAGTCATTATAGTACTTTCTATTTCTTTCTTTTTTTAACTTTCCAGACTGTGATTTTTACCTCTTGAAGTTTAATCAGGGTATAGGTGAAGGCATATTGATCTGTAGAAGAATAATAGAAAAATAATGGAAAACCTCTTGGTGCCTAGAAATGGCAGAGATCCAAACATCAAGGCCTGGATACCCAGGACCACATATGGAGTGAGGGCCATGGCCAGGACTTGGGGGAGGTAGGAGGTCCATTACAGAGAATCAGTCCTCCTAGGACCAGAATCTACAAATAACTGAGGCCTTCCTTATCCCCAGCATAAGAGGCAAAGCCTCTGCCATGCTCAGCTGGGGACTTAGGGGAAGACACTGTGGGGAATGTAGTCACTCAGAGAAGATCGATACTGCTGTCCAACATCAGGAAGTTCTCCATGCTCTACTCTGGCCCACCATCAGCATACTGCCAGAGGAAGCTGGAACCCTGGATCATGATAGGAATCTAAAGCTTTGTGAGGGGACCACAGCTCAAGGTTCACACAAGGAAATCACAGCTCGAACTCTAAAGTTGCTTTTTTTTTTCACTAAATACTTTCATTTTGTAGAGTGTGCTTGAGATTTTTAGGAAATGCCACATTAAAACTAATATGCCTTATATAAGCCCTTTGGAAGGATACATTTGTAGGTCACTTCTACCTTTCTAGAAATATTTTCATTTAAAACTTATTTCTAAACATATTGAATAATGAGGTATACCCAGCAGAATTTCAGTTCATTTTACAGAGTAATGTTGACTTATGTTTGGCAGGGTACTCTGTTAAGAAAGGTAGTTGCTAGTGTCTGGTGTTTTTGCATGTTTTAACCTGATTAATGAGCCAGTCCTCCCTCTCTGAGACTGAGTTCCTGGCCTGTGGGGTATTGCCCAGGCCTTAGCCATACCTTGGTAAACCTGATTTCCTTCTTTCTTTGGTTTCCTACTTCCTTGCCTCTTTGAGTCTTCAGTCTGGTTCATTTTTCAGCTTCCTACTCTGTCCCCCACCCACATATTTAAAAGTCCACCTCACTGATGCTACCACCCCAACCCTATTCTGTCCAAGCTGCCTAACATTTCTTAACATACCACTGAATGTACTTATTATGACTATGTTTAATTGTTGTCTTCTCCTCTCACTGATTTTTAAGTTTTATTTCTTCAAAGAGCTGTTTTTAATCCCCCTGCTTTATTCATAGATGTTGGAGGATCTTAACACACATTTATTGCACTCATGGTGATCTGGCATGTGTTCCACAGTTCCTCTTATGCTACCTGTGCCTCTGTAAAACAGATCTGAGTCACGTGATCCAAGCTTTTACAAGGTATACTGAAATGGCCTTCTGTGCTAACTTGAGGTCATTCTCTGACCCTGTTTGTTTGTTAACTCCATCTGTCCTGGTTTTTATTACTGTAACAAGTGTACCATGTCAGACATAGCCTTGAACGTTTAGGGCTGGAAATAAGGAAGTGAAGAATGGGAGGATGCTGAATCAAGAAGCTCAGCCTTCAGTTTGGGCAGACCAAAGTCTGAAGAAGGAAAACAAAAGTTTTTCCCTCATTTTGATGCTGGCTTTAGAATGGTCAGTGAATCTGTCTCTGAGAAGGGGCGGGGGGGGGGGGAGGGAGTGGTGTTGCTTGAGCTCAGTTCTTTCTTTCCTGTACTTTCTGTGATCCCTTCAGGCACACCTGTAATCCATCTGGAGCATTTTAGAGAAATGATCGTGTTGCTGGAGAAACGAGCTAACAGTAGCAAGCAGCATTATCCCCAATACTTTTAAAGATCAGAGACAGATAATCCTTCACTTTTCTGATTACTGCCATACTGGAGAGAAGTTTTATAAACAGTGATCAGGGGGATAAAGTTGATGAGCTATTTGTTTGTCTTAGAGTTAACCTACTTTTGTAAACACTGCCAACAGTACCTCTTCTGTTATAAATTGCAATTCTCCATCCCATGTCTTAACCTTTTCAATGATGCAGCCATAAAACTGTATTCGAGTAAAAAGCTAGACGCCTGTGCTATTGCCAGTAGAATGTCTTCAGCAGGCTCATTATTAATGGATACAGAGATATTCACTTGGGAGACAATATCTTTCAAATGTATTTTTGGAAATAATGTACAAAGATGTCACTACTAAAGAAACTTTGAATTTAATTTGCTGCCCCAAATACTATGAGTTGTATGGATTTGCATTTTCAAATTTATTGTTAAAATTTCAATTGGAGCAGAATATTCTTTAGGGTTTTTAGATTGGATATTTTATTTTTAAAAACAAATACTTCACCTTTCTTAGAGAGATGGCCACTTTCATTCCCAGGTTATAACGTTTTGCGTTCCTGTGGATCACACAAACTTGTAAAACCTTGGCTATTTGGGATTTTGGACTATAAGAGTTCAGTGGAAACAAATAACAGAAAATGTGGTTTTTAAGAAATCAACTGTTTTCTTTCAAATTATTTGAAAATATTGGATTTTAATATTTTAAAATTAGTAATAATTTAGTGTTTAAAATTCTTTCATTTGGGGAATTTTTAAAATCCATCAATTAAATACATTTGAAAATTTTGGTAATTTCTGACTTTTACTATTTGATTTTTCTGTTGGAACTTTGGTTTTAAGATTATATTTCATTTAATTCTAAAGATTTGAGTAAAGCTTATACTTTATGAACTGAAGATAAGCATTTATTCTTAGATCTATAGGTATAGAAAATTCCAGTGTTGTTATGGGTTTTGAATTTGCTATAATGCTATAGGAAATAGATTTGAAAATAATTAAAAAGTATTACTTATTTATAAATATGTTTTACCTAGCTGTCTAGATTTTTATTTCCTAATAAGTTTAGGCAAATCACAGGACAAAACATGACCCTTTAAGTCAAAGAAAGTTGGTGAGATGGTAATTGTTTTATAAAGCTGAATAAAAATTACATGGAGTGATTAATATTCTTTTGACTATTTAGTTAATAATTGAACTAGGATATATCTTGATTTTCAAAGTATTTTCCTTTCTACTGAAAAAGGTGATATATAATATTGCTGAAATTAAATGATAAGAGAAATATAGTTCTCTGGAATTATTAGAGCTTTTACATTGAAATTACTTTTGTTTAGGATTATACATCATAAGGAAACAACTACCTTTCCTATGGCTTAGACTTTGTGTGTTCTAGATGCCCTGAACACCTGAAAGTCCCAGTGATCTGTGAACCAGCGATTTCTCCCAGTTTTTGAACTTATGAATTTATTAGTAAAGCCTTAAAATCCCACATTTTTTTTTATTTTGAGGTTCACTTCTTTTAATGTGAAAATCTATTGCATCAAAAATGGATCTTCTAATCAATAAGATTCTTAGTTTCTCTTAAATTTGTGTATTGATTAGTGAAGTTTTAGGTACTATAGCAAAACACTTGAATAACAGATACATTGGGAAGTTTGAAATACATTGTGCTCACTGGCTTTCTGACTAGAGATACTCTGTAAGTCTAGGATCAGGCCGAGCTGCCAAATCCATTATTCTTATACTACAGAGATTTCTTCCTTTAAGATTTTTCTCTAATTGTGAATTCAAAGCCTTAAAGATTTCTGAGGTTTTGGGTACTGTGAGTCTGAGATTGGAAGAGATCGTCAGGTTCTCCTGATTCCCACTCTCTGTAGTAGTCACTCTGTAGTATCCTCTCATTATGGCCATGTAGCCTTTGCTTGACCGCTTATGAGAACTGACAGCTTATTGAAAGGAAGCATGTCCATTTTTAATATGGCTTCTTCCACAAGGCTGTTTCAGGGTAATTTTAATAAGTATGTTTTTGGCCTAACCCACCATTGCATGTATTTAGTGCCTCAGACTACATTTCTACTCTCTTTAAAATAGTAAAGTATTTCCTTCTGTGTCCTCTAATTCAAATGAACTTAGTTCTGCTCACCATGGTTACTGTCATGAGGGTGTTTGTTAGTTTCTTAAGAATCATGTCTTCTGTACATGATTGTACAGTCTGCACAATAATGGTCCTTGGGCAGGACTCCTATATTAAACTTCACCCACCCAGAGCTCAGGGACCATTGTGAAAGAGGGGGTGGAAAGATTATAAGAGCCAGGGAAGAGGTGCATGACCACATGGAAATAGGGTCTTGTACAAACGCCTGGAGCCCTGCTCATATAAACCTACAGCAGTGGTGGCAACATGTGTAAGACCCAGGCAGACTCAAGCAGACAAAAACCCAGCGTAGAACTGGGACAATGGACAGCAGGCCCCAATCTTAGATGAAGAAATATTGCCAACTGATTACTGCTGGATGAGGAAGAGCTGATCTTCCTAAAGTGTGGGACTCTACATAGGTTAACTGGATCTCAGTGGATGAACTTGCACTGAGGAATGTCTGGGGACACTAACGACACAATAGGCCTTACACAGATGACAGAATGCATGGATTCCAGTGTGTGGGGGGGTGCCGATGAGGAAGCGGGTATAAAGATGATTAAGATTGACTGACATGTTCTGTATGAAATACACAAAGATTCAATTGAAAAAATCATGTCTTAAAGTTTGACAAAATATTTTAGGTGTGGTGTGACCATGTCAGCACAGAATTAGCTTGTTTCTTGCTCTATTCTTCTCAGTGCTTCTTTTGTCACAGATTAAGACAGTGGCTATACTGATTTTAATAGTCTCAGCTAGCAGTTGACTCATTTAATCAAAGCCTGTGGTCATTTAAGCCACCTGTAAGTCCTAGAGGTTTGCAATAGCTGGTGCTCAGTAGTCACATGTTTTGTTGGAAGGATATTCTGGCCTTTCATCTTCCAGAACTCCTATATTCCTTTTATTTGTCATAAGATACTTTTTATTTTATTACTGTTATTTGAACTGGAAAGCTAGACTGCCATTCCAGCAGCTATTTGGTGTTACACATTTTTTATATGTAGAAGTATAATGGGTGAAGGGAGCCATTAACTATTTAAGTTTGACAAAAAGAAAGCACATTTTAGAAACAAAAATTCTTCATGTTTTTATGTAAACATTTTTGAAGCCTAACACACATAGAGGAAAGTGCGCAGTAGCTGGCACAGAGATCAAGAAACAGAAGATGGCTCAAGAGGTTTGTTTTTGTTTCCCTTTCTGTTTATTACCCTTTACCTGCCAAGAAGTAGCAATTCTTCTGACTCCTGCACTGTGAAACAGTTAGGGCAGCCTTGAACATATTGTGCATAGAATCCTACAGAATGTACTTTGAAATGATTTGGCTCTATTTACCCTGCATTATGCTGTGAAATTCACTCATACTGTTGAATGGAACTTGTAACTTCTTGTTCTTGTTGATAAGTAGGAGTCCATTGCAGGGCACAATAATTCTAATTCTACTGTCATGTTTTTTTTCTTTTACTATAATCATGAAATTCATTGCTGACTTCTTAAGTACATTTTTAGCTCCCTTACACAATTTTGTTATTTTAATTATTAAATTGAAATGTTTCTGGTTGCCTTTGTTTTTTTATCTCTGCATTATCTAGTACTTCTTTTTCTTTGAATTTTTGTGATTTTCATACGATCAAGTTTGGTTCGATGGCGTTTGGATTTGCTTTCCTGCTGCCCCTTTCCACACACTCCCCCAGTGCAATGGACTCGTGTATATATGAGGGCAAATTTATCACTCTATAAATTCACTTCTTCCTCTAAAAATCTATACTCCTATCAAAAGAAGGAGGGTATAGACATACTGCTATCAGATAAAGGAGACTTTTGGGTAAAATATTACGGAAGGGTAATATTTAATTATGATAAAGGGTTAATCCAACAAGAAGAAAAGTCTTCTGAATCTGTACATACCCAATAGTGTAACAGCAGTATGCCAAATGGACAGATGGCTTATAGAGTATGAAATTATGTCTCCCAATACAGAGACCCACGATTAGCCAATATACCAGGGCCAAGAGGTGGCAGAATACTTATCCCTGAATAGGACAGTTCTTTCAAACCTCTGCCTTCTAAGGCTCAGAGATCATTGTAGAAAAGAAAGCAGAAAGATTGTTAGAACCAGAGGGGGTGCACGACCACAAGGAAACAATCTTCCAGACAGCTGATCATTTACTCAGTTGAACTCACAGCAAGGGTGACAGCATGCACAAGTTCTATGCAAGCTCATATCCAGTACTTCTTAATTTTCAAACATTTGAATATTTTGTAGCTCTATTTCTATTGTTGATTCTCCTATAATCAACATATTTTAAAAGATTCCAGATATTTGAAACTTAGTGTATTTGGGACTTGTATCATGCATACTTGTTAAAACATGTTTTCTATTTTTGTTTGGTTTCATCATTATATTTGTATGCATTGGTGTTTATTTACATGTATAGAATGGAAGGAACTTGGGTTAAATTTACTAGTTGTATTATTTAAATGATTTTCTTTCTGATTTTTCTGGTTTCCTAGAAGAAGTATCCAACTTTGGTTGTTTGTGTTGAATGTGTTTAAGATTTGTCTGTCCATTTTGCATACTGCTGTTACACTATTGGGTATGTACAGGTTCAGAAGACCTTTCTTCTTGTTGGATTGACCCTTTATCATAATTAAATATTATCCTTCAGTAATATTTTTTCCCGAAAGCCTCCTTTATCTGATAGTAGTATGTCTATATCCTCTTTCTTTTGATAGGAGTATACATTTTTAGAGGAAGAAGTGAATTTATAGAGTGATAAATTTACCCTCATTTTATCTATAGTTTGAGATCAACAGTTTTGTTGCTACATTCACCAGATATAACTTTCACCCACTGTGAATACCCCTGCTCCATTTGTAGATCAGAAGTCTCAGGAAGCACATTTGATTAAAATTGCCTCAGCCAATGTTAGTCTGTTTCGCTTTCTTCTGAAGTTTGTACTTGGATGATCTATTCTGGGAACATGAAGGTGTGTTTTGAAGCCAATTAGGGCTGGATTATAACAACCTTTATGCTCATTACTGCCTTTTCTGCCTTGAGTTTTTCCCCGTCAGGCATCAGTGCTGCTTGGGATCATTTTCTGACACTTACATGGCCTGGTGGCTGGTGACTCAGAGGCCCCTGCTCTCTGTCTGTCCCAGTCATGCCCACCTCTTCTCCTTCCTGGGTACACTGCAGAACACCTCATTTTTTTTTTCTGGCCTTTGGATGGAGGCGAGGATGACTGCAAAGGATTATAACAGAAGTAGCTAAGTTTTTTGTGTACACACATTTTCATAAGTCTATCTCCAATTTCTGATTCATCACCTTTGACATTGCTATCTTTTGTACAGTTTCCCAAGTCCTGCGTTCTGATGATCAAGAATTATATTTTTGAAGCTTTCTTCACTCACTTCTTTCACTTGTGAGTTACTACCCAGACACATGGAGACAAAGCATTTTGGACATTCCGTTAGTACCCTCTTTGTCCTCTAGACTTTGAGCTCTATGTATGATACACTGTGCAAAAGGCCCTGGCACTCCCTACTCACTAGAGATCAGACAACTGAGGCCCAATGTCATTAAAATCCATATTTATGTAGGGATAGAGATAGACCTGTTCTTCCACCTGAGTCCTTTGCTACTGTCTTAAAGATTATTATCTTTAAAAATATTTTTAACATTTTCATACAAACATTGTACATTTGAGCATACCACCCATATATTTTCTATGCATAAAAAATTTTTGACTCTGGTGGCTATAGAGTATTTGATCTTGAATAAGTCTGTGTTGTTTTCCTCATCTATAAAATAGATGGATAATTATTTGTTGAGAATGTTTGAGGATAAATGAGATAATCACATAAAATACCTGCCACCTTTCTGCCTAGCTCTAGTGAACATAAAAATAAATTATCTGCTATTTATTCTGGTGATCAAAATAGTGAAATCTCATTTTGTGGATACATGTCACCAAATCTGCAAAGTTAAGTTCTATCAAAAAAAATCTCTTTTGCCATTAACTTTCATTGTGCAGGTATTCTTGTGTTCTAGTGGATAAGAATGGAAACATTAAGCCGTCAAGTACCTAGGTCCACAGCTGAGCACTGGCATGCTGTTAGGAGTTGAATGGAGCCCTTTCAATCACTGGCTTCTTGTTTGTAGTGCTTTTCTCATTTGGATGTTTATTGCACTGCGTGTTGCTTTTTTACTTCTTGAACCTCTAAGTACTTGCTTGGAAATCTCCAAGTTTCTCCTGTCTTTTGATTATTGGCATAACCCTACAGTATTACAGCAGCTGGTTTGCCAGTCTACTATTTAAGTATTGCAGATGGAAAATTATCATTCTCTCATACCTTGATTAATAAATAGGTTAGATTTCCTGTCGACTAGCCAGAGTGAAGGTTCTTTTTTGCTGTTAATACCACTATCTGTTTTTCAGCAATTTCTACGTTTGACATTAAAAATATCCTTTTACTATCTTTTTCCATCAATTAAACTTTCATCTTGAATCCCTGTAGACTAGCTTATTCTACTTTCAAACTCTAGGATGGTTTACATTAACTCTGTATTATTTCAGAAACAGATAAGATATTAGAAGTGGGATAAACGAATGTAGTATGTTATTTTTCAATACTTTAATCATCCTTAGAGTATAGATAATAAGACATTAGATAGCAAAGTGAGTACACGTACATATATTTTCAAAATAACAGTTATGTATATTACAGATATATGCACTACACAAAAGTAAACTAAATTTCATGATCATGAAAAAATACAGTAAAATGCTCCAAGGGATTATGTGAATTAAGACACATATGTGAACATCTTTTCAGTTTTCTGATGGTAAGAAAGCCAAGTAAATGAAATGCAAAATGTTGACAGCAATATAATGGTTGAAAATTTTACATGCATAAAAGAGTCAGGGTAAATTTATGATCTTGTGATGGGTGTAGGCTTCTAATATTGAGTGCATATTCTTAAAGTGATACATGGCACCATGGTCAGTACCACAGGGACAGAACCGTGGTTGGTACATTCTTGTTTATTGATTTTTCTATCTTGAATATATAAAATAATAACCTTGAGATTGCTGTTCTAGGGCTTGTCTGGTTTGTTCAGGGTTAGATATGTGGCTGTCATAAGCCTACTTTTTTCTTGTTTTAAAATTATTTTCATTTATTATTTTTATGATCATGACTGTTGTGTTGAGATGTATGTGTGTGAGCGGGTACTATGGCACTCTTGTGGAGTTCAGAGGACAACTTTGATAAATCAATTCTCTCCCTCCACCATAGGTTCTGGGGACTGAACTCAGGTTTTCATACTTGCACAGAAAGTGATTTTACTGCTGAACCACATGACCAGTCTTACTTTTCTTCTTTTGTCTAAGTATAAAATGACAGAATCAGCATAGAATAGGGATTTAAACTTGTATATTTTCATTAATATTAAGGTGTCATGTAATTTTCTTTTTTTGTTCAATTGTGATTCCAAATTTGTCAGCCTTCTTAAGAAATATTGATTTAGTTCTATGTTGCTTTACATCGGTTAGAGAACAGTATTTTGGCCCTGTGTTGTTTCCAGAATGGATCTCATGAGACTTTCTGAAGAGAAAGCACATTTCATGCTCATTTGGTTGTTGAGTTTTTCCTCTTTTTAAATCATAAATTATTTGAATTTTCTCCTCTCTCTGTTTCTACCTCTAGACAGGAAATGACATGGACTTCAACATACATTGGGGTTTCTATGGGTAGTTCCTTACCTCAGATTTTAAGTAATACTGTCTGCTTTTATAAATTGAGCATAAGGAAAATCAGCCAATTTAGTAGATATATTCTTTTAAATACTCAAATTCAAAGAGCACTCTTTAGAAATATATCACTTAATAAATATGGCTAAACAAACAATGTTTGTCTATAGAATTGTAATATAATAAAAGCCAAATCAGTCTATGATTATAACAATTAATTAATTAATTAATTAAAGAAGTTGGACTTCTTTCATTAGCAGGCCCATTTTTACAAGGGAAACATAGTATTCTAATGTGTAGGTTGATGTGGAGAATTATGTTGCTTGTGGCATGGCCGTATCACAAGGATTTAATGCCTAAAAATGGCTAACAGGCTGACGTAGTCAATGGTATTACACTCTGTTTGTAAATCTCAGAGTCCTCTTGTCTGAAATCTTTCTTTTATACTCTGCTCATCTTTTCGAGCATGGTTGCTTTGCTTTGGCAAAGATCTCTGGTTTAGGATCTGAGAGCTGAGTGTTTATATAATTGTATTCTTTCTGCTCCTGTCTTTGGCATCTCATCTGAGAAAGAGAGGTAAGCATGTAAAATTGTCCTAATAAATCATGAGTATTTCCAGCTATAATCTTAGTATTAGAAGCAAATGAAACTCTTATTCTTCTTGAAATTGCTCTCTAGCTACTCTACAGAAAACCTAAATTTGAAATGTATAAACCCTAACCAAGAATTTTTTCAGACATTTAAAGGCTATCATTGTATCAAGTTGGATCAATGAAAGATTATGTAATCGGGACACATACATAAGTCCCCCTTTCATATACCTCAAATAATTATTTAATAGCAGGCCCTTGATTTTTATCAGGGGTCAAAGGGAAGACTGTATGGCAATCATTTCTGTTAGCTTTTATAAAATCACAATAGAATTTTGTGGGTTCTGTTAGTTCTTATTCTTAATAAAAGACTCATGTGATAAGCATAAACCTTTATCCTACAAGGAATTCCATCTCTTTCCAAAAGCTGGTATCTGTTCCTTTATTGCATTCAAAGTGCTTCATAGCTCAACACTTTCTTACTTTTTGAAACTGAAAATGACTGAATTAAGTTGGTTACAGCTTGGGTGTGATGTAAAATGTCTACTGATGCCTTTTTTCACTCCATTCATTGGTTCACATCTGGTCACAATTTTATAGTTATTCATTTTCTTGTTTTTCCTGGAAGTGGGCAATACATAGGACATACAACTGAAAAGTGTTATCATTTATTTAATGTCAGATTGAGCAGTAGTTTTAAACCAAGCTTTATAAATGTAAACAAGAAATTCCTTAGTTGGAAATTCCTTAAAGCATAAGGTCTATTTATGCTTTCAACTCTGGTTCAGCTTTGAACACAGCTTCCCAATGACCACCATGCTTTGGGAAATGAAGAGAAGGATTAAAACTCTTCTCTCTGTGTACCACTGCAAGTCCCATAATTGAGGACACACGCTGAGTATAGACAGTTAAAATGCAAAGAAGTTGGTGCAGCTCACCAGGATGCTACCCCTAGTCCATTAGGATGTTCTGAATTGAGAGCTGTTAGAGTTGTTATACAATTCTGCTTTTTGGGTTTTCTCTTACAGTTCAAACTGTCCATCCCTGAGAGAGTATTCATATTATTCTTCTCTAGAATATTCTTAGCATTGCCTAATTTAAAGCATGCTTTTCAAATTGGTTGGGCAGTTTATTTTTGCACCGTGATTTATGAAATGGGTATTATTTGAGCCAAATGGTTAAAAATGCCAAAAGACAATGTTTTTAGTGTTCAAAATGTCATTAATATACCATATCCATCTTTTTACTGAGTTGAATTATTTCTCCTAAAATATATCTTACTTGTGTAGGAAAAGATTGAGTCCTCAGAATTACTTTTTCTACCATAGGATCCTGGATACTGGGTGAAGATTCATCACTTAGAGTACACAGATGGAGGAATCCTGGATCCAGATGATGTTTTGGCAGATGTTGTTGAAGACAAAGATAAGGTAGAGGACTCTGAAAATGTTTTTTTGTTTTGTTTTGTTTTGTTTTCCCTTATTGAGCTGCATATTTTATTTTGAAGATACTAACTTCTTAACAAATTCATGTGTCAATTATTATTAGAAGATACCATCTGTTAAGGTTTCACCTGGACAACTCATAAATCAAAGTCCTCCATCAGATAAAGTTTCTCAAAGTTTTGGAACTTGTTTATGTTGGCCTCATTAGTGACACTTCATTCTCAAGAGTTCCCAATATATCTCAATAAATTAGTGTCAGCCACTGTGGCTGTTGGAGTTCTTGTTGCTGCTGGCTCTTGAGTTTATTTCTACCAGTTGCTAAATATTCATCCTAATGTCCAAGGTTTGAATGTGTTTCATGTTTCACAGCAGAGACTACACTGTGGCAGAAGAACTCCAGAACAACTATGGTGGAGATTTTTCTCAAAGTAGATGACAAACTATATCAGTTATGGTGTTATTTTCAATATTAAACCAAACAAATTAAAAAGTATTACATTGAGAATTTCAGAAAGTTTGAGCATGCTGTCACCAAGTTGGGAACAATCCACCACAAACATACTGGTTTAATGGAATTTTTCTTCACATACTACTTTGAAAAGTAAAAGTAAACTATTCAGTGGCGATATACTCTGGATGACTGCCTCTGAAACACACTGTTTAATATGAACTAGGTTGTCCTTTGAAAACAAACTGCTTCCCAAATGTATTGGTAGGCATGTTTCTCTGGACTGTTTTTCTGCAGTCTGTGTGTGTGTGTGTGTGTGTGTGTGTGTGTGTGTGTGTGTATACACTTTTGTGTGTTCTTGAATCTGAATAAATGGTTTGTTGAATTCAGGTGAAATTTTCTTTTTTTCTCTAAGATCGTTTCTAACTATTTAAAGTTACATTAATGTTTGTAGACATACGGTATATTTGTATTTCATATTTTCTGTTGGCATTCAAACTTGGCTTACTTCATATGGTAGTCAGCCATTTTAAAGAGGACTCTGCCTCCTGAGTGCTAGGATTATAGCTTGAGCTGCAATGCATGGCTAAAGAACATTGTATGATTTATTTCCGTGTAACACTAAAGGGTGAACATTCGCTTGTCTGTTCCCATTTCACTTCCTGCTTCTTCCCTAGGACCACCATCTTTCTTTGAGATAGTCTAGATATTTGGTTTGTTTATTAAGGAAGAAAGAAGTCCCCACCTCAAATTCCACTGACCTCAGTATCTTAAAAAAAAAAAAAGCTGAAAAATGCCAAATATAACAACCAGAAGATGTCTTACCCCAGCCTTATCCAAAACCTCATTTCAGGAAGGGCATCTCACGAGCGGTGCCCGGGGAAATAATTCCCAACAGAACTCTTTCTTCTGTAGCATCATTTTCAATGGTCTCTGCAATGGTTTTTTAAAAAACTGTGATCCATTTGCCAGCCAGGGAAACAGCCTTATTCTCTGTAGCCTGTCTTTTAATGGGAAGTACCTACCCACCATTATTAAATAATGTGACAAAAGAGATAATCATTTAAACTCCTAGCAGAAGATCTATCTGCATTGGTACAACTTCAGCCATTCTCTTAATGCACTTTTATGTCTCTCCATGAAGCCTAAGTTATATTATTCGGCACAGTTGGTGAGAATTTGCACTTTTTTTTAATGTAACCAGATAAAAATCACTCTCCCATTTCTTCCTTTGGTTAAAAATGTATGTGAAAAAGAGAGCATAATTGTGTTTGTTTTTTTTCTTCTTCTTCTGATGTTCCCGCTGCAATCTTACACTCTCATTTTAGTTCCTATGTCTAGTGTGGAAACAGTTCCAATAAACTCCAATGACCTTACTTTTTAGTCAGTTTAGAGTAAGCAGTAATTTCAAATGCTGTGTAGTGACATATCAAACTTTCCCTAAATTAAGGCATGATTGGGCATACATAGCAGTTTGCCTATTTGTAAATTGACTTTCTAATGGTCTCTCAGGGATAGAATGCGGACAGACAGCAGCAGGCACAGAGAGGCTTGGATGGATGCACATAGTCGTGCTAAATTCATAGTAACACTCTGTTCCTGGGAAAGGTTGAGCGCAGGTGGGGAGTACCAGCAAGGACCTGTTGAAAGCCAGGCAGCAAAAGATGAAGCAGAAAAGACAGAAACATGGAAACCCGAGGTAGGGGTAATTGAGGGTATAATTTAAATGGAGCTCATCCAGTACAGTTCAATGAAGGCTCAAACGAGAGACTGGGTAATTTGATATGCAATCAGAGGAAGATCTTACAGCATTTACTCAGTTTGCTATCGATAACTTCTGAAACCTATAATCTTGTTATTGATTATTCAACTTTTGAAGCAATTATTCACATGGTGAATTGTTTTCTTAGTTCTTGGCATGATTGAAGAAGATCATTGCAATAAGAAATGGAAATATGACAATATATAACTTTAATGGAAATTGAATTGCTACCATGACCTTACTAAATATGAAAAAGTAAAACTATGCTGTGTAGTTCACTGACATGGGAACATGTCTTCATGTTTGCCCAAGTTTCACCTACCAGAGGGTCCAAGAGAGATACCAGCGTCCTTGTTGGCTTCTGAAATGTGAATTGACCCTTGAATCACAAGTGATATCTGCTACTCAAGCACTGCACCAAGATCTCAACACCAAGATCTCAGCTTTATCTCCTGCTTGAGCAAGTTTACTTCATCTGCTCTAATCTCAGGTTTAGTCATTTGTTCAGTGGCTGTGATTTTCTTACAAGGCTAGTGTAGAAACTATATAGGTAACTTATATAGAGTTGTAACTATAGTACTATGCATTTAGTGTCAGTTTTTGTCTTAATATCATAGAAATATCTTTACCATATCTTTACTATTTTGCTTTAAGAGCTCAATTTTTGAGTTTTAAGTACCAAAACCTAAAATAAATGATTTTAATGTATATTTTAAGAGTTTTAAAAATATATTTATGTAATTTTAATATAATAATCACATAAAATCATATATAAACATAAAATTATTTATATAAGTACACAACATAAAAGTATAATTTGTTTGAAAGTTATTAAATTGTTCAAAATGGTTTTTTAAGACGATACTTGATTAATATGACAAAACATTTGAATTAATATACTATTATGTGAGAAATTAAAATGCCAGTGTGACTAAGTGTAAAATGAGAAAGCTTTCATAAGAATGCATTGTCTGGTAACATATGCAGGGATCTAATAGGGCTTTCAAGTAGAGACTGGTTTGCAAATGAATGAAATAGTGACTTAAAACACAACACTTTCTCCCAAGCTCAGTGCTTTCTGAGAACACTCTGTTGCCCTCTAGTGGATACCACAGTTACCTCGCCACTGGCTCAGAAGAGACAGTACTTCAAGGGTCATCATGATGAAGTGTATGGTTTTATTTCATTTGAAAGTATTTTATGTTGTATTTTAATAGAACTCATAGAATCAGACATAGATAGTAAACAGAGAGCTTACACATATGTAGCTGACTTTCTGAATTTTCTAGGAAAAACTGAAGGAAATTCCTTGCATTTTTAAATTTTTATGTGTTTAGACCTCTCATCTTCCTTTTCACTGACTGAAAAGTTAGTGATTGGTTCTGGTGTTGTGTGCAAATTTAGTGTGTGGTTGAACAATAGAGAATGTATACTGTGTTTTTCTTGGAAATAGAACTACTGCCTTAGATTATTATTTTTTAAAGATCCTGAATTATTTTTTGTAAATTTTTAATTAAGGTTTTGGGTACTTCATACAAATATCTTCATTCTCTTTATACTTCCATTCCCACTGGTAGTCTCTGGTAGCCACTGCACTTAATGCATTTTGTCTTTAGTGTTCAGGCCTATCAAGTCAAGTTAGTGTCCCCACATGTTCTCTCAGTGAAAGTTCATCCACTTAGGTCTAAGTCAGCCCATCTCCAGTGCCTCCCTTTAAGAAAATCAGCTCTTCCTTAACTGGCAATAATCAGCTGCCAATAGTTCTTAGTCTAAGATTGGGGCCTGCCTACTGCCTGTTTCCAAAGTTCTGTGCTTGTTTTTTGTCTGCTTGAGTTTGCATGGGTCTTGTGCATGCTGACACCATTGCTGTAGGTTCATATGAGCAAAGTCCCAGGAACCCGTAGGACTCTATTTCCATATGGTCACGTACCTCATTCCTGGCCCTTAGAAGCTTCCTGCTCCCTCTTCCCCAATAGTCCCTGAGCTCTATGTGGACAGATTTTAATATAGGAGTCCTGTCCAAGACCCATACTCTGCAGACTCTTATTCTCCATGGTTAATGCATTTCTCAACTCTCATCAATGAAGCTCCCTCATTCAAAAGAGGGCCAGAAACACAAAAGGACACAAATGACCAAAGCTATATTCTTAAACAAGATGACATAGTTTTTGTTTATTGCTTCTCAAAGTGTTACATTGATTTATGGGTCCTGAAGTTATGGATGTACCTGGAGGACATTTGAATAGTGTGTCAAGAAAGAAATGCAGGAGCTTATACAGAAGGAAAGAAATATCTTGGTCAAAAAAATGCTATCTCAGGCTGGAGAGATGGCTCATCAGTTAAGAACACTGGCTGCTCTGCAGAGGAACTGGGTCCAGTTCTCAGCACACATATGGAACTCTAGTTCCAGGGATTCAGTTACCCTCTTGTATCCTCCGTGGCATTGCACACATGTGGTACACTTACATATATACAGACAAAACACTCATATACATAAAATAAACAAGTATTTTAAAAGTCAAGATGACTTTTGGCTTATAGAATTATGAAATTATAGAACCATAGACACAAAATGTAATACTCATATGACCTAACCGTCTTCCTGAAGAGAAGTTATTTGAACCAAGAAGAGTTTCTAGAACTCCATGTCTATGTCTGCTTTCTTCCCTGAGTCCATTTTTGCATTTCCTCTGTAGAATCTTGATAACAGCTAATGCAGATTGAATCTGCTGTTGCAGACTGACTTCTCCCTGGAGACTTCTTGATATTTCCCTTTCGGTTTGTCAGTAGGATATCCATCTCCTGGTGTTTAAGACTTGAATTTAGTAGTTATGTTAAAATTTTAGTGCACAGTTAAGTTTTTCCTTTATTCTGTCTCATATATTTTATTCTCCCTTCATATTTCCATAGTTATGAAAGTTAATGTAATAAAATATCAGGCTAAGGGTATGGTAACTGATAAGGAATTGATTTCTTACATTTGGTCTACTTTTAGCCCTCAACTGTGTGCACATTTGCTAAGAGTTAGGCTTCTGAACAAAGTTAGCTCATTTTTTGACTCTTCTACCTGTTTGGCTTTGAGCAGCATAACCCCTTTCTTTGTGTGTTAGCTTCTTCTTGGGTAATTGGAATTAAAATGAAAATAGCAATTTTTCTAAGTTATACTCTATTAGGTATGATAAATAATCTAGCCACAATTTAAAGCCAAAATGTTTATTGAACAAAATGTCATCAGTGGAAGTGTTAGATGCAGTCATAATTAATATATAACTATTAATGTAAATTTAGTTTACATTATTTCAAAAGAATTGCTTAAAGCATATCCCTTCTAACATATGTGATTTGATCTCTTAAGTCACAGATTCAACATATGTGGCTTCAACCAATAATAACTAAAAAAAAATATTCAGAAAAACATTCCAGGACACTTTAAAAGCATGACTTGTATTTTCTTGAATTTGCAACATGTCAGGCACTTCACTGAATCCATACAGACAAACTGGAGTATAAGCATACCTTCCTGAAGCTATCTCCTCCATCTCACACATCCTTAGTCTCTCTCCAACATCTGTTCCACCATTATAAGCTATAAGCCTTGGATGGTTTTGCTTGTTCTCTAATATGTGCTGGCTTTCCCCTACTCCATAATTATTCCATAAACAATACAGAATAGCAACTATTCACATAACATTTATACTATATTAAATATGATAAGTTATACAGCTGCAGTAGAGGATATGCATAGTTATATGACCATTCTTGTACATCTTGGAGGTAAGCCATCTGTACTGTTTTGTGCCTGAAAGGGATCCTGGAATCCAGCCCCTGTAGATATCAAAGGACAGCTGGACTGAATGAAGTCCAAACCTCACAGACATGTTCTGTTTAGAGGCCCTAGAGTGCCCCACAGCTATCTCAACCATCTTAAACCTCAGCAATATTGAGGCCAATACTTCTTTCTTATAAACATGCACTTATTGTTACCACAAGTTCCTCTTAATGTTCTATTCATGAAGTGTGTCCTTGATCTTTGTTCCTGTTTCTGGCCTATCTGGGATTCAGTTCATTGTCTTATAAGATTTTTATCTCAGTTGTATCCATTTATATTTTTCTAGTGCTACAACCATGCTTGGCCCTCCCTAGCTACTCAAATAATTGTAGGATGAATGGATAAATGAATGCTTTGAGGTCTTTACATAAACCATTCATCTTCCTAGAACTTCAGTTTTCTTCCTGGTAAAATGAATGATATGTGGTCTCCTTTCCAGAGTGTCACAGGAGGGTTGAGAAGCTGTGAGTGAAAATGCAGTGGAAAAGATGATGCTCTGGGTCTGTTCAGGGTGCACGTGGACCTGTTGCTCAATTTTTATTGATCTTTCAACCGCCAAATCAGATTGTATTGTTTCCTAGTCAGTTTCTCAGATCATCTCAGTCCTATGTGATTCATGGTGCACTATAATTTTATATGTCATTAATAGTTTTAATATGAGCATTAATATTTGCCATTAGCCTCTCAGAATTCTTTAGAATTTTATCCTCTTTCTTACCCTCTGAAGACTTAGTTTTGTGTTCTCAGATGTGTTGTAGGCTTTCTTAGGACTGAGGTGGTTTTAAAAAATATTTTTCGTACCTAGAAGTCTTACTTGAAATTTTGTTTAATAAACATCGTTGCTTTTAGACACTTAGAGTCGACAGAATTGAGAATTTCTAATTCTCCACCTTTTTTTTCCTAAGAAACTATGTTGTCTCTTTTAAATATTTCATTAGAAGGCAGTTTGTGGGTATGTACCAACCCCTAAGGAGCACTTTGGAATCAATGCCTTTGTGACCTTACTATGGTGTTGGAAGATAGTAACTTAAACTAAAGTGATCCTGATGATGGCCATGCCAAATGTGTTCTCCCTGGTGCCTTCTGAAATTGAGTTGGTTGACTATAGTACGTATGTGTGTCTGAGTGAATGAGAGGCAGGGGGAGCATCCCTACATAGAGGCACGTGGGAATACTGTTTGTTGTGTGTGTGCCTGTGAGATAAGAATTTCATCAGAAGTCAGATACTATTAATTTGGCTAACCACTTCAGTATAACAAGAATAAACAGAAAATGTGAGCAAAATTTTCTGTTCAAAGTAAAAAAAAAAAAAAAAACCAATAATATTTGCGATTACAGTAGTAGTTTACATAGAGCTAAAATGTAATTCAGAAAAAGAATCAATGAACGCTTTCACCTTAGAGTACGCCTTTAGCCATATGGGATATTACTGGACAGAGTTCTATAAATTAGTTTCTTTAGAAGCTATCTGTATACGTAGGCTCAAGATTCTGTGACACTTATTCTTTTAAAAACATCTATGTTTTAATTATGTAACTTACAAATTACAAAACATACTGTCTTAAAAATGCAAATGCCTGTAAGTGCTAATTGGTTACCTATCAGGTGTATATTGATTTAATTAGATTGCATTCCACTAACACCTAGCTAAAACCAACTTCACCAAAGCAAGGCAGCAAAGTGTTGTCTGGTAGAGGACTGAACTCTGGCACATTGATTCTAGGTTTTTCTTATTGCTCTGGTATCCCTTTTATAAAATTTCTCATTTATGAAACAACTACACCTGCCTCTAGCTACACTGAGTTAGGAAAAGTTCAAAATGAAATGAACTGTGCACTAACACTTGGAAGGATGATGTGCCAAAGAAATCACTGTTATTCTTATGTCTCGTGGTAGCCATTATGAAGTATTTATGAAAACATTTCGCTAATGTCCAGAAGGGACTTGCCATGGTGATCTTTGGAAAGTGAACCACTTAAAAGAGTGCAAGGGAGGCTTGGAATGAAGGAAGGCTGCTTATGCCAGAAGACAGCAGGAGATTACTGAAGAGAATTGAATGTACCTTAGAAACTAATTGTGGGTAGAAATAGTGTTAGACTTCCACATTCAAATAAGGAAGGCGGGCAGGAGAGATAGCTCAGAAGGAGAGATGACCCTTACAGAAGACCTGGGTTCAAATCCTAGCACCCACATGGTAGCTAACAATCGTCTGTACCTCCACGTTCAGGGGATCCAACACCCTCTTCTGACTTCTGAGGGCATTGCACAACACAGATGCACTTACCTACATGCAGGCAATATACTGAAACATATAAAATAAAAATAATAAATAAAATATTTAAAAAACAAGGAAGGTATAAACTATAGTGAAAGAATACTTTCCTAGAACTTCTCAGTTCATAACCTTAGCATGTACGTGTATGTGTGTGTGCATGTCCGTGTGCGTGTGTGTGTGTGGCAATATCTACTTAATAATTTGCAGTAGGTTTTAGGAAATCAGAGAATATGGTGTTTTCAAGAAGTGAGGGGGATGGAGGGGAACATCTTTCTTAGAAGAAAAAATATCTCAAGAAATAAGGTAAGAAGTTATAAAAAACAAAACGAATTCACAGAATCCCGTGTTTTAAGGGAAGGAAGGGCCTCAAACAGTCTGAAGATAGTATTCAGTGCTATTAGGTGATTCCTGAGACTTAAACAAACTGTTCATTTCCTCAGTTTCATAAAGAGATATGAGCTGCTCAACAGTTTTGTGGAAGTGGCATTAGATAGTCTTACTGTTTTACTATGTTTGTTCTCCTGTTTCTAGGAGATCAAATATTCTGTATTACTAATGAGTTGTACTGTGAATCAAGGAGACATTGTGGGATCCTCTTTAGAAAAGAACTGGTTTTTCTATGAGGTATTTGTTCCAATTTCATGTAAATATCTTAATTTATAAATAATTTTATTGCAAGAAGGAATATTCCATTTTCATAGTCTTTTAAATTATTGCTTTTTAAAGTCCTAAAAGTGTAAATTATTTCTGTTTAAGAAGCAAGTATGACTCCCCTTTCGTAGAAATATGGAATCTTTACTTACCAAATTATGGCAAGATTATTAAACTTTGTACTGACGGCTTTAACATTTCAAGCTCTCTTTTTAGCTTTTCTTCTTTTGATGTTACCAATCAGTTGTGAAAGATCAAGTGACATTTCTTAAGCAATAAAGAAGAAAGGCTCCTTGTGTAGATTTTAACTAGATTTTAACTAGTATATCAGGTTTAGATTCAATTTCTTTGATAAATAAAACTTAAAATGTGTTACAATTTAAATACTGACATTTATGAAATCTTAACTATAACTAGATTAGAATGACTACAAAACAGTGTGGTTTGGGATCATTTCAATAGCTTACCTATTTGAAATATTCATAAAAATTAAAGAATCAGAACTTGACTTCGGCAGGCTGTTAGCTTAGTGTGGCCACTGAATTCAGTTCACAAAGAACCTAGAATGATAGTATATGAGGCTTTCTAAGCGGTCATTTTAAATGGAAATTTTGCTAAGCTCTTAGTTAACTTGTTTTAAAATGAAACTGTATAATGCTGTTGATGATGAAGACAGAATACTGGGAGCTTCTGATAGCAGGGGCCTTTAAAGCAATAGTCCAAGAAACATCTCTGACAAAAAAAAAATGTCAAAAGGAAGCTCTTCTCAGCCCCACTGAGCATCCTTGCCTGGAAGCTATACAGGAGGGTGTGACTGAAACTCCAGGCCAGGCACAAATTACATTTGGTAAACAGCTTTGGAACTGGAATTCTAGGTTTTAATAGTAAAATTGGGATATATCTATTCTCCAATTTTTAAGGCATCTCCTACGTGACTTTAGATTCTCCATTCTTGAGGGGAAAATGTAACAGTAGCCTTGATCAGAGCTCTTTTGAGGCCCTTGAAGGGAAAACTATTTCCTCTTGGTTAAAAGAAATGAAATCTACCTCTGGCTTTGTGTGGAGACCTAATTCTAGGCTACTGAAAATTTAAGAGTTAATCCTGCTGGGCCTGTCAATCACCTGGGAGAGATCACCCTTGGGAAGACTAACTCACCGTAAGCCCTGCTAAAGTGGTGGGAGGAATAATTAACCCTTTGATGAGATAATATACTTTTCCTTCCCAGAGCACCCACACTTGGTGCAGTGGCTTATGGCACCTTAGGCATTTGACTGAGGGAAGCCTGCCCACTTCTCTGAGGTACTCAGGAAACATAACTTGCTTTTCCTTCTCTCTGTCTTTCTTGTACATTCTCATGTTCATTCTTCTCTGAAGCTCCCATAGCCCTTGCCGCTCTGCTGCTTATCTGCCATGTGGTTGCTTGCTGAGCATTGTAGTCAAACTCAAAAGACACGACTTACTTTCTTCCTCTTCTTCAATTAGCTTTTCTTGGGAGCTGCCAACATTTCCAGCTTGCCTGTTCTGTTGTTTTTCTTTTAAATACCAATAAAATGGTCCTCAAGCTTCTGAATCTATTCTCAAATTCTTTTACTAACAAGATAAAATCCCTGAGAAGGGACCTCTATTTTCCATGGCAGCATGTGGCAACAAACATAGGGCTTCCCCCAAATTTCTGGTAGCATTGAGACTGAAGAAATTGGAAATGTGCTTGAGAAGAGAGGGTTCAAAGGGACTCTGCTACCTGTCCCCAAATACCTGAATGTTAGAAGAGATCAATTCACAAGTAGAAGTGCCTTTTAGCTTAGTATAGTGAACAATTCTACAATGAAACTCACATTGCTATATAAACCACAGGAGTATATAAGCAAGACTTGAGCAATTATTTTCCAGGAATCCCTCCTCAAGGTTCATAATTCATTCAGAAAACTTAGGCCCACGACTGAGGTATAGTTTCAGTCTAGAAGAGCTGGGTTGATATTTATGTTCCATTGTGGTACAGTGCTGATTGTATACAGCGTCCAACCTGCCCTTCAGCCCACTCCCTAAACTCCCTATTTTAGCTTTCTGTTCTGTCAACATGTAGCCCTGGATAGTTTAGTCCATAGAACTACCCACATCCCAGAGTGGGTACCAGTGTACTTCACATGAGATCCAGGTTCCTGTACCATGGTTACTTTGGGAATGGTCACATGGTTCTGCTTGAGTTGCGAATGCTTCAGGACAGGTTTGTTGAGGACTTCTGGAAGAGTTCTTTCTCTTTGTAAATGGCTAGATGGTTTAGACTAATAGGAAAGATTAATTTGAACTTTTTCATTTGGTGGGAATTACATGTTTTTATTTTAAATTATTTCTTATTCACGATTACTGAGCTTTTCCTAGAAGAGATAATTGATGCTAATGATTAGGTTTAGTTTCATACGCTTTTACATTTTCATTTATTTTTTCAAAAAGTAAATGTTGACCATCAATATTCTAAAGACTGAAAGAGAAGAAATGATTCTGTTGTTAGATTTTAAGGTGCTTAAAACAAATATTTAAGGTAGTATGTGATGGACATAGGAAGGAAGAGGCTTTGTTTTCTCATGGAGTCTTTTTTTATTGCTTTACTACTTTTATATTTTGATTTTTTAATTAGCACACATGATATTAGATACTATTATGGCATTTTCAAATGTTTTAGTAGATTATCCTCCCCAATCATCTGTTCGATCCCCTGTTCCCTGAGGCCCCCAGCTTCCTCTCAGTTTTCATGTCACATGTGTTCTTTGCCCAGCCCCCTCCTCAGCAGCTCTTTATACCCATTCTTGGTCTCCTTTCTAGTTTTTCAGGCTTTACTTTCATTTATACTCATTTATACACACACTTACAGACATATGTAACAAGCCAGCATCCCCATATGGGAGGAAACGTATAGTTTTTGTCTTCTGCATTTGGGTCACCATGCTTAACATTAAAATTTCCAGGTCTATTCATTTACCTGCAGATTTCATGATTTAATTTTTCTTCACAGACTAATAAATTCCATTGTGTATACATACACATATTCCTTATCCATTTACCTGTTGATGGACATCTAGACTGGTTGCATTTCCATGCCACTGTGAATAAAGCAGCAATGAACATGAATGTACAAACATCTCTGTGTAGGATACTGAGTTCTTGAGTATATGCCCAGGAGTTTTAGAGCTGAATCATGTGGGTAAAGAGGAACCCTTATTCACTGCTGTCGAGAGTGCAAATTAGTACAGCCATTATGGAAATCAGCATAGGTGGTTTTCATGAGAGTGTCCCTCATAGGCTTCAACATTTGGTCATTTAGGGTGCTGTTCTGGAAGATTTGGAGGCACAGTCTTATTGGAGAAAGCAGGTTACTGGAGCGGGCTTTTTTTCTCTGTCTCTCTCCTATACATGTTTGAAGAAGATATGAGCACTCAGATTTCTGCTCAGGCTGGGTCCTGCCAGGCCTTCCCCCAATAAATGAACTATCATCCCTCTGGAACCATAAGCCCAATAAATTCTTCCTTCTATAAGTTGCCTTGGTCATGATGTTTTTAAAATAGCAACAGAAAAGTAACTAACCCAAAGAGGTGTGTCAAAAAATTAATAGAACTACTTTGTCACTCAGCTATATCCATGGAACCTTTTAACTCGGTCTTTAACTTCTATTTTAGCATTTGCAACTAACCTCAGTGTTGAGATTTCTCTTCAACTTGATACAATCTTATTTACAAGAAACTGGAAACTGTTAGAAGCAAACCATTTTTTTTTCCTTTATAAAGGTGAAACAAAAAAAGACCTCAAAAGTTTGTCAGAACCCAGAGGAAAGTGTCATAATCTTTAGTGTGAGGCAGCAGCAGGACCGATATACCAGCTTCTTAGCAGTGAGTTTTGTTTATTTCAGTATCATTTTAGAAGTGATGGCAAGGTGAATGGTTCTTTTCCTCTTACTAATTCCTCAGATTGCCATTATTACATGTCTGGCAAAGAGATGTTAAGACAACTGTGATATAGCAAGCACAACTTAGAAACTCTGCGAACGTAGCAAGCCCTGGATCAGACACATGAGGAATTTTACTCTTTTTCAAGGAAGTAGAAAGGCTCATTCTTTAGAAAGGAGAACACTGCTTTTGTGTGTGTGATGTAGTTAATATATTTCACATTCAAGTAATGTGGAAGACGTTGCCCTTATATTATGACATTTAAATCATGATCATTCTTTTCTGAAGTGGCTGTATGACAAATTGAAATCAGAGTTCTTGGGAATAGCTTCAGAACTTGCCCTCATTCCTTAATGATACAGAATAATTTGGTGCATCTAGGAAGACTAACGAAGTTCAAGTAAAGACACACTGGAAGAATTTGTAAAAAGTGTTTAAGTTTTGGGGTAGGGAGATGGATGTGGCTGGTGAGAAAAATAAGTAATTTGATGATTCAGTGTCAAAAAGTGCTGTGATAAACATCAAAAAGCGACAGGAATGATATGCATGCGAAGGTGATGGAAAAACACTAACACGGTGCTGATGTTTCCTTTGGGAGACCTAACGTCAAAGGCATAAACACTCAAACTACACAGATGCCTCTTTCCCAAATGGGAACTTCTATTTAAGTAAGTTAGGTATTTAACTGTAATGACTGAGCATAATGGAGGAAATATTTTTCACTTCACAGAGACTTCAATCTGAAACATACTCATATATAATGCATCAAAATGTAGAATGCAACTTCTCTTTGGTTAAATTGATTTTAAACCTCAGAATTGGGTACATATTTAGTGTGTGTGTGTGTGTGTGTGTGTATATATATGTATATATATAATATGATACACATAGACAATTTTATCAAGATGGCTTATTCCAAGAATATCAAATTGAAGACCTGTGTATTTTCTACTGCTTTCTTATTTGAAAATAATGTTCAAATAAAAGCAGAATATTTAGATCCTGAAGTACTGTTGTTTAAATCTTGAGTAATGGTTGGAAGTCAGTTGCTGAAAATGAAAATTAGGTTTATTGAAGTGAGTACTTAGAGAAACCTGTTCCCTCATAATTTTAATTAAACATATTGCTTTGGTTTTTCTGAAACTAAGTATTTTCCTCTTAGATGGGAAATGTTTCTTGTATTAAGCTACAATCTCTGGTAGCCTGAAGTCACCCTAAGTAAATATTAGTAACTTGGGATTTAGAGATATTTTTAAAAATTGAAAATGTAATTTTTGAACATTGAAAATAGTATGGTTAAAATACTCTGAACATTATTTTGACAGTAGTGTACTTTATGTGAAATAAATAACACAGAGACGTGTAAAAATTAGTTAGTGTCTCCATATAAGGAGAGGAATGAAGCTCTGGATTGAATTTTTGACACACAATCTTTTATTATGACATCTAGTTGATTAATACCTCAGCCAAATCATTGTTTTAAAATCTCTCCTTTCACTGTCCATTAGGTGTGGAACTGTAAGCACACACCAAACCTGGCGTCTGCTTTGAGCTTTTCATCATTTACTTTGGGGCAATGCCAGTGTCTTGGTTATAGTGTTGAAAGTATGGTCTAAATGATTTAGGAATTCATCTCAGGCAAAGCAGATTTTACACAAAACCTTCCTGTTGTATTTGAGCTACATACACAGAGTACTAAAACACTTCTTAATAATAAAAGGTAACAGTTCAGGAGTGTTGAACAGAGACACCTTTCTAAGGATTTTCTTCTGTTTTAAAATTATTTAAAATACTCTAAAATTAATGCCTGTTACATGTCAAAATATTTATAAAATTATAAAATGCATAGGTGACCACTCACACCATTAAGCCACATCCAACAAAAGCAATCATTATTAAAAGCCAGACATACATTTCTTTTATATATGTATTAAATAAAATAAATATGTAGGTGCTTACATTAGTACACTTTTCTTTGAATTAGCATCGTTTTGTGCATGTGTGGAGGTCGGAGGACAGCTGGTGGGTGTTGGCACTCGCCCTCTACCATGCCTGTCTCAGGTATTGAACTCAGATCATCATGCTTGGTGGAAAATGCTTTTGCTGCTGACTCATATCCCAGATTCATGTTTTATTTTGAAAGATGATTTTTGCTGTCTACATGGTGTTGCTGTCTACATGGTGTTGCATCTCTATCTACAAAATGTTAGCATTCTTCCTTTGTTTTTTATTTAAATTTTTTTCTGTTCTTCTGACCAATAATTCCTCTAGTTAGTATAATTAAAATTTTAAAACAAGATGTCCTATCATAATAAAAATCTTGGTGCAGCACTAATTGGACTCAGTGGATTTTATATATATATATATATATATATATATATATATATAGGACACGAGGGGACTGGTGGGGGGCTGTCTGGAAGATGTTGGGAAGTGGAAGGGTGGATATGAGCTAAGACATTGTATTCACATATGAAATTACCAAAGAATATATATTTTTTTAAATTATGGAAACTTTAAAAAAATCTTGGGATATTTTAGAAAATACGATTTTTCTAAAATGACTTGTAGCACTATAAATACAACCTAGAACTCATATCTAAATACCGAAGTAAATGACCATAATAGTGGCATGTGAGAGGCAGTAGCTTCTAATGGTTCTGATCACTGTTCTGTGCTGGGAAGAGAGATGACATTTGTTCTACAGAAGATCACTGGTACACTATTAGCTGTAGTGCACTTTAAAAATATTTCTACCTTGAATTACACATGAAAGGTTTAAAGACAAATCTAGTTTCATTCAGTCTTGAAGCTGTATTTTATGTTAAATATTATTTGTTGTTGATTTAACTTTTACTCTATATTAATGCCATAAAACAATTCTATTTTGTTTTGTTTTTTTTTTCATCAACTGAAAAGAAATATATTAGGGGATGACTTCTAGTGAGAACTTTTTTTTAAAAAAAGAAAATGTTACTACGGCACATTCCAAAGATTGAATTTGGAATACTAACATGATTGTAATTTAAACTTATCATACTTTATTGAGAGTTTAAGGTACAATGCTAAAGTGTTTATGATCTCCTTGAATATTGAGATAAACGTATTCTTCACATAGTGAAGGGACAAAGAACAGAATTAGATGGATTCCCTCATCCACAGAGTCAGTGTGTGGCTGAGGCAGGAATCAAACTCAGAACTCAGTCTTCAAAGCCAGAGTTTTGATCCACACTGCTTGGACACAGAATTTATTTCACTGTTACTTCTTTTTGGAACTCTGAGGAAGTGTGACTATTCTTGTTGACATTGAAGGTGCTTTGCCATAAAGCTGAGTCATTATTCATTTCTAAAAAAGAAATAGGTGCTTATTATTAAAGAGATGGGAAGGAGGAGAGGCTGGGCTGGGAGTCCAAGGAAGTGACAACTAATTTATTTCTGTTGGTGTATGCTCTTGTAAAAAAAAAATATTAAAGGTTGTGAATTTCTTTACTTTTAGGAATGTTTTAATTTCTGTAGCAATGCCATGCATTATTCAAGATTATAAAATGATTTGAATTTCAGGCACAGACAAATTTTCTGATGAGGGTTTCAAGCTGCGTAATTATGAAACCCATATAGGTTAAAAGTTCAGAACTCGTTAGCTTAATCATTTAAAAAAAATAACCAATTTCTAAGCATGCCGTTTCATTTTAGAGGGGTGTAGTTGCAATGTATCTGGCTCAGGAACTCTGGAATTCTGCCTCATGTCCTGCTTAGTACAGAGAAAGTTCATCCTGTGCACCATGTAGCATATTCCATAGCAGTACATAATTTATAAAGGAAATCCATATTTTATGGTGGTAAATTGGATGTCATAATGTTAGGCACATTTCTAGTAATTTCTTTAACAGTTTTCTTGGCTCTTTAAAAATCCAAGAAAGTTAATGAATGAGTGCCAAGTATCAAAAAGGTTCATTGGAACTTGTTTCATGGTGTTAGAACATACATTTTAGGAAATGAATTGAAAAACACAAATGTCTCAGAATAAAACATAGGGAAATGAATGTTCAAGGATGATGAAGTTGTTGATAAACGAGAGTTTATCCTTATGCTAGACTATACAGGGCATAAAATTTTCCATCCTCCTTTTCGAAGTATATAGCCAAGGGTATTAAGTGCGTCCCCCATGTCTTTCAACCATCATCATCCATCTGCAGAAATTTTCATCAAAAGAATATGTCTAAAATTTTGAGTAAAGCAATGTGGATGCTGTTGAGGATGCTTGGATTCATAGAGATGCTTTAAATCTTCAGAGCTTTTAACTTTTTAATACACATAGAAGTGACCTTGGAAACTGTACCTGTTGCTACTTCCTTTGAAGTCCATGGTGTCCACTGGTGCTGTCAAAGTCTCCCCTGAGCTTTGGCAACACTGTCAGAGACATGAATGTTTACTATGAAATGTGAGGATATTTAAAGGAAAACTGTATTCAAATAAAAACAGTCTGCATAAAGAATGTAAGGTGATTGAAAATGCCATGATCATCAAACAGTTAAAGATGGAAAATAGAATATGGCATTTATGAGACTCTGACTTGTATGAGGATTTGAATGCACATTATCCTGCTTTGCTAATCAAGGTGATTGAGATACACTTGCCTGTTAACTAGAACTTGCTCTTGGCTTTTAGTTATCAGAGATTTCACATTTATCTTCTCTCTCATTTGAGTGGTACATAAATCTCCCCCCTTTGAATCTGAGGGGGTCATTCTTTATTTCTCCTGTATCATTCTACTGTTAGGTATTGAGAGTATTTTTTTCCCTAATGCTTGGAGAATGATAACAAAAAGGAATTTTTTTATTGGTTCATTTCATGCTTGGTAAGATTCCAACTGTCAAAACATTATAAAATTTTGAACCTAGAGGCACATTTCATCACCAGAGTACTAATTACTGCAGAGAACTGGAGCGAGTCATTATGTAGTAGTATTTATTAGCGCTGCCCAATTTTAATGTTTTTTGGACCAGAGACACTTAGATGAAAGGTTAAGCTGCTTTGGCACAAAAGGTGGAGGAAAGCTGCACAGTGCATGCAACACTATCAAATACAGTGCAGGAAGGGTGGGATTAATTGAAAACTGCTCCCACTTATTACCACTCAGTATTTTATGTTCAGAGCTGAGCATGGCAGATATAACTCTTGGTTTATTTTCACATTGATTAATACAAGGCACCTATTATATGTTAGACACTGATAATAAGAGGGAATTATGAGAGACAAGCATCTCCCTTCATTGGTTTTCTTCTCTTGGAGAAAAACAGCAGCAGTCATGGGATGTAAGGGTCTCAGGACAGAACAGTAGAGACAAGGGCTGGAGTGAGTGGCTGGGGAAATCGGTGTCTTAAATAAAGTGCTTGAAGGGAACTCTTCTGAGGACTTGACATTTGAGAATAGCAGTAAGTGAAGGTCATTTCAAAGACTTGCCATACCTAAATTTACATTTATAAATAAATTCTATGTACCATATAAAGTATGATATGCTATTAATTTATTGTATCTTGTATGAAGTGCTGTAAAAATCATTAAATAAGTACAACATATGATGAAATAGTAAGTATAGTAAAATCATGTTTAGTAAATGTTCACTGACTGTCATGTACAAAGAGCCTCTAACTAGATAGTAGCTGAGGGAGGGGTGAGAATAAGAGATGCGGGGAAAGGACTGGGGAAAGCTGGAATTCAGTATGAGTTATTGTGGTTTTCTAAGCATAAGCAAACTGAACAATCGCGAGCAATGAAGTGTATGGGACACAGTAGGTCCTTTTATTGCACCAAACACCATGACCTGCATTATAAGTTAATTGTTTATGTCCTTTCATCTTCTTCCTTCCTCCTTCCTCAGTCAACACTATGAGGTTCTTCAGTGATGGCCCTGTTTTACTCCAAGAATACAGTGCAATATAGGTGCTCAGGAAAGCTGCTGTGGCTGAGTAAGTGGATGAAGGAATGGAAGACAGAATACAGGTCTTAAGCATTTTTTAAAGCATGCTTTTGGAAAAACGAGATCCTAGCTTATATGTATTTGTAGGGGAAACATTTATGTTAAGAGTAGGGGAAAGTCCATCTGGATTTGAGAAGAAATGAAGAAAAGCCACTATAGCAATGAAGAGATGGGTGAAAGAAGAAAACTCCGGACAGGGGGATGGGCTGAGTCACCACCTCAGGTGAGGGGTCAACCTTGAAAATTTTCTACTGGACTACAATTTCCCTTCAAAATCAAGAGAACGTGATTCAGTTGAATACGTGAAGAGAGACTCTGAGGCAGAGAAAAATGTGGAGAGAATTCTTCAGTCATAGAAGGGAAAAAACAGAAACCATCTAAAATAAAAATGAGATAAATAAAAAGAGACAGGATGCTCTTGGAGACAGATGGTTCCAGAATTTGAAATTTCTTAGATATTTGAAGGTAATTGTTGCATGTACCATGCACTAAGTAAAGTGCCACATATGGTCTGGGGCAGTACCCTGTAATCACAGACATTAATTTTTCCTAGCACAACATATTAATATTTATATTTAGTAGAATAGAGATGACAAATAGCCTCCAGTGAGTACAATTTGTGCCAAATTAGTAAATACATGAAAAAGAGAAAAAGACTTCAAGTGGGTTTTCAGAGAACATTGGATCTCAGAATGATGCATAAGGAGTGGAGACCTGTACAGTTTGCTTTGTCTGTTTTCATTTGCAGGGATAGTGGAGATGGACTGATGTGTTTTGAAAGGCAGCAAGAAGTTTTGAGCTGGGACATCCTTCACGTTGGGATGTAGGTCTGATGTGGCAGAGTGGGTCTTCATTGAACATGAGCTTAGCTCTGTGTATCTCTTTGTACCCTCCCCACACTGGACACACACACTGTAATGACCAGCACCCTAAAGGACATCCAGAGCCCAATAAGCCACAGTGGGACTCCATAATTATTTTTATTATTATTGACCAGAGTGTGTTCCAGAGGCTTAAATTATGAGACCAATGTATGGCTCAAGATACAGTGCTAAGGAAATTAAGAAGTTACTAAGGTTTACTTGCGAGAATTTTTGCAGAAAACTGTGCTACATTTTTTTGTCTTTATTATATTATTACATATACTTTTTTCTCTTTAATACCATTTAGAGACAATCTTATATATTTTATTTACATGTTCATCCCAAAGCAATGTACCTATATACTCTTAAAAATGTTAGATGACTAAGTTAATTTTTATTGATTATAATTATCAAATATAATTATGGATTATAATTCATTATGAGTTATCTTTATGCCTAAATATATGAATTATTACATTTCTGTGTATGTCTGTATACATGAACTTTTGGAATATGCTTTCCAGAGAAAATCATAATGGTCAATTTTTCATTATTGATGTATTCTAACACACACAGGAGTCTAAATCAATAAGGATTTGTGCTAATTGACCTCAGAGAATCCCAAGTGAACACAATACAAATGTCAAGGAAGGAACCCTTAATAATAAAATATTAAGAATTAGTAATGGGGAAAATTAAATAGTTTGATGGGTGTAATCAAAATGGCTTTATATTTAACCACCATATAGAATATTATGGAACACTACTCAGAAGTAGTCACTGTCACCTTGGAGTTGGAGTCTGAGCAATTGAGGAATCACCTACAGGTCAGTCTCCTAGTCAGCAACTTCCTGGCCCAGGTTTCTGATCTACAGAAGGATGAAGGCAAAACTCAAAGCATGATTTTCCTAATCTGGAAAACATGTCTCATTTTGTAACTGGAGAGTATTTTTTGACTGTGTATAAAGAAAAAGTCCAATTGTAGACACATTTTAATGTATATACATATATGTAAACACAATGATTTGTGATTAAGCATTAAATGGTTTTCATTTAGGAAAATGACGGAGACCATATCATTTTACCTTTGGTATTACAAATCATGCATATAAATATATCAGTCATATAATTTCAGAAGTGATCTTCTGATATTAAAGTGTAGACATAGATAATGATAATTTTAGATTGGGATGTTTTTGATCAAATCATTCCTATCTTGAAAATTTTTCAACTATATAAGTATAGTTGTATTTTCAACTATATAAGAATCCTGAAACTAGCCATAGTGGTACACACCTTTAATCCCAGCAATCAGGAAGCAGAGGTAGGCAGATCTCTGTGAGATCTGGGTCAGTTTGGTCTACACAGTGAGTGCCAAGGAAGCTGGGACTATAGGGAGACCCCATCTCAAAAAAAAAATTACTAAAACTTCAGTAATTCCTCAGTATCATAGCATATTCCTTTGTATTTCCAGTATGGTTTTAGATGAGAAACTACAAAGTCTTTTCATGATGGTATTTCTTTCAAGAGGCTGTTATCAAATATCTATTCTTAGAGTCAGTACTATGGAAATCTTTTAAAATATTTAATGTATTCACTTGGACTACTTAGTTATAAAAGAATTCTTCCAAAATGTTGTGATGAGTTGAGAACAAACAAATTTAAACAAATCTTACTCTGCATTCCTAATATAACATTGTGCACCATGAACATAGAAGGAAGGTGGAAGGCAACAGAAAAAGAACTCATCATATGAACAGATTCGTTACTTTACTTTTATTCTGTTTTATTCTTTTTGAAAATAAAACTCCGTTTCCAGTATTATTGACCTACTCTGGACATGCCTGGACAGCCCTACTGACCTAATACAAGGCTCTGATAGGTAAATTCAAGAACTATTAGGCTTAGACTGATCATATAATATTTTTATGCTGAAACATTTTATGAAAGGAAAATATATGGCCAAAATGGAGAACATAAGCGACGTTTTGACTCTTAGGAAATTTCTGTGAGTCCAAAGACAACTTTTTGTGGTTCCAGAATTAAAAATTTTCAAGTAAAAAGAATCAACCTTAGGTCTTTTGATGCTCATATGTGAATGCTTTATTATTCTCCACTCTCTGGTTTCTGATCTCCAGGTTGCAAGCTGTGTCTCATTGTGTCTGGGGTTCAGCAACTGTTGAACATAGTGGAAGTGTACTATTTGCTTCATGCCTGGTGAAGCAGATGACTTCTCTGTGATAGTATCATATACCTGAGCTGTTCAGTTACTGGATATATGTTTATGTCAGCTAGATACCAATGGTCTGCAGTTCAACAATGATGCATCTTAAATATAATTAACAACTTACATAATATAACCATTTCCTGATTCGAATACTAGAGAGTTATAGACTAAAACTTTACTCCCAGGGTCACTGTAATTTTGCATACTAAGAATTTTATATTTGCCTCAAGATTAATTACCTGCTAATAACTATAGGATTATTCACTGTAAAGGATTTTAAATTTTTAAGTGATTGAAGAATAATGGGAAATGAATTTTTTAAAAGTCAGATCTTTTTTACATCCTTTAACAAACCAAAGAAGTCATAATGATTGAATATTACTTAACCTCCAAAAGTAAATAGACCTATTAAAAAATAGAAAAAATAGAAATTTGATTTTGTAAATATCTTGCTTTATGTTTGTATTTTTATATTTTACAAGATCTCAAGAGATAAGTAGATGGCTCAGTTGCTAAAGAGCTTGTTCAGACCCCTGGCTCTCTCATAAAGCTCAAGCTGTAGTGGCAGTTGCCTCTAATTCTAGTGCTGGGGGAAGAAGGACAGGATTCTAAGACTTCAGTGGTCAGTCATTGTTGCCAAAATGGTGAGCTTGAGGTATAGTAAGAGAATCCATCTAAAAAATAAAGCAGAGAATAATAGAAAGACATCTCAACATTAACTTTGGCCTCCATAGGCACCTGCATAGATGAGTGTGCCTGCACATACATGTATACATATGTATATGCTACATGACATGCAGGTAAGTGTGTGGACACATGCAAAATTTTAGGTAAATTTTGGTAGGAAATGGAATCATGGTCTCCCTTCTCTCAAGTTGTCCTTAAAAACTGATGGAAGGACTGAGTAGTTAGGAGCACTGGCTGCTCTTGAAGACACTGGTTCTATTCCCAGCACCCAAATGGTGGCAAAGTTCTTGATCTTTAAGATCAAGAACTTAGGATACTAGAAATTTGTTACTTAAGCTCTGGTTGACTAAACATATGCTGCCTAAAGTGAAATCACCAAACTGCTTCCATGTATTGTGAAGAGGGAGAAAAGATTATGAAAAGGGTCTGTATATTAGCATGTACCTCACACTCCTGTATGCCATGACTTCTTGATGTCTATTTAAACAAGTTCAAAGTCTTTACCCTAGCAGGTAATTGGTATCTAATATTTGCCTTGAGATATTTTGGAAGCATTCTTTTTAAAGCTATACTTGTAGGCTGGAGAGATGGCTCACCAGTTATGAACACTGGCTGTTCTTGCAGGAAACCTGGTTGAAACCTATGGCAGCTAACAACTGTCCATAACTCTATTTACAGGGGTTTCCGACACTCTCTTCTGTTCACTGTGGGCATTGCACGAGTTGGGTGCACTTATATATACACATACACATAAAATAAATAAAAAATAAATAAATAATTTTAAAGGTGTACTTGTACCCATTTGAAGAATATGAGGAATACATATGTGCTCTTGTTGTATATGTGATATCGAAGTCCCGAGTTTGTTCTGAAGCTCTGTCTAACATTAACTGAGTGATCTTGATTGGCTCCCTCAGTCTGCCTGAGCACCTCATTCCCCTTTCTTATAACCTCTAAAGGTTTGAATTAGCTTTATTGTTTCTCAATCTTAACAGTGCTTCTGCTAGAGACCAACCAGGGAACTTAGATAGGTTTATGTCTCTTCCTTTGGGTGGAGGTTCTAGAATCTCTGTGGTGATATATATATATACACACACACACACATGCACGTATGTAAGTATGTATGTATGTATATATCCATTTAGCTTTTGTCTTCTTTGCCCTAACTGCTTTCATTGACACAAGTAAAACCTCTTGAGCTAAATTAGTAGTATTTCTTCAGTTTATGATCTAACGGTGAGACCTTCAACTGAAGGAGGTTAAACCAGACTTTGCAGGGATTTTAGTGTTGAAAAGGACAATCCTGCTAAGTTACAGAAGTTTCTCTTTGACCTATTTCAAGTCCTTTTCATGTTTTTATAGAATCCAGAAAATTATTTCTATACATTTTAATTTTATATTGATTTTTCAGCCATTATGACTGTGTAATAGAAAGTTTCACCATTTATTTTATTCAGTACCACTGCTTCCCAAGATTTCTTTAGGAGGAATAGTTAAGTGATATCATTATTTTTAATGGTCTGATTACTGGGCTTGAACAACTGATCTAGATACTCCATGCCTTTGATCTTCCTCTTTTCCTTGTATTTGCAAAATCTAACAAAGAACTTTGTGAAATGATTGAGTGCTTTAAAAGCGACTGTAGATTGATTTTCATTGCCTGTTCATTAGTTCATTGTGTGTATGTAAATTGCAGATTGAGCAGTACAGGAAGGGGTTGTAAAGTTTCTGTAATAGGGATGATATTACTAATATCTAACAGTTACTGGAATTATATGTATGTAATTGATATGTGTGATCTCTATTATGCTTTATAACTTTACATGAAGCTGCAGTAACCTCAATTATCTGAAGATAAAAACGTTTAAAATTTTGTAGTAGCATTATTTTTAGTATATTATTTATCTCAATTTGTTCTTAAAATTCATTAAGTTCTATTTCCACATTACAGGTGGGAAGGCCGAGGTATAGGGAGGTTAAGTAACTTCTGGTTTCTGATGATTAGGAAAAGGAGAACCAGAGCTCTACTAAGACAGTCTGATTCCAGAGTCTGTGCTCATAGTTCCACGATTTGGATAATGAAGATCAGATCTGAAAGTCTATTGTGGGCAATGAAAATCAACATTCCTTAATCCCCATTCTTTGATGAATTCAAATGGGGCAGTAAACAGCCTATGATACTGGAGATAGTATTCGTATTATAATTCTTCAAATTATATTTATTAAAATTAGCTAACTGCTAACAAAAATCACTACAGGTTGTGCTTTCTTCAAAGAATATTTGAAAATTCAGGTGTAAAAAATGTTTTTGGCTTTCCTGTTTAATTGTAGTTTAGTATTTCCCAGGAACCTGTTGTACTTTCTGACACTGAGTGAAACCATAGGCAAATGGCATAGAAATTAGATGTAGAAGTAATTTCTGCTCTTTTAAGGAACCGATTCCAGCTACAGAACTCTATGCAAAGACAGAGTGAGGACCTTTGTTCTTTGAAACAGAGAGGATGCAAAAGGTTTATGTTATTGGGGTAGGAAGACTGAAACACTGGGAAAAATAAAAGAGGCTTGTGTTCCACTATCATTCATGACTCTAAAAGGAAAGGTTTTGAGGGTCTGATAGTATTTTATTGACCTGGGACAAAAAAAAATAATATTCACCTAAATTATTTGTCCTTTTTATTATGTGCCATATAATCCACATAAAGGAGGGTCATTGAGTGACATTGATCTATAAAGTGACAGAAGGAACATCAGAGAATCTGTTTACTTCCTGGTTAAAAAGCTGAGTAATACTCTTTAAATTTCTGATGCATTTTTCCTCTGTCACAACAATCTTCTACCATATAAGTGTAATTCCCACATAATACATTACTGTGTTTTATGATTTAGAACTCTAGATATTTTGTGTTACTGTATGTGCTTTTGAAGCTTGTTTTTTTCAAGTGATGATTGTGATGGCTAGTTTAAGTTGTCATCTTTACACAATCCAGGACATTGTGGGAGATGGACCTCTGAAAATGTCTGTGAGAGGTTACCTTGGTTACTGTAGTTAATGTGGTAGCACAGTTCCTTGCTGTGGCTGTCACCATTCCATGGGATGGGGTTCTGGACTATGTAAGAGTCAAGAAAGTACTGGCATGCCTTTAAGTCATTGCTTTCTACTCTTGACTTTGCATGTTATGTGACCAATGGCTTCAAGTTCCTGCTGTCTTGAATTCCTTGCCCTGATGGACTGTATTCTGGAACTGTGAACAGAACAAAATCTTTCCCTCTTAAAGTATCAGGGTATTTTATCACAACAAAGGGAAATGAAGTTAGAACAATATTTTTGATTCACAGCCCCACGTACAGAGGTAAATAAGGTCTATTATCGTTGCTTCATGTGTCTATAGTAAGACTTACTGATCTTGATTTATTTTTTTCTATCAAAAGGCATTTATATTATATATACACTTTTTAATCTGATCTTATTTTTTAAGATTTATATTTATTACAGCACATGAGCAAGTAGCAAACATCTAAGCTTTAAGAGGAAGTGTACTGGAATGTTTACTGAAATAAGCGCTGTCTTCATAACATAATGCTGACTTTGTTTTCCCAAGTCAGTGCACAACTGTCCATTTTGTATATATTTCTAATTAATACTTTTGTAGTGACATGTACAGAATCCAAAATTTATTATGTTGAATGTACAGTTCTGTGGCATTAAGTACGTCCATGCTGTAATACACCCATCTCCACACTCAGTACCTAAGACACAACACTTGACAGTTCTATTCAACTCCATTTTTCTTTTTGACTCTATGACTCTGACTATTCTAGGTACCTTACACAAATGAAATCATACAATATTTGCATTTTTAAATTAAAAAAAATTGTGTGCTAGAGTGTATTGCTTGTATCTGTGTATGTGCACCGTACATGCAATGCACAGTGCCTGTGGAGACTAGAAGAGGTAGTCGAATCCCCTGTAACTAGAGTACAGACCGTTGATAACAGCCATGTGGTCCTGGGAACTCTTAACTTCTGTGCCATCTCTTTGGCCCCCAAATCTGCATTTTTGTTTTTGGCTTATTGTTCTTAAGATTCATTCATGTGCTGTATTTGTCAGAATCCCCTTCCTTTTTAAAAGATTGAGTAATCTGCTCCTCTATGTATAACACAACCACACTTTATTTATCTACTTATGCGTTCATGTTGCTTGAGGGTAGTTTTGTGTTTTCTTAGTCTAACCACAGAATAAACCCTTTCTCTAGAAAGTTTAGACTCTTTGTTTTGGGGCATGGGTTTGAAAGGTCGAAGTGCCAGTTAAGCTTATTACACATTGGTAAGTTTATTACAATGTTACTGTTACAGACTCTTTCTGTGAAGAGAGATAAGAAATACTCTGCTACCAACATGTGCATATATGCATATTTATATTTGTTTTTAAACCTACTCACTTGAATATCCACTAAAATCCACAAGGTCATAGATACCTATGACTCCAGCCCAATATGTGAAGTTAATTGTGGTTTTCCTTCTCTTCTTGTTTATAGTCCTTTTGGGGTTGGGAAGTGAGAAAGCTGGTTATTGGGCCCTTAAAAGCAGGGCACATTGAACAGTTTGCACCTAGCCCCTGACCCACCCTCCCCTGCAGGTGGGCGTAGGGCTTGTCTGTTGGGGAAGCCATTTGCTCTGCATATCCTGTTTGTCAGTATCCTTCATCCTTCTCCCTCTCCTCACCATTTCCTGGGTCTGCATAGTCAAGGACACTTTACTTGGGGTCATCCAGACATTCCCTGTGCAGGAAAGATGGAAGTAGATCTGTTTACAGTGACGTTTGTAATGGGAGATATGACCAACTAATCCTACTACTTTTGCCAGGACAGTTTGGTGACAAATGACAGAAATTAAATCTAATGTAGACAAAGTAAAGAGTTTGTTAGATAATATACCTACATTTCAGAAAGGTCAGTGAACTAATTGAAATTAGGTGGAAACAACAACAGACTATTTAAAAAATGACAAGGCAAATGGGGAAATTGAATACTGAATATAGATGACACTTAAGAGAGTATGGAAGACCTTTGTTTACTTTGGGAGTTTCTACTAAGAGTCCTATGGTTAGATTTGGAAAGAGTATTTAAGTATCAAATGCTATTCTATAGTTAGTAAGTTTGTTTTTCAGAGAGCTATGTGCTAGGATATTTGAAACTATATTATGTGTATGTTATGGTTAAAATATGGCAAAGTGATTCTTTAATCACCTCAAGCTAACAGTTGTAAGGCCTGCTGCCTCTCTCCCAGCTTACCAACAAGGCATCCTTGAAGTGAGTATAAAGTATGCTTTACTAAATAATATTCAGAAAATAATTTCCAAAAGATAAAACCAGATTTAGCCAGAATACACACATAAGAACTACAAATTATTTGAGAACACTCCATTACAATATCTAGTTATCTCTGGATTATCAAATCATAAAAAATGAAAAACTTGCTAACTTCATTCCTCACTATAATTTACAAACACACAGAAGCCCCAGGATTAACTCCCAGCAAGTCATCAGTATCTGCTAGCTAATCACCTTGCTTGTGGATTCACCATTCACTTTCCAATTTGACAATGTGCTATAGTGATGTGCTATAATTTTCATTTTAAGCTATACAACAGAAATAATATTGCATTTAATGGCTGAATAGCTTCCATGTTACAATTAGAGGTATCCTAAGTAATGAGAGATGACAAATTACCCTTTAAAAACAAAATTACAGGACAATCAGACAGACCCAGCATTTAAAAGGCTTACCAACAAGGCATCCTTGAAGTGAGTATGAAGTATGCTCTACTAATCCCTACTAAGCTGTTTGAATTGAGGTTGTTGTTGCTTTTGAAAGGAGTGTTCTTTAGAAATCCTAGTGTTCAGAGATCAAGAGTGAAGGAGTGCTCTGAGATAATAAAATAATTAAGATAGATTAGTGGTTATCATCCAATCACTTTTTATATTTTAATTTAATATGAAATCCCTGTCTCTAATAAGGGCTTTGTATTTCATCCAATAACACTCAGTTTTCTGTAACACTGACGAATTTTAAGAACAAACTTCTTTTATTAAATGAATTTCAAAACATCATTCATTTTTAAAAAATGGGTGGGCTCTTCCCTGTAGGTTTCACAAGACAAAAAATTTGGTTGTCATTTCCGAAAATGTGCATTTGAAGTTATTTCAGCTTAGTCAACTTTTTTGAAAGCAGATGTATTTTTCTTTTTCTTTCTGCTGCTGTTGACTATGAAATTAAGTATTTCTGGCACATGATTAATTAAACCATAAACTGAAACCCAGACTTCTTTGTTTTGTGACCAAATGTCTGTGCAAAACATATGGGATGACCTTAGTCATATCCCTGGTATGAAATTTGGAAGGTCTTTTAAAGACGACTGTCTTGTGGAAGGCTGTGTGCTTTGCAGCCTAATTGAAGTTCCTCAGTAACTCCTTTTGATTTGCTCCCAAGAGCTTAATGGATCAAATTTGGAGTCATGAGTCTTTATAGGCCTCAACAAGTTTCCCAAAGTATTTCTGTGAACATCCTCACCACAGATCTGACTCCTTTGTCTCTTTCTCTGTTAAGATCTGACTTTCTTTCTCCCAGGTTGTGGGGTCCTGGCTCTCCACCCACCGCCAACCTCTTCTGTAGGCTCCTTTCTCCTTTTACTGGTAGGCACACGATTCCATCCTCTGTGACTCTCCCCGTGCTGTAGTCTCATCCTCTGAACTCAGTAGCCAGCTCTATCAATGCATAGTTTCTTAGTGGGGGTCAGAATGACGTGGCATATAGACTCATAGGCCTCTACTCTGACAAAAAAAATGAGCTCTGTTTAAGGAAGGGAACCATAAGTTGTCATTTGTAACAAGCATTCAAAAGATTTCTATATATACTAATATTTGAACATTGCTCACCAGAATCACTACTTTAACAACAAGGCCTGGTTCTTGATTGCATTTTTGTCTGAGTGTCTTACATTCATGAAATGATTGATGAGTGCTTTTAAAATAAATATTAAGTAAGATGTGGATCCGTATTCTATACTTAAGTATTAATCATTATCCCCAGCCTAGTTACTATTAGCCCACTTACATTTGATTCTGAGTTAGGGCTGTAGTCCTTTCTGTTTAAAATGTGGTTCACAGACCAGTAACATGAACATCATGCAGAAATACAGAAACTTGGCCCCCTCTCTGGACTTACCATATCCAAATCTGTATTGGAACAATAACCCAGGTGATTTTTATGCACAGTGAAGTTTGAGCAGAATTATCCTATTGGCCAGAGTTACAATGCTTTCATAGAGTATAGTGGATGAGATTTTAGTCTATGAACAAGAAGGAGGATACTCTGATAAGAACATGAAACTTCAAGTATTAAAAGATGTGTCTTGAAAGGCTGAGTTCGTTGAGGAGGAGGTAATATAAATATGGGTAAAATTATGGTGTGCTCTGAAAGAAGCACGAATGACTCCATTTACCTATGTCCTAATCTTGGCATAGTTTCTTTCCATATCTTCCTCCAAATTTGTCACAATAAACTTGGCATTTCATTCTCTTAATTATTGCAAGGAGACAGCTGATAGCAGTTGTGGCATAAAAAAGATGATCTGAGATTTAAAGGCTTAAAGTAAGTACTTCTGTATAAAACTCAAACATTATTTGACTCCATAGTGAAAATTGATTCAGGGGTACCTGAGACTTGGGTACACAGATTCAAGAAAATGGTTTAACATTAAAACATGTCTGACTTCTTCAAGTCTGATCAATATGCCTTCATGAGTAATTAAAAATTGTTAATGACTTCCATAGCATTTTCCTCTTAATTAAGTCTACTTACAAATGCTAAGTAAAAAATGCTCTCTAAGTCTATTTCCCTCCATTTGAAAGGTCTCATCCCATTTGTATCCCTGCCATGTGAGTAAATGAAACTCTCTTCCTTTCTTTTGAGTTGTGTGAACTTGTTGGATCAGAAATGGGGGAAGAATGGTGATAGGGCCAGGAAACGAGCAAGCCAACAGAAACCCAAAGTAATGATGAACAATTTTATATGTATGTATTTATATGTCTGTTGCTACAAATTGAGTCATGAGAACAGCAGTAATTCTTCCATGAACTGAAGGCAGTTGGGCAGGTGGCCAGAGATCTAAACTGGGAACCAGATGGAGGACTTAGGGCAATGGGAGCATCGGGAGAGAGGCTAAGGGGGTGAAGTGGCGCACATAGCATGTGCATCGGGTCACAGAAACAGCAGTAGCACAGATGTGGCTGCTTGTACGTCTGTCAGTCATTGACAGCGAGAGACACAGCTCCAGTTCGTGGGTTAGTTTTCTGTATGCTCCGTGGCCACAATGATTGGCATTTGTGATGACACTTTTGCTGAATCATGGCAGAGAGACTAGATTTGCATGTATTGCATTGCTTGTCTTTTAATGTGTGAATGTTCTGAATGTAGCTCTTTTAGTTGGAGGAAGCAGGTTCACATGCAGTTTAATGTAGGAGAGGGTAGAGATACATGGATATTTAAGGTAACCAAAGGGCTCAAAGCCTGGCATCATGAGAAATCAAAATAGGAAGGAGAATTTTGGGGGGACCTAAAGCTGTTCTCTGAGCACTTGCTACTTTATCTCTTTCTCAATATGGGGTGGGGACTATATTTGCTCTTTTTATATTTGCTCTATATTTATTTTCTCACTTTGTTTCACTTCCCTCCTCTCCTCCATCCTCAGCATTTTCATGCCTTAGTGCAATCAGCATCCTCTATTGGCCATCAAACAGAAAGAGTCTAGCAGCTTTCCCTAGTTTTTTTTTTCTATGAGCTAAGCCAAAAAGGTGTTGGGTACCTTTCATTTATGTGCATTCCTGGTCAGTGAGTGGTACGAAGTTTCAGGTTAGTCATATAACATGTATACCTGCTTCCTTCAGAGACCACAGATGAATCAGGTAATAAGATATACTGTACCATTTGACTTTTAATTATGGTTACTCATGGCATGTTAACCAAGATTTAGAAAGCTCTAACTCTTCTCAAGACACATTTGGTGGGATTTATGGCCATAAATAAAATATATGCTGGGAAATTTATAATCCAATAGAGAGACAATAGTTAATTAACCAATACAGTCTAAGAGCTTTAAAAATAGTCTGTAGTTGCAGTTTACACTGTTGAACTTCATCCTTAATATCTGGCTTTATTTTGTAAAGACATGCTTCTAATGCAACTTTCCCAAAGCATATCTTGTGGATTAGTTTAGTTGAAAGTATTTTGTTATAATAGTTATAATGGAGCAATTATTTCATAGCAAGCAAAGCTAATGAAGAATATGTGTAGACTGAGGAATGTTTTCAAAGCCTAGTGGATTAGCAAACAGTTGAGGAATTGGGGCCAAGTGCCTTCAAATGCTCATCTGTTCATTTTTGAAATTAAAGCTCTTATTTGAAGAGATAGAAAATATGAGTGATGAAAATCTTTGATCATCTTATTAGTAGATATCTTTAAAGTGTAAATTAACTGCTAATTTAATTCACTGTAATCCTGTGTGAAATAATGTGTTTTTACTTAAAAACTTGTAATATTGATAAAAATATGCAGTCTTAATGGCGTATAACCTTCTGGCTACTTTATTTTGCCTTTTTTCATAAAGTTATTGCATGTTAGCAAACTTATTTCATTGACATATTTTTACTCATTATTTTCAATTACACTGAAATAATAACTAAAGAGAAATGGAATCAGTGAGTTGTCTTTTTATTTTAAATGTGTTTGTGGAATGGGCAAAATTCTTATCTTTTCAATAGAAGGTAACGAAGGGTCCATGCAGTAAGTTACCCCTTGAGTTTTTGTTATGAATATGTATGAAAAGGCACTGAAATGATTTAAAAATGATTCTGTAATTTTAAAGAAATCCCAGGAAAACTGAATCCATTCATAGACTCCTTCTCTGCTCCCTTTGTGTGTGTGTGTGTGTGTGTGTGTGTTTAAATAAGATTTCTGTTTATTTTAAATATTGCCTCTTGAAGTTATTTATTGAGATTTCTTTGTCAATGTATCTGACTTTATCAATGTATGTCTTCACAGGATTTTTATAGCAGTTATTAAGAATTAGATTAATTGGTGTTTGGCCTAATTTGTACTAATTTAACACTAACACACATTTCATTCCTAAAATTTTAAACTTCCCTGAGCTAGCGGAAAAGATCCATGTATTGCTTTCTTAGGGCCAGTTAGTAGCTAAAAGAAGGCACCGTGATCCGTTGTCACAGGAATTCCTGGTGTTCTGGCCAGTTCTATTGAGTGACTTCCGTATTCACACCTAGAAGGTGCTGTTTTGCATTTGAGCTATGCAAGTTGGCATATTATGATGGAATTGTGTCCTTTAAATTTCAAATATGATAAAGTGACTCAAAGTAAAACAGTGGAATCTAGGTTAAAACTACATATTCTACTTATTCATTTTCTAATAGCAATTGAAGTTATCAACCAATTAGAAGGACCCAGGTAAAAAATACATTATAATACGGAAAGAATCAGATGTTTTACGACCTGCAAAAAAATAAAATGAATTGGTGTCTTTGTATTCTTAATGTGTACTTGAAACAGATAAAAGCAAAAGGGGAAATTTAAACTTGAAAAGATCACTGTCTACTAATCTTGATCAGACAGTCCTGTTGGCACTGGGACACACAAACCTCAGCTGGGGTCAGAGCTGACAAATCAGCATATTTTAGTGGTACCTGTTACATCCGTTAGGTTACAATGTCATGTTCACAGAGGCCAAAAAGCAGTGACAGAAACAAGATAGAACTTCAGTTCTTGTATAATGTGGAAGTATGAACTGAAGGTAGCTTCAGAAGTAGAAACCAGGCACTTGAACTTTAGAGATCTTTCTCACCATGCTGTCCTGCATTATTAGTAATTAATAACTGTATATTTATATATTATATTACATATAATATATATTATAATATGTAGTATATTACATTATGTTCATATTGGGACATAAAAAGATACACTCTTGGCTCGCTAACTCAGCTTAAATTACAAACTCTAGAATGAATACCACACAAGACTTATTTGAACCCAAATCTGTTGTCATCACTCTGCCCTAAGATCTTACATAGCTGCAAGAGAGGGTAGGGACAAGAAGACAGTTAATAGCTATATTCAGGTACACAGCAAAAACTTCATTGGTATTATTAGTATTAAGTTAGAACCAGAACTGTAAATATAAATAATGATTTTTCTGCTTGCAATCTGAGTTTACCACTCTTCCCCACTGTTGTAGTTTGTCTTCAATTGCTGTGACAAAAAAAAATTTGATCAATACCAATTTAGGAATGAATGGTTTATTTAGCTTACATTTCCTGAGTCACAGTTCATCACTGAGGGAGCTTGAAGATAGGAACTCAGGGCAGTAACCTGGAGGCAGGAACTGAAGCACAGGCTGTGGAGGAATGCTGCTTACTGTCTTGCTCCCCTGGCCCATGCTCAACCTGCTTTCTTATGCATCACAGGACCACCTGTCATGGGTGGGACCACTCACAGTGTACTCGACTCCCACATCACCCAACAATCAAGAAAATATTCCACAGGCATGGCCACATGCCAGTCCAATGGAGGAAATTTCACAATTGAGTCTCCTTCTACCCATGTGTTTCATGTTGATAACTAAAACTGTATAGTAAAATTGATATCACTATTAAACCACAACCTTTCTACTTCTTGTCCCCAAGATGAGATGTTAACAATATCACAACATAAGACAATATAGCCTTAAAAATCCCACAGTCTTCAAAAAATCTAAACACTTTAAAATTTCAAAGACTCTTTTCTTAAGTCTGGACTCCTGTAAAATTAAAACGAAGATAAGTACAGTTTTATTGCAAAGGGAAGAATAAGAATAGAGCAGACTTAAGCAAAACCAAAATCCAGATAGCTCAAGCCTGGACATCTGAGATTCACTCACCATTTTCTGGGCTCCAAAGAGTTTCAGCAGCTTCACTTCTCTGCCTCTGATCTCCATAGCACACACATCTCATTTACAGACTCAGGCCAGTTCTACTCCACACTGGCTGCTGCTCTTAGTGGTCATCCCATGGTCCTGGTATCTCCAATAATTAGTAATTAATAACTCTGTATATTTATATATTATATTACATATATATTATAACATGTAGTATATTACATTATGTTCATATTGGGACATAAAAAGATACACTCTTGGCTCGCTCACTCAATTAAATTACAAACTTTAGAATGAATACCACACAAGACTTATTTGAACCCAAATCTGGGGAAATACTTTCCAGATTTCACTTCAGTGATGATGGTCTCATTATTCACAGCTGATTCTTCAGCTCCAGCTATCCAGCATCAATTGTCCCAGTAAAACAAAGGTTTCACTTCAGATTCTGATTTCTTCTTGGTTACAGCTGGTTCTTCAGCCCCAGCTGACCAGAAACCATAGATTTTCAGTTCAAAATACCACACAGACAGCCCTGAGAATCCCTGCTTCCATTTGAAGCATCACAAGCAAGGCTTCCATCATCTACAACCCTTTCAGCATAACCGTTCCAAGCTTCACAGCCTCAGCTCACTAAATTCTAAGCACTCAATGGCTTCTCTATTCCAAGTTCCCAATGTTTCCATAATCCTCCTCAAAACAACTGAGTCAGGTCTGTCACAGGAATACTTGACAATTCTTGACAATTCCGGAACTAATTTCTGTTCTACTTTTCCTTCAGTTGTTGTGACAACACACTCTGACTAATACCAACTAGGAGAGGAAAGGATTTATTTAATTTACATCTCCTAAATCATAGTTTATCACTGAGGAAGCCCAAGGTAGGACCTCGGGGCAGGAACCTGGAGGCAGGAGCTGAAGCACAGGCTGTGGCGAAATGCTGCTTACTGGTTCGCTCCCCTGGCCAGATGTTCAACCTGCTTTCTTATACAACACAGAATCACCTGCCCAGGGATGGCACTGTCCACAGTGGTCTGGGTCCTCCTACATCACTCAACAATCAGGAAAATGCCCCATAGACATGGCCACAGGCCAGTCTTACAGAGACAATTCCCCAATTGAGGCTTTCCCTTCCCAGGTATGTCAAGCTGACAACTAAAGCTATTCAGTGTCCCCCAGATTATGTGTTAAAGGCTTGGTCTCCATGATGGAGCTTTTAAGAATTAGTAGAAACTTTAGGAGACAAGATTTATTTCAACCGAGATTATGGGTGCTAGTCTCTTCTTCTCTTTCTCTTTCTTGATTTCCACGAGCTGAATTTTGCTATACCACGAGTTCTTGCCACAGTGCACCACTGTCACCACAGTCACATATAAATGGAGTCACCCAATTTGATCTGGAACTTCTATGAACATGAACCAAAGTGAAAGTTTCTTCTGTATAACTACCATGGATATTTCCTTATAGTCAAAATATTGTGCTTAACTGTAGCAAAGAATAGACATGATAGAGCATGGAACCAGTAAGCCTCAAGTTAGAACTGCCTGTAGGAGGCACTCATCAAAGTCTATGAGAGTAAGAAGGTGTATATCAATTTAGTATAACAAACTGAGAAGTTTCCAGAAACTTGAAGGGTTGTTTTAAAGGGGAAGGTTTTCTGATTGTTGCCATTTAAGATACACTATTTTATAGATCTGTTTAGAAATCTACACTTTCCTCAAAATATGAGCCAAATTTAACACGGATTTAAATTGACTATGAAGTAAAGCTGCTTGTTTACGAATTCTGACCTTGATGTTATGTCACACTGTTTTCAAGGCAAAGAGAATAGTTTTCTTGTTGTCAAAACTAACTTTTCTTGAAATTCATTCTAATGTTTAAAAACATATGAAAAAAGAAATCACATACACATTTTGACAACAGCAGCCTTTGGTTATTTGTGGTACAATAGGTGGTATTATATTTATTTTACATTATTTACTAGCCTTTGTAGAACTCTAATTGTATGTGAAATTTTAATAAAGTAATGGTACAGATTTTGGTCTTGTTCACAGTGACTTTATGTTATTTGTGACCTTTCTCTCCTTATCCTTATCCCCAGCTCCTTGGGAACTAGCTGTCTATGCAAAGGGAGTCTAACTTGTAAGAAACCAAACTGACTTTAGTGCCTTGTACTGTCTTACAAGCCCTCCGTGAATAAGTGATATATTTGATATGGCCATTAGTGTTTAAATCCTAATGCATCAATAGGAATTCATGAAACAAATGTATTTTCAGCGTCATTATTTTCTCTCTTATTATAGACTAAGTATATTGGAATAAACCATTGATCCACTGAAAACTATTGGAATTTAATATATTGAATTAGTTACTCGGTAGAAAGTTAATTCTTCCATTTACTGGGTCAGCACACTATTGTATGAAGTGAAAATTGTCATGACTTTATAATAGCACATAAGAAATGTTTAATTTACATCTTAGGACTAATTTCTCTACTCAGATATGGCTGACAAATACTTTCTCAGGGATGGATTTTTACGTGATGGTGCTGTTAAATTTTCCTGGCCAGTTGTTATAGTTTTAATTAAAATCAGGACCCTGAGATGCTTCTTGGAATTGTCATGTTAGTTACTTTACCCTTAGGAAAGTTTTGCCTCTTGTGGAAGTCAGTACTCTGAAGATCTTATCTCCACACTGCTTGATCAGCAAGAAGTCTAAGGCAGTATAGGTTGATGGATTCTTTCATCTGTTGGACAGGTATTAGAAACTTTTTTGTATCTTTTTCATTGTCAATTCTAAATAGAATTGTCTGCATCCTTATTACTCAGAAGAGGAAATAGCAAGTCTTTATTGAATACAGAAAAGGCACAGGTTACTAAGTTTATGATGTATTAATGATGTGCAGCTGTGTGAAAGCATCCTCCAACTGTGGGTAGGAAATTGTGCTGCTCTGATCTGGTTACTTGACCCGGTTCATGATATTTGTTTCCTTCTGTTTTGTTAGGCTAAAAATTGTGGGTCAGGGAGAGTCCTTGAGAATTGGCAGTGAAGAAGGGAGGATTTATCAAAATTTGGCCATTGAAATATGCTTTTCACTGTCTTACTTTTGATACGTTAAGAAATAATTAGTTGATATTTTCTGTGTAATCCTTTGATCACTTCTAAATATTGAAGAATATATTTTCTGAGTCAGTTATCTTAATTTTCTTGAAAGACTTAATTTCTTATAGATTCATGTTTTCAGTCCAACCAAAACTTTTATGTGCTGTTGTGTTTTCTTAGTATATTCTTTAGGAGAATCATTTTAAATAAGCTTAGCCAGTGATGATGATTGACTCTTTATCAACCAATTAATTAAAATAAGAATGATGAATTTCTGGAGAATTTATGTATTGCCCTGAATCAAAGATCATTCATTTTATCCATAATACCCATATTTTGTATGAGTTTTATAAATTTTGAGAAAAAAAAAGAACCCTTAGGTTTGGTTATGTTTATGAGTAAACTGAAGACATTGCCATGTATACTTTCAAGTTTGCCAAAGGACAAACAGGAAGACTATCATCTGACTTTATGGATTTGTTTCCTTTTCTACTGCACCAGTTAGAACGCAATGAAAAAGTTCTTATTATTATATATTCCCAGAAGGAGTCCTTTGGGCTATGAGTAGCTTATAGGCCAAACTTCAGAGTTTAAAGCCACTTTCTTTATTATCTTGTTTTTAGTACTACAAATGAGCTAGCTAGCAAATCAGGAATATTGAAAAGTACCCCGTGACAAGTCACTCTCTAGAAGACAAGAAGCAGACAGGGGGCAAGATGATGGCACAATAGAGAGAATGGTAATTCCTGAGACAAAGCCAGTACAGTGACAACAAACAAGATTGACTATTTAAAAATTTGGGAGGGTGACTCCCATGTTGTGGTTGATATGTTCGACTAACCTAATTATTAGTGTGACCTGAGAGTAAATTCCAAATTTCTTAAGGCAAGAAATAGTGATTGTTTTTTTCTATGCAAGAAATATATTTGCCAATATTGAGTTCTTAGTTCTTAAAATTTACTAACCTTATGGCTTAATGTCTTTCCTTAATATTGGTCTCATTATTTTCTGTTCATGGTGAGAAACCCCTTATGTGTTTGTTACTTTCATTGGGCTCCATGGAATTACCTTTGATATTCCAAAGAACATTTCATTATACTCTGTTGCCATTCTCCTTAAAAGAGCAGGAACTTTAGCTATTTTCATTAAGGAAAGTTTGATTGGCAATCATTCATATTTCTCAAGTACTATAGCTAATCAAAATCCTAATATTTAGCTTATCTTTATCTCTTTTGCATTTTAGTTTGCCTTTTCCTTAGAAGACTAGCAAATAATTAATATAATGTTTTTAAAACACAATGGTTCCTGAATGTTATGGCTGATTCAGACAGAAATCTTTTATGGAACTCATGCCCCACATGGAGCCATATTCAGTAATGTATTCACAGCAAGAATGTACTTTAGAATTAATTATTTGTGTCATTCATGCAGGTATTCCCTTACTATTATATTATTGCTTTCTTAGTCAGTATAAATAGGCTTTTCACTGTTTAGGGTGACCTCTGTCATCACTGAATACTTAAAATTTCCTTCCAAGAATCCCTTCTGATTGTCTACGATGTTTTGGATTGCATAATAGGCATTTGGTATATTTTGGAGAGGTGGCCCTCAGGTTATTAATTATTTATGAAGTGACTGTGTGGAAGTAGAATAATAGGATACACAAATTAGCAGAAACTACCACCCTGGCTTCGAAGAGTTCATGATCCTATTGTGGAGACTAGGCATCCTTGAAAGACTATTTGTATCCCTGAAGAAATATCATAAGCCATGTATGCTAAAGAAGAGGAAGACACATAGGTAATGAGGGTGTGCTAATATCAGAAAAGCTTCAGAGATCTGAGCCTGATCATGTCTATTTATAGTTAATAGATTTGGGGGTCACAGGGCAGGGTAAAGAGGAATGGGAAAGTTGTCATCAGTGATAGAGTATGAGACTCAGTAATATAACAAAATTTTATACTAAATTACAGAGCAAAGTAGGTTTTAAAATACAGGAGTTGATTGAGTATGAGAGGAGACAAACAAATCTCCAGGTTTTTTCCTTAGAAGCTTCTCTCTTCTGTTTGAATTATGGTTATTTCAATAATCCATTTCAAAATGCCACTTAATCAGTAGGAGAGCTCATAGCAGGACATGGAAGAGATAGTTTACAGATACAATTAAGGATATCACTTGGAGGACACAGTGTCTTTGAAAATGACATTTCCTTACCTGAAAAAAGTGGGAAAAATTGCTTTGACAATATATGTGAAATTTTTCTTAACATTCTCAATATAATGAATATAAATATGGTTTAAAAAATAAAGAACTAAAGCAAACATAGTAGTATTAGTTTGTTAATGTGTTACAATTAGATTATTCTACTACCCTTTACTTTCCCATTGATCATTTAAGTTCATACACTGGAATACCTTAACATGTAAAGATTGTCATCATGGAACTCTGATTCTCAGATGACCTTTTCCTTAATATTGCAACTAAGATTTACATCCATGGCCATATTTAGGATGTTAAAGTCAATAAAATTGACTTCTTCCATATGCTCAAGAAATCACATATTAAGCATCGATGAGTTTGTGGCTCTCTTCACCCAATATTTAGTGAACTGTTGACTTCCTTGATTAGGATATCCTTGTGAGAATTTCAAAGAAAACACTAGAAAATCCAAGCAATACCCCAGTGTCCAACTCTGTGAACTTGAGGAAGATAGCAGTGTTTCAAGGACCATTGACATGATCCCCACAAATGTCACATAGCCACTGACATCTGGGATGTAAGAGCAGCTGACAGAGCACATTGGCACAACAGATATCAGAGATGGACTAGTTCACTTGGAATGAAAATGTCACGCTGACTATGAAGCAAAGATGCAGAGCACAGTGGTGGCAGTCTGCACAAACAGTGGCTATTGGCATTAACTAACAGACAAATTGAGTACAGGAGGACTGTGGACCATCCCTTAGTGGCTCTGCCACACTGTGCCTGTAGAAAGTTCTTTTTTGTCAGCAGTGCTTTCAGTGAAAGACATGTTATTTTTTATCCTCATGTTTATGTTGATGGAGACAAGGATTTCACTTTGTGTTGTAATTAATAATATAATTTAAAGACAATATGACCTTGACAATAAAGAAATGCTGAGCCATCACTATGGAGCATTCACTGAAAATTGTATTCCTAGCCTCACTCCTGGCTCATTGTCAGTCATCTCTAGTATCACACATTTTCTAGACAGCAGTTGAGGAGTTGCAGTATGCTTTAGGACTATGGAATAAAGCTGATGAAGTCACGACCCGTTCATCTCATCTTGTTATTTCTTTGTCTTCACTCTAGCTACTGACCAGTACTGGCTACTGTAGAAAATCATCAAAATGGGAGGGTTTTTGTTGTTGTTGTTTTGTTTTTTTTAATTTGGCTGGTTCTTTCTAATCCGCCTTTTAGTGATAGTTCTAAAAATCTCACTGGCTAAGACCAGCGCCATTTTTGCCCTCTGAATTCTCACTTGATAGTCTTCTTTTTAAATTTACTTTGAGATTTTCATGCATGAGTATGGTATGCATGTAATTTCTCCTCCTCTTTCTCCCCCCTCCAACTCCTCTTATTCTTCCCCAACTTCCTCTCAAACTCATGACCTCTTATTCTTATATTTTAGCTCTATATGAACTTAGTAACTTATTTATATACAAATTGTTGTTACATATATATATATATATATATATATATATATAAAACACTATTGTTACATATACATGTTTGGTATATATGTTGTTACATTTTACAATGTAACAATAATAATTTGTATATAAATAGCCTCCTGAGTCTATTTAGTATTACTAGTATGTACATGTGTTTAGGGCGGACCACTGGGGATTGGATGATCTGTCAGCAAACTGATTCTCTCTATCTCAGCAGCCATTGATTGCCTACAGCAATATTCTCAATGATCTCATAGAAAACAACAAATACCAAAATAGCCCAAGACCAGATGCTTTAATGAACTTTCTCAGTTCTTTGCCTCATTATCTAAAAACGTTATTAACCTGTGCACTGAAGACTTGGAATTACTAAAGGCTTTCCTCCACTTGGCTCTTTCAGTGTTCTTTCTTTACCATTCATTATGTCCTTTCAACTTTGCCTGTCCTATCTGCTGTCTCCAGTCTCTGATTTTCCATCTTTTCTCAGTGCATACACATGAAGTCTTTGTTGTCTTGGTGGTGATCAAACCTCGTTTTGTCCTGTATCCATTTTTGTACAATTGTTAATCCTTTTGTTATAGAAGTATATTTGCTTTACCTGTTGCTGAATACAAATTGCTGATGAGTTTTGCACAAGAGGTACCAATTTTGTGGAAAGAGGAGGAACAACCTGAGATCGTTTCAGGACAAGTTGAATATAGGGTCTGGGATTTGGAATGTGTTCACTTAGTCTTGGTAGGAAATGATGGAGTGGAGGCTTCGATTTGTGCAGTTGCCAATGAAAGAAACCTGACAAAAGCTTTTGTGAATTACCTTTGTTAATGGAAAATAGCACATTAGATCAAAGTTTTGTTTTTTATAACAGTAGACTGTGTTCATATCTTATCTGCCTTTGTCAAAAGTGAGTATGAAAAGTAAGCCCTTGGCTTCTTCCATTGCCAAATATGTTTTTGATCCTCATCTTGTTTCAGAATTGTCTCTTGAAGGCTAAAAGAAAGTGTATATTTCTAATATCATTATATTGTTGTTCTTTTGCAAAATTAGGTATTGAGTCTAGAGCTTCATACATGGTTTGACAAGTACTCTGACACTGAACTATATCTCTAGGACTTTTTGATTTTTCATTTTTATGGAGGTTCTCACTAAGATGTCCAGGCTAGACTTCAAGTTTGTCTGTAGTTAAGGCAGGCCTTGAACTTGCCATCTTCCTGCTCAGCCTCCCAAGTAGCTAGGAGTACAGGCCTGTGCCACCAGGCCACAAATTGAGAGAGATTTATCAGTCCTCCCGTCCTCTCCCCTCCCCTTCTCTCTCCTGTCGTCTCCTCCCCCCCGTCGTCCCCCCCCTGTCATCCCCCCCATCGTTCCCTCCCCTGTCGTCCCCTCCCTTCCCCTCCTCTATCTTCCCTCTTCCTCCTTCTTCCTCTCTCCTCTCTTCCCCTCTCTCGCTTCCTTAATTTTGATTATTTAAGACAGGATCTTTTGGTCTGTAGCCTAGGCTGGCCTTAAAATCTTGGTAATCCCCTTGTGTTCACTTATCAAATGTTGGGATCACAGACCTGTGACAGTAGACCTGGTAGGACTTTAGAGATTTCTAAACTCCTACCTTACTTCATGGCTTCTTGCTTGATCCTTAAGAAGAAGAAGAAAACTGTTTCTTGGGGTATTAGCTAGCTGCTTCCTTGGAATCTCATTTTCGTAGTGCTGCGTGGTCTGATGAATGATGATATGCATGATACATCATAGATGCTTCAGGTAGTATTGTAATGGCATCATCTTAAAGTATGATATCTGCCAGCATTTTCTTTGTCTCAAAATGTTAATATGTAAGTCATATACTTATTATAACTTAGTTTACTAAATTATTCTTCCCAGATACTATTAAATTCTAAGCCCTGCAGTATTCTGGGTGCCTTGTTCTATCATGGAACACAGTTCAGGTGTTTGGAAGATGCTCTGAGCTCATTTTAAGTCACTAGAATAACATGTTGAACTTTCATCATTTTTATAATTTAAGAATAACTCATATTTTACCACTATAGACTTTATTTACATAATTTAACCCTTTTGTAACCAATAATTTTTTGTGGATGTATTCTTTGCATAATTAAGCCCTTTCATAGGGAAATAAACAAATTAACCAAAATTATATGGCTCTGACACTTATGTTTATAGATATTTTTTCTTTTTAATTTTTTTTATTTTTATGTAAATCTTTTTTTTTTTCATTTCCCTCTCTAGTTAAAAACTTTTCATACTGCCACATGGGTGGAATATACATAAAAATGGTTAATTTCTGTAGCATGGTCACACTGCATTGTAGGCAAATTTTCTATACTATTGTGTTTTGTCACACAATGTAAAACTAATCTGTAGTTCACAAGGCTCAGATTGCTATAAGAACTCAAAATGTAAGAGCACTTAGCTTTGGTTCGTAAACTTAGGCCATCCTCCCAAAAGTCGTCTTACACTCAGATGCACAAGTTAAAAAAAAAAGTGAAGACCACCATCTTTCAGAAGAAAACAGTTATATAATGGTACTCTGAAAGGTTCTCTTCAGAAACTAAAGGGTGAAGTCTCTGTATGAAGCACAGACAGAGTATTTCAGTCTCAGCTGTCATGGAGGCTCTGCCTTAGTTTGGATTGTGCACCTGTGGAGCATGCATAAGTGACAGTGACAAAGCCACCTCACTGCAGAGCTGGAGCAGCTTTTCATTGTGCCTTTGATGCTATGGAGGATGGCAGACTCTCCATTGTTGTGATTTTTCCTGCTTTGGCATTGTAAACAAGCAACACGGAGTATATTGGAACAAAATTAGACTTCTAAAGGTTTTAGTGACAACAGTTTGATGATAGAAAGTAAATGAATCTAAGAGATTAGAAGTGGACAAGGAAGCAAAGAAGTTGACACATTGTAAGATATTTTGGACTTTAGTAGTCGAGTATATCATGGGGTGCTGTAAGTCATGTCCAGATCTCACTCCTCAATGATGAAAGGCTCTCCCTGCTTTTTGGCATTTGTACCATTGTAGTACACCACTAATCAGTACCAAGGTTCTATTTCCTTGAAATAGATGCTCATTTTCTGCCTTGTTTCCCCCCAATTAGTTTATTATGGGTCTATAATGCCTACTCAGTTTGTCTAAGACCAACCAATGACTTATTGATCAGTGAGTCCTGTAGTTATCTACATTCTTTATTGACTATCACCATCTATGATAAAACTGAAAATGAAGTTGGATGATACCTCACTAATAAAAGAATATTCTTTCATTGAGTTAAGAATTAGGGATTGAAGAGTTCTAAATTACTAAGTGTTCATATGGAATCAATTTAGATATATTTAGGATTTAACCTGTCACAAAATCTGGGAACTTACTTTTCTCTGTGCTACCTCAGATCTATATTGAGCAGAAGTCTTTAAGGTGCTCATGAGTAGAATCACCTTCAATTGGTTGACTCTTAATCACACACTCATATAAAAGCTTCTTGAACTTTAACCAAATAAAATTTGGAAGCATTTTTATTCAGTTAAAAGCAATTGGAATGAATATTTTTTTTATATATTTAGGGTAGCTAATCAATTGTTTGTGACTTAGATAAAAGTTGTACTATGTTGTGAGTTCTTAGGTAATGTTAGGAATGGTTGGAACTTCTACCTGGTGTAGGTTGCAGTTAATATCTGTGGCTTTTTAGATTCAAGCAGTTCACCTAAATCATCTGAACTCTGATGTCGTCCTTAGCACCACCATAGTTATTTTTTTTTCTTTTTCTTATGGAAGAATTCATAGAACCAACAGGGCATTTCTGGTCTCTACTTGGTGTCATTTCCTAAAAGAACAATTTACCCATAAGCAGTCTCCTGTCTCCACCAAGAAAATAATTGTGATTTGGGGGGAGGAATTCTTCTTAGAATAAAAGAATTACAGTTTCCACATCTAAAAATGCACAACCTGATAAAAATCTAAGGAAACAGCCCCTTTTCTGATTTATTATGCGTTACTGTCACCCACAGCGGTTATGCAAGGGACAAGGCTTGGCTCTGATTCTCAGAGACAGTACTACTTTAAGGACTTCCTCACACAGTCATATGAAGATGAGGTTCAGATCAGGGATTTGAAAAGAAGTGGAACAACTTACTATAGCTGTTCTTTTCTGAGCATTTTAAGTGCCCTGATATTCTTGTGCTAGGTAGGAAGCTAATGATAGACCATTAATTTATTACCTTTCTCTTTTTTTGAAGGTTGCAATAGTCAACAGAGGAAGAATGTAATCTCTTTCACATATATAAAAAATATATATGAAATATATAAAAAATATATATTAAAAAATATAATATATGGTATGTATAATATATATGTATATATATACACACACATATCCAGGTTGAGGATTTAATAGAATCCCATTAGTATTAATATGTAGATGCTCATCATCACAAATTTGAGTGAGGTTCAATGTTGTCCTAAAACAAGAACACTTGACAAAATAAACAGCATTGCAAAGAGAAATGAAGATGGTCCTAAATAGATGAGGAGGCATACAGTTTATATGGACAAAAAAAGTCCGTTAAAATAATTCCTTTATTTGAGTATGTTTAGATTTCTGCAGTCCTGATAAAACAAACAGGATTATTCCCCCCCCACAATCCGGTAAGCTGATTTTGGAGCTTATGTCTACATATAAATATCTAGAATAAAAAAGCATTTAACATGTATTTGCATGCATGTATGTATTGGTGCGTACATGCTGCAGGTGTGTGCAGAGATCAGAGCACAACGTGCTGGGTTGGGTTCTCTCCTTCCATCATATTAGTCCGGGGATCAAACCTGGGCTTGGAAGCAGCACCTTTACCTGCCAAGCCATCTCACAGATCCAGAAAAGCATTTTTTAAAGAAAGAGTTCTTACAGTACTTTATCTCAAGACTTTTTATACAGCTAAGTAAAAACACTGTAGTATTAACATTTGTATAGCAATGGATCAATTAATTGAATAGAACCTCCAGTAGACTCTATCTAAAGTCACTAGAAAAAGCAAATAGAAACTACAATGATAAGCATACACCAGTGAAGTAGCTCAGATTAGCCAGACGTACTGAGTATTGATTGGAAAGGGGCTGGAACAACTGGAATCTCCTGCATTGCTAGGTAATTCAGAAGAGTTCAGTCCTTTTAGATACATCAGATATTTTACAAGGTCTCACTTTGCAGATGGCTTTAAACTAGCCATCTTCCTAGTGTTAGATTTCTAGTGATAGCTTGTAGGTATGTGCTGCCTCTTTAGGTAGAGTCCGATATGCTCTGAATTTGTTTCTGTGTTTCCTCAGTAATTTTATATGTAATTATCTAAAGACAAGTAATAAAATATATAATTACAAGAATGCTGAGATATGACTGTCATAGCAATTATATATATATATATATATATATATATATATATATATATATTGAGATATTGAGTGTGTGTATGTCTTTAAACTGAGAACAAGCCATGTCCATTAGCTATTGAAAAGATGGGTGAATTGTGAGATACACAATGGTGATATTATAGAATTTGTATGTATTTGTTGTAACTCAGCCTTCCATTGAAATTGATGAGTAACTGTTGAAAACTAATGAGTCATCAATTAAAATGTTTTAAAATAAGGTGATTATGGGATGTGAAAGAAGAAACATTGGGGGTTATATTAAAAAACAGAAGCTCAAAACCAGAAAAATTCTAATACTCTTTCTGCTAATAAATTTAGGAGGAATTTACATGGCCCTATAAGGACCATCATCTTAAAAACTTTAAAGTTACAAATGATGCAATCTACAATCATCAGTGACTAATTGTGCCATTTGAACGGTGTTTGGAGAACAAACTATTTTCTGAGATCATGCTACAAATGTTAGGTCAAAAAAGAAAATTAGGAAAATCAGGAAAACTATTTTAGATTGAGAGTCTAGAATGTCGTGACTAAATGGAATGTGTGAAACGCCACTCAATTCTGGTAAGTGGAAAAGTTACAAAAGACTCTGTAGGAGAAGCACACACTGTGAGAATGTGGAATTTTGTTAATTTTAATGTGATGTCATCATTTAGAAGAGACTGTACTTATGCTTAGGAGAGGCATCATGTTGTAGCGTGCTCGCTGCAACTCACTTTGCTTTAACATAAAATAATACACACCCAACAGATCAGGAAACTCGGGCAGAATATTAATTGTTACATCTAGTTGAAGAATAAATAAAAATTCATGGTTTTATTTTTTACTTTCCTTGTCTTTAGTATATGATAAAAAATTCTGATACAAAGTTGGAAAACAAATCTGTAGTCCTCTGAGAAAGACATTTCTGCAATGTTCATAAAGAGCCTCTGTAAGTTTAATTTTTCAGTGACAGCCTCAATTAAGAACATATATTCTTTTTTTGTTCTCCTTTACAAAGAGCAAATATTTATTTGTAAGGCAACTACATGAAGGAAGGGAATTTGTAATATATTTTTGGGGGGTCAGAAACAAAAGACTAATTAATATTTTAATTAGTTATAATTTTTTAAACAGAAAAATACAGACAATTAAAACACAGAATTAAAACTTGCAATCTTATTTTATATAACTAATGAGATTAGAGTCCAAGACTGATCTGGTGCATTTATATTGTTTTAAAATGATTTCCTTAATCTTTCTTATAAATAAGACCTGTTTGCCTATGTTAGCAATCTGGGCAGATGGAGCTGGGCCTGATCTTACAGTTCCAAAACCATGATATAGCCAGGATCTTGTTGGGAGGCTTCAGAAGGAACTCCATTGGCAGACTTAACATGCTAGAACAGATCTGAGGTCACCATATCCTAGCTGATTGTGGCCTAGAGTAACCCTCTGCTCCAGAGGGTATCCAGATATGTCCCTTGCTCTCCCCTGCCCAAACCGTCAGTAGCATAATTTTCACACATTTTTTCTTTCTGGTTTACTCTTCTGCTACTAGAAGAAGCAGACTGTGTTTAAAGGGCTCATGTCATTAGATTTTGCTTGCCAGGGTCAGCTCTGACATAGAATGATGGGAAGGCATCTTATCACACAAACAGGGTCTACTTTTATTCAAAAGGCATATTATACAGGAGTTGGCATCATGGCGGTTATTAGAATTTTGTCTAGGAATGTCTACACTGATTTCTTGGAGACAAAATATTCTTTAAAATTTATTTTTATTATGTTTTTAATTGAAATTTTAAATCTGTTTTTGCAATTATATATATATATATATATATATATATATATATATATATATGTATATTACATCTTTTCTTTATCTTCTCTCCCCTCCAAATCCTCCGGGGTTGCCTCCCCTCCACATCATGACCTCTTCTTCTATAATTGCTATTGGTACTCATATATACATATGAGTATATACATATGATATATACATATCTTTATAGTGCTGAATTAATCTAATCTATTTTTAATATTTATAAGAACGCAAAAAGATATTTTGATTGGGAAAAAGTGATCTTTATCACTATTTCAGAAGAGAGGCATTTCTCTTACAAGAAAGAAGCTTTAGTTCTGTTTTATAATTCTTAGACTTTTAGAAACATGATCACTTTAAAAAGAAATATATAATGTCTTTAAAAGTAGCACATAGAATATTTCTGTGTGTTAATTTCAAAAACATTTCCTGAGTTTTAATTTCCCTTGTATATTTGCCACATTAAAAAAATTGTTCTATATTACATCAAATCTATCTATAACAACCTTCAGTTATTTTATTTTATTTAGTTATTTAATGATTTATTATTTTGTTTTGAGGCAGCGATCCACCTGCCCCTGCTTCCTGAGTTCTGGGATTAAATGCTCCACGAAGTCCATTTACAGTCTTCAGTTATTTATTCCTGTTTCTCCCCTCAGTCTACATAGTGTGAAGCACAAAGCATTTCTTCCATGACTGGGTCTATGGTACAGGAATTGAGACTAATTGCACTGAGGAGCCTTGTCTCTGACTCATGACATCTGTGACCTCAGAGAGAAAGGTGCTGAGACATAGAATCTTCCTGAGGCTTCTTTACTCTCATGAACATTCTGGGCTTGGTGACTAACAGGCTGGGCTTAGTGGGTACTGTCACCACTGCATCTATACATGGTGTGTTTTGGCCTTCCTTGGAGCATGGTAACCTCAGGTTACTCCATTTCATACATGACAGCTCAAGGCTCCCAATATAATAGGAATGTTGATCTCAGAATCTTATATACCTTTAAATGTCCCAACAATGTTTTCCATGTTTGATAGTTGACATTTTATATAACTGTCTTAAAGTATATAGATGTTCTATGTTATGGTTGCATCTACAGAGAAAATGTAAGGATGACTTTTAAATCATGAAATTGAGACTTTTAGTTTAGTAGAAAAAGGGAAAAATATATATTATTCATAGCTAAGTAGTATTTTTACTTCATTTCAAAATAATTGGCATCAATTTGAATAATACATAGTTTTTAACTTTAACAAGACTACAACATAATTAAATATAGCAGATTTTTCTGTCTGCCACTGTCATTAATGAACCATTGGAAATTCAAAGAGAAACCAACAACTTGGAATGCAAGAGTATAGAAAAAATTATTAAGATGAAAATTTGTGTTTATTACATTTTTCATTGCTCTGTCAAAATGCCTCAATAAAAAGCAATTTAAGGAAGGGTTTACTTTGGCTTGATTTGCAGATACAGCTGATCATAACAGGAAAGTATGGTGGCAGGAGAATGAATCAGTGAGGATGTTGTGTCCATTCAGGAAGCCACGACAGAGGGATGAATGCTGATGCTTCAGCCCATGAAATGGCACTGCCCACTGGGTGGGTTTTCCTACCTCAGTCAAACCACCCTGCAAACACCTCACAAAGCATGACTAAAGTTTGTTTCCTAGGTGATCTTAAATCCCATCAAACTGGCCATCAAGGTTAACCACCACAATGAAATTTTTATAAGGAAAAAAAGAGATAAATTGTGTTTATATTTTATGATTATTTATGATTATTTAAAGTAGCCCAGGCTTGCTTTAAGCTTGCTACTTACAGAAGGTTGACCTTGAACTCCTGATCCCTCTTGCTTCTACTTCTCAAGTGCTGGGACTCCTTGCACTTAAGACCATGCCTGGCTACAATGAGACTATAAAATCAAATATGTTCCCATTCTTGGCATTTTTGCAGAAAAGAAAGACTTATTTTTGCTCCTGAAATGAGATCTAGTGGTTCTAATTCCTATTTTTTCTCTTATGATGGACCTGAAAAAATAGGATGTCATCCTTCTAAGCCTTCTTGGGTCTTAATCCAGCAGGAGTATGTTCCAGTAGTCCCCTGACGTACTCTCTTCTCAAGCCCCACATTTTCAGGTAATAATTCAGTGCTCCCTTAGGTTTGTTTGTAATTAGGTCCTCGTGCTATTCTCCTAATACTTTGAATTTATTAAGACCATGCTTGTTCTTATAGTTCGAGAGGGAAAGTGTTAAATAATCTGGGTTGACCTATTTCTGGTAATGTTACAGAAAATACCACCTTTTGGGTTTTCTGTGCCTTGTTAGTATTTAATATTATGTCTTTATACATGGATCATAGTACCTGGCAGGCAAGGTATAAAGTCATATTAAGGGTCTGTCCTATAGAGGTGTAAGCCACCTGACCCCACCAACATCCTCTCTCTCTTGCCAATCATTTGTTATTCCTACTTTATACATTGGTCTTCCCTAAAAACATTTTTAAAGGAGAGTTTAGAGATGTTGCTCAGTGGTTAAGAGCACATAACTGTTCTTGTAGAGGACCTGGGATTGGTTCTCAACAACCACATGACAGCCTACCACCATCTTTAACTCCAGTTCCAAGGCATCAGGTGCCCTCTTCTGGTCCCTGTGGGCACTGCATTCATGTGATTTATATGGACTCACACAGGTTCAAACACATTAATATTAAAAGGAAAAGAGCAGCAAACTTCTAATCTGGAACATGATTAAGTGATACTGATACTGAAGTCCAGTATGATCCCAGAGCCAGCAGCATGTGTATTATTTGGGAATGTGCTATAAATGCAAGTTTTTTTAGGTCTTACCATAGATGTACTTAAACTGAAACACTGAGGCTGGGGTCTGGCTTCCTGTTTATTTTTACAAGCACTGTACAGGATACTGACACATCCTAAGTTTAGGAATCACTCTATAAGGCTTTATAGTTTTTGACCATAACATGTAATGTATAAACTATTCTTTCTGATTCTTTTGAACAAGTCAAACTTATTTATAGAAGGCAGATTTTAATATGTATTAATTATACATGTTATATGTAGGCACATATTCATGAACATATGTATAAATTTCTTGATTTGTATGTTAATTTACAAAAGAAATGATTCTGCCATTGTCCCCACCAGGTTTTGAGATAGAAATGAAGAAACTCATATAATAATGAAGACCGAAGTAGTCCAGAGTGAGATTCTGTGGAGCTTGAGATTGATTCACAAGAAGTGGGGAGAGAGGAAGAGCAGTGGTAGCATGCAGGAGCAGGAGGTTGGTGCATAATTTGCATTAGCAGCCAAGCAGAGAGCATCATCAGAAAAGCCAAGTTAGAAGAGAATGAAAGCTGATGCTCTATGATGTGGTTTTAATCAGAGCTCCTTCTAAGGACAAGCGGGGAGAACTAAGGACTAGTATCTTCTCCTTCACTGAGTCCTTTAACTGATCTCTTTTTTTCTTCCCTGTGTGAATTTTCTCCTGTGGTAAAATAAGATGAATTGTTTGACGATCCTACACTTGTCACCAGAGTTTTTGCACCATCACAAACTTAGTCATAAAACTATTTTCTCCCTGTTTTATAGTTATATGTGATTATAATAGGTGGAATGTGGTTATGTTATTATTGTTGCATAGAACATGGAGGCGATGTTTATATACAACATAACCATCAGCTGCTTTCCTTAGGAACAGGATGTCCTTATTTCAACAAGCAAAATTTACATTGTTTCCACTGACAAAGATTTCATTCAGCTTTGTGCTGTTGGAAGGTTACACTCCTTGTTTTGCTGTAGTCTGAGAAGCAGCATGGCTTTGAGTAAGTTGACTCTTGTTCTTTATTCCTTTATTGGTTTCTTTGGGAATTCTGCACTCATAGTTTCAATATCACCTTTAAAATGCTATTTTGAGTTTGCATATATGTACTCGCGTAGATATTTGCTAAATATTAGTTAAATGAATGGATAATGGTTTTGCTACCTACTGTAAGATTTTCAGAAACAGCTTTCTTTATAGTAGAAATGTGTTGACAAGATGATATTGCCACTGCTGTGTTTTAATTTTTTTACATTATATTTTGTTGGTTTTTGAAATTCTTAATTGCATATCAATTTCTTGCTATTCCTTTAAGTGTTTCAGATAGGAAATATTTTATAAAAATCTCTAAACTAAGATAGACTGCACTTAAATGTCTTGAAAAATGACCTAATCTGAGCCTGTATACTGTGGCATTTCTGGATACACATACGCATGGAAGAAGAAATAGTGGGCTGTGTCACTTTAATGGTTAAAACATGGGAAGACCCTTCACTGTGCTTCTTTGCTGCCTCATAGTTTGGCTTCTGACTTCTTGCTGCATCTTGCTTCCTAAATGACCTGCAAGTCATTTTCTCCCTGTACATTTCCTCACACTTTAATTTTCCTTGCTACTTCGAGTAGGGCCAGTCCTATGAAAGTAACTAACTGATACCAGCAGTAGGGTAATCTCCAGTAAGGTAATCTCAGACCCTTTCTGGCCTCTGTAGTTCAAAAGGGATGGTGTGGATGTGCCAACAGTGAAAAGACCTCTTTACTACCACTCAGAAGAATTCCCCCACCTCACACTGGGTTTTGATAACTAGGACTATGTTCAGCCAAACCTTATTTCACTGTTGAACACTGGTCAAGGACAGACACTCAGAAACCTATATTCTCGTAAATCAAAATGAAGAAATATCAGGAAGCTAGATGAGCTCTTCTCTCTGCTCCATTTTTCCCCCACCTCATGGTTAATTTCAAGAAGATGGCCAAATCGATTTGTGGGCATGGGAGTGCTTCAGCAACCTAGATCCAGTGCAAGGTCATATCTATTCCAGTTCAAGCTAGACCAAAAACAAGTAAAGAAACCAGAAATTTTTGGTTTTAATTGATGAAAAACATTTTGAACTTTATGTCACATTTTTCTAACTATTAATTGCCAACTTAAAATGGATAGTTCCTTAGTTTTCAAGATGGGAGAGGCAAATGAATGTTTTTAATCATTGTCAAATGAGCAACGAGGGAGGAATCAACTGAAAGAAAAGGGAAGGATGGGAGAAGATGAATATTAATGTTTAATGGTTGAAATAAGGTTCAAGAAAACTTCCAGATAAAGAACTCCGGGTCCAGTGAGATGTAACCTTGGCCTTGGACAGAAGAGATAAGATACATTGTTCCCTGAACACAGCCTATATCCACATGACTGTATCAGGGTTTGGAGAGACTTCTTGAGTAGGAGGCCAGAGCGCTAGCTGTGACTGTTAGGACTGAGTAGGAGCCTGTGTGTAAAGCTTATGGTGAGGTGTGGAGAGGAACCATGCATGAATGAAAGGATTTTTGAGATGAGACTGGAGGTGGAAATTCTAATCTGGACCAAGAGATACTTCTGTGACCCATTTCCTCTAAACTGCGCATTCTTACCAGGGATGGGAAAGCAAACTGATTAATCTCGGGTGGGACTCTCTGATCATCTAACAGAAAGTCTGAGGAAAAAATGTTGAAGGAAGATAGTTGACAAGTGAAAGACTAGAATTATGTATTTGGTGGCCTAGTCTGAGAAGGGGAGAAAATGAAGAAAGGAAGGGTCATCACACTGGAAAACAGGAACACTTACAGAACTTGAAGGTCTCAAAACTCCAGACTCCCATGTAGAGACAGACAGGTGGAGCATAGGAATCAGAACTCTAGGGCTGGTCATGTTCGAAGTAAACCTGAGTTATGCCAGGGTCCAGATTATGGCCACTGACCTGTAGAGTGATGGACACCTCCTTGGAGAAGATGAAAAAACTTGCAATTGAGACTCATAAATAGATTTGTCCACATGAACATGAATAACAGTGCTGAGTTTCATGGCCATTTGTTCTCGGCCAGGCACTGTCATCAAATTTTTCATACAATAGTTTAATTATTATAATAGTCCTACAAAGTAGATATTATTTTCATATTTCCCATTCAGAGAACTGAGCTGTATTAGTAATGCATTAAAAAAATTCAGTTGGCAAATCCTGGAAGAAGAATATATATTCAGGTATGTCTCATCTCAAGATGTGTAGTCACTTAATTCTCCTGCAGTCAGCTGCCACCTCTACCAAACCTGCTCTCTTACTGTCCCCTTTCTTTCAAATTGTGCCTTTCTTCATTTTCAATAGGGTCTTAAAATTAGCTAAAATTGTTTAAAGTTTTAAAAAGCAGGATTTAAGAAATAAGAACTAAGGATATGAAATCGAAGTATTAGAAAAAAAATAGTAGGTGACTTACAGCAGATTGGTAAACAAACTCATACTGTTATTTTATCACATATGCTAGACTTCAGATGTAGAATATATAGCTAAACATAAAGAGGATATAGATTACTCAATAATTGGGGAAGACAAGAAGAGTGCTACTGCCAGTACTGAGGTTTGTGAACTAACCCACCCTACATAAAGAAAAAATCATTAGCAGTGCTGAAACACACTAATGCATTTTATTGAGCTAATATTGATAATATATGTCAATGAGACTTAAATCAACATTGTTGGATGTGGTTCTTCATTAAGAAAGGTTTGATTGTAGGAAAAGTATCTAGATGCTAAATTAAAAAGAAACCTACAGAAGATGATTCCATGTGAACTAAGAACAGAGAGGCCAGTATCAGTGCAGAACTTCAGCTCGGAGAAGCTGGAGGATGGCTCAGTGTAAAGTGACTGGCTTTGGAATTCACTGCTGCAGCTTCCTCAAATGAGGGAGAGTTGGCCGATTCCAAGTCTGAGTCAGGGCTGGAGACGTGAAGTTTACCCCGCAGTATATAGGGAAATGAGGTATAAAGTCAGGGACAGGGGAATGGGTACTGGCATTTTTATCTTTCTGTATTTGTCTTTTTAAAATTTCTCATTTTAAAAAATATGTATTTTTTAAAAACTTTGTTTATGAGTGTACTGTCTGCATGTATGTAAGTACAACCATGTTGTGCAGTGCCCTTGAAGGTCTGAAGAGGGCATTGGATCCCCTAGAATTGGAATTAGCCACCATGTGGGTGCTGGGAATTGAACCCGGGTCCTCTGTAAGGGCAACCAGTGCTCTTAACAATTGAGCCATCTCTTCAGCCCCTGATTGTCTTTTTTTATTAGGTACTGAGCCGTTGTTTTCATGGTTTTGAGGACAGAGGTTCTCCAAAGATATTAGGCATTTAAAACATTTAAAATTTGCTAAAATGCAGTGTGCTAGACTTCCTCACACTGTAGGAGCAGTGATGTTGAACGAGCCTAGGATACAAGTTCCCAAGTGATACTGATGGCTGCTGGTCTCTTCCCACACTTTGAGACCCACTATTCAGAAGATAGCATATACTATGAAACTGTGTAATAATGTAGATGTATTAAGTTAACAGTCTAAAGTATGAGAAAGCCTTAAATTTTTTTTTAAAATTATTTTTCAGATACCTGTATTCTCATTAGCAAGCTAATGATTGAAAATGGTCCTAAGGTAAATCTGATAGGACTCCTTTCAGTTTGTTGGAAAGGATAATTTGTTCATAGCAATTTGCATGCTTATAATTTTGTGTACATGAGCCAGCCCCCTTTCAACTGATCACATCAAAAGTAAATTTCATATAACCTGTTTCAAATTCACATATAATTGAAATTCTGGGATTTTTTTTTTATCCCCCAAACTGATCTGTTAAGTATTTGAAGTACAAAAATGCAAAATCTCTAGCCTCTATTTTTAGGATGCTAACTACCCAAGGCTATTTGAATAAAAGTGAATAATTTTTAGATTACTTATAGTATTTTATAGTAGCAGTTCTAAGGATATTGAAATAGAGTTCATTTTAATGTATTCATCCCATAAGAATAAGAGGACTTCCATGTCAGTTTTCTGGCCTAGGAGAATAATTTTGTTGTATTGTACCGATAATGTTTTTTTAAACATTTTATTGGCATTGCTTTCTTTTTATTTTCTTAAAAATATTTTACTTATTCATTTTATTTTAAATGTTTTGCCTGCATGAATGTAAGTGTACCCGTGTCATGCAATGCCCATTGAGGTCAGAAGAGGGCATCATCAGATCTCCTGGAACTGGAGCTACAGATGGGTGTTAGCCATTATGTGGGTGCTGGGTCCTCTAAGAGAGCAGCCAGTACTCTTAAGCACTGAGCCATCTCTCCACACACCCCCACCCCCAGTAATATTTTTATAAGGTGCTAATCTCTAAGGACTGCATGCACTTTTTTCATTTTTAGGACATCACTTACTAGTAGTGATGAGATCTTTCAAATATTCCGAGTCCATTCCAAGAGAGGATGAATGGAGGCACAGGTGGTCACTCACTGTGGTTTGCCAGCTCCCCTAGGTTTGGGAGCCAGTGAAGTGATCTAATGGAAGCATTAAGTAGGTTTAGTATCCTTTGTATTACAAAATTTATTTAGGTCACCCTAGAAAATAACAAAGATATTTCAATTTTATTTTTCCTTGGTTCTAGTGTGGTTGAGAAGACAGCCTGACCAACTCTAAGAACGTCATGCTTTCTGGAAAAAACTCATGGCTGCCTGTAGTTGATAAGTTCCTCACAGGTGTCCTATGCAAATAGTTGACAGTGGTGAAGGCTTTAGAAACATAAACACATCCATAGACACATCCAGCTGATCATTTTATAGGGAATGCTGATACTTCTTATGTTTCTTTTAAAGGCATTGTTGTAATGCCTAATAAAAAAAATTGTACATGTTGAAAATATTAAAGTAATTAAAACATTTGGCTTTTTTGCATATATTTTCTAAAATTAACTCTCATGTTAACACTAGTCTGTCTTGTCTCTAATTGGGTTGAAATGTGTGAAAGGAAAAGATCTTTGATATGGAACTCTTTTTTTTTTTTTGCAAAGTATGTTTCAACTGTGAAACCCACAAAGGAACTTGTAGATGCAGCTTTGATAGAAAGTTTCTGATGTCAATATTTTACTTGGGTAGCACAAAATGTAATTAGAATTTGCAATATTTCAGTAAAGTTCTTATGTATCATTCGGAATTCGAAGCCTTACCACCCTAGAGCCTAGAGTTGAAAGAGAGTACACCATTGTCAGATTCCCAAAACGTAACTTCTCTGATTTATTTTCACACAATATGTGTGGTGCCCTCTTATTTTCTAATAAAGAGCAGGGATTATAGTTGGCAATTTGCTTTCCTGAAGGCAGATAAATACTATTATGTTTTCATTCCAAGTGTTTTATAGCTGGGCTGTTTTGAATTACTTTGCAACTATTTTTTAATTGAGAAATTATATTTTGGATAATATCTCAGTCCAGTGAAAGTGATATAATGTGAGTATCTTTTTAAAAGTCTTTACATTAAAAAGATCATAAAACATCCGTATGTTACCATTTCACTGTGGGCAAACATTTAGTATATTGAGACAGCTCTAACCATTTTTTGAAGGTTGAATTTTACATAAAAACAAGGTTATATTGTATGCCTGTGGAAAAGTTAATATTCATTTCTTTCCTATCATCCTGTGAGTTTTATTGAAACTGCTACCACCTGTCAGCAAGAGGGAGAAGAGAATCATAATGAAAGAAATTGGTACCAGAACAACTTCCTGAAGGAAAACAGAAGCATCTCTCTCTTTTGAATTGTTTTTGGGGTCTTGGCTAATCACCACTGCAAAAGTATGGCATGACTAGAGTTTAAAGGGAGGCAATTGGGGCCAAATCCAATTTTGACAATATCTGAAGCACATGTGATTTGAGGAAGAGGTGTTCTTTAAGGGAAAACATGCAAAAAAATAGTCAACTTTGAAATTCATAAAACTCTTTAAGAGAAAATATTTGTTTCATTGTAAGGGCTCCCAAAAAGGTGTTTGGCAGGAGAAAGTCTGAATTTAAATCTTTGCTAAGTTAAGGTAAATACCATATTTCTGGCAAAAGAGGGAACAACTGTGGGCATGAAGTTACCCCCCGGCCCCAGGTTTCTTTCAAATCTGGCCAGATTTTTAGTCCTCAGCCCAACTGAGGAGTTTTACTTATCCAATAGAATTTCTACCTCCTCTACACTTCCTAGTTTCAAAATATCTCTTTATAACTTGATACCTTCAAATGAAGCTTGCTGAGTACACATTATGTAGTTGATCAGTTATTGCTGAGAAAATTCAGCAGTTGGCCAAAGTTGCTGAAAATTGGGCACAGCTCATCGTAGATACCGTTAGCCGTTGGTTAGATTTTTCCATGTTTTACTGTAATACTAGCCTAAAAGCACCCCACTGACAGTACTCCTAAAGAAATGCATTTGCTTACTCATCAAAAAAAGGTCCTAGTGGAGACCCAGTAGCAAAACCATCTGTTCAAAGTCCACAGTACACATTCTGTATCCATGTTGCTAATTTCAACTCCTGTGTCTTCATAGGTTCTTACTTAGCAAAGCTGGGAAGGGTTGTCTTATGAAATGCAGGCTTTGGAATTTAAAAATTTTAAATTTTATTTGTTCTCTCTCTCTCTCTCTCTCTCTCTCTCTCTCTCTCTCTCTCTCTCTCTCTCTGTATGTGTGTGTTTCTCTCTGTGTGCATGGGCATTGCAGCATATGCATGGAGGAGAGTACAACTCTGTGGAATCAATTCTCCCCTTCCACTCTGTGGTTTTGGGTATTGGCCTCAGGTCTTAAACTTAGTGGCAAGCGCCTTCACCTGCAGAGCTTCTTTCTGACCCTAGATTATGTGTAAATGTGTGGATTTTGGAGACAGACCCAATGCTTTTGACTCTGTACCATTTCTACATGTCTACATGTGCCATGTCTTCATGTCTACATGTTTCTGATCCTCCATCCAATGATTAAATGGGATATGTGCTTGGTGTAGTTTTTGATATACAGGATCCACTCTGAAATGCTCTCTGAAGCACGTATCTATTCTTGAAGCTGTTGTTTAGCCATTGATTCAGGGTACAATATCACCTATCTGTTACAGTCCCACCTTAAGTGAACAAAGTTGATGTTTTAATAAAATTGACTATTTTCCCAAATCTTAAAAATGTGGAGCCCAACCAATTTTTATTTTTGACTTACATATCAGTAGCTTAGAGCCAAATTCATTGCTCAACTGTATAATTTGTCCAGTTCAAGTCTGGGAACAATACTAAGATTTCTTTAGTTTATTCCTGCACTCTTTGATTCTTTAATTTCTAATTTTATACATCTCAATCTATGAGTCATTGCTAAACCTTTTGGAATGAGCAAAGTTTTTATAAAATAAAATATTATTTCCCATCCTCTTTTAACATCTTTATCAAGTTGCATGCATTTCCCATCTGTGAGTTTTAGTTATGGCCTGGGATTTTCCTAGGCTTAAGTGGAAGCATAGCCAGTCCTGAAAACCACCTAGAACCCTTCCATACTTCACCGTATAAGCAGATAGTAGATGAACAGTATATATTGTGTCATCATTTTTTGTTTTTTTGTTCTTTGTTTGTCTTTTGATATAGGACTTGCTATGTAGTTCTTCTCATGGATCTTGTTCAGGCTGGCCTTGAAGTGAACCTTCTGCTTTGTCATCTAAGCAGTGGGATTACATGTATATCTTCATGCCCAGTCTGTTCTATGGGAATGAAGAACAAAATGCAAGTTACTGTCTGATTTAAAATGTAATACTTTTGAAATTCTGTCAAATATTTAGATAGTTTTAGGTAAAACCAAAAGTTCTCTCCAGTATTTTAAGAGTCAAAACCTGTTTAGAATGCATGAAACAGTTCATCACCCAGGAAGTTGACTTGTTTACCACCTTGTAGTTTCTATTCAAGAGTAAGTAATTGTTATTTGAGATTTTAGCTCTTCCTTAGACTGAGACATTTTCATTGAAATATGTGGATAGTCACAATTTTATTGCCTCAGATTTTGTAAGCTTGGAAATGTAGTCTTTAAAAATATTTTATTTATTTTATTATTTTTTAATATATTTGAGTGTTTTGCCTGCATGTATGTAAGTGTACCACATGTGTGCATTTCCCCAGAGGTCAGAAGAGGGTGTCAGAGCCCCCAAAACTGGAGTTATGAATGGCTGTTAGCTGTCATATGGGAGCTTGGAATTGAATCTGGGACTTCTGGAAGAACAGCATGTGTTCTTAACCACTGAGCCATCTCTTCCAACCCGGAAATGCTGCCTTAAAAAATTTTCTTAAAATTTTCTTCCACATTGTAACTAAGTTGCCTCAAAAGAACTGAACATTTTTTAATAATAAAATGATTCACAAATGGAAATCACAGGGTTCTATGAATTTAAATCTGAAAATATTACGTGTAGTTACTAGGAAAATTTCTCAGTCTATACTAGATCATCCATTATCCTTAGAAGTTACTTAGCATTGCCACAGGTGGTATAGTTAAATAAAAACCCCCAAACTGATGCTGGTACTTGAATAGAAATCCACAGCATACACATACAGTTCTGTGATACTGGGCAATTAAGTTAGCCTCTCTATAATTTAATTTTCTCATTTGTAAAGTGAGAGTTGAACTAAGTGGATCTTTAGTACCCTATTCATATATGTCAAGCTTTCAATATTATTGTGATAAAATAACATACAGTAAAATGCTTCTTTCAAAATCAAATGAACTATAGTATAATGAACTAGTTCCAGGAATGTACCCATTGGCTTGTAAAGGAACATCAAAATTCCATGTAATTTGAGTTACACTTGGCCAGCTTCTTTGTGTTTGTACAAAATCTCTCCATCTTGTATAAGGGACTTAGTGATGAAGTAGACACTATTTTAAAGCTAAGAGCAAGCCTCAACTCACAGTAGAGGGAGGAAGACTTGCTGATGGTTACTATAGCTTTCTGCTTGCCTGCTAGGACTCAGGTATTGACCAAAGCCTCTGTGAAATAATACTGCTGTGAAGCAGTTTTACATATATTAAGTGAAAAAAATGATTTGATAACATCAAAATGGGGTCTGTGGGCTTCTGTAGTATGCTGGGACCTATGACCACAGGTGATAGTGTTGGTTAGGATAAAAAGGATAAGTCACCTTTGTTCACATGTATCCAACAAATAATTTACTATTTCAGCAAATCACAGAATCTCTTTGTGTCTTAGTTCCCGAATCTGTAAAATAAATGTAATAACTATACTTACTTTATAAGGTGAGTATCAAGATATGTTCATTGTTAAATGTTAAGCATTTAGAATAACACTTCACATGTAGCAAGTTCTGTGAAGGGGATTTCTGTACTCATTGTAATTTTTATTAAGTTATTTTCACAGGAAAAAGAATTTCAGTATCAGGAATAGATTTGGGTAGAAACAGTTGATAGTTCTAAGGGAGCAATATTTAGCAGCAGATTTTTTTTAAAAGAACTTATTCTGAATAGCCAGTTCCCTAGTGTTTAGGGACCTACTGGTTTTTGTTTTTACCAATCTAGGTAGTCTCCATCCACCTCATGGTGTAAGACAGCTATTGCCACCATCTTGTTTGAATCTTCACCATGACAAAGTTAAGAAAACATGACACTTCCCTACAAGTACACATTTGAAAGACTACATGTGATTGTTTGATTATAACTTGATGATCAGAACTTAATTATAAAAATTAACAGAGCTTCAAAGGAGGGTCTAATATTGGCATTTATTACCAAGTCCTATTTGATTATTCCAAAGTGATGGTTTTATTATTGAGGATTAAAGAGTGAATATTGAAAAACAATTAGCATCTATCCACAATGTTATTATATTCTAAAGAGTAGGTTCCTCAGTTTTCTCAATTAAGTTTCAAGTTCTTTGCCAAAACATTTGATACTATTTGCATGTGATTTACATGTTTAAATATTCAGTTCCTGTCATAGCTTTTGTGTTAATGTAAATCCTATGCACACATAAAAAACGGATTGATGTCTCCAAAGTGATTAATTAAATAGTAAAAAATAGACTTATCATATTAGTTGTGGTTCAGGTACTGGGATGAACTTGATGGGAGTTGGTAGGGCAATTTCCACTATTGTCGTAACTCAGCAGATGCTTTTGAGAAAGAAAATATGTGACCAGCGCTTGTGACAATGCACACTAATGTTCAGATGTTCCTGGGGTCCTGATCCATTGGCTCCAAATCACCTGTTGTGAAATTGTCACAATAAGTCTTTCCAATAGGACATTGATGATCTTTTTTTTTTTTTTTACCTAAAGGTAGAGATTGAAACCCTGAGGCACCATTCAGAATTTTAATCTTGTGTGTGACAGAAGTCACTTCTGAGAAGCTTGTCAACCAGTCCAAACACTAATGACAGATGTGCTTAGAAGGGAAGCAGATTAATTATTGGCCATCCTCTTAATTAAATGAAATCTTTTGTTAAATGACACATCACCTGATAGTGACCATCAGTGTGTAAGAATAGTCACTGCAGATGTTTTCTTCTTAGTGAGTCAAAAGTACTGAGGTGTAGATGCTGAATCACATTTTCAAATATATGAAATACATATATTCTCTCATTCATTCAATAAATATTTTCAGGTCCTTTTCTATTCATGAATTCTTTTGTAGATTGAGAATATTGCTGTTAAAGAAGAAAAAGCCTTTCTCTGTAGAAATTACATTTTCAGTGATGGAGAGATGGCTCAGCAGTTAAGAGCACCCACTGCTCTTGCAGAGAGGATCAGGATTTGATTCCCAGCGCCCACATGACTGCCAGCAACTATCCATAACTCCAATTTCAGGGTATCTGATGCCCTCTTCTGACTCCATGGGCATTGTACGACATAGGTGCACACATACGCAGGCAATATACACTCATACCCATGAAAAATAAATAAAATATTAAAAAAGAACTTACATTTTCATTAGAGAAATGTTTGATGACCTTGGTGCTATTTATCACATAAGATCTTAAGTGATACAAGAAAAGGGGAGATTGTTTTGAGAAGAAGGCTACTTAGAAGCTATTGAGAGTAAAACAGATTTTGTCAGAGTCATGACCATCTTGCTTTATATTGAGTGCTTGTCTGTCTCTTGCCTTACACTTAAAAACAGTTACATATTACCTCTTGGTTATGATTCAGGAATGAAGAAGGAAGTAATCTGTAACAAGAATGGAATTGCAGTCACTGTGTATACGTCTTAGAGTGTGGGCTGAGAAACACAAGACTACATTCTCCCCTCTATGGAATACTAGTTGACTGCCCAATGGCAAAGGGCTCCAGCAGGTTTACCTGAAAGATGAAAGACAAGCTCTGTTTCATGGGTGGCAGATTTCCATGTTTATATTATTCTAAGAGGCTTGCTGGATTGGGGTTTCTTTAAGATGGTTAATGTCGTAAATGTTCCATGTTGTTTTTTCAGATACTGGTATTACTAATAATATTTTCAAATAATAAATAATAATGCATATGATTGTTACCAGGAATTTTATTTTTTCCATTATTTGAATTTTCATTTGCATAAGAATTGAACATTTAGAAATCAGTACTGAGGCTCCAACAGAATATAAAAATACATTTATTTATTTTGATTTAATGGTCAATTTGGATTTAAGTGTGATATATTTTAAATAGAAAGTACATATAAATGAGAAATATACCAGTAATTCTCAGATCTACAGTTGTTCTAAATATTCCTTACTGTCTTAGAAGATCATTGAATTTTTGCTGTCATTCCCAGTGTCTTTTTGTTTGTCTGTTTTTTTGTTTTTTGTTTTTTTGAGACAGTGTCTCACTTTGTAGCCCTGTCTGGAACTCATTGTGTAGACCAGGCTGACCTCACAGAGGTCGATCTGCCTCTAGGTAGGATTAAAGGAATGTTCCACCCTGCCTGGCTCATTCCCAGTGTCTTAATAGAGAGAGGGGATTTTTAAATTAACTGAAAGTCATCAAGGCAATGCCCTGTGTGGATATGGAATCTGATCTTTCAGTAAGGTGTATGTACTATAGTGGAAGATTGTAAACAGAAACACGAACTTACTACTTAGCAGTGAAAAACTTTTCCTAAAATCCTGATATCCCTGCTTTGTTTAACAAGTGACTAGCATATGTGTGTGTTCAGTGTTTGATAAGTAGTTCACTGAGCCCTTGAGGTGGAGAACTAGTACTCTAGGCAGAGAGCTGAAAGACAACACATAAAAAACAAGATGATGAAACCTGAACAAACCCAGAGTTAGGCTTAACACCAGAGGAGTCTGCTGAGCGTGCATGCTTTTGGACTCTGTAAGAATTGTGAACATTAAAAGATGTATCTATTGAATCAAAAAACATTACTTACCTACAGAGGACAATACGGATGCGTTTTTCTGTTTAGCATAGTTCCAGTCACACCACTTCATCTGTGTTCAGCCTAGCTTAGCTAGGGTTCCTTTAGTTTCTACCATATGCTGGCAGGTCCACTAGGGCTCCTGCAACTGGCTTTTCTCTCTAGTTAGACCTATCTTTAAAACATGGCAACTGGGCACCAAAGTGAGGTATTCCAAGAGATAAGTGCCACAGCCCAAGTTCTAAATTGTTAATATTCCTTGGTCACTGCACAAATAGGTCATTCCTTAAGGTGGGTTTTATTGGAAGCTACTGTGCATGATTTCTACCATAGAGTGTAAAGAGTGGAGCCTCTGATCAAAATATATATTTATATATCTGGTGACATCTGAAGAAGTTGGTAACTTGCAAGATGGAACAAGCATATACTATGATGGTTTGAATTACTATAAACGTGAGAGTCTGGATGTTTTAAGGCACTGTCTCTCAACTGCCTCATGCTATAGTTTCTTAGGGGAACTGAAATTTCATGTGCTGTAGTGTGCATTTTACCTCAGTACTGTTAGATTAAGATTTTTAGGGGCTGTCCCAGGCACGAGTATATTTGTAGAGTCCGGCTACAGGCATCTAAATTGTAGTGACGGCTGAGAATCACTGTTTTAGAGGCCGTGCTGCCAACGGCATGTCTGTTCTCCGAATCTCTGTTACAGAGAAAATGATTTCTTCCATGAGCAATGAAAGAGGATTAACCATGGCATTCTTTATGATTTCCATCGGGTTATAGTGTCTTCCCATTCCAAGAACAACTTTGCCTAATATATCACCTCAATCATAGGTCCCCTCCTCCGAGCTCCAAAATAGTTCAGTATTTTCTCATGTCATTACAATAATCTTATGGACACTTATTACTTGAATTCTTCAGTTTTCCTTGTTTGCTGGTCCTGTTTCTCATTTAGGTCTCACAGAATGTTAATCTCTTATATGTCTCTCACTGCCACATCAACCTCTGACTCTTACTCTCTGCTCTGTTAGGGTAGATGTTTTCCTAATGTCTAAACTAAAGGCATTTTTCCCCACAACTGTTTTGTTTTCTTGCAATTTTTTCCAAATAATTCTTCAAAATTCAATTTATTCAGATATTGAGTTAATTTAACACATACTTTTAATTCCTCTTTAGGACACAAAATTAATTTTGTATGCATGTAGTTTAGAGACAGTTATTTTCTACAAGGCCCATGAAGTTCTTGAACCTGCAATGCAATAAAGGCTGACCTCTAGAAACCATCACACCTGGCTACAAATTTGCATATATTTGTGTATCCGTGTTTGACCATATCTTTAATTTTTGAGACATTTAAGTTATTCTAAGGTATATATGTACAAACATTTAATGAATTTGGTGAATTAAAATTTTTCAAGTAAGTATATGATAAAAAGGAAACCTTTTTTTTATGGTTCACCCATAACCTTTTTCTATAAAGGAACTATTAGTGCTTTCCTGGGTGTCTTTCCAGAAAAATGTTAGGAATATATGTAAAAATAAAATATTTAAACATATATAGCAGGGACAATAGAGATGGCTTAGCAGTTAAGAGCACTGGCTACTCTTGTAGAGGACCTGGATTCAGTTGCCAGCACCCACATGATGGCTACCAACTCTCTGTAATTCCAGTTCCAGAGGATCTGACACCCTCTTCCGACCTCTGCAGGCATTGCATAAAACAGGTGCACTTACATACATGAAAGCAATACACTGATACACATAAAATAATAAAAATAAAAAGTAAAATGTATAACAGTGGAATTAAGGTTAATATATTGATCTAAGTCTTAAAAATATTAATGTGTCATGGCTATCTTACCATATGAATACTTTTAATTTTGTTGTATTATATTTTATGTTTCTACTATAATTTCTATTAATGACTCCCCCTGTGTAATATTTGTATCCTTTCTGTTTAAGTATCATTTCTGATATATTCATATAACTGTGAGCATTATCAGCAAGGGAATAGCTGTAGCAAACAGTTCTGCCTTCTATTTTGATGGCTATGCCAAAACATCTTCCAAAGAAACAAAACTAAATTTATATTTTCATAATACTTTATGAAAATACCCTTTTTCCTGTATTCTTATCTTCACTGGATTTTAAACAACTTTTCATTTTTAAATTTTAATTTGGCTCCCATTATCCCTTGTATGACCTAAAGCAGTCATCTCTTTTTTTAAAATGATTAAGTGTATGAGTATTTGTGTGCATGTATGTAAGTGTATCACATGTATGAATGACATGAAGGTCAGAAGAGGAAATAGGATCCCCTGGAGCTGGAGTTACTGAAGGTTATTAGCCACCATGTGAATGTTGGGAACCGAACCTAGGTTCTTTGCAAGAGCAGCAATTGTTCTTAACTGCTAAGCCATCTCTCCAGCTTCCAGCATTCATCTCTTTAACCTGATTATCGTCTACAGATTTTAGCAGAAGATATGCATGGAGAATTATCTTTAAATGTTAGAATGATAAACCAATGAATTAAAGAAAAGATTTGAAAAATTATACTTTTATCTTTCAGTTCCAAACATCCAATATAATATAAATATTACTTGATTCTACTTTGAAAATAGGCAACATGCTAAAATAAGTATCCAAGTAGGATATCCTAATTCTTACATATATATTTTTACATACATAATTCTTACATACATTTTATTTATTATTAGTGTGTGGAGGGCATGTGTGTGCCAAGGTGTATGAGCTGAGGTGAGAGAACAACTTTGTATATTCAGTTTTCTACTTCTACATTTACATGGGTTCCAGTCAAGTTGCCAGCCTTGCGTGGCAAGTGCCTTTTCATGCTGAGCCTTATGGTTGGCATATATATATATATATATATATATATATATATATATGATTTTACCTGTATAGTCAGCACAGATTTATGTATAAATGATTTTCTTTTTATATGTATATATTTGCACAGATACATGTATATATAAGTTTCTATAAAGCAATCTTAAAATTGCATACAGTTATATATTTTTTGACTCTTTGTGTATTTCATACAGAACATCTCAATCAATCTTAATTATCTTTATACCCCTTCCTCACCAGCACCTTCCCATAACTCCCCACTTGGAATCCATACATTCTGTCATCAGTGCTAAGGCTTATTGTATCAAGTTAATGTCCCCAGATGTTTCTCAGTGCAAGTGTGGGTCCCTGGACAGTATTCCTATGTTAAGCTTCACTCACTAAGGGCTCAGGGACCATTGTAGAAGATGGGGCGGAAAGATTGTAAGAACCAGGGAGGAGGTGTGTGACCTATGGAAATAGAAATCTACAAGCTCCTGGGACCCTGCTCATATGAACCTACAGCCGTGGTGCTTGCACGCTCAAGACCCACGCAAACTCACAGACAAAACCCAATGTGGAACTGTGAAAATGGGCAGCAGACCCCAGTCTTTGCTGAAAAAATATTAGCAGCTAATTACTATTGGGTGATGAAGAGCTAATGTACTTAAAACAAGGGACTCTGAATAGGCTGACTAGAACTCAATGGCTTACATATATATTTTAAAAGCCTAATGGAATGATGTTTGTGTGATACTTTAGTGGCTTGTATCACATTTGGAGATTATAAACATTTTCATTAGGAAACATGAGATGAGGCTGAGGCTGTAGTTCAGTTAGAGTGCTTGCCTAGCGTGCTGGAAGCCCTGGGCTTGATCCGCAACACTGCATAAAGCCACATGTGTACAAGCCTGTAATCCCAGCTCTTGGGAGAGTCAGAAGTTCAAAGTTATCTTTGGCTACATTACAAGTTCTAGACTAGTCTAGTATACATGAGACTCTGTATTAAAAAAAAAAAAGCATTATCAAGGGTCTAGAAAGATGACTTAGTGGTTAAGAGCACTGGTTGTTCTTGCATAGGACCCAGGTTTAATTTCCAGCACCCACATGGAAGTGAACAACTGTCAGTAACTCCAGTTCCAGGGGATCCAATGCCTTCTTTTGACCTTTGCAGGCACTGCACAAAATGGGTGCACTTACATGTAGGCGATACGATCATACACATAAACTAAAAATAAATATATATTTTAAAAAAGCATTATCAAACTTAATAGGCCTCAATATCCATGATAGCACCAGGCAGGAGGGGGGCTTTAAGAGGAATACAGATAGGAAAAGGGGTCTAAATGTGATCAAAATATATTGCATGAAACTGGCAAAAAATTTAAAAGTTAATAATAATTACTAATAATAAATTCAAAGTGATAAAAATATTATAAGCCAGTGTGTCACACAGTGTTAAACTCAGCAGTTGGGAGGTAGAAGCATGTTGGATCTCTATGAGATGGAGGCCAGCCTGATCTACATAGTAAGTTCTAGGCCAGATGCGGCCACAGAGAGAGCCTGTCTCAAAAAAGAAAAAAAACAACAACATAAAAACAAACAACAACAACAAAATAAAAAACAAAATCCAACCAACCAACCAACCAGAAAAATCAGAGAAAAAAGTGTTATGGAGTCTTATGGAGTCTCTATATAGGAAATTAATATTTTATTTTTGATCTATGGTGAAAGTTATCTCTATATTTATTTTGTTGGGATTTCCTCCTGTAAATAAGCAATAGAATAAATGACTAGTAAGAAAATACTTGGAAAACTCTGAAGAACTTGTGGCTTATACAATGAAAAACTGGTATGGAGCCTTATTTTATTACATTGTGATTAAAAAATCATGACTTTATGAATCACATTTCATTTCTGGCCTCTATAGTTTTTCTTTTAATATATTGAAACTGTTTTATTAATAAGGGAATTTCAACTTTTTTTTGAACCTTTTACTTTAGGCAAATAAAATTGTCCTGCTTCATGATTAAACTTATCTTTCTCTCTCTTAAACATCTTGCCTTTTCTAGAGAATGATGGAAGGTCTGGAAATTTCAGTGTTCTTTCAAGGCACAAAGAAAATATATTATATTCCAGTATACTAAGAGGAGATTATTTACTTTAGTGGATGTAAGAGAGTCAGTGTGGTATGTCTGTCCTTTCTACAGTGCACCTTTTCTACCACTGATGCAGGTGAAGTCAGACTTTAAAAATGACTTTCAAAATGAAATCAGGAATCAAAGGTACCCTCTTATTTTTTTTTTTTAATGTTGAAAAGTTCTGCTTGCTCATTGAATGCATTGTTCATTTGTTTGTTTCTGTTTGTTTTTGAAACAGAATCTCCCTGAGGCCCCAGCTGACCTGAAGACCAGACTGGCCTTGATTTCACAGAGATGCCCCTGCCTCTGCCTCCCCAGTGCTGAGATTAAAGGCATGCACCACACACCCAGCCCATTACGAGGGCATTTTATTTTATCTGTAGAGTCAAGTCTCTACATAGACTACATAGGCTACATTTTATATTTCAGTATTCATAATATACATTTAGCAAATTTTCTTTCATTTAATCTTGTTACTTTGAGGCATTATTATCACACTTTAGAATTCACAGGAGTGTCCCACACATTAGGCAAGTTGGCCAATGATGGAACAATGTGCTGCAGAAAGAGCTAGGATACAAACAACTCTAAATCCTATAGTTGAGCCCATAATTGCTTCTTGAGATTGAATTTTGGCAAACAGATCCAGGTTATAAAGAATTCATCTTAGTGTTCCATTGTCTTCTATGATTTGGAGATTTTTGTTATTCTAGTGGATAAAATTGAGAATAATTCTGTATTATGTTCCTTATTGGTTAATGTGATTTTATTAGAATTGTATGATGTATTAATTTTCTTATGTGTGCTATTACATATATGTGTGTGTGTGCACTGAGGCCAAAGGACAACCTCAGATATCATCTATACTGTTTTGAGTCAGGGTCTCTCTTTGATCTAGAGCTCACAAATTAAACTAGACTTGCTGTCCAGAGATCTCCAGGGAGGTCTGCCTCTACAGCACTGGGATTATTGGTGCACAACACCATGGTTGGCATTTTTTCATAGGTTTAAAGGGCTGAACTCATATCGTGCTTGCAATGCAAGTGCTTTACTTACTGAAATGTCATTCAAAGCCTGGATCTTGATTTTTTAAAAGCATACAATCTAGTCTACTTGCAGAAAGAGTAGACACCAGGATAAAGCTACCTGAGTTGAAAGCTGAAGCAGATATTCTTAGTGACAAACTCCTAAGTTTGTATAGCTTTTAAGGAGTTATAATTGATAGAGAGAATTCAGTTGGGTGGTTGGTTAGAATCTGGCTATATTCTCATATTTTTTTTTAGCTCATTCATAGTTTTTAATAATGGGGGGGCTCACATTTGTTCATTAGTACTACAAAAACTCTTTAAAATATAATTTATTACCATGATGAGGTAAATTATTTAATTACAGTTTATGTATATTACGATATAAGATTTTTTGCTGAAGACTCTGAGTGCTCATCTGAATATAAGCACATCAAAATATCAGCACAGGAATTTGCCACTATTTCATCATTAATGAATGATTATGTCAAGTATGAACTTAAAGACAAATAGTTAAAAGTCTTATTTTAAATCCTGTGATTTGAAACATAAATATAGCCTATAGCATAATTTTAATATGCACTACATATACTGCTCTAGTATCTTGAAATCTACATGAGTCAGGCTTTCAATTTCAAACCACACTTGTTTACTCTCTTATGCTCCTGGGATGGATGTTGTCACAGTTTATAATTTCAAAACGAAGTTTGTCTTCTTGTCACTGAGCCTCGACGTTTCTTTATTTTACAGTCAGATAATGCATGCTTATTAAATAATAAAGGTTTTCTAAAATGAGATCAAGTAAATTTATAAAATCTTGAAGCAGATCTTATATTATGGTGGAAGTAAATTTAAAAATAAGCCTGACTCATCTGCAGGTAAATATTTGTGTAGAATTAGGAATGAAGTGTACATTAATTTTTTTAAGGTACAATAATGGAGCTGGAGTTTCAATTTATTTCTTTTGATGTCTTCAGTAAAACAGTACGGTTTCCCTATTATTCTGAATGTGGCATTCTTCTCTACCATATGGATTAGGGAATTTAGGAATCAAATGCTCCTCTTTAGGTAACAGTTGTTTCCTGCATAGCCATTCTCTCCTACACTGTGTAACACCGCAGCATAGCTGTGTGATCTCTTCCTAAAGATTCTTTTCTTTGTTCTACCTACCAGACCCACCATGCATTGTAAACAGCTTTTCAGTGTTGATAATAATGCTGCTGTCCAATCCTGCAAAATCTGATTAGCTGAACCAAAGCAAGAGTCTGCTCTACTGAGCTAACAGCACAAAGTTTACTTGGAATTTGTTCATTTGATTTAGTTTTACAGATTAAAGGTTTGACTCTATCTGAATATTTTGTGCAAATGCATTTTTCAGGTCTGACAGAGAGACAATTTAGCCTGAATAGTTTTCCAGGCTAGATTGAGGAAAGACCCAAATCTCTTAAAAAATATGCATGCTGTTTTTTCCAAACAAATACTGAAAAGTAAGCTCCATTGAACAAGATGATTCTTTAAATAATCAAAATTGATTTGGAAAAGATTATAGAGGTTTAACGACTTGCTTTTTAAAGATAAAATAATAAATAATACATTTTGGCTTTCAACAATGAACATTACAGATTGATGTACAATAAAAACCTTTCTTAAAAGATATTTCATTATTCCAGACAGAGACACCCACAAGAATATTTAGAACATGTCAAAGATTGTACTCTGGCTTCCATATTGAGTCTTGTGCCTCATGGGTCTGGTAAAATATGTAATAATAGATAGACATAGAATATACCTGTTCAATATGTGTGTATTTTTATTGTAAAAAATATGTTGATTGATTAAAACAACTGGTTTTGAGACAGTGAGAGTTATATGGTGATTTACTACCCAACCAACTAATTTTCTTAAGGAGCAAAGAGTCATGATAAGTTGGAGAAGAACATTATCCACAATATTTAGCTTTCTTGACTATATGGTAGGAGAGAGATGAGTAACCTGCTCTTTTGGAAGGATGGTGATTGTGCAGTGATGCTAGGTATATCCAGATACCAGGCCAACAGCAAAGTCAACTCTTAACTTGGTTGAAAGATAAATATTAAGCCCCAAACAAGACCTTCTAAATAGGAGACCCAGGGAAATGGGGACCCACAATCATATAGGACAAGACTTTAACAATGTTTACAGGCTGTTCTTGAGCTCTCACTCTAGAATCGGAAATCTGTTGCTATAGTATACAATCTGTGGAATGGAATGGGGTTCTTTGGATTGAAGAAGTCTAAGTTCTGGTTATAACATAGCCCTTTCTTGGCTATATGACCATGATCTCTCTCTGTTTTTAGCTCTTGATTGTAAAATGAGGAAAGTATAGTCTTTGACTTGATTCCACATGGTCTAAGGTATCACAATCAATATATGTGCCAGTTTTATTGTTTCTTCAAGACAGCTTAGTTTGGTTCCTTTTTTCCTATTACTATGAAATAAAGAAAAAAATAGACAGCCTGAAAGAATCTCCATTTAATTTTCCTTTGTTTAAGGGGCTGTGGGAAATGGATGTGGAACATTTGTCAGGTGCCCTGAGGCTACAAAGTAATAATGGAAGAAATGGCCCTGGACCATCACAACACCTGTAGACATTGCCTTAGAAGACATTTGACAAGGACAGTTGAAATATTTAGTGATTCTTGATGTGCTGGAGTATGAATCCAAGTGTAATTTAAGCCATTTAGAGCCCATTGAACCTGTCTAGCTAGTGCAATTGGTATAGCCATCAAATGCTTATGAAGGAAGCAGTTAGTATTAATGGTTTCCTGTGCTTGTTGGCATGTTTTGAAAATGAATGAATTATAAAATTCTTCTCTCAATGCAATTTTGTTTGTTTTACTTTCATTGAAAGCTCGATGATATTTGTATTATTCTTTAACTTATAAAAGATCCCACATGTTTATTTACTATTACTGCAGCAAAAACTATGTAGTAATTGTTCAATAGGGCAGTGAAACAGAGGTGAGAGTTCTGCTTTATCTGACAAGTACCTTATAATGCTGAGGTTTCGTTGCTCATTTTACATGTTTTAAGTAGTGCTGGGTACTTACCCACTTTGAAAATATCAGTCTTCAGTAACTGGGTCCTAATCTCAAGTTCTGGCAAGTAACAGGAGAAATGGCAATGGCCAGTGTTGCTTCAGGGTCTGTGGGACCTCCCTAGTCAAGAACTCCAAAAGAAGGGGGTCCATTCCTAGTATTCCACTTTTTATTTGTTAGCCTGTTATGTCTGGTAGGGACATTGTCCCTCAATTTAGGATAACTATATTAAACTATTTTTAGATTGTGCATGTATGTATTTTAAGAAGCTTCTAAATTCTCATAGAATCAGTGAATTTTTAAATGAAAAAAAATATTACCGATTATAGAAAATTCAGTGTTATAGAACCACATACATGTCTTTTGGAATCTCTTTCCCACTGTACAAGGAAATTGCTGTTTTAAAGTTAGTTTAACATTCCTTCATGTTTTTCTGCATTGCACTATTAATAAATCAGCATATGATTCTGTTACATTGCTGAAGTGCATATTGTCTACTTCATATTATGTTTATTGTCAAAGTTTCGGTTTTTGAGAAGTGTAAGACGAAATAGCTAATGTGCTGGTGAAATTTTGAACTTATATTCATTTTCATAAGAAGGAGTTGGATTTTTTTCAAAATTATTTCAAATAAACAGAAGTGCTATGAAAATTGAGGATCAACTAATTAGCTTGTTTCTGAAGGTTATGAAGTAGAAATGTACCCTTTTTATAAAAAAGAGTAATATACTTTATTTGGGGATTCTAATGAAGAATCAGCTTAAGTAATGATATTTTGCTGTCCTTTGAGAGAATATTAGGTTAATTTTCTCAAATGGTCACCATTCATTATGCCAATCAACAGATATTCTTTGCGAATCCACTGTGCATGTATGCAATATCCCAAGAGATTTGTACACTATTTTATGTGTTTGTCCTTTTGAAGAAAGATTCACATCTAGCCCTATCCTCTTAGTCTTGGGAGAGCCAGCGTGCACCCAGTTTCCTTTAGAGTATCGGCCATCCCTCGTCCCTCCACCTGCATTTGCACCTGACAGACACTCATTTCCCTGTCAGAGGTCTCTGTACTTGTTTTGCCATTGACCAAGATATGTTTAGGAAAATTTGAATCTCTTGTACAATTTTGGCAAACAGCAGACCGAGCTCTGCTTTTCCTAACAAATAACTTGCAGATTGTCATGTTTCTCTTGGGAAAGAGAAAAAAAGTCCAATCAGAACAGAATTGAAATGATATAAATTAGGCTCATTGTTTAGCAAATCGCTGGCTTTAGGTAAGAATTGTAGATAAGAATAGCCTGGGCCCTCTTAAGGATCAGAGCAGGCATGTGTGCGTGCATGAAGAAACCAGTCCTTTGTTAGGATCCTTTCTGCAATGGCTATTAAAGTAATTACAGTAATTTATAGATTTTTTTCCCCTTCCATTTCAAAATGGGTTCCATTTTTCCTCTTTTGTCTTGAGTTCCTCAGTTTGAAAATGTCTGTGTGTGCAAGTGCCCATAGCATTACATGGTTTGTGAATCATCTGCCTCCAAGCTGACGAGGTATGATGCTCACAGAGACTCAGAGATGGTTTGCCAGCTTTGCAATCAGAATGCTCTGGACCTTGGAGATACTAAGAGAATTGTACTGTACAGTGCTTTAATGGTTAGTTATGATTTGCTGTGGAGTCATTTAAATTAGTTGTGTGTTATTTAAAAATAAACGTTTTCTAATGTCTTAAGACACACCCTTCACAACAATGGATTTTATGATTATACTTTGTTATAATTTTGTGTCAATCAAGCTTGGGTATGAGAACTGTAGTGCTTTGTGTCTATGGTTTTTAGGGGGAACTTTATCAACCGCTTATGATAGTATGTGCTCGTTAAGTCAGATGCCATTTTAGTATGGTAGAAAAAATGATTTTATATAATCCCTTTTCTGTATTGAAAGTTTTTTATAAAGTAACTTTAACAATTTGAAATCCCAAACGTTCCTTCTAACATCTTAGGATTATTTTTTCTTGTTTTAACCTGAATTAAATAAAATTTGTAAAAGTGACTTTCTAGCAAGTTCATGCTAATACTGAGATCAGGAAATTTCTAAAATTGCCCTGGTATCATTATTTTTTTATATAAGAATAGTTAGCTAATGTTTACGTATAACAGTTTTCAGTTTTACCAAATGAGATGTGCACCCACTTAAGAACATTCTACAGAGCATGAAGACATAACTTGTGTTATTTTCCTTTTGCAACAGAATCAGTGCTGAAAGAGTTAAGGCTTTATTATTCTGTAGATCAAGCTTTGTAACCACAGTAACCAATTTACTGTTATTTGCTTAGTCCTAGCAAAGAAAAGTCAGTGTTTTGAAAAAGTATGATTCATTGACATATATAACTGCAGTTGATTTCTAAGTGTTAAGATTTTGATGCATAATTAACTATTTGTGTTTTTTAAGTCTTGTGACTTTCACAGGGCTTTATTACTTTTTATTTTTCAGGTGAATTAGCATTTAATCAAGTTTAATATACAGTTAGAATGTAGTTTATAGTTTGAATTTTCATAAGGGAACGGTTGGCAAACACACTTTCATGAAAGCAGAGGCAAATAAGATTTAGGATAAATAATAGAAAAGTTAAATGTAAATTACAGAAACCTCAATGTATCTACAACATTATAGTAATATGTCATTCTACAAAAGATGTGAGTAGTAAATTATGAATATTTCAATTGAAATTTAACAAATGGTTATTTTTGTATTTTGCATGATTTACATAAAAACAAGGGTTACAGCTATTTCTAAGAAATATTGCAAAGAATCAATGGGTATATGCTAGCTAGCAGGAGTAGTTTGGGCTATTTAGAAGAAATATAACTTCACATATAATCTGTTAAAAGCCAAATCCCCCTCTTCATTTTTAGCTACAACTTGTATCCCCCCCTGAAAGAAGAGAATTTCATTGACTGATTTTACATATACGCCAATTTTAAGACAGTTTTCATATCATCTCTGGGAAATTTTGGTATAACTATTAGGGGAAGATTTATCAATTATTTATTTTAAAATAACCCTTTGAAATGTTAACTTTGACAGGTAGAAGATGACATGCTTTAAAAGAAAGCCTTATTATGTTACTTTACTTTGAAATGTATTCAGAAGCCAAGTATTTCTTATACCTCCAAACTGCCTCAGACACAGGCCAGCTCAGCACCAGCACTGTCTCTCAGGCCAAGACTATGTCCTCTGTCCTTTGTCTCTGCTTCTGCTTTTGCCTTGGCATTCTTTCTGTGCGTGCTTCCACCCATCCTAGGCAGGCTTACCTTTAAAAACACTTGTCTGATTATGGAACATCCTCTTCAGAACTCTTCAATGGTTTTCCCATCTCTAAGTAAAACTCAAATGCTTATCCTGGTATGAATCCTTTCTGTGCTTTGGATTTCACTCCTTTTCTTTCCCTCTGTTAACACCAGTCACACTAGTTAGCTTCAGTGCAGTGCTTTGAACTTGTCCTTTCCCAAACAGAATATTAATACTTCTGTTTCCTTGTCCTGGATGGCCCTTCTTTCATTCTGGCTTCTGCTAAGATAGAAGTTGTCAGAGAGGGCGTAGTATACCACCATGCCTATTATAAGTGCTTTAATTTTCTATGTTGCACTTTTTTTCATGATACTGTCATGTAACATACACAAATACACACAAACTTGCAAACATATCCCAACCTCACATATATAATTCTGCTTTCTTCATTAGATGACAAACTCTATCATCATGGGAATCCTTGTGTTGTCCTCTGAGTTCTCAGTATCCATTTTTGACATGTAATAGTTGATGGAATTGTTTAAAAATGGAAGATTGAAAGTGAAATAGACTGGAATCATGTTTTCCGAGTAGATGTTAAGGGAAGGATTGGAATACAAGTGGTGGGGATGGTTCATGTCCATGATGCTGGCATGTTAAGGCCATTTAGCGCCCCTTACCACAAACATTCTGGCCCTCACATCCCTCCTCCCACTCTTGCTTCACTCTTTTATCTCTATTTTTTCATGCCTTGTTCAGAAATACACAGTTTGACTTGGAATATGGAAAATATTAAGAATACCTTTATGAAAATTTCACCATTTTGTCATGCTGTATATTTTACAAATCCACCCATAACTAGAATGAACCCAACATACCTCCCAGCTTCCTGTTTATACTTAAGTATTAATCTTTAGTCATTTACACTTGGAGCAAAGGAATCCTTCTGATATAGAATTATATATTTCTGGACAGTTTCAATATATAGTTCACAATAATATTTTATAAAGAAGTCAACAAATGCTCTCTAGAGACTTAGTAAAACAAAATCTATCCTTAGAACAGTAATTCCCGTTTCATGTTTTCAACAAAAATGTGTATCACATGAATTCCTGTATTATTACAACCGTGAATTTCCCAAATGTGCTTAATTTGTTGGAAGGTAATTTAGTTGGAGAACATAAAAACTCAGTCATCAATGTAACTTAGTTGGTAAACACTGATGAAAAAGAATCTTACATATGAACTATCGGGAAGTCATGTGTGCTACATGTAAGCACCATCTGACTATTAGAAGTTTAAAGGCTAGTCTTAGACAGTTTTATCAATAATTCTTTTAAATGAAGTCTGTCATATTAAATATTGATGAATGTAACTAACAACAATAATGACAATAATAATTAATAATTAAGTGTTCATATGACAGAAATCCTCTTAGAACTTAAATAATGTCATCCTTTTGAATTCCCAGAATATTTTATAAAGTGAATTTTCTTAACACCTTTTGGGTGAAAGACGTGAAGATTTGAGTTATTCAGTAGTATTTGGTTACTTTACTTTTCTTGATAGTCCTTAGGATTTGAATCTAGGAGCTCATAGCTCTACACTGGGGATCTCTATCCACTGACACATATGTGACACAGCTTAGGTCTACAGTGATGAATTCATTTTCCCATCATAACAGCAATGTCCTCAGAGCCTGTAAAAGCCTTTGCTTCTTTGTTTACCCTGTTTAAATCCTTCTTCGGTAGTGAGTAATTCTGCTTACTTGGCTGTCTCTTCTGGTTACTTCTGAGCCTTCAGTTTCTGGCAGGTGCCCTCACTGTGTAGACTCTGTTACCTCCCTGTCATGTAAGGAGAGAAATCAGATAAGCAGCATGGTTAAATTAGTACAGCTAATTCATGTTTTATACGGTCTTCCTGGCTAGCACATTCTCTTCTCTTAGGAAAGCTATAATGACAGCGTTTTTCTCAGAAGCCCGAATGATGGAGTATAGGAAAATGCTGCCATATTTTTAACTCTTTGTTTGAAATTTACTTTTCTTTCACTTGTTTTATCAGCAGAAACTCTAGGATTCTTGAAGATTGGTTAGTTAAAATAATCTGCCAATAACTAATATGTGGTCCAATGATCTCTGGACACACAATTCTATTATTATTTGGCCCTCTCTGTAAGAAATACTATTGAAATACAATCTCTTGGTAATTTTAGTAAAATGATGAAATATACTTTTCGAATATCACTTACTGTTGTTCATGTTTTCTAGCTTTAGGACTAACATGAATCAGTTCCAAGGGCAGTTGAAAGCCATGAGAATTTGCAAAAGTGGTTTGACAAGATGACAAGCATTAATTGAGTAAGGTCTGTAATAGGAAGGTGATTTATTGAAAAATAGATTCTGGATGAACCTGCTGGCCTTGAGGTGAGGTAGTAGAACAGTTTCTTTTTTACGTTATTAGTATGCATATAGAATTAGTGATGGAACATCTTCATCATTTTGTGGTAGCCTGGCTGGCAACTGTGATATTTTTTATGCTAGTTAGTTTTTAAGCAGGCAAGTGGACATTTTGCAGAAGCAGAAGTGTGTGCAGTATTTATGGATTCCTTTCTAAGCATATTTCTTTTTCCCCAGACAGGACATACTTGCAAAACTCTGCCTTTTATGTAACATTCACCTGTTCTATAGTCAGCATGGGGTGAGCAGTTAACTAGCCTTTGCTTTCAGACCTGAATAACTGAAGTTCATGGCCATGAAGGTTGAACAAAAGGCACCAGGTAGAGAGTTTGAGAGATTTGGAAATATGTAGCCAAGTTCAATCATACCTTCTTTAAATTCCTAAGGTACGGGGAAGAAGTTCCTAGCCCAGGAGAGGAGGTGATATGAATGTATAATTATGGCTAGACTATGTCCCAGGAATCCAGACAGGAGATGGGACAGCAAATCGGGTGAAGTAGGATTTATATCACATGGAAAAGAAAAAGAACAGGTAATAAAATCCCTGTGAAATTAAGGCGATCAAAGGTTTAAGCGTAAATATTGCCCAGTGTATATCCATCAGCAGTTTTCCCAGTGGGGATCATAGATAATGCTAATGATATATGTTTGTCCTTGTTGAAGAAGCACAGAAGCACATTTTAAATCTCATACAGACAAAGAAGTCAAAATTCCAAATGGCATCGCTAAACAAATTACATAGAACATTATCAGCTTCCCCACCATGACAAATAACTTTGACAGAAAACATTTGGGGTTTTGTGTATGCTTGCTTTGTTGAGACAGGATCTCTGTGTAGCTCCAGCTGGCCTATGTAGACTAGGTCAGTCTCAAATTCACCAAGATCTGCCTGTTTCCCAAGTACTGGGATTAAAGGTTCGCCCCACCATACCCAACTCTTGGAAAACACTTGGAAAAAGAATAGGCATCTCAGGTTTCCTCCCCTGGAGCTGGAATTCCTAAACCTTGATAGCATGGCGTCCTTCAGCTGGTTTTCATCTCAGGCTGATCCACTGGGATATGCGCTGCTCCGATGTGTTTTAGGCAGGTGTTCATGGGTGCAGATGGAGGGGAAATCAATGGGAAGAAATGCAATGGCTTAATTGCATTAAAAACAATTTAAATGAAGATGACTGAAACTGTGTCTATTCTGTGTCCTCACAATCACTGTCCTATTCCCACATGCCTCACCTTTATGGATTTTACTGAAATGTGTTTGTGAACTATTTTTTGCCAAGTTGTCAGTTACCATACGGTAATTTATTCTGTGAATAATTGAAAGCCATTGAACATTTCAAAGCAGTAAAATCCAGTTATTTCTGTGTTTTAGAAACAGTAACAGCAGGTACAAATTAGAGCCTGATCTAGAATGGAGAATGGGTACAAACATACAGCAGTGAACAAAGTCCAATGAAGACCGGGACAAGGGCATTGATAGCAAAAACTTGAGCCAGGAATTTGGGTCGAATGTGTGGATTTTCCAAGGGAGTTGTCCTTGAATGCTAATTGTTAGGTGCAGTGTTGGGTGGATCTGGTATTTCTAGCGTGAATAAATCTATTAGTGAATCCAGAAATCAGAAGCTAGCCATGGTGTCTTCCCCTTTTCACCCACTAGCCACTCATACCCAAGTCCTATTCACTCTGAGAGGTGGAGCGGATCTGACCGATATAGGCCATTTGTTGTAGTCCAAGCCCTGTCTCTAGTCTCACTGCTACAGAATGCCCTTAACTGCTGCTGCACACAGGCTATTCCTATAACATCTTTTCTCCTTTGGACAGTGAGTGGTCCTCCTTTGAATATGGTCTTTACTGTAAAGAACAAAGTCTTTAATTTATTTCAGGGTCTCACCCTGTATCCTAGGTCAGCGTGGAACTCACTGGCACCAAGGCTAGCCTCTAACTCACAATGACACTCACATCTCCACCTCTCAAGTGCCAGGATTACAACCTTTTGCCACCATGTTCAGACAGAACTCCAAATGTTCACCGTAGCCTACAAAGTCTCAACTTTGGACCTTGGCTACCTCATCCTCCGCATTGCAACCTCCTCATTCGAGTGTCCATTCTGTCTTCATTTGAAGGAGTCCATTAGCAGTGCACATTTCAGATACATATTCTTTCTGCTGAAGATGTTTTAGCCTATCCTCTTCAGGGAACCAATGCCTTCTCCCCTTCCAGGCCTTGATTAACTGTTTTTTCCCTAGTGATGACTTCCTCAATATCCTTGACCTTTTTCTTCCTTATATGATTATTTGTTTAGTAGATTGTATTGTGTAAGAGCAGGAACAATTAACATTTTTTAACTTGCTAAGTTCCCAATGCTATGTACCTGGTACATTACAATTATTTTATAAATGTATTCTGATTAAATAAATCATGGCCTTAACAGTCCTAATGTGTCATATGGATCTTGAGGAATATTTGATACATTGTCTAGTAATTAGCAGTGTTCTTACATATCTTAGTGAAACATATTGATGAATTATGATTTTCACGCCTTTTCGTATTGTATTGGACCTTGCTAATACTTTTCCTTTTTAATTTTATCATCAAATATTTTTATTCTCTTTAGGATTTATTAAAGATACAGCAGAAAGATAAAGAATATGCTGAAAGGTAGAGGTGTGAATTGTTCACATTACCTCTTTTGTAAATTTTTTTATTGAAAGTGCATTTTTATTTAATACTTCTCACTTTTATGCATGAAGGCAATTCATGAAGATCATATTCACACTTCCTATTACCCTCTCTTCGTCCCCTCTATATTCTTACTAACGCCTTTCTTCTCAATCGGTCTCCCTCTTAATTTCATGTCAGTTTTTGGTACAGATCTTGAGGCAGCCACTGTTATGGTTTGTTCATGATTGCAATAGCCAAGTCATACCTAAAACAGCATTTCACAGCAGTCCTCTCTATCTTGTGTGTCTTAATCTTTTTTCCTCCCCTTCTGCATTGTTCCTAGCCTGGTTCAGCGGCTATGGTTTGCTAAAGGTTTAGAGCTGAGAACCCAACAGTGCTTTATTCTCAGTACTTTGACCATTTATGAGTCTCAGTATTATACATCACCTCTGATCAAGGCTGAGAGCAGGGCTAGTCTAACTGGTACAACCATACATATTTTGAAGGTCATTTGACAACATGTTTTAGTTAATAGCTTTCTTGAGGCCAGAATCATGTTGTCAAGCATTCTGATACTTGATATGAAAGTGTAGTTCAGAAACTCCAGGGACTTGAAGGCTCAACATGCCTAGTAATCTTTGCCCTTTTGTATTTCTTACCCAGCAGTATATTAAATATCCATAGCACATCACAATAGCAATCTTCTTTAAAGCACCCCAAGAGGCAGGTGACTGTGATGATATGGGTCCTGTCTAGAGCCGAATTAACCTAGCTCCATAACCTTGCCTCTTTTTACTCACCTATTGAGATCAGATGGCATAAAGTATAAAAATATTATACAAACTTTATCCAAACTCATGTCTAAGGTGCAGACAATTATCTACCTCCAAGTCGTATTTCCTCAAATGGAAGAGAGGAAGATCTGAATTTTATACAGAAGGCAGCATTGAATGGATCTGCTTTAGATGTTTAGTGGAGGCTTCATTTTGTTTGTGGGGCTGTATTTGGCAAGCAAAGATTTCCTCATTTCCTCTGCTGTGAGACTCCTAAGGAGACATTTATATTAGTAATACTAAATTTGCAAACCTGCATTTTAAAATTTAGCTTTATTTATATTCTATGTCTCTCTGGGAGGTGTTCAGTACATTATGTAATTCTGTGCTTTTACCTCCTGCTAAGGATTTGAGTCCTTACCCTAATTAATCATTAAGTGTTGTCAGTCTATCATGATGCGGTTAATTATCGGAGTGTGTGTGTGTGTTTCAGCCAGTCCTGACCCTTCCTGGGTAACTATAGAAACCTTCGCAGTGCTAGCTATTACCTAGAATTATACAATTTGTGTTTTTAGGCATTTTGGTCCTTGATAGTTATAGGCAAATAATTGGTTATCTTCTTAAAATAAAGGAAAGCTTGCTTGAAACTAAGATTTTTAAATAATTTATGCATAGTAAAATGTGTTCTAAATAATTTATATATAATAGAAATATGTTCTACAAAATATTTCTGACTATTACTTAAAAGATCTTCCCCACCCCGAAATCACCAGTTTCATATATTGTGGCACATTCCCACCATATCATTTCCCCCAAGATGTTGAAAACTATTCTGATGCAGACCTGGGATAATTCCTTATACTGGCATTTGGCACACTGAAGTTTTTAGTGTGATGAAGTTGCCTGGATGGATGGATGAAGAACAGCAGTGTGGGATGCATACATATCATTTACACATCAAACAGTATTGACAATGGGAAGGATCATTGGTAGATTTTTGTAACCATGACTCTTCAGAGAGGAAGTATAAGAAAAATGATATCTTTCTAATTAATATTCTGAGAAATTCTGAATCAGAAAGAACAATGACATGTCTTTGTACCATTTAACATAAAGTTTAGCAAGGATTGCTGCCTGAGTGGCAGTGCCCATCAGTGTAGGTAATGGAAAGCAGTGTTTTGCACTGTGCTTCATGTTCCACGTCACTTGGAGCAGGTGATGTCCCCTTTGGAAGAGGCAGTGCTTCAAGTGAGCTCTCCACACTTACTGGCGGAAGTGGTGTCAGTGGTTTATAATTATCACAATTTGTTTCTTCTGTTGCATATGAGCAGATTATTTATAAACTATGACTCAGATGGATCTTTCTTCTCCCATACATATTTACTTTGAAGGAGAATGTGGTGACCAAAATTTAAATCTGCTTTCTAGTTCAGTTCTTAGGAATTTATTATAGCATGTAATGACTTTCATGCCAAACACCAATACTTTAAGCAGAGTATCATAACACTGCAAAATAAAAATGTAATGTTAATTTTAATTCCAGCTAAAATTATCACAATATTGCATGTGTACCTTGTTTTGTTTCCTCATACTATACAAGCTAAATTTTTAAGCTAAGCTTATTCTTCCAATTTACTGCATCAAATAATAAAGTTACTTTATGCTGGTATTTACTTTTGCTGCCAAAATATGAATATTTTAGCCCTAGGGACTCAGCTGCCAACCTGGTCAATGTAAAGCAATGGAGACAGTTTCATTCTATTGTTGAGTTTTTACTAAATGATTAAATTCTAATTTGTTTTGACAAAAGTACAAGTATCTCCAGTAATTAATGATATTCTTATATGAAGAGAAGAGCAGATGATTTTTTTATAAAAGGTTTCTGACTACATAGTGATAAAGTTCAATAGGGTATTTCAATAGGTATAACCTAACTTGTGTCTCATACTTGCTCTTTATTAATATATTTGTCAGTATGTTTTTTCCCAGGTCAAACAGCACTTACGAGGCTGTTTCTCTTGCCATTACAATGGCATTATAAATTATGCCATTTCAAATCTTTTACTACGTGTTAATAGCTTTTGCAGTTTTTATAATCAGACTCACTCTTAATTTTTATTCCTTTTATTAATGTCACAAGTTTCCAGCCTAATAATGCTGTTGAAAGTTTTCTTGATGTGAAACAATGAAAATTAAATCTTTTACTAAAACAATCGAAGTCACATCTTGTGAACTGAGTGGTGTTAGACTCTAGCATGGAGGGTGTAATGGCAATGATTTCCTTAAGCTAGAACGTTGATAAGCCTAATTATCTAAGAATCTTCTGGTTCTCTGGCATGCTATAGCTGTGCCTTTCTCTTTGTTTCTGGAATAAGTATCTTCTACACTGCATATGCATGAAAGAATGTGTTCTCATATTAGTAAATCACTTAAGAGTTCTGTTCCATTTTAAAAAGATGCTGTTTGCTAAATATATATTAAGATATTCCTGGTTGTTTATCTGCATGATAAAGTCATTCTAATCATTAATTTGTAAAGTAATTTAAATTAGCCATTTGAAAATGACAGTCAATACAACTAAAGCTACTTTTATATTTTTTAAATGTATTTTTCCACTCTACATTAGACAGTTAGGCAGGGCATTATTTCTTTTGCAATTTCTTGTGGTGTTTTATTTTTATTTTTCTTACTTTTACACTATGGATTACCAATGATAATTGGACTTGAATACAATGCTGGAAATTTTTAATTTCAAGTGAAAAGATCAAGATTGGGTTTTCTAGATTTCTGACTCTTTAGCACTTTCAAAGAATTCATCCCTTGAATATTTTTATGTCCCCTACCTATTATAGTATTTTCCTTTAGTCCAGTAAGATGATTTCTGCCTGACAGACTTCATAATTCAAGCTGAGCTGATGTCATTAAAATTTTTTAAGAGATTTGGCAATTTGATATGTGTCTCTGTGTCCTCTCTGAGCTCTTTGTACAAAGGAGTCAACATGGGATCATGCTTGTGTCATTATAGAAAGATTTTTTTTAATTGTCTACATAGACAAAATCTACAGTAGCCATAATCAGTTCATATTAGTCAAGGCTATATTTCTTTGAGTCCTTTCTTTCTCGCTTGCAAATGGTCATGTTCCTACTCTATCTCTGTGGTCTCTTCTCTTTGTGCTATAGAAAGAGAATGATCTTCATTGACTTCCCTTTATAAAAGTATCACTCCGTTAGTATTTAGATCCCACCCTTAATTAGTACCTAACATTAATTCTCTTTTGGTAATATCTGCTAATGCCAGTAGGGCTTACGGGGTAGCACGGCAGAGTCTCCAACATAGTGCTAATACATAGGAAATGCTTATTCTGTGCTGAACATTCATTTTCAGTTGGAAAAACAGACTCTAAGACAGGAAGTGTCTCATCCAGGATAACAGATCCAGTTTGGCCTTAATTTTTCTATTAACTAGCGATTCTACCTCTAAAATAGTAGTTGTATAGTTAGAATTTTTCTTACTAAAATTTACGTAGGATCCAGTCTTAGTTGATATTTCATTGACCTGTTTTTAGCACAATATGAAAATAGAATTCTAGATCTTCTTTTCTTGACAGTTCACTATTTGGCTATTGTAATACTTAATATTTATGAGCATAGACTCTGAATTTCTGAGTCTAAGAGTGTCTTTTTCTAGAAAATAGTAATAATTGAATCAATCACTTAGTTGAGATTTTGTGATTAAAAACAAAACATAAAGAAGAGAACATACTACTAAAGACTGAGATATGAGGGAGCGGACAGGGCAGGTTTGGTGAGTGATAACTAAGGACAAAACAGTAAATAAAAGGGTAAGCTCAAGGAAAAGAATTATTTTCCCTACCTGTTGTAGGGAAAACTCGCCTTCCGGCAAATGCTTCATTTTAAATCTCGCATGCCTTCTAACTACTGGCAACACAATATTTCTTCACAGAATCTGTGCCCTGCCTAACTTGCTGCCTAGGCAAATCTTCACAAAGGGCTTTCTTCCCTGCCTTCCCCTCCCCTCTCTCGCCTCTCTCTTTCTCTCTCTTTTTTTTTTTTTTGACTTAGGTCTTCCAGCTGACATGGAACTCTTAGGTAAACCAGTTGACCTCGGTCTTACCGAGATCCACCTGTCTCTGTCTCCTGAGTGCTGAGATTCAAGGTGAGCGCCACCATGCCTGGCTTCTTTAAATGCCCCTTTTTTAATATCAGTAGAATATTTTTGATCCCTTGACTGTTTTTGAAATGTAGATTATCAAATTTCTATAAACTTGGATTTTTTATAAGTTGCATTTTTAAAGGACAGCCGCCTGTGTCTTTTCTGGTCTAAGAATGTGTCCAAAACATCTAAAGCACAGAGTCCTCCATGTCTACCCCCACCCCTCCGGGTATAGTTAGTGGGCTGGGATTCTTCTGTACCTGCACACCTCATATATTTCCATTCACTTTCACAGATGTCTGCCTCTGTATGAGCAGAGCTCTCACCGCACCTCAACTGTGCCTTTCCCACATTTCCTCAAGTGCATTTCTTACTCTAGTGCTGTTTAGTTTGTAAGGACAGGCCCTTGGCAGAAAGGTAGAGGGTAGAAGGGGAAAGGGAAGACAGGGAGAGAGAAGAAAGGCATATGTGACTGCTCTTCCTGTCTGCCTTGTTCTTCCACATCAGCCACCATAGAGGACAGCAGAGAAATGCTTCTTGGCCATTCTTTTCATTCTCTTGGTAGAACTATAACTCTGTAAGCACTTATTATCTTCTGTACCATAGTAGGGCTTAGTTCTTGGTTACCTGCAAAGGGGTGGATAGCATGTAAGCATTCATATGATCTACTAAATGTGAGAGGTGAAAGACTCATTCTATGTAAGAATGACTTGCAATATGGACAGAATATGGGCTAGTGATTGCAAGTAAGCTCACCGAGTCATGAGCTCTTGTGAACTGGGCACTTGACACTGATCCCTTAGGACCCTACTTTGCCCCCTACTCAAGATAGTAAATGAATGTGGATGTGCTTGAATTAACATATCAGAGCACTGGAAAGTTTATATTCATAATCATTGAAAACAGTGAAAATAATTGGAAAGTATGCTTGAAATTGTGGGTGTGATTGATATTTTAGGCCTAGGGATCAAAGGGTAAGATTCTCTGCTAAGTGTGGATGCAAGTTTGTAGTTCTCCAATTCATGCTGGAGAGGTGGTTTTAAAAAAGCATGGGTGAGGCCTGGCTCAGGAGCACAATTCCACAAGAGATCTAAAGGAACAAACTCTCAGGGCTTGGGTCCATTCTTGGCTATTAGAACTTAATAGTAAGAGTTGGGCTGATTATTCAGGTAAAACTATAATATGACTTAGTAATGCAGCAATTCTGCTTTGAGGTTTGAAGAACCATCAATAACAAATCACTTGTGTTAGATTCTGAAGCCAAGTTCAGTGGCTGTGAGATTTAGATGAACTTGTCTTTAGTTGTCTTATCAGTGGGCATTGATTAGCCTGGTAGAGACTCACATTTCTGGAATTAGTTGTTTCTATTTAAGCAAATGATTTACAAATGTAACTTTGGTGCCTAACTCATTTATATGCTGGTATGATTATTTTTGTGATGACTTTTATATTATTTACTCTTCATCAACAAACAGGAAATTTCTGGTCAAGTTTTCTCAGAGTTATCAGCAATAATTGTGTGGCTTCATACTATTCCTTCTTCATGTCCACTTGGACCAGAGTATGTATTTTGTTAGGACTTGTGTTTAAGGTTCAATCTGTGGCCATGAAAATGACTCAATCACAAGGCTTACTTAACAAATTGTATTAGCTTGCTTTCCTTTTGCTATGATAGAAAACTGACCAAGGGAACTTATAAAAAGGAAGATTTTATTTAGTTTATGGTCCAAAGGGGCAAGAGTCCATCATGGCAGGGAAGCATGGTGGCAGAGGTGGCAAGAGTAGACACTGAAGCTAACCACTTCAAGCAGGCACAGGAAACAGAGAGTGCCTGGAGATCCAGCAAGGCTGAAGAACTCTCTAAGCCCACCCACAGTGACCTAGATTGGCCATGCCTTCTAAGACCTCCCAAAATAGTGCCACCAATTGAGAAAAAAATGTCCAAATACTTAGGGCCTATGAAGGACATTGTCATTCAAACCACCACACAAATCAAGCTTTCAACCATGTATTAACAAATTCTTTAATTACACAACCATGATAGTCTCAGAATTGATATTCATCATATATGAAATCAGTCACAAAACAAATTAAAGAAAATAATATTATTGGGATACTCTGAAACTACAATCAGGCTTTACTTATTGATAATGCCAAGAGAAAGTAGATTTCTAAAAACTTAATCAGACTTAATGATAAATTTCCATTGATCTGTGGCAGTTTCTTAACATTTGTAATATTTTGTCATTTTTAAAACTTCCTTCTGCCTATACCTTTCCCTAAGAATGTTGTAAATGTTTTTGTCCTTCAACTGAGTTGGCCCTCCTTTACCTCTCTAGCCTCTTCCTTTAATTCTAGATTTCTGGAGCAGAAAATTCACTACCAACAATTTCTTGGGTGAACCAGGCCCTCTGACTTCCACTCTTTGCTATATGACTTTCCCCTGCGTACCTTGGCAGTTAGAATTGTATCTCCTTAATTATCCTTACATAACATGATTCAAGGATAGATAGAGGCTCTTGTGGTGTCAGACAAAATCTATTAAAAAATCATGCCTTTTTGAGACAATTAATATGAAGACTTATACCTGTTGGTTTCCTCATCTAGAACATCATACTCCTTCTTGTTAATTATTTTACTATACATAATTCAGCTTGATACCTGACATGTAATACAGAGACCACTCAATAAATATGTATATATCTATGCTGGATAAATAATTATATTCTATTTGGTTTTACCTCTTTCTGAAATATTTTAACTATTGAGCTGATACCTAAAGTCTTTATTGAGTGCTGTTTATATACCAAAATGTATTGGTGTGTGGAACCAGACAGTTGTTCTTTCTTATTTGGGTATAGTCACATTGTATCTGCACTATAGAAACTGACATATGGTGACAGAACTTGTCTGATTCTTTCAGATTCTTACTCTGGGATTAAGGAATATCTTTTACACAGGCCCAATTTCCTATCCCATCCTATTCCTTGAGATCCTTTACTGGGATTCTGTTTCCTTCTATAAAATGAGTCCCCTCCAAACTGAGCATGACTTTCCTGTGCTATGGTGCTTTGAATTTTCCCCTTTTATTTGCTTTTGTTCCTTTCTGTGAATTACTGGAGCCCAGAGCGCCAGTGACCTGCCTGCACTTCAGCCTCTGCACAGTGGCCTGAATTCATTGTCATTTCCTTGGATGGCAGTAAGCTAAACAGTTGAAAAATCACTGTATTGCAGGGTACTGGAGGAGGTCACTGGAACTTAGTTGGGCTAATAAGTTTTTGTCCTGTTTTCCCTTGTCAGTGCTCCTCTGGACTCCTTAGATCTTCATGAGAAGTGTGGCTTTTTCAAACTTAAAAAAAATAATGTACATTGATTTTTGTTTTTAGCAAGCAAATACAAAACTTCATATCTAAAACGAGTTATTACAGAGATAGTATATGACAGTCCCACCAATGCTATGGGAAACAATATTCATCAGAATATAGATACTCAGAGCATTAAATATTGTGAAAATTGCAAGAATTTTGCTCCCATTCTCGGTGTAATAAAGGCAAAAATATCAATAAAAATAAAAACTATTTGTACTCTAAAATGATTGTGACTTAGAGAACTGCTTAGTTCTCTGGGCACATATGATGCCCATGCTTTATTTCTTTAGAGTTGAGATCAACTTATTTGTTTGTTTGCTAACATGGCTTTTTGCATCATTTCATCAAAGTTGAAAGGGGAAATTCATATTTATGGCAGCCTGGGAGTTTCTCAGCACATCTTTTGAATCAGTATTATGAACTAGTTTACTAGGCTTTACTCAGAGTGCTGCCATTCCTCATCCTTAGGAGTGTACCTCTCCAGAGGGTGTTTGATTTGTTGTTTCAAGGCTGACTGGGACTTCACCAATGAAAGTGCTTGGTGTTCTATTTCACATTATAGTGCACATTCTTGCTTCTTGGAGACACCCAACTTCTGTCAATTGTTGTGTGTTAGAATTTTCTCCCTAAATATTATCAAATATAGATGCAGGGACATTATGGGGAGGTATAGCTCCAGCCCAATTGTGAAATTACATTTGGGAAATGTACAGTCTCAGCACCATCACCATTAGAGGTGCTAATTTTGGAAGACAACCTGCAGCTTCCTCCTGAGTTTTACCTAGTTATATTTGGCAACCTCCTAGTAAATAGTATTTGGGAAGGTATAGATGCCAGCAAGATACTGGTATAGTAGTCCTTATTTCCCTTGACTGTATAAATGAAGCACTGTTGCTCCTCCTCCTTGTTTAACTCTATACAGTTTATATTCAGATATTTTGGACTAACAGTCCATTTTTAATCATGAGAAATTATGTCCTACTACCTTTAAGGTTGAAAATAGAATTTTAGTTGGCCGGTTGTCTTTAAAGGAAAATATATATTGGGAGGATGTCAAATACCAACTTTATAAACAGTGTTAATTATATGATAGTGGTATTCTGAGTTCTCTGTGTCCCTCCCATTGACCTTGGGTGGAATATCCTATCCTCCAGTTCTCTGTCTTGGCAGAATGTCAATATTGAACTGGATTTGTATATTGATTTCCAAGCTGGAGCTACTTTGGGCATTATTGTTATCATATTTGTACTTTCAAGATTATACCTGGTCTAGGTAAGATGTTTAATCCATGTTTTATGAATAAATTTGTTTTTATAATGACTCTAGGATTATTTGTATCTCAAATCCACTAGCAGTCATCTTTTATAATTCTGTATTGTGAGAAACTCATGGATTCACTGAATATTATCCTGCATTTTATTTGGAGTGCTTAACCAATAGAATACATATACATTAAAGGACTCTGATACATAAGAAATGCAGACAAGCTCATCAGAAAAGCTGACTCAAATAGGCTGATATTTGACAAAGAAAATAACAACCACCTTCCTTACAAACTGACTGCCTATTTGAGTAGAACCTATAGGACAAGTCCTTTCTTAATAGCCCCACATTATTACTTCACAGGGAATGTTGAACTCCCTTCTATAGAGAAGGGGACAAATCTCACATTGTACATAAGCAACCTACCTGTTACTTTGTGAATGATGTCATAGTATAATTATTAATCTTACTCAAATTTATCAAAGACATTATAAGGCATTCAGATGCAGATGATTTTTCTCTTCTTATAGCAGATGTTTTAGACAAAATATGCTTAGGTTCAATTTATTTGGGACTAATTCAGGCGTGTCATAAAATTATATGTATTGACATGATTCTATATGAAGTTTTAATATACACACACATGTACACACACACATTGTAGAATGCTTAAATCAGAGTAGACATATCTGTCTTCTCAAACACTAGACCGAGAAGATTTTAATAGATTTTGGATGCTCATAACAGAAAGATATATGAACTTCCAGCAAAGTATCCTGGTAACTAACTCCTGATATTCTACTAATTATTATATTACAAACCACTGAAATTTTCTCGGCACTGGTTTTATTATTCAAAATATTGATGTAAGATAAATGTAAAAATAATGTGAGAGGACAAGATACATAAATATGATGCAACTTAAAGTGATAACAGTAATTGTGTATATTTTTGCAATATTAAAAAAGATAATACACTTAAAAACTTTCTCTAGCATTTAGTAGGTTATTGTATATCTTTGTATATATAATATATAATTGATATAGAGCATTTCCTCTGTTACTGTGGTCCATCAATTAAAATAGCTTACTTAGAACTTAGGAAGCATTATCATGCATTCACCTACATTTTATCAGATCACATTGCCAAATATTATATGTCTATATTTATATTCATAGAAATATTTTTATTTTGAGGCCATATTAATATTAGGAATAAAATATCCAGATACAACTATATGATAACTTCAACATTATAAAATTGGATATTGTAAACAGTTAAAATTACTTAGAAATAATAAAAGGATAGTAAGTTAGTTATATACATTTTAAAAAAAAGTTGTTGCTTAAAAATGTATTATCATGAAAGTTCAGTTTCAATTCAGTGAAGAAAAAGGAACCATTGGGAAATCTAACAGAATCCCCCAATATTTAGAAATGTAGATCAAATGTTGAAGCTTTAATAAAACAGCTTCCTTCTTGAAATGTTTAATCAATTACAGTATTATTGTACATATTAGTTTTAGGGTCTCCACTCTCAAGAACCCTGTGGTTTCCTTCAGACCTCTGTATCAGTTCTCTCTAACTCACTGACAATCGATTTTCCACATTCGTATACCATAGAGTACACCGAACATCTGGACCTTTTGGATCATACCTGTCTCTGCTGGTTCCTAGATCTTAAGTTGGTTCTACGACCAGATGGGTGGTACTGTTCTAAAAACATCCCCTACTGCTTTGAACTCCTAGAGTTCTGCTTAGCATTTCAAAGGATTTATCTTAGAATCTTTTCAATTGAAATTACTACAGTCATACCGTGCTTTGACAACACAACAAAGTATTTTAGTCATTAAATAAATCTATGTGCTGGAAAGGACCTTACTAGTAGACAAGGCACAGGGACCAAAGATCAGGTATGTTATAAGCACAACCCTGGGTATGATCTCAGTTCCAGGGACTGAGTGGACTTTCTAAAATGAATTGACCTTCCCTATTCCCAAAGTATCATTTGAGAATCTGACAGTTTGAAGTCTCTGAAGAAGTAGTGCTGTCCAAAAACCAGTCGACACAGGAGAAATCAAGGTCTTCCTAATAAGCCATAGCCCCAAATGGCCAGTTTTCACTTCTTTAATGTAATATCTGTCAATGTTAAGATCTAGAAAATGGGACAGATTATCTTTACTTATTGGACACAGATCCACAATATAAAAGAAAATGCCCATACACAAAGGAAAGTAGGAACACTTCCTGTTTTAGAACTAGAACCATGTCAGTCAGAGGTTTCTGTGTAGTTGCTTCAGGTTGTGGTGAACTTGTGGTGTTGTGGATGTGGGGTCTCACAACAATACAATGTGTTTTCACTTTGATCAAAATAAAAAATTCATAATAATTAACTTCAGTTTTAGATTTATTCCTCATTTTCCTTTGTACTATTTCCTGTCGACAGTGTCTTACCCGTATTTTATCGTTCTCTTCTTAATACTGTTGATTGACTGGCCACTCATAAGAGTAATCCTATGGCAATAGTAAGAAACATTGACTAATTTCTAAACTGTGTCTCATGTTTTACTTGCTTTGTTTTTGACTTATTTGTTTTGTTTTCATCTGAGATGTGGTCTTGCTATGTTCCACAGCCTGTAACCCTTGGATCAAGAGTTTATCCTTCCCAATCATCCCAAATAGATGGGTCTTAAGGTACTTAGCACCTTGCCCAGCCACCTATCACTTTCTACTTTGCTTTTTAAAAGAATAGCCTAGGAAATTAGATTATTTTGGAAGTGGAGTAGATTCTAGGAGCTCTAGGGGGTCATGATGCTCTCTTTTCAACTGACTAAAGTTTGACTTAGTGTCAGTTGCTTACCTGAATTTAATAGCTCACATTAAGGGCAGTTGTAACTGTAAGATCCCAGCATTCTGCTTGCTATCCATTGATTTATTCTTTCGGAATTGCCTCTTCCCTTTTAAATAAAGCTGTGCTAGTAATCAGATTTTTCAAGGATCAGAGATTTATGAACCTTAACCTATATACCTAATATTTTACCAGACTTTTGTGCTATAGACAATGGAAGAGCTTAATTATGATCTTAAACAAGGTATTTCACTATTTCTGTTTATTTATTATTCCACATCATTTCTGTCCTTTAGAGCTAAAAATAGGAACTTTGTACTTAGATGCTTCTAAATTTTCTTTAAGGTTTATAATCTTTGGTGATGCCTTTCTATACTTAAAATTGATTTTTATTCTGCATATGGGAATATGGGTTCAGGAAGAATGGGAGGCTATAAATTTTACATTTAACAAAAAGTTCTTTGGAGCTCATACCCTTGGGAAACCTGGTAATGAAAGTCAGAAGGGTGTTAAAAATCTAATTTAGAAAGACTTCTCCAATTTGGTAAATAGAAAAATTCTGAGTAGTGAATCAGGTAGCAAATATACATTTATTAGACTTTTGATTGTTATGGATATGTGCTGAACTTTGTGGGTAAAAGCACAAATATCAGAACATATTGTATTTCTCCTATCTTACCATTTTTAGGGTACTTAAAATATTATCCTCTTGAATCTACTTTATCATTTTTGCTTGTTAAAGAATTTAGCATTAATGGCTTTAGGCTTGAAATATTAAAACAAATCACTGAGATCAGAACTTGTTCTTTTAAGAGTCAAATTCTGTGTTGACTAAGGAACAATAATATATGCTTTCTATTTTCATAGTTCTGTGTTATGAAGAAAACCTGACAAAGCTTGAATTTCTTTTTTGAATAATGTTTTTTGTTTTTGTTTCTTAAAGAGGTACAGATTAGAGGAGCTGAAGAAAAAGAAATTCTTTGGAATTTTAGACTTCTCAACATATAATCACATATTCTGTGACAACAGTGCTTTCTTCTATACCAAACACCAATGTAGACATATACTGAACTTCAAATACAAGCTAAGGCCTTGCAGCATTATTGCTAGTTTATGTTATACTAATTTGGTTCTTGATACCATTGTTTATATATTTTTTCAAAAAGGTGAAATAATCCCCTCTCTCAATGGAAAAATTGTTTTGTTGTTTCTTTGAACTAAAATAATTTTACTATAAATAATATATAATTTATATGTTTATCATATATTTGTATATTATATATAAATTTATATATTTGTTAGATAGATTTTATAAACTAAGTTCTATGAGGAAGCCCTAGATTTCTAAAATAGCCAATTAGAAAGACTGTTGCTTCTAATACAGAGAGTTTGCAACCTGGTGTGTTTGAGCTCATTTTAATTCTTTTAGATGACTTGTGCACAAATTGCTTGATTACCTCCTACATCTCTCTTAATCTGAGTTGCAGGAACATAATAATAAGGTTTTGAGTTTTTTTTAAATAGATCTGCCTGTTCATCACTGGAATCTTTTAGCACATCACAAACAGCTGGTGGCAAGCAGCACCACTGACATCCTTTGAGAGTTCTTTGGGCTTTTATCCCTTTAATTGTCATGTGCACAGATAAAACTAGAAGACCAATCTTTGTTTCATCCAAGTGATCAAAAGTCCCCAGAAATAGTACAGACTGATTTGACAATGACTGGTATTTGCAAGATATATGAGACTTGCTCTATTTTACTTTTTCTTTCTCATTTTTTTTCTGTTTGATGGAAACAAAGTTTGAATTTTATCCAGAATATTTCATTTACATTTTAGAAGACTATTCCCTAGTTTCTTTGTCATAAGAACAACCTCTCAAATGTCTGCTCCCTAATTTAATTTTTTTTTAATTCCCAACTTTCTAAATAAATAGACTTGAACTGGTCATACATGCATTTTGGTTTTGTTTCAGTGTTTTGGTTTCATGTGAGTGCAACAGTTTTAGTACTATAGACCTGAAAGTTGGTACTTCAAAAGAGCCTGTAGCAATAAATGCTAGCAATTGCTGTCTCCAATTCTTGCACTTGCCGTTCTTAATACTCACCCCTTTTAGTTCAGATTCCTTCCTTTTCCCCCTTTTTTATCATTGCATATGTCAAAATCTATTTCTAAAACTTTACTTTTTACTGTTATTGCATGTACTCATTGAGACAAATCAATGTGATATTATGAATTGGGACTATTTCCTGATACTTTATTTGGGGACTTTGGGAGCATCCTTGATTTGTGTAATTCCAAAGGAATGTGTTCATAGAAGACAGAGCTTATTTAAAGCTAGGTAGGTTGAAAGCATCTTAAATTACTAGTGCATAGGGGGATAGTAGACATGGATTAAAGCATCTACGGCGCTTTTAGAGTTCATTCATATTCATAATCCTTACTTTTCTGATGGTCAGAGCTCTCTTACATAGAATATTTGTTTTTGAGAAGGTCTCCCTATAACCCCATCTGCCCTTGAAACTCCCTATATTGAGTAGGCTGTCCTCAATCTCATGGAAGTCCACCTGCCTATGTCTCCTGAGTACTGGAATCACAGGCATGTGCAACCACACTTGGCCTTGTAAGAATTTTGAAAGATTTATTTGATTTGTGTGTGTGTGTGTGTGTGTGTATGTGTGTGTGCATGTGCAAGTGCTCATGAAACCAGAGGAGTTGTCAGAGTCTTTGGAGCTGAAATTACAGGCATTTGTGAGCTGTCCAGTGTGGCTGCTGGTATCTGAGCTCTGGTTCTCCAATTAAGTAGTAAGTGCTCTTAACCACTAAGTCTTATCTCTTGCTCCTCTTGTACAAATTTTAAGTCAGTGCTAGCTATGAAATCTTAAATCTCTTGGGTTCTGTGTAATATGATGCATTGTTACTCCGAGGGGCAAAATGAATGATGGCACTGTGAAGGCATTTCCTCACATTTGTTATTTGTGATGCTATAATGAAGACAATTTCCCCCTTTTGCTGCACTCACTCTGACTGTGATCAGTTCTTCGCTGTTAAGTGTCTGCAGTGGTGTGCTGGTGATGGTTTATTGACTGACAGCATGAGATGAATGGGACTGATAAATAGCATTTGCTGACTATTGCAGTGACAGTACTTCCACTGTAGACAATTCCAACCCACTGGTGTGATGTTACTAAGCAGAAGCCTGGCAAGTATTTGCAACAGCACACCATTATTTGATGTTTCTAATAACCAAAATAACAATCGATATAAATAACCTCAAGCATTGAAAACCATAAAATGTAGTCAAATAACTAGGAAGTGTTTAAACTTCTTACTACAATTGTTTTTAACAATTCACTTAATTGTAATTTTATATAATTAGACATTTAATAATAGGTATATTTTAGCAGCCTTTCACAGAATGCCTGAAAGCAAACAGCAGGCTTTCCTGTGCTGGCCCATGCCAGCTTTAGTACACAGTTGGAAATGTATTATGGCACTAAATCTGTACTTATCATCTGTTTCTTTGATTATTGTTCATGCTTTGGAACATGTTGCTGTTCTCTCTATACATACTATCATTCTCATCATTATCATCAATGAAAATTATTTTGATAAGCTGCTTAAGTTTTACAGAATGCTTGTTTTTGAATAAAAGGACTAAAATGTGGTTGACCATGATCCCTGAGGGAAAAAAAATGATAACTAGTACCAGTAACAGGAAAAACTAGAAATATCCATTGGGACTGGAGAGATGGCCCAGTGCTTAAGAGTTCATACCATTCTTGCAGAAGTTATGAGTTCAGTTCCCAGCACTCACATTGGGAGGCTAATAACCATCTATAATTCCAGCTCTAAGGACACAAATGCCCTCTTCTGGACTTCACAAATACCTATACTTGTGGGCATAAACCAACACACAGACACACACTTATACACATAATTTAAAATAATAATAATAAATCTTTATCAAAAACAGCAACAACCAAAATGTGATATTTAATACTGATGGTACATTTTTATATTTGTATCTGTTGATATTAAGAGAAAGACACCTCCTTTCAGTCTCATTCGTTCAGGATTACCCCTCGTAGGATAAAATAAGATGTAGTTAAGTTCTACCCCCTTCTCTTTCAATATCTGGACAGCTAGGTTGATGATGATTTTAGATAACTTGAAGGAGAGACATTTCTTTATCATTGCCAAGAAGCAAGTTATGTTCACCATACTGGTACAAACCAGAGTATCTTCAAATGGCAAGGAACATTCTTATAGTTTGTCTAGAATACACTTTAGAGGATTTTTCAGAAAGGAAAAACATTTGATCATGCTGGAAAAAAACTAAAACCAATGGGGGCTTGCCTTGTAATGGGAGAAATGCTCAGGAAACTGGTCAAAAGTGACTAGTTTTGCCACTTGACACCAAAACTTAGAAATTTCTCTTAGAAACAAAAACTACTTGGTAACAATCCAAACTTTCTTCAAAGACAAATATTCTGTAAACATTCTTAACCTTTTATATAGTTAGATTATTAAAACAGATTAAAACAGCTTCAGATTAGCTGAAGCTGCTGAGGAATGCATTTCCTAAATTCTGTTTTAATACTTTAAATAAGCACCAGCTAAGTAAAGAATGCTTTTCCTACTTTATTTAAGCAGTTCTTATAATAAATATGAAAAATGGGCTGGAGCGATAACTCAGCAGGTAAAGGATCTAGCCAACGTGGCTGACCTTGGATCTCTGTGATTCACGTGGTAGGAGAGAACCAACCCTCACAAGTTGTCCTCTGACTTCCACAGATGCACAATACTGTGTGCACATTCAAAATGTAGACACATATATACACACAGTATATATAATAATATATACTAAAAAAATTTAAGAGAAATGAGAAAACTATTTTAAGAATTTACTGAGAACTAATTTCTTTCTCTTAAAGTATACAGTATTTACTTTATTTTAAGATTGAGATTGTCTATAATGCATTAGTATTCTGATATTTGACTTGATCAAGAATTGAAAGTGAAATTTAATGGACCTTTGTTAATAAATCCAATTGATATTTATTTCCTATTGCTTTACATCTCTGAATTTTCTTTGGTTTTCACTTATATCAGTATTTTTGTGCAACTTTAAATTTCTCAATGGAAAGTAGCATAAAAGTTACCAACAACTTTAGTGTAATGTTAATAGAGAAAATAATATCTATGATATAATGTGTATCCTGTTCTTTAGTATTGTTGATTGACCCAGTTACTATTCACAGTTTATCTATTCATGTTCTGTTTCTTTGTAGTGTGATGTTGTGACATGGCTGAGTACTTAGATTCATAGCTACTGTTGCCTATTATTTAATGGGGAGCAATATGTCACTGAGGATATATCATTAGGCAAAATGCTAATCATTCCTCCCTTTACCATGGAAGAGTGATGCCCCAGACAGAAAGCTCATATTCCAAACACAGGTCACAGGAAGGAATTTAGCTATGCTAAAGACTAGAGACTGAGAAAGTAGTTTTAGAGCTTAATGAGCTCAGTATCTGTTTCTTCCTTCTGAATATCTCAAAAGACCATTAATTGGTATCTGGGATTCCTTGTACATATTGAACTGTTGTGATTCTTCATTCTCATTGGCAAAATCGGCATACACAAAATGAGAATGAATAGGTAAGCAGCATCCAAAACATATTAAGATTCATAGCCCTATGTCTTACTTTTCCTTTTGCCTTGATACGATACTCTGACCAAAGCAATTTAGTGGCAAAATGGTTTATTTTGGTTCACAGTTTGAGAGTACAGTCAACCATAACAGGGAAATTTTTGCAGCAGGAGCTGGAGGCAGCTGGTGGTTTTGCATCTTATCTCTAAAGTGATTCCAGATCCTGACAATTTGACTACTAATATTAATTATCACAACCCTACATGTTACACAAGCCATTGTGAATGGTCAGCATTTGAGTACAGTTGGTCCAGTGTTTTCCACTTTTGCCTTGATGTGTCCCTATTCAGACACTGTATTTTTCATATCTGCCTTTGGCTGTGCTATATGTAGGTAATATTTGTTCTGTGACTTTTTAATACTCATATTAAACTATTTATTAGATTAAGAACTATGTACTGTAGAATTTGAAGCTTAGGAAAATAAACTGGTTTGCATATTGTTAATAATTAACAACTTTCAAAGAGTTATAGCATATGGGACTTGTCTCAATTTAAAATGATTTTGTTACAAGAGACCAGGAATAACATTCTACTCTGTTTCATATTTAAATACATTACTGAAAAAACTTTCACTTTATTGATAAGTTTATTATCTGAAAGAAAATGTAATCATATACAAAAACACTTTATATCATCATAAGCTAATAACACCTTTTCTCCTGTTGTTACTATATTATGTTACTTTCATAAAGGAGAGTTATTCAGATATTTTACCTGAAAAGTATCCTTGTGAATAATCTGGTTACTGGGAAATTACTTCAAAAGTGGTATAAAGAAAAAAGCCTGGACAAATATAGACTATAATAATGACATTCAAGGCAAATACAACCATGGGTGCGATTGTGGCACTAATGCTGTGGTGGTAACTGACTGATTTCTGTTTGGATTAAAGGTCTACCTCACTGAAGGAAACACATGCCTGACAATGCAAATATGGCCAAGAACCTATGGTTGGGGAGGTCAGAGGCCCCAGGGGTGAACTTACTGCTATTATTTTTCTAAATGAACATGGTATCAAACTGCCCTCCAAATTCATTTCTCTCTACTCTTAGATTAGCTCTGAAATCTCATCAGAGAAGCTTCTTTGTGCAGTGGATTGTAATTAATGTAGAAACTCACAACTGGTCCAACTACAGAGAATAAGTAAATGTGGAGTGCTCAGCCACAAATGGGACATCTGTATCGCACCTCTCTACCCTTGTACCAGAGACTCAGAGACCATCATGGAAGAGGGGGCAGAAAGATTGTTAGAGCCAGATGTCATACGGAACTGGAGCTAGACAGGGTCCTACGAACATGACAGGAGCACTTCACTCACGTACTTACAGCAGCTGCCTACACATGACCTGCCTGCCCATGACCTTCACAAGATCAAGCCAGTGAACATTCTAGCATGCAGTGGGGAGTGATTCATGAGTTCCCACGCCCTAACTGAGGAGCTATGGATAATTCATGGTTTCTGGGAAAGGGAAAGTCAGTTTTCTTTAAGGATATTACTCCTGGTTAGTCAGCCATGTTCCAGTGGATAGCCCGAAGCCCAGAAGTTTATGGACGGCATAAATCAGAGTTAATAGGTTATTAAATAATGATAAAATTTTCTTGAAGTCTCCAAAGGCAGTGGCCTAAGAACTAAATTTAGTCCATGGTCATGATTCAATTCCCAGCACCTACATGGCAACTAAGAACTGTCTGTAACTCCAGTTCCAGAGGACTCCAATGCCCTCTTCTGAGCTCTGTGGGCAATTGAATGACAAAGGTGCAATTACATACATTCAGGCAATCCAGAAAAAGAATGTTTGCTTTTCTACCATCCTCACAGTGTATCATGGTTGACTCTTGGATTCCTATTCTCTTATGACTGAGGCTTTCTTCATACTTTCCCCTTTTAAGCAATCAGTGAAATCAGTTCAGTAATTTAACTAATTTTAAAATGATGTCTAAATTTATGTCAATATATATCATAGTTCATTCCTTCATGTTTTCTGCTACCTGAATCCATATGTTTCTAAATATGATTACTCAGGTTTTTTTTTTTTCTATTACATTTTCTTTGTTGTCCTTCGACTTAAACAATACATTGAAAAGTTCTAACTTGCTTTAACTCTTGTTCCTTCTTGGTTTTCTACCTTTTATTTTTAATCATATCATTAGTACTCAGTTGTGTCTATAAAGTGAAGCTACGGAAGTATCCACCACAGTTGATAAATTTGATGAGAGTTTTATAATTCAAAAAATATTGCTAATTTATGATAAAACATGTAAAGAGTTCTTCATATTAGTAGTTCCCAATATACAATAAAACATATCTAATGACTATAGAAGTATTAGCACAGTACTCTGGAGCAGTGTGGGGACTTTGTTGTCTTCATCCCCTGAGTCCTCAGTGGAATTTCAGTCCCTCAAAAGCTCAGCAGCAGGCTTAGGATGTTCTCCACCAGTCTTAAACTGCCTTCTCCAATATTAACAAAAGCTAATATCAGTGTGAATCTTTCTCCTCTGTTTCTATCTTAATTCTTATTGTTTCTTTTGGGAACTGGTTTGATAATACTTGTTTCGTTGAAATATTTCTCTTTATTTACTATATGTATGAAAAAAAACATAAAACTGTCACTAGAATCCAAATAGTAATTCTATTTCCTCCAATATTTCTATGAGCTGTTTGAAAACCATTCTCCCATTGATGTGTGCTCCCACCTTTAAACTGTGCTTATTCTCTTTCTAGTATATATTATGGACTTCAATATAATTGGAATCACATAGCTTTTTGTATCTAACTTCCTTGGGAAGTATAATTATTTTGAGGTGCATTGATGTTACAGTGTGCATAGTTGCTCGTTATTGCTAGCAGAATTCATTGAATAGATATACATTTACTTATTGATAGACATTTTGGCTTGCCTCTAGTTCTTTACTACTACAGACTAAGCTGCTCTAAATGTTTGTGTGTAAGTCATTTTAGGAGCATATATTTCCATCACTTTTGTGTAAATATCTGAGAGTGCAGTGGCTGGTGTTTCAAGAAGTGATGGTGTAATTTTACATTCTGCCAATACTGCATTTGAGATCCAGCTATTCTTTATCTTTAGCAACATTTAATATGGTTAATTTTTTTAATCATGATGATTTAATTGTGGGTTATGTTTTTCAGTCCTTAATGAATTTGTTGTATACTTGTTTGCAATTCATATATCTTTGGTGAAGAGTGTTTAAAACTTTTGCCTATTTAGTTCATTGGGTTGAGTGTTTCTCAGTGAGTTTCCATGGTTCTTTATTTCCTGTGGGCATAAACTATCATTTGCCATATTACATGACAATACTTCAGGCTGTGACTTATCCTTTTATTTTCTTAAAAATGTGACATAAAGAATAGAAGTTTTAATTTTCATTAAATTCTGTTTCCTTTTTGGATTTCAGATCATGCCTTTGGTATTATATCTAAGAAGACTTTGTCTAATCTCAGATTATAAAAAACTTTCTCATAAGTTTTTATAGTATTAGATTTTATAATTAGGTCACTAATATATTTTGAATTGATGTTTGGATGATGCAAAATACCCATGAGTCCAAGTCCATTGTTTTGTATTTGGATCTTTAGTTTCTTTTGACATAATTTTCACAGAGACTGCCCTCTCAATCCAGCATTGCCTCTGGTACATTTTTATAAAATTGCTGTTATAGTCTAGATCTTTTATACTTCAGAGAATCAGCATATTGATTTCTTCAGAAGAGCCTGTTGAAAATTTGATGGGATTACGTCTTATACATAGTCCAGTTTAGGGAGAATTTACATCTTCCAATTGAGGAAGAACATGTATCTCTCCAGTTTTTAAAATCTTCCTTTAGGAATAGAGAGATAGCTCAGCAGTTAAGGACACTGGCTGCCCGTGAAGAGGACCTGGTTTTAATTCCAAGGCTCCTCCGGGATTGCATAACACAGGTGAACTTCATACATGCCGGCAATACACCCATACACACAAAAGTAAATAAATTAAAAATGTTTGTCTTTTAATTTCTCTAGTAAAGCTCTTGTGTTTTTACAATAGAGATCTTTTGTGTCACTTGTTTGATAGGTATATGTTTTTCAATTTTATATTTGATTATTAAAACTTTTTAAAATTCCAAAATGAATATTTTCTTGTTAGCGTATTGAAAGACACTTTTCATAATTAGCATGTAGAAACTTTACTTAACTCATTTGGATATATGTGACATATAATTCATCACATATAAACACTATTATCACTATGTGTGTGTTGTATTATTTGTGGTGTTATTCTCTTGTATATTCTGCCTAATCTATCTTTTCCACCATAAATATTTTTATTTCTTCCTTGCCATTCTCCAAATGACTTTTCTTCTCCTCACCTGCTTTCAATAGCTAGAACCTTGAGTACAAGTGTTAAATTGAAGTGGTAAAAGTGGGAGTCTTAGGAGGAAAATATTCAGTGTTTTACCATTAAGTAAGATCTTAGCTCCAGGCATTTTCTGGATCTCCCTTTCTGGTCCAGGAAATTTCCTTCTATTTTTATTTTGTAGAACAGTATTTTGGTATGTTACTGTTAAGAGCAGTAATGTATGTTGGGTGTATTAAGTACTTTTTCTTCTGTTAGGATGGTTGCATGACTTTCTTTTTCATTTGTCTTGTTCCTTTGGTAAATTGCATTAACTTTTTAATGTTAAATTATCCTCAAATGAACATAGACATGATTATTCTCACTTGGTTATGCTGCATTATCCTTGGTGTGGACTTCTAGATTATGGAAATTTTGTTTAAAAATTTTCATTTATCTCTCATGTCTTCTAGTTCCGTGCCATCTGTGTTATCACCATGGCCATGCTGTCCTCACAGAACAGGTTGTGAAGGGTTTCCTTATTCGTGTTTTTTAAAAGATTTGGTGATGAACTAGTATTGTTTATTCTTCAAGTGTTTGGGTCTTGAGTTTTCTTTGTGCAAAAGATTTTTAAAACCCAGTTTCTTTATTGGATTATTTGAAACTTTCATTGGATTATGGAGTGGGATTATTTATCTATTTTTTATTAAATGAGCATTGGTAGTTTGCATGTTTCATAAAAATTTAGTACCTATTGTGAACTATTGATTGTATTGGCATCAAGTTATTATGACATTTTCTTGTTCTTGTGACATTATCTATAGACTTGGCCATTCTAGAACAGCTCTGTTATCCTCTTATTGATAATTTCTTTCTTAATTTGTGTTTTCTATTTTTTTATTCAGTTTGATCAATCAGTTTAGAAGTTTATCCTTTAATCAGCTTTGGATTAATTGATTTTTTTCTGAGTTATTTCTGTGTCTAGTACATTGATTCCTACTTTGTACTTTATTATTTCCAATTTTGCTCACTTTGTGATTAATTTACTATTTGCCTAATGTTTTCTTCAGTTTGAAGGGGAGGTCATTAGTGTTATGGCCTTCCTTCTTGTTAGTATGGACATTTATTCTGTGTTGTTAATTTGCTCCCAATGATGCTTAAGTAACATCCTGTCCAGTTTTGATAGGTTTTAATTTTACGTATCCAAAATAGCACTTAAAATTTTTTTCTTTGACTTTAGTATTTAGAAATATGTTCCTTTTCAAATATATATAAATTGTCTGTAGATCTTTCATTATTGATTTTCAATTTACCTCTGTCCTAGTCAGACAACATAATTTGTATCATATGAATGCTTTTCAATTCATGGAGAGTTATGTGTATTTTGCTGTCATTAGATAAATTGTTTTGTAGCTGTCAATTATGTTAAGTTGGTTGATAATGTTTTCTAAATGTGCATTCAGCAATGTATGATGGGTTTTCTGATGATTTTCTACTTGCTACATAAAAATACTGCAATGGGACACCACAATTCCCATTTCTCCTTCCATTTCATGATAACTATGTGATCAGTTTTAAGGCTCAGCTATAGGTGTGTGGTGATTTAGAGTGTTTATATTCATTTCAGGATTTTCCCCTTTTTCCTTATGAAATAATTATTTTAAGTTTTATCAACTATTATTTGCTCTATATTTATTTTATTTTATATAGAAATGTTAACTGACATGTAACTGGTATTGGTAAGATCATTACCTCCATTGTTTTCTTCTAATTTCTGTGTGCTTATATTTGGTATGAATTTCATGTAGGTATCGTACGTAGGGGTCTGTTAATGTCTGCTTTTTACTGGGACATTTAGACCAATGGTTTTCCATGTGAATATTCCCAGGGTTGATCTATATCTACAATCTTATTAGTTGCGATCCATTTTTCTGATTTCTTTTGGATTAAGCATTTTTAAGATTTTATCTTATTTTAAATCTGTTTAGTTAGTAGTTTCTTTAAAGTTTCCACTTTGATTTTTACATTATCTGAACCCACCTTACATTGCTAAACAACTGTACCCATTTCACAGATACTATGAAAGCCTCACTGTAGCATGTTTCTCTTTGCTTCCTAACCTTGTTGTACTCTTGGTGACACATTTGCAAACATCAAATTGTATGACTGTTATTTACTTTTACATAGTTCTCTTTAAGTATACTCAGGTGAGAATCAAGTACGCTTGCTCATGCCTCACCATTTCGGCCTCTGCCTTCTTCGTCTAGTTTATCTTCTGTCTGAAGGATTTCCCTCAGTATTTCTTCCAGTGGAGTTCTGCTGATTATTACATTTTTGTAGCTCTTATATGTCCTAAAGTATATTTTGTCTTTATAAAGATTTTACTTGTATAGAATTTTAGACTGATATTCTTTCAGTATTTTCAAGCTGTAACCCTGGCATTTTTTTCTCACTTTCACTAGTAGTAAGAAGAGCAAGGCCACCCTTGTTTTTATTCCTTTAGACAAATGTCGTTTGATTCAAGATTTGTGTTATTGCTGTTGCTGCTGACACTGCTATTTCTGTTCTACCCTGATAGGTTCCTAGTAGATATTAGCTGACTATTACTTACCTGAATATTTAGGGCCCTCCTTAGGATCTCTGGAGTTACTTGCATATCCATCTCCTCAGTCCCATGCCAGTCTTGAGCTCTTGAGACCCTGAGCTTTATCTCTGACTATATGAAGTCCATTGAGCATTGTCTTGTTTTCCCCACATTATTCTGCAGTTGGAACTGTAGGTGACAGGCTGAAGGAACTTCAGAAATTCCTTTCCTTGAGCTTCATGAGTCATTATGCTTTACTTTTTGGTTGGTATTTTTCAAATTTTTGCTTTGAATATTTTGTCAATTTTTTTTCTTTAATTATTCAAGTCCATGCTACTTCATCTTTACTGGGGCAAAAATGAACTTAAAGGGACAGGGATATAGCTTAGTAGTAGATTCCATGCTTAACAAGGACAAGGCCTTGCGTATTTATCTTGTAGTTATCAATGCAAACATATTCAATAGCATAAGGGCCTATCAGCTAAGAATAGCTCTCAGATAGATGTGCATCTCTTTAGCATTGTGCAACCGTGTGACTTGATTGTAGAATGCCTTATTTTGAAGAGACTGTCAAGTGATTATGGATCCAAAAAGTAGACCTATAAGGATTAACTAGCAGTTGCTGCATAAGTAAGAAAGTCATAAACAGAAGCATAAACTAAAACGATTTCATGGCCTGACTTTCACAAAAGTGGTGCCTGACCCTGGAATGTGTGTTGTTGGCCTGTCAGCCTCAGGTCTCACAGAAGAAAGGGGAAATGTTCATTTGAGAAGCCCATGAGTATAAGTAAATGTAGATATTCATTATTAATACTCACTTTTCATTTTGAGGATTTTTAGATTTGTGTTAATACATATTTATTTTTCAAATAAAGTTTATGGGAACATTAGGCTGTTTGGAAATCTAGAATATAGCAATGAGTTATTTTCATATTGGTCTTGAAATGTATTACTGTAGTTTCAGTGATTCCTTTGGGATGATCATACAGTAATTACAATTTTAAGTAGTTCACATGTCTCCAAATGTTATCATTGCATATATTAGTGCTATTCAAAATGCAGTTGTAAAAAAGAAATATGAGGAAAATTATTAAATAATTATCAGGATGAAGTTGAGTTAATAGGTGTGACATCCAATTATAACTTGCCCCAAGAGAAATATTGAGTGAAGGTTGGAGATTTCAGCCTCAGCCAAAACCCATGCTTATGATAACTTAGACTAAGTAGTATTCATAATGAGGAAGAAGTCTTTATTCATACCTCCTGCAATTAACATCTTCATAGAACTTTATATCTCTAGGTTGAACTGTCAATTTGAAGATACTCCTTCTGTTTTAAAATCTTGCCATTTTTGTGGAGAGTATACTGAAATACACTTTTGGATGTCCTACATTAAGTAAACGAGTGAGAGAATATAGGCATGTAATTAGGGAGGCAAGAATGAGCCACATGGCAATGGATTATAGCTGGAGATTGGTATGAACTCATGTTTATCTTAATCTAGATAGAGATATATACATGCATATAAGTATAATGCTCAACACAGGGATTGTGCACAATGGAGTGACAAAGTATAGGGAAATGTAAAGTATCTCAAGACTAGGATTAGCTGAAACATACTTTTTATGTTTTGTATGTGTGCTGTATGTATGAACCATGTACACATGTGTTTTCATTTGTGTGTGTATGTGTATGCCATGTATGATGTATATGTCTTGTATGGAGGTGCCTTCAGAAACCAAAGAGGATGACAGATCACCTGGAGCTGGAGTTACAGGCAGTTGGATGCTCTGGAACCATATGAAGCACTCTTAGCCACTGAGCCATCTCTCTTGCCCCTAACTGAGATATTCTTATCTCATCCCTAAAGATGCAAGAGAAATAGTTTCTAGAACATGGAAAAAGAAAGGTGAAAAATGCTGCTTTACCCTATGCTGTGAATGCAGACAGAGCCCAGGGAACCACAGAAGGGAGCAAAAATTTGGAAATAACCTCATTGCTTTGCTTCCTTCAAGAACTCTGCATCGGTGCAGTGCAACTGGAGACCAGTGGCAGTGCTGGCGTGCACCTTAGTCTCTTGTTAGACACAGGATAGAGAAAGCTGACAGAGTAGAGATCAGGAACCAAGGAGAAGAAAATCGAATGGGCACTGCTTTCACTTTTTGTGCTTGGGTTTGGAGCTCAGCTAAAAAAATGTTTCAGCTTCAGAAAATCTGTCCCTAAAACATCATTCCTCCTTTTTGATTTTACTTTATCATATTTACTTTTTAGATTTTTTTTAGATTTTTATTAACCCCACTGTAATTTTACATATTAGTTTTTTCTGACATGAATAATGAAATAAGTATCAGTGACAAAAAGCAGAATGCACCGTCTTGGCAGACATCTACAAGTTTCTTAAGAAACAGTGTCATATGACTTCAATTATTTTTACCCTGTATTAATTATATTTATGTATTTAGTGACTAGGATGTAAGGAACATGAAGAAATTATATTCCCATATCTGTATTTATCATTGTACATAATATATATGATAAAAGAAACTCAAGTCTTTTTGAACAAAACATCAAGTGACCATTCACAATAGCTCCCAAACCTTTTGCTAAAACAAATTCTTTTAAAAATGTTTTATTATTTTTTATTTTTGTGTGTATGAGTGTATTGCCTGAATATATGTAAGAGCACCTGTGTTGTACAAATTCCACAGAAGTCAAAAGAGGGCATTGGAATCCCTGAAGCTGACGTTATACATAATTGTTCCCTGCCATGAATCTTCAGATTGATAATTATCTGTTTAACTGCACAGGACACCGATTGTCCTATAACAAATTTGCTGTTGATAGATCACTCTATGGTATAGGAACAAAGGAAAATTTGAAAACTCTGAATATTTGAACACTGGTAGTCATCATTTCTTCAGAAGGTGAAGCTACCCAAAGAAAGGCTGAAAGACAATGGATAAAACTTGAGGAAAGAATTTATTTACATATAGTTATTGATATTTTTACCTTAAAGATAGAGAATGTTCGAATTTGCATAGGACATTTCAAATAAACAGCTGCATCGTGGCATAGTGATCCCCTGACTGGCTACCCTACTGTTTAAAGATTCTGTTCTCAATGAAAGGAATTAGTAGGAAAATATATGTTCCACATTACACAGCATGGAACAAATTTAATGAGCTGACTCTGTTTTCTCAATTCCTTCTCTCTCAGTGTTTACTCAATGGCATCAATACGATCTCACATTCAACATAGAATAACCAGGAACAAGTTGTATAACAACCTAAGAAATGTGTTTACTATATAGATATAAAAGTGAACTGAAGGAAATTTCTTTGACTTGAACCTTAGTATCTATTTGTGCACTGCTTCTTTTTTGCTTCAACATAAAGTAGTAACTGATAAGAGAGAGATGCCATATGTTCCAGTTTCCCTTGCTGCTAACATCTTATATTAGAACGATGTAATTGTCAAAATTAATGCAATGTATTGAGAAATTGTTATTACTAAAAAATCATGCTTTATCCACATTTTCTTAGTGTTTGCAAATATCTCATCTTCCTTTGGCTCCCCTGGGCTGTGACAGCTTTTCTGACTGGCCTTGTATTTGAAAACTTGGCTGTGTTGAGGAGCAATGTTCAGGCATTTTATTGAATGTCCTTTCTTTTACACTTGTTTTAAATTTTGTTAAAATTAGACAGCATTTATAGGTTTGGAGAAAAAAAACCACAGCAGTAAAATGTCATTCCCATCACAAAGAATGTCCTATCAACATGATTCATCACTGTTAACATTCACCTTGACCACCTAGTCGAAGTAGTGCTTGTCAGTTTGTTGCACAACAAAGTTCTTTCCCACTCTGTCCACACTGTACTTCTCAGGACACACTATGGACAATGCATACTTAAGGAACACGGAGTTGTACTTTCCTTCTTTCATAACAAAGAATCTACATGAATGATCTGAAATTCTTATTTTTAGGAAAGCCTATTTCACCTATTTATTCATTTCTCAATAGTTCCTTAATAGTATCGAACTCATGAATATTTATTTGCTTTGGGTTACATTCCCAAAAACTTTATTTATTTGATTGCTCAGTATTTTTATCCAAGGCTATCGGGAACATGTTCATTAAGCTGACATTTCCCTTGTTATATTCTAATCTTGATGGCTTTTGAGAATTAAAGAAAGAAAGAAAGAAAAAAAAAAACAAAAACCTCCTACCTGATACTGCAAGATACACAAGGACCACATTCTGTGTCACTTGCTCGAGGCTAGACTTAGTCATTATTCTAATAAGTCCTGGTACCTTTTCTTAGGATACAGAATTATGAACCAATATTTGAGAACTAGAGGTGCTTACTTGTTGTTGCTGGGGTGTCATTACTTCTAGGTTCTCCCTAGGTTAAAGGGCAATGCTGGATATAAATATATACTAAAGAATGTAGAGATATGCATATTTCTAGATATGTTTATATGTATATGTATAAGTACCTAAGTCTATGTTAAAAAGCAACATGGAATCCCAGCACTTGGGAGGCAGAGGCAGGAGGATCTCTATGAGTTCAAGGCCAGCCTGGTCTACATAGCGAGTTCCCACCAGCTGGGGCTACAGAGAGATCCTGTCTCAAAAAAATCCCCCCAAAAACCAAACCAAACCAAATAACAACAACAACAAAAACATGGAATCTAGACATGATGATTCTCCATTTTCAGTTTTCACTTCCTTGTATATTGTGCATACACATTTAGTTTTCTACTTAAGCAGATTCAGTGAACATTCTTGGATTTAGCCTTTGAGTCTGAAGAAATAAATGAGAACCACCAAAAGGAAAACAAACAGGCTGCTTATTAGGGACTCACTACTGCAATATCAGCTAGTATTTATCACTAACTTTTGGCAGTAACTCAAAGATAGGCCAGGGTAATAGGAAGCTTTAATGTATAAGAAACTCACCACATGCTCTGATTGGTGGCTGTTAGCATGGTCCAGCAGGAGGCAGGCTAAAAAGATTCAAGACATTTAATTTGATTGGTTTAGGGACTGTATTTGGTTCCTTCTATTTGATCCTTTTTGGAAGCTGAGGAGGGGGCGAGGGTGGGGGAGAAAGGTGGATCATGATATTGTTTGACTGATTGTTGCGGCACTGAAAGATCATGCATATCAGTATGATCCTGACATCAGTCATATCATCTGTTAATCATGAAAGCATTTGCTCTCTTGCTTTCTTGGTCATCTGAAAGAACTTGAGTTAGTGGTTTTCAGATTAACAATGAATTGTTTCAGGGCACCCCACACTACAGCAGGAAACAATGTAGATTATCAGCAATAGTGTCGCAGGTAGTGTCAAATTTTCTTTCTGTTTCCTTCTTCCTTCTACCATTGATTCCTCTAGGAAGCTACCTTGTCCCCTGCTGTAGTGTCAGATACTCTATGCATGGATGATTTGCAGTTATATATAGTTATACTTTTGGGTCATTGTGATGTCATAGCCAACCTTATTCATAGGAAATTTGTCAGTCATTAATGCAAATAGGTTAAAACTCCCCAGGGTCTTCTGGAAGAGCAGTCCATGCTCTTAATCACTGAGCCATCATCTCAGCCCCCAGTAGATGCAGATTTTAAGATGCCAACTTGAAGTCTTCTGGGTTTTAATTCAATTCAATGGGATCATAGTTTGTTGACCTATGAGCTCCTAAGGGGCAAAAACTGAGTCTTACTTTTCTGTACATAGAACTACCTCAATAATTCATGTTTAGAAGAGAAACACATTTATTACTACTATGAAAAACACTGTAATGAGTTATTTATTATAACTATAAAATTGTTAAAGTATTGATAGTATCTTTTCCTACATACAGAATAATTTTATTCTTTAACTTATTTCCACATATGTGTATGAAAACATATATTAAAATTAAAGAAATTTCTTTATTTTGCTTTTACCTACTTGAAAATTCTCTTCCCATTCGTTTTGGTTTTGGTGTTGTGTGTGTGTGTGTGAGGCTGACTTTCCTAGTGTTTGATTTCTGGCACTGTGTGTGTGAGGCTCACTGACTCCTTGTGTTTGATCTCATATGTCAACTTATTTGTACAGGAAACAAAAACTGAAATATGTGCCTGCATTGTTAGAAAACAGCCATGATCCATATTCACACTGGTTATAATATTGTATATTGAACCAAAGTTAGCAATGCAGTGATGGCAACATTGTACTTTATTTACAAGTTTTTACAAATCAGAACAATGGTAGAAATGCATGAAATTGTAACACATGGGGAACTTTCTATAATAGGAAAAGAAGCCAGTGATAGAGGTGAGGATTTGTTCATGTATTACATGAAAATATTAATTTAATTGGTGTTCTTTAAATCTTTTGTAAAAATGACACTGATAGTTATAGAAGTGGGAAGATAGTTCATGCTTAGTTAAAGAGATCTGGTCTTCTTTTTTGTTAATGAATGACTTCAAAGCTGAAATTTGCATTAGGAACATTAATGTGATAATTTTAAAAGTACCATTAGTCTGACACTTTTAGGATAACAAAACTAGATTCTAATGAACTAGAGACTTAGAAGAACTGTGGTCTATATTAGAGATAAAAATAATCTGCTCACAATAAAAATGTTTTTGCTTTAAAAAAATCTGTCAAAATGAATTTCTAGTACTTCAAAAATACATATTAAATATGCTGTACTACAGTTTTGAAATAGATTAAAATTATATGCAAATTAACACAAATCATGTGGCTTCAAGATTGCTTTGAAGTGCTATCTTCATTCCTTGTAGTAAAATGGTTGCTGAATGGATGGATGAAGAAATAAATGACTGGCAGGCGGGCTGAATGAATGAATGAGTTCTTCACCTTGAAACTGTGACATTTTTCTTCTCTAGCATTAGGCATTTTTTTTTTATCACATTCACGGGATGTGGGAGGCTGAAATTCCAAGCTCAGACTAATCAGTCCAATTCAACCCAGCAGAGACCATCTGCTTCTGGTCCAGTGTAGGATCTCTGGGCTGCAGCGCATCTGAGCCCAGAGAGATGATGCCATTTCCCAGCACCCATCCATTCAGTTGAATATGTATTTCCTGAACACCTCCTGGGTACTGATATTGTTTTAGTTGTGTCACCTTTGACCTCTCTACAGCAATGGCTGTTGTTTTTATCACCCACTTTCTTGAAATTTCCTTCTTCGTTGGATTCTGCCATATTTCGTTCTCCTTGCTTTCCTTCCAGTTCTGCAAAATTGGCTTCCTTTTCAGTCTCTTTTCCCTACCTTGCCCCAGGAGTTCCCTGAGGCTCCTTTCTTACCCTCTGTTCTTTCTCAGCTCTAGCTATGCTCAGCCCTGGCCATGATCACAACCTCTGGGGTGAGGCCTGAAGCATGAGCAAATATTTAAAGCTTCATAAGTAACTCCAATGCACAGCTAGAGTTGAGAGCTGTTTTTTATACTGCAGTCCAGGGAATTGTTTGTATTTCAAAATTTCACTTACGTCTCAGCTGATTAGTGTCATACACTGGCTTCTTCCACTTACAGGCCTAGTCTGTGCCCTGCCTAACCAAGAAGTTAATTCCATTTCAAAATGTCATCTCAGAATATCTTTACCTTCCTATTTTTATTTATTGTTCCAATTCAAAAATTTTAAACTTTTGCTGTCCTTATTTTCTTAATTCAAACTCTTTTTTACAGTATGACCAATTTACTCTCTGGTGAGATTATTGTTGTTGTTATTATTATTATTATTATTATTATTATTATTATTTTCTTTTCACCAAATGCCTTTTGTTTTCTGTTGCCTGTAGGGTCAATTGAAAATCCTCATGGAATAAGAAATTTCAAAAAAATCTATATCCACAGTTTGGCTTATTCACACAGTCCCTGCTTTCGGTTTAACACGGCTTGTATGTTCCAACTTGCCAAATTAGTCTTTCCCTCTCTTCTCCAAACTATAGTAGCCCCTTTTCCATTCTAAGTCTTATTGATAGTATGATGCATTGAATCACAAATATTTTGTTGAAGTTTGTCTATCAGCCACTGAACAAAATCCTGTCTCTCTCATCTTATTCTGTTACCTGCCTATGAATATCTGTACTTATTATTTTCCTTTAATCGTGTATATTTAAAAATATTTTATTAATTTTATTTTATGTGTATGAATGTATTGCCTGCATATGAGTAAGTGCACCCATCTTTGAAATTCCCACAGAGGTCAGAAGAGGGCATCAGATCCCCTGGAACTGGAATTATACACAGTTGTTAGCTGCCATGCAGGTGCTGGGAATTGAAGCCTGGTCCTCTGCAAGAGCAGCCAGTACTGTTAAATGCTGAACCATTTCTCCAACCATTAATTATGTATATTTTTAAAGAATTTAGGAAACCTGATGAAATGTCAATTATTAATTATGGTATCAATGTGAAGGATGTTATAAAAAGATATGGCCTATTTAAAATATTTCGTATAAGTTCATAATCAGCCAACATCTACTGAAGGACTGTTATATACTAGAAACTTGTATTATATTATCACATTGTCAAGTAAATAATATCCATATTTCAAGAAGAGAAGTCTGAGGCCATCAACATTAATCAGCTTTCTTCATGTTAAAGGCATGACTGGCATTCTAGTTCCATTGTTCAGTACTCAAATCTGGTACTTTGTTTCCTTCACCTTGTAAATTCTTGGCATCAGAAGATTTTTTTTTTTTTGAATCACTGGCATTTTGTTTTCCTGAAATGCAGCAAGCAAGGCAGATAATTTATAGGTAATTAAATGAAGTTTAATAAAGCCATAAGATTTACCAGATCTCCCTCAAAAAGCCCTTCTAAGTTCACTTTGAAGTAGGTCTGTTACTCAAGCAGTAGCTTTCAGCCCTGGATTTTTAAAGTTATGTAAGGTAACATCTTGTTTATTAGGCTTATGCCAAAAACACTTATAAACTGTTCATCCCACTTATCAGTTTAACATACAGTCTTTCAATAGTTTTCCAATTATTACAAACTGGGGGTAGGGATAGAATGAAAGTAAATGTATTAATAAGGTAAAAGTAATTAATATTATCAACATATTATGTACTTTTCATGAACTTTTTTTTAATACACTGGGATTTGAATTCTGACATTAGAAAATTCAGATGATACCAGGTCAAATTTATTTCCTTCCAAAGGATTCTCTTAAATCTGCTATGAGGCAGAGTTCTCACGATAACTGTCATTCAGATGGGAACAGCTTCCTACCCTAGTTCCCAGAGCACAGGAGATCATAGCTGCCTTCCATCCTCACTAGCTAGAAAAGGGAATTTAGCCCAAGAGAGAAAAATTAGCCACAAAGACTGCTGTCTCGTTTTGACTCTGATATATGTGAAATAACATTTCCTAATCCAGAATTGGTGGACAAATGGACTGGAGAATTAAAGAAATAAAAACTATCTGTTGTGAAATTATATAATGAGCTACAACATAACTATTTTTATTGTCTAAAGAACTGAGTAAATTGAATGCTTATGCTTACTATTTCTATTTTTAATTGAATAATTTGCTTTACCCTGAAAAGAAGCTTTTGTCTGAACTCTCCTCCATTTCATAAATTTAGCTCAATAGCTTTGTTTTCTTGGATGCTAGGTTATTTAAAAATTTTACTTGAACTTTGTAATGACTAGAAAAATTAGGAGTCAGAGATTGAACTTCAAAGGGAAATGTAATTTTACTCTTCTAGTTGCTGAGATCAAACACATTGTAAAGTGACCTAGGTGGCCATTACAAGTAATTGAAGCAGAAGTACAATTTCTTATTATTGCATCTGAAAATGAGGACAGCATCCTTTAGATACCACATCTATATGAAAACATGCAAAATTTCAATCTACATGTTATAATTAGGACCTACCAGAAAGAAAGACACTTTATTTTTTCTATAACTGTGCTCATAAATAAAACTCCTCTTAAGCTCAACTTAGTAGAAATATTTAAATGAAAGGTAGAGAAAAAGTAAAAGATAGTGACATTCCAAAGATATACAAGAAAGAGTTTGAGTACAATTAGAGGGAAGCAGATTTTTTCCACTCTCAAAGCACATCTAGTGAATATATTTGGTTTATTTTTGGATATATTTGGCAGCTAAAAAATGAACTGCCTTTTAGACAAAAGCTTTCTTGGTGCTGTGGCTCATTCTGTAGCTCCTTCTTTACAATAATTGCATCATCCTATTTGAAAGGAGACTATTCCAATCAGCAAGAATGCATGGATTTTTTGAAAGAAGCTTCTACAGTTTTGTTTTCTGGGTATTTATTTATTTATTTATTTTTGCTATAATACAAAGAAGTTGCTCTTGGTAGTGTTTATGGCACTGGGACCATGGTTGTCTAGGAATATACATATACTGATACATAGAGGGCCAAAATTTGAGTGCCCTAGTACATTTTGATTATCTTAAACATACATAAACATATTATAGAATTATCTTTGTGTTTAAAATATATGTTCAGAATATTTCCACATCTATGGTCAATTTTATATATTAAGAATTAATTGTATTGTAATTGAAATTTTTGTATGGACAAGAATAAAGTAGTTGTTTAAATCTGGAAAAATGAGAGAATGAATCCTCTCACAGCACACCCTTGACAAAGTGAACTGTGCTTATATCACAGGTAGTTTCACTTCACTGGGGGAAAGACTGGGTACACCATAACTAGAACAAAAGCACAGATGTGTGGAAATTCATGGCATACACGGGGATAATTGTATGGCAAAGTACAATGGGAGGAAGACTTGGCAGATGACAGAGATGAGCTCAGGCTACAAAAATAACTAGATTCTTTGTTGTGAAGTGTTCTGGACTTGAACAGTATGAAAGGTCACAGACAAGGTTGTGCTACAAGATGGAGATATTCTGGAAGTTGTATTTCTTTTCTTCTCAGTGTACTGCATCCACTTTTCAGTGACATCTCTAATAGTTATTAGTTGCTTAAAAATAAAAGTTCTACTTATATAGCATAGCATGCTGGGAAATTTAAAGAGAAGGTGAACATCTGGTCCCTATCATTAAAGGACTAATATATTTCTAAACCAAAAGCTATACAGATGTAAGTTGTCATTATTATGTTGTAAAAGAGAAAGAATTGTTCTAAGCAGGCAATTAAACACAAGAAGAAGATTTATAACACCAAGATACCTTCAAACTGTATCTTATTACCTAACTACACTTTCATTTATTGTGAAAGTGCTAAATGAAAATTGCAATGCCTTGTATGGTTTGATAATCACCAGCTTCATTGCTGTTTAAAAGGACACCACACTCTAGGTAAATCATGAGAAACCTAAAGATTTGTGCTTTTTTTTAAAATGTTAAAGCTGGAGAGGATTTTAGATGACCTTTTCCATCACAACATTGTGAAATATGAGACATTTTGATATACCTTATTGTTTCTTTGCTGGCCTAACAGCAGACCCAGAACTTTAAACAGACAGTTTCTAAGAACATTATTGGTAATGATTTGACAGAATCACATACATTGCTCATATCCTCTTTGTGTAAGAACATTTTTTGAATGGTTTATCATTCACTTGTAATGATAGGATCTTCAGCAGGCCATGAGTGCTGAGAATTGTCTTGTCTGAAGTTTTAATTACTTTTTATGTTACTGTAATAAAATGCCTTGTTAAATTAACTTAAGGAAGAAAGGTTTATTTTGGCCCACAAGTTAAGGGAAAGGTGTAGTCCATTGTGGCAGAGAAGTAACAGCATTAGGAACATGAGGCAGCTGGTCACATTGCATCCATAGTCAAGAAACAGCAATGGATGTTTATGTTCAGTTCACTTCCTCACTTATATAGTCCAAGTTCCAACCCAATGAATGAGGCTGCCTACATTTGGGGGGAAGTATTTCCACCTCAGTTAACTTAATCAAGAAAATCCCTGGGGCTAGAGAGATGATTCAGCAGTTAAGAGCATTGACTGCTCTTGCAGAGGATCCAGGTTCAATTCTCAGCACCCACATGATAGCTAACCACTGTCTGTAGCTCCATTTCCAATGGAATCTGACACCCTCTTCTGACCTCTGCATCCTTTGCACAACAGGGGTGCACTTATGTACATGCAGGTAATATGTTCATACACATGAGTTAAAATAATGAAATATGGAAAAGAAAGGGAAAAAAAAAATCCCTACAGACATGACCAGAGGCTAATGGTAATCTAGATAGTCCCTCACAGGTGTGCCAGGAAACTTGTCTCCTAGATGATTCTAGATCCTATTGACAATCAGTGTTAACCATCACACCTACTTCTCCATATTAATCTTGATACTCTTCCCCTGTCTCTGCACCCTAACAACAAAAGGCTTCTTTCACCAGGCCACCTCAACCAACTCCACATGCTTCATCCTGATGCCCACTGCAGCTGCAGATATGCACTTCTACTCTCATCAGATGACTCCTGAACTTCTTGGATTTTAAAGTAGTTTTCTCTGCAGTCATAACTCGGTACACTGTTTTTCCTTCATAGTTGCTCTTATTGCTTGTTTTACAGTGTTTGCTTCATCTGTTTACACAGATGATGTTTTATCTTTATGAGCAAATGTGCCATCTTTGTTTCCTGCTATACACAAAGGGTCTTGCACCAAATACACACTCAGTAAATATTTACTTGTTTGGGGATGGAGGGAGGTGTGACGAGTAAGATTCAAATAATCATTACACTTAGAAATAGCAACTCATTTTATATTGAATGGCGGAAGCAAGTGTGTGCTGAGTAGTTAGGATCCCAGAGTGAAGCTGGCTGACAGCAGTCCTGGTCCGAATATCTTTAAGTGGAATACTGTGTCCATCCAGGCATTACAAAAATAGGAGCAGAAATACACCAAAAATATTTAAACTATTTTGAGTAGCATATAGGTGCTTGTTAATTTTTAATTACTGTCCTCATTGAGAGAACAAGAGAGTTGATTAAGGGGAAAATATTTGCCCCACAGATAGAACTTTTGTGAATAGACCAGAACTAGAAAAAGAAAAATATGAGATAAAATGTTAAAACTGAAAAAGAGAAAAGAATTTTTCCCCACCCTGTTCTCTTCCCACAATTCAGTAGCAAAGTTTATTAAACTAAAAGCTATCAAGTCCCTTTAACTATGACAGCTATGGGCTAGAAAAGGCACCTGCATTTCATGAATTGATGAGCAATTGTTTTTAGTCCTGATTCTAAGTAGGCTGTTGATTGCAGTAGTGTGATGAGGTTGAAAAAGCACAAGTTTTAGAGCTAGAACACCTGGATTTGAGTCCTAGTGTCACCACTTACCTTGTTCATTAGACCTGTGGCAAGTCACTTAACCTCACCCAAGGTGATTTCATTTCTGAAATCATGCCCTGCAGGATACTTGCATGAATCAAATAAGATAATTACAGGAAAGCTCTTGGAGAACTGGGTGTAATACTAAAATGAAGTCTTTGGAGTTATGTATATAGGTTTGTCTCGGTGTAGTGTACTTTATACAAATGAGGAAGCCTTGGACAGGCCTGCACACTAACAAATGTATGGTTATGTGGAAATCCTCCTGATGTAGATGTGAAGCTGCATACTGTGGCTGTGATAGATTGGGTGACCTGCTGGGGCATCAGTGAAACATCAGGGGAAGACACAACATTTCATGTGGATCTTGGAAGGTGAGGTGATGTTTACTCTGTCCCAGCCTCTGCTTGACCCATCCATCTCTGCTTGCTCTCCTGGTGTCTTTCTTCCTTCCTTTAACTTCTCTTTCATGTCCTTAATCTAACTCCATGTATCTTTCCTTCTCCATATTTGTGTTGAGAGAGCAGAATGACAGTTGGGTAAGATTTATTTTTTAAGGAATGAGAAAGTTTTGAAATAAAATATTCCAATTCTTGCTTTAACTGTTTTTTTTTAAGACTAATAAAACCACTTCTAAAAGCAAGATAAAATAAATATATGTGTCAACATACTGTTTTGGGTCTATTTAAGACAGAAACTCCTTGTAGCCCTAGCATGTCTGGAACTCCTGTGTAGGCCAGGTTGGCCCCAGTCTCACAAAGCTCTGCCTTCCTTTACCTCCCATGTGCTACGATTAAAGATATGTGCCTCCATGCCCTGCATGTCAACATATTTTGAAACTGACATTTAAAGATTCATCCACAGATTTTATGGAAGGTAGTTAGGGGTGGTGGAGCTTGTGTAAGCAAGTAGAATGTAGTAAATGATGCTAATTATTGTGTTTTAAGACAGAATGTTTTTGTACCTCAAATATTAGAATTTTATATCTGTTTATATTAATCAGAAATATAATTAAATTTATAAATTGTAGGTGGTTTGCATCTTAGAAATTAGAATTTTACATCTTTCTAAGTTAATCAGAAATACAGGTAGAGGAATACTGTCTTTTAGTAAGATAAGGGACCATATGAAATACAGAAAACAATCATATGTACTCACAATTCTTTTAAATTTTACCAAAGAGCCATATGGCTTGTTTATGACATGGAGTGTATTAGTAAGTCGGTATATGTTCATGTGTTTGTATTCTTTACCTGTCTTTATGATACATTCAGAGATTATTTCAGAGAATGAGATTATAAGTAGTTTCATTAACAAATTTTGTTCTTTGAAAATATTCATGTAATGTATTCTGGCTACTCACACCTGTCACTGTCTCTGATTTCACTTCCCACTCCTGCTGTTCCACCTTCCTCCTATAAATATCTTTCCCATATTCAGGACTTTTTGGTTTATGTCCCACAGAGTTTAACAAGCATGGTCTGTGTGAATATGGGTTTGGAACTGTTTATTGGAGCTTCGTAGGCTCACTAGTTTGTATATAACTAGATAAACTTCATCCCTACTTCCAAGAATCTGTTAGTTGCCAAGAGTTCAACAGTAAGTGGTAGTAGATGGGCCTTATGAGGCCATCCTGTTTCAGAGCTGACTCTTGGGCAAACTTAACCTAGTCTAGTTCCAGTAGGCTCAGATGCTGTGAGTTTATGATTGACATGGTGGCGTTGTGCTTAGAAATGGCCCTTCTCTTTATCATCTGGTTCTTAAATTAATTCTTTCTATCCCCTCTTCCTCATGTTCCCTGAGCCTTAAGGTAATAAAATAAATGTCTTCTTTAAGGCTAAGCCTTCAACCACACTTTCGTCTTTGCATTTTATGTAGTTATTGGTCTCTGAATCTCCTCCATTCATGGTAGAGAGGCTTCTCTAATTAAGGCTGAGAGTAGCCTTTGTCTATGAATATAAACATGGATATTTAGAAGGTAGTTTATTGCTATGTCAGTTTAGTTAAGAAGTAGTAATAGACTCCTCCCTATTGCACAGGTCCTCCTAAGTCACAGGTTTTCAGCTGAGTTTATAATAGTACATATGGATTTCCTTTTGTAGAGCAGGCTCTAAGTTCAAGCAGGAAGTGGTTGGGTAACCCTATAACAATGATGTCACAATTGAATTAATGGGCTTTCCCGACTATTTGGTTTTATAGCTCATAGAGTTCACAATTGGTAAGACCACTGATGCCTTTAATCCCCCAGCAGCCTACATTTCACCATCCATCACTCTAAATCTAACTCTCAAGGAGGAAGTGTTCAGCTTAGTCCCAGCTTGGTCCTGCATCTAACATGTGTGATGTCTTCAGCAGTAGGGTCTTATGAACTAATTCTGGTTAGGCAACCAAGAAGAATGGCAAGAACCTCTGTAGTTTTGGGGGTCTCTGGGCCTTTGCTGACCAACAACTCAAAGGGAGTATCCCAGACCTGGCACTTGGATTTATGGCATTATTCAGCATTGTGAGGTCTCTGCCTTCAAACTCCTTTTTAGTTTTTTTTTTTTTAATTGGTGTACCAGATATTTTTTGTGGCTATTTCAAGCCCCATTCATTTTGATTAACCCATTCTCTCCTCAAAACACACACACTCATTTTCCCCACACTCACACCCTTGACTCTCCTGTTCTCCCACGCCTCTCCCTGTTTGAACTTTTGCACCCCTAGCATTCTCCTTCTCCACCCTTGATTTACCTATGTGTCACTGTTCTCTTAAGGCAACCCCTCTTCCATCATCTCTTTCTGTATTCTAGCTGCTGGAGGTATTCCAAGTTAGTCCCACAAAACCAAAGATGTGCTGCTAAGACTGACATGAGGAAGAACACATTGCCTCCTTCTTTCTAGGTTGGATTATCTTACTGAGTATAGTTTTTTTCAAGTTTCATCTCTCTCTAGTTTCACTCCCATCAACAGTGTACACACTTCCTGCTTTCCCCATATCCTCACCAGAGTTTAAACATCATTTCCCTGGTGGCTAATGGTGTAGAACACTTTAAAAAATGTTTCCTATCCATTTTTATTTCTTCTTTGGAGAATTCTCTGTTTGATTCCATAGCCTCATTTTAAAAACTGGGTTGCTTTCTTTGAAGTTAGGTTTTGAGTGCCTTGTATAGTCTAGTTACCAATCCTCTATCAGATGTATAGCTGACAAATATTTTCTCCCATTCTGGAGCTGCCTCTTCATTTTTTAACAGTTTCCTTTGCTATACAGAAGATTTTTAGTTTCATGAGATCCCATTTGTTGGTAGTTGGTTCCATTTCCTTTGGTGCCAGAGTTCTATTCACAAAGCTTTACCTATGCCTACATGGTGAAGTATATTCCTTACTTTTTCCTTTAGTTTCAGGAACTTTTCTTCGATGGTCATACTTTATCATAAAAATGTTATATGGTTTTGACATGCTATAGAAAACCAAAAAAAAGAAGATGAATAAAATCTAAGCTCTTTGAAATTCAAGGCTTTTACAGCAATAGTGTCCCTCCTCTGATTTTAAATTAGGCATTTGATACCCAGTGAGATGTTTCACCTTCAATAACATGAGGTATTTAATTAACATCAAGTGGTGTATGATTGTACCCCCTGATGTGACATAGTTTCACATGAATTATTATAATGCAACATACATTCTAGTGATGATGAAGTTATCTATTAAGATTTTAAAATTAACAAGACTATATAAGAATTTTTTTCTTCCTATTTTTAAAATATTTTTCAAAATTTACTTTTATAAAATGCCTCATCATTTAAAAATACACAGAGATTTATTCAAAATTACTGTATTTAGTTTACCATCTTAATAACTAATTTTTCTTTTATTCATTTAAAAGATCTAAGAATTTTAAGTGACTGTTTTTTCTACTCATCAAAAGATAAAAATAAAATTGTAATATTTCTAAATGTGAGCTCTCCTGAGTATATAAATGCAGCTTTGTAAACTGCTATTGAATCCTCAGTATCTTTGTAAAGAGACCTGCTAACCTGCATCTGGAGGTAGGAAACCCATGGATTATAGAAAATACCATCTTCTAAGTGGGTAACTATTTCAAATTAAACAGAAATTTCTACCTGGGCAATTTTTCACTATACTTTCTGCTCTTGGAAGTATATGGCTCTGTAGAACAATAGTGAGGGAAGCTATTTCTTATTTTATGAGCTAGCCTATCACCCACTTGAAGACCTCCATTTCCAGCTGTTCTTTGGAGACTCACTCTAAAAATGCCAACCACAATATAATAATTCATTAAACAAAACTATATGGAGTGCTGTGTGCTAGACACTGGGGTTGCCAAGGTGACCGTGGCCGTATCCTCAAGGAGCTCAGACTACTATGAGGAGAGACAAATGCTGGTGCAAGTGAAGAAAATTAGAGTAGGGACTATCAAACTGACATCAACAAAACCATGAAAAGAACATGATCTTAAGAACGAGTGCAGTGCTCCTGAAGGAGAGGTTCTATAGAAAGGATTTTGACAAGTTATACTGAGTCAAATAGGAATTATCTATTCCCTCAAAGAAGCAGAGGGAAGAACTTACTTGGCAGGAATGTTGTTGATGTAGAATATTTACAGATGTTGAATGGGCTTGCTCTGGAATACAGAAAAGCCTCTAGCTCTAGGATGTCTTCTGTTCATCATGGGCAGAGCATTATCTGAGAAAAAAGATATTTTAACCAGAAAGTTAACGTTGTATGCTGCTCATCGTTAGATTAAATTCCAAAGTAAGTAAATGTAGAGTTGCTGGAAACAATTTTATTCTTCTAAGCTTCACTTAATCTTTAATTTGTAAGAAATGAATTTTTACCAGAAATTTGTAAGTTCAGCTTTGTTTGTTTGTTTGTTTGTTTTCTATTAGGCCACGACTTTTCAAAGCTCATATGCTGTGTTCTTACAGCAATATATTTTCAGTGGTCAATGCCATTCCACAATCTTAAGGCACATAAGTTACTGTGTCAATTATGTTTCCTGTTGGAGACATTTTTGCTGAAATATTAACCACATTCTCTTATTTCCAATAATGTAGCTTAGGAAAACATATAAATATTGTTTATGTAGATAACTAAACTTTTCTCATCGATTTACTTTGTATTTTCATGTAACAGCATTCATCTTAGACCTGTTGACTGTGTTGTAATTTCTCGAATGTATTCTCCAGTCTAGTTTGGTATGTATGTCATCCAAATGCTTAACTGTTGAGAGAAAGAGAGAGAGAAATTTTTCTTCTTCTCACTGCCCTGCAACAACCATATCTCTAATTCTCCATATTTTTTCTATAAAAATTTCACATTTTTATAGGCATGGGTGTATGGGAAGGGTGGCTGTGATCAAGAGGAAGAATGAAGTTATTAAGAATGTGCAAGCATGTACTTCGTAGAATACATCTGTATATATTCCAGATCATACTGAGAAAGCATCTAGGCAAAGTTGCAGCCTGGAATAGAATTCACATGTCATTTGTGTTCAATTGTTACCTTCAAAAAGGCATTTTTAATTCTATACTTTTTTAATGTCTCTAGAGAAATTATTTGATGACCTAACAAGACAACTTTTTTCCTAATGAAAAATTATAGTATTAAGCTGTATCTTCTTCATAAAATAAGTGAGGTCTTTACACTAAAGTTGCACCATTTACATAACAATGTGATCTATAATGAAGTATTCCTTTACATTGCTTCTGGGACATTCTTGTGTTACCACCACAAATATGTCTTCTTCATATAATGTTTTAGAAGCAGTACAGAACATTTCCCCTGTTGTTTGATGCCTTTTAAGATAAAAGTGTCCTAATAATGTTTTTGCCTGAATAATGCTTTTGATCTTACTGTTGTTTAGATTAGGTTGAATGGCACATTAAGTTGACATGCAGTTTTAAGGCCCAGTCATTGGCCGGATAAATCTAGGATGTGACGCAACATCAGTTGAGATGAAGAATCAAAGCCACAATTAGTGTAATTCGTCCCAATTGTTTGTTGTTTCATAGATTCCTCCAGATTTGTACCATGTGCAGTAGGTAAACCCAGTTCTCTAAAAAGTTCATACTATATGTTTAACAGTTTTAATGTAATATAAATAAAAAGTGAAGATAAACATTTCAAATTCCTCTGTGTTCTCTGTTAAACGTCACTTGCCATCCATCCAAAAAGGTAACTTCTCATGTACGTCTCAAGTGCAGTGATATTGAAAATGTTATTTCTTCATGTTTGCAAAATTCTAATGACATATTCTCTGAAAGTGTTCTGTCTGTTTTCTGCAATTACAAGTATAAATGATATAGCTGAAGCACTTAGTTCCAATTGTTCAGGCTGAGAGTTGAGCCAGCCCTAGGGTAAAAAATGCAAAATTTGGGCTTTTTTTTTTAACCAAAATTAATTATTTCAATGTGAGTATATGTAAATCTATTTTTAAAAGAAACATGATGGAATTGCATTGGATGTACTGGGGTGGGGTTCAGGGGTCGGGCCATTTTATGGTCCTTAGAAAGCAGCTTCCTGCTTACAGTAGTATCGAACTAGTTCAGACAATGTTAAGTATAAATAAAAGAACAAAAATATGGATTAGACTAGAAACCAGATGCATGTACTATCTTACTACAAATAAAAAGAAAAGTAAGGCACTGTCAAGATGACAGGGCTTTCTCCTGTGGATGCTCTGTGTTTCCGCCTAAGCGCTAGTTCTGACAACTTTGGCAGATACCTTTTATTTGGCTTCCTTCTTGTGAATACCCTTGAGGCTATAATGTTCTATTCTGCTCTGTTTGGAGCTTTAAAGTTCTAGCGTGTTCCCCACAAGCATTTATCTTTTTACAGAAGAAGGAGCCCGCCCTCCCAAGCTTACATGGGAAATGAGAAACCACAGATGCCTGGAATGTGAATAAAACAGAGTGCAAAGCAAGATGCTTCAGGTTGTCCTGGTCCAAGTACTGGTCATGGACAGAACGTGACTATCCAGAAATGTCCAATAATCTCCTTGAATTTTAGTTACTAGTAAAGCAGAAAAATGCCACTGATAGAGCCTATTCATTCACAGGTGCAACAAGCAGCCTTCTAGAATGGAATCTGATTAATGTCAGGGACTGTCACTTAAATATGCTGCTATTTAAATGAGTTTTGTTTCCAGATATGCAAATGTTCAAATACATACATATTTTATATGATCCCTGGTATTCTATCTTTCCTTTGTTTTGTGATGACAAATTTTCTGTGGTTTCTTTTTCAGTTAATAATTCTTTTCCTCTTATTCCTAGAATAGGGCAATTTCTCTAGTAACTTTTATTAAGATTGTTGTGCCTTTTAAATACACAATTATGCAAAATAAAAATGTATAACAGTGACAGCCAGGTACAGTTTTGTAAATGTGGGCTTTTTAAGTGTAATATAATTTAAGAAATTAAACTTAAAACAATGAGTTGCAGGAGAGGAAGCTTAATGTTAAGAGAACTGACCACTCTTGGGCAGGACCCAGTTTGTGTGTTTGTGTATGTCATGTACATGTATGTTGTGTGTACAGCTAATAGCAGGTATTTTTAAAGTGATGATTTTTCAAGTCCTTCTCTTATCTCTCTAGCATGTAAAAAGTCTAAATATTAGGTGTGTTTACACCCTATAGATGTATGGGTGGTAATGACTAGAAAGCAATTATGTTTATATAGAATTTATACACTGCAGAATTAAGGTGGCTTTGACTTCTTTCATTTCCTTTAAGGACTAATACTTTCTCAAATGAAGGGGAATTAAGTTTCTTAAGAAAGAGAGAAGCAATATGTTGACAGCATCTGGTCTGAAGAGTTAGTATAAAAGATAAGACCATCAGTGCCAGGGGAAAAGAATATAGCTAGAGAACCTAAAAATTAAACTTGTTAAAATGCATCTGAAAAATTATAGGGAATTTCCCATTTAACTTTACTTTTGAAAAGTCCCTGGAAGAGGATGGTTTCTGTTATAGCTGGTTAGGTTTTCTGAGTAAATGTCTGGAAAAGATGATTTTGAAATAGTGTATTTTGTATCTTTAGAATACGTTAGATCTTTGCTTAAAGCTGACTTCTGATGGTGGAGATTATGCTTGGCAGGCAACTGGCATTCTGCCTTAGCTTCTCAGAGCTTTTGCTCAAAGGGGTGCAGAGGGCTGCTCTCCAGTAGTGAAGGTAAGTCATTGTACTCGACTTGGCAGAGTTTTCCCAGCTTCAGAACTATGGTTAAGAATCTCTTAACGCATTGTCAGCATCCAATGGAGGAAGGGCTTTGAAACAGTTTGGGATCCTATACGAGTAGAGCCTGAGAATGTACATTTCTGATGCCCATGTTGCAGCGGATGCTGTTCCTGCTGGCTCTGTACTTTGAAAATTGCTGAAGTAGTGCTAATTTGCAGAAGGCTGCCTTGGCCAGATTTTGGCAGGAAGCTTCCAGTTCAATGGATATGTAGACTGCTCTTTATATCTGCTCTATATATATATATATACGACATGAGTCGTACTGATCATAGCTTTATTTTCCTTCCTAAGTGCAAGTTTGTCTTTCTCAAAGCAAGCCTCTGTTTGTACACTCACTATTCAAATCCAAAGGGGTGTCAACCACACCTTTCTAATCATTTCTGTACAAAAGCCATTAAATCTTTGAAAGAATATTAGATATGGTTCTGGACCTTCACCTTCAACCTTTTATCCAACTCCACACTGTAGATACAGTATATACGTGCTGCCAAATCATTTATATGGGATGAGTCTTCTTAATTAACTTGCACAGTGTTTAAAATTCATGAATGATTATAGATGAATTCAGATTGCATCTGAATTTCAACCATTGGCTCTGAGACTTCCCTCTTGGCATCATGGGGTCATTTTACACTTATTCTCAAAAAAGTGTTATCCCCTTTCCTTTTTCATTCATATGTGCTATTCTGGGAACTGGAAAATTTCTTACATTTTTATTAAGGGAAAATTTGATTTTCAGATTGTATTCTGACCTGATAGCCTCTACCACTGTTCCATGGTAACTTGTCTAATCACAGTTTTGTGTATGAGCAATGACAGGCATAAAGGTAATGCAAAAGCAGAAGTTATGACAAATGGCTGTAGCAAACTTGTAGGGTAGAGACAAAAGCTAATGCCTGGAAAGCCACTGATGGGACATGAGTCGTACTGATCATAGCTTTATTTTCCTTCCTAAGTGCAAGTTTGTCTTTCTCAAAGCAAGCCTCTGTTTGTACACTCACTATTCAAATCCAAAGGGGTGTCAACCACACCTTTCTAATCATTTCTGTACAAAAGCCATTAAATCTTTGAAAGTCATCCATCTCTAAATAGATTAAATAATCTTAGTAACATATGTAAATTTCAGGGAGAAAAATAAGACATTAAAGAGACTTCTTCTGAGCCATGGATTATAGACATTTAAGATTGATTAGTTTAAAATAAAAGATGTTAAAACCCATTTTTAATTTATTTTAATTTGCAAAAGTTTGTAGAAATTCAAGTTCATGAAATATGAAGTGTCATCAGCATCATGTCATTTAACTCAGATATGCTGTTGTATTTAATTCAAGGAAGAACTCTGACATAGCCTGGGAACATGTGAACGAGAGGGTCGGTGTCATGTATTTTATTATCTCAGATGCTAGTCCTAAGTATTGTCCTGCATATGATAGAAGCCAGCAAGTCTTTATGGAAGAAGTAGAGAACACCGATCTTGCTGAGGTATAAGCCTTTCTATTTTGGTGCAAACCAACCTGTTAATGATTTTATCTCTCACATACAAAATTATAAGGTGTTTGGTTCTAATAAAAACTCAAACAAGTAAGTTGTTAAGTTTCATTTTATTTGAAAATTTAATAACCTGCCTTAATTGACTTCCCATTCTAGTTTATTTTAAGAAATGACAAGCTTGTTATTTTTAATGTCTGACGTTTATTACAGTTGAGTCCTCCTCCTCTTCTCCTCACTCTAGGTCACATTTCTAGATACAGGATTTAAAAGATTCTACCTCTCACACAACATGCCGCTTAAAGGAAGAATATGTGTCATTTGTGCAAAGGATTACCTATAGCTAAATGGTAGTTGAAATAGAAGCATGTGTTGAACTGAAAGTCAATTTGAAGAAATGTGATGGAGTGCAATCTGACAGGTGTTAATGTTACCCTCAAAGGGAATAACCTAGGAGCTATAAAGACTGTTTCCACCACTCATTATGGTATATGATGTTCCTGCTGACTTAGAGGGAAATGTAAGAATCAAAATTGCTACCTTGTATAAAGCTATGTTTTTAATAAAAGTTAACACTTTGAATGGAACAACTGTTTAATGTGGCTCAACTTAAATCTAGATGGATCTCATTTGTTATTTTACACGAAATTGCCATTTCAAAAAATATTTATTTTATTTTTTATGCGTATGAGTATATTGCATGCATGTATGCAAGTGCACCAATGTTGTACAATGCCTCCAGAGGTCAGAAGAGGGCATTGGATCCCCTGGAATTGGAGCTATGGTTGGTTGTTAGCTACCATGTAGGTGCTGGGATTCAAAACTGGGTACTCTGAAAGAGTAGCCAGTGACCTTTACCACTGAGCCCTTATGCTACCACTTTTTAACCATAAACTTTATTATAGAAATACCGAGGTACCAACTAGAGTTATAACTTCATATTTCCATATTCTATCTATAGTATAAAATTACATTGTTAGGTATATGAGGAATAGAGATGAAATTTCTTAAAAATCTGGGTGGAATTTGCATATGTGTGATAATATATGAAAAGTTATTTCTGAAGAGAGCACATAGGTTTCAAATCTGATTTATGCTTTTGTGAGATGTAAATGTCTGACTGATTTCTTTCGCTTCTAAGACTCACACACTGAAGACCCTTGCTTTTACATATAGCCGCCAAGTGAATAGACTCTGATTTCAGCTGATTTTATTTTATATGTAACTATAACTTTCACAAAGGTATATCAGTCTCTCAAGATACTTATAGTGGATCAGTATTTGAAAAAAAATTATTTTTCCTCCAAGCTATATTTATAGAGAGGAAGTGACTGGAAAAAATATGTTTAACATTTGACTGTCCTTCTCACCTGTAGAAAATATTGAATGTATGTTTACATAAGTAGAAAACATATATGTATGATGCATCATACAAAGAATATGAGGAGTGAGTCAGAGAAGCATACCTGTCACATACTAACCAGTCCAAGATTTAAGAATGTGAAAAAATTCCCATAAATCTAAGTAGAAATGAGTAAAGAAAAGAACAAGACAAAATGTAAAGATTTTGAGTATTAAATCCCTAGAAGAAAGTTATGATATTCATGTTCCTTTTGTGTCTTGAATTGGAAATTGAAACAAAGTGCTTTCCTAATATTAGCAAAAATAATAAAAACTAAAAAATATGTAGAAAGCAATTTTTCAACTTCATTCACTGATGATAGGAGTAAAATTGGTCTGTTTTTAGATTCCTTTTGTGTGTGTGTGTGGTGTGTGTGTGTGTGAGTGAGAGAGAGAGAGAGAGAGAGAGAGAGAGAGAGAGAAAGAGACAGAAAAAGAGAGAGATGGGGAAGGTTTACCATGGTACATGTGTGGAGGGTCAAGGGCCAAATTTTTGGAATCTGTTCTCTTCTTCCACTTTGTGTTTGAGGTAAGGTCTCTCTTGTTTCTATTGCTGTGCTGTGTACATGAATTTCTACATGATTTTCTTGTCTTTGCCTCCCATCTCTCTATAGGAGTTCTGGGATTATAGCTTCTAGCACTAAATCTGACTTTTTGTGTGAATTCTAGGAACTAAGTTAGGTTCTATCAGGCTTAGGCAAGTGGTCTGAGGGAGCAAAGGCTGTTAGGACCTTTCTAGTAGGGCAGTGTAGGAAGTAGCTTTCCAAAGTTAAAATATATATGACTTTTGATCCTTCACTCAAGGCTAAAAATCTCTCTATAGAAATACACAGCCATACACACTTCAAAGTCTAATATCTGAAAACAAAAGACGAACCATGGTTGGTCGTTGCTGTAGACTGATCATGCGCCTTCTCCCTTTCTACCAACGTGGCTACATTGGAAATGGAAAGTAACTGAGGTAAAGCAAAGCCTGAAGGTTAGAGTCTTGATATGATGGGGTTAGTGCCCTTGTCATAAGAGACCCAGAGATTTGGAGCTCTCTTTTGCATGTGCTATCCCTGTCCATTTCCTTACCTACATAAGTAGAAAAAGTATTAAGCATATAGAAGAAAAGAGGCAAGATGTTCACAGTAAAATGACTACTACCTACATGACAGGCAAAGAAGCCTCCCCAGGCTGAAACCTGCATTCGGGACTGCTAGTCTCTACACTGTGAGAAATAAATGTTTGACCATCCAGTTATGGTAGTTTTCACGGCAACCTGAGCTAAAGCAAACATGAAAATGCTTAATATTTTATGACAGTCATATTTTAGAGTATAAGACAGTGGTCAGAAATGGTGCTAAGGCTTTATCTGCAGACAGTATTTCTTACCCATTTCCCTCTGTGTTCCCAAAGGATGAGTGCATTATCTCCTTGTTAAAAAGAAATAATTCTTACAGCAGGAGATTTGGAAGTGAATTCAGTTTCCTGAGCCACAGAGCAGGTACCCCACTTGGCGTCCTCCACTCCCCATCCTGTTATTTCAGAGGAACGGAAGAAATCACAGAACCTTACACACTGGGAATATTCCAGTTGCACTGAGTAGTTCATAATAGTCATATTTTAAGTTTATTGTTTTTAGTATATCTCATCACCATAAAAATTAATAAGACCATTATCGCATGTCTGTGCCTTTAAATGTTATATTGCTTATATATGTTGGATTCTTAGGAAATTTACAGTAGCTATTTCTTTTGTAGCATACATTCTTAAGCCAGCTATATCTTAATTCAGTCATGTTGTGTAGAGTAACTGTTGATCATCTGTTGCCACTACTGTGAAGCAGAAGTACTGTTGACTAGGAGCCACTGTATGAAATTTTTGTTTATTTGCTTTGAGACAACTTCTCACTATGTACCCCTGGTTGAACTAGATAGAACTCACAATGTAGACTAGGTTGGCATTGGTCTTGAACTCACAGAGATCTGCCTGCCTCTTCTTAGAGTGTTGGGACTAGAGGTATGCACCACACCAGACTGAAATATATATTTTTTTAATTTTTAAAAGATTTGTTTTATTATTATTTGGCATCTGTGTGTGTTCATGTGTGTGTTAATGAATACCATGTGTGTGTGAACATCCCCAAAGCTTAAAAGAGGTTATTAGATCTCCTGGCACTATAGGCATTGTAAGCCACCTATTATGGGTGCTGGGAACTGAACTCATGTCCTCTAGAAGAGCAGGAAGAACTTGTAACTGCTAAGCCATCTCTTCAGCTCCTGTGTGAAGTGTTTTAATTACCAATTAGTATATAACAAACATACACAACTGTTACAGAATTAAAATTTTAAAGGGATTTGTTCATATTCTTGAAAAAGGCTAGGTAGTTTAACATGCATAATTCAAAAAGTCTTAAATAGTAAATAATTTCTATTGTCTATTTCATTCCTACTTTTAGAATTTTGCTACACGAAGTATAGGGTTTTATGATGTGACAATTGCCAGAACACTGAAAAAAATTCCACAATTTTCTGTGATTTCATAAAATACCCTCTTTGCCTACTTAATTCCTAGGTAGGTAAATTGTTTTCTTCTATCTGTATTTAAGATTTTCTGTTCTTTTTCTCTGCTAGAGTTTTACTACAACAAGCACAAATGTGGGCTTTTGTTTTTAATCTGTCTTTCTTGAGGTATGTGATATATGAAATTCTTTTTGTTATAATTCTAGAAAACTTTGGAGATCTATCTATCTATGATATCTATATATATAGATATCTATCTATCATAGATGATAGATAGATAGATAGATAGATAGATAGATAGATAGATAGAGCTCCAAATGTATATCCAAACTTGTGTTCCTAAATATCCTTCAGTGTGGGTCTGTCCTCTGGAGCCTGGTTAACCTACTGAGAGTCTCATCCTCCAAGGAGAATAACTTTCCTTCCCCCAGAAGCCATTAGCTTCCAAAAGTTCCATAGGTAGGATTGGAGTTCCTTAACTACCATCCCATATTCATTGTAGGATTTTGTTTGGCTTGAGCTTACATGGGTCTTGTATATGCTGTCACCATTACTGGGAGTTCATATGAGTAACTGCCCAGCTTCTGAGAAATGCTGCTTTACTGTGGTCATCCACTGCCTCTGGCTCTTACAATCGTTCTATTCCCTCTTTTGTAATGATCCCTGAGACTTGGGAGGCAGAAGTTTGATATAGGTGACCTGTTAGGAATAAGCACTCTGCACTGCCCCCTTTGTTTTCCTTAAGAGGTGGTTGGTAATGTTTATTTGTTCTTACTATTTTTCCAACTATTCATTTCTTTTAAAACATGAAACCAGTTTGTTTTACATTCTTAATTACAACATCAAATACTAAAAGTCTTTTGACATATAGTATGCTCTTGGTTATTTCTTGGGAATACTGCTTTCTGAGTTTTTTGTTTTGTTTTCAAGTACTTGGTTTTAGAAATCTTTGTGCATTCCTTGATAATATCTGTGTGATTTCTAGGTTGTAGGAATTAAGGAAGGATGGATACAGATGTGACTCCATCTTTCTACCATTTCACCACTGTCAAGCAAAAGACATTCAGATATATTCACTGGTCCCTTCTATGCAGTGGGTTTATTTTTCAGCACTGTTGCTTTAGAGTTATAGATGTTTTAATATGTCTTAGCTCTTTGGGAATATGTACTATGTACTCTTCAACTTTGGTATGCTCTTGGATTTTTTCTTTTTTATTCTCATCTGCCTAGAACAAATGAATAATGTCAAAATTACTAAATTTTGTCAGATATTCCCATAATAAAGCTTGCTAACTTCCTGGGTCCCTCTTCTCTGATTTTAGCTTCTGTTGGCTCTCTATGGTCTTTAATTCATAACTTTATTTTTTTAATTGTAACTGTTATCTGGTTTTGCTATGTCTCCATTTAGAGCTACTTTGATCTTACCAGAAACCAATGATCCAGCTCATAATTAACAGTTCTTAAAAAAACTCATTTCTAAAGTTCTTTTAAAAGTGCTTGTTAAGATGTTCTAAGCTGTTTTCAAAATTATCTCACGATTATATCTTGCTAGTTCTTTGAGTTAGAGATTGTTTGGCAATATAAATTGTCTCTATGAGAATTCTTGTAATGTGTAATTTCAGGGAGGAAACGTGTCAGAAATATGAGGTTAGCGGCTATTGGAAAAAGATATCCGCTGAGATTTACGAGTCAAATTTGGGGTCTATTAACCTTGATGGAATAATTAGAATGCTGTTATTTTCAAGAAGATGGATAAATGAACGCTCCATAGGACACCCAGGACACTCAGCATCTCCAGAGAACTGTGATTGTTTCTAATTCCCAAATTACCACATGTATATTCTTTACAACTAGAAAGTCTTTGTAAATATGTTTATAATCAGGACTTCTAAAGGAACCTCTTGACGTTGCTGTTTCAGCATATGTCCAGGCTGCTTGCTGACCTTCTTGCAGTCTTTTAAATGAGTATAGTTTCTGGTACTACATTTTAATGACTATGAGAAGCATCTTGCATTCATGGAATAGTGAAGTACTGAAGCCTCTGTAATCTAGCTTCTGAGCTTTATCATGAACTTTAAATGTTAATACAATGTTCTAATCCCCAAACACCAACTTTAAGAATCTTTGAAAGACTTCATTCCACACATTAGGTTTTCAAAAGCATCAAATGGCAGGCTAGTGACAGTATTTAACATGAGTTGGCAAAATTTTTAACAACATTGTCACCTTTTTCTTATTCCTGTATTTACTTATGGATAGGACCTATGTTTTAATTAGCACATAGAATTTTTTTAACCTGGCTTCGATAATCATCAAAAACAGAGTAAAATGAACTTATTACTTTTTAGAAAGCTAAGGAATTTTTTATTTAGTACTTCTGGAAGAAATAGTAGTTTCTGGTTATAAAGAGAGAAATAATATCTAGTAAGTGAAGTAAAAGCATGTTATCCTCTGGCTATTCTGATATCTTTGTAATGAGACATTTGCACATATATCTCTGAAGACATCTATATAGACTTGAGTTGGCTTGTGTTAGCCCAGTTCTCTCATAGTCAGTTTAGTCAGAAACTTACCTGGGTTGGCCTTGGCTAAACCTCAGGATTTGATACTTGCAAATTTGTTACATGAAGCACAATTTACATTTCATCTCCTCCCTTCTGTTTCACTGAAAACAGTATATAATGTGGGATTTGGTGGTATGACATTCTTGCTTCTTTGCATGTCATTTTCTGATTTTCCTGCTGAGTGTATTTAAATGGAAAAGATAACCTTTTGTTCAACCATTCTTTCAGTAGAAAAGAAGTAACTGAAGCCACTGTATCACACTGATGTTTTTCAGAAAGTAAACCTTTTCTGGGACAGCTGAGATGTTTCTATTTATTGTAACCCGGACTCACAAGTTTTTGGGGAGTGAACCTGGGTAAACTTTCTCAGTCAGTCTGAGTATGTATGCACATGCATGTGGATAGGGTAGAAGCAATGAAGGCAGGTGGAATGCTGGGGACGTGTCTGTTGATTCTTGCTCAGCAAGAAGCTGCTGATATGTGTGTGATACTATGGACTCATGGAATTTGTCACACTGTCCTTTTATTTGCTTCATGGAAAGAGCTGAGATTTGTTCTCAGAGACACTGACTCCTACTCTGGGCTGTTACTCATTTCTGCATTACTGAACAGTTCAGCCACTGGACACTGAAATACAGGCTGCCTATGAGTCTGCATCCTTTGTAAGTTAAGGCAGGGACTATGCCTAATGTAGCTTTTAAGCTTTTACATAATGTCTTACAGTGTTCCGCACATAGTATATGCTGTCTTTGTATTGGTAACTTGAGCATTATGAGCATCTGGCAAATTGTACTGAGTGCTATACAAGGAATCATATTGTTCCCATCTGGTGGAGGAAGGAGTGTGGGACTATGCTTGGTCTCCTGACTTATGAACTGAAGAATTTAACAGGGCTTGTGTTTAATTACTAGATTAACCTTACTTTTCAGGTAGTAGTCTTCTTAGAACAGGGAAAATATTACCAAGGTTGGAAAATTTGCTAATGTGAATCTTTTAGAAACAGTAGGTTGGTAGTCAGTGGTCTAAGACATCAGAGTGAAGCCTAGGAACTTGCCTTACTTTAGATGAGTGTATTTCATTACTTTGTTTTTCCTAATCTTAGTGAAATGAGCATTTCCCAATCTATTGTTCTTCCTTAGTCACTGAAAAAAAATAGGAAGGCAAATAAGAGGCTGTTTCAATTCTACCTCTTTATATGACTTTATAAGATGTTTCTCAATTCTTCAGAAAGGCTAGACTATCTAGAGAATATTAGAATGTTAGCAGAATAAAATGTAATTAAATCATCTTCTTAGTAGGGATATGAAGCATTGCACTAGGCTAGATTCTGAATTTAAAGATTATTTCCCCTTTTTTATTCTAAAATTAGCCTTAAAATGAGATTTCTTGTTAGTTATTATTTCTCCTATGACTATCAAAGCATATTTGAGTTTGTCATTTAAGTATATTATAAAAGTTAAAGAGATTAGAAAACTTGGCCCTATGTCATTATTAACAAATGGAAACATTACAATAAAATATCCATTTTCATTATCACTGACTAGCACTGTGTTTCAACAAAACCAAAAGTGCATGTCCTAGCTTGTGCCTGTCGGTTTTCTAAGTGATTTTGACTGATGAAACAATTTGAGTATGATGTCATTACAAGTCACACTGTGGGATACAAGGAGATCTATTAAAAAAGTAAAATGTAACTTTTAGAATCTGTTTCATTCTTTCCTATTTCTTTCAGGGTTTGCTTGGTGGAAATTTGTTGCCATTTTTGAGGGTCTGATCAGATGTCTACTCTGTCTCTCATTCCCAGGAGGACAGTGCTTTTCTGGTTTCACTCCTGACATCATATAGAAGATTACTCATGTCTTTGCAGGGACATATACAAATGTGTATACATATACATGGGGGAGTCTAGTTAAGACTAGTTAAATATGACGGTTTTAAAGTAAATTGTATAGACAGAGCCAGTACAGTACTCTGTCCAATATTTAAGTTTCCGTATTAAATATCATGCCTGCAAAAAAATTGTGATTTGATTCTTAAATATTGAAAAGAAAATCTATGTTCACAGCAATCTACTTTAAGAGAAGATTTCATTTATTATTATTATATATTCAGTTATCATACTTCCAAGGAGACTGAGGCACTGTGTCCAAGGTCTCAGCCTTCATGTGTCATATGTGCAGTGATTCTGCAGAAATGCAGAGCTTCAGAATGCTCTGATTCTTAGTCATAAGACTCTACTAAAGATTAGTAACTCAGCTGAGCTGTGAGATAGGATATTGGAACTATTTAATATTTAGTTGTTACTGAGGAGATATTTAAGGAGTTGTTTTAGCATCTGATTTATTATCTTAATTATAAAAGCGAGCACTGTGGAAGGTGTTTCAGGACCTAAGTTACTTGATGTTATGTTTCAACTCTCTTTTTTCATTCTTACCAGATACTACTGTGTTGGAGTTTATTTCAACACCAAAATACACAATAATTTTCCATAAAATATTTTCTACTTTATGCTCTTTGGCATTAATTTTTCTTTTCCATTTTTATTTTTAGCCACAGTCTTTTCCCACCATTATCTTTGTGAGCATCAAATTACTCTCAGGGTTTTGTTGAGTAGTTCTCTGTGCTAAGTTTGACTTATAAAATGTATTTGCATAGTGTTAGGAATCTTTGAGGACTGCTACAGACTATGAATGTATTTACTTAGAGATTACAGTATGATATCAAACTTTCATAATAACAAAATAGTAAAAAAAAAAAAGGAATCAAAACCAAAATAGACATCACCTTTAATCACCTTTACCTTGGAGAGTTTGAGAAGTGTTGTCAGATGTCATCATCTGGCTGAGTTTTGGGTAGCACTACATGCTAGCCAGGTGAAGCCTTAGATGTGTGAAAGCAGAGGCATGATGATGGGCTGGGTCAGGCATTGGTAGCCAAGGGTTCTACAAGCTGCGGTCATCATTTGGACTTCATCAGTGCTCTGCTTGCATTGCACAAAATCAATCTGACTTAAGGAAGCTGGCAGTGATAGTTGCTATTGGAATGCCTTGTATACACAAGCTCAACCATGAAAGGACATGCTGACAACCATAACAAATAACTAAATGAGTGATGAATGAACTTTGGCTAGAAACTAAGAAATAAAAACAGTTTGAGGATGTGTTCAATCATATTTTTTTTAGTAACTATTAACTTAGTTCTCTTTTATGCATGCAGCATAGGGTTAGAAGTCAAGGAGAAAGGCATCATTTGACACAGTGTCTGTGACCTTTTCCCTCATGGGCTTCAATCTAGAAAGAGAAGCACATTTTAATAAAGTCAATTTTAATAAATCTTTATACAAATAAATGTTGAATTCAAGGTAAATAAAACATTTAAAAGAGAGGATAGGGCAGTTTTAGTTAAATACAAGTGGAGATCCAATTAGGATTTCCAAGAAAATCATGCTGAGACTGAAAGGAAGCAATGAAGAGAGCAAAGCCAAAGCCAGTGGAGCGATGAAGACAGCAAGCCAGAAGAGTCTCAGTAGAGAGAAGATGTGGAGGTCCCGAGATGGATGAGACCTTCTAAGCTTCCAGAGCACTGAGACCATGAGCGTGAGGAATTGAACAAAGGAAGAATGGGTGAACAAGGAGGTTCAGGAGAACAGGTGGAAGAATTCCAGAGCATTCAGCAAACTGAAAGAGTGAACTGAGATAAAGAAGTGAGGAGCCGTCACTTTCGGTGTCTTTATGGGATTAACGCAGTTCTGAAATGGCCCGAGAATTTTACTTCTTGAGTGCAACAAGGACTATGAATAGGTGGAGACAAAACACAGAGGGTGTTGTATACTAAGGGTACGGATTGGAAGAACTTATTAAAAGTTTTTTGAGATTCATGAGGGAAAATTGTCTGAAATAAGGAAGACAGAAGGGAAACAAAGCAGTGTAGACTGTCTACTAAAAATAATGATTATGAAATGTGTGCTTTCCATTTAAAGACTGTGGAGGACTGTCATGAAGGGCCGGCCTGTTGTTTCTATCAAGGACCCATAACGCATACTCCATGCTGAATAGAACATTGGATACCTAGCAGACATTCACTAGCATGGAGAATGACAGACATCTTGGGCTACATCACTAAGTATCTCTTGTATATATGACATTCTATAATTACATTCAAAAGGGGATGAATATTAGAAAGAGGACTATTAACCAGGCATGGCGGCACATGCCTTTAATTTCCAGCATTTGGGAGGCAGGCTTTAATTTCCTCAAATTTCTGATATACTTTTCCCTTTTTAAATTTAAGAAAGAATTTCCTACTCATTACCAGTTATTTCTAAGGAGTCAGCAAAACTTTTGAGGATAAGTTTCACACTCAAGAATATTTTGGTAGTATAAGTTGGAATTGATGGGAAGGGGGAAAAAAAGAACTTGATGCTGATGAGTAGGGAGGTGGGGGTCAATTGGGGAGTAGTTGAGGCATGAGGGAATATGAAAAAAGTGCATTGGAGGAAGTTCTGATAGAATTAATAAAATCTTTCTAAAGAGTCAACAAAACTCAAATATTATCAATTCCTGTATGGAGAACTTTCAACATGGTTTTCCAGTCTCCTTCACGTTAATGTCATTGACAGGATTCACAGAGATATCTTCCTCTACCAGTTCATGAATGAGCACTATGGATTTCATCAGCGAGCCACCCCCTTGTCCCCACCTCAGAAGATAACACTTTCTCCTGTTCAGTTCTTGGTGACTTCTGGAGTCACCTTACATGAATGAAAAGAATGTACACAAAATTTTCTTTCCTCATTCATTACTAAGTGCATGGGTGAAACCTATTACCCAAAGATTCATTAACAAGATAAAAACATAAAAATATATCTCACAGAAGTTTACAAGATATAGTGGACCTCATAAGGATACAAAGAACAGGGAAACTCAAATATTTTTTCTGCTGGATTGATCAAGAAATGGATAGTTGTGGAGAAATATGATTGGACAAATGTTATTGAGTAGTAACAGACTGAGATGCGTGCTGTATGTAGCAAGGTGGGTATGTTCACATTTTCCCTGCGTCCTTTCATCTTCAGAAACAGCAGTGCTTCTCTCCACTGACTGCATAGAGGGCTCTTCTCAAACTGGGGTCTTAGAACTAGTTTTGAGGGATAAGTGCTATAAAAGCTGAGCATGACCTCCTTTTGCAGTTTTCTCAAACATCATGGCATTAAATTTGGGGATACTGTGCCTGAATCTCATCAAGAACTCATCTCCTAACAGTAGCTAGGCAGGCAGGCACCTCAACATGAACATACTCAACATAAGGAAGGGTTGATTATGAACAATCATGAACTTCTATTTGTCTTCCCAACTATCATCTGTAGAATGCATCCATGTAAACAGCTGCCAGGATGTCATGTTCTAACTGGATCCAATATGTTTAAACTTAAGAAAAACAATTATATATCAAGATATTAATACCAACATATTCATGTCTTAAATTTTATTGTATTATAAAGTCTGTGTCAGTTTTAAGTATCAAAGAGAACCATGTCAATTATTTGCTTTTAATCACAAATAGAATCTTGAAATAATTTTCTGTTTCAAAATATTTCTTGCTTTTAACTTTCCTTAAAGCATGAATTATTCTCATGTTGCAAATATTCATGACTTTGTCTACATATTTTAAGGACAATTGGTCCTCTCTCCTTTCCTCCTTCCTTCCCTCCCTCCCTTTCTCCCCTCTCCTTCCCTCCCTTCCTTCCTTTCTTCCTCCCTTCCTTCCTTTCCTCCTCCATTTCTCTCTTTCTTTCTTTGTATTTTTTTTTGAGACAAAATCTCTACTATGTACTCCAGACTGGTATTAAACATGATCTTCCTGTCTCAGACACTGAAGTACTAAAATTACAGGTATGTGCTATCACATCTAATTCCTGAAAGCCTTTAAGAATATTCTTAATTCTCAAATTTCATTGAATTGTAATATAAATATTTAATATGTTTTTACATATGTGTTTGTGCGTGCACACGCATCTGTGTGGGTATGTATGTTGTGGCCTACTCATGTAGGTCAGAGAACGGATTATAAAAAATGGTTCTCTATTCCACCTCCTGTATCTTCAGGATAGAATACAAGCCATCTGTGTTGGTAGAAAGTGCTGATCCATCTCTTGGCCCTGTAATGTAAAATCTTAAATGTGAAGCAAATACTATTATTACATGAATTATTTTTATGATAAATTTTGAGGCAGATATGTGGCACTGATGAAAAAGATTTAATAGTGACTTCCCCGTTTTTATAAAAGCAGAGCATAGACATTTGATAACAATTGTGAAAATTTACTCAGTTATATTCCAAGTCCTTAACTATATCAAATGTGTATTATTCCATTGTGAACAGAAATTTGGGAAACTGAAGTTAGAAGCTTTATTATACTATACCCATTTATAATCAGAATAGTCAGAGTAGATGTGTATTTAGTAACTGATGAAAAAAAGCCATATGTTTACACAGCAAAACATTGTTAAAGAGTTGGATAGGATGAATACTGTAAGATCACACTCTACTTTATATAATGATAAGACCTGCCTTGGAGAACAATACCATCTGTAGAGACTGGGAAACCTCAGCTGCTGCTGCTTAAAATATGTTCTATTTTCTGACATTTGGGTAGAACAATGTCATTTCTTATGGGTGAAATTGATTCCTGACATTACTTAAATGCTAATTTAATTTTGATCCTAGGCTAGCAAAGGCTTCCACATTTCATGGTAGTTGAGTTATCCTGGGATTTCTGATGAGTGATTGAGAATAAAAAAGGCCTCCCTCTTCAGGGTGAACAGTGATGTAGATGTAAGATAAATCTCAGCAGTCACAACTCCAGAAAGAAAAACCCTTGAGTGTAATCCACTGCAAAGCCCAACACTCCATCGCTTTAAGGAATTTCCTGGTGGCCTTAGGGAGGATATTAATGGAACTTTTTAGGCTTAACCTCGTTAGGAGACTGTTATGTAGCCCTTGTTGTTGCTACTTTAAAGTCAGGAATTTTAAGTAGATTAGAATGAAGAACAGTGCATTACAGCATAAAGTTAACATTATACTGTTAATAACATTCAACTGAATTATTAATTTCTGCCAGAAGTTGCTTTCAAAATAATCAGGATTAACTGTAGAAATAGGGATTGTTTTCTCCTCTTTGTTTCTTTATCCGAAGAATAATTCATTATAATTGAAAATACCTTATAAAAAACAAGAGGGAAATACAGCTATAAAAGCATGTTATATTAATGACTGATTGCATTAACATTCTGTAGTTGTTTAAAAACACATTCCAACAGGAAAGAAAGAAATCAAGGGCAGTTACTTCATTCAAAATGTGGAGTCTTTTGCTTTCCTTAGAATTAGTCTGGTAGAGGCCAGTATGTGGAATGATAACCAAGAACATTAAAATGGAATGGAGGTTGGTTTGCATATTCTCTTCCCTGGTGAAAGAGTCATTGAAACAGCACACAGGCAGCATGGCCTGGACTTGAAGCAGAGAGGCTGGCAGATGGCACTCAGGATAGAGAAACTGCTGGCAGATGGCATAGATTATTTGAGCAACAAAGACACTTTGGCTACCAGTGCTAAGACTTGGAAAGAAAAAAGATGACAACTTCTCTGGCATTGCCAGGTTGCATTCAGAAAATGTTTTAGCAGAACAGAGTCTGATAAAAAGATATTCAATTGTTAGCTGGAAGGAAAGGGAAAAGTTGTCCTGTTAAGTTTCTTAAACACGCTCCCTGTATTGTGACTGGAACCTTGTCTATAGGAGGAGCCTTTTAGAGATCATGTACGCCGGCTCTAATGCTGGAATGCTTGGACACACTCCTTTTGTTTTCTTATGATTGAAAGGATACCAACTCAAACGTTTATTTGAAATAAGTGTGCCATACTTTTCTGTTTATAGTATTTTCAGCGAATCTTTATGAATCTGCTTCTCTGAAGTTATATAATAAAAATGAAGATTTATAAATGTTTCAGAGTTAAAGCATGACTCCAATTTATCCAGATGTGTGCCCTTCCTGCGTGCTTGACATGCTACAATGCTGTGTGGTGATGCTGAGATTTTACCAGCCAAGGGAACACACACTTGTGTCACTAACTTTAAGCCTGTGGTCATTACTGCGGGCATACATACTAACATACTGTTTGTTTTCTGGAACCTATGAGTTAGCTGTAACAAAGAACTTTCTTGATTTCCTAGGTGGCGGGCTACAATTTTTCATTTCTTGCTTTTCTGCCTAGTGCTGCCTAATATATCACCCTCAAATGCTTCTTGTTAGATAATTTATTTGCAAACTTACTTTAGGTAGTTTTTACTTAATTTAGTAACCTCCACTCATAAGTCTTGTTGGAAACTGAAATTTATAAAGATGTGAAAAACAGTTAATACATTGAGAAGTGTTTTAAGAAAAATATTTTGGAACATTCAAAATGAAATTTAAAGAAAAAATGCATTACCAGAAATAGGAAAACCAGTTCCCTATATTCTTAATAATTATTTCTCTGTGGTTTATTTAAGTTTAAATTTTGCTACCTCAGAAAACTGCTGAGATTTCTGGAATTGAAAATACTACCAAATGGAAATCAAATTGATAAGGTATAGTGATAAGTAAGATAAAAATAGGGATAGTGTCAACCGAGATGTCTCGAAGCCATCAAAATTAGTATTGTAATGATTATTTAACTTTAAAGAAGTCTTCTCTTATTAATTCTCCACTCTTCCATGGTTTTCTCAGTTTTAGTGATACAGTTTTCTCTGAGGATTCAAGACTAGAGGAATCTAACAGGAAGTAGAGAATGACAGGGACACCTAAGATAAGAAACTTATGAAAACTTCCATTACATTACTCAGGTGGATGATGGCACTTTTAGAGGAACATAAGCATCTCAACAGAGGATAATTAGGACATTAAAATTTTCTCAATAAATGGATAAAAATTTTGGCACTTAAAGGACAACCATTAATTTTCTTAAGAGATCACATATTTAGCTATCTCAAGGACATGTTTATTTTAGAATATCTAAATCATATATGATATTTTTATCACTAATTTCCTTAAGCTGGACATTGTACTTGTAATCTTTGATTAGGCTCTGCGTAATAAAATCTGTTGCCTTTCAACACCTGTTTCCTTCCTTCTTACCTGTGAAACGTGCTTCAGCAGATGCAATCTGTAAGGTGTGCACTACATGAGAGCTCGTTTTATTTCCACTTAAATTCATGGCTCCTTTCTTTCTATTTGTATACCTAGGAACCTCTTCTTAGGACATTTACATCTTTTCTTGTCACCAGAGCACTCTTTCTTCATCATCCCAGTGTTGCCTTTACCATTTGCTCTTCTACCATTGTAGCACATTTTAAGCCTTTTAAGTACGCAGCGAGAGACATGGGGTCTTATTCCAGCACTGCATTTCCAACTTCTTGCCAAATTCTTGCTGAAAGATGCAATGCAAAGAACTCTAACCATGCCTAACTCCAGGTCGTCATTTCTCTTGACACTCCGTCCTTCTGCCATCCTTCACTCACCAGGGAAGATTTGTGTGTCCGCTGCATGACTCCATAGGACCATGATGTCCCTTCACGTATCAAGACAAGCATTGCGGTGTACAAGGTTCTCACATTCATTGTCAGACAATAGGCTTTATGAATTGACATTTCCACCTACTTTCCCATAATAAGTGATGCTTAAACTTATTGTTAGCTGTGGTATTTAATATACATACCACATGAACTAAACTCTTCTTAGTTATAGACTAAGGAATCTGCAAAAAAAACACTATTTGAAACTCAGTATTTTTTCTCTGAGGGAAAATTATATATATATATGTATATATATATGTAATTAGTTTCTCAATAATTTTTTATAAACAAACATTACTAAGACAAATTATAACTTTACAATCGCCTTTAGGAAATATATCTATCATTCTACTGAGATGAGTATGCATGTTGACTTACATGGATTCTGTAGTTCCTTAAAGATGAATTTTTAGCATGTGACCAAAGGAAGGTATTCTCAAATCAGCCATTAGCATTTCTCAGGTGCACACATTTTCATATTAGGCACAATATTTTTAGAGCATATCTCCTGAAAGTGAGAAGTTGAATTTTGTGAAAACTGAATTTAATAAGGGCTTATTATTATAAACTTTGCCACTCCTTACTGTTTATGTTCCAAAGAAATTTTAAGTGGATGATTCTGATTTCAGCTGTCACCTGTGTTTAGATTATCCATGAAGTGTTCCTTTCATCTTGGTAGTGTTTCACTGGGGAAATTGTACAACAGCACAGAGATGGGTTGCTAGCATGTTTATACCTCTGCTTTCCTCTATCTGGAAGTGACTTTCATCTTTTATGTGGACTTCAGCCATAGCTCCAGTTCACCTGTGTACTTGCATCCTTTCCCTAGTCCCTGCCAAGTTCTCCTGTGGAAGTCTCAGACAGCCTTAAAAGGCAGTCCATTTTTTTATGTCCATGACTGAACAGTATAGTCCTATCCATTGCCTTGGGATAAAATATAAAGCTCTTACTAGAGAACTTGAAATGTCATAGATAGTATTTTTCTACAAGCTGCTAGAATTAATTTGAGCCAGGGCTCCCTTTGACCCAGGGGGCCCTAGCTGTCTTGCCTTCCTACTCCTTGAATAGCCAGAGTTTTCTTGCCACAGAACTTACACACAGACAATTTCCTCTTTCTGTTTAACACTTTCCCAGCGTGTTTTCATGGAAGCCAGAACTTTGTGAGTTAAAGCAGTAGCACAAGATCCCCATTCAAAGGAGCCTCCACTGGCCATCTTATCTAATGGAGTTCTACTATTAGAGCTATCACTTTCTCCTTTATATAGCTGTGCTTTGTTATCTTCTTGGAATTCACTGCTATCTAAACTCATTTTATTTATTTATATGCCTAAGTTCTATCTCCCACTTTTGAATGTAAACTCTGAGATGGAAGATTGATTTGCTTCCCAGATCCCCAGTGCTTAAAAGAGAACCCAGCATATAACAGGCAATCAAGTATGTAGCTCATTAAATAACTGAGTACTGTGGATGTTGAATATTGGTAAATTAATAAAGATTTCTCAAACTGAGCACTCTTAACATTTGGGCCGGTTCATGCTTTGTGATAGAGATGTCCTTATGCAGTGGGTGATGTTTTGTCGATTCCTAGCTTCTGTCTACTAGATGCTCACAACTCTCTCTCAGTGTGGTCATTAAAAATGCAACCTCAATGGAGAACTAATAAAAGGAGAGTGAATTCTATTATTAGAATGTGAGAGTGTTTAGAGGAAGAAGAGATGAGGTGGTATGGTTTATGAGTTTGTGACCTTTAACTCTTGTTACCGAATCTTTAAACCTTGATTATGAGTTGTCACGAAGATCAAATGAAGCCTTTGCTTTCCGAATAAATCTTGTCTGCATCAGAGCTAGCCCTACAGTCCACTAGGCTTCCCGCTGGAATGCACTAGGTGTACATTCCAGATCATTGTATACTCCCAAGTTTCTTGGGCATGCTCAGTACCTCTATCATTTAGCAATATTATTTTATTTCCATCTTTAATAATTAGTTACTAGTTATAGTAGAAGAATGAAACCCAACACGAGGCATAGTGAATTGCTAACAATCACCTAGATCCAGTGACTTAAAAAACCATTTTTATGCATGTTAGCACGTGCTAGTTCCTTATTCTGTATGGGCTTTGACTGTGAATTACTGTAATGGTTAAATGGAACATGAAGAGCTGGGAATAATGCTTCTTGCACATGAGTTCTCTTTCCTTGATTTCTTTAAATTTCCAAACTATGTTCAGAGTGGTGATGTGTATATCCATACCTATCTAGATAATTATTCAATACTTAATATATCTATTCAAAAATATTTGTTGATCACCAATTTGACTGAGATAAGCATTTTTGAGGACTTGAAATTACATTAGTTAAAAAATAGTACAATTGAGTTGAAGAGAGAGCTCAGCAGTTAAGAGCACTGACTGCTCTTGTAGAAGACCTAGGTTCAAATTCCAGCACCCACATGGCAGCTAACAGATGTCTGTAACTCCTGTTCCAGGGGATCCAATGCCACCTTCTTGCTTCTGTTGGCACTCCACAACACAGATGCACTCAAATATATGCAGGCATAACACTCATATACATAAAATAAATAATCAGAATAGTACAATCAGCAAGCATCTCAGTGATGATTTTAGATTATTCTCTAATAAACATATACACACATATATGTAACTATTTACTATATGTAGATATAAATATATTTTTATGGTGGAGGACTATTAGTATTTGTGTGTTTGTGAGAGAGAGAGATTACCCTATAAACAATTCAGGGGCATAATCATATGAATTGTTCTATTGTTAAAAAAATAATTCTTGCCCTTGTCAAAACAATGTTGCCCCACAAGCTGGTAACAGATTTGTTGAGTTTTCTAATGCACAATACTGAAAGCCTGAACCTTTAATCTAACTAATTTTACATTTTTTACCCTGAACAATCAAAGTAATTTAAGGATTAAACACACACACACACACACACACACACACACACACACACACACACATGCAACTTCTTTTCAGTTTAATTCTGTTTTCTGGTTTATTGTTCTAATCATCTTGTTTCAAATTGGAGGTATATATTGTTGATACTGTACATTTCTGCATTGTTTAAAACTTCTGTGTGTTTCTTATAGTCTGAGCAGATCTGGATTGTTCCTAATTCCCACTCAGGGAGATGGGTGAAAATAACTTTTCTCAAAACATGTCTGCCTTATCCCTGAACACCATTCCAACATGCTTAATGGGCTGTAATAGTATTTTTATTATCTTATAACTTCAGTTCCCCTAACATGTTTGAAGGTCTTTAAAATGCACCTTTGAGCATTGTTTTGTGTACTTTGTGTCCCTTGAATAAATAATATACCCCTATTGACTTTTTAATTTTGAAATTTGATAACAGTAATGAAAAAGAAATCCCTGACCATTTTCTATGTTTCGACACTTCATTTCACACAGTGTCTTTCTCTTTCTAGGGATGCATTTAGCAGACGTTTGTCTCTTTTGAATGAGTGTTATTGCATTGTTAAAAGAAGAACAATAATTTAACCACTACCCTAGTAATCTTTAATTGTTCCTTAACTGTTGGTACAAGCCAGAATGGAAGTTTAAACTAACCCTGGCTCTCCTCTACCACCAAAAGCATGGGAAAGGAAGAGGAATCCTGGGAGGCTAACTAGGTCTTACAGTGATAGAGTTGGGCCTGTGGTGCTGAGCAGTCTCTGGAGGAAACATCTTGATGCCATTCTGCTTGAATCATTGAATATTGGGGGAATTGTCCCGCATTTCACTCTCATGTAAGGTTGTTAATGAATTTACAGGATACCTATCTCTATACCTAGGAGAGTTATGGGCTCTGTTCCATGACTTTGGCTAAACTGGGCTCTTCAACTACACAGGGATTGGATATAATTGCCAGTGAATTTATCTTGTTGATAAAAGGTCAAATACAACTCTATGTAAATGACACATTGTTTATTAAGCATTTATGGTGAACCTAGTGCTTTAAAGGATTTATTTTATTTAACCTTCACAGCAATTCCACTGGATTAATATTAGTGCTATTATTTTTTTTCATTTTATAAATAAGGGGACACATTTGCAGGGATTAAATCATTTACACACAATCATGGTGCCTGCGGATAGTGATACTGAAAGTGGTGGCACATGCTGCAGATGGCTTGAGAACTGCTGCTGTACTGCCCCGCTCCTAAGAGTTCAGACCCGGAAAAACCTTCAGAATGATCCGGTCTTCCTCCATGGCCGCCAGTATTTCAGCTGAGAATCCCTGCATTCTGAAAATCACAGCTTTGCTTTCAGGAATATGGTGTGCGATCTCTGTCACTGTAACAGCTTCCTGAGGGCCTTGGCTCTATTGAATTTCACATTAATATCATTTTAGCTTAGTTATTATGTTTCCAATGCACAGAGATCATGAGTAGAGCACATTTAAGTTGATTTTCTTACCTCTTGAGGTGGGGAGGGCTGCATGGCACAGGAATTGTGGTGCAGCTGGTGGGTTTGGGCTGATCTCTGTAGGTCTTTCATTTATTCCCAGTGGTGAACCTTTGTCATGCTGACTAGATAGAAAGATGGTTGGCATTGTCTAAAAACCAGCAGCAGAGGACCAGACACACTGGAGAGGTAAAAATGAGGTTTCACTCTACCTGACCACTATCAAACACAGCTTATAGAATGTCTGATATTGATGTCTATTTTCCTTTTAAGGGTGTTTGTTGCTTTAGTGTATCTACTTCTCAATAACCAAACACAATTTGTGAAATCAAGGAAACACTGTGGTTTATACTGGATTCTATCACCCATAGGAGATGAGTCCTTTTGCCTTATTTGGTTCCTTTCCTTGTCTTTCAAACTTAAATATGGAATCCCCTCATGGAGCATGCTAAAGATTACCATTTAGGTGCTGGGATAGGTGGAGCAGAAGTGTTCCTTTGCCATCTTCCCTATGCTAATTTTAATGAGTGAAGAATTATAAGTAGAATGTACTCTGATCTTGCTAAGAAGAAAGAATTCCTCTAAAGATTCTCCTGTTGAAAAATATTTAGGTCATTTATTAGGCCATTAATATCATATATAATATATTTTTAAAATATTTTATTTATTTTTATTTTATGTGTATGAGTGTATTGCCTGCATGTGTGTAAGTGCATCCATGTCATGCAGTGCCCATAGAGGTCAATGCCCAAACTGGATCCTCTGGAACTGGAATTACAGACAGTTGTTAGTCACCATGTGGGTGTTGGGAATTGAAGCCAGGTCCTCTGTAAGTACAGCTAGTGCTCTTAACCACTGAGCCATCTCTCTATCCCCATATTTATTTTTCATATATAAAATTGGAGCCTTAGGGCTGAGTTTATTTATCTGAGGAGAAACTATATTTAGGATTGCCAAAACACATAAGAAAATAAAATATTCTGATAACCTCTTTGATGCAGTGTGAGGTTTACTTTTTAATGCAGACAGTTTATTTATGTTGGCTATGATTCTTTTCATTCAGTCTTGTAATGTTGGGATAAGCGTGGAGACGATTAACATTTTTCTCCTCCAGGATCAAAGAAGACTGAAAATAGAGAGAGAAAACAAAGCCCTCCTGGGTCTGACTCTTATCTCTAACCCTTCACTTCTTTCTTGTCCTTCCATGGCTATGCAAGTATTCATGGAACAATGTTTTCAAGTTATGTGTATGAGATATTTTTAATACTAAATACAGGATATCCATGTCCCCTGAGGGTGAGCAACATTCACTTACCTCTCTGCTTTCTGTTTGATTTGTCATTGCTCAGTGTAACCTGTGCTGATAGGACTGCAGCTCATAAGAGAGTGGGGTGTAGAACCGCAGACCACAGCTTCCCAACAGTTTCTACTGCTCCCTGGACATGCTGATGGGCAAAGGGCTTTGTGTTCTGTGGATAGCTCCTTTGTCTTTCTCTTGATTTTGCTCTCCCTCTTTCTCCTACTCCATTGCTCTGTTTCCCACTTTTTTGCCACCGTTTCTAAGACCCCTCAAATGAGCATCTTGGATGGGGCAGCAGAGGAAGCAAGTAACTGAAGTATGTTGTCAGGTTCCGAGCCAGATCGAGTGCTGTGTGTGACAATTAATTGGAAAGCTATCAAAATACCTCTTACTCTAACTATATCTCGGAATATCCATAGCTGAAGTTAAAAGATGGTGTTGCTTAGTTAATCTGTCTGTTTCTCAGAGTGTTCATGGATGCTTCTACACTATTGAGAAGTTAGGTTTCGGCATAACAGAGACAGGGAGGAACGGACACTGCAGCGACACTCCAGGAACCACAGAGCTGCGGTTAGAAATTTGATTTTCAGGGACTGGAGAGATGACTGCTCTTGCAGAGGACCCAGGTTCGATTCCCAGCAGACACATGGTGGCCAACTCCAACTATAACTCCAGTCCCAGGGGATCTGATGCCCCCTTCTGACCTCTGTGAGCATTACATAACACAGGTGCACTTACACACATGCAGGCAATACACATGTGAGTATATACATAAAGTAAAAATAATAAATGAAATATTTTTTAAAAGAAATTTGATCCTCAATAAAGCCTTCTGGCTTTGTGACCAGAGGCCTCTGTCCCACAGATGAGGGAAAATGAAGTACTTGCGATGGGGCTTGGGGTCAGAGTGATCCTGGTTGATTAGAATCGCCTGATGACATTGCCAAGTACACTTGGAAGGTGAACTCTAATGTTGAAGAGTTTGTAAGAACCACAAACAATACACTGTCTATCATGTATACGGCCATCAGTATAACTATCATGCTATATAAAAGTAACTTAGAAAATTTATTGTACTCCAGTTAAATAAAAACAATACACAAAAAATGAATTTTCAAAGTGAAGAAGAAAGTATGCATAATGGTTTTTAAATAATTTAGTTGGAATATAACTATCAAATTCTATTAGATAGTCATTTGTTTTGGTTGCAGAGATTTTTGTGTTTGTTTTGACCTTTTCAGCAACAAATAATATTTAGAGAAATATGGGATTGGCTTTCTATCATTAAAACATTTTAAAATATTTGATAATTTATTCATATAAGATGTGAATTATGCTGTTGTTTAATTTTATAATAGCAAATGTGTACTTTGATGCAGGATTTGATTTGAATTTATTTTGGTAAACTCTCTGTACTATGTAGATGTTCTTCCTAGGTATCTTAATTTTAGGCTCATGGTTATTTTCCTAGCTGGAATTTCATTAATCCTTTAGTATCTCACTGCTTATTTTTTGTGTTTTCACGTTAAAGATATATTTGCAGGTTTCTTATGAATTGTGATTATGTTTTAAAGTAAACTGCTTTGGGGCAATTCATGCTCCTTCCCTTTTGATTTATTGTAGGCTATAAGCAACTCACAGAAAACCATTGTTTGAATTAAAAAAAACACTAATTGTGTCATATTTCTGCATCATACCCTTGTGTATCCATCACCTTCAACTTGAAAAGTGGCTTTATCTTTGGTGTTGACCTCTTGGCAGAATTCAGAATGCCGAGAACTCTCTGTGAGGCAGAACATTTTCAATAGGAAAAAAAAAAAAAGGTTTAATTCCAACCTCTTCTCATAGTACTAGGTCTGTCTTTTTTAAAATGAGGTACTAAGAAAGTAAATAATAATGACACGAGTGATTTCTTAATTTAGAAAATCAACTGTCAATTAACTGATGAATACTCTTTTTAATCAGTGTTAATAGACCAATTTCCTGTACTTCCAAACTCAGTGCTTATGTCATGGCTTCTTTGGCCTTCTCCTTTCTTCCCTTTTTTGTTGTGTTCCTCCTGTGAGGTGTAGTTCCCTCTTCTGGAGCTAGATGGAGCTATGGGATCTTCTGTAAATGTACGCAAGGTCTTCCTGTGACAGTAAGTAGACTAATGCCATTGTGAAGCCTTCTTGCCCTTTCTTCTTAAAGTGAGGGCGGATTTTTAAAATGTAGTCATTAAAATGGACAGATAATTACAGATCTATAATTACCATTTGTTTCTGAAAAGCTCAAAAAAGAAATGAAAGTAAAATTCCCTAAACCAAAACAAAACCAGAAAAACAGTGTTGACTCAAAACCGGATTAAATATTTTGTCATTAGAATTGCAGTTATTTTGTTCTCTGTTCCAAGAGTATAACTATCTCAGAAATTCACACAGTACAGAAAATGATCAAAACGGAAATATGGCAACTGCTTCACAAATCACCTGCCCTATTTTAGGTACATACTCATTGGACATAGATGGCATTATTTACATGATGCAGGTGCTGAGTATGGATATAGAAATGTGGAAATATGTCACAACGATTTGAAAATTGTGTCTCTAAGGTTTTGGTTTGAACTTACGGATAAGTAGCATTCAGTTTGCTTGAGTAGGAATATTTAATTGTCCTTGAATCTTACTCAGGCCTTGAGAATGCTTTGAAAAGAAATGCCATTATTAGTTTTGTGTGATTTTTTTTTTCCCCTCAGCTCTGTGTTGGACTGGCTATCCAGTTTAGATGACTTCTTATACCATGTGTTTAAATCCTGTGGAATATGTCCAGGTGATTGTCATTATGCTTATTATCTGTTAGGACAGAGATTGTTAAACATCATATGCTGACTCTGAGAAACTAATTGTGGCAAGCTCTTTCCTGATTCTCTGACAGGACTAGCATCAGCTGTATATTATTCAAATATTTGGAGGATACTATGAGTGATTTTCATTCGCCTAATTTGACAAATACTACTGCGTTCAAACAAGTACTTGTTGTTTTTTTAAGTTAGTTTTAGAACTTTAATTCTGGTGTTCATTGTCTTCTTTGTGCTTAGGTCTAGAGAGGAGCAAACAGTTTTGTAAAGTGTCTCTGAAGGCTGTGAGAGGCAGGAAGGTAGGTCTTGGTTTAACTTTAACAAGTACTTCAGTTTAGAATATTATAACTATCTGTTAGATAAATTATGAGGAAAGTTAGATTGAGAATCATCTATTAGGAATTTTGTAATTATTTTCAAATAAAGAAACAGAGACCCTACATTTAGAGGACTGAGCAGATAAAATACACATAAAAGAGGTATGTCAGAAAGCCCACATCCTCTACAACCCACTCTTTCTCAAGACACACTTGCTCTTGCTTCACACACAGTTTGATTAGTCTTCGCGAGCTGACTCTTTCCTTAAAGAAATCTTGAATGCCGGCCCATCCTCACAGCAATAAAATGTAGTTACAAGCTGTTAAGCCTGTTTTAACAGACAGGGAACCTGGGGCTGGTACACTGGGAAAGCTGGGTTTGGGGCTGATTCTCAGCTCCACACTTTCCGTTTGTTATTCACTCACTCCTCAGAACACCTATTGACTAAACATAGGCTTTCTTTTTTTCTTTTGAAAAATATTTATTTACTTATTTATTTGTGAGTGTGTGTCTTTGTGCATGTGTGTGTGTGTGTTTCAGTGTCACAGCATGTTTGTGCAGGTCAAAGAACAACTTGGTGGAGTTTTATTACGTGGGTCCCAGGGACTGAACTCAGATCCTGAAGTTTAGCAGCAAGTACCTTAACCCACTGAAGCATCTCACTGGCCCATGTAGAACTTAAGTACTGTTTCATTCCAGACAGTCTGCTAAGCCTTTTGTCATGAGATTAAAGTTTGTGCATTTGTGATAGGGAAGTTTGGAAACTAATATTATATAATGTACTAATAAAATAATGAGAAAAGACACTCTTGGAGTCACTAGCAATGTTATTTACAGGTCACTTGGTTGGGGAGGGTCTCTGTGCCAGTCATACCTGAACTCAATTAGATTCTATAGCAAACATCAGACAGCAAAAAAAAAAACAAAAAACAAAAAAACAAAAAACAGACATCTGGAAGTGAAAGAAGAGGTAGGCACAACAGCAGATAGAAACACAACAAACATCAGCATGTGACAATGCTAATTTGGCAGCACAGGCCTTGAATGATCTGAAGTTTTAACAAAGAGAATCACTTTTGAAACTAGATCTCTAAAGAGGTAGAACATGTTCATTCATTCAGTAAATTTCCTTGTGTCTCTTTCTAGCCAATTCTCTGCACCCTTTAGAAACAAGAAATGCTTAGTTCTAGAGCTGCCTGCAAATAGGATGTTAGCGTGTATTTACGGAAGGGATTTTGCCTTTATTCCTTCTTGTTGCTGGATAATATGGATGATATTCAACTGTTGCTGAATAACATTCCACATCAGTAACATACCATTATGAGGTTATTCATTCCTTTCTTTTGTTATTTTAATAGTTTTGAAATAATTCCTTGTGATATTTTAAATGTGTATCTCTATGATCACATGATCATGCTTTGATCATTTTATGATGTGTGAGAGAGAGAGAGAGAGAGAGAGAGAGAGAGAAAGAGAGAATGTGTATCCATGTGGAGGCCGGAGGAGGTTAGGTCTGCCCTCCTCTCCCCACTATGCAGAGTCTCTCTCTGAAACATCAGCACAGGGTAACATCAGCAGTAGGCTTTTGGCTGGCCTAGCACCCAGCAAGCTCAAGTCATCCCCTTGTCCCCACCATCCATAGCACTTGAGTTTCAGTCATCTGTGAGTCTATGCCCGGCTTGTTATGTAGATACTTGGGCTGATCTCAATTCCCCATGGTTTTGTAACAAATGCTCTTAACCACTGAGCTATTTTTAGGATTTGTGAAGTTTCATGTTTTCAGAAATTTTGCTGACATTTTGCCTCCGTAACATAAACTTTACGTATTGGTGTATGCAACATCCGTTAGTGTGTAGTATATTTGCAGAGTTGTGTAACCATTACTGTAACCTAGTGTTCATGTTTATCCCCTCACACAGAAGCTTTGTACTCATTAGCAGTCACTTCCCATTCCCACTACTTATTTTTTTATTGTTTTAGAATTTTATGTATTCTTGTGTTAAAGTCCACCTGAAAACTCTGATGACTTTTTGTCTCTGTCCACACTGGACATAAAGATGGGTCACTGCCTTCTGGTTTTAGCTTTCTAAATTCCTTCATGGGGCTTCTCAGAGAGCTCTTCCAGAAGTTATTAGATCAATGCTCTGAATATTGAATGTGCATTCAAATCACCTACAAATCTGAATCTTGTTATCCATATCAGATTCTGATTCGGTAGTATGGAGAAAGGCTGCTAAGAGCCATCATTTCCTGTTTGCCCCTGCCTGGAGCCTATGTAGGACTTGATGGGATCCCTTTGAACAGTACAGTGAGAGTGTTGATTGGCAGCACCCTCAGTTCAGGCAGTATAAGGACGGCTGCATTTATTTGGTGACTTATCTAATGATTTATATGCCCATGAAAGCAGTTTACAGAAAGTTTCAATCCACTTAGAAGGATGCTTTGGGTTTTTTGTTTGGAGTTTTTGGTAGTCTAGCAGTCAGCAGGCCCCAGCTGTCCTCTTCTCTCTACCATCTATGACACTGGGATTATGTATGAGACTATGCCTGGCTTGTTATGTAGGTGGTTGGACCTAAACTCAGTTCTTCATGGAAGCTAGTGTAGATTTTAATGAATAATTATATTAAAATATTAAATATGGCTTCAGTCTTTTGGGTTCTACAGTTCAATAATCCAGGGGTCCAATCCATTTAGACTGGTGGAGTTTTGGGGTTTTGTGTCTATTTGGTTGGTTGTTGGCTTGTAGTTTTGATGTTTAGTTTTAAATCCAGGGCCTTGCATATGCTAAGAAATTATATTATTATGAAGTCACAGCTCCAACATTCTGTTTGAGGTTTTAAAAAATTGTTAACATTTTATTACAGGTAAATAAAAGGAGTTGATTCTAAGGGTTTTCACGTCAGATTTAAAGGAATGCTTTACCTTAGCCTCAGAGTAGATCTGTAACTTATGGGTAGCTCACCGAGGATCCTGCTGAAGAGTACTCAATGAATACCTGTCTAAGAAGAATCCTTCAGGGTTTCAGAGGACTGGTGATCAGGTAGAATGTCCTCAGAGCCCTTTACAGGGTCTTCATGTTTTAGCTCCAACCTTTCAGTGGCCTCCTGAAGCCTTTTAGAACCAGGAATGAAGAGGAAATTTTAGGGTTTAGGGTAATGACAGCAGAACTAGTTTGGAGACACTGCTTGGAGGCAGCAGGTCCTTCCTGTTTCTGTCAGACAGGAGATTATGAATGGAAACTAGTGCAGAGTTTGCTGAATAATTATATTAAAAACATAAAATATGGCTTCAGTCTTTTAGCTCCTAAAGTACAGTAAACCAGGTGTTCTTTTCCAGAGGTCTTTTTATACATATAATGATTATAACTGAAGTCAGTTCATAAAAGTTATATAGGGCTAGTTTAAATGCAAATTCTTTTCTAAAAGTAGACTGAGAAGAACATTTTATGGTATAAACAAAATTGTTCCCTCTATTTTTCTTCAGAAAATTTGAAATTGTTTCTATAGATGAAATAATTCTTGAATGAGTAAAGGATGTTGCTTTCATGTAAAAGAATTAGCAATTACCTTCACCTTCCCCCAAGCATCAGCGAACACAGGCCTAAAACTATGTGTGAGGGACACTATCTGTCCTGATCATCTGGTTCTAGTTCTTTTACCAAGTTGTACCTTTGCTTCTTTCTGTTCAGGGAGGTATGATCAGACATTCAGGGGAAATCCACTTTTGGGGCCAGTGGCCTCTACGTACTCAGTGTATGACTTCCTTACTGTGGTCTTCCCTTCTGTCCAGCTCTAATGAAAATTTGAATTGTACTAAAGTTTGTTCTACCAGTAGGGGCCTCTCTGCCTTGCACTGCAGGTAGTCTTGACTGAAATGCCCTTCATTTACAGACACGTGTAGAAATCAAAGCTCGTCACTACAGAGATTCTACCAGTGAGTCTATTTAAGCAGAAGTGCATCTTACTGTCACTGCCAAACTCTGTCACCCGTGATGACAACACTTTTTGAATCTTCAGTTTATAGTGAATTTCTGAATTGACACAGAAAAGAATACTGGTAATTTTTTTTTTCAAGAGTACAAGGGTGGTAGGTGAACATGCCCTTAGCAATGGGAATGACAGAAGTCAGTTACATAGAGAAAGGCTCCCGTTTCCACCTATGTCTGACCAAATACTATGTGTCAGATCAGAAGCAACAGCTAGAAGCCCTCCCTTGTCATTTTTGTTCATTTCAGAAAGAAATACTATGGCTATAGCAATTTAACTGTGGTGTGTATGTACTTAGAACTGGGTAACTTCCTCAGACTGCGCATATTAAATTCGTTTCAATTTCCTGCCGAAATTTATAGACAGGTTGTAAATGAAAAAGTTGCTTCATTATCACTGTGCATAATAGTTTTTTTTAAATAAAAATGTTATTTACTTGCATCTCCTGTCAGGTATTAAACTACAGAGGCATCCATCAACAGTTCTCTTGGCACTGTAAAGAGAAAAAGTCTTGTAACAGCACACCTGGCTTTGGAATTATAGCAGAGAGTTAGTGTTGCAAGGTGACTTTGATATGTCAGAAAAGCTAATTATGCCCCATCAAAGGATTGAAGAAATTGCCTTTTTTAATGAAAAGTTTTTATAGGAGGTGACAATGATCATAGGCAAAGCAGTAAAACTTAGGTGTATAATTATATACATTCTTTAAATTCTTATTAGACTTGCTAATTGACATGTTATTGTCCAGCAACACAGAAAAAAATGTTGACAATAAAACCAAAGCAATGTTTTTTGAATCCCAGGGACTCAGTGAAGTATTAAAATGAGTATTTTGATTCTACTTCCAAGTACAGTCTCAATTTTTTTTCTAGACATTTTTTTTAATTTTAAAAATTGCCTTTATTTAATATGTGTGTGTGTGTTCATGCAGGTGTGTGTGTGTGTGTGTGTGTGTGTGTGTGTGAAAGTGGATGACTACATGAGTGCCACGGCATACATGTTGAAGTCAAAGGATGACTTGTTGAAATTGCTCCTCTCTTCCACAGTCTGAGTCTCAAGGATTGAACTCAGATTGTCTAGCTTGGTGGCAAGCACTTTTGCCCACTGAGCCCCTTTTTACTTATGATTGCATATGTTTTTATTTTATATTAAAATATGATTACAGTAGAAATGTTACTAAGAATTAAGTACTAGTAATATATATCATATATAGATATATACATACATATATCTGTATATATGTATGTATCTCAATTTCCTGGCCAAGGGAGAAATATTGCACAATTTATTTTCATTTCTCTTAATGTGTTCATATATGTATATATGAATATATCAGTCTATGTGTATGTGACACAGACACAGCCATATGGAAATTTAATATTTATTTCTTGTGAGGAGCCATATCCAGGAGACATATGAAGTGAGTCCTGCTGATTCTCATACCAGGATTAAGAGCAGAACTTTTTATTGTTAGCTTTGACAGAATGTATGTGATTATTAGTGATGTCTTTTTTTAGAAAATTGCAAATTATAGGAATGCTGCACAGGAAGAGAGAAATGAAGCATACAGTAGCTATTTAGGTTTACAAGACTGACAATGATTTCACCCCATTCACGAAAGTTTCAGTTCTTAGAACAGAAAGCTGTAATTGTTGGTTGTTTTAGATGCCCTCGGCCATTTGGGATGTGGAAAGATGCATGCTATAAATGTTTTACCCCTATAATTGCCATCGCTTCAGAATGGTTCAATTATAGTTGTTTTGTAGGAAAGGTGCGTGAAGAAATGATTTCTGGCTACATTCTCTCATGATGACAATTCAGTTTCTAAAAATCACCCATGTAAAAAAAAGAATGAACCCATTTTTGTTACTGATGTTACCAAGGCTTCTGATGCTCCATGTGTCTACATCTCAGATATTGACCCAAATGGATACTATAATAAGACAGAGAACAAAGACTGGTTGGTTTTTAGTGTTTGAAGTAAGGAAAATTTTCAAGATGCTTGAGGCTGTTTGAATTGATGATACCGAAGTGTTCTTTGATTCTACGTGAACATTTAAGGTCTTGACTGAACCAGATCACAGGCTCTAGATTGTGAGTGAGGAAGATGAGTTCTGGTGTTGGTCTTTACTTATGTTTGATGATACTGGGAAAAGGACCTCACTACTCTGAGCATCTAGAGATGATGTGATCAGCTTTAAATTGCTTAGATTCTATAGCTCTGTGACACCATTTAGGAAATCAGTATTTAAATAGAGATCATGTAGGTTATCTGGGCAGTCAAATGCTTTCATTGATTGTGAGTGTAGTGCAAGATTCCCAGGTAATTCTCACCTGTTCCCAGTGTGTCCTGAAAAACTAGAAAAAGACTGTCAATTTTCAGCGTTTAAAGATTGGGGAGTTGGATTTGTGGTCGGAGGTAGTTTGCTTGTTGTATACATGCTTGTGCCTAATCAATTTGTGTACTTACAGCTCATAGCTTAATTGTGAAATTAGGTTTGCAAAGCCCGGATATCACTGGGCTTATGCTTTCTGCCAATGCTGGATGGACTGGCCAACCAAAGTCAAGTGCCAGGCTCCAGTCAGATTTAAATGGACTCTAACTGATGACTAGTGGAATTTCAGTGGAAAAAGAAAGACAGAATTCTTTTCACTTTGATTGTTTTATTAAGTGTGAAATAGCCACACATCTTTTATATTGATCAGACATAATGTGACTGCTCTAAGGGATGTATTTCTTTGATGTACTTGGATTGTGCTTCTCTAAAGGAAAAAAATGGATCTGTGATTTTCTTTTCCAGACTGCCAACTTTTAATACATGGAGATTGCTCTACCAAATGACCCCCTTCTCTGAAAGCTGCTTTGCAGTGTTTTTCAAAAGAGCTTTCAGAGTTCAGGAAAAGAAAAGGTTTGCTGTAAAGTCAACGAATTGTTTGTGATTCAGCATAGTGGAGCATGTTGGATTTATCAACTGTTTGCCATCTCTGATTTTGGCCAGTTGCCTACAAATTCTGTGTGTGTATGTGTGTGTGTGTGTGTGTGTGTGTGTGTGTGTGTGTATGATATGTGAGGTTACATATGACATATATATAATATATATATAACATACATATAGCATATAGTGAATTGGGGTCGGAGAGACAGCAACAATGTACATATGCAACTTGAAATATAGTTGAGTGTGCCAAGGCCTTGTTATCTTCTAAAAACATGCAACTGACATGGAGTTGCACACAGATGACTTTCCCATGAACAGGATATCTGGTCTAACTACTTTAAAAAATTGCATAACCCTACAGGGAGTCCTAGCTAACTAATGCAATAATTATCTAGGAGTAGAGCCAACATCCTGCAATTATATTTGAACAAATGTTCTGCAGTGTTTCAGCTTATGTATGTTTCTTTGCATCTTGAATTAATATTTTGTCATATTTTCTTAAAGAAAAATTTCGGAAAAGCTGTGGTAGGAAAATAGCTGGGATTACCTATTGTGTAAGGTCAGAGAATATCTATGAAAGTCTTCCATCCTGAATTCTGGAATTAAGGTCAAGAATCAACAAGTGGTATATCATTAAACTAAAAAACATCCTGGTAATCAGTTAAAACGATTGATGTATACTTCATAGTCAAATAGAGACATGCATTTACTTAAGATCTGTGCTTTAGAAAAATATGACTTTGGTTATAATTGCTTAGATTATTTTTTTCTTTTTATTGTTTTTTTAAAGTATGTGGATATTGTAATTTGGTTCTGATTGGTCATTCCGTATGTGCCTGTCTATCTGTTTGTTTATTTATGGATATTAGCACTTCAATATCTATGAGTTCATAAATTTTAATTGGCAGCTATTTCTTCGCAAATATGTAATTTACACATAACTTTGATTATACTTTGATAAAATTAGACAATGAGAAAGATTTAAGCTTTTATTTTCCTTTTTGTTTTAGTCCCTAAAGATTCACCATTGTTATTTTCACTGACTAAGGGAATCAGTTGTTTTAATGTGCATCTAATTCTGCAAAATAACGAAAATCTTGATCTTTATAGATGGGTTCAACAGTGGCATATTGATGCTAACTGTTAAGTTCCCTTAAAATGACACATTTCTGGTGGCTTCCAGACCAAATGAATATAGAAATCACTGGGACTGTTGTGTATTTTACACAAGGGTCTTATCTATGGATAGTGGTAAAGGAAGAATTGACTGCCAGAGAATGAGTTTATATCCAAGTTAGGAGTAGTACAGATCCAATAGATACAGGAAATCCACACATCATCACCATCTCTGTCTTTTCCTCCTCATATTCCTCACCATCATAGTCTCTTACCCATAACTGTCTATCTTCTAAAATCCTGTTTAGACCTAAATTGCTGTTCATTGTTTTATTTTTGATTAGCAATGTATTTTCTGTATTCACGTACATGAACTACAAAATAATGGCTAAGTCTTTCATCTCTCCTAGGATGAAAACTGATACTTTTTAGATAGGAGAAATTAGTTCTTATTTTCTTTGAGCAGTATTATGACTATAGAAAATGACAATGTAATTTTTAAAAATATTATTTATTATTTTTATTTCATGTTGTATGAGTGTATTGCCTGCATCTAAGTAGGTCACCTGTGTTGTACATTGCCCACGGAGGTCAGAAGAGAGCATATGATCCACTGGAACCGTAGTTATGGATGGCTGTTAGCTACCATGTGGGCGCTAGGAATCAAACCTGAGTCCTCTGCAAGAGTGGTCAATGCTTTTCGCTGCTGAGTCATCTCTTCAGCCCCCAGTACAATATGCAATATTTAATATCTGTGATATTAAATGTGAATAGAGAAAAGGTTTGGGTGTATGGTTTCAGAGGTGCTTGTCAATTTGCTTTAGGGTTTGAAGTAAGGTAACATCTGGTGAAGCATCTGCTCACCTCACAGCAGTGGGAAGTATGTAAAAAAATGAAGGGAAAGGCCAGGGTCTCCAAATCCTCTTCAAGGATTTGTTCCCATAAGACTTCCTGGTAAATCTCACCTTATAAGGTTTCCACTTCCTCCCAGCTGTGCAGATTTGGCTACTAAGCCTTTAACACATGGGCCTTTGGGATATTTCAGATCAAAACCATGTTGATGTATTTAAAAAAAATAGAAGAAAGAGTTTTAAAACGTTTCAGAGAAAATAAATGACAGATATTTGAGGATATAGCAATGTTTATCCTGCTTTTGAACATTACACTGTGCATTATCATCACATGGTTTTCATATATATATATGAAAAACTATATATATATAGTTTTGTGTGTCAGTTTTGCAAAGTTTTAAAGTGAGGCTTCTTAACCATAGGCAATAGCAGATAGAAGATATCTGAAAGCCCACTTAATCTTTGAGGAACACTGCAGATGAGATTATTGCTAATGAGTAAGGAGCCAACGGAGTGAAAAATATTAATAGATTGTGTCTTCAAATTAGAAATGGAACTTTTGAAATGAATGAAGCATGCCTGCCTTGCTGAGGAAAAGTGAAGTCAAAGTTTGATCATTTGAGTGCTTCTAAATAGAATGATGGCTTTGTAACCAATGGTATGTTTTTTTAAAAAAACATAGATTTTTTTTTCCAGTGAAGTCATTACAAATAGAAAGAAATCTTCCTCCTAGAAGTATAGTGTACACAGTGGATTTTGTTTGTTCATTTGTTTTAACATGAAGACAGTGTGTGTGATTGTGTGAGGAAATTTCTTTTTCAGAAAGAGTTATTGAACACCATTTATTCTGATCATGGCACATGTTTGTTTCATCCTCTTGAAAATCCTATGAGATAGATTGCATTATTTATATTCTAAAGATAAGAGAACAGTCATAGATTAGTATCTTGGGACCTTATTCAAGTATTAGTTATTACTGTCTGTCTTCCAGAGCTACAAATGGATATTTTTGTTCTATCTCTGAATGTTGAATATTCTGGGAGGGGAAAAGTTAGACCCAAGGGCCAGGCATTGTTGGGTATTGTAGCAGATTGCAAGTCATACTTGTCCTCAGGGACAATACAGTATAACCACACTTTTGATTGTTAGTGGCTGATTGTCATAAAGAACATGGAGACTAGAAATTTTGGTGAACCTAGTTATTATAAAGAATGTATTACAGCATATGTCATGTATCCAATTGGTTGCATCTGTGTCTGCTTCCAAAGTTAAGAACTGTGAAGATATTGAAACCCAGAACTGTAATTTCATATCCCAAGTAGAGTTTGGTAAGCTTTGTGGTTCCTCAAGAAATATTTGTGGAAGAGATGTTGAATGAGCTTCTCTGAACTGCCTCCTAAATGGTGAAACAACCTCTCAGCATGATGCTCATCACCACAACAAACTCACTGCACAAAGGGCTCATTTTCTAAGTGGTCTTAGCATGCACTTGGCCACTTAGAGGGTGCTGAAGAAAAATCTTGGTTTTCCATAACTTTCTGTTATCATCAATTTTGAACCTTAAATAAATCTATAAATTATTTGAAGGCTTTAATTTTGTTTACAAACCCACAAAAAAATTCCCAAGCAGGGCTAATGATCAAAGGAGAGAAGAGTCTATCAGTGAGTCTTCCTTGAGCTCCATTCTTACGAGATCTGTGCTGGAAGAAAGCTGCTTAGGCTACTCTATAGACCAGAGTTAAAAATTAGGTTATTTGTTCCCATTCCATTTTTATGAGTTCCTGTCATAAATCATGCCATTCTTCATAGAATTAGTATTTGACCCTTATTATGAAACAGCAAGAGGAATGTCACCATTGCTGTAGCACTAGCATCCCCACTAAAAACTGGAAATGCCATGAGGTCTCACTTAGAGAATTCCTATGCATTGCTTGCTAGTGCTTTGGGTCTTCCTGTTTTATGACATGTTCTTTAGCCTGTGTACTTTTTGCACACTTGACAGTTCTGATTAATGGCCTTCAGACCGAACGCTGTATTTTAACAAAGGAAAACACTCAATATTAAGAAAAACGTGCTTGATTCTGCTATGTGTGCAAGATACAGTCATTAAAAATGTTTGAGATCAATGTCAATGTAGCAAATAAAATCAAGCAAATAAAAATAATCAGTAATATTGCTTCAGTGCTGAGTGAGCTCTTTAAAACCTAGTTTACTTCAGGCTAGAAGGGACAGCTAAAGAGCAAAATGGTTTTGTGGCTGGAAAATGATCTGGAGATGAGGACACTTGGAGATTCTTGTCCTTTGAGTGACTATTAGACAGTTGGTCTGTTTAACATCAGCTTAATATGCAAAGGCAATATTTCCTTAATGGAAGTTTAGCATAATGAGTATGACTGCCTCATAGTCACTGCTGGTGTCTGGCAGGAGTTGAGGTATTTTAAAAGGCCTATGTGATGTGGATTACTGCATTGTGTGTTTTATGGAGCAAACTCATTGGAGCTATTTGGCATTATTTTTCAAACTCACTTTTCAGGTCCATCTGTTCAAAGAGTAGGTAAACTGAATCTCTTTGCTTCTGTTTTTGTTTTGCTGTTGTTGTTTAGAGAAAGTTGAATTGTAATTGGATTATAGTACTCTAATTCACTTATTAACAGAGCATTAGAATACATAGTAGTGTGTTTTCATCCTAGAATCCACAAAATACCAATTAAACACAATCCTCTATTCAAAACAATGTGATTATTTTTATTTAAGTCTATTTCAGAAGCTGAGTCACTTGCCCTTGCATATATCTTTGTTTAAAAGCCATTAGTGGAATATTACTGAAGCTGAAGCCATTGCTTGCTGTCTGAAATTTGTACAGGAAAACAGTGGTAGCTTTTCATTGAAACTATAGCCCAGACACCTATGGGATGCCCCTTCTGCATGCTAGCACAATATAGCAACTTTTGAAAGCAAGACATTCAAGGAATTAAAGGACATTAAAAGTGAAATTAATTTATTTGAGAATGATTATAGAGTATAAATCAAAAAAGGCCAAATTGCTGCATATGAGAATGCTGTTTCACTTGCCTTAGCAACATTGATAAGCTACTATTTTGTACCTGGCTCCATTTATACCCTTGGGCATTGCAGCAAATTTTAAAATCATGTAACTGGCTTCAAGGAGAATAGAGTATAACAAGATTAAATGACTACACATGAAAACCAAGTAGCAATATGACTCCATAGGAGGAATAAAGAAAGGAGGAAAGACTCTGTGATACACTGCCCAAAGCAGGAACAGCTACTGGACTCTGTGAGCTCACAGAAAGTGAGCAAGGGGCTCACTTTAGATCTGAGTCACCAGAAAACCTTTCAGAGAAGAGGTAAAATTTGAGCTGAGCTTGAGGAATATGTGAGAACTATTTAGTTGCTCATGGTTCAGTATTCCAATTGGGAAGATGGTATGAAAATGGCCAGAAAGTCCACAAACACAGGAGGAGAGGAGGAGGAAATAACGAGGGGGCTGAATTCAGTGGCAGTTAGGAAAAGTACCGGTTTTCCAGGGAGGAGGGAATTTTAGAAGTGTTAAAAAAGGATTTTCTAGACATAGTGGGAATACTCATTAATCATGTAAGAATGTGTAATGTGATTCAAAGTCAATAAGGCTGAGGAGACAGACAGAATGGGTCACAGCAGAGGGGACTGGGTGCCTAGAGCAGGGGTGGTAATGCAGAATGAGAAATGTAGTGGACTGAGATATCCTGGAAGACAGTCAAAAAAGATGGACAGAGAGAGGGACAAGTGCATCTCAAATATCCTCAAGACTTTGCCATTAGTATCAGAGTGATCATCATTGTGTCAGCTGTGAAACAACCAAGATGATATCTGAGAGAAGCCCCTTATTCATGTTAGAAGCTTTTGAAGAATGCAGTAAAAATAGTAATGAAAATAAATGAAGATTAGTATGGAGAAACTTTGTGAAACACTAAGGCTGGTGGATTCTATTAATATAAACAGAAGAAGTACACATGATATTTTAATAGCATATCTCCAGGTAAACAGAGTCATTAGAGGAATGTCAGATGGCAGTGAGAGAATGGGGTAAGCAGATGATTTATCTCTAGACCCCGAGAGCTCAACATTTCTGCAGCAGACAGGTTCCTGAGTTTTGAGGAAGCCCTGTGTCAACCATGTTACTCTTTAACTTTTGCTTTCCAGATACTCTAGATTTGCTTTCTAGACTTTTCTGCTCTTCAGTTCCATTGTCATCCAGATCTGAACAAACCAAATCCTTTGTCTCATGTACTTTCTGCCAGTGAAGTTCGGCCCCTCTCAAGGTCTACTCTTCTTTCTTATTTAACTCTTCCTGCATTCTTCTGTGACTATGAATCCATGAAGGCATCCCTGTCCATGGGGTGTTGAAGGCCACTGAGATAAAGTACATTTCTGCCATCTTAAAAAGAAACAAGTTTCAACAGAATACAATGAACAGTTTGACTAAAAAAATGTTTAACTAAAGCTCATCTCTTCTATCCAGTTATTTCAGAAATGACTTGGCCTGGCTGGGCATACCTCTAACGGTCATTCACCAGGTCAGAATACTGATGCTATTTCCCAGCCAGCTCACCACTGATCATACCAATTAGGCAGAGGTAGTTAAGAGAAAGTTAAAGGTGCTGGGACTCTAACACTAACACAATACTAACACAACCAAAAGTCTCTTCTCACTTTAGGAAACACAGTGGTTTCCTAAAAACCAAGCTCTGTCTCAGTGGGAAGCAGTCCCTCCTCCCCCATTGAAAGAGATGCATACAGTTTCCTTCTGGAAGTTAAAATTTGCTTCTGGTATGTGTTCTCTGTTCTCTGGGGTTGCTCTACTGCAATTCAATGCAGGACTGACTGTGTTGGCTTTGCTTTTCTTCTGTAGACGAGTGGCCCTCAATCCACACGGCTCCAGCTGGAAATCTAGTTCCATGTCCTGCTCCGGTGGCCTGAGAGGGTACAGCCAGAAGTACCTTGATTCAGAACTGTGCACGTAGCTGGCATTTCACAAATATTAACTGGACACTTAAATGGAAGAGACACCATTCAGGCCAGAAAAGTGGTTTGGATAACTTCCCTGCTTTCCTCACAGCAGAAAATAATAATTTTCAGTTCACAGTCAGGAAGTTTCACTTGCTTCCACATCCAAGGTGGGAGTACTTTAGCTGATGGACAAAATGTGTGTACAATAGACATATATTAAATTTGTTGGTTCATTGTTTAAAGAAACAGACTTTTAATGGATTTTCCATGGTAGGGTACCATCAGCGATTTTACCCCCTAATTATCCTTGTCTGGGAATTTGGCTATAAATGAAATTATCTGAAGAAAACCAGGAGACATGCCCAACCAAGAGAGCGACAGTGGAATCAGATAGGCACATGGCCTCAGGCCTGCTAGCTACAGTGAGGCAAATATGTCCCTACGTGCTCCACCAGCCTTCTCAAACCCCTTCCTTCATTGTCATTAAGTGGATGAATATTTTACTACAGCTAGTAGAGTATCTTGGCTGCTTAAAGGGTATTATTTTGAATGGGGATGTTGTTTTATATGTGAAACAACTGTGACACTGATCCTTTTCAACAGACAAGAGATATGATCTCTTGCCATCTCCCCCTGTCTCCACAAGAGTATTCTAGGAGTCTGTATCTAATTACCTGTGCAGCTAATTACCTCTTCCATGTTAAGCAGATACAATAATCTCATTTCCCTTTCAAGTCCATTTTATGGCACCAGACTGTATTATATTCCCCCTTCTAATGGCTGCTGACAAAATTACAGCATTACCACCCAGAACTCAATGAGAAGACAGTCTGTCCATAACACTCTTGCACCTTGTGTGTCTGCAGTTGGGTCCTTTCATTTTTTTACGGCTTGCTATTAAATACCTATATATCTGAATCATCTCCACATAGCTCCATTTGTTTGATTATCATTGCGATACTGTGACAAGACACTATATCAGTAGTAATCGATCTGATTAGCATGGAGATGATATGAACACAGATTGTATTGATGTTTAATAGTGCAGGCATCCAGGTGCTGTAAACATTATAGATGTTTTTGTATGCTGTGTGCAAGGTCTCTGTAATGAAGACAGCAACCACAGCAGATTTTAGAGCTCAATGATTTATTTTCTGCCAAGTACCACAGTGGGTCCTGCATAGTATATGGCACTCCTGTGCTGGAGCTCGCACAGAATGTTTTAATCAGTGTTCAAAACAATGCAAATATTTTCACTGGAAATTCTAATATTGCTTTATTAAGAGATGCTTTCCATAGTACAGTAAAAAGCTTCCTGCAGTCTCACTGAAATCCAGCCACATTCTTCTCTTAACTTTAAGTTATATATCTTCAAGTTACTTTATTATTATAATGCATATCATTTCTTTAAAGCCTGCTGGAATTGTATGTGATTCTTCTTCTTTCCTTCCATACTATGTAACCAAGCTTAAAATTTAGCTATCATGTCTGCTTTCATTTATTTTTTTTTCTGCTAGAGATCACTTATTGATAAAGATCTTACAGGTGAAAGAAGAATCGTCCAGGTACCATGTGAGAGCTGGCACTTGGCAGCCTGTGCTGAACAGAAGGGCATCTCTGCCAAAGAGTGTTTGTGTCAATTGATAGAAGCCTTTGCTAGGTGACTGAGAGGACATAAAGACTTGTTTCCATATCAGTCACTAACTGTCAAATATACAGCTGAATGCAAACATATTTTCAAACTATTCAAAGTAGAGGTAAGAGGTTCTTCTTGTAAGGGAAAATAAGTAAAGATTAAAGATTACTTTACTTTTTACCTACTTTGCTGGATTTCTGATTATTTTTCTATTTTGATTAGCATGTCTAACAATAGAAAAACAGAAGTAATAGAAAGTAGATCTTAAATGTGTTCCTGAGAAAGCACTATTGTCATCCTTATGTGTATGTGTCTGTATACATTTGTACATACATATGCATGTTTGTACTCCATATGTATGTACATGCATATGTGGTATATGCATGTATACACATATATAGCTCATACATTTTTACACACAAACTCATATTCTTGGACCTGAGTGTGTTGTGTTGTCCTATGTTTGTCCGGGCACAGTTGGCACTGTCTTCTCATTCACCCCTCTGCCTCCCATCTCCTCCATCCCCACCTCTCTTTCCTACAGAAACAGCTGCTGCTAGAGTTAGAAACAGTTGCTTACGTGTTATATTCTCATCCATTCATCCTTCCAGGATGCTATAGATTTCTTTCTTGTTCTTTGAAAGGTTCATCACCATTCCTGTCACCATTAGAGCAGGAGAACTACCATGTGCCTGCTGGCAGTGAGCTACCAGTTGCCCACCAACAGTGTTCTCCAGATCGTTCCCTGTGGTTAATTTACTGAATTTACCCTTCTCCAGTCCACAGTATTAGTGGTACTTTCCTCTGAACTCTCCTAGAGCTCTATGCATGGCTTGTAATTACATGTCCATGTCTTTTCACTTTAGAATGAGAACTCGAGGCAGTAACTGGTAATTACAGATGTCTGTGTATATACTCCAACCAGTGGACCACTTAGAATTTATTATTCATTTATTTATTTAACACATATATGTTGAGTGCCTTGTGAAACATACATTCTGGTGAGCAAGGGAGGGAAGAAGAATGAAGACATAATTATCTAACAGGTGGTAATAACTAGACAGAAGAGCCAGAGAAATCAAGGCAAAGGAGAAACCCAGTATCTTACATGGAGAAAAAAGTAAGGCCTTTCTGTGAAAGTAAGTGAAAATGATGGGAGCAAGAGCCAAGGCCCAAGGCTGGAGCATTCTTGGGCATTTGCAGAAGAAGCAAGACTAAGATTAACAAGCTGTCATAGTTCTAGAGGATACTATATAAACTGCTAAGGAAGAAAATCAATCAATGGTCAAACCCAGCTGTAAAGTCTAATAACCACAAGGACTAGAACAACAAAGTGTCTCTGTTGGTGTATGACTAGAGCTGACTGTGGAAAAGGGAGGTAGGAGGTGAGGTCAGACAGATGCAGTGAAGGGAAAGATTTGGTAATGAGTGGGCCACAAGAACAACTTCAATTTAAGTGTAGTAAGGTCTCACTAGGGTATTATAGAGGGTTTTTCATAATGAAGCGAAATTATATGAAATATCATGCCAGTTGTTGGATAACAATAGTAGCTGTACTGAGAACATATCATGGGGTCAGAGATGTAAATGGCTGACCTTAGGATAACATCAGAAGCAGTGAAGAGATTTAGTTAGGTTCTGTGTCTATGTGGAAGAAAACCTTGTGGAGATACAGTGATGGATCTGATATAGATAAAGTCAAGACAGAAGAGATAAAGGGATTTCTGAGAGGTTTCTCATATGACGATAAGAAAGAATTTTCCCTTTATTGAGGCAGGGGAGACTGAGTAATCTGGGCCAGGGGATGTAACATACATTACTCTGTGTTCTGTATAATAAGAGAGAGATCATTATGCATTTAAAGCACTGGAGTTATCCTACAGAAAACTGTAAGAGATCAGAACTTAAGGAAAAGGTACACATAAAAGACCAGGTTTGTGTTTCAGCAAAGAAATAATTTCTAGATCATAAAACAAAAGGAGATCACACAGGAGGTCATACAGGTTTTCGACAACCCAGAGACACTCTAATATTGAAGTGATGTTTAAATATGATAGACTGATTGGGACAATGAAGGAACTGGTGAAGAAGAACTGGGAAGGAAAGGTGTCCTAACAGCCTAGTGAAGAATATGGTTTAAGACAAGAGTAAAAACTACGTAAGATGACTTGGCATTGACAATTGAATTTGGCAGCTCAGAGATCAGTGGTTACCCAGCTGCTTCAGTGAAATGGTAAAGATGGAAGTGGAGGCAGAGAGGAGCCTGCTCTCTGTAAGTGGTTATGCTAAAAATAGAATAGAGAAGCAGGGAAAGTATTGGGCCAGAATACCTAAATGATTACTATGTGTATTGTGAGGCAGTGCACAAGCAGATGTAATAACTCAAAGACTCTAAATTTGTGCTATCTAGAAGAAATAGTGTGTGAGCATTTTGTAATTTACACTGTTCTGCTGACCACATTAAAATGTAAAAAGAAATAGGACAAATTAATATTGATAATATGCTAACTCAATATATACAAACATCAATTTATAGTCATTATAAAATTTGTTGAGACTGTGTGTTCTTTCTCATATTGACTCTTAAAGATATGTGGGTTTTATGCCTAATGGATCTCAATCTATGGTAGCCATGTTATATGTTCAACAACTATTCATGGATAGTTACTGACATGCTGAATAGCTTATTTCTTGAGTCTGTCTTTCAGAAACATTATAGAAAAGAGCATTTGCCAATAATAAAGAAGAATTTTTTTATTAAATTATATTTTCAGAATACATAAGAATGGATCAAAATGAAGAAACTAAGGCTCCACAATTCATTAGTTGTAGTTATATGATCATGTCAATAAAAACTTTAAATAAAATAGAACTGTGTCCTAGTAAGTGATAGATTCTTATCTTATACTATTTTATTGTAAACCTACTAATTGCCCTTATGACCGTGTGGTTTGAAGTGAAATTTAAAATAGATTTGATGCTATTTATAGCATTTATATAGTTTTGGGTGATTTAAAGGGCATTAAGTGTTTTTGATGAATTATATATGTTGGTACTCAGAGATTAATGGTGTCTTTTGAAAAGAATGTGTGTATTGTACTTGACTCTGTTGAAACTGTAGTAGTGGAATTGCTTTTTAGCAAGGTTGTATGTTATATGGACATTTCCTTTAAACAAACAGTTCAAGGTGAAGAAAAGCAGAAAATGGAGCATAAACCAGAGGTGCTTTGTGGAACTCAGTTTCAGAAGAATTAGAGACAAATCACTCTAACTATGAAATAGTCATAATAATTTATTTTTAATATATTTTTTGTCAATAGACATACCAAGCATCTTTGTCCCAGTTTTCTCATCATTAAAAGAGAGTTAGACTAATTGCTGTTAAGTTACCATTCTGACTTTCCAAAATGGAAATCATTATCATGAATTGGAAATTTCTAGCAAATTATAAATACTGGATGGAGAAGTTTTACATCTAGCAAAGAAAGACTGCAAAAAAGAAACACTGAAGCTCAAGGCCCACCTCCCAATGCTGGGAGCTACTGCTGGTTTGAGTTGTTGGTATTTCACCAGGTACTTCAAGTGGATTTCATGTAATTACATCTCTTAGACTTAATTGTTTCATTAAAACAAAGTATATTTACAAAGTGTAGATAAAATGAGCTAAGGTGATGTGAATAGCTTCTTTTAAATAACAATAATAAATGCCTTGTTCATAAAAAGAGAAATTATCAAAAGATTAAAATTTATTTGGAGAATTAAAGTGAATTTATTTTTTAAAGGAAAGTAGAATTTATCTCTTTAAATGAGAAAAAGACTAAAGTTAAAAATATTTCTATGAAACTAATGTGTTTGGGGATGTAAATGATTAAGGATATTATAAAACAGTCTTTTAGAGAAATAAAGTGGAGGATGCACAAATGTGCATTTATATTTGGACAAAAGGAGACATGTCTTTAAAAATGAATTTATTTAGAGAAAAAGTATGGGCTAGGACATACAACTAATATCATTTATTTTTATTTTTTAAAAAATTGTATATGGGATTATCGTGTCCCACAATGGGCGCAGCAGACACAAGTCGGTGCTCCTGTCCACCCGGCCCATGGGAAGGGGAGCTTGGGAGAGATCGAGTGCATGGCTTGCCCTAACCCAGATACCCGATCCCCGTGGGCCAAAAAGCCCGCTTCTTCTGGTGTTACAGCTCTTTATTGTGTTATAGCTCTTCTTCTGCGCAGTAGGGAAATGGCTTTACAGTGCTCAAGCGTGCTCTTATATACAGTTCTCTCTCCAATCAGGTGCACTTCCTCATTTCTTAACAGCCTATTGCATTGTGTTATTTTTAAGCCTTGTATTAGCATAAATGGGTGGTTACATGGGCGGTTACATGGGCAAGCAAACCTACCAGTCACTACAAAGGAGAAAGGATGCCTTATTAGCATACAGGTTTCCCTTTCTTATGGCCCTGACATGGAATCATTTTAAAGGCTAATCTGAAATATCTTTTTCAGTTTGAAACCAAAGCTTTTTGTATGGTATTTATTATGTTTTTAAAGTCATTTATGTTTAGCATTGTCCTTTCTTTAGAAAGCTCAGAAAATGAATTAGATAATTCTCAAAAATAAGATGTTCTCACCCTACTAAATTTTGTCATTATGATATCTTTACAAAAAACTAAATATATTGTTCTTACAGTAAGTACTTTACTAAAATTTTGTTATTATTTGGAAATAAGCTTACTCAAATTTAGTAAATTTTGAAAGGAATATACTAATACTAACTTTACATCATTGTGTTTTATTTTCTGAATGTTTTATTCTCCTTAATCAGTTTCTTTGAAGATGTAACTCAGTATTTCCATTTAAGCTCACTTTTTCTGAAAGTCTGTTTTAATGGCAGAACTGAAAGAATATGCAAATGAAAATTGTAGGAAAGTAATTAGAAATACTTTAGCTAAGATTCATGACGAGTCCAAATGCAGAGAATGGGTACCTGTGTTGTTCTTGGTCATAAATGGAATATCTATATTTTACTCCCTTCCCTAAAGTTCAGAAAGACTAAGAGCCAGAGGTCAGGAGGACTGCTGCAAAGCAGTGTCTTGTGGATATAACACTCAGGAACTCACAAAAGTTGTAGTTATCTGCATAAGGCCTGTACATGATCAAGCCAGTCAACACTCCAGAATTAAGGAGGGAAGGCACATTAAACTTCACCTCTAGCTGAGGAGTTGTTGGCAGTTAATGACTTCTGGGCAATAGAGGGTCACTTTTCTTCAAAGTTGTGGCCTCTGGTTGGTTGACTTTGCCCTAGGGGTGATCCAACTCTCCTGTACATATGGGCAGTACTAACTGTACTTGGGGTTGTTAAAGAACAAAGACAAGGCCCTGAAGAGATGGCTCAGGGATTAAGAACACTGACTGCTCTTCCAGAGGACCAGGAAGCTTAGGTTAGAGGACCAGGTTCTTAGCACCTATATGGAAGCTAACAACGGTCTGTAACTCCAGTTCCAGGGGATTCAGTGCCTTCTTTTGACCTCTGTGGACGTTGTATGACAAGGGTGTACTTACATACATGCAGGCAATATATTCATACACATAAATAGAAATAAAAATAATCAATAAAATATTTTTAAGGTAAGAAAAAATTAAAAACAAAAGGCACAAGACATGAAGTTAGGAGAGGATGTGGAGAGTGAATCCTGGAAACGCTGAAGGGAAGATTGGGTGTGAATGTGACCAAAATACATTATATGCAGGTATGAAATTCTCAAAGAATGAATTCTTTAAATTGAAAAATAATTTCTAAGTGAAATACTTTAAATACAAGAAGTATTTCTTAATTTAGAGTGTCCACTTTACAGCAATACTAATTTTTTTTATAAACAAACTCTGAAGGTTTGACAGCTCAGGAAGAATATACTAATAATAGTATATTAGACAGCTATGGCTATTTAATAAATGCTCCTTTTAAGTAAAATTTGAGTATAAACAATTCTTTATGACTTATTTTTAATCTATGAGCATTTGATTTTATGATGAACAGACATGTGCCACTCAAACTGCTTATGTTAGTTTTCTCTTGGATGGTCTTTGACACTTTACTTGTTTGGTTATTTGGTTCTTCTGATAAATAAGATCATTGAGATGGTAGCAAGTATTGCTATTTATAGCTCTGCTTTCTATAACAGGAAGATGAAATAGGAAGAGGCTAGGTTTTATAGAGGAGGGTGAGTTACATGCCTGAAGATAAAGGATTATTGCATTGAATCAATAGAAAGTCACTAAAGAGAAGGTTGCTCTTAGCCTCTACCTTATGCCTGTCTCTGGATGTGGTGTGTTGTTTACTGAGGAAGGGATGCCCAGGGCTGTAGAGTCAAGCAATGGTGGTACCCTGACCGTGGTTATTCCATCTGTCTCACTTTTCTTATATATGCATTAAATGATAAAGACTTTTAGAGCCTACCATGCCTAGACAGTCATGCATGTGTTCGTATATCATTTTAAGAGCTTAATAAATGTTAGCCATGAAATACTCATCAATATTCTTCTCATTATTAATACTTATGCCTGGAAAGAGAAACTAATACCTGTACAATTTGACAGGAAGCTATTGTAGACATATGCAAAATTCTATTGTTCTATTAATTACTAATTAATTAGGAAGGGAGTTTAAAAATATTCTGTTAGATCTGGAGCATTAAATAAAGGCTAGTGCTTTAGCTGTTTTATTCAAAGTGTCTGATATCAAAGCAGAGCCTATTTGTTGATAAATCATGAAATAACACAGACTTTAACCTTTTATCTATGAAAAATTGCTATCCAGTTTACATATAATTTGAAATACATTGAATTGAATGTAGTCAAGCACTCTATATCCACTGGTTCCACATCCATGGGTTCAACCCACTACATATGAAAATATTTGGAAAAAGTATCTGAATTGAGCATGCAAAGATGATTTGCTTGATTTTATATCCTAGGTAATTTAACACAGCTCTTTGTGTACTGTTTATGTTGTGTGGGTATTTAAGGCAATCTAGGGATGACTTAGGCTATATCATGGGATGTGCACAGGTCATATGCAGGTAGTATACCATTTTATATCATTTCTATGAGAGGAATCCATGAAGTTCTGGAACAAACACCCCCACAATACCAAGGCATGACTGCATAATTAATTGCATAGATGCAGAAAATAGACTGGAAAGTTTTAAAAAATAAAAAATAATTGAATGAATATTTTTGCACCATGATATCCACATGTGTACAATGCCATAAATATGTACAATGCTTTTAATTTTTGGCATTTATCATTTTATATTTAATGTAATAATTAATTTGCATGTGTGTGAGTTTTTGCCTGCACATATGCAAATGTAGCTGTGCATGCAATGTCTGTTGTGGTGAAAAGAAGGCTTTGCAGCTCCTGGAACTGGAATTAGCAGTGTTTGTTAGCAAGCATGTGGTGCTGGGAACCAAACCCAGGTCCTATCAAAGAGCAGTCAGTGTCTTAACTGCTGAACCGTTTCTATTATATTTCAAAATACTTTAACTCGAAAACTTTCAAGGTTTTCACCAACTTCCTTATCCCTGTGTTTTTTGAGCTTTGCTTTATGGTGTAAAATATTAGATATATCAGAATTCTTGGGTGTGTCAGAGGCTCATATATTGGTGCTCCTATTTTATAAATAGTTCCTCATTTACACCTTAGTACAATTGCCCCAAATTAACATTTTAGAGGCATTTTAGACTATTAAGATTTGACAAATAGTCACATAAGTAGTTCATTTATTTCACTTTGTAGATCCTTATGGATATAAATCAAAGTTATCGGAATAACTTTTTGAGTGTTTAGGAAAGCTAGAAAGATGAAAGATTTTTAAAAAATAATGATTTGAGCTATATCCTAAAATTCAAATTTGTTTTTGTATAATTGTACTTTTATTGCCATAGCATCCACATGGTTCTAAGAAATAATAGATGAAAATTATGTGTATTCTTAAAAAACAACGTTATTGTATCAATATTGATAGTTATAGAATCAAGATAAGAAACAATGTCATCATTGTAAAAATTCCTGGTTAATATTCTGGATTTTAATCTTTAGTCACCTCAAAGAAATAAAGTTAATACTGAGCTCAGTTCAAAGCAGTGTGGCACAGATTTATCAAAAGAACATTGATCATTGCTTTTTGCCTAGTAATTGAAATGTTGTGGTAGTCAATCAAGCCGTATCTATGAATGGAGAGCAAAAGACTGCTTCTAAGATCCCTTTCAAGTAACCCCTGAGATCTAACAGACCTCAGTTGGGGCAACAAGTAAAAGTAGTATAAATGCTACTCTATAGTAAGTGAAGGAACACACACATTTGTCATCGTAGCACTAAGACTGTAGGGACAGCATTTTAAATACATGGCTTTCTAGCCCTCTGTATGTCCCAGTTTCATCTTAAAGCAATAGCTTTTGATATATTTTAATCTATTTTCCTTTAGGTAGCTTGTTTTATTTCATGTATTTGTGTGTGTGTGTGTGTGTGTGTGTGTATAATCTCAGATTGGCTAAAGTCATTATAGTAGACTAAAACTAGTTCAGCAAGATGGCTCAGTGGATAAAGATACTTGTTGCCAACATTGAGGAACTGAGTTTGATCCCCAGATCCCTGCTGCAAGAAGAAAACTAACTCCTTCATGTGGGTTATCTTCTGTCCTCCCATGTGTGTGCCTGTGTGTAACCCCCCTCCAATAAATTAATGAATAAAAATGACTGATGTGTCTCCTTGAAGTCTACCAAGATTGCTCATATCAGAAACTTCTTGACACTGAATCACCAAACCGAAGACTATCTGAAATACTACTGGAGTAACCTTCCTAATTGCTTCACAAATGTTCTGTTCTTTAATTTCCTGGTTTCCTCCATCTCTTATTATTGATCTCTAATAAAATGAAGAGTTAATATGGTCGCCAATGTCTGTATCTCTTCCTTTCTACCTTTTCATTAAAAAAGGCAATCATTGCAGTGGTCTTTTGTATGTAAATTTTATTGTACCTCTAATCATCATTTAGTTGTATAAAAGCTAAAACATTAAAGCACTGTGACAAGTAGAAGAGACAGAGCTATATGTTTAGTTTCTATAGAATGTCCTTAAAATTAGGTGTCCTGGCTCAGTTCAATGCTGAGGTTATTTATTATACTATCCATGTATAATCACCACTTTTTGGTCTTCCACTTGTAATTCCTCTGTGCTAAAGTATCCCATTTGCTATTGAATGTTGCTTGAAAGAAAATCATTGATCTCTACTGCATTTGAGAGAGTGAAAATCTTCCCTTCAGAGAATATTGCACCTTTGGAACAAAAGAGGCTCTCATGTCTTATCCTATCTTGCAAATAACTTTTTTGTACCACTTTACGTCAAATTCAATACTACCCTTTGTACAACTTTTTAAAAAGTTTTACTGTTTTCTTTTTTTAGACCATTTCAACACATTCTTCACATATTCTAAGATAGACTTACTAATTAAAGACATTAAAATATTATCACCATTAAGCATTCTTAATTATTGTCCTTTACCAGTTTTATTATAATATTTACTAAATGTTTAATTTTGTACATGTACATGATGCATTGCGGTCACTATTACCCACAGTCCTCTTCTATTTCCCTCCCATCCCTGTCAACATCCCCTCTTTCCTACGAGTCCCTTTCTCACATTCATGTCTTCTTGTTTTGCTTTGTGACTCACTGAACTTAACCAGAGAAGTCTATGTGAGTATGGTTTTGAAGCTATTAGAGGCTGGTGGGTCCTCGTGGGGTTAATGAATTGAAGACAATGCCAATACTCTCCCTACAATTGGCCATTTTAACTGTACCATGATGGAACCTCAGATATAGACCTGAATTTTGCATTAATGCATCTCACACCTCTCTCACATTAAGAGAACAAGAGGCTACAGAGTACTTATCCCTGAATAGAACACCTATAGCCAACTGCTGCCTCCTAAGACGTAGGGGTCATTGCAGAAGAGGGGGCAGAAAGGTTATAAAAGCCAGAGGAGGTGGATGACAGCCAGGAAACAGTTTTCCAGAGATGCGCAGGGTAGTTACTCTTATGACCTCACAGGATTGGTAATAGCATGCACAGGTCTCATGCAAGCTCAAACCACAAAAATTCCAAGAATAGACATGAGGAAGTGGCTAAGAAGTTCTAACCTCACTTAAGGAAATTGTGACACAAAGGACTGCTGGAAGTGGCAAAGACTCTCTTTTAAAGCATGAGACTCTGTAGGTTAGCTAGGGTCCAGGGAATAGATACCCACTGAAAGACATTTGGGGACACAAATTAGACTCTATAAACATTTCATAGTCATAACAGAGTATATTAAATTGAATGGGGACAATAAGCAAGGTATGGATGGGGAGGGAATCTAATACCTTCAAATTATATTTTATGGAAATCACAAAAATTCAATTAAAAAACCCTATTTGTATATTCTAGAACTTATCACTAACTTGGGGATTATTGACATTTTTTCCATCTTTCAAAGAATTATATCAAGTACCTGTGAAATACTTGTGCAACTTGAACCCCATGGTCCACCCTTCTTTTTTGTTTTCATTTAGATATATTTTATTTGAGAGTTAAGTTTTATATTATCAGATTATTATATATATCATAAAATTATTAGTCTTGCTATATATTAGAAAAGTATAAATCTTATTGTATTTTTGACTTCTGCTCATTATTTAGAGATGCCAAAATATTTCTGAGATTTTTAATTTTAAATCAAGATTAGGATTTTAAATATATTATCTACTTTGCATTTTTCAAACTGCCTATCACTGCTTTTGATGGTATTTTAAGTGTTTTATGGTATTTATGCTCTTAACCTTCATAAAATTCATAATTGATTCTGGCCCATACATGTAAAGTTAAAAATATTAAGAGTTTTTAAACTTCGTTATAATTTTGTATGTGAATGTTACTAAATCCCTAACAGGTTGAGTTTCTAATGAAGACCTGGAGAGTCAGTGTAGGAAAATGAATAATGTGTGGACTGCAGAGTGAGATAAACTTAGAACTGAACACTGGCCTCTGATTTGCTCTGTTCCTTAGAAAGATATTGTAAACCCTAAATTGCTAGATAATTGTATGAAAATTAGTAGAATAGCCTATTGCATTAGTATTTCTCAATTTAACCAAATGAAAGAAAAGGTAAATATTGTCGAGAAACCATCCACATATGTGTCAGGATGCGACACATATGTTGTTCCCAGCAGTAATTATCATGCTATGTTGACGAATAGATGCCTGAGATTGTCCCCAAGGTCTGGTATGGTAGAATAGGAGAGAGGAACCAAACAGCAGGCCTTCTGTCTTTCTTGCTGGTCTCTATTGCTATAGTTAGTGTGGTGTGTCATCTCCCCTGACTCTAGAGCCTCAGGGGTTGGAAATATACTTCATAGGTTGTGCCTTATTCTATTTCTATTGAAAATGGCTTCACCATTTAAAGATAAAATATTTGAGTATTCAAATATTATTCAAATATAAATACACTCTGGGTCATTATATATAACTATTTAAAAATTTTTGTACAGTGATCCCCCACATAGGCTCCAAGTGTTTGAACACTTGGTCAATTGGTGGTGCTGTTTGGGGAAGATTAGGAGGTGCCATTTCGTTGGAGGAAGCTGGTCACTGGGATGAGCTTTGAGAGTTCATAACTTTGTCCTACTTGTAGTCAGAAAATCTCTCTCTCTCTCTCTCTCTCTCTCTCTCTCTCTCTCTCTCTTTCTCTCTCCTGTGCATGCTTGAAGATAAGAGGACTCAGTCTTCTGTTCTTACTGTGTACTGCCATGTCTCCCTCACCAAGAAGATCTCTTATTATCCATCTGGAACTGTAAACCCAATAAACTCTTCCTTTTAAAAGTTGCCTTGCCCATGATGCTTTATCATGGCCATGAAATGTAGTAATATACAGAACATGTTAACGCTTGGGAAGGGGTGTTTCCCTTCTGGAATGTTTTTCGGACGAGTCTATCATCAGCTTCTCAGAAGCAAGTTCAACTCCGCTGCAGGTGCAAGGTCAACTGTCTAGGAACAAAGGGGCCATATTAGTAGTATGTTGAGCAGAAGAGGCCTAGGATGTTGAAATTAGGTTTTATAGGGCACCTTCTCCTTACTTGGAGTTCAAGAGATGAATGGAATCAGAACACCACCTCAATGGACTAACAGGGAGAAAAAAGAAATACTGGAAATCTTGAGTTGTGGTGGCAGCCACCCAACAGTTTTTAACAACTTGAAACATGGGTAGAAATGAGAGGCATTTCAATCAGTGGGAAACACAGAAGGATGGCATATGTGAGTCTAAGACATTCCAGGAGTTCTTCCAAGAAAACAGGAACTCAGATGCCTTTCAGAAGGAAGTGGGAGATGAAGGCATGAGAACAGAGGCAGTTGTGGCTTTAAGTGAACTTTTAGTGAAAATGATTTTCTAAGCTTCAGTCTACTGAAGAATTCCCGACTGCAGTGGGACTCATGTATCGCCACATTATTTTACTCACCTGAACTAGGACTAGCTAAATTCTTTGTTATAGATAAACTTACAGTGTGTTATTTGGGAATAATGAATTACAATATGATAGTAACCCATTTGAACAGTAAAGGAAAATGAGAACACTCAGTATATGGTTCTAGATGGTGTCCAATTGATTGAACATATTCAGACTCAGACTTTCCATGTTTTAAAGTAATATTAATAGATCTTACATGTTTCTCTCGTGTGTGTATGTGTGTGTGCTTATGTGCCTGTATAAAAGTAAATGCATAGATGATAGGGAGAGAAAATTCTCCATGGTGGCTGTTTATGTCGGAAGTTGACCTTGTTATATAGAGAACACATGGTGCCTGTATTGTTATTGTAGCTATTCCTTTTGCTCAGTGTGGCATCCAGTCTATAATTTCAATGTCCTTGTTTAATGTTGGTAGTTTAGCAATCATTGTTCTGTTTAATAACCACAGTTTGGCAGATGTAGTATCTGCCTAACTAATATTTGTAAAAGGAATGAGTTCAATATGGGTTGTCCTATCTAACTTAACTTCCAGCCATAAAGGAAATTTTCCCTGTAATGCAGTTACCAAATTGGGTCTTTCTCAGTCTTTCTTTTATGTCAGACATTTTACCCTGGCTGTTTAATTGCCTTGGTTAACTAAATGATTTGAATTGGGGTGCTGAGTCGTACCCTGGAGAATGTATGGTATTTACAGATAATGAAGATTCTTTGAGACCTTGAACATTTCTCTAAAGAATTAGGAATATTAAAAAGTAGACACAAAGGTGCACTTTTGAAGAATGAAAAGCATTTAAGCTTTTTTAATAACAGAAAATATCTGTGGAAGACAATGGCTTAGGTTTGTGACAGGTAGTCTGTGGGACTGTGCTGATGGATCTTGTATTCAAAACTTCAGTTTAGGATACTTGCTACTTTTATATGTTCATTTGAATGTAAATTATATTATGTAATAAAATCCCTCTGGAGGAAAATTCCCAGTTCAGTTAATTTCTCTAAAGCACCCTGCTACTCATGCAGAAGAATTTATTCTTTTCAGAGAATGTTATCATCTTTGATTATAATACAAGAAACAATTTGATATCAACCAAACTTTATTTTCATGGGATTCAGACTTCACTCACTGACTGATCATAAAATTATGCCTTTTATTTATAAGACTGTATGGCATAGTATTTCCTAGGTTTGTTTCTTTAAAGAATTTTTAAAACATTTTCTTCTCTCTTTTGATATCTTTTGATGCTAATTGGACTCACTCAAAATTACTTATTAAGTAACCTGTCCATCATAGTAATTTAAGGAATCTTTTAAGTCCTTTGGTTCTATCCTCTACAAAATGAGTAAAACAGATACAGTGTCTTTCTTTGGGCTTTTAAGATATAATAATTTCAGAGGAAATTCAAAAATATGAATGCATGTTAAGACATTTTATTCATTGAATCATAAAAAGTTGAGCTAAAAGGAAATTTAAACACACTTATGTATAATTATCACATTTGGAAGATGAAGTTGAATACCATATAAATGAGTTGCCGAAGTTCATAAGCAAGTAGAAAAAAATTTAAGCCTTTCTCACAAAAAGTGTAAGTGTCCAATCCAATAATTTGTACAAGAATGGTTGGTGATATATGCTGAGATGATTGGCACCATCTAATAGTCTTGGAGCCCAGATAGGTAAAAAGAGGAAGGAGAAGGAACCTGGCTTGCTAAGTCATTCTCTGTACTTCTTCGATACTGTAATTTGAGATTCCATGTTCCATCACATCGTCTATGCCAGGGTAGCTTGAATCCTCAAAACCTATGAACTGAAATAAAACTTTCTCCTCTTAAATTCCTAGCAAAATGAACACATTGTAAAAGATTTAGATATTGTAGAACCTCTTCTCATGTACAGAAGGGAGTAAATTTAAAATAGAGTAAATAAGTGGCATTAGTAAACTGTCATTTCAGGAGCCATCTGTCTGATCGGTTATGATTGATCTCATAGCTGGGATGTGGTAGAAAGTGTCTGGATATTAGTAGGTATAGATGTTTAGATGATAAGTGGGCAGGAATATAGCTGAACCTCCAGAACCAAACCAATGAGGTATTGCACATAACTTCTTGGAAAGAATAAATAGAGAACTGAAATAGATAAGTAGATGAAGAAAATGTCTAACAGGTGACTGGGATGAAGAGAAAGCATTTGAACAATAGGCAGGGCACTGTAAACAGAAACAGGATTTTTCGGGGAATAGAAATGTTTTGGAAACCAAATTGAGATTTTAAATTTTATTGCTAAGTGTAATGCATATGATAATTAAGACATTTGAAAGCTGGAACTTGGTGGTTCTTATTCTATTTTGTTTTAGAATTTTATTTATTTTTTTGAGATGAACAGGGAGAGGAGGAGATTTATCTAAAGACAAATGTTGAAGTGACAGAAAATTTAGGGTATCCAAGATAAAAAAAAAATACATTAGTAAATATTTTCAAGCTAAGGAAAATAGTGACCTAAATGAAAAAAAATCCATTAAATATCAGCCAGAAAATTCAAGAAAGAAAATAAAAATCTTTGATGAATCACAAATGACCCTAGGTTATTTGACTCCCAATTAGCAGATTAATGTTTTCTTTAATCCTATAAATAGGATCACTGTAATGATATAATGTTTTCAATTAATAAAAGGGTTCCTAAAATATAGTTAATAATGAGATTAGTCAGTGTCAATGATTTTAATAACAATACTATAGTAATATTAGAGTATTATACTTTAATCATATTATTTTAACTGATATTATAGTATCATATTTAAATTGCCTCACTTTTATGGTATATTTGCATTAGTGTTTTGTTTATTCTTGTTCATGAGCATTTAATCATCAAATATAAAGTTCAGTTATCCCTGAATAAATGAGAGAAAAAATTAATGATCAAGATGGTGGGTGGGACAGCCGTTTCCATTTGTGCTGGAACAGTGAGATGGAGTAGATGCTCAGGTTCTAAGTTAAGAAAAGCGCTTAAATAATCTGGTGTTATCTCTCACATGAAGTGCCCAGCCTCTGTCAAGTACATTACTTACAGAGAAGCATGGAAAGCAACAGTGCCAAGGGACTATGATAATGTTTGTATTTTCAGTCTGTGTCTAATTTTGAGAGACTAATGCATATCAGCTGATTTTTCAATAACTGGAGGGCACTTTCTGTTTAATCATAGAATTTTCAAATGTCCCTTCCTTTCATAAGTAAAGATTATTTACAACTGACCTCATAAATCTTCGTTCCTATCTGCCATTGTACTCTTCCACGAGTCACTAGTGATGCACCTCAGCTCATAGTACTTGTATATAAGGTCTATGAACTATTTACCAAATTTCAACAGAAGTTTATGATTAAGCACAAGGCATTTGAACATAACTAATTTACTTGAAGATTTAAGAAAAAAATGGAAATGTAAGTATGAGAAGTGATAGATGAACTCTTTAGCTAGATGTGGTAATCATTTCACTTTGTATACATAGTATCAAACTTGATATGAATCTTAAGTGTGTACAATTTTTGTGCGTATGTCTGCAGTGTGTGTGGGGGGGTATGGAGGCCAGACATTAACCCCAAGGGTCTTCTTTTTTCACTTTCCACCTTAGTTTTTTGAGACAGGGCTATAATCTGCAGGCATCCTCTTCTTTCTGCCCCCACATGCTTGCATCGCAGGGATGTGCCACATGCCTGACTCACGTTTGTGCAGCTGGCATTTCACTGAGTGAGTCAACCCCCAAGCCTCTAAATATGCACAATTTTTTGTCACTTTTACATGAGCAGAACTGGAAAAGTTAAAAACAAAAATAATTTGCATATTAATTATATTTAGGTAGCATTTCAAATCTATCTATATAATATATATTATATATAGCATAGAAATGCATGAAAATTCAGAAATGATGCCAATTCTTGGTTTATATATTTTTGGGTAAAATTATTAAGGTCTTTAAAAATCACACCTTTTCATATTTTTGAATCTTCTTAATATTTCATTAAAAGACTATCCAACAGGATAAAATATATAACTGAGTTTAAATTCAACTTATTCATCAAATTAAATATTCATATGTCTTGATTTTCATGGTGAGTTTGTATTCAAACAAAGTATTTGAACATAACCATATACTTAGGAGTTGTTTCACTGAATTTTGTAAGCACAAAATATGCACTTTAATGCATTGAAATGGAATTTGTTTAAAGAGATATGCACATTTAGAACAATTAAAAATTGATCTTGTAACATTATCTAGGTGTCTTTAGCATATTGAATACTGGCATTTTAGTCAGATTATTGAATAACCAGGGAGAAAATGTTGAGTAGTTCATCTAGAAATAGCTAAAAACAAAATTAGCCACATAAAAACTAGGATTGGCAAGGCACAGTTGAGTTCTTTATCTATCTTCAGCATTATTTTGGATCCTATTTTATTCAGGTCCCCTTTGTTCCCTTCTTTTTGCATTTATCAGGATCCCTCCAGTTCACCTGGCTAATCTGAATACTAACCATAACAAATAGGTGTTTGGAAGCATTAGAATGATGACTTTCAAAGGGGCTATTATCATTTATCATGGAAATGAATTCAGCCCACTGATGGTAATTTAGTTGACAGGTAAAATGAGCATCATATGTTTATAAAATGAATTTTTCAAATGTTTAACTTTCTCAAAATAATGTTTTCTAAAGATACAATATTACATTTAATATTATGTTCACAGGAGAGACTTTACCTAATCATTCTCAAAATTTTATACTTAATAGTCATGAATAGCTGACAGTTTCTATCTTTCTATATTAGGGACAAGAAAACAGCTTAAAGTGGCAGCATTTACATTGCAGAGGGTTCAGTTCCTCCTGCTGAGAAGAACTTGGTAGAACAGGACAGTTCTCATGAGGGTCCTCAAGAATCAGAGAGTAAGGAATAAAGGAAGGTGCCAGGAGGGCAAGATAAAACCCTCCAGAAACATTCCCCTTAGCTCATTCCCTCCAGTAGGTCGACCCTCTGCTCTTCACGCCCTCCAACAGTCACATCATATCATGAATCCCTCAAGAATTAATCATTTTTTCAGTCAAAGTTTTCACTACCTAATTGTCCCTAGAAACATTCTCACAGATACCCAAGATGTCTGTGCTTTATTAATCTACTAGGTGCTTCTCAATCCTGTCAGATTGTGGTCAGTATCAGTCATCATAGTTCCTACAGATAACCAGTGGACAGTATTCTAGACTCCATCAAACTAATATGTTATAGATCTCAAATACATGTGTGTGTGTGTGTGTGTATATATATATATATATATATATATATATATATATATATATATATATATTCCCTCTCTGCATTATAGTTTGCTGACAATCCTGGGCTTTATAGAATCACATTTTCTGAAATCCTAGGCATGTTGTTTATGTAGTTTATGTTTTATTTCTTCATCTGAAAGCCACACTGATCATCTAATTATTGAGAAGATTATGAGACAATACATTTGCAACTACTCTGAACCACACTTGCTCTGGTCCAAACTGTGAGCTAATATACACAAGAATGCTACATACAGGAAACTCACAAGGGCACTGAACAATAATTGTTTGTAATAATTACTATTAATTATGATTAAAAATTAGAAATAGAATTTTATTCAATATATGTATATTATTTTTTTCAAATACCGACTAAATTGATAGAACCTAAATTGTTCAGACTGAATCACTTAATGAATAGAACTGTTGGGTACTTAATTTGGCATAAAGGACTCATGAAGAAGCTCCTGAGACACTAAAGTCCTCATGAACCAAAAAGATTAGGAAGCTTTCACGTCAGCATTAGTTCTTGTATGCACGCCTCCATGAAGATGGGTTCTTGTTTTTGCTGGTGAAGGTTAGAAAGTGAGAAGCCATTTTCCAAATTTGGCTGAATCTTTCAACCATGATTTTAACTCTTTTCTATGTTTAATGGTAGCCAAAATATGAGAAAACGAATGAAGGGAACCACATTAAGTAAACTGAAAATTGAACTATCAGACTAGAAGGTTAGAAATCTGAAAGAGTAAACTCCTTCTCCTACAAAAAAAGACCCTCTCCTCTTCCCCGCCGCCCCCTGCCAAAAAGGGATGGTTTATCATGTAGGAAACCACTAAAGAGGGAGTAAAGTCCTCCTTAGACATTCCCCTCCACTAAAATTTGCCAGGATAATCAGAAATGTACAGTGCCAGGTTTAGGATTAGCCGGGCAGAGAAAAGGAAAGAGAAAGGGGCTGTGGACTGGCCTGTGACGTGCCCAGGGACAGGGGCCAGACAAGCCTAATGGAGGTGTTCCGGCACCGATAGGCCCAGGCTGCCCAGCGCCTGTGACTCTAACTCACAGCGGAGCAACTGTGGGATTCTCAGATTGTGCCAGGTGCTTTTCCAGTAAGAGGTACACAACGAGGTCAAAGGAGGGAGAGAGACATCTGTGAGGCTTTCACTTCCCATACTACCCTAGAATCTTGGGATGAATGAAAGGACTGAGGTACTATGAAAACTGTTCTACTGACAGTGTGTTGTCTACCTCTCAGTGAACACTCCGGGCAACATTCGCATCTGGAAAATGCTTCCTTAATACAAGTAGAAAACATAGCTAGTTAATTCCGTTTAAATGTTCTTATACGAACATGTATCCATTTAGTGCTCTTCTCTCGGCCAGTGTTCAATTCATGTTAAATTATGCCTTTTTTTTTTTCATTTCAGCAAAGGACCCATTCCATTCTCAGTAAACTATTTAATAAAATTTAATTTTAATTTTGGAAAAGTGTCCTCTCTAGAGAAACTTGGCCCCCAAATGTTGCTGCATTTCATTTTATATGTATGATTAATTTCCATTATGTCTTTGGTAATAATTATAATGCTGAAATTTTTATGCGTCATTTAAATAAATTTTTGAATTTGGTCATTTAAAAATCATTTTGCTATATAATTTTATAATTTTACTTATGAATTTGTGAAATTATACTGAAAAATATATACCATTTTTCAGTATTATGCATGATAAAATTCCACTAATGCATAGTAAAAAATACTTGTAAACATAAGAATACTTTTGTGAACTTAATTTTCCAAGTGATTACATGCCCTCAATCACATGTCTGAAGCAATGCTAACTGGGACTTCCACAAAACTCATTTTTGGAGATTTTTTTTTTTGAGGGGAAGGTCTTTAATTAATGCTCAAGATACCATATACACTAGGTTTTCCTGTGGTTCATTCTCAGTGATGCATATTAATGACATCTGACAAATAAAATGCCTTTCATAACTGCTTGTCTCAAAGTATCGTAAAAATCAAACATGGAGTAATTAAAAATTCATTTGTGGTTTGTGGCTGTGAATTTGACTGCTGCAAGGTTATGTGCCGTGCCCATAAGTCCTTGATGGATTTGCATGGTTGGTTACAACGCCAGTAGCTTCCCTGGTCATATTTTGTAGATGGTTCAGTTAAGAGAGAATGAGCTTTCAAATACCCTGTGATCACAGCACATGGAGTCACAAGTAGCTGTTGAAAATAACTGTTAAAAGAACTGTGAAGGGAAAGACAGCTGAGTATTTGTTTTTGAAGATAAAAATTATGGTTAGGTAGTATAAGCCTACACATTTTTCACTATTCATGGAAAACACTTTCAGATGTATGGATATTTAATGAATTTGTCAAAAAGAAAACATTATTTTGCTGACTATGCCGCTTACACTAAAATATATATTATATATATATATATATATATATAAGAGTGGAGATGTAGCTCGGTTAGTGCAGTGCTTCCCTAGCTTGCAGGAAACCTTGGGTTTGATCCCCAGCACTGCATTGAACCAGGTGTTTTGACTCCTGCATGTAGTAGGTGGAGGTAGTTCAGTGTCTTCAGCTACATAGCAAGTTGAATGTCAGCATGTGGTACAGGAGACCCTGTTTCAAAAAGAAAACAATTGCATAAGAGAAATGTTTATTTTCAACTTTCTGGATCATTTTTAGAGTCATTCTTCTATTAATTCCTAGTTATACTTAGGTTTTTTTTTTTTCCTATAGCTTTCATTGTATAGTAAAGGGATTCTCTGGAAATTTGTAATATATAAAACTTCCTTGGTTAACTTAAGAATGACTAAAATAGAAGACAATCCTATTTCTATGATTGCATATTGCTTTAAAATAGATGGAGATTTATTAAAATTTGCATTATTTTCCACATGTATAATTGTATTTTATGTGATTAAATATCTTTCTGTTTGCATAATTGCATTTATGTGATAAATAATCCAGAAAAAAATAATTTAAAAGCTAAATTAGAGAATATTTTCCCCATCTAAATTGTAATGTTTTATGGTAAAAATATTCTATGTAGAGAGTCTATAATTACAGCTAATTTATCCATTTGTTCATGGAGTTCTCTTAATAGCAAGAATGTCACATATTCTTGTTTGTAAATTTTGACCATTTGCATAAATAAACCTCTAAGGTATCATCCAAACTTATTATATTGTCTTTATTTTTCTGTATTTTCATCATATGAATTATGTATTTTATTACTTTATTTGATAAAATTTTATTGAATGTCGATAATATCTTGGGTATTTTCCTAGATATATAGGATACAAGGAGGAGTAAACTAGGGCATGGAGAAATGGCTCAGTGGATAAGAGCCCTCTTTGTTCGTGCAGAGGACCAATGTTCAATTCCCAGCACACACGGTGGCTAACAACAGTCTGTGGCTCCAGTTCCAGAGGATTCGACACCCTCTTCTGACCTGCATGGACATTGCACAGCAAGGATAATCTTATACATATGCAGGCCATACATTCATTCTATAAAATAAAAGTAATAAATAAGATGTATTTTTTAAAGAACAATAGGATAAATGGAGGCAAATTCTTTCTGTTAGTTTTCACATTTTTTGCAGGGTGAGCCCTCACTAAAATCATGCAAGTAAATATATAAACACCAAGTCTTTAGAGAAATAAAAGGGAGGTAGAATGGCAGTGAAAGGCAGAGGAAAAGGATTTGTTTAAAAATCTTCAGGAACTTTGCTGCTAAATGCCATTCCAAGCCTTGGGGATAAGGAGAACTTGGTGGGTGGTGAAACAAATAGGCCTTTGCATGCTATTCTGAGGATTTGGTCTTTTATTCTATAGTAAGAGAAGCAGGAGTAAGACTTTTGGCTTAAGGGGACATGATGTGATTGCAAGTTGCTGGGTAGATTGTGCAGGACTGAAGCATGGTGCCTGTCCAGAGAGTCATAGGTTTATGGGAGTGCACAATGGGAGCTTCTAGTATTGCTGTAAAGTGGACACTCTAAAATAAGAAATACTTTTGTACTTAAAGTATTTAATTTAGAAATTATTTTTCAATTTAAAGAATTCATTCTATATGTGATATTTAGAAAGGACTGATTCACTAGATGTGTACATTTAGAGAAAGAAAATTGAAGGATGGCACTGTATTGTCCTGATCAACCGAATTATAAGGTGTTTTGCTAGGCTAGAAGCTGTAGATTCTTAAATATTTACTTTTTACTTTATGTATAGGAGTGCATTGCCTGAATGTGTGTAAGTGTGCCTGTATCATGAAAGCCTGCAGGGGACAGAGGAGGGCATCCATTCCCCTTGAACTGGAGTCATGGACAATTATTAGCCATAATGTGAGTGCTGGGATTTGAATCCAGTCTTCTGCAAGGGAAACCAGTGCTTGTAACTCCTGAGCCATCTCTCCAGCCCCAAGAAGCTGTAAATTTTTTAATGTTGTTGGGAATTTGGTATTAGTCATTGTCAGTAGTCTAAAATTTGTAGTAGAGATCTTGGCAGAGATGTAAATTTGAGAGTTCCACTTCTTCATAATATAGGAATTAAGTACTAACCATTTATAATTTTTGATTCTAATTTGAATTAGATGGGCATAATTGTCAGTGTAGCCAATTATGGATGATTCTGTTTTATTCAGGGCGTTTCATTTGTTGTTCAAATAAAAGCTAATTGTTTTAGGATCTGAAAACCTGTTGGGGATTAGAGTTATAAGTGATTTGTGCAAACTGGTTAATACAAGGTATTATTCTTTTTTAATAGTGAACTTTGGCAATATGCAGTTTTGAAAGTGATTGTATTTTCATTCTCTTAATCCAATTAAATATTAGAATTTGAAGTTTGAATATTGAAAACCTTTTCCTTAGATTAGTTTGCAAACACTTGCATTAGTGGCTAAAGCAATTAAGACCAGTTTCTAGAATTAGGAAAATCCTGTAGTACTATGAAGCCTGATTTTTTAAATTAAAATTTGATGGACATTCTGACATGAGAGAAGAGCTTTTCTGGAATCAGTTCAAACCAGGAATTGATAAATACTTAATGGACAGCAGAAAATGTAAAACATATACCTTAGAATTTCTCCTTTGAAGACATGCTTAATATAAGGCAAAATGGTTGTATTTTAAACATTACAAACAGACAGCTTGTTTTTTAAACATCATAATTCTCCATCATGTTCTGTCCTCAGGAAGACATTTTCTTGCTAGGCCTACTTTGAAACTTAACATAGAAAATATTCTTTTATTTATTTTTTGCTGAGGTAAAACTTTAAAAGATTAAGGAAAATAGCAGTCTGTCATGCATCTGTCCTTCCTGAAGGGCCCAGTGGTGTTCTTATTTTCCCTGTTCAGTTCTCTGTCCCAGTCTGAAGGGTGGCTAGCCTTTGCCATGTTCTTTAGCAACAAATACCCGACACTTGCACCACACCTTTGCTGTTGATTTCTACTTCTTCTGCATCCTGTGATATTCCATTCACAGTCCTGTTAGTTCCAGTCTTCATTTTTAAAGGTATACTCTGCACCCTGACAACCTACCTATATGATTTTTTCATTTTATTATGAAATTTTTAAAAATACCCAAAAGATGTAGTAAGTGAAAAATCATCTCCTTAACACCTAGGTTTCACAGCTAAGAGCTTACTTTGTTTCCTTTATCATATGTGCATTCATAAAATTATATCACATCTTTTAATTTCATTTTTGATGCATTTCCAAGTAATTAAAGACTTCAGTATACTTCAACTGAAACAACTAGACCTGTATATGCATATTGTTAACTCGAATGTTGCATTGTTTATGAATCTCCCTAGAGTAAAATTTGCATGGTATAAATGTAAAAAATCTCAAGGGAGTCACTTGAAGAGATTAACGAATATCTATATCTGTATAATGTGAAGCCAAATAGAACACAATCCATTGTCTTCTATATCCATTCTCCAATCACCTTAAAGCCCTGGCTTTAGCCATGGATTAGTTTGCTCTGGCTTAGAAATTCATGTAAGTGAAACGATTGCTATGTATTCACTGGTGTGAGTCTTCTTTCTTTCAGCATAATATTTTCTGACATTTGCTTTATTGGATATGTTTGCAGTTAATTCCTTTCTATTGTTAATTAATAGTTCACTGTATGAATGTCTCACATGCTGCATATCTGCTCTTCTGTTAATGGGCACCTGAGATACTGCCACTTTAGGAATATTAGCAAGTATGGCTTTCCCACTTAAAAATATAATTCCTTAATAAATAATTACCTTCTTTCCAAAAATTTCTCATTCAGTCTTCGAACACTTATGTAGCATGGCTGAGATCATAGGTTCAATCTCCAGTACTGTACAAAAACACATACATGTTAGGAAGTTGGAAACATAGCTCAAGTGCATGAAAACATTTGCTGCTCAACCACAAGGACTAGAGTTCAGATCCCAGCCCTCATACCCAGAGACCCAGAAATACATATAACTCCAGTTCCAAGGGATTGACACCCTCTTCTGGTCTCTATGGGCATATGCCTGTACACTCACATTGATGCTTATCTACACATACTAATATAGACACACATAAATAAAATAAATCTTATTTTTTAAAGTATAGTTTTTCCTAAATAGTTGAAATAAAAAGAAAAAATGTGTGGATAATTTGTGTCCTGGAGCCTCTTTTCCTCAGGCCCATTTTTTAGGTGGTCACTTCTTTTCCTAAGATCTCCCATTTAGATAAGCTTATAACTATCTGCAGACTGCACTCCTTGAATCTTTTATGTGCCATAATAATATTAAGATCATAGAAGAGGTTTTCCTGGTTTCCAGCATACAGCAAGCAAATCATTGTTGAATGTATCTATAAAGAGAAATTTAAAGTCCTGGGTAATTCCTTTCTAGCTCCCCCTTCAGTTTAGAGAATGACAAAACAAAAGGTTTAGGCTCATCCTGCCCTTCCTTTTAAGATAGTAATTCATGATTTTAACGTTGATAAATCTGTGCTCTTTTGATTCTGAGTTCCATGAGATCTCTGGTAGTCACTTTTCTTAGAACTAGGTTGTAATACCTGTCTGTAATCATTTGGTATCAGATGATAATGCTTCACAAAGCATTCCATGGAGGTCATGATAATGTGTCCTTTTGTCTAAATTCCCTTGTGACTAAATAACTCAAAGCTGAATGTACCATGATAGTCATATTTCTTGGGGGTTTACAGCTTTAAATTTCAGGCCAGGAAAGAGGATGCTAAGGGAGAGAGGTACAAATGTATCCTATCCACTTATGAGAAATTCCTTTCAAAGACCACTGTGGCAAACACCAAATTAGTGTGTGTGATTAAAAGCAGGCCAAGAATCCAATTTTTGCCTTTGCGTTCTCTCGCTTGTGTTTTCAACTAATATTGCCAAGCCTTTTATTTACTCACCCAGATTGACAAGATTATAAATGAGAGCTGTGTGTGGAAGCCTCTAATTTTTCATAAGTAAATGAATTAATTTATCATTGCAGTGCTGTTTTATTGCCGTCTGCATGCCAGGCTGCCCTGCTCCTTTATCTCCCCCTTTGCCTTCTAAACACTGGATCCATGTCATCGTGTTTGACAGGTTTCTGATTCCCCTGTCAGATGCAATTTGGTGCTAATCACATTTCCTTTGCTCAGTGTCAATGATACAAGCCATGCATAATATTCCTATATGTCCACTCACTCACTTGCAGTGCAGCTGGAATATCTTGGGCATTAATCTGATAGAATGCCACATTGAAATGCAAAAATGATGCTCGAGCACTAAGATAATGTGGTCAGGCAGATGTGCAATAGATAAGTGAGGCTACACTGGTGATCTTTCCTAAGCTTTGATGAATTTTATCTCATTTCTGAATATCTCTCTACAAAACTGAGACTGTGTAATTAGTGCTGGTTCATTAGACCTTCGGTGTTTTTAATAGAATTCGTTCGTTGTCCATGTATGAAGGAATGAGGGTTATTTTCCCATTAAAAAGAAAGTTATGGGTTGTTATTTTTAATGTTGAAGAGTACCGCTGTCTAAGATCATGCACTCTATCAAACATAGAAAAGTAGCTAACAGCCTAGAGAAATCTGTTTACAGAATAATAAGCCATTTTCTAGCAAAGATAAGGTCACAAACAATAGACCTTCCTTTAGATCATCCCAGACAAAAGCCAACAGTGTGCTGGGTGGATTTCAGAGATTTGGGGAGAGAGGATTGTTGTTTACTTTTCCATGTCTGGGTAGCTGCTTAGGCAATTAGATAAGAAGGAGAAGAAGGGGGTGAGGATGGGGAGGGGGGAGAAAGGGAAACAGTAAAAAGCAAGAAGAACAAAATCAGAATAAAGGAAAACATTGTTTATTCAGTGAAGCAGCTGTCTTCATTTGCAGAAAATAAGACTAGAATAGCAGTTCAGAAACATTTGGGGAAAGTCTTTCTTTTGTGGGCGAGAAGGGTTTTCTATAAACTTTACGTGCACACCAGTGCCCCACCTCATTCTCTCCTGCCACAATATGAGTCCCAGGTATGAAATTTGGGTTGTTAGGTTTGACAACAGGTGCCTTTACCAACTCAGCTATCTCCCTGCCCCATAAGGTTTTTTTTTTTTTTCCTAAAGCAAAGATGTGTCATGATTATATTAGAATTGTAGAAAGAGAATGTTGAAAGTAGTATTAAAAGAGCATAACAGATGTGACAGCAAATGAGGCACAATTACAATAGGCCAGGGGAGATATGAGGACAATGGCCGTAGAGTTAGAAAATATTTATCTGGTATAAAGCATTTGCTCATGGAAATCCATAACACTGTACAATTGTTGAGGTCATATAGGATGGAGAAGTAGCCTAGGGAAGGAGAAAAGAAGGAAAAGAAATGCTTACCACAGTTCTAGGTGAAAAGAGTTATGGGGGAGAAGAAAGACAGGTAGATGGGCAGTGTGAGGAGATAAATTCAGTTTGGAGCATGCTGAATAGGAGCTTTTCACAAGCATCTAGTTAACAGTAAGATAGTGATCAGAAGGCAATGATGTTCGGTAGTCACTTGTTATATACATTCAGTAACAGAAATCACAGAACAGCTGCAGATACCTTGGAAGAGTATATAAAGCAGAAAGAGAAGCAATCAAACCATGGGGAAATAGTATAACATTTTAGTACTTAATTTTCTGAAAGTCAGTCAATAATTACTTGAAATAGTAGAAACAAAATTCTTGATGATATCTGTGTGATCATCTAGTAACCAGTTAATATTTTTCAAAAATTTATTTATTTATGTGTTTGCATGTGTATATGTGTGGGTGAGTGTGTGCCATAGCATGTGTATGGAGGTTATAGGTTATAGAACACCTTATAGGAGTCATTTTACTTTTTTATTCTGTGAGTCTTGGGGATCAGAACTCAGGTCATCAGGCTTGGGGGCAAATACCTTTACCCACTGAGCAAGTTCATTGGCCCAGATTATTTTTTTATATTAAGCAAAATGTAAAAGTTAAGCTCAGTAAATATAAACTTAAAAATGACTTAATTTTCAATAGTTTTTCCCCCTGGAAACATAACACTTTGAATGAATTTTAAAATTTTGATTACATCCCTTATGCACTTTTGCATATGAAATTTGATTTATTATAATTTATGTTAAAAAAAAGCTTCTTTAATGGTTGTTAGGTAAGAAGTTATAATCTAAGTTAAATATTAATGGGTTTTTCATTTTGTAATTAATCCTTATTTTAAAGATACATTTACTCACTGAAACCTTATATTTATTTATTTTATGTATAAAACACATGTACCCATACAGTATGTAAGCAGATGTGCAACATATTAAAATTTCCTTTACAGGTTGAAATTAGGAAAGCAATGTCTTAAAATGCTTCTTAGGGCTAAAGAAAGTAACAAAAGGAAAACACTGAGATTGTGGAACTGCTGTTTTTATTGTTAATTCCCAGTTTAATTCAATATTTATGTGTGAGAGATTTCCAAAATGTTATGTCATTGATACTCTCTTTACAAAAAGAAAAGCAAAAGGAAGCCTATTTTTAGGCACAAATAATTGTAGATGGTATGTATTTATTGCTAAATTTTATACTCAAGTAATTTTGAATCACAGGATGATAATCACAATTTCAGTCTGAAATGTCTAAAATCGCAAGTCTGATCTGAATGATCTGAACATAAGATCATTATAATCTAGAACTTTTAGGACACTGCAGACATTTTATAAATGTATTATTTACCTTAGTGCCATAGTATCTGTTGAGTGATATTGCAGTAAAGGCTTATTAAGCCTAGAGGGGCTCTATAAAAGCTGTAACAGCAAGTAAAAGTCCACTGGTAGTGATGTACAAGCTTAAGTAATCCGATCTCCTGTATCCTATCTTCCAACAATGAAAGGACGGAAAATGTGTGGTTTTACTACGCAACAAAACAACTATGCTGTTCAACATTAATCTGCAAAGAATTCCCAACAAAAGAAAGACTAGCCAGGGCAACCTGAAACTTCACCATCCTGGCTTTCACTGAGAATGTTGCATTCTTTGAGCCATTAGACTGATGGTTCCATGAAATCAGTAATGTGATATGTCTAATAATGTTCATGGCAGCTCACAACTTGTTTGGTTCTGCATCTATGCAAAACTAGTATTCTCAAACAAGTAAGCATTAAGTTTACATGTTATTTTAAGTGTGTGTGTGTGTGTGTGTGTGTGTATGAGTGTGTGAGATAAGGAGTTGAACCTAGGGCCTGATGTATGCAAGGCAGTTACTCTATCATGAAGCTGTGTTCCTAACCCATGCTATCTTTGGTTTGGTCTGGTTTTGTTTTGTTTTGAGACATGACCTCTCTAAGTTATCCAGACAGGTTTTGAATTCATTCTGTAGTCCAGACAGTCCTTGAATCTTCCTGCTCAAACCCCCAAAGTAATTAAAATGACAGGCCTCTGCCACCAGTTTCTGTTGTTGTATTTTAAACAGAATGGAACTGTTGGGAGCTGAAGATAGGATGCAGAGGGTCAGAGTATTGGCTCCTTTTCCTGAGGACCTGAATTGGGTTACCACTAACCATGCCAGATGTCTCAGAACCACCCGAAACCAGCTCCAGGGGATCTGAAGTCCAATTCTGGCCTCCACTGACACCTGCACACACAGAGCATATACTTCCCTATTCATGAAAACACACACTTAAATCAATCAATTAATTTAAAAAATGAGGGACTGAAGAGATAGCTCAACTGTTAAGAGCACTGGCTGCTCTTGAAGAAGTCCCAGGTTCAAATCCCAGCACCCACAGGGCAGCTAACAACTGACTGAAACTCCAGTTCTAGGGGAACCTACACTTTCTTTTGTCCTCTGTTGTCATTGCTTGACACAGTTTGCCCTTACATACATGAGGCAATATACTCATACACATACAATTACATAAATAAAATTATAAAAGAATGGAAAAATTAAAAGCATGTGTGTATATATGTATATATAGCAATCCCATGTATTAGAAATCTATGAAAATATATTATTAAAGTTATTAAAAATCATCTGTTTTTCAAGATTTGACCATCTTTTAAATATCTTCTGAGGCGCTGGAGATATGGCTCAGTGGTTAAGAGCACTGGCTGCTCTTGTAGAGGACTCAGGTTTGATTCCCAGCACCCACATGAGAGTCTGATGCCCTCTTCTGACATCTGTGGGCATTGCCCAACATGGGTGTACTTACATACATAAAGGAACTTACATACATTCATATAATATTAAATAATAATACAAATATCTTCTGAAAATCTTTGTAAAAAACAGCTATTAAATGGCATCATTTCCATTGTGTACAAAATTCTTTGATACAAGTACAGGGTTTGGAATAAAACCTTGAAACTGTTGACCAGGAAGCCCATACACCCTCAAATACTAGTGAGGAGTGCCCCAATCTGTTTACAAACCAGAACTTGACAATAATCCTTATTGCTAAAGACACCACATACATGAGCTGCAGAACAAACAAGGAGAAATCAAGCTGGTGCTGACTCCAAATCCTCTTCTCCGCTGGCTGGTGTTCATAGTGCTGGAAAGTGCTACACGTACTACCAGAAAAAAAAAAAATATATATATATATCTCAATATATCTATATCTATATCTATAGATATAGATATAGATATAGATATAGATATAGATATATCAACTTTACCCAGCTGTGAATCCTGGGAACTATAACAACTGGTCTGGCAAGATATGTTCACCACTGCATAGAGGATTGAATATTATGGGAGTAACCTACCACCTTCTGGTTGGATTTAAGTTCTGCTACATAAGATGGAACCCATACCTGACACTGATTATCAGGCCTAGAAACCTGAGGCTAGACAGTTTACAGGGCCTAGAAAAGAGTCTAATATGAGTTTCCTACCAAGTAGTTATAGTATTAAACTGACTTCTAATAACTTATTGTTAAACCATAGATTAATTCATGTCTCAACTCTTACCAGAGAAGCTTTATTATGCAACAGATGATGATTAATAGAGAAACCCACAATTGGCCAATGTGAAGAGAATAAAAGACTATAGAGAGTTTATTCCTGAATATAACACTTTATTAACTTCTGCCTCCCAAGGCTCAGGGATCATTGTAGAAGAGGGAGCAGAAAGATTGTAAGAGACAAAGGTGGTAGATGGACTGCAAGGAAACAGCTTTCCAGACAGCTTGGGCAGTTACTCATATGAGCTCACAGCAATGGTGACAGTGTGCACAAGTCCCATTGAAGCTCAAACCAAACAAAAGCCCAACATAAACACCGGGAAGTTTATGTTAAGAAACCCCAACCCCACCTAAGGAACTCTTTGTAAACAATTGTTCCTGGGACTGGAAGAGTCCGTCTCTTTCAAGAATTTGATGCTTAGTAGGTTAATTCTAGTGGATGGACCCACACCAAAGGACATGTGGTGACACAACTCAGCTTCTATAGACCTTATTATATAAAGTAGAGTAAATTAAATTTGGCAAGAGGGAGTAAGGGGAGGTGTAGATGATGGCACTCTGAAATCTTCAAATTATATTGTATGATAATCACAAAAGTTCAGTACAAAACTTTTTCCATGGTTGATATTTAATGTTAAAAGTTACAACATACACAAATCTGAAACAATCACAAACTGAAAAAACAATATAAATCATATATGTAAGTGCAGAACTGTATTCACAGTAACAGAATCATCAGTCCGGTGGGTGAGGTTAGTAACAGACAACTTCCCAGAAACTGAATATTGAATACTGAGCAGGATTTTCATTGAATAGAATGGTATAAATTGAGACAGAAGAAACAATAACAAGTGTAAAAGTGTGTGTGTGTGTGTGTGTGTGTGTATATTGAGAAAGCCTATAGATAATGCAGTCAAGGTAACAGAAATAGATTTTCTCTGAATAGGTAAGTAAAAAATTATGGAAAGAAATAAGAAGGACTGAGTGGAATTGCTCACTATGTGTTTTCGAGCTAGAAATCTTGAGACTGAAGAGACAGTTTTATGTCTTCCAGTGATGATTTTGGGTTTAAAGAAAAAAGAAACCAATGTTAGTTATTTTATTGAATGTGTTGTTTAACTTAGTAGTTGATATGGAAACAGTTCCCCTCAACCCATCCCTTTGACATGTACCAGTCATCTGTTTTGACATGGTAATTATAACAGTTACAATTCCTTGATTCAAAACAAAGAAACTAGCTTTACCTCAAACAAGAAGAAAATTGCCAGCAAAAACACAAGGGCTCTCAAAATCAAAAAGAGGCTAAGTATGGAGAATTTAAGAATGGGGAGGAATGGAGGCTAGGAATGGAGGCCAGGGGAGAAGCAGGAATGCTGGAGGTTTAATGTACTCAGGATGCAATTCTGTGCCACAGAAATACCAATCTGACTTATCCTTATGTTGCTTGAGTGAGGTCTAAAATCCCAGCCTCAGTGTTTATTGACTACATTATATAAGACCATAAAGGTGTAGCTTTGGCTTTGGAAGTTAGCATAAGGCACCTGCATTTGTTACACAGGTCAGGAGTGCAGAAAGTAAACTCCTAGAAATCAGGGGACTGTGAGAAATGGGAGTGACCATTGTCTGATTGGTTATTAAGAAATGATTACTCCATTACTTTTGGTCATTGAATACTGGACAATAGCAGTTTATCTTAGAGTCCTCAATGTGGGCACAGCCAGTCATGGGTTTATTCAAACTCATATTGTTTTTGTCAGTAACTGCTTATTAAAAAAAAAAAAAAGATCCCTAGGTAAAATAGTTCTCCAAGGGAATTAGAACACCCTTCAACATTAAGAATAGAACCTGAGTACTGCTAATTAAGTCTCATTCCAATTATGTTAATGAAACTGCTGGGGAACTGCACAGTCAGAAGTCCTCATGCACTGTTATCCCATGCCGAGCTCCTACAGAATCTCTTAACAGCATGCCAGCTCTATCTGTAGAAGCATTTTCTCATTTCTGTCTGGAACAAAGCAGGACTTACAGCTATTCTGACTTTTCTTCAGTTTATAATCTATCCCTTTTGGACCATAAACCCTCTCAACTCAATGTATTATCTCCAAATCCAAAGATAAACTAACAATTTCTAAACAATAAATTGAATGAATATTACATTGAGTATTTCAAAGTTTTACATTTATAGGAAGAATGAAAAATAGAAATATATCTGTCACCATTATTTTGATATTGAATATTAATCTTAGATATGTTAATTAATAGTGGCATCTACATATAAATAAAGAAGATATGTCATCTGAGATTTAAACTGACACCAATTGCTGGGAAGGGAGTAGGTAATTCTAGCAATATATTTTAGATGGTTTTCTTTCACTTCCAAATGTAGAAAGACAATAGGTACACACAGGTACTAGTGATAATAAAGAAAATCAAAAAATGAGATAAAGTAAAATTTTAGGCTGATGTGCGCACTCCTGTTCAAACTAAGAAAAACTTTATATTTTTTGTGATACTGCAAGAATAATTATAGAAGGCTTAATGCTAGTATAAGGGACCAAATGTGCATATCACTTCAAAATTTATATGCTGAACTCATAATCCCCAAATTGAGGCTAGGCAGAGACAGGGCCTTTGAGAGTAATGAAATCAGGCAGACAGAGTCCCCATGAATTCTGGGATGAATGCTCTTATGAAAGAGACTCCAGGGAGATCCCCTGCTTCCCTGACCATGTGGACACAGAGAGACCACACTATGAGCTTGAAAGATGGCCCATGTCACAATGAACTTACCAGCACCTTGATATTAGACTTCTCACTCTCTAGAATTCTAATAGATGACTTCTGCTATTTATAAGCTACCCAGATTGTAGCTTGAAATAGATGAAGCCAAGTAATAATATAATTGAACTTGTATTTGGAGAATGTGATGCTGTAAGCTCTTTTAGATTATAGCTGTAACATTAAGAATATTCACACATCAATGTTGATACAGGAATACAATCTTTAAAGAGATTTTGTAAGCACGTGTTATTATAACTAACTCCTGGGTAACAAGAAGTAATTATTTTTAGCCTGTCACTTCAGCTCTTTAATAATACTTTTTAATCCATTGGAAACTGTGAATAGAGCATTAATAGGAACATATAGAAAAGTAGATGATAGATAATGTAGCATTTTCATAGGCATATTTTTATTTACAGAAGCATGTGAGAATAAAAGTATCTGACAATTTACCTATTCCTACAAAAATTTTGGGTAATATATTATAAAATTCAATGACTTCAAATAGTTTTGTTTCATTGCCTGTGAGTCTAAGTGTTGTTTGGACTGTTCTGGTTTGAGCTGGTTTACTTACGTATCTATTGGTCTATAGTATGCTCTCCTCCATGAATGAGAATTGCATGGTTATTGGATGGTTTAAGACAGTCTTGGCTAGGATACCTGGGCTCTTCCTCCTGGGACCGTCTGTCCTCCAGCAAGCCTAACCATGCTCCTGATGCAGTGGCAGAGTTCCCCTAAGAGTATTAATTTGCAACTACCCAAGGAGAGTGTGTTCTGTGGTTATTTTTTAAAGTCTCATTGTAAAGCAGGGGACACAAGGAGAGGGGTACACTGGTAACATTTAAAAACAGTAGTTTGTTTCTTACTACACAGATGTATAAAATGGATGCCTAACACTCTGAAATAACTTCATAAGGTAAGTTGATGTTTAAGAAAATTGAGATTCTCAATCATTTAAAGGCAGTAGGCATTGCTCCTGGAATGGAGGCCAATATCACTTAAGTATCATAGTTGAATGAAGATCTCAGTGAATAGTGGGAGAAAAGAAGTTTTCCTAACCTTATGATGGGTGAGCTTTGGCTATACTGATTCTGAGAATCATAAAAATTTCTTCCCTAGGTGCTTCTGTAAATTATCTGATGATAATAATTTATCACTATATGTCACAGGCAGCTGCATTGTCTTTTGAGGAGAGCTACACTTAATGTTTCTGAAACGTAACAATATAAATATTTTATTGTATAGGCAAATAATCTGATAATGGACACAATAACTGTTAATTGGCAGTGAAAGCTAAAGATTCCTAGTAATCTAGGCTTCAGACTTGCCAATAATTTAGTGACTTAAAAAATGGATCAATGCAGCTCGTTTGTTGTGATGTCACATTAAAGGGAAATCTGATATTGTTATGTTATACTTGGCTAAATACAATTAATATATTGATGATAAAATGAGTTAGAAATGACTGATGAGTAAGGTTTTAATTATAAGTATGAAACAAATATCCTTCTAGACTTAAATTTTTATGAGAAGTTTACAGTTGTGGCAGTTAGAGGCTAGATAGAAATCTTTGAAGAACACTCAATATGTGTGAAATAAATGGAAACTTTATTTTTTTGATCATCTGAAGTCAAGTAACAGCAAATGAAAAGATCCTTCCTTCTTAATTAAAACGCCATTTATTTTCATTTTCTATTTTGCCAAGATCAATTGGAGAGAGATTTCTCAAACTGAAGTTATGGGTGGTTGTTAGCCTCTATGTGGGTGCTGAATCAAACCTGGGTCCTCTGCTCTCTTAAATACTGAGCCATTTGCCCAGCCCCACATTGGCATTAACTTTAATGTACTAAAACTGTTGAGACTTCCCATGTCTCCTTTCCTCAGTATTAAACACAGATTTATTGGGACTTAATGGGATACACACTTATTCCTCTGTGGGTTCAGCCTTTTTATTTATGCTTTTAATCTAACTTTCTTGTTGATTCTCTGGAACTTTTGCTCAAACCATTATATATTTCTCTCTTTGCATTTCTAATTTTGTATGTAGTCCTTTCTTGTTCTTAGAAACACACTCCCATTTTCTTAAATCATGCTCAAATCTTATATTCTTTTCCTTCCTTGTTGATTTTTTACCCCTCTTTTCTTATCATATCTAAAACTCTGAACTGTTTCATTAACACCTGCTTTGTCCTGTGACCAACACTTGAAATTCTCTGACTGCCTCTGTTTGATAATCCAGTCTCAACCTGACACACTGGGAAAGAGGAAATCTTAAAGGAGGAATTTTCTCTCTCCAGTTGGCCTGTGGGATGTCTTTGGGGCATTTGATTGATAGTTGATTGATGCAGGAGAACCTAGCACCTTATGGGTAGTGCCATACCTGGGCAGTTGAGCCTGGGCTTTATGAGAAAGGTAGCTGAGCAAGCCCAGGGAATCAAGACAGTAAGCTTCATTCCTCCAAGGTCCCTGTTTCAGTTCCTGCCTTCAGGATCCTGACTTGAGTTCCTGCTTTGACTTCCCTCGGTGATGGACTGTGATATGGAAGTATAAACTAAAATAAATGCATCCCTCCTCTAGCTTGCTCTTTGTCAGTGTTTTATAACAGTAACTGAGAAGTAAACTAGAACTGTTGCCCTTCCTTCTCACCACCTCATAGAAATGTCATTCTGTTTATTTAGACTGGTTCTCTCTGTAGAGCCTGGACTGTCTTTGAACTCAAAATCCTTCTGTCACAGTCTCTCAAATGCTGGATGAAAATTGAATTCCACTAGTAATCACTCATATTATACATTGTTATATAGTATGGTCGAATCTTGTGGTCTGCTTATGCCATTCTTCTCCTCAGCCCATTTACCATGTCCTGTTCTTTCTGAAGCTCTCTGTAACTGCCTCTGAACTGCTCCCTGCTCTCTAGTCACTGCTTCAGGTCCCTACCCCAATAGCCACCAGCATTTGCTGCCTGAAATTCCCTTTAGTCTTCAGTAACACCAGTAGCTTGTCTTACTTCTTGTATCTTTGATATTGTAAAACTTATATTTAAGTCATGTTAACACTTGGGCACATACCTTATCTCCTCAACTAATTTATAGGTCTTTAAGGCATACGTGACACATGTTTTTTGGCTTCCTGATTCCTCAAACAGAAAAACAAGGAATGCCATATAGACTGACATCATGGTTTTTAACTGAGTATAGTTCCATATACTGTCTGGAGGTTGATGGAAAGAATAACTTAATTCTAATATAGAACTAAGGTGAAAATGCATTGCTCTTGGTTCATCTTTAAGAATATCTATTATACCAATTAAATATTTTGTATTTGAAGGGTTAACCCTATAACAGGATCTTGCCTTTCTGTAGATTCTGTCTCTGACATTCTTAGCTGTAGGACCTCAGTAAAATTTCACTACCACTGTGTGATTTAGTTTCCTCATTTGTGAAAAGGTAATAGTCTTAACAAGTATAATCAATGCTTGATGAAAGTATCCATGCAAAGTTGTTAGCTTATGCCTGGCAAATGGAGAGTACTAATGACTGTTAGCAATCAATTCTTAAAAACCAGTTTGTGTTTTCATTTTCGGCTTGGAGAAAGACCATTTCCATTTAGGTGCCTCAATCTCCAGTATGAGGTATTCAACATGGGGATTCACTCATGTCAGCATGTGCTCTACTGTTGAGCTGTCTCCCACGATCATTTATAACTACTTACTTTGACATAGGTTCTCACTAAGTTATCCAGGCTGGCAATGATCTCACTCTGTAGCTCATGCAGGTCTTGAACTTCATATCCTCTCTGCTTCTACTTCCAGAATAGCTGGGAATACAGGCCTACACCACCAGGCCTTTCTGTAGCTTCTTTTTAAACAGCATGTTTTCATAGGTTTTGTGTATTTGTGTCGAAGTATGTGCCTGAGAATACAGGTGTCATCAGAGACCAGAAGAGGATGTCAACTCTCCTGGAGCTAGAGTTACAAGTGATTCTGAGCTGCCCAATGTGTAGGTGCCAGAAGCCAAACTTGGGTCTTGGCACCTTTAACCATCAATACAGCCCTTTTTAAGGCTTTTGTTCTAATAACTCAATTTTGGAAAACTATAGGATATAGAATATATTTTGTCTATCATATAAGACATAATTGAGTTTAAATTATATTTTTATATAAGTACTTAAGAATATTGTAATGTCTTGACTTTTCTTTTTGTAAAAAATAGTGACTAGCTTTCTAACTTCGAAAGGCCTTTACATGCTATAATTTTATTCGGCTTCTGGATTTACATACTAATTGAACCCTTAACTTTGGATAATTTGCTTAAATCCTGTTTGTGCAACAAATTAATGTTAAATCAAATAAAAACACACTAAGGTTGGAAACAAAGAATACCAATATTATTGCTAAAATTTTTAAAGAGAAGTGTGAGCTTCACGTGTGGTGTTTGAGTTTCAGTTGCCAACTTGGCACACCTGGATAGAGGGAACCTCAACTGAAGAATTTCCTCCATTTGATTGGCCTGCGGCCATGTCTATGAGGCATTTTCTTGATGTTGAGTCACATGGGAAGGCCCAGCCCACTGTGAGAAGTGTCATCCTTGGTGGGTGGTCCTGGGTTGTATAAGAAAGCAGGCTGAGCACAGGCTAAAGCAGCAAGCCAGTAAACAGCATTCCCCTATGATCTGTACCTGAGCCCTACCTGCTTGCCTCCTTCATGAACTATGACCTGGGACATGTAAGATAAAATACACTCTTTCCTTCCTAGTTTGGTTTTGGTCAGTGTTTTAATCACAGCAATGGAAAGAAACTAGAACATGTGATCCTATGATTCTCAGATATTCATAATTAATGCCCAGCAGTTTCAATTTATTATAGAATATTAGTAGTATTAAATTACATACCTACAAAAATCTTATGGCATTCCTTTATGGAAGAAAAAGATAACTTAAAAGATACATTTTCATCCTTTTAACTTGATTTGCAAAATTTGATGCTGAGTCTTTTTCCTTTTAAAGTAGAAGGTAAGCCTTTGCTGTGGTATTGACTTACAGAATTTTTCTCATGCTTTCACTGAACTGTGGTGCAATGCCGTGTCACATGGTATTTCAATAGCGAGGAGCAGTGCAGAAGTATGGAATCTGCTCATGTGTTCAGCTTTCACGTCCCTTAAAAATCAGAGCTCAGATATTTTGGAAACTTGGACCAGTGGCCACTGGTCGTAGTCCAAATGTTAATGGCGGCATCATCCACAGGATTTTGTTTCATCTATAAAACAAACTTCATGTTCTAAATGTTGAATAAAGGGAGGGGACAGTGAAGGCCACAGACGACCAAGACAATTCCATAGGGGACAGCAGTTTACTGGGGGGATCAAACTGCTGGACTGCCTCCAGGGATCAGAGAGACAGGGACCAGCAGCAGAAGTCAGGCCGCCTTTGTAGGCAGTTAGCGCGTTAGGTAACTTTCCATGACGTAGACAGAGCAGTTTAGCTCTGGATTGGTTGGGAAGAGGAACTTGCTTGGGCAAAGTTGGGACCCGCCATTTTGGAACTTTGGGAGCTGCACTACCATTTGAGGAGTCTGCCAGGAACGTAACAAATGTTTCCTTTTATTAGTGAGATGGTCCACTTAAATTGATACTCTCTGGTTGTTTCCTTATTTATGAGGTAACATTTCTCTGTAGTCCAGGCTGGCCTCCACTTTAGATGCCCCTGCTTCTGCCTAAGAACTGGGATTTCAGGCATGTGCAGTATGCCTTTTTTCCAGTTTTAATTTTAAGAATACATTTTGCTTAGAGCAGCTGCCATCCCTTTCTAAAGAAGGTGCACTACAGTGATGTCTTGAATGTAGTGTATCTGCATGGGATAGTTCTTCAGTGTTTTCCGAAGTGCATTTTTCAAATGAAAAGGGGAATAAAGAATATTCCTTTGTATAAATGTTGGAAATTGTAATTTTGAAGTTCTTTTCTCAATATAGAATGTTTTCTATTAACATTGAACATTCTTTGGAGATAGACATAGAGTTAAATGTACTCCCAAGAAATATTAATGATGGGAAAAATAAAGAAGCATATTTATTACAGAAAACATATTCAATAACACAATAAATCCATCTGGAATTATCAAGAATTGTGGTTATGGGACTGAACAGATGGCTCAGTGGATAAGAGCACTAGCTGCTCTTGCAGAGGACCTGGGTTCAATTCCTATCACCCACATTATGGTTAGCAGCCATCCAGGGGATTTGTTGCCCTCTTCTGTTCTCTGTGGTACATTGAAGACACATGGTGTACTTATGCAGTCAATATGGTGATGTGCATAAAATAAAAATAATAAAGCCAGATTTAAAAAAAAAAAAGAATTGTGGTTAAACCTGGGTTTCTCACTCTCACAAATCAATGATAACTTGCCCTGAGGCTTATTTTTTGTATGTCTGGCAATCAGTCCTGCTGATGAGTTCCATTTGGATGCAACCATCCCTATGCACACTTCCTTTAGCTTGTGAAAAATTAATTGCACAATGGTATACATTTTTACAGAGTACTGGATGTCTTAAACCCTGCATGAAAAAGTTCAAGGCTATGAGAAACACTAGTGACCTCTGTCCCAAACTTGTTAGGGAAAGTTTGTTGTGAAGACGGATTGCACTGTGTCTGCAGGGACAGTATTTGGAATAGTTACAAGAAATAACGATCTTCATCATTAAAATTAGCAGAATTTATAGAGCTCTATGCACATCCTGCATATCTGCCTGGAGTTAAATTACCTTCCAAGCTTTAGATAAATGAAACCTATCCAGAGACTCTCAAAAGAGTATGATATTGGCTGATGAAAACTGTATGTGGGTATAGGGATCCAGAGCCACAATTAATTTACATTTGATTTTAATTGATGACAGTCTGATAGATCAGAGAAACTTTAATTAAGAAATAAAAATGTAGGCAGATTAGAATATTGGTAATTGGAAATAGAAGAGGTTTAACTAATGACGTGTGGCTTTATTAAATGTTTTGTTCATTTTATAGAAAATGCTATGCAGAACTTATTAACGGTTATCTTAAAACTGGTATTTGGAGAATTTAGATTCCTTCCTTAGAAATATGTGCTGTGATATAGATCATAGTTGTGACTGTAAAGCCCCAAATTGCTTTTAATGTTGTGCAGGGGCTACTAAACCACAGTGCTGTGTTATAAGCTATCAGAGTTCATCTTTTAGTAACTTTGGTTCAAGCCTACATTTAATAAATGACTCTACCTTGTATGCTTCCTAGTGAAGCTGCTCACATCTCTTGCCTCTGTTCAGTGTCTCACTTGAAGTTCCTTCCCTTGTATGTGTGTCTCTAATATCACTGCCTAAAGTAAGTGTCAGAAGTGACATGAGTTGTAATTTGCAGTGTTAACTTTGCCATGGTGGATTACTCCCCTTTATAATTATAACTTACACAAAAATATGTTTGATACTTCCTTATAATCATAATAATAATGCCTCCTATTTATGTGGTTTTCTCTTGTGACCTGAAAGCACTTTTACTGGCACTCTTGCTAATTGTCACAGCATTCCTAGGAGAAAGCAGATGGCTGAAGAAGGGCTTAAGTGTAAGCAGGTTAAATGACTTGCCTTAGGTAAAGTCATATGAGTGACATCTATGGGAAAGAAGCCAGGTCTCCTGATTCTGGACCCGTTTTCCATCTTCTACATCACTTAGCCTCCATTTTTTTTTATACTGGTGACATCTGTTTCCATCATTGTCATGCTGTTAATTACTTAATATCATTTTACTGCAAGATTAGCTAAAGTGAACAGATACACTCTGTTTAAAAATATGTTTAATGTGGCGTGAGGGAAACAGTGACGCTTTATGGAGAAGGCATGTAGATTAGTTTTATTAGACTTTTGCTTGTTGAGTGAACCCTGCTAAGTTGGGATGCATTCTGGTTCTGGGGAACTCATGCTTTTACCTAACTGGTACTTTTTGAATGATGTATATGTCATGATTTTACTGGTCTAGTTTTCAAATGTACATCAAGTGAAGCAAACATGATCTATTAGTCAATTACCACTGATATTCAGCAAGGAGTCCACTAAATTAGCAGATGTCCCACTCTTTATTCAATGACTCAAATATATATTATGAGTGTTAAGATTCTGTTATTTATTTATATATGCATACATCTTCTCATGATATAGATAAAAGTATAACTTAATCTCACCTTTATTATTATAAATGCCCCCTGTCCCTTCTTCCATGGAGGTATGGTCCTGGATCTCCTGTGTGAACCTCTCATCTCATTCTTCTGAGGCAGTGGGAGTTGGAGTGATCTTTTCTTTATTTAGGTTTGCTAGTGAAAGGGCAAAAGACTTGAAGGGTGTATCCATCAAAGTTTTCCCATGATGTTTGTTTCTAAAATATATATAATAAATATTCATTGATTTAATAATAGAAGGAACTAATTTAATTGCTCTGACTACAGATTTATTGACAATGAAGTCTAATTTGGTGACCAGTAGATCTTATTATTTTTGCCCTTTTGTTCTCATCGAGAAAGACTCGTTTATTTTGTGATGCTTGATTATAACCTGATTCTGAGACTTCAGCTAGTCACTTTTATCCCATTGTTTCATTGCTTTTTCTCTGGTCTGTAGTCACTATTTTATATTCCTTTCTCCCTACATTTCCTTTTTAATCTTCTTTTTTCATATAAGATCACCTTGTCTTTTATGTTAGAGTTTTCTGAGACTATTTTAACCTTTTGTTAAGAAATGATTTTGGTTGCTGCTTTTTAATTGAGTGTGTTTAATACATATTCTTTCAAAATCAGTTGTTTCCCCTATTACCAGTCATGTCTTTTAAATTACCCTGAGCTAAGTTAAGTTATCCTGACTTAGCTTGAGTGGAACTTTCCACTTCTTTATTTTAAAAGCCTATGACATTGCTGTTGGTTTTGGAAAATCATAGCTGATAGAAAGGCTATTATGAGATTTTTTTTCCTTCTTAATTCATAGACTCAGCAATTAAACAATTTCTAATTATTTAAGTACACATTGTCCACTAGGTTCTGTGAATGCTCAAAGTGTTAATAAATATATACAACTTGTATGTATATTGCTCAAAGTATTCTTTAAAGGTGTGTAGACACTGTTTCACTGGTCCATTTCCCAGGTGTTCCTGTAGGATCTGTCTGCTCATTTTTTTGGTTGTCTAGCCTGACTTTCCAAAGCAGAGTTGTCTTTCATAGATGAAATAAAACCATGTGCCCTTTACTGCCTCTCTGAGCTTTCTCACCCAGTCCCCCTCCTGGGTCTCATTCATGTGGTCAGGGAGTCATCAGGGGAAACAGGTGGTGATTTCTCTGCCCACTACTATCAACAGTATGAATAAAATAGGTTCTCCAATGTTTTCTTCATTCATGGTTGGAAACAATGCATTACTCACACATACAGTGACAACAGTCAACCACTGAAGATCATCTCTAAAATACCAGGTTGTTACCTTCTTTGCTCATAGACTTTGAACTGTCTCTCTATAGTACTTTTTCCCCTCCAGATTTTAAAATACTGCATTTACTAAGAAATGACAAGAAAGCAAATACTGTCCACTGTCCATCTTATTTACTCCTACTGACAGGCCCACTGAAAACTCCTGTGAGGCAGTCAGTTCTGTTCTCTGCCTACTTACATCATGGCAGTCCTTATTCTGCAATGATCTTAGAGAAAACTTTTGAAGAATAAATGAACTCTCAGTAGTATGTGCGAATTATTCGGACTCAGAGGACTTACAATGCCCAGCAGAGCAGAACTGGCCCTGACTCCAGCATGATTCCATGTTCATGTGACAGTCCGAAATTTGTGGAAAAACATTATTAGTGCCATGTATATTTAAATATGTGAGTTCTATATCAATTAGAACCCCAAATTTGTTTCTACCCTCCAAAGAATTTTTCTAAATATTGTCTTTTTCAGATACCTCATATAAGAGGTGGTCAATGTCAAATTCTTCCTCTCTTACTGCAAGTGTAATTTTTAAAAAAGGGGGATCTATTGTTCATAAGGGGAAATAATGCTGTCATGCAGACAAACTGTTACCCTGTAGAACTTATCACCGGAATATAAGTGGTGAAATTTAGAGTACTATTTGCAGTCCTTATATTCTTGTGTATGCTTAAAATATAAGGGCATAACTGGGTAATCAAGAAATTATGTTGTAAAAATATTATATTATCTCCTAATATTAAAAAATTGCCTTGTGCTATCAAAATCATTTCAGAAATTTAAATAATCTATGATAACAAGGTTTTACCCTTTTTGGTCTTAGAATTGAAAAACCTGTTAAAAATGAGGTACACTCAAATGCTGATAGTCCTGTATTACTTAAAGGAACTTTTACATGCATTGAGTAAGGTCTTGCTGATGCTGTCTTTGAGAAATGAACTGGTGTAATTTCAGTAGTATTTATATCTGAAATTTAAGTAAGTTTTTATAAGCAGGATTTGTAGCTTATTGAAAATAATAGACAAAGTTTTTCTTCAGGGAAATCCTATCATTTATCTAAAATGTACAATATTCAAAAGCAACCTCCTTCTTATTGCCAGGCCATTATTTCTCAACTGACATGTTGTTCTCAGGCCTTTGATGGCCCCAAATGTATATCAATTCCTATTCACCTGTGGTTCCCTTAGATTCTTGATAATAGTGTGCCTGCTATTTTACCTCAGAAACAAAGTGAGAAATTGAAATATCAACCTTTTTATCAGAGCTCAGAAAAACAAACACAGTTTACACAGATCCTTACAGAAAAATATTCATAGAAGTGCTTACCAGGTTTGTGCAGAGCTTACCAGCCACTGTGGGTATTTTTAATTAACACCACAATGTTCTTACAAGGTAATGCGGGAAGATTAATGCTTTGGAAGAATAGTTCAAAGTGTTTGGTGCCTCTTTCAGGTTAATCACCAAGCCAGTTGTAGGACAAAGAACTCTGTCTCCATTCTCAGGCATGTTACTTCATGTTTATCTAAAATGCAGTCTCTCTTTCCTAAGACATGTGATAGTGTCCGGTGGTAGGTTGTGATCTGAGAGTTAATAGGGGTGAGTCGGAAAGTAGTGACACTTTTCTTGGGGTACACTGGGGTCTCAAGCCTGGTGCACTGACAGTAATGTAACCACAGAAATCGAGGTTATTTCATAATTTTATGTAAGTAACTTGATAGTTGTTTTTTTTGTTGTTCTTCATTGTTTCGTCTTGAAGTTTGTGTCTGGAGGTGATTCCATTGTTCAGTTCTATGAATGTTATCATAAATAAGATTATTGAAAGACTCTTCTAAGTTATGTAATCAGGGAACTAACAGTACTCCTAGCCAAAAATGTACTGCTTGCAAGTTTGGAGAAAATTTCATGGATGAAGACATAAGTAGGCAGGACCCCTTCATGGCTAGATCTTTGATTAGAGCAGCTTTGACCCCAACATGTAAATTAATCAGTGTATCTGAGCTGCCGAGAACTGGCAGTTGTCATCCAGTGTCAATGTATATTCTAGAATACTCCCTGATACATTCAAGGCATAGAACTCAATTTTACAGGGAGACCAGGATCAGTAAGATGGAGTCCTCAGCCTCAAGGATCAATGAGAAAAAAGTAACAAGAGTACTAGAAAACATGGAAGAACTCTAAAAATGTGCAATAAAAATAATCATCTCCAAGAGTTGATTGAGATGTTTAGAGTCATCTGTTGTATTCAGTTAATAGGGGAGAACTGAAAAACTAAACTGGTCATTAACACACTTTGAGATTTTTATATATTTATTTCTTCATGTTTGTCCTTGGTCTGAATGAGTTACTAGCCATATTGTAGTAGTTTATAGTAGGCAGCATAATTCAACCAGATTTGCAAGGGTTAAATCCTACAATTCAAATTCAAATAAAACACACACACACACACACATACACACACACACACACACACATACACATACACATACACACACACACACAAAAAAACCTCAAGATTGTTTAAAACTGTTTCTCCTTCTAACTAACCATAGATTAAATACCGTAATGCTTTAATCTATTAAGATAGTAATTAATGCCCTGAGAACAGAATTAAAAGCCTGGTTATCAGTGGTATGAAAGGGTTAATTCTCAAATTGTTGGTGAGATTTTGTTTTGTTTTTCCTCTCTTAGACTTCCTAGTAGGACAAGATTTATGACTCCTGCACCTTTCCTATGGAAATCAGGTTTTCTAAATGGGTAAATTAAAGCTCATTGTAAATTGCTGAAGGTAATATTGGAGTCCTTGTGCTTCAGGGCTTCAAATGAAGGTCTTTTAACCTTTGATTCCATTTAAAAGAAATTTTCCAGAAAGATTTATTCCCCGTCAATGGCATTCTGGATGCTGAACATGATGTATATAGACAGTGGAGAGTGTGGAGGAGACAATTTTTGTTCTTTGACAACTGAATTGCTCTGGTAATTTTAGACTTCTCATTACTGACATACCCTGCATCTATATGTTTTTAAAAATCTCACTATGGTGTGCGTTCTAAATGTCAGCTATGACTACTGGACTGTCTAGTCTAAAAGCACAGAACTTTAATGCAGCCAACACTAAATGTCTGTCTGTAGGTTGGTCTTGTTTAATTTTCATTCAAGGAAAACTCAGTTGCTTAAAATTTTCATGTTAATTTTAAGAAATATATAAATACTTAGGGGAAAACAGTGTAGTTAATTAGTAATTACTGCTTTGTAAAATTGAACTGTGCTGGATTTTTCAACATGTAAATCAGTCTTTAGACTTAAACAAAGGAGTTCTAAGACGCACACCCCAAGCCAGTTGCTAAGATGAGTACATAAGCCTTAATGCTTTTTGTTGTGGTTGATTTGAGCTGAGTGTCTCTGGAAATGTAGCTTTTACTTTCTCTGTTTTTATAGTAACGCTGCATTAAGATGTCAGGCCAAGATTTTTTTTCTGTTCTCTCTCTTGTTTTGATATTTCATTTGAGAACCAATATTTCAAAAAATGAAGTGATTTAGTACAAATTCCTTAGTCCCAGTCAGATAAATAAACCTTTACCAGATTCTGCACACTGATTTATTGATAGGACTCTGAGGGATCACAGGCCTCTTTGAGAACATTTGAAACATTTCTGATTTCTGAATTCTATTGGCATTTTTCCCAAGAGAGAAGCAGAATAGGATGAATATCTCTCTTCTCCACAGACTTGGGCATCTTAAAAGAGCTTCAATTTTGTGTGTATGTAAAGGTCAGTATTTAAAATAAATAAATAATAAATGAACGAATAAAACACGGCAGAAGGAGCAGTACAAGCAGAAGGAGCTGGTCACCAGTGGCTGATCTGGAACAATCTTATGGCTGATTTCCTGTGATCCTTGATGTTGATTCAGTACAAGTACACAGATTCAAAATTTAGAGAAAAGTTCTGAATTTCTTCTTATGTAGTGATTTTTGACTTCTTTCTGATCCATTTTTATCTTTCTTTTAGAGAAAACATTATGAAATATCTTGTGTAAATTTTCCTCTTTTAGAATTCATTCTGGCTTTAAAAATTATTTTATTCTAATTTTCACAGACCCATGTGCCTTCTCTCTGTTCTTTGAAAATCCAGGCATCTCTTCTTGAGCAGAAAGTGGGTGGAAGACCCCACCTGTAACCACATTCTTCTTGTAGCCTAGGATGGGAGGCAGTTAGGTGCTACATGAACTGGCTTTACAAAGGAGAAAAGGATGTCAGGAAAAAAAAATTCTGTGATTGCTGCCAAGGGGCTCAGTCAAAGCCTAAGTTCACCCTGGGGGCCTTCCTTGAGCAGGGCCCTGCCACCCAGTAGTCATGTGGACTAGGTTTAAGATCCCACAAATTGCTCTTCAAGGAGGTCAAGGGTTCTCACTTAAGACAGGAAACCATAATTATCTACAGAAGATTTCTTAAGTTTTACAATTTGGAGTATATTTTTTGACTGCATATTAATGTAGGGGAGCAATTAAAGAGCATAAAACGTTACATTTCACAAGCAGATGGAAAATCTGCAGAAGGAGAAAAGGACACCAAACATTTAAATTTCTATCATCTAAAGAAATCTAAGCTAAGAACAAGTGTTATATAGGCCACTATTTTAAAACACAGGAAGGACAGTAGAAGACAAAGCGAGAGAAGGTCATCTAGAAAGAATGATAGAAGCTGAGGACACACATTTAAATGTAAGTGGAGCCACAGCAGTGGAGCCAGGTGACTTTAAAACCATCCTTGGCTGCAGAAAGAAGAAAGCAGATGTGTACTCTTCAAATGATCTTCAAGCTGCGGGTGACAGAGCTCCATGGAAGGAGAGAGGAAGTCTGTGGTGGCTACTCAGCCCCCTGAAGTGGCAAGGAGATGTGCACTCTAGTGACATACAGTGCACCAAGCCATCAGCTCCCCTCGCTGGCTGAATCCAGGCACAGCTGCTCTGCCATCACCACCTCCTTGTCACAACCCCATTTGCATGTTTGAGGGAAACCTCGAGATCCAACCTGGTGTTTTCATGGAGCAGTCAAGGCAACTCCTGACTAACCCTCCATCACTTAATAAGCGATTTTGTCATTTTACATTTTGAAAATGCAACTCTTATGCCACTGTAAGCACTGATAGTTGGTTTTTAAACTATAAACAACCAAGAACTTTCTAAATTTGAAAAAGAAACAAAACATTATTTTGGAAAAGTCATCTCTCCCAGTCGCTGATAGGATGCTTGTGTTTTCATCTTATCTGGCCTCACCCGGTTGCTGATGCCTATTTTTCGTCCCTCTGTATTATACTTTCTCATTCCCCTTTATGTTTCTTCCTAACCCCTAGACATACTTGGTTTGTGGAATGATGCTTCAGCTAAGAATTTAGGATACCAGAAGGGGATATCTTTACAGACTGTATTTGTCAGATAACTCAAATTTAAAGCACCCAGCAACATGGGTAATTGAATCTTTTGATGGGGTGCATTGGGATGGGGTGACACAGGAGCACTGAATGCAGTCAACTGATTTAATAGAATATGTCTTTTTGCATCCAAGCTTAATCTTTAAAAAAATTGGATACAGGTAGCATTCTTTGGAGAGTTGTTATTAGGATTAAAGAGCTAACAAGCATGCATAAATTATGTCATAGAAGCCAGTACAAATATTCAGAAATACATCCACCCATGAGTCAGAAACATCTAGTCTGTCTCTCTCCTTTCTATCTAGGCTGAGTTATACTTCATTTCCGTTCAACCTCCAGGGCCTGTGTTTTAAATGCAGCCAGCTAGTTGCTTGGCATTTCTCAAAGTGAGTTTGCAGTTTGCTCTACTCTCTTTGTGTGTATATTGTTTATATTTTTCTGATTTGAAAGTCTTCCCAGACCTACTGTCTTGGGAAATCATGCTAATTAATGCTCAGCTTAAATGTCATTTTCCCTCTATGCCTTGCTCAGTAGAGTTCCCCAAAACAAGTGTAAAATGAATCACTCTCCCTTTTCCTGCCCTGACATTTGGCCCAGATATTTTTGCCACATGTCACACTGTTGATAATGACTTGTATGCTCTTCTACCATTTCTTTCCTCCATTGATAGGTTCTTCAGATGGATCTCTGTGTTTTCAGTTCTCAACACGATGCTTGTCATGTTCTCTGCACCAAGGAAATGTTCCTTGGTTGTAGAGAGTGGCAATTTCACCCACATTCTCATTGAGAACTAAACAAAATTGACTTTTTTCACTCACTGAGACTCACTCAAGGCTACAATGTTTGCCTACTTTTGAGTAGTATTTTTTATAATTGTGAGTATAGTCTCTCTTGACAACTGCATTTTACTCATGAAAGTTATATTACTTATTTTTCTGTAACTGTGATAAAATCACTAAAGCAACTTATAGAAGGAAGAGTAGATTTAGCTTATGATTAGAGTCTGTCATGGTGGGGAGGCATGGAGGCAGGAATAGGCCAAAGCAGAAAGCAGAGCCTTCATGTCTTCAAGCAGGCACATTAAACAGAGAGCCTGGAAATCTGGCAATGCTTAAGCCCATCCCAAGTGGCATGTTTTCTCCAGCAAGGCCATATCTCATAAAACCTCCCCAAACAGCACCACTAACTAGGAACAAAATGTCCAAATACTAGGAGCCTATGGGCAACATTTTCATTCAAATCACCACAGAATATAAAGGACCCAATATATAATAGTTAGACATGGACCAGGAGTCTCAAATTAGATCACATTAATAGCTAGGTGGATCATAAATAAATGAAGTATATTAAGCATATACCAAGACAGAATGGGTGAGAACTCTGGAGTATGGGAGGACTCAAAACCTAACTGACAATCTACAAATTTTTTGCTTTCTTAAAACTCTGTCCTGTGCAGAGCTCAGCCTGTACTTTGGGTTAAGAAGGCACTTTCAATCTTCTACTATTATACCATGATGTTATGTACAGAGTTTATATTCAAGAACTATCCAACAGACTTCCAATATAATAAACCAATGATATTTAAAGTAAGATTACAGTTTTCTGTTGGGCAGTATTTATAGTCATCTTGGGGTACATGCACATCCCTGGAACTTGCCCGTTACTTCTTATTAACTTACAACATAATCATAGAAACTCATTTTCTAGTTCTCAATTATTGTATTAGACTAGATGGCTAATCTGTAATCTTTATAAGCATTTTATCTGCCTGTTAAGTTTGAAAGATTTTGAAATATCTCCATCGCTGATTTATGTGAGCCTAATAGGAACCTTCAAAGCAAGTGAAATGTCTTCATCACAAACAACATATATTGCCTTACACGGATGACATCATGAATAGGTCTTTTGTGACTATGGAGAGCAGAAATGATCCATTTTGTATCAAAACTACTTTGAATTATAATGTGCTTCAAGATGTAACATGATCAAGCCTTCTCATGATTAAGAAGCAAGTCCCTACAGAAAGTGCTGAGTCTGTCTGTATGTGTGCCTTCAAAGAATTGAAGAATGGTTCTTGTTGTGAAGTAGGATAAGTTTCAGTACATATGTGTTGATATGTGTTGATTTTTCTTGTTCAAAGGCCTTTCATATAGTCCTGAAGCCTTCAAACTATAATTTCAAACGAGACAGCCTCAGAGGATTTATGGAGTCATTTTCCCTTTGGCTAAAGCCCTAGATGGTCACAGACCACTAGATTTAAAAAGGCAGCCAAACCTGTCCAAAGACCGACATAAATTTTCAGAGGCAGAGAAAATGGTGCCTGCTTATTAAATTAGTGAGAATATAGTATTTGGCAGCTACAAGTAAATGATGTTTCCCCCCTTCAGTTAGAAGCAAGACTGTTAGAGATGTGTGATGTTTGACTCACATTTGTCAGGTTTAGCTACATTAATTGAGAATAATTTGCATCTTCCATCATGTGCTTACTGTAGACTTACGTTTGGATTTCACTAGATAAATGTCTTCACCTTTGCCCAAAAGTTCTCTTTTATGAACACATTTAGAACAATTATCCTCAACACACAGAGATAAACGTATGTGTGTGTGTGTGTGTCTGTGTCTTGTGTGTGTGTGTTGGAGAACTGAAGGGAGGAAGGAAAGCAGACAGGGATGGAGACAGACTTGTATCTGATTCTTCGCTAGTACTCCAGTAATTGTGTCATGGGGCATTCCAAGTTCAGGATCAGGCATCCACCATAGGGTGCCTGCATTAACATTCTGCTTGTTTAAGAAATTCATAGAAAATTTTAATTCTGGCTCAATAAAAATAGATTTTTTTCTTTTAGTGATATATTCTATGAAGTCATTTTCACTGACTTCAAGGATCTGGGAAGAAAGCGTGTTTATTCTTAGCAGATCTTAGTATTTTTCCATGTCATGTGGCAAACTTTCCAAGTCCTTTTTCGTGCCTATGAAAACAAAATGAATTATAGGATGGAGTCTTTTAAAGCTGATTGACTGTACAAGCTTTCTAGAGTACTTTCGGAGAAACTGCACAATATTTCAAATCTTCAAACATGTAAAGGGGTACTACAGATGGTAAACCTTTTTATTCCCATTAACTTCAGAGATGCTTTAATGAAAAAATATGATTGAAAACAAGTTATATTTGGAGCTCTGATTTTATTGGTAGACTATTCTGTTTTTCTATGGAAATGGGAATTGTTTCTCCTAATCCCCAATATCAATGTCCCATGGATAGAAACTCCAGGCTCAAAATGTAGGAAGGATATTATCCTCTAATTCATGTCTAATTTCCCCTTCTTGCATAGAAAAATCCCTATCTGTGCTTTTCTTCTGTATTTCCATGTGGTGCTTGTTACCTGGCCTGGAGATATACTTCTGAATAACACTGTATATCTTTATGTTTAATAAACCTTTGCATAGTCTATTGTACATTTTACTCTATATGAGTTTTTAAAATCAAGTCTATCTTATTGGCCAAATATTCTATCAAATATACTCTGAACTTGGGTTAAATTTTTAAAGTTCATTTCATGTAGATCTAAGTAGAACATAGTAATGTAAATTTCATTAAATGCATACTGTGAAGCACTCTTTAAATACTATATATTGCCCAGTATTGTCAAATTGAGTCTTAAAAAATGAGTATGTGTATAAGATACTGATCAAATAGAGGATGAGGAGAATGAGGATGATAGTTAATTGCAACAATAGCTAATATTAGAGAAGTTCCTTTGAGTCCAATCATTCTACTGTCATATCTCATATGACACAGTACCTCTTGTTTTAGGCACAAAATAATGTGTTGCTGAAGTGTGACTGATGGCCCAATCCTGGCTTTAACACTTACTGGCCACACAAACCATCTTATTTCTCAGAGAACACCCATCCCCATATTAGAGAAATTAATGTTATTACCTCCTAGGAATATAGGACTAGTGCAGGGGGTAATATGGTCTGTCAGAATGACCTTTGAACAAAGATTAAATAATGTTAGCACTATCCTTGTCCTTATTGTGTACATGAATAACAGAGGCTCAGAAATGCTAAGGAAACTTCATTACAATTAGAGAGCTATGTGATCCAAGATTTTCCCTGAGGTACTCTATCTGCATAGTCTAAGTCCCCACCACTGAGAGTTCTGAAAATAGTTCCGGTAGAGGTCAAGGCTTGGGGAAGATGGGTGGTAGAGGGAGGAAGGCAGAAACATACATGAATGCATACAGAGAAATGCTGCTGAATTTGAGCTTACACCACTTGTGTGTGCCTTGTAAGGCCTTGGGAAGAAACTAAGATGTTTTCCTGGAGGCAATGGAAGACAATCCATTCTGCATTTCCTTTGCATTTAAGTGTGAACAAAATGTTGCAACATGTCCCTTTGACTTAAATTGTATTCTAATCTAGCATTAAATTTTCACAAGGAAATATGATTTCCAAGTACAAATGGGGGACTCCTCAAAGACTAGGGAATTTTCTGAAGAGATATCAGCAAGTATTGGTATAGAGCACCTTTTTATACGCTCAATCAAAGCTTCAGAATGGTGGATTCTTCCCTCTGCTTTGGATTTGTTGGATTCAAGGATTCTGACTCCAGTGAACTTCAATGGGACTATAAATAGATGAGTGAACCTCACTAAGGTGACAGAATGTTTCACAACTACTGGCCAGCATGTCTTCTCCTTGTTGGGAGATTAATGTCGAAAGTCAAAGTGCAAACAAGGATTGTTCAGGGAATATGAAACCTCAAAAGTGTGGTATCCCATGATTCATACAGAGCCAACTTCATAGGCAAGTGCTCTGTGCAGTTGCTCAGGGATCCATGCCCAGAAGAGCTCCACATTTGACTTAATCCTCTGCTGATACTGTCGTGAAGTTCTTGAAATATTTGAATGTGGGTTCCACATATTCTTGATGACCTTTGTCTCAGATGTTATGTTCTTAGTCATTGATCCTTGGATTTAATGTCATGCTATATGATCTTGCATGTGGCTGTCACCTGTTTTACAGCACAGTTATCTCTATTATTGGGGATGCAGCAGGTTCTTTATTTGTTAGGGTACATTCTACTCTACTGCTCATCCCCTTACAAGACGCTGCCAGTCAGTGCATCCCACACCATTCTCCTGGGTTTTATTCCTGTCTATCAACTCATTGACATATCACCCTGTTAGGTTCATATGGCCAATTTACTATTATTCTGAGTGTACATTTTTTTCAGTTCATTTGGTATACTGCTAATCAGATCATTAATTGTTAATTAGTGAATTAGCTCTGAGAGAATTCATGTTTTATGATTAATTGAGGGAGGAGCCCTACATGTTACTTACATGTTACAGATGAAGTAGATATTAATTTTGAAATTTTCATGACAGTAGGACTTATTGGCAGATCAGACTGGATGATAGACTCAAAAGCATTTGTATAAAATTGAGAAATGTGGCTGGAACCCCAGTAAGTCATGACCAGTTTCTCCTTAATCAGCAAAAAAAAAAAAAAGACTCAAATGAGAGTTAAGAACCCAATGCTTGTTACTCAGAACCTTTCTAGAGTTTTTAATTCTTAGTAATTCAAGGAACTAGGGTCAGTTTATATAGGACAACTACAACAATGTGGACTACAGCAGAGGAGGTGCTAGAAGAGGAAGGCTAAAATTTACAAAAATGTTCAATTTTTTCTGGGGGACAAAAATAACTAATGGAAATATATCTTTAAAAAACAAGAAGATTATTTTTTGAGTTAATTTTGTGGCTAGATTTCCTGCATTTCAAGATTATATGATGATCATGTGATGTTCCAGCCTGAAAAATTTACAGCAAATAGTAACAAACATTTGAATTATTTGGTCAATATCAGAATTTTACATATGCATTTCTTTCTTGTGATACCTTTTATCCATCTGTATTTGTTTAGAATATGTATGATCTAAAAACCAAAGAGCCATCAATCAAAGCATTCCCACCTGCTCTCTCTTAAGGGACTATCAAAGTAGTAAATTAAATGAAACCAACATTGTTTTAGTGCTTGCCCATCATAAAATATTACTGGTTCCAGGTGAGTGCCTATTTACAAGGGACCTTTGAAGATTTAGTAAGGATTTTAGGGGAACAGAATACCATATAATGAAAACATTTGCATCATAAACAAAATTAAAAAGTAAACTATCAATAAATAAATAAATTCACAAATATAAACACAAACAATAAAATTTTCATATGGATGTTAATAAGAGCCAAAAATGAAAATGAGTAAAGGGTTTGAGCAGATATTCCATTGCAAGAAAGATAGCTCATAGAATTATTTTTCATATCCCTAGTAATCAAATAATTGGGCTTTAAATCATATATAATTTTATCTACAAAATGAGTAGTGATTCAGAATCATTAACACTTAGTTCTGGGACTTTGTGAAGAAAGCCTGTACTCTTGTACATCTAGGATGGAAAATAACTAAATTATCTCTGATATGCTTGAATATATTATGAAATATGCAGTCATAAATTTTGTTCAATTTTTTTACAGATTAAAATTAGGGAAAATTGCTCATTAAGAAAATTGTAATTTAAAATATCAGAAAAAAACCTCAACTTATGCAACATGAATTATGTAATGTTATGACGTGTGAGACTCAAAGAGAAGGCAGGACAAAAAGCACTGCTGTTTGAGCCTTCAGGAGTTGTTTCATTTTTTTTCTGTCTCTATAGCACAGAGAAGATACCACACCTACAATTCACTGTAAAAAACGGCAAGATCTGATCACCATATATTCTTGCCTCCATATTTTTCCTGTTTGCTCAGAAAATATAAAAGTCAAAAGCTTCAAATTTCAATTTTTGTCCACATGGCCTTTGGGTCTGAGATTGTTAGTGTGAGGATTACCCATTATTGCCAGTGGTCAGAGAAGGAGGCTTTAAGGGCCCAGGCCTAATTTCAAACATTTTGTTCTTCTATTTGCTGTAAGTATGAACAGCTTGTTTCAGCTTTTTATTTATAAATCATAGTCTCTATGCCCATAGAATATATTCTAGATGCTTCAGGAGGCCTTTTGCATATCTAAATCCTTTTAAAGACCACCATTGCACAATTAGACACAAAGGGTAAAACGGACCCTGAAAGGGGTAACAGACCACTTGTGAATGAGGGAATGAGCAGGACCTTGTCTTCATTGTCTTCAGCCCCAATTAGTGAGGCCTCATTCAATGTGAATTTAATATACCCACTATCATAATTACAAATCTTGACATTTAGATACCCCCAAAGTCAACACCCGTCCCAGCAGGCTTATCCATATTATCACCAATGAAGGAGATGGAGAGCAATTAGAAGCTGAAGGAAAAGGTTAGCTTCGCCGCTTGGACAGGAGTTCAGCAGCTAAACACATCTGCAGTTGCAGTGTTAATTTTTTTTAAAATATCGTCTCTGAAGACTTGTCACCTATGACAAGGAAGGTCTGAGTCTAAATGGAATATGCAAGAAGTGCCTCCTGGTCTCTCAGTCAAGCACATACTGACCTTTTCATAGTCTCCACCAGTTGCTCAGCTGTCATGAAATGCTCAAGAAGGGAGAACATCATTGGAAGTTCCATGAGGTCAGTCTGCTGGTGCTCAGGCCAATTTACCAAATGTATCTGTGTTAAAGAGTCAGTTCCCTAACCAATCAAGCTGATGAAATGTAGTACCAATTAATCACTGGCTCCTTATCAGGCTTTGTGAACATCCCCATATTTGGAATCTGTTCATTGTCTTACCTTACCTGGAGGGATTTTGGCCTTGAATATGGGGTCACCTCAGGGATATAGGAAGTTCCTGAAACTTCTGTGTTTGGATACTAGCAAGACAGCTCAAGGGACAGGTGCTGTACTTGCGTTAGACCAGCACTGACCTATTTTATCTATCAATTTTAGCTATTTTAGCTATCAATTCTTTGTCTTTAGAAAGTGCTAGCTTTGCATGACTTTCTGCAGAGGTTTATTATTTGAGAGCTGTTGGATTGTCTTAAAAGCAAAGAGGTTTCTTTTTTTTTTCTTTTACAAAATTGGCTGCTCTATTTGTAGCCAATTCTCATAAATTAAAATACTTGTCAAAATAAATGAATAGTATGTTTGTTATATTCATGACTTAAAATCACATTTGATTGCTTACTCATTAATCCAAAAAATTAAGCAATACAGTGTGGATTGCAGTCATTAGTGCAAATAAGCAATGTTCTTCTAACAGTCAGATGTCATGGAGAACAGTATATAGTTCTGTTTGTTTCAAAACTGGGTATGTGAATGTACAAATTAGTTTTATAATTTCAAAATGTTTCCTTTGGAACAAAACCAAATACATAGATACAGTACTCCAGGAAACAGAATTGGGGTCATAATTTACTAAGTGGATATTAGATGGTGAAATTGTAAAATGCCATTTCCTGTTGAACTTCAAGAATGAACAGAGGCTACTCTTTTATGTATAGAAGCACACATGGTTAAGGAGTAAGCTTTCCTATTCCCAACTGGTTGGAAAATCAGAACTCAAAGAATTAGTATCAGCCCGAGTAGAGACACCGCTATAACAGAGGCTTTGCTTTCTTGGATGCAGCAGAGAAGGTCATCACTCCTTTACCTGGGTGATTCTTTTCCATGTAAAAGTACCATAGTCGGAGTTTGAAATATAAACTCAGTTGTACTTTGTTCATCTATATCATATGCCAAATGGGCAAGTGGTGCTTTTCTAACAGTGTGCCTCACAAGTATGAAACATCATAATATATGTAAGCATGGAGAAGAGTGCCTAGCCTGGAGGAATGAAGGGCTGTGATGGTGCCAGCCATGACAGAATGACATTTTCTAGTGTGATTTTTGGCTCCAGTCTGACCTTTCTGCCAACATTTTAAGCTTAGTTTTCCTGTTTTATGCTCTTTCTGTGAGCTGACCTGTATTCTTTTAATAAACTTTGCTTCTTTTTAAAAATATAACAGGTAGTCATTAACTCTGTTTTAGTTGTATAACTCATGGTTTCAAGATGGCAATTTGAGGTGACTCAAGATTCTTATACTGTGTGACAGGTGTGTACAGAGGCATTGTCACACTGGAATACCAGGGAGCCTGAGGAAAGGCCTGGGCTGGGAAAGTATTGAGAGATTATCATGAACTTGAAGTATAACTAAGACCATACTTTAATCTTCTAATGGAAAGACCACTTCCACAATAGTGTTATATTTAAATGCCAAAGGCCAAAATGGAAGGCTAACAGTAATCTAAGCCCTTTCTTCACTCCTATAAATGAGAAAGCCTTGCCAGAGACAGTCCCCAATATGATTATACTGTGATAGTTACTACAAAGAGAATTCAGCCATAAGTTTCATCTTCAAATATACATGGGTGTACCACTGGAGGGCTATTCTGTACTGTGGCAAAGAGATTAGCAAAGGTTATGTTTGTTTTTAAAAACAGTTTTAGGTTTCCTTTGACCAGATAATAATATAAATTCTAGAAAAGTAGAGAACATAAAACTAAGATAGCTAACTGGTATTAAGTATGAATTTTAGTTCCATTGTAAATGCATGTGGTCTTTCTAATTTTTCTGAGTCAGTTTTCTATGCACTATTTTGTTACTTGTTTCAACCGGATTGACTAAAAAGTACAGGTAGATGTGTGTGCCTTAACTAGGGGCAATGAAGGAAAGGTCATGTGCGTGCGCGCGCGCGTGTGTGTGTGTGTCCATGCATTTCAAACACTACATCTTTTATCGTGTCTTTATAATGTACACTTTCTGGAGACCTTCAGAGCCCTTCAGGTTGGATAAAACTGAGGAGCTATGCAGTGCTATGCTGGCTAAATTACATGTGAAGTCAACCAATGGATTCAGATCATCTTTGGGAATTTTCTAGCCTATTTAACCCAAGCACTTTATCTTTAATTTTCTCGTGTATTTGATATTGTTAATATATGCAATTCAAGGGCAGTAGGAATATTATCAACAAAGCAAATACATTGACTTTTAAATTTTCTGACATTCGCGTTAGCCTCATGATGGTTGAAATGTGCCCTGGCTCTGCGCCTGTGTGTTTTTCCATAGCTGTCCTTCCAGTTTGTCCTACATTAGAATTTTTGTGGCTGCCACATGACCTACCCAGGAGCCTTTGCTTACCAATGCAAAAGGTGGCAAAGGGCAGAGAGGAGCTGGCTCTCTAGGCTCCCCCTGTGTAGATTAGATATGAGCTGTAAATGCTGTTTAGTAAATGGCAAACTGTTGTCAACAAGAAGAGCAAAGGATCCAGCGAAAGCAGCTTCAATATTTTTTAAAACTTGTCAAGTGGTTACATATAGCTTTAAAATTTTAATTCAAGTCATTTTGGAAAAGAATATGATGCAATCCAACATGTGTTTAATATATACCTGACTTCTTAGTAACTTGCTACATAATTAAAGGAGGTAAATGTATTTTGGTTGAAATATGGGTGGTTTTCAATAGGCATATATTTTCCTGTTATGGGGCAATTTAAGCAGATACCTCTTTAAAAAGTGATAAGAAAGAATAGGGTTCTTAGCACAGTTGAATAAATCATGTTATTTTCTTTCAAATGAAGCTTAAAGCTATAAAGTTTATAAAGGCCCCGATTATAGATTTTCAGTTTGAGAAGGAAATGAAAATAGGTTTATCTCATTTACTGAATGCCAATTGAACTTCTTGAGAATCAAGCTGCTGAGTATTTATTCTAAGAAAACTAGATCCAGTGCTGGTGTCTGATGAAAATACTCATGGAGTCCTGCTAATTTTAAAGATTGGAATGAAATGTTTTTATTTAGCTGGCTGTCAAAATCCTCTGAAGAAAAAGAACCCAGTTTGAAACCTTTGTTTAAAGTGGCATCAAATTGGCTTTTGTAGCCAGTTGCTATTTACTTCCAAGCAGCTTCATGGATTTAAATGAAATTCTGCAACATTCAATCTCTTCTCCAAGGTGATAATGTGTTTTCCTCTACTTGTGAAATTGTTGTAATTTCGCAGTCTTACTTAGATTTAATTGTGTTTATTAAAATTTGAGATGAATGATTCCAGTTTTATTTTGTAGAATTATTTTTTGTCTCTGTCTTTTAATTTTATGGGATAGTTGTTGGCAACATGGAATATATAGAAAACAGTAAAAATAATAATGTGTTATTAAGTTCAATGGTTTAACCCTAAGAACTCAATATCTGAAATAAGCCTTTCTTTGTATTAGTTCATTAGTTCATTTGACATGTAATTAAAATAGAATCACACATTTCTCAGTGCAATTACTAATAAAAAATGCTTTTATAAGTACAGTTTATAATGCTCTGTGAACATTGGCTGATTCTTTTTTATTCTCTACATAGGCTAAGGATAATAACATCAGATTATAAAAATTCAGGCTATAAAAGTGACAGAATGCTACAGGTTGACAAGAGAATAAACCACACTGTGAATATTGAGGGACCCTGCCATAAATGCACATGCTGGCATTCATCGTTAAAATATTTACTTGTCAGCTTAGAAGCTGCAGATATTGGGATAGTGCTTCAAGTTACAGCTTCACAGAAGAGGCACCGCAAACCACACAGGGCTGGGTGGAAGAGCAGGACTATGTCTCTAAGAATTGGGTATTTTTGTGTGATGAAGAGTAAAATAAAAGGAAGAACCCAAATTACCTATTTGATGTTTTTGATGTTGGTACTGCCTGTGCTCCTCTGTCAATGTTGTGATGAAGAGATTAAAGAGAGGCAGCAAAGTGAAGGCAGAATAGAGATAAACAGGTCAAGTGGGACTTAGTCTGTGGGCCATGGAATGACTGCTGCGGTGAGGAAGAGCATAAACTTTAACCACCATTATGTCCTAGGCTCTGTGCTAAGCATTTAGTATGTTGGGGAATATTTATTATAAAGGGAATGAGTATTGTTTCCCCACCCCTCTTTAACTCCCCAAACACATACATATCTTACTAACCATGTATGATCAATATCTAGTTGGTCATAACAGCCTTTTCATTCAAATAAGAAAGCAGATCCTAGTTCATGAAGGGAGATTGCTGATGTGAACTGCACTCATGGCCCCTGTACCTGATCTGTTATTCTAGGATGTGAGTGTTGTAAATTATACAGTTCTTTTTATTTCTTTTGGATCTTTGACTTTACTGCTGTTGATTTTTCCATTCTATCAACCTTTACAAGGTACATAATAAAAAATGGAAATACCCCTAAACCAGGGTTTATTAGTGTCATTATTTTCCCTCAGACTCTTAATTTCATACATTCATTCCAAATATCCCCAGAGAGGAGGCTACTGTACTTAATAAAACTAATTCCTGATCTTTGAATTTAAAACACTCAACATTGACAAATGAAATCCAGTTTAAGAAAACAATTTACTTAAATTTACTTAATTTTAAGACCTTTGTCTTCATGTGTTCTCCTAACTTCTTTTGAAAAGATATTTATGCTGCTTGAGAAATACACTGCACTGTACTTCTCAAACAGCGGTACAAATACAATCCAGTAGACCAGAGCTTCTGAAACTATTTATGGTGACCCCATGCAAGGTCATGTAACTTAATGGGTGGGAGATCCCTCAACATGTAGTGACCAAAATGTATTCAAAAAAATGCATACTGATCAAAGGTGATTTGGGCAGCTCTCCATGTCTGTGATATCACTGCAGTTTCATATCTGAACACACAATGTGTACTTTATACTGTAAGTGTTGTCCAGTATGGAGCACAGAAAACATAGAAATGCCACATGCACTTGTTGACTCACAGTCCAGGCTGTTGCATGGTATCCATTACAATGTTTTCACTATACATGCAAAGGTGTTTATTTTGTTGTTGTTATAAAAAACATAATTGTTTAATTGTGGAAAACAAACACCTAGAATACTTTCTTATTATTCAATAGCATTTAAATATCAAATTAGTATGTCTTTCTCTTGTATTACATTAGAATGTTTGATTTTAAAATTAGGTTGAGTTGTTTACTTGTGTCTCATAAGAAGTCATGAGATGAATTTTGGCTTGATATTAAGACAGAATTTCCAACAACTTCTAAAATGTACTGAAATAGTCCCTGCCATTTTGTACTACATATTTAAATGAAGAAGTGTTTTCTATGTTCCATGAGACTTAAGTGTAGAGGTTCCACTGTATCTGTGCCATATAGAACTGATCATCTCTCAGACATATATTCTGTGTGTGTGACCAGTTGTGGAAATCAGTAATAGCTTCCATCTGTTGAAAAAGGAGCTTCTTTGATGAGTGATCTATGATATATTTGTCTGTAAACATAAGGGTCCCTATTTAGCATACAGTAAGAAATTTCATTGGCCTAGAGATATATGAGATAGGGTTTTATCTCAGATCTGTGACCTCTCCAACCATGTGTATCTGACTATATTCACAGTGCCACCCATGAGTTCCCACTGAGAGGGCTTTAAGTCCAACTAGATTAACTTTTGATTACCCCCTAGATAAAAATGCCTCTTCTGCGCCAATAGAGGTAGTTTGCTATGTCAATCATTGGGGTTAGTAGGTTTTACAGTTGGGTTGAGCCATTGATTGATTTTTCTTCCTTAGCATCTTGCTTGCTTAGTATCCTCTAGAACTGTGAGAGCTAGTTTTCAGGGACAAAGCTTCCAGGTCAGTTCCAGCTTCATTGTCCCAAGTCTGTGTCTGAAGTATAAAAGGATCTTAACTTAAAGTTGTGTGGTGTAATCAAGGGCTATGACCAAAGCCTGTGTTATTTTGGGACTCTCTTGGACTACCCTGACTAACAAGTCAAAGCGAGCTTTCTCCTGCCTGGCACTGTGTTTCTTGTTATATAGCCTTTAAATATATATACATGCATTCATGTTCAGATATTGTATGTGCATTTTTCAGGGGTTTTTGAGTTAATAACTTTCCCTCTGGTTCTTCACATCACCTAAGCTTTATCTCCTCTCTCTCTCTCTCTCTCTCTCTCTCTCTATCTCTCTCTCTCTCTCTCTCTGCCTCTGTCTCTCTGTCTCTCTCATCTGTCCAACCTCCCTCCTTCCTCTCCAGTTAAAGTACCTCTGTTTTCTCCCTGATAATACCTATCTCTTATTATCCCCTCTCTCTTGAGTTCTTTCTTTCCCTTTTCCCCGATGGTTTCATGTATGAAATCCTCCTCATGGCATATGCCTTTAGGACCAGCACTTGGGAGGCAAAGGCAGGCAGATCTATGTGAGATCAAGGACAGCCTGGTCAATCTAGAAAGTTCCAGGATGGTAGCTCACAGCCAGATCCTGTTTCAAAAAGCAAACAAAAATCTGGTTAGCATTGATATTTGTTTAGAAATTAAACAAGTCTTATGTAGGAAAGACATAAAGAATTTTAAGGAATTACTATACTTTTTTTATAATTGCTCTTACTTTTTACATAAAGAAATATTTAAGTAATTTTGAAAGATCAGTTGTCAAGATTTGAGAGGTTGGGCAACTGACTGAATGAACCTAAAGCTCAGTAAGAATGTCTGATAAATGTAGAAATTATGAATCCATAGTTCTATCCAAGCATGGGACAGATGAGGTTACTGACCAAATTTAGGCATGTTCTTTAGTATTTTCAGAAGTCAGTCAAGAATTTAATGAAGAGAGATAAGCAAAGTGAAACTTAGTTGGGGGCCCAGAGGGTTAAAAGGGGAAACCAAGATAATGTATTGTGCTTGAAGGTACATGAGAAGAACTTGCTGAGGATGATCAGCTATGTCCTAAAGTCCAGGAGAGAAGCCTCACTGGTTTTAGTTTCCTGTTGATGTTTTTGACCTTGATGAAGGCAGATTTAGTGAATAAACAGATGTGAGGGGTTGCTGTGCCTTCTAAGTTGGCCTTAAAGGGAGACAAGAAGTAAGGTGGTGACTATTTTGATAAATGGGTCTGGAGAAAGCTATTGTTTTTGTTGGATAGAAGAATTAATAACATTTTCATACACTGATGTTCCTTTGTGTATCTGGAAATTAGATGGCTAAATACTCACAGATCTGTGAGGACAGAAGCTTAGACTGGATGAAAGCCCTGTGAACAGATCATTGGGGATTATAGGGTGTTTGGGAAATGCCATGGCTACACTTGTTGATATGAGAACAATAGCATCACAGAAGGAGAACAGAGGCAGGCTGGAAGACAGACTGAGAAGCAGTAGTGGAGACATCGGGCACATAGTTCCCATGTGCATTTTGTACAGTTTGTGTTGCTGCAGCCTCTAAGGTGTCAGTGTGAAATTTATAATACAAAAAAAAAAATCCAGGAGAATTCCATGTCTACCTCACCTCTATGGGACGAAGTAAATCGGAATGGTTTAAAAGCAGGATGTGCGAGGCTTCCTGCATGTGCTCAGTATGATGAAATGAGTGTATTTGGGGGCGGAGGTGGGGAGATTGGAATGGTAGTATATGTTAATTGCTATTCCTCTGTAACAATACAGTGTCTTCCTGGAGCTCTGTTACTTGATAATGTAGTTGTCTTGATGAAGCAAGTAATGTAGTTAACAAGGACTTACAGCATGTGATTTAAATGAATTATCAGTGTGGAAGCAAAACTAAGTCTGTGAACATGGTGGGGGCTGAGATGTAGACCAGCTGGTGAGAAGTGTTCATCAGCCAGCACTGCGAATCTGGAGATTTGTTGGACACTAGAGTCAGGAGCTGGAGTCTTCTTTCCAGGAGTAGAGACTTTGTTTCATTCATTCATCCAGAGGAGGCTTTGCTGTGATCATTCCTGTGATCCAGCCTTGAGCCTGGAAGACAGAGTTAAACAATTAATTATTCAAAGAGATTATGAGTTTTGAGAAGCCTCCAGGTTCCATAATTATCATCTCTAGTACAGTCATGTAGTACTATATCTTCAAATAATGGAATTCACTTTTTAAAAAGTTTTTAGAATATCAGATGACATTCATGTCCAAGCTATGCATTTTCTGCTGTGTATTATCTCTTCCTATAGTTTTCTTTTTTAAAAATTTGTATTGAATTTCTAAGATTTTCATACAGTATAATTTGATACTATTTAGATCCTCCTAGCTGCACCTCCCCTGACTGCCCACCACCCAATTTAATGTTCTATATTACTAAACACACACACATACACAAAGACCTAAAGTGTTCGATTTGTGTCCCCAAATGTCCTTCAGTGTGGGTCTATCCACTGGAGCCTGGTTAACCTTATAAGAGTCACATCCTTGAAAGACACTGGCTTTCCCCTTCCCAGCTGTCATAGATGGCTAACTAAAGTTCCTTAGATAGGTCTGGGATTTCTTCTTTTTGAAGAAATGTACTGTGGTATGTAACTCTAGATTGGAAATTAAACACTTGATTCCATCACCAGACTCCTTTAGCCTATGACCTTGGAAAACAAAATATCTAAACAACTATGTTCTTGTCTTGGATAAGTAGGTGCACTATTGTCTCTGAACATCTTTTGAGCTTCTGTGGATATCATAAGTAGAAAACAACATTTCATATATGTTTCAAGTATATTTAATGATTTATCTACTGAGTTGTCAACTTTAAGTCTCTATTGTATTTCTGACCCATGTTCTTTTTTCTCTTTCTTCCTTAATATTTAAAGTACATAGATTATGCTGAGAGTTAAGGATACAAGAAGAAGAGTAAGACATTACTTTTACAGAAAACTGTCCATATTATCAATTCAATATGCCACTGCCATTCTGATTAATAAAGTAAAATGAACATTCCTAATATGTACTAGAATTTACCAGTATGCAGAGTTAAGATCATAAAACTCTAATGATAAAATAATTCTACCTCACTATTTAAATTTATTTTATTTTTTTGATGTCAAGATTGAAAGTTTTAAACCCTTCATTTTTGCCAGATGATTAGAAAGAGCTGGTTTTGCTGATTGTCCTAGAATAATCATTTATTATTAATCTATTTAAGTCTTATCTCAAGTCAGTTCATCACTGTTAGCAATTAAAGATAGAGAATGCATGTATTCAATTTCAAGAATTAAAAATAATGCCTAGGGAATAAGCATTTCTTTTCTGTGGTAAAAGGATTGTTGGATTTCCCAATTAAAGAAGTCTCCATACTGGAAATGAGTAGTCAATTATGAAAATTATTTTTGAATAGCCAATTTACATACCCTTAATTGTATTCATTTCTTTTGAAAGCCTGAATTTGGAATTTATGATGTTTTGATTGGTTACCCCCCACTTGTGTTATTAATATTATTGCCAACAAGGTTCCCCTATGAATGGAGCTTTTAGTGCCTTTCCTGAAAAAAAATCTTTGAATCATAAGTAGACTTGTTTTTTTTAATGAGTGAATAATATCTAAAGGTTTAGTAGGAGTTTTCACATTTAGGCAGGCTATACTTCCATGGATTGAAAGCATCTCTGGGTGGCCTCCTGAAATCACATTTGGACTTTACTATTTCAGCCAAGGAGAATTGTTTGAAGTTCCTTGACCAGAATGCTATCTTCCAGCCAAAAATGAAGTCAGAACAGAACTGCCCTCACTTTCTACATGATTAGTAGAAAATCTAAAATATTTTCTTTTGTTAATGAGAAATGGCTGGAAAAACTTTAAGTTTTTGTATTAGTGATATATGTTACATGAGATAAATTGACGATAAAAACAATTAGGTTAAAAGAATTGATATTAGTCTCAGAGTTAGCATTCTTGACCTAAAACCAGTCCACAAAGTCTATTATGAAGAAAAAAAAATGAATGAATAGACAAAAAAAAGGGAAACCTGTGTCTACAAGATGAACACACATTGTTAACTATTAGCATAGTATACACTTGTAAGCACATGTATATTTAGATTGTGTCAACTAACATAGATATAATGAGTTATTTTACATTGTTTTATTTTTTGAAACTAGAATGTCCACTTATACAACGCATGTCTAGTGTTCATCTTCTATATATTCAACTTTTGTTATTGGGAATCCCTTTGAAATAAAGAGATAACTTATAAAGCATATTAGAAAATATTTTGAGTGTAGGGTAAATAGTTCAGTGATAGCATGATAATCTAGCATATGTGAGGCTGTAAGCTCAACTCTCAGTATGAGAGAGACAAGAGAGAGAGAGAGAGAGAGAGAGAGAGAGAGAGAGAGAGGGAGGAAAAATTCGTGAGTAGACATTTTAATTCTTTATCAAGAGCTGGCCAAAACTATTTCAGGAATAGACCAAATAAACAAAAGAACAAGTGTTCATTGTTTTCTGTCCATGGTGCTTATAGACTTTATATTATTAAGAGCTGTGGTATAGTAACATTAAAGATTTTGTTTTTAAGGAGACATTTTAAAGCCAAATAAAGATCATAATCAACTAAACACTGTGTCCCTGTGATAAGCATGTCCTACAAAGTAATTAGTGTTGTTGGACTTGTTTGCAGTTGATTGCTGTGTTTGAGGAACAAGAGCCACTCCACAAGATTGAGAGCCCCAGTGGAAACCCTGCGGATCGGCAGAGCCCAGATGCTTTTGAGACAGAAATGGCCACCCAACTGGCTGCATTTAAACCGATTGGTGGGGAAATTGAAGTAACCCCTTCTGCTCTTAAATTAGGTATGTGTGTTTTGTTGACGATACCTCCCATTCGGTTGAAAAATGCAACTTGTTAACTATGTTTCCTCTTTGTGAAATTCATTCTATTACTATTTTAAATTGTTGAAAAGGCGGTCTGGTTTGTCTTTCCTCTGAGTTATTTTTATACAGCTCTTTGCAGCTGCTGGAGCTCGGGCAAGGAGATGCAATTTTAGTTTTGAACTGAAGGTGACTCTGAATTGCATGCCCTTGAAGGACCATATAGGGAATCAGACTGTAAATGATGAGGTTTGCCTGTGTCATATAAGTACCACTTTTTTAAAAAGTTCTTGAAAAAAGTCATTTGGAAAAAGCTAAGGGTTACCAAGGAGTCTACACTAGAAATACAGTTCATTTACTTTCTTACCCTTCCTGTTTTTTGTCATGTATGTCTTTGGATATAGCAGTTGGGGAATTGGTTTTGATATTCTCTCCTGCTGGTTTATTCAAACAAGAACAATTCACCTGGTGATTTTGCTCTGAATTCTTGATCATAATATTTGTTTTGAAAGTATTTGGGGAAAGCAAAAATAAATATTCTCTAAAGTCTCTGTCAATTACTAATCCAAGTGAAATAACATATCAGCTTTTGCTGATACATCTTAGAGATAAGTTTAGGTCATTTTAACAGCATGAAGTTTCTGAAAACCTGCTACCATATTAGTACTTAAAATAACTTTTATTCCTGTTGAATGTGAACACAACATTCTGAATTGGACTATAAGGATGGTTCAGCAGATAAGAGTACTTGCTGCCAAGCACGATGGCCTGAGTTCCATTCTGGGACCCAAAAGGTAAAAACATAGAGCCAACTGCCTCAGGTGATCATCTGACCTCCACAGACATGCCATGGAGTGCATGTACGCAAATCCACACAGACACACAAACACACAACAGAGAGATTAAAAAGTAAAAGAAAAATTTAATTATAAAATTATATATATAATTCATTTTTCTTACTTGAAATAAAGGATTTACTGTTTACATATGACCATACTAAGTAACTCAATTTTGTCTTGATTTTCTGCAAACCATCTGTAGTGTCCCTTTGAACCAAATCAAATGGAAACTAATGATCTGTGGTCTTTACGCTCTTCCTGCATTGTTTGGAATCAAACTAGCAAAGCAGTCTGCTGGACCGTGGATCTTGGAAGGCTGGTGGGCGGCTGCCCCTCTGCTGGAGCCAGGCTTGTGGCTTCAGCAACCTTGTAGCCCCATAGTTCATTTGCATAATAGATGCCTTTTTATCCATTATGCAAATGACATGAGAGGAAAGTTAGGCAATGAGGGAAGACGAAAGGAGAAAATTGCACTTGCTTGTTTTAATATTCTGTTTATAAGCAAGTGCTGTGGGACTCAAAGGGCTGAACCTCAGGGTATCCCTGCATCTGGAAGTGTGCTTTCACCTTTCTCTTACTAGCTTTTTCAGGGAAGAAAGTTTGTTTTCCCTTTGCCTCTTCAGTTTTTTTCGTTGGTCCATCTAAGCAAAATAATGATACCGAACATAAGAAGAAAAGTAAGTTCAAATCCTCCTCCTCTCAAAGTAGACTCTGTTTCGGAAAAAGATTTATTTTATGTATATTTATTTGTGTTTGCTCATATGTGCATGTGTGTGTGTGGGTGCCTTCAGAGTCCTGGAACTGGAGTTCCGTTTGGTTATGAACTGCCCAACATGGATGCTGGGAACCAAACTCAGGCCCACCACAAGAGCAGGATGCACTCAACCACTGATTTATCTCTCTAGCTGCTTTATTCCCTTAATACTATTTTTTTATGTAAAACAGGGCTAGAAAATCATAGCCATTCACTAAAGACTGTAGTCAGATACTTACCTGGAGAGAGCACCGTGAGTGACTTCAATTCTTTACTCCTTTATTCACCATAACTATTTTAAGCCTCAGTGGTTAGCCACTCAAGTTTTAATATTTTCTTCCCTTAGTGTATTAGGAACAGAGATAGAGAGATTTAGTAGCTCATCCCAAATCACATACCTATCAAGTGACAGAGCCAGGATTTGAAACCTAGCTGGCTCTAATGTTAGGAATTGTTTCACTGCACTGCTTCTGATATATTGTTCATAGAGTAACTTATTGATATAATTTTCCTGGAGTTTACTTTGTGAATATATACTAAACCCCTGAAAAGGCTAAACACTTTGGCTCACATGCCCATTTCATTTACCACCCTATGTTCACTGATGAAAAGTAGCTAACATTCAATTGGGTACTGAATGTTACCTATATACCATTCATCCCGAAAATTTAGCATCATCTCCAGGTCCTCTGTAATTATCTATCTACTAACTTCTCTTTACTTCTTAGCTTTCTGTCCACATATGGTGCAGAAGGCCAGGATTTCATCCACTAGAGAATCACTGAGGCCTCAGGTTGACCTGCATCTTCACAGTGCCTGCCTTCTTCAATCTTGCTTCTGCCAGAGCTACTGTATCTGATTCTATGATTCCTCTACTTATGTGACCTAAAAATACTTCCCATTGCCCACAAACTGAGACCAATGTTATTAGCAAACCAACGCATATGGGAATTAGCTGGAGGAATCTGCGTAGAACTGAGTGACAGAAAATAATCTCTTCTCCCTCACAGTCTAGCAGGCTGAAGACTTTCCGTTTCTGAAACCTGAGAAAAAAATAAAGAAGACATGTGGAGGCAGAGTAATGCTTGGTTTGGGCTATGGTCTTCTTGTGTTATAGTCCTAGAAGAATAACAGGTGATTTTGTTCACTGGCTATGGACCTCAAAAAACAGGCAACCATCGGGTTAAGCGTATTCCTGATTCTCCTATACAAATATTAGATTCGTCTTTGGGCATTAATTAGGAGTGAGACATTTTGACTTTCTTTAAGACATCTTTGTTAAAGAAGTATATAAATTTTCCATGGAATACTGTCGAGTGATTTCTTCAGTGATTTAATTCAGCAGCCCTATCAGGTACCTACTATGTGCTAGTCACCGTTCTCGACTAGTAAACCGTTTACACTGCAATGGAGACAGGTACAAAAATGATAATCATAGTGTATTGGTTACTTTGTTGATTGCTAGGATAAAATACCAGACAAAAGGCAACCTAAGGAAGGGAGGGTTTATTTTGTGTACTGATTTGGGGAGAGAGGGTTTATCGTGGCAGGGAAGGCAGGACAGCAGGAGTAGAAGGCATTGGTCACAGAAATCCAAATTCAGGAAGAAGAGAGGATGAATGCATTCAATTTGCTTTCTACTTTCTTCTTTTTATCCAGCTCAGTACCCCAGTCTTTGGAGAGTGTCCCACATTTTTAAACTCACACAGTTGAACTTGTGTGGAAATTCTCTCAGACACACCTAGAGTCGCATCTTGTAAGTGATTTGAATCTGATCAATTGGCAGTGAAGGTGAATTATCTCATATAGCCTTTTAATTGGAGCAATATTGTGAAGGTGATTGTCTTCTCTTCCCAATATTTTCATCTTAATTAAGAAAAAAAAAAGCTCTTCAGGTAGAAAAGTGAAAGAATTAAGTAACACAGCCAGGTTTGGTTCTTCTCACTCTGTTTTTCTGCCATTGTTAGAGCAGGGCATGGTCATAGATTAGCTATTTCAGGTTAGAATCTAGTTGAAGGTACATGTCCATAGTTCTTCCAGAATATGTCCTATTGTATTGTACTGTGAGGCACACCCTGAGCTCCTCCTTAGATGAACACTAGGAAGGGGTTGTCAGAGGAGGGCTAGCACCTCTGTTTCAGCAGCTCAACATGAAAGTGCTTGGAAAATGCCAGCCACTGAGATCTGGGTCTTCACGGCCTCTCCCGACTCCATGTCTTGTGTCTGGTTCTGCTTTTCAAGGGACCTATTTGCCCAGGCAAGTACTTCAGGAGCAGGGACAAATTCTCAGTTTTTCTTACTTATAAGATCCATTTGGTAAATGGTAAACGTAATCACTATCTGCTCACAGGACCCTCTCACTTAAGGAGACACAAATTTAAAAATATTAGACATGAACACAATATGATGCATAAGTTATATCACTAATGTGCAAACTCAAAATATATTGAATATTCAATATAATTTTATATCTCCTTTCCCTATATAAGATACTCATGAAGACCGGCCCCTCTCTTCTTTCTTATCTTTCAGGATGAAATATTTATGCACATAGTTTTCTTAAATTCATACTCATGGGGTCTTCATGATCTAGTTGCCTCCTATCAGCCTATCTCAATTGCTGATCATTCTTCCATGGTTGGGTTAAACTACAGCCACCATGAACCACTTGTCGTTACCACTTCTCTCCCAGTCTCTGTGTCTCTATGTTTGGTCTTTTCTCCTTTCTCTAGCTCTCCTCTTTACCTCTGATGAATTCATGTGAACCATTTATTTCAAACTTAAATGCTATCTTGTTTGTAAAGCCTTGTCTAAGTCTTTAAGACAGTACTGCAAATGCACGCATATCCTTCCAACCCTTCAATTAGTGAGGATGAGGAAGATGACTCCAGAAATCCTAAAAGCTAATGAAATATATATTTTTTAATTTACAAGAGGACTTTTAAATCAAGTGACGGGAACAAAATTCAAACCTCATTCATCTAAATCATTCCTACCATGAATTTTAGGGGATTTTCTAATGATTAAATAACTGACCCTGACTCAGTTCCAACTAGCAAAGTACTGTAATAACTCTATAATTCTGAAACTAGTCATTGCCTTTTCTTATAGATCCTAGATAGCTAACCCAACCCAACAGTCAGTTTAAGGAAAGAGACCTGGTGGTTGGAGCCTCGCGTAGCAGGGCAGAATCATATTCCCAGAATCAATCTGGACTTCAAATCACCTTCTTCAAGAATTTTCCCAGTTCTATCTGGAGCCATTTAGTATTTCCAAACTTATTTCAGTGATTCAACAAACATCTGACCCTGGTTAACAATAACATTTACTGATTACTTGCATTCTAAATACTATTACTTTCATGATCCATCTTTGAACAAGTAGGGCTGGTTGTTTTAGCAGAAATGACAGGCAAGCAGAAGCTTGGTGAGGAGGCAATAAACAGAGCCAAGATACTGCTTAGAAATACTAGAGCAGAGAATCTTATCTCAAGCCTAAGGAATTAGGCACCTCTTAGAAAAGAACTTGGTGAAATACTGACCAGAAATGCACAGCTCCATAGAGTTTCACCTCATATGTGCAGCCTGTGTGTGTATGTGTGTGTGTGTGTGTGTGTGTGTGTGTGTGTGTGAACTTACATCAAACCAATATGCAATTTCTACAGTGTGCACATTTCTGGATCTTTTCTGGTATTTAAAGTCTCTACATGTAGGGTCATAAGTAAATGAGACAACAGGGGGACCTTTAATTTGAGGTTTGGAAGAAGAGTCTTTTAGTCTTTCCCATATCATTCCCCATGTTGCCTTTTTGAGCAGTGACACCTGATCCTCTGTTCCCTAAAAAGACATTATGTTCCCACAGCCCAAGGAAGGCATAATTCTTGTTCCTTGAGAATAAGTAACGTGAAGTTGGTCCCAGATCCTAAAGTTTCTAGATCCTGTCTAGATGTGTGTTCTACCTCATTTCACTTGTCTTTGTGAGGACTACATCTCTCCAAACAAAAATAAATAAGGAATCATTTGCATTCCTACACAAGTGAAAATTCAGAACCAAGGTCACCACTCTTTGTTATGTTCCCCCAGGCTCAGTTTCCTCAGCTATAAAGTGGAATATGATTAAAGCTTTTTAGCTTGTGTAGGATGTGATTGTCCCAGAAATATTCATTAATACCAAGCTGAGTTTGAACCCAACTCCATGCTTTTGTTATTTTCATCCCATGGCCTCAATTAATTAGGGGTTTTATTTTGTGCCTTTTGATAATTTTCTCAGTATGTCTTCATTGAAATCTGCTATTTTGGGTTCAAACTTACATGAGAAGATACTTCTTTAGTTATAATTATTTTAGCGATGCAATTTAAATAGTGTTTCAGGATAAAAAGTACTTTAAATTTGGCTATTGCCCCTCTTGTGATCTATGTTACCTAGATGTAAAGCAATCTGATTAAAGTTTGGAGTTGAAAATGGTATTAGCTTTATTCTCCTCTGTGTGTTAAACTTTGAAGATGAGCTACTTTCTATTTGAAAGTGATTCTTGTTTTTGAGACTTGAAAGGTACCTCAGATGCTTTATTGTTTCCATGTGTTTGTGCTTCTTCAAAACAGAAATGGAAATTATGATTATACATTTGTTATAATAGAATTATTTTCAAAATACTCAGTTCCTCCTCTTTATTTCCAGTAGTTCTCAAAAACATTGTGAAGCCACGGGTTATTGTTGGAAATTGTTACCATTTTCTATCTGAGTTTGAATAACTCAGGGCATAAAGGCAACATATGGGAGCATTTTTCTCAATTCTTAAGGAAACCAAATCCCTTTATGGCCATGATCTTTGGGAAAACATAAAGGAGGAGGAAGCTTATTCCTTTAATTAGGCTGTAGTGTATAAGTAGCTGCTGTGCCCATAATGTGAATTTAAGTCTTGGCATCTGATCCTAGACAAACACTCTCACACCACACACATAGCAGAACTAAAGCTCACGGTTGGCTTGTGCTTCAGATGAAGCCTTTGAATCTCGACTACAAAGCACATAAGCTTGTGAGCGTTCCTTGTTGCTGGAAGTGCTCTGCTGCAGGCTGAAAACCCAGAGTTAAAATTACCACAGACCTGAGGTCATTTGCTTGGGTGAATCCATAAGTCATAATTCGGTCATTGAGTTTCATCCTATTTGTTTCTTTTGAGGCTGATTATTCAGAAGTTAGCAGCTATAGAAGAGCTTCTCTTTCTTTCTTTTTTCTTCCCTGGGAGCCTGGTATTTTTTCCCATGCAGGCTTAGATGAATGATGCTGTAATTAGCTATGGTGACCTTGCTAGGCTATCATCCATCAGTCATGGCCACATAGTCAACGAAGTGTGTGCTGCTTTCTGCTATGATGGTAACTAAATCAGGACTAAGGAGGTGACAGCCTGTCTGCTTATTCTGGGCACCATTCTTCTTTTGCTATTGTTATTTTGGTTTTTATTTTAGTTTTTGTTTTCAGGGTAAGTGAAAAGTTGCCCTAGGGGAAAATACCAGATTATTCATTAAACATCTAAAATGTACATTGGAGAATAGCCAGATCTTACTAGTTAATTGAAAGAATAAAGTCAACACCTAAGGCAACTAAATCCTAAGAAATATTAAACAATAATTACTGCACTGGAGTAATATTTGTTTTTATTTAGCTAAAAAATATGACTAATATTTTCATCTTTTTTTTGTCTTTTGTCAGAGCTGAGTACCAAACTCAGGAACTTATACTTGGGAGGCAAGTGAAATCCCCAAGCTCATAACTGATATTTTGAATATGCTATTTTTAATGTAGTCACAGTTGCCTCCTCTTGTAGAAAAATGGTGGTTCTATCCAGACCTTATGGCTAAGCAATAAGTTCATACCTTTATATACAGTATAGTATGAAAGACTTATGCATGAAACATTCTTTATTCTTATAAATGGATTTTAAATTAGATATTATTTATTAAATGATGTAATGTACATTTGAGGATAAATGAATATAATCACCATCCAAATTTATTTTTGTTCCTCTATTTTATGTCCATTAAACCTTTTTAGTTTTATTTCAATTTTTATTTTTCTTACTGATTTTAGATATTCTTTGTCTCTTTTCTTTAATATTGCATAAAAAGGCTAATGGCTTCATTTAATACCTAAATGGATGCTAAGTTGGTTATACTCTAAATAGAAAATTATTAGCAAGAATTTACATTCAACCCAAAACATAATGGAATACCTAAGAACCAGCTTTCTTGGTCTTTTCCAGCTGTATTTTCTAAGTTGATTATGTGACCTCTGAAAAAACAGAGTTTGCCATCTCCCCTTTGGCCTCTTACCAGTGCTGGGCCCACACAGAGATGGAGCCTGCAGATCCTCTAATAAACAAACGGAATGAAAGGTCACCCTTCCCACTGTTCACTTGTTATTAGACCCCTGGGTTTTTAAGCTTCTTTTGCAGATTGCTTTTAATAGTAAGGCCAGCAAAGCCATGTTTGCAGAGGCCTAGCCCCTAAGTAGTGAAAGTATTCTCAGGGATGCTGTTGTATTTAGCCTTGTGGAACTCCCTGGACCACTGATAAAATGATTTGTGATTTGTCTACACAGTAAAAGAAAGAAGGGGAGAAAATAACCAATCTCTGTACATACCTACGATTCCTTCTACACACCTCTGCCATCAAAACTCTGAGCCTCCTTTCTTGGGGTCAGTCCTCTGCTCTCTGCTCTACTCCAGATACCGTGAGTCCTCCAGACAAAGCAGGCAGAATTAACCTCTGCTTTTGGTGCCTGTGTATAACATGTCATTTAAAAGACACTCTTAAATATCTTACTTGTATCAAACATTTCTTAATGAGATGACCCAGATTTTTAAACATATAACCTTTGTGGATATGAGATATATTTTTGTAATTTTCTTATTACCCTAGCCAAATTATTTATTAACCAAATTATTTATTATAAACTTCTGATTTTCTTTTGCAGTTTATAATCCTATATAGGGCAAAGTTTCTTTTGTATTGGTATTATAAATTCAAAAATAAAAAGTTTTGTCTTTGGTCTCTTTGTGTGTGTGTGTGAGTGTGTGTGTGTGTGTGTGTGTGTGTGTGTGTATGTGTGTGTGTGCACACAGTTCTTTATTCCTTTCTGCCCAGATGGGCAAAGAAAAAAAAATCTGCTAATTTAATTATTTACAGAAGATCCATCTTAAGGACAAGTCACTCAGAGTTGGACACGCTTTTATGACTGGCTCAGAGTTTTCTCATTTGCCTTATCTGATAAAGCCATTTGATGAATTATGCCCTAATGTATATACATTTGCTTATTTCCTTTTTTTTTGTACACTATTTGAGATACTGCTTTGGCCCAATGAAAGTGAGAAATCCTAAAACAGCTTGAGCTGTTCATACTCACGTGCAGAGTGATAAGAAGAGTGACAGCCCTTGCTTAGCAATTCCTGCAGGAGAAAAGCTATCTCTCTTTTGTTTGCCCCTTTTAATGTTTGCCAGAAAAAAGAACAGGACCTCCAAGCTATCACCATCACACCTTGTCAATTTGTCTTTGGAACCATGCATCCATAACATAATACCCAAAACAGTGGTCTTTAATCTGTTTAGGGTTTGGCTTAAATTTTAATAGCTATCAGACAAAAAATACAGGTAACTTTCTAAATTATCAGTATAAACTGTGATTACTATTCTGTGTAAATATGAGATGTTATGAACTTCTCAGACTCTTCTGCACAGGGAAGAAATTGAAGACTTTTTTCCATATATAAAATTAGAAGAAAGGAAATTATGTGATACATCTTATTTTCTTTTTGTTTATATGGAAGACTTGGCTATGATCACATAATCCATGTAAGTGGAATGTATTGTGATTAATGAGAGTAAATGGGCTTTTTGATTTATCCCAGCCTGTACAAAATCATAATACTAATTTTGAGGGGTCTTAATTAATGTTATATAAAAGAAACCTTAACTTTAATGTCTATATTTCTAATGTCTTTGGTACATATCCTAAAATGTAGTATAGACAACAGCAAGCTTAGTGGTTCAGTGTCATCTGGTGCTGTATAACTGTGATGATCAATTAAACCCTTCTTGTGTTTTTAGAACAAATAGACTTGCTACCCAAGAGATATGAAAGCATGAGACAAACTCCTTGCTTTAGTCACAGTTCAAGAATAATGTCCTTTGACCTCATGACTTTAGTTTGGTGTTACAGTTAACTGCCCTTGTAGCAGGGAGTTCAGCATCTGCACAGTTAACATCTGCTCTTTTAGGAAGACAGGGCTTAAGAATGTAGCTATGGAAATCAGTATATTGAGTGTCAATACTAGAGAAAATAGTGTTTTGCCTGTCACTGGCTTCAGTTAATCAATAATTATTTATTGATGGCTCAGTAGATGAAAAGCATTATGCTAGGTTACCAAAGGAATATACAATAACAGAAGTCAGGAACTCATTCACAAGCAGCTTTAATTTCTTTGAGTTAAATTATTGGGTAATTCTTTTGACTTGGTTAAGATTCTATTTTCATGTTATTTACTGTTATTGTTATAATACAGAGACTACAATTACAAAACCTCATCATTGAAGATCTTATCTCATAAGTTCAGATGTTCATAGTCTTCATGTGTGCCATTAGTCACGTGCCCTATTCCCCCATAGCTTGGTTAATTGTCTGTCTTTTATTTGAATCTCAGTTTATAGACATGTAATAGTAATAAAACTTCATTGTTTTTACCTATGTGCAATTCTGCTATCTTTGTGAATTTCTAGGTTGGACAGCAGCTGGACCTGAAAGCAATTAGAAATACCTCAGATCACAAGTCTTTCCACTACATCCAACAATGTCCTCTGCTGTCCAAGCAAGGTCTCTTAAGAATTTAATGGATATTGATGAATGACTATACTTCCATCCACCTAATCATCCATCCATCCACCCATCCATCCATTCATCCATCTCCCTGAAGACACTCCAGGCAAATGTGCTCTATAATTCTAAGCAGTGAAAACTGAATTCGTTGGTGAATTCAACAGGTACACTCTCCATAAGAATTACTTGTTTCTAAACAGGGCATAGTTGCCTGAGAACTTCTCCGTCCTTCAGTTTCATTGAGCATCACCTAAATTACTGATCAAAAACCCTAAAGAGATCGCCTTTTCTTTTCCAAAGCTGTATGAAACTAATTTATTTGCAAGATAGAAATGTCTTTTTGTTTTCAGCCCCAGTTTTCTGACCTGAAAGCATGGTTCTTCAGTAAAGGTATTAGATTATATTAAACATGTTTATCCCATGTATGAACTTCTTTTATTCTAGACAAGATAAAGGGGAGTGTTGTAAAGTATTTTCTTTGAGAAGTTTGCTGAATAAGTTGTGCATATTTTCTGCTTTCCAAATCAATAATCACTTTCAAGACTTTATCACGGGCTGTAGAGTTGCCTCAGTGGGTAAAGCTCTTGCCATGCAAGCATGAGGACCTGAGTTTGGATCGGAAACCACATAAAACCAAATGTAGTAATGCATCTGAAATCCCAGTGCTCCTCTGGTGAGATGGGAGACAGAACAGGAGAATCTCAGGAATCCTGTGGGCAGCCAGCCTGGCATAAGCCCCAAAAGCAAGAGACCCAGACAAAAACAAGGTGGAACCAGACACCTTTAATCCCAGCACTCTGGAGACAGATCTCTGAGACAGAGGTCAACCTGGTCTGCATGGTGCTGGGGCTACAGGAAGACCCTGTCTCAGACAAAACAAAGCAAAACCAAGCAGACGTGCACGCACCCTTTCTGTCTCATGCAAATACACGTATATGCACCAATCATACAAGCAAAAGATAACTTTTCAATAATTTATTGTCTACCAAAGACCTTCCTTGACTGACTTACTGTCATATTTTTAAAAATAATGCATTTGGTATTGGTCACTGGCTTGATATCATAGCAATCTGTCATTTCAGCAAGGTAAAATGTTTCTAGGATGTTAGGCAACATTCATGTTTCCTCAAAAATAGCTATTCCCCCATCAGTATCCAAAATGTTTGATTTACTTTTCTTCTAAGGTACTTATAAAACAATAAGTAAGGGAGAAGTCTAGAAATTATATTACATATTTGCTCCACAGCAGTGTGGCATCAAAAGTAAGATCATAAGCCCCAAAGTAAGACTAATCCAATATGATTCTGCCAGTAAAGGTACTGGATTATATTAAACATGTTTATCCCAGGTATGAACTTCTTTTATTCTAGACCAGATAAAGGGGAAGATTGGGGTCATTACTTAACCTCTCTGTATCTGCCCCTATTTGTACATGAGTAATAATGACTTGGTTGTGTTTCTGTGAGCATCAATTAGTTCATTTACGTGTGTAAATGGAAAGGACTTTGACCGGTGCCTACTTAGTTACTGTTATTTTAATTGTATTTGTTCATCATTTTGAGTGCTAAACTACATATTCACATTTATGGAACAGATATTTTCATTTGATTTTCAGTTCTTCCTGTTTTCCATTTCAACTTTCCACCCATGAAACTGTATTCCCCTTTCATAAATAAAGATTCTGGCAATCCTATGTCTTCCTTTAAACCATGAAATTAAATTTTTTATATGCATTCTCTTCAGGCATACAAGATAAGAGGTAAAATGGTTTGTTGAAGACAAAACAATAGCCAGGGACATTAATCAGAATAGTGTGTCTAATAACTGCTGAGGTTTATACAATACCTTCATTCTTGTTTTTAGAGATTTGTAAGAGAGTAATTGCTTTGATCCTTCTGATCTTTATTTAATTCTAGTATTTGCTTTTATGTTCTCAACCTGACTTAGCATATGCTTTGCAATAATGTTCCCTTACCATTGTAGAGTCTGCACACGCTGTCCATGTTTCAGAGGGTCTTCACAAATGATACTTTTTAACTAGCTTAAACTAATTGTAATTACCTCTGATTATCCATATTGGTTAGACATATATCTTATCTATTGAAATAACGTGAATTAATAAAATACAGAGTATTTTGCTCAAGGAGTTCACGTTCACTGCATTGCTTTTGACATTCCTTCTCATTGAGAGATTGCATGGCTGGTTATACCTGCACAATTCATTGACATAGTAGGGATCATCTTTAGGTAATTTACCTGTATATCAAGGTAGAAAATACTTGATGGATTAGTTCATTTTTTTGCTCCCTCAAAGAACTGTTTGTCCCTAGTAGACCAAGTTGGCAGCTTAAAATGAGTATGGGTGTGGTCAGTTCTGAGAACATAGTAAGAGCTTCCCAAACCCACCCCACATTAAATAGCCCCAACACAGCAGCATGTGCCAACTGTGAGTTCACACTGATTTTGGCTTTCCCTCTTACCCTACAACTCCATGAAATGATATGCCAAAAAATTCTTTGCAGAATCATGGAAATGCTAGTTCATATTTCTTATTAATACCAAATCATTCCAACTCTCATAGTCATTAAGGTCAAGGTGCAAGATTTTAATTAAGTGTATAGAAATCTCCCCAAAACATCTTCCAATTATATATTTCGAATGGAGTAAAGAACTGTATCATTGCAACAAAATGATAAAAGCCAGTTCACTATTTTCTACTGCATCAGGGCTTAAATTAGTACTACTGCTTTAGAAAAGGAATCAGTTATTGCAGAATATAAAAATGATCTGTTTTATAAACTAGAATATACTCTGTAGGACTTGTTTATCTGTTTGTTTGATTTTATTGAGGAGAGAATTTCAAATTACATATGTTCAAAGAGGATCATGGAGATAATTGCTTAAATGTAGAACAACAGAAAATATTTCACCTAAGGAATGCAAATAATTAGAGTAGTTTTGTCATGTGTTGCTTGAATTATCTGGATAAGTGCCTCTGTTTCCACCTGAATTAGTATAAGTAGACATAGCCTGAGTGTTCTTCAGAAGGTCATTGCTGATATTTTCCTAGCAGAGTAGTTAAAACCAAATGATTGATTGCTATAACCAATGTAATTTTGATTGTCTAACTGGCAGTTGAGCCTGATGATTTTTAGAAAGGATCTAAAAATTTCCCCATTTCTCAGAAAGGTAGGCCTAAATATGATTAACATGTATTGTATGAAGTGCACAAAATGCAATAAAATATTATAATTTTGACTATTAAGTCATGAACAAATATGATTGTTACTTTTTCACTTTGCTCCTAACCAACAGAGCTCATAGTTTGGATTTAAACTCAACATTCTAGGCTGAGCCTTTAGTGAACAATGCATGCAGAATTCTGCATGCATATGAATTGGTTAATTTTCTGGTCACAATGACAAGAAACAATGTAAGGGAGGAACACATTATTTGAAGGCATTCATTCATCATATATATTATTTATTTACTTTTCTATTGCTGCGATAAGACACCATGAGCATGGCAATTTGTAGAAAGAAGTGTTTATTGGAGCTTATGGTTCCAGGGATAAGAGTCTGTAACTTTGGGTGGGTTGTGGGGAGAGATGAACTGAACAGAAAGCCTAATGATAACAGTTACAAGAAAGCAGAGAGAGAGACTACAAATCTGGCTGAAGAACTCTCAAAGCCCATCCCCTGTGATGTTCCTTCTCCAGCAAACCTACACCTCCCAAAACAGTTCCACAAACTGGGGACAAAATGTTCAAATATTTGGAGCCTATACGGAACATTTTCATTCAGACCACCCCATCATGGTAGAGAAGTAATGGAGACAAGAGCTTCAGGTAGTTTATCACACTGCACCAACAGTCAGGAACCAGAAAAATAATGATTCAAGTATTCCTCAAACTTTCTCATTTGCTCCCATTTTAATAAGCCTGGATCTGCAGTTCATTGAATGATACGTAATTCATGTTTAGGGTGGGTCTTCCCTCCTCAGTTAAATCTCTCTTGAAATGCTAGATAGAGGTATGTCTTCTATGAGATTCAATACGTAGTCCAGTTGACAGTGAATATTAACTCACCTGTGTATAGACAGGAAATGGAGGACACTCTATGGGAGGAGTTTCCCTCAAGAAAACTGTAACATTCCATTACCAAGTTCAATAAAGGAATTCAGTTGACAATTCAAAGAGAATAATACAACTTATGTGAAGAAAATTTTAAGTCATTTTGTTTCTGAAAAATAGCTAAATGAACATTATCAAATAATACAAGATTTGAGAAAAAAATTTCATTGTATTCAGCATTTAATGTTAAATTAGCAAAAGAATTGATGAAAACTATATTTGTTTTACAAAGGACTCATCTTATTTGACAAGTATTAAAAGATTATTGCTAAAACATTCATAATAGTCAGGATTTTTCAATCTTCTCATTAGTCAATTGAAAATCAAATACTTTTACTGTATGTGTGGATGTATTAACTCTGGAACCTTATCATTCAAATTTTTAAGTTTCCTATTGAGAACGAAATTGTCTTAAGATTGGGTAGCAAGCAAGGGGAAATGTAGCAAAATGACTTCATAAAATTTCAAAGTTGGAGTGATGATAACTAAAGTTCCTAAGAGAACATTTTCTTAATGCATTTAATATAAATAGCATTCATATTAAAGGTAAATTTGTGGGTAAGAGATAAGCCATAAAGGGGACTTATTGGGTGGCTAAGTTCTCAGCAAAGGATGGCAGGGGCCTGGGATTAGGTGGAGTGGTTCTCTCCTCCTGAGGACCTTAGTATTGTGATGAGAAAGAGGACTTTTTGAACATTGAGTATTTGCGATCATAATCCCCCTTCCCTACATGTTAGGAACTCAGATAAGGATTTAATGATGTGGATATGTAACTTAAAAGCCTCAAATGACTATTGAGCTTATACATAGCAGAGGGCATGTAAGAGAGACATGGGGAAGTCATCTGGGAAAAGAATTGCCCTCCCAGTCCAGGTGACTTCATAGTGTCTGGATTACCACTCAGTAGAAGCCACTTCACACAGCTCAGCAGGCACTGCCCAGCTTCAGGGTCAGTGTTGTAGTCCTCCAGGTCAACAACCTCTCTTTCTCAGTATGGTCCTCTAATCTCTTTCCATCCTCTGCCCTTATGCCATTTTATCTTTACATCTCTCCTCTTCTCCCACTTTCAACATCTATGTCTACTTTACTGACCTTCAGTTTTTCCTCCTTTAGAGACCAAACTACAAAATTTTTACCAGCCGGTGATCATCTTTCCAAGAAATGCATTCTGTGTCAAGTTGTACCAAGACTGAAAGCTTAAATGCTGAATTTCAAAAGGGAGGATTTCCTGAGGGAGAGATAAATGTTTCAGAATTGATTAATGGATACCTACCATGTACAGTCACAACCCCAATAGAACATGTATGCTTCACTGTGACGTGACCAAACAACAAATGCACCTTTGCCGTGACGTACAGGTATAAACATGGCTAGAGTGTGACCGTAAGGACAGAGGTCTTGCAAAAGCTATGGTAAGCATTTACTTCCGTATCAGTAATGTAAGGTACTCCTTATGCCAGTGTAGTTGTATGTGAGATCACTTAATAGTTTGGCGTGTAAGCTAGATGCCTGGCAAAGGGTTAGAAGTGTGTGAAACTGGCAAAGGAGGTGAGAAGTGGAAGTGTCTAGATTGTGTAGCCAAAGGCTTAACTTGGCACACACCCTAGTGAATTTCTTGAAGGTGGCAGGCCTGTTGGATATTCTCCTGACTTTGTGGGTGCTCTCTGATTGACCAGTCAAATAGAACTGGGTTTCTTCTGTCAGGTATCAATGTTGACAGAGAAGATACCTTATAGCCTCTAAGGAAATAAGCTAATCCATTGTTTCATAAGTATGCTGGAAAAAAATCAGCATAAACTGCTAAATCATCCTTGTTTAAAACAAGTCTGTGGAATTATGAAGAGTTATGGACAGAAGAAATCAACCTCAGTGTGATTTATCTCAACACTGGCAATTATTAATCTGGGATAATCATCACTTTCCCTCCTGTAAATCACAGCCTTGCCTTGAGCTCTACCATCCACTTTTGTAATATATCAAACTAAATGTAAAGGCCAGTATGAAAACCTGTCCATGGTGACATTTTTTTTGTTGTTTGTTTATTTGTTTTTGTTTTGCAGGGCTCAGTTAGGATTTTCTTTCAGAAGAAATAATCCAATAATTAGTTATTATCTTTAATAAGTGTATATTCTGAAACATACAGTTACTAGTATTATGTGTCCATATTAGCACCATAAAGTGCTTCTTATGTTAACTAGGTATTGGTATTTATATGTATGCATGTGCTCTGTGGAGCTTTAAAAAACTCCCCTTTTGGCAAAAAAAAATCTCCTAACCTGATAGCAGATAGCAGAATCATTATGATTGCAATTACCTTTTCAGTGGATAATTTGACAGACACTTGATGGACAGCATTCTCTCATTTCTCAGTCAACCTTTTACCTCATTGCCATAAAATGAAAGAATGAAATTTTAACTCCAGAGATAAGATTCCTAATAGTCATTTGTTGCATATCTCCCTCAGTGCAGTTCCTCAGACTTTGAAAGCTCTCTTTCTTTTCAAGGTATTTTTCATTACCTGGAGAAAACATTTCCTTTAGGGAGCTGTTTCTAAAACAATAATACAGGTGCTGAGTCAAATTTCCCAGGTGTTTAAGGGACTCTCTAAGGTTGCTAAATACCTTTACTTTGGTATATTAAATGGCACTCTTGTGTCCTGTAAGACTCAACTTTCAAAGATGTCTTCCTTTATAACAAGAAAATAGCTTTGACTTTGACAAAAAATGTAGACTGCGAAGGACCCAGCTGAAATTTCCTAAAATAAAAGAAAAAATAATAATAAAATAAAAGCACTTACTGGCAAAATGGAGGCAGTCAATTTGCAAATAAATGTGTTTTTAAAATGTAGCCCTGGGGTAACATGCAAATTCAAAAGACTAATATTTTCTCTGGGAAAAAGTTATTTTCTCTTGAATTCTAAAAAAATGCCACCTCAATGGAATGTGTGCTGATTGGGAACATACATACTTTCATTAAGAATATTTTTATTGTATCCTTTTGTCAAAAAATAAGATTATGTGCAGTTCAGAGGCATAAATTATAATGGCATACATACTTAATTGCTTATGTGTTCTTCAAATTATGCACTTCTAGAAGATTTGTTGCTACTCTCTGGGATAGTGTCCTTTTTTGAGCATTGCTGTCTCTTCAGTTCTTGGCACAGTGCTGGTGCATAGTGGTAAGTCAATAAATATTTGCTGAATGCGTGCATGAAAACATTGAGCTAAAATTTTAACCTCTGCGTAGATTTTCATCATAGTCTCTCTCCAGTGGTTTAAGACAGCACTGATCATTAAGAACTTAATTTATGCCAATGCTTTGTATATAGCAAAATATGTTAAACATATGTCAGAAAACTTAGATATATTATCTATGAATCCCATATGGAGAACTAGTTTCATTTCATTCATTTCTTTCTGGGAGTTTATGGGTTTGTCACTGTGTTGATCCACCTGACAAGCTGAATCCTAAAGGTGGCATTTAAAGGGCTGGGAAAGAAAGGGATTGTTGAAGTGGAAAGGAAAAATTGGAGAGGTGCTTAGATGAGAATCTGCCAAACAGAGAGAAGGTATAGTGGGCAAAGAAAGCTATGGAGTCAAATCACGGTCCATCACTTCTCAGAGGAAGAGGAAACCAAAGAGAATTTCTCAAGATCTTTAAGAGAAAGAGAAACTCGTCTAGAGATGCAAGAGGATAAAGAGGTATGGTCAAGCAAGAAAGGTAGTACACCAGTACTTTGTGCATGATATGCTGTACCATGTTGAATTTAGTTTGTAGCTTAGAACAGGGATGAAAATCCCACATGAAGAATGAACAGCACATTCATTTCATCAAGAAATAAATTTATAACCTAAATAACTATAGATAACAGAAAAGTGCAACAGCTTTATTAAAAATGTTCAGATTTAGAAATTACCCTTCATATTACATTCCTGAACTGACTTAGATTTTGCACACATTTAAAATAAGTGAGAAGATTATATACTGCTGCAGTAGATGCAAAAAATTAATTTAAAAATTGATACACAATTATCAAACACCGTGTATCAGAATGTTTCCTAGGCACAATAGTGTATGCCTGTAACCCCAGGTAAAGGCAGGTACGTGGCAAGTTCAAGGCAAGCCTGAGTTATATTGTAAAATCTTGTCCAAGAAAATAAAAATAACAAAGTTAGGTGGACCTCTCTGAGACCGAGAGGCCAGCCTAGTCCACACAGTGATTTTGAGGCAGACTGGAACTTGGGAGATCCTGTAAAAGGAAAGAAGGAAGGAAGGAGGAAAAGAGGGAGAAAAGGAGGGAGGGAGGAAGGGAGAAAGACAAAAATTAAATTAAAAGAATACATAAAATAAAGAAATGAATAAGGAAGCAAAATGAGATATCCAAGAAATGCATATGCAGAAGTGTTTCCACGTATCAAATGGAAGTTTGAACAAATGCTTTCCATTCCCTGCCGTACACACACCCAGTGAAGAGTTGATCTTGAGACCAAGCTACCTGGCAGTTATCTTAACAGCTATACCAGTATTTGCACATATTTTGTCATTTGTACAATTGTATTTAACCAGGTACAAAGAATTATGGCTAAAAAGTTCATGAAAGTAGAAGCTGGCAAACCAGAAGATCGTTTCTCCTCCCAGCTTGATCACCTCATGTACCTTGTGCTGTGATGTAGCTCAGACATACATGGAAACAATGGGTAAAGCTGCAGGAACCAGAGGTAGATTCAGTGATTTTAGCTACAAAAAGAATTAATGCAAGTAGCCAAGGGAGAACATCAATCAATGGCCCAACACCAGCTTCATGACCAAATAACCTCATTGATGACTGACACAGCATTCAAGACAGGTACAGTAGTGGCACTTTTATCTTGGGGCCAATCAACTGCTACCTAATTGGTCTTAGAGCCCATTCAATGGGAGGAAACTCATGTGTGGTACTAGAATCATAGCCAAATACACATGGCTGGAGATGTCACAGATCTTAAAGAAATCCCCAAGGCACATCCCTACGCTAATGTAACTTCTTACTAAGTGCAAAATATGTATCCTTGTATTTACAGTAAAGTATCCCAGTCATCACTTTTTCACCAGATGGAGACTAATACAGAGTACCACAGCTGGTCACACACCTGTTGTCTGTGAATTGTTCATGCCTAAGCAGCACATTTACAATGCAGCCTCTACCCCAAGGCTCACGCAATACAGAACAAGGAGTAAAGAAGTCACTAATGAGTCTCTCAACTATCATTAATGAAGCTTCCTCATATAACAAAGGGCCAGTAACACAAAAGGTCACAGATAGCTAAATCACAGAGATTAGGAATCTGCAGAGTGCGGGTCCCTGGAGAGTGTGGGTCCCTGGACTGCACTCCTATATTAAGTTTCACTCATTTTGGAAGAGTGGGTGGAAAGATTGTAAGAGCCAGCGAGGAGGTGTGTGACCATATGGAAATAGAATCCTAAAAGCTCGTGTGACTCTGCTCATATGAACCTGCAGCAATCGTTTTAGCATTCTTAAGACCCATGCAAACTCAACCAGACACAAACCTAGCATGGAACTAGGGAAATGGGTAGCAGACCCCAACCTTTGCTTAAGAAATATTGACAACTGATTATGGTTGGGTGAGGATAAGCTTAGTCTTCACAAAGTGAAGAACTTTGGGTAGGCTGACTGAACCTCAGTGGATGAACCTGCACTGAGGTCATTTGGGGACACTAACTTGACACAATTGGCCTTAACACAGAGGAAAGAATGTATGAATTCCAGTTGGGGGACTATGAGTTGTGCCAGTGGGGACGGGTATGTAAAGATGATTAAGACTGATTGAGATGTTCTATGGTTCTGTGTGAAATACACAATCATTCAATACAAAATATACTTACAAAAACAATTAGTACATCTATGTGTTCATTAATGCATCGAGGCATATTTATCAAGTTTATCTTCCAGGTACTGAGTTACCCAACTATGATTTATGCTCAAGAGCATACAGCCCATATGAAGAAATAACAGAAAACAATATGTTAGGTGAAAGTTAAGGGGACACAGATTACACTAAGAATCAGGACAGGGTGCCTTGCCTTGTAAAAGAACTGGGAGGGGAGATTCAGGGAAGGTTTCCCATAGGAAGTAAGACATTGACCAGGTGAGTAGAAGCAGAAAAAATGTCCCAGACAAGTGAGTAGCATTATATGTTCAAGGAAATAAAAATAGACAAATGCGATTCTTTTGAGGAACATAAGAAGTGGGGAGCTGAAGCGAATGATGGAAAAAAATGCCTGGAAAGTAGAAGAGAAGAAAATCTGAAATACAAAATGGGTTAGGGTGTTTTCCTAGAAACCATTGAAATGTTTCTGGTTTATCAAGTAACAACCACATAAAAGCCTTTTCTAAAGCTCTGGGTTGGGTGGAAAGAGTACCAGTGCAGTGAGCATCATATTCCCAACACCTAGATTGATGGCAAGGGCATCACCATTATCCTTGAAGGCCCCAGTGTATCCCATGGTACTTTTTCCCTAGAGTAAGTCCTTTGCTTTTCATCCATTTGTACAATGTACTGCTGTATCTCTGAGATTCTATTGCTTATAGTTCTGTGGAAATTATTTTGAGCCTTACAGGTTGAATCATATAACACTATGAAAACTCAATTCTTCAATGTTTTCCTTCCTGAGGAATGTTAAAGTATAGCTGTTACTCATGCATTCACTGGTTGTGTAGTATTTTTCAGTTTCTACAGGATTTCCCTTTCTGGACATTAGTTTTGTGTTATATTTTCTTTGCTGTAACAAATGATACTTGAGATAAACAACTGAAGGAAAATTTGTATTTTGGCTTCTGGTTTCAGGTTTCTTCCCATGGTCACTTGACAGTATTAATGCCAGGCCTGGGCTGAGGTGGAACACTGATGTATAGTATAATATAGAACAAAACTTCCCTAGAGTTATGGTAAGGAGGGACAAAAAGAGGGGACTTTGGGGGACAAGAGCAAAGCAGATCCTTGAAGGCCACAACAACCTACTTCCTCCATGTAGAACCCATCTTTCAATGTTACCAGCACCCCCCCAAGAGGAACACACTTGCTGGTGATAAAAACATATTATCATGTGACCTTGTCCGGGGACAGTTCACATCCAAGCTGTAATTCTTACAAACATCTTCTTCCCTCTGTTCTAGTAGCAGGTGTAACAGTTTTACTTAGGAGTTATACCTAGGAATGAAGCTATTGTTTCATAGAATATCTTTCTTTTCAAATGTATTACCTAGTGCAAAATTACTTCTCACTATAATTTTACTAATTTTTGAAAATCACTAAGTGTAAAATAGAATTCTAGTTGTTCTACATGGTCAGCAAAAGTTAATGTAGCTATATTTTAAATTTTGCCAATTTATAGATATGAAATATTTCATTGTGGCTGAGCTGAAGTATATTTTAATATAATCACTGACCATGCAGATTTGTTCTTCATGATGATCCTTTTAAGACTTTTGCCCATCTTTGTACTTTTTTTGTACTGATTTATAGGAATTCTTTATATGTTTAAAATATTAACCATTTGTGGATAATAGTATATACTGCACATATCTTTTCTTACTTGGTGATTTGTATTTCTATTCCTGTATACTTTTTGATGAATGAGAATACCTGACTTCAAGAGTCAAATTATATATGTTTTTTTAATGTTTGGATGTTTTGTCCTTATCCAGAGGCAATACATTCTTCTTTTAGATAAAAGTGTTATGCTTTGGGACTTGGTCTTTTGCTCAGTTGGAATACAGTGTTTGCCAAGAATGCAAAAGCCCTGGGTTCACTCTCCAGCACTGCATAAACTAGTGTGTGTTGAAGCATACCTGTAATCTCAGCACCGTGGAGCTGGAAGCAGGAGGATGAGAAATTCAAGACCTTCTTCAGCAGCACAATGAATGTGATGCCAGCCTGGAATACAGAAGACACTCCAAAAACGTTTCATCATTTAATCTCTTTAAATGTTTTACCTAACCCATGGATATTATTTATATTTTTTCCTCTATGTGAGTTGATGACTTCCAGGTACATTTATTATAAAATTCTTGTTTCTGTAAAAGTCCACACAACTAGTTCTGTCACATTCAAATTTCTTAATATTTCTGTGTCTGTTTCTGAATGCTCTAAATTATTTCATTTGTCATTTTGTCTATTCCTATGCTAATGCTAAGCTCACTTAATTACTGCAGCTCTGTAATAATCCATGGTATCTGTCACTGCAGGTCTCCCGTGCTGTTCATCTTCTTTAGGGATGGCAGGGTTATTCCTGGTCCTTTGTTCTTCCATTTACAGTTTAGAAATGGCCTGTTGAATGTGATAGTGTTTAAATTGTATCCATGCAATGTATCCTTGGGAGAACTGACATCCCTGTGATGCCAAATCTTCCAGTCAGTGATCATGCCCTTCATTCTTTTCTTCTTTCCATCTTCAATAAAGGCTGGTGATCTCTCTGCATAAACATGTTGTACTCTTTTGAATTTATATCTGATTGCATAACTTTGGTTTCTGTTATAAGCAATATCATTTATTTGGTTTGGTTTTGCTTATTCGATGCATTAACAGAAGTCAATTGATTTACGAGTAGGGGGGCCACTCTGCTACTGGTCTTCATGTATAACTCTCACTTGATTTTTTAAGCCTGAAAATTTCCTAAGAACTTTTGCGAACTTGGATAATTTAATTGAGTTTCTACTAGATGATTTATATAAATAATCATATGTGAATGGTTTATTTAAACCTTTCAAAACATCTCATTTCTTTATTAACCCTTTCAGTCATCTGTCTTGGTTTCGTATGCTAAGACCTGCAGTGCAAAATAGAACTGGTGAGGCAGGTAATTATTTTTGAGACAGGTTCTCACTATGTATCCCTGGCTAGCGTGGAACTTTCTATGTAGGCCAGGCTGTTCTCAAACTCACAGAGAACTGCATCCCTTAGTGTTGGGATTAAAGTCATGTTCTGCCAGGCTTGGCAATGAAAGTGATTTTATTCATAATCTTAATAAACAGTTGCTTAACTTTTTATCCTTGATTATGGTTTTACTATGCATCTATATTTAATGCATGTATAATGTCCATTATTTTAAGTCTATATGTTATTTTGTTTTTTATATTAAATTCTTTGTTATGAAACAATATTATAGCACATTGCTAATATTAAGTTTATTGTGATTCAGAGTCAGAGTTGAATTGCTGACTGTATTCTCCTTTTCCCCTTCTGATCATGGCTAGGATCTCTTGCTATCGCTACCTCTGTTCAACATGGTGTTGATGTTCTGAGAGTCATAATGAGGCAAGAAAGACAGATATGAAGATGAAAGAAGGAATGTAAGAGTGCTTTTCTAGGCTGAAGAAGTTTCTGCTAATCTCTAGTCATTATCACTTTTTATATGTTTTATCCCTATACCCTCTGAGGTGACTACATGGTTTTCTGCTTTCATTAATTAATATGATGAATTATTTTAATTATTTTTCCAATGTTATATCAAGCTTACATTCCTGGGATAATGCCCAACTGGCATAAAAGCGTTAATTTTAAATTTTTTTATTTATTGTTTTTATTTTATGTGTAGGAGTGTGTTGCCTACATGTAAGTGCACCCATGATGTGCAATACCCACAGAAGTCAGAAGAGGGTGTTGGATTCTCCTGGAACTGGAGTTATGGGCAGTTGTTAGCTACCATGTGGGTGCTAGGAATTGAACATGGGTCCTCAGCAAGAGCAGCCAGTGCTCCTCACTGCTGAGCCATCTCTCCAGCCACAAAGTGTTACATTTTCAAGCCTGACTTCACTTTGCTAACGTTCTACTTTCCAGGATCTCTGTCTCTTTACTTCTTTGGTGAGATTGTTCTGTAATTTCCAGTGTTGAATTGTGGCTGGTGTGGTTAGAAGTTTTTCATCAAGGTGGAGGTCCATTTGTTGTGAGGCTAGCTTTAAGATGATGCTTAATTGGAAGCATCTCAAGAGTGTTGTCATCTTTTCCACAGGGACAAGTAGCTCATTTGTGAATTACATGTGGTGTGGTGAATTCTTGATTAGCAAACCTAAAATGAGTTTGTCCTATAATCCATACTCTGCCATCATCCGTCACTATGTCTCTACAAAGTGCTGAGGAAACGCAGGAGATGGGAAGCATGGCTGCTGCTGCCCTGTCAGGGAGAACGTGTGGAAACCCAACACTCACTTCAGAAATAATTTTTCCAAACATTTGTTCAGAATTCCTGTGGTCCTGCACTTTCTGAAATTAGTTCACAAAATCTTTTTCTACTCATCTCAGTAACTTGCTACAGAATGTACAAAGAAACTATTTAAAATTGATTTTTGAACTTTGAACATGTTCTTTTTCATTCTCATCTAATAATAAAGGCAGCTGCACCAAACCTGTTCTTCCACTGGAGATGAGAACTTCTACCATATGATGTTTAAACTTAATTCCAGAGGCCCAATCCTACTGATAACCATTCTACTCTTCCCCTATACATTAAAGTGTTCTTCTTAATTGATATAATATTCACAAGGAGGCCTTTGGAAGTGAAGTGCTCTCCAGCTGAAGGATAGCATTGTAGGTGATAAAGATAAAGTGGTATTGAAAACTACCCAATTTACTTCTCAGAATTTAGACTTTCTTAGGAAGGCTGTAGTACATGATACATTTACCTGAATTTTTAAAGTCATAAGAAAAACTTTGGTGTGCATTCAGGACCAGAGAAACTTTAAATTCTTATTGCAATGAAATGATGTTCAGAAAAAAAAAATATTCTATTTACTTGTAGGTTACAAGGGAAAAATACATTGAGTTCGTTTGTGCTGTCACCTTGTGGAATTGTTATTGATGAGAAATATGGGTATTGTTCAGATCAAAGTATACTTTTCCCGTGTTTCTTGTGCCTTTGTGGAAAAGGTGCATCTGCGGGAATAAATTCACAGTTCTGGGATAGTTACTGGAACATTATCATATTCATCACTTGAAAGCCAAAGCAGATGCCATATTTGGAAGAATTTTGGACAATTCAACATTAATAACTCCTTCCCCACCCTACTGGGACTCCTGCCTCACATCTTAGTTTTTTTTCAGCATTAGTCTTATTGAGTTAACTTTTTAGGGTGGCCATGGCCTTGTGTTTTTGACCCTGTGAGCTTGTTCAGGTGTCACATATAAATCTGTTGCCGATTTTATTAAGTGTGTGGCCTGGTTGTTGGACTAGATAAGGTTTCTGTTGGCGGCTGATGTTAGAGAGTTCACCTTGCGTTCTTTGTTCTTTCTTTATTGGATTTCTTAAAGTTCCATGTGTGTTCTCTCATGTATGCCGGATGTCTGAGTACAGAGCCCAGTAATCCCCATGTTCACGATGAGGATAAGACAAATAAAATAGACAACTGAAGAAATTGTATATTTTTACATCTAGTATATAAAAGGTACTTGAGAAACATTGATATTTATATGGGAATATTTAATAAACTTAATTTATTATATTTATCAATGATTGTAGACTTGCCTTAGCATCACAGGGGTGTTTCCTTTTTTCAGTTTTTATTTCCTGAGCTTGTCATTCTTACTTCATTCACACTGTTTGAGAAAGTGAGCTTCTTAAAGCTGTGTGTGGTACTGTCCTTAGAGATTTTATCCTGAATTATTCTATGCAAATCATCAGGGATGCTAGGAAGTTTTATTTTATTTTATTATCAGCATACATTTGCAATTTCTCCTTTACTGTGTTGCTTCTTATAGAGCTCCTTATATTTTTATTCACAACTAGGAGAGCAAAGTCCAGGTAGAATAGCCATGCTAGTTTTTGTTGTTGTTTCATGCATTACTCATCCATAATTATTTGAGTTTCAGTTAGCCCCCTCATGATAACCCTGGTCTAGAGTAACAGGCTTACTCTTGCATCTGGTTGTCCTAGGTTTATAGCTCTGGATGGTTTTATGCAAGCTATTCAACATTTTGGCACAGAAGTAGACCACATGGTTTTGTTGTTTCCTCATTATGATGGTTGATTTTTTTCTTTGGAGGGGGAGAGTAATAGTATTTATTTCTTTATTTATAATATAAACATGTTTAATGGTAACATTTGTGTTTTTAATTTATTTAACTGATATAGAAATATAAAAAAATATATGCATTGAGATACCAGTGGTGTTTCAATACATATATACATATTGTATATATATTATATTATTATTAAATTTTATAAAATATTTAAAGTAGGTCAAACATGTGTATTGCCCAAAACATTTATTCTATCTCATGGCAAACATATTTAGACTCTTTTATTCAAGCTTTCTAAGATATATAGTACATGATTGTTACCTATAGTCTTTCTAATGTCAAATAGTGCATTATAACTTACTCCTATCTAACTATAAATTAGTATGTGCCTAATTTTGATTGTCAACTTGACAAATACAACGTAGAATCACCTAGGAAAACATCTCAATGAGGGATTGCCTACATTAGTTTGATGTGTAGGAATATCTGTGGGGGATTGACTTAACTAAGTTAATTGATATGGGAAGACCAGCCTAGTGTGGGCAGTACTATTCCCTAGGCAAAGGGTCCTGAACTAAATGAGAGTACAGAGATCCAGCAGAGCACAAGCAAACAATAAGCTTGTATGCATTCATTTATTTCTCTGTTCCTAACTGTGGATGTGATGTGACTAGTCATTTGAAATTCTTGCCTTGACTTTCTACAATGATTAGCCTGCAATCATAAGCTCAAGTTTGCCTTTTTATCCCCCAAGTTGTTTTACATTAGGGTATTTTAATAACAGCAATAGAAATGAATCTAGAATACATAGTGATCAGAATTCACCAGTGGAAAGGATAAGAGAGCATAAAGCTCTCCTTCCAGGGACCAGGAAGGAAGGTACTGATTGACTAACAAACAGCACATACTGCCCAACCCCAAGACTTGCATTGGTTGAAAGTTGTATCAGGTTAATATTGAACTTATTAATGAGATCAGTCCTAACTGATGAGGATTGTATTGAGGAAGATACTACACTGTATCTTACATATATTATTGAATGAAAATCAAGGCAGAAATGGAAATACATTAAAATTTAATGGGACATCTTCATGGATTAAATTCCATAAGAAACTTTGTAAACTTTCCCCCCAAACAAAATAGATTTACCCTTCTCTTTAGAGTAAGGAACTATTAGTAACATATTACTCATGTGTAATTCAAAACCCAAATGCCCATCAAATTCCCTTAGAGATTGTCAATAGTCATAGAGCGGATAGCATGCCAAAAAGCAGCCCTATACCCAACACCTTGCAGTTCATAAACTACATTTAATGAATAAGGTCTAAACTCCTAAATGGGTTATAGCCTAGCTCAGACATTTCAGACATACCACATCATTGAAAGCCCCAGGCTTCATGCTGAACTTTCCGTCTCCATGACTTGAATATTCTCTTCTTTAATATGAAACATCTGTCTTTACTCACCTTCTCCCTCCCCTGTCCCAGCTTCCTCTGTCAGTGACAACGTTATCTGGAGATGAGAACTTGCCCTTCTCCCAATCACTTTGTTTATGTGTTTGTTTGTTTTCCTCTCTGAACCCTCTGATCTTCTTTCTTTATAAAAATATCTATTTTCTTGAATCATTGTATGTTTCATATAGAACATCTCCTTTTACTAGAACTGCCTTTGACTTTTCTCTGCTGTCCAGTAGCAATGATAGTCAACCTTCTTCAGTGTTCTACCATAGCTATTTCAATAACTTTGTCTTCACCTCCACCCTCTCTTCTTCTGACACTCTTCTACCCAGTCTTCTAAAACAATATGAATGTATTGTCTTACACTGTTACAGACCCATTGAGCTAACATCAAGGATTGGTGGGCCTGACTCCCTGTTTGAAGACTGTAGGGGAGATTGTGTTTTCTTATCTTTCCCAACTTGTAGAGGCTGTTTTCATTCCTTGGCTTCTGACCCCGGCCATCTTCAAATCTAGGAATATTTGCTAGGGTGTTCTCTCTTCTGCATTACTCTGATATTAGTTCATCTTCTTTCCCTTCATGTTTAAGGGGCTCCTATGTCAGAGGACATTGAAATAACCTATATAATCAAGGAGTCATCCCCTTAAGGTGAGCTGATTAGCAAACTTAACTGTCTACATATGTAATCTCCCTTTGCCCTGTAAGCAATGCAATACATTCAAAGTCTCTAGGAAGTAAGATTTTGCTATTTGGGGGTGGTGCCATAATTCTGCCTCCCTGTTCCTCCTCAGACCTCCTATTTTCTGTGGTTTCCCCATGCGTGTCCCTGCACCGGCCTGCTTGCTGCTGCTTACAAATGTCTCATGTGCTGCCACACTAGGGCTTCATCTGAGACCCACATCACTGTCTCACCCACTATTCAAGTCAGTTACCTTCTGAGTGAACTCTGCTCACATTTAAACTTTAGTCCTTCCTCTGTGTTTTTCCTTAGCACTTGTCCAATTTCTGTTTATTGTTTGGTATTATAAGTTCCTAGAGAGCACAAATTTCCGTTTGGTTTTTCTTTTGTGATATTCCTAATACTTTGAATATTGTCTGACACAGAGTAGACAAGCAATAAACATTTGTGGAATGGATGAATTCTTGAGAGAACTTTAAAGTCTTGTTTAATAAATATAATCTTTTGTGTCTATCAGATCTTTCCCAGGCCTTCATGATGTGGGCATGTTGTGGCTTGTTTATTGAGGTCTTTGGGGTGTCTGGCATCTGATAGACACTTCAGTATACATCAAAAGAAATATACAAACTTGGGTCCTAGTGGGGAGGCATGAGGCTGTTTCATTTTATCAGACTAGACTGAATTTCAGAAGCAGAGTTAAGGAGAATTCCAGGCAGTTTTATATAGTGAGGGTGGCTCAGGGTCTGGGCTGGGTGAACAAGGCAGTGAAAGTGCTATATTCTTATTAAAACCTGGGGTATCTGTGTTTTGCTTCTTGAAATTACCCCCTCCAGGTCTTCAGCCCTGAGGGCTCTTTTGTACATCTCATGGAGAAAGCTATGGCAGGGAATATTTAATCACATCCACATTGTCAGTGCAGGTGATGAGAATATCCTGTGTGTTCTACTCTGTGCTCCAGCTTCTGCAGAAGCTCTCCCTCTGAGTAAATGAATTGAAGAGAGAGGGTTTGGGAGGCCAGATGTTTTTTTTTTAAGGTTGTGTTATAAAAATAAATGAAATCTACATTTTATCATTTCAATTCAGGCCATGAGTATGCACAGTAGTTACCTTTCATGAAATGTTCTCGCAATAATGCCATTTCACTGGGCTTTGTAATGAAGCTTTGATTTGCATCGCTATTCTGAGCACTTTCTGACAATGCTGAGGTAATCTGAAGGCAGACGGAAATGAAATGCAATGGTGGGAATGAGTGCCCATTGTGAGAAATGTTAAGTTGCCAAGGCAATGTCATATCAATAACAGTTTCATAAATTAAATTAAGATACACATGGCAAATAAATATTGCATTTCTCCCTATTATCACTCCAAATTTGTGAGAGTGACTATTAGGATTAGAAACAGAAATTAGACACTGGGTGCCAGGGCTGAAATGAAATGTTCTATTCTTGGGTTCAATTAGATGTGTCCTCCAAATTCCCATCGCATTTATTTCAGGTACTTGGTCCCCTCTTGACAAACCCAGTCATCCCTGTGCTGTCCTCTTCTCTTTTTCCTGAAGCAAAATTTCTTTTTGAGAGATTGGGAAAAGGAAGCATAATTCTTTTCAGCTTTACTTTCTTACTGTACAGGCAGCCACTGACCTTCAGATCTCTAAGAGTCATGCCATTTTGTTGGTCTGGTTAGTTTGTCTTTCTGCCTCACCCCCTCTCAATACCTTTTTTTGCCATTTTTCCTTTTCTTCTTCTTTGTATTTATTGTCAGAATGTTTAGAACATTGTTAATGAAATTTAGTTGCTCAGAAAAATGCTATAATAGTGAAATAATCACTGAAATTAAGCTTTCCTTTTTTCCCCCTTTTATGTTTTCTGAATTATTTTTACTTCTTGAGGCAGACTTTTTTCTATGTTGCCCAGGCTACCTCAAACTCAGGATTCTCTTCCATACAATCCCAAGTGCTAGGGGACACCACGACACCTGGCTAAATTTAAGGTTTCACATGTGAAAATGAGTACCTCTCCTCAGTGTCTCTGCAAATTGAGAATAAATAATACCTACCTCACAGATGGTAGTGAGACCAGGTGAGACACAGCATAATGCCCTGTGCCTGGAGTGGAAAGCAGCATTAACTGCACTGAGTGCTCAGTGTTCAAAGGCTAACCTTCCAATCACCTTTACAAACATTAGTGGATAGTAGGTGGTAATATATTTACTGTAAGAGAATTTTAAACAACATCAATAATCAAAAAGGAAAGAATTGATGTTGCAATAACCTGTAGTCTACGGTTAGAACTAAGCATAGAATATTAACTTTTTTTCTGTGTTTCTGGGAATCACAGGGCATTGTGTATCCTAGACAAGTACTCTGCCACTGAGCTATACTCTCAGCCCCAACATCTTCATATTTTGAGAAATATGCTTTTAATCTATATTTTTTAATTGGATAGGATCAGAAAGTATGTAATTTCTTGGTAATAGGTTTCCTGCCAGTTAAATATAAGATTCTATATCAATTTATTTCTTTAAAAAATTGGGGGGTTTAACCAGCCTATAGTCATATTATACAATTAAATATTTAAATGGCACCAGGGTTAATGTTTCTTTAATGACCGAATAACACAAATCCTCCATTTCCTCAAAGAGGAGAGTTATACCAAAGTGGAACTAATCATATAATTCAAAACACTAGGGTGCAATACACATCGTTTTGTCAGCCTTATATAAATAAGTTTAGCAATTATCTTACTGTATTGTATCCTTACTGTATTCTTTTACTTAGTTGACTGTTGTTAAAGTTTACTCTCCATGTCTTCATCTCCATTTTGTTATGTGATGTAGTTTCAATGATAATTTTTCATGTACTCATTTCTTGATTGTAACAACAGCTGTGTAGGCTGCTTTGAGGTTGTGGTGTCTCTACTACCTTCTCTGACAGAGTTCTTATCTCTAAAACTGGCACTAATTGCTACATGAGTCATATGAAATAATGTATGTGTGATAGTATTGCAAGAGTATAACTTTGCATCTTCCTGTCTTCTTGTCTTATGACGTCTATCCTTTCCTCCAAGTCTTTAATTTACTTATAACCTTTGTCCTTTACTACACTCAGATTGCTGACTTTCCTATGTCTCCTTTATGTCTGTTTATTTAGTCCAGGGATAAAGTTGCTTTGCGTTTATTGTTCAGCTTTGTACGTAGAAGAATCAGGTATAAGGCAAGAAGATGAGAAATTGGTTTTGTAAAAATATACTTTTCCCTGCACTCCCAGGTCTACCTTGCTTGTCCACCAACCCAGCCCCATGAATTCTGCAGAACTTTCCCACCTGCACTGTCAGACCTAGTTTATGTACCAGTTCAGCCAGGTGTGTGGCTTTGTTGTCCCCACACTCTCAGAAGGCCTGGCTCCCAATTGTCACAGCCTTTGGTTATCTCCTAGAACTTGAAGGTAAGACCCTATTATTGAAGATACTGCACACTCTGACACAGGATTTGGTGAAATTGACCTGGAAGCTTCCTACCTAAGGACTAGGTCTCATGGTATCAGAAGGTGCTACACTAACTGCCAAGAGAGAAGATGAACCAATAATCCTTCCAGTTGTAAAGCCTATGAACCACAACAGTGATGAGCCTAACAAGATAGCCTCAATGATGCAGCAGTGGGACTTTTATCTGAGGATAACCAACAGCTGTCTAATTGGACTTCAGGCCTATTCAATGGGAGGGAATTCATGACCAGTACTGTAAACCTATCCAGATCCCCATGACTGAGGAGGTCATATACCTTAGAAAACAATCTAGTACTGCCATTCTCCTAAATCAATATAGTTTCTAACTGTGTTTTGAATACTTATCCCCATAGATACTCTCACCCCTCATTAAAGAAGCTTCTTTTTGCAACAGATGGAGAGTATTACAGACATCCACCATTTGTCAAATGCAGACAAATATGTATATGTATATAAAATGCAACCCTACACCTAAGGCTCAGGGAACATCATAAAACAAGGGGTGGAAAGATTGCAAGAGCCAGAGGACCAAGATACCTGCTGATAAATACTGTATTCTAAGCATGACAGGGAGGCTGAACCCATGAAATTTTAACAATATGGTTTCCTAATGACAACACTTGACATGAATGGGAGAAATTTCATGAGGCCTCACTCCTTGAATAAGATCTACAGACAATTAACGACTGCTGAGAGAGGGAGAATCAGTTTTCTCCAGGGACCAGCTCTCTCATAGGTTAGTCAATACCAATGATTGGTCCTAAACACACATACATATGAGCACCACTTAATGGCAATAGGGTGTGTGTGTGTGTGTGTGAGAGAGAGAGAGAGAGATAGAGAGAGAGAGAGAGAGAGAGAGAGAGAGAGAGATAGAGAGAGAGAATATATGTATAAACTATTTAATATTTAAGGAAAAGATCATGAATTTGAGAGGGAGAGGGGAAGGGCATGAGACGGCTTATGGGAGAAGAGAAAACAGAAGAAATGCTAAACTCATATATCAAATTCTCAACAAAATAAAAATAAATAATAAATTTTTCTCGATACCTATTTTTCTAAAAAATTAGACTTTTAAAGATCAGGGGGTTGAGGGTAGACAAGGCACATTTGTCACCTTTAAAGATAAAATTGGCAAGTTTATTCTGAAGGTAGAGGGGAAGTTTGTCACTTGAGTCGAGTGACCATATTAAGGGAAGACTGAAACTCTATTGCTAAAAATGAATGTTTTCATATGCAATGGCTCCTTCCTTAAACAAAAGACCTTTTGTGCCTAATAGAGCAGCTATAGCATTCCTTCACTAAGGTGATATATTATTAACGGTTAAATTACACAAACATGGAAGAAATTGAAAAGACTTTACCTGACACTATCATTTGCCTCCAACTTTGAAATCACATCTCATCCCATAGAAAGTCTCCATTTTTCTCACCTTTAAAATGATACATTTTTTTGTTTTGTTTTTTTGGTATACACAAATTCAAGGTCAATGTGAGTCTACGGTGTATTTTGTTTTGGTTTGAGAGTGATATAAGCTTTGCTTGTTATTATATCCAATATCCTACTTTATCATGTTCAGTGCTTCAAGGCCCACAATTTACCCCCACATTTATGAAGATTGTCATTGCTTCTTTCTCTTTGTTTGACTTCTTCTAACTCATTCCTTTCTATCTAAATCTAAAATATTTTTCGATAGAAATTTACATACCTTTAAAAGTCAACTACTATTTCAAAGGTTTAACAAAAAAATATATTATCGGTACAAATTTCCGATCTAGAAAACTCATTCACTATTTTTGGCTATACTGACTTATTTCTTTTTGATATTTATTTTTCAATTTTAGAGATGGTGTATGGTTTTCCTAATAATGGAAGGTGAACATTTAAACTCTCTAAAGGAATCAAGTTTAACTTGTACTCGATGTAGTATAATAAAAATTAGATTCAATTCCTAATGTATTATTTTCTCTATGTATGTGTGAGAGAGTGTGTGTGTGTGTATATGTGTGTGTGTGTGTTTGTGAGTATGTGTTCAAATGACTGTGTACTGCAGAGTAGATGGCACCTTAGGATTATATTCCCTTCCTACTACTGAAGTTTGCAATGGGCACAAATCAATACAAAATTTCAATTATGAATTTCCAACAGAAATATGAACAAACATGCCCTCAGTATGAAGAATGTTGTCTGATCACCATTTCGTTTTTTTTTTCCCCATTATTCACCCAAGTACCTCCCCACATCCTCATTCTCCAGCCTGTACTATTCACATCACTTGTCTGCTCTTCATTTCACTGCAGGTTTATCTTTTGGTAGGTTTCATCCATTTACCTCTCTCACTGTCTTAGTGGCAGGGTTTTGCTGAATTTTTGTATTTAACTTAATAGTATGCAATTCCATTCTTTCTGCTTGTACGGTCTCACTCAGGGTATACTTTGGCAGTATCTTCTCCAAAGTTTACTTTTAGAGGAGGAATTCAGAATGTTAACAGCTCATCCTGTCCCAAGCTTTGGAGATAATAGAATGCATTTTGATTTATATGATTCCTTTGATATTTGGCTACTTTAGAATGTAGAGTCATAAGAAAAGAAGATGGACATGGTCAATTGTATAATATCTAGACAATAAGATCTAAGGATTTGGAATTTGTCATCATTTGTTCTTTAAAGGCCTACTCACAGCAAACATACTATCGTAAGAACTCCAATAGCAATAATGTTTTAACTTCACCTGTAACTTAAGCATTTCTATTTATCTTCAGTTTTTGGTTTTTATGCCTGTATATGCCTTCCAGTGTTGGGGTCATGAAAAGAAAGCCATAAATGAGTTGGAACTACTGACCACAATTGCTCAATGTGAAACCACTAAAGTCCTTCATTAAGTGATTTATTATACTTCTAGATGCTAGACACATGGGGACTGGCCTGAACTCCCATGTGAAAGCACTTCCAAAATACAGCATTTCTAAAATTAGTGCACTCTTACTTGTCTAGCATAAACAGAAGAATCAGATACAAAGCTTTAGTTAATTTGCTTATAGACATAAAATTAGTCCTTTTAGAACCCAACTTTGACCCTTGCTCACATAGGATTCCTACCCACGGAAGCTGGGGTCCTGCCTTCCCATCCTGGTGACAGCGTGAGTTTAGAGTCTAACGTGCGTTCCTTCAAAACGTGGCAGTTTTTCTTCTCAGACTCCCCAGGCAGATACGTAGCTACCTTCTCCGAGCTATTTGTATTTCTTATAATTCAAATGTCACCTTGTATTTGCTTTCTCTAACTCTCTCTCTTGTTCATCTTCATTTTTCTAGAATTTATAATTGACAGGTGTAGTTTAATTATTCAATGAATTATGTTTAGATAGTTAAGACTATTTTCCCCTTCAGACTATCTTATGTATTAATGTCGTTGTTCCCAGTGAGGTTGTCTGGTTTTCAAGAGGAAAGAGTGTATTCTGCTTGTCTTGTGTGCCCTGTGACACCGAGCAAACCTCAGCACTGCTGACCTCTTTGTTAGAGATTGCTACTGTGGAACGGCAGTCTTGTGCAACTGGCATTAAAGAGTACATGGCAATAGCCTTGACCTCTGTGTGACTTACTGTTCTTGTTGCTTTTACAGAAAACTTCACATAAGAGATTATGGAGAAAGGAGTTTTATTTGGGATCTCAATTCAGAAGGGTATAGGCCATGGTGGGGAAGGCCTATCAGCTGGAGAGACATAGACATGTTGGCTGAAGCATGAAGTAACTGATCATAAGGTGGTGACTTGACTACCCAGAAAGCAGAAAGCTAGACTAGATACCCTTCAAAGGTTTGCATCTAGCAAATGAGTTCCTCTGAAAGTTTCACAGCTTTCTAGAACAGTATCACCAGCTGGGAACCAAGTGTTCAGTTATGTTAGCCTATGAGGGTACATTTCATATTTATACCATAATAGTTTCTATCCATAAGATACTAATAACATCTTCAGCATAGCCCACAAAAGCAACAACCAAAATGTCTCTAATCACTATCATAGTGGGAAGAGTGGTAGGAAATCCCCTTGATGTAATAGAACTCAAGGTACAAATGACCTGAGGTTGGCTGCCTATTACTGGGGATGGGAATAGGATCGAATGAGAAGAATAAGGAGTCTAATCTAATCTCACTGAAAGACTCAGAGTAGAGAGAAAAACTGTGACTGTGTCTTGAAAGGTGATTGACAGCTCTGTGAATCAGCATCTGCCCATCTGTGGACAGCATCAAAGGTTGAAAACCATTTTAAATGAGCAACTGTGAGACACCACTGGGCCAAGGGGCAGGGCTCTGGTAGGGCTGCAGGAAAAGACATGACCTGTACTGTCAGAGTCGTGGTCCCACGGTCGATAGAAGTAAGCAGTGAAGCAATTTAGACAGTTTGAGAACCAAGGTGTCACCTACTGTAAAACGTGCAGACCGAGGAGCATTTCATCTACCGTTTCATCTTTCAGCTCTTGTCTGTGTCTCTCTAAATTCACCTCGCTGACAGCCCTGCTGTAGGCTTAGTGATCTTAGTCATTCTGCTAACCAGCTTCACTCCGAGAATATCGAAGAGGCTCATGACAGCCTTCACATATTCCTACTGGCATGCTGATACTTTAAATTAGACAGAGTAACAGTCCAAGGATACACGAAATAAAAATAAAAATAGCTTTCTTTGCATTTCATCACTAATTCCTTATATCCTTTTCAAATGAGATTTTAAAACCAGAAATTTCCTGATGGCTGGACTGACACCACAGCTGCCTAAACTTCCCGGCAGGTGCAAGTAGATTTCTGTCATTCTGCATTTGTGATTCTAGTGTCTGACTGTCACACATGTGGTCATTGAAGTCCACAGGGTGGAAGAACTTCTTATCTGTGGTTCTCAGGTACAGATCATGAAGGGATAGCTGCAACAAAGGAAGTGATATCTCAGTTCCAACAGGGGTACTCCAGTTTGTGGGCTCAGGAGCTGGTGTTTCAGTAATATCATTCATTAATGTGCATTTCAAGGCTTTGGCAAATAAATCTTTTATAAGGATATTTAGCATCCTAACCAAATGCACCCACAATTGAGATATTCCTGTGTTTTGAAAACCATTTGTTCATCAGATATGTATTGGATATTATTTCTGAGGCTGATGCTGTGCTAAGCACACAGAATCAGCAGGGAGATGGAGCCCTAGTTCCCATGCAGCTCATAGCCTAGTGGACACAGAACTTGGCAAGTATAACTGCAAGCTTGGGAAAGTGCTGCAGAGGTAAGAAGACTGGGGATACCAAATGCAGCTGAGAGTTGGGGAAGAGTTGTGCAAAGTAGTAATAAATGCAGTACTATTTAGAAAGTATGTCATTGTCATTGGGCTGTCTGGTAGGCTGCCAAGATTCTTTTATCTATGTCTCATGAACACTTCATTTTGCATATATATTTTTAGTACCTCATATATACTGTCATGTTTACTTGTATTGTTTCTTGGCAAGTTGTAGACTAAGCTGGTAGAAAGTAAGAACTGTAGCTTACCTATCTTGATGTAATCTAGTCTTGAGCTACAGAGCAAGTAGGTGTTGACTAATATCTGAGGAAGCAAGTAGATGTTTGAAGGGAATAATCAGTGAATGGATATATTGGAGGGTGCCCCAAGGCTGTTGATGTTTCCTTTGTTCTTCACATCTGTAATTTTTCCCTCCACTGTGGGGAACCATTTCCATCTGATTACCTTGTTAGTCATAGTGAGACTTGATTGCCCCTTTTTGACTTCACAGGACCAGCCTTCTCCATGCTGTCTGACCCAGAATTGTCTGTAAGTTATGAAAGGCAGAGGGAGGAAAAGAGAGACACAGACAGAGATACTTTCCTGAAGGTTTCCACCTAAGCCTGCTTTCTGATTTCCAGAACTTGGCCTACCCACCTAGACCATTTCTGTGCTCCACTGAGTTCCTCTGAACAATTTCACCTGTCAATTTTCTTGGAATGAAAAATGGAAAAGAAAATGGTTTTATTGCCTGAAATAAACCTCAAAACTGTCTCTGTCTAAGCTGAAGCACCATTATCTCTCATTAGCACTAATACAATAATGTCTTCTTTCAGTCCTTTATATACTGTCCTCCACAAAGGATCTTAAATTCTCTTTTAAAATGCCTTAAAATCAAAATATACACTGTAACTATAATTGAAAGTATCTGTAAATCAGAGCATGGCACGTTCTGTGCTGATGACAGCAAAGGCCTTCTCAAGAGCATAGAATAAAGTCCGAGTCCTTTTCAACCAGCAAACCTAGTCTGTTGAGTTCTGCCTGCTTCTTCCATGACTTGGCTTGTGCTCTTCTTCTTGTTTTTCATGCTTGATCTGCACTGGATTCTGTTCTTCGTGTAGCTAACTCTCATTCCCTCAGCAAGCAACTTACCCACAGCAAACAATTGGACCCTTCATGGTGTTTGTAGTTCATTGACTTTCAGATCTGAGAGTTCATTTCTTTAGAAGGAAATTTTACATAGAACTTCAACATATAAAGCAAATGGAAGTAGTGTTAAACTGATTTTCATGAAAACAGAGCTCTCAGGATTCCAAGACTTTTTCTGGAAACATGGGCTTTCCGACCAAATGCTTTCCCATGTATTACTGAGGCCCAGTACTGTCTTCCTGACTCTGCACTCACGTTCTCTGTAACTTGCAGCACTGTCCATGTAGGTGGGCAGAATGTACGTCCTTTGAAACTGAGTTCCCAACTTGCTCCTAAGCCTACTTCTTAACGTGGCCAAACATGGCGTTCTTGAATAGTTCAAATAATTATGTGAGAAAATGAGATGATGTATGAAAATTTAAATAAGTCATGTCTGATTAGCTTCCAATTAGTTCCTATAACCACAAAGAGTCTGAAGAAACAAGAACTGACTGGAGACAACAGAACTACTAGAATAATTCCTAAAGGTATTGGAATTATGATATGCTACAGAGAGTAGAGATTAAAGAGAAATTATATCCAAATTATGCACTCTACATTATCTGGCCAAAAGTTTACAATATGTGAGAAAGTTGTGATGAGAAGGAGAGAGTGAGCGAGAGAGAGAATAGCAACATGACTTGAATTATAAAGTCAGCATAAAAGTATTTAATATCACCCTCTAGTATGTACTAGGCATCATGTTATGGAGAATATTCCATAACAGTTGCTTAGAAGCAGTGTTAGAAATGACTAGTGGCCATAACAGCATGCAAGGCCATTTTAAAAATAATAACTTATAGATAAATATATTATAGCCAAGTTCTGAAACATTATTTTAGTTACTATATGAAGAACTTGTATGAATTTGTCTTTACAACTCTTAAATTCATAATTATTATTATTTCTGTTTATACAAGAGGGAACCAAGACTTACCAGTGCTAAACTACTTGGACACTAGTTTATATAATCAGTGTCAAGATATGAAACAGATATGAAGTAATAATATGTACTATTCTGGACTAATCACAAATTACACACTGTCTAAGATGTCTTGCTCCAAAAATAATTAACTCTAGGGTAATGTTCATGGAAACAGAGCAGGATCCTTTCAAGAGATAGTAAATTCATTCTGGCATGGTATAAGTATTAATATCCTTTGATCACCGTGCTATTCTAAATAAACAGACTGCTCTGCTTTTAGAGACCAAACATGCAATTGTATTAATTTCCTCAAGGTGAACAGATTCCAAGGTCAAAATTCAGAAAAAAAGACTTGTGAACCTTACAAAAGTTTTTCACTTTGCTCTGAGGTAAATATCAGCCTCAGGAACTGGATTCAGCAAGCAACTTGCAAGGAAAGTCTACCGAGGAGACCACATCCTAAGGTCCAAGGTCACTCATTGCAAAGAGAATTAAACAAAAGCAATTGATTATTCATAAGGGATATTTTCATTAAGCTTGGGCAGCCTGATGAATTACTCTCTCCACTAAATTTTTTTTCTATCTAAATATCCTTGATTAGGTGTTTAGAAGCAATGCATTTTCTTTTAAGTAGAGCTGTTCAAATACTCTGAATTCTTCCCCTCCAACTCTGCCACCCATCATCACTCCAATCTCCTGTTTCAAGAAAAGCTGTATCTGGGAGCCATTGTGCTATGGAGAAAGTAGCATAGACTACAGAGTTAAGAAGACCTGGGTTCTCCTTCAGGCTCTGCCCCTTGTGACCTTTGGAATGTTTGCCAAATTGTGTGTCTTACTTGTGTCTCTGGTTCCTCCTTTGTGAAGAGGGATAATCACATTTATCTTCACAGAGTTCTGAAAACTGACAATAGGGGCTACAAAACATACAAAGACATACTTGGTTCACAGCTCTTTGATGTCAGTTTGCAAATGCTTAGGGGAGCTGGGCCCAGCTCATAGCACAGACAGCATATCATCCCATCATTCACTTGCTAGTGCATGCCAACATAGCAGTTTATTGTTGCTATAAATATCCTGTTTTGTCATAAAAATTATATATTTCATGAAATAAAATGCTTTTTAGAGCTAAATTTAATTCTGGTTTTTGCTTAGGAAAATCCACCCAGTCTGCTTTGTTAAGACTGCCTGCTCCTCCAGTACTTTCATGATCAAGACTGTTTTGGTAGATGGCTCCTGTCATGGTTTGTAGTCTCTTTTTACTGTTGGTGGCATAACCATTTCCCAACCTTGAATTTTGAGGTCACTCTAGTCTTATGCATGCATCATTTTCAGCTTCTATGAACCTTTGCCCTCCTCTGGATTGTTCTCTTTAGAAAACATCCCAGCATTTATCCTAGTATTGCTCAGTGGGCACAACACACGCTCTTAAACTTATCAAATCCCCCTTTCCTCCTCATCCGAGTTAGTGATTTGATAATCACTAAATTCCTGATGGCCTAAATGAAACAGTTTTAGTCTCTGGTGAATTGTCTGAAACAGGCCTCCTCACTGGGTACTAGAGAAAGATAGGGCCACTGACATAAACAATGAGGTCAAAAGGGGAGCTGACAAGAAGGTAAAGATTACTGTGATTTACCACATAGATAGCACAGGCAGAGGTGATATTTAGGTGGTGGAGATAAGAGACAACATCTCTTCTTTGGAATTCTTTGCATTTTAATAATATCGGAAGATTAAGTTTATTCCTAGATGTTCATTCCTTAAATGTTTACTGAGCATAAGCTGTTGTCAGGCACTACAGTGAGCACTGAGTTTAAACAGGAGTGACTGAGATGCTTTAAAGCATTCCTCTCTCATGTTATAAACAGGTATGATGTTTCTGTGCACACAAACCTATCAATTGATATATTCTTTGCATTGGCCATTGACTGGGAAATGTGATTATAAGCCTGGAAGGAAGGATCTAATGGAAGGACTCATGTTATGGTAGTTATTAGCCCTGCCACTAAGGCAGTTAGAGCCTCAGTTTTCTCACTTGTAAACAAAGAACATTGAAACACACTTATCTGTGTAACTAAAGATGCATGTTCCTCTTAATGGAATATCAAAGGAATATTACTTGGTACTCTTTCATTTATTGTTGTTTTCATGCAATATTTTGCCTGGCCATTGAATTGTTCTGTTAAAAACATTTCCATCATGATCCCTCACCTGGAACAACTTCACCTCTGAGGAACCGAGCTCACAGTTCATGTAATAAAGGTGATTTTAATACAAAATCATCAGTCAGCATGAATGGCTCTTTATTTTAATAACTCACCAATATATAATTCATAACATATAAGTCACCTATTTAAAATATACACTTCTGTGAATTTTGATATATTTTCAGAATTATGAAATGACCATGATGATCAATTCTGGAACATTTTAACCATAATGAAAAAAGTACTGTTCCTCTTAGCAACATTCTCCAATCTCCCTAATCCCCATCCTCACCATGAGCAACCACTAATGCACTCTGTACCTCTTTACATCTGTCTAGTCTCCTCATCTCGTGCAAACTGAATCCTATAATACATGGCCCTCTGCAACGGCCCTTGTTCATTCAACCTAATATGATTAACATTCATTCATGTTGTTGTATATGTTGGTACTTCTTTGCTTTCTACTGCCAAATCATATTCCATTTTGTGGCTACCACATTTTTTTTATCCATTCATTAGTTAATGGACATTTGTAACTGGCTACTTTTTAGCTGTTATGTGTAGTGATGTTATGAATATTTTTAAACAGATTTTTTTATGGACCTGTGTTTTCACCTCTTCTGAAAATGTACTTGGGAGTAGAATTCTGGGCTCACAAAGTAACTCTGCTTAATCCCATGAGGAACTGCCATGCTGATACCCAAACCTACAGCATCATTTTTCCTCCACTAGCAGTGAACTCAGAGCCCAATCTTTTTGCACCTCACCAGAAACGGTTACTATCTGTTTTAATTATTGCAGCCATCCTAGCAGATGTGAAGTTAGTACCTTTTCCCTCAGAGAAGCATGACTAATTCTTAAGAAAGGTATCCAAGCAATACAGATAGAAACTTAGGGAAGTCACAGAAGAGAAAGAAGGATATCAGATTAATATGTGTAAGTCTGAGGTAGTTGGGAACCTGGCCAAGAGCAAAAGCCATCGCAGTCAGGACAAATCTCCAGCAGTCTCTGTTGTCTATATTTTACAAAGTAGAAGCTTTAGGAAGGTGTCAATCTCAATAGTGCTTAATAGAATGGCTGGATACGGTTGCAGGTAGTTCATGTCCTGCACCTAACACAAAGTTACATTTTCAGGCTATCTGGAGTGACTGGAGAGTTCCACTTATATTCGCCACTTCACCAACCCTGCAGGCCATGGGCTTTTCTGTCACGTTGTCACTGATTTTTACCATTCAGTTCATCTCCAATGACTTCTATCTTCTGTTTATCTAAATTCCACTGTTAAGACTGGGTGACGCCAGGCCCGCCAGCTCGGTGAACGCTCTTCCTACTACAGACAATGTTGGCATGGTTCTTTTCACTCTGGCATAGCACTTAGGAGATTTGCATTACTCAGCCTGGTACTTGGTGATAAAATTATCTTATATTGCTTGCATTCTTTTATGCGTGGTTTCAAGCATTTAGACTGTTCCTTGAGGGAAAGGAATGGGTTTATATTACTTAATGTTACCTATAAAATCAGAAATAGAACTGTTGCAGAGTGCATATTTGCTGAATTAAATTAAAGACTTCTTCTTCTGTTTTTCTATCTAAATTCTTCCTATAATTTCATAAATGAAGACATGTTCTCAATGATTTTTAGAAAAGATTACCTTTCTCATAAATTTACTAATATAAAAAGAGAAATAATGTATCATATTTTTAAACAAAAAGTAACTTTATTTCCAGGTCAAAGTATATTGAAAACTATAAAATATTATCTCATTCCTTGTGGTTGTGGTCTATGATCTTCTCACTCACAAAAGTCTATCACATATGGGGGATTTTCTTGGCAACCTTTTTTTTTTTTTCCGTCCCATCAAAATAGCTGGGTATATTGACATCAGTTGGCATTTCCCTTCCAAAGTTAAAGGTCTGGGATCAAGGGGGTGAGATGCTTCATGTAGGAACTCCATTGTGGAGCTGCCCTCAGGGTTAGCCTTCTGTAATACCGTATTCCATTTCTGCACTTAAACTCTCAACCTGAAATCAGAGATAGGAGAAGTCAAGCAAACAAGGCGAAGGTTAATATGGACAGGTTAATGATAAACAGGTGGGGGTCATCAGACTGAAGCCGCGTCCCCCTGGAAGCTGTCCTTCAGAGATCCACAACCACTTGAACTGGAAATTTGACCAGGAAGAAATCCCTCAGTGGCCTTGCAAGAGAGCACCTCGGCTGAAAGGGTGACAGAGTTCACAGGAAGGTGATGGAGGATGAGGGCAGATGGGAGGGCACACCATTCACTTCAGTCCTATCTCTAAACTGTGTTGTTCAATGTCACCAATAAAGTGAAATGTGGGAGGCTTCATGTGCCTTTCTGGATATGTCTACAATTGAAAAAGTATCCTGAGAAGCATTATTGCCTATAGTTTGGTGGAAAAATATTCACATTAGCTGAATTTCAATTTTATATTTCTCTTGACTATTGTGAAGCATAAAATATAGAACAAAGTAAGTGTCTAGGCAGATCTATAGGCAATTTAGTTTATTTAAATGATAAGCAAGTTTTTTATTGTAGTTTTCTGGTTCTGGGAAAACAGATCTGAGGCCACAGATCATTTGGGCTCACATCCTTAAGTTTCCCATCTCAGCAGCTGCTCAGATGGGTGCTGGGAAGGGTCACTTTGGAAACTGAGAGCAAAATGGAAATAGAAAACATGGGATTGCTGTTTGGCAAACAGGAATGTGCTGTGTTTATTGAGCATATATTAGTTTTAAGCATTGTCCTGGACACTGTGGGTACAAGTTCCTTCATGAACTTCTCAGTGACCCTATCTTTTCTTTTAATGATCATTTAGAATTTTTAAATTTTATTATTTATTTTTATTTTATTTGTATGAGTGTATTTTGTTTTATTGGTATGAGAGTATGTAAATGCTTCTGTGCTGTGCAATGTCCATGGAGGTCAGAAGACGGGTGTCAAATTCCCCTGGAATTGGAGTTATGGAATTTATTGACTGCCATGTGGCTGCTGGGAATTGAACCTGGGATCTCTACAAGAGCAGCCAGTGCTCTTAATTGCTGAGCCATATCTCCAGTCCCTTAATGTCCATTTTAAATAAAAAGAAACTGAGATGCTAGAAAGTGAAGAAATATGCCCTAGTTATACATCGTCAATAACAAAAGCAAAAGCACCCAAATCCTTCTTATTCCATAGCACATGCATTCATGTGTTTTTTCTCAGCTTGCTATACTTCCTTCATTGTAGGACACTGAAGGTTTCATACCTACTCAGTTGTCCCTTTTCAGAAAAATAAAATGGAAATGAAAATAAAAAATAACAAAATTACATTTTCCAACAAATCTCTTATAATGTCCTTATTTACACAATTATTCCTCTTAGTCATCTGCTTGTTTAGGTTTAAAAAATGATTAAATGTTTCTAGTATACGGTTCAAAGTATATTGAAAATTATAAAATTTTATCTCATTCCAGTTTATCACATATGGGGGATTTTCTTGGAAACCCTTTTTTTTTTTTGGTCTCATCAAAATAGCTATAAACTTAAAGCAGCTATATTTTAAGTGGTATGTTATATCTCAAAAGTAAAAATGTATGAAATATCTTATCCAATATCAACTGTACATGTTCCTTCCATACATGATTTTATGCATATATTTCTATAATAACCATACTAGTACCTTCTCAAATCAAATTCACACATAGTTTCTGTGACTCAATTCTAACAGAACTTAGGATTTGCCATACATCGTTGAATTGGAAAATGCCTTAATTCAAAATTCACTACAAATAATCTTTAGAAATGTATTTTAATTTTATTATAGCTAAGCCAACTTAGAGTAAATCCTAATAGGCTAGCCAAAATAGATTTTGGATTGATTTTTTTTCCATAAAATATGCAATGCCCTTTGTAAAACAGGTTTTTCTGCAATATTACTCTTTTCTCTGTTAACAATGACTTTGTCTAAAAGATTTCTTTTTCAGGTTTTAATTAGATTACAGTAGAATTAACTTGTTACAATAGAAGGTGGATAGGAAATGTAGACAAAGTTGAGTCCATACTATGCTGACTTCAAGCCAGAAGCTTGCCTCTAGAATCATATGCCTGTCTTAATATGCACCCCATTCTCAGGATCCATTGTTCAGAATATGATTATTTGCTAAGCACTGTAGCCATGTACAATTGTAAGAAACCAGAAGTGTTTTGCCCTTCCCCATACTGCACAAGGTCACTAGGCAGGCTTTACATCAGACAACATTTATGCAAGCGTCTCTCGACATCTTTCTCTTTAACTCTCTTCTTGTTAGTTACAAAGATACACACTGTGCCAGGCTCTAAGCTGGTTTCAACAGCTATTTATTTAGATTGTGTGAACTGGAGCTGAACTTGAACCCAATTAATAGCAACTGAACTTGAACAAACTGATATGAAATCATTACAGGCTCAGTTCCCTGGTCCATTATCCCTGAAGAGATCATCCGACAGCACTCCAGGTGCCTTTTCTATGCCAAATCTTGGTGCAGTGCCCAATCAGAAGGTGTCGAGGGATTAGAAGTTGGGTTGCATTGGAGTTAGCTCATTACCACTTTTGCGATGACTTTTCACAAAGAGAAGAGGTAGTGATCCCACTGGGCAGGATTGCAGGGAAGGCTTTGTTTTCGACACCATCTGGCACATGGTTGGCACTCATTAACACAGCACAGTGTCGATTAAAATAATAATTGTACACAGGACAGCGATGCTGCTTCGACAGGTCCCCACCTTTGGCCTCTCAGCAAAAGAAATAGAAGGAAGAAAGACTGAGGAGGTGCCTGTGGTTACTGTGGTCTCTAAGTTTGAGTCTTCTGAGTGCCAGTACTTTTCACAAATCCATTCCTTTAGTTTCATAAGATGGAGCCGCAGACATAGCTTGATTCCTCCTTCTATGCTTCAGTCAGAAAATATTTGTTTAAAGGGGATAGTATTAATTCTACAACTTGCATAAAATACAATCAAAGCTTTTAGGCTTTCCTTCCTATCAGACACATTAATGGACTAAAGTTTGCACAGTGTGAATCATGATGGTGGCACTCTCTTTTTTTGTAGAAAACAGACATGGATTTACATCAGCATCTCCAGGAATGTGGTCTGGAAACATCTTTGACTTAGTCTTAGCAATCTCCCTCTGGAACTCTATACTGTGTAGGGTTAGGAGTGTAGGTTTTTGAAAGCATATACTTGGGTTTGTGTCCTTTTGCTCTCATATGTCAGGTGTGTGGCCCAGGACAAACTTTTAACCTTCTTTTGTCTCTTTTTTCTTAACACAATGGATTTCCAGTTATCCTCAGCCTTAGGAATGTCATGAGGATGAACAAGCATGAAACAGACATTGGGTAGTGCTGGTGCATGGTGAGCTCTTGCCAGGTATTACCTTTAATAATGGAGGCATCACCACGATTTTCTGAATGAGTTCATTCCCCTTCTACATGCCTCACATAATTGCTTAATTTTTATCATCAAATGATGACTTAAAAGTTCTAATGAAGGAAGTAGTGGTTAGCTGAACATTTGTCTAGATATACTTGTCAACTGTTTCTGGTAAGATATTAGGATTGAATTCCTTATTATAGACCTAGGTCAGAATAAACCAGGCCACCAAGATGGCTCAAGGCCTTCTATAATACTCGGTGGATAAAGGCACTTGCTTCCAAGCCTGACAACCTGAGTTCTATCCCTGAGTCTCACCTAGTAGGAGAAAGCAGACACTAGCAAGTTGTCCTTTCACCTCCACACATGAGCCATGGTATGTATAGCCTCCCATATATGTAATAATTAAATACATGTAATAAAGTCAGAAGTAACCATTTGATGTGGAGTATTTCCATATATATCATTAGTTTCCAGAGCAGACTATGCAAATTGCATATAACAGAAATTAGTAGTATATTTCAGCCCCATCAATACGTTCTATAAATAATGATCATGGAGTTTTTCTCTGGTTGGGGAACCATAAACAGCCTTCCCTCTGGCTACCTACTGATTTGTGTTCTGTGATGCTGAGTGTAACCAAGGATTTTGTTATTATTATTCTGTTTCCCATTTGGTATGTGGAAATACCTTCCAGAAACTGACTTTCTGCAACAGTGTTTAAATATCTTTCATCCCAAGAGAAGATGACAGACATTTTAGATGCTAAAGAAAGATTAAACGCATCCAGTTTAACTAGCGGCACTAAAAGGGCTGCATCTTTGTATTGTTGCTGTTTATCTTCTTTCCAGCAGTGGAATATTGAGCTCCCCCAGGCTGTGATTCAGGTATTAATGCTGAGTCGAGGTCAGGCAAGAGTGTGTTCAGTCTGCGACACTTAGATAGCAAAGGCAAACTGCTCACAGCTATTAGTCAGAAGGTTCTGTGTGTCAGTGATTGCATGCTGGTGGCTCATAATCAGGGTGATTCACAGCTACCTTTAGACAGGCTGTTGTGCCCATGATTTCCTTTTGGGCTGCTGTCATTGCCAAAAATGTCAGCCTTTCTTCTAGAGACCTGCCTATAGGACACGTGCATGGTGCCCCTTGGCCATGTTGCCTGCTTTGCTGCTAATACTGTGGGCAACTTTTATTATCTCTGAGGATTCACCTCGCATACTGAGTCCTTTGAAAAATAATTGAAACAAATATTTTTGTGTATTTTTCCTAAATGCTGCTCCAGGACTGTTGACAGAGTTGGTACCACAGGGTTCTCCACAGTAGTTTGGTATCTAATCTAGATTTTCTACCTTGGTTTAACAGTGCACACACTTGAGAATCAGCAAGGGAATGTGGTGTTCTTGGGTTTTCTGCATCCTTGTAGCAGGATTGGTATTTGGGTTCCCACTGAGCAGATATATAAAAAGCCAAAGTCCCATTGATTTAATGCCAGCCTAGTTCCAGAGTCCATTCCCTACACTGACCTTGGTCTCATGACCTTCAACATTTTTGCCCCTCGTGTGTGTCCTTTTAAGTTAAATCAACAGCCTGTATTGCTGCTTGTGGTTATGTCTGAGTGGGCTGGTTCAGACTCATGAGCATTTCTGCATGACTGCTTAACCTGCCCTGGCTCAGCTCCCTCGACTCTTAATCCCATAAATGTGTAGAAGATCCACAGTCTACTAAGGTCAGGCATGTAGCAGGGAGAAGATTGACAGAATCTCTCGTCTCAAGAAGCTTCCTTCTGGCTGGAAGAAATTATATGTGTGAACAAACACACCAAAGGATTCCCTGTGGTGATATTGCAGCAAAGAGAGACCAGGATGAAGGGTGACACGCAGCTAGGCAAAGCTCAGGAGGAGGAAAAACAGTGGGAGAACTTTCTAGACATAATCAGCTAGTGTATCAACACGAAGACAGCCTTGGTGAATTTGGAAAGATCTATAGTTATGAAAGAGGTGAGGCGTGTTGAGGAAGGTAACAGTCAGCTAGATGAGAGAGATAAAGCCAGATCTTACAGGGCATCTTTTTGAATTTTATTTCTTAAATGTTTAATTAACAAATACAAAGTGTGTGTATTCTAGCTATATGACTTAATATTTTGTGTTCTAATACTACAATTATCATCATATGTAGTTGACATTTTGTGGTACATCAGTGCACTTGCAGTCATGCATTAAAATTTCTCTTGCCAAATTTCGAATAGACAGGATGGCATCTAATGATATCATGTTGCACACTAGATCTTTGAAACTTGTTCATGTAATAACTGAAGGCTGATACTCTAATAACGTCTAATCACTTCCCTCTCCCTTCACCCCTAGACACTCCTCTGCTACTTTCTGCTATGATTTTGACTTTTAGATTCTATGTGCTGTGAGGTAGAGATGTGAGCCTTTCTGTATGTGGCTTGTTTCATTTCGCATAATGACCTCAGGTTCATCCATTTGGCTGTAGAAAGCAGAGTTCCTTCTCTTTGTAGCCAGATAACATGCATGTGTTTACATGTTTTCTTTGTTCACTCATTCATCAGTAGAGACTTTGATTGTTTGCACATCATAGTCACTGTGGATAATGGTAAAGAAATCTAAAGGAGCAGATACCTCTTGGAGATACTCATTCTAGTTTTTTTGGATATATCAGGAAAAGTGAGTTGCTGAATCATGTGGTGATTATTAATTCCCACATTTTTTATTTTGGAGAAATCTTCACACTATTTTCTACAATACGTTTGCCAGTTTACATCTCTACTGTGTAAAGGGTTCCTGTTTCCCAACATCCTCCTCACAGCCAACATGTGTTAGCCAATGTGCTTTTGGTAACTTCCATTCTAACATGTATGAGGTGACTTGTCCTTTTGGTTATCATTGGTATTTCCCTGATGATTCATAATTGCCAAACACTTTTCCTGTATCCTTTAGCCATCTGTGTGCCTTTGTAGCCCAGTTGTTTGCTCCTTTTTAATCAGGTTATTTTCTGTTTCTTTCATTTCTTTTAGGCATTGGGAATCAAACCCAGTGCCTTGTGCATTCTAGACAAGTGTCCTACCCCTGTGCTGAACTCCTACTCATTGATTTTTCCTATTGAGTTGTATGTTTCTTAAATATTTTGACCATTAACATTAACTTCATCAAATATATACTTTGAAAATATTTCCTCAGTCCATAGGTTAGCTTTTCACTTTTAATTTCCTTTGCTATAGAGAAGCTTCCTGGTTTTGCACAGTCCTGCTCATTGGTTGCCTTTATTTTGTATGTCACATTCATAAAAACATTTCCCAGATTATTATAAAGGTTGTTTCTATACACATTTTCTTCTGTGAGTTTAGTCTTTCACGTATTACAGTTTTAGTTAATTTTTGTTCATTAATTATTCCATTATTTTGTCCTTTTATTTTTAGTTTGTAGGGTTTCTTTTTTCTTGTCTGTTGTTTTGTTTTGTAGCAGGTTCCTACTCTGAAATTCAGGCTGACCTGGATGGAACCCATAAGGTAGCCCAGGCTAACCTCAAACTCATGATCCACCTGTCTCCACCTCCCAAGTGCTGGGATTACAGGTGTATACTGCCATGTACAGATAATTTCCTTATTGTAGACCTGGCCATGTAGTTTTCCCATACCATTTATTGAAAATACAGTTTATTCCCCATCATGTATTCTTGGCACTTTTGTCAATTGATTAAATATGGGTAGTTTAATTTATGAGTTGTTATGTTTCATTGGTCTATGTACATACTTATATTCCACTGCCATGCTGTTTTGATTACTACAGCTTTGTAATAGAGTTTCAAATAAGAATGTGTGATGCACTTAATTTTGCTGTTTTTACTCATTTGCTTTGACTATGTGAGCAACCTAAATAATAGGATTTCTGGGTTGGAGAGTTAGCTCAGCAGTTAAGAGGATTGACTGCTCTTGCAGAGGACCCAGGGGATCATATGCCCTCTGTCCTATGCAGTCATTGCATGACACGAGTGCACTTATATACATACATGCAAGTGATACACTCATACATGTAGAATAAAAATAAGAAATAAAATATCCAAAAAAATCCTCCCAAATAGTAGAATTTTAAAATAACTATGTGAAAAATGTCATTGGAATTTTGGTACATACTGCATTGAATCACTTTGTGAAGTATGTACACTTGAACAATAAAATATGTTTTACAACCTGTGAGCAACTGATTGCTTTCCCTTTGTATCTTCAGTTTCTTCCATCCATTTCTTATAATTTTCAACATACAGATCTTTCATTTCACATTAATAAAATAAAAAAATAAAATGATCTTTATAGATGTGAAAATTCATTATTATATGACAAGATCCAACATTTTTTCCAGGAAAAACTATAATAAATCTGACAAAGAAATAATGTAACTCAACATATTACCAGATAAGATGACAGAAGATTAAGTGAGATCGTACTTGACTGAAAAAATTAAAAAAAAAAATACTTTGAGATAGAATCTCATGTATCCCAAGTTTGTGATGTATTTGAAGATAACTTGGACTCCCGATTTTCCTACCTCTATGCCTGAATAGGTATGTACAATCACACCCAATTTATGGGGTTCTAGAGAACAAACTCAGGGCTTAGTGCATACCAGGCAAGCACCCTACCAGCTGAGCTACATCTCTGAAAGATGTTCTTCTAAGACCAGGATTTAAACAAAGCTAATCACTCAGTATCTTTGTATAATATACCAGAATTCCTAGGAAAGCAATTAGGTAAGAAAAAGAAATAAAAGATATCCAAATTGAAAAAGAAGAAATAAAATTACCTCTATTATAAATGACATAGTATTTTATATAGAAACTCCGAAGTATTGCACCCAGAAACTTTTATGACAAACACATCCAATGAAGTTTCAGGACACATGAAGCAGCGGAGTATGTATGTACTATAAGTGAAAAGGAAATTAAGAAAATATTCTTACTTATCACCAGGAAGAGTAAAAAAGAAGAAATCACATAGAATCTTGGAGGTAAAGGCAATTGTATTTTCTTGAAAATATCCAAAAAACAAAATATTTGAAGCAGGAAATTCCTAAAGCTGCTTCAATCTGTGTGATTTATACATTACCTGTACTCTGTGTATTGGCCTCATTTAACTCACTGCCTTGTGTCTTTGGCATTTGCTTTAAATGAATTCCTAAGTATAGTTCCATGTGGTTATCATGATTTTGCTGTGTCTGAATTATGTGACAGCTCTGTTTCAGAACCTTTCTCTGCTGTCCGCCATCATTCATCACCAATCATAGTTGCCTCCCTCTCCAGGACACCTTCTTCAACTCCAACAGACAAATATAATCCCTCATTTCTCTGGGGCATCTTTTATCTATCCCCACCTCGTCCTCTTACCTTGTCCTGTAAGTGTCTTTCTCCTAAAGACTTGAAGCTTCTCAAGGGTACTGCTTTATCTTATTTATATAAGTTTCTTCTAGCTTATAGATCAATTGTTGAACATAGATTAATGAATGGATGGATGGATGGTTATGTGACTACTCATTAGGTATCACTTGTCCTATCGAGCCCTCAGCAACAGCTATAGCCATAACCCTTCTTGCTCCACCAGCACTTTGTAACAGCTGCTTAGCCATCTCTAGTGACATTGCCTTATATATTACACACAACTCATTCTCTTCTGAACTCTTTGAAGGTCAAGAACTATGTCCTGGTAATCTTTGTTTCCTTAGGAATTAACACAGTTCCTAGCACTTTGCAACTTTCCAGTAACTGTGTAGAGAAAATAAATGTTCATCAGGACAAAAATCACCAAAAACAGGACTGTGGAGAGTTATTGAACTGAATCCTGGGCTAAATACATTTGCTTAAGGAGTTTGTAGTCCCCAGAGACCTTGCACCCAGCTCCCTGTTTGCAAAGCAGCTGTATTGAAGCCTCCTTTAGCAATTCTGTTTTTATTTCTCTACCGTAGAACACAGTCTGATGGTTCCTGTATCATCCATGGCCTAGAATGCTGATCATAAACTACTTAATTTATGTTCAAGGCTCACAAATGAGTTATGACTCAAGGCTGAGAAAACCCTATCCAGGATGAAGAGATTTCACTGAAGAAAATTTCAAAGGAAGCAGCACAAACTCTGCTAGGTACCTGAGAGCATACTGGCTGTTTTTTGAATGTAGAACAAAAAACTAGTAACGACTCTATGGCCTCCAAATGAAACAAACCATCATGGACAAATACAGTTAGGTTGCTTGCTGAGGTTAGCTTCGCAATTAGAACCAAATTGTCTCCTGCAGAGCTGTTGGAAGCAGGTCCACTAGTCTTTCATTCTACTCTATTGACATGCAGAAGTGCAAGTATTTTAGGCAATTGTACTGTGTTCCTTCTAAAATGAAACTGTGGACTCAGTGAGATATAGGGAACTTAATGTTTCCTTTGCCAGTATGTTGATATAAATATTGCTGTGAAGCATGCACACATAGCAGAACTATTTCAGTCTTTTTATCTCTTTAAAACTAATTTAAATCTGAGCATTAAAAGACTGCTTGATACCATATGTTTGTTTTAGATAGAAAACGAAATCTATTCTAAACATAAAGGCTTATGAAATCTGTATTCTAAACATGAAGGCTGATGAAATTAGAATATAGGAGTAGAGGCAATGGTAGATTGTTTCTTGGCCATGCATTCCTCACATGTTAGTGTGTATATCCTTTTGTGACATGGCTCTGTGATCCCGCTCATTCTTCTTGGGAGTCCTTTTACCCACCCCTGGCTAAAATATGTTACTCATATGCTTTGCTGAAAATCCAACATTTGATGAGTAGTAAATCATTTTATTATAGTATGTAAATCTGGTTTGAAATTGCTGATTTTTCTCTTTGAAGACTGTTTAAAAGTTATTTCTGACAGTGACCAGTGGTGATGGATATGGGGCATACAAGCCTTTGGTGGGAAAATTAAACTTCAAGGATACAAAGAAAGATTAGCACAACCTAGAAAGATACCCATCACAGATCCTGCTTAGTTATGTACATGGAACAAAATAAACTACAAAGTAGTGCTGGTGACATATGTGGTAACTCAGCTTGTTTTATTTTGAGAGCCATAAATCTTGTGTGCGTGTGTGTGTGTGTGTGTGTGTGTGTATGAGTCTATATATGTGTATAAGTATGTGTTTGTGTGAGACTATATATATATATATATATATATATATATATATATACATATGTTGATGTGTATATGAGAGTATGTGCGTATGTATGGGTATATGTGAGTGATGGCGTGTGTGGATGTGTATATGTGAGTATGTACATAACTGTGTAAGTTTTTTAGTGTGTATTTGTGAGCCTATGGGTAAGTGTAAGTGTTGGTGAATATGTATATGTGTGTGTGAGAGAACGTTGGAGTTCGGAAATCTTTGTATTTGTAAATGTGCATGTGAGGGTATGGGAATGTGTGAGTCTGAGAGAGAGAGAGACAGAGGGAGAGAGAGGGAGAGAGAAAGAGAGAGAGAAAGAGAGAGAGAATACCAACAAACCCAGGATAAATAGAATGAAACAACCTAAACAAGCACTTCGGGAAAACAGTTCTGAAAGCATCACTGTATGTTGGTTTTCCTGCCCTGACAAGTCCTAAGAGATGAGATTATGTTCCTTTGTCTCAAATTAAAAAGACATTTATCTCAGGAGCCATTTGATAAGTTCAAAAGCTCGCTGATTTAGATACTGGCCTTTTGTAGGCACCTTCAGTTTAATGTTTGCCATAGGTGGTAGGCTGTGCTGTTAAAGCTTGTGATCTGGTTCCATTTCATCTCTCTAGATTCTGCTTTAATTTGTAATTCTGTGAATTTTCATCAATATGTTATTTCATGCTTTTCTCTTATAATAAGCACCAGCCTAGCATAATGCAGTTCTCACAGTCAGTGAGATGGATGTATAATGTATAATGAACTTAAGGCAAGTATTACCATCAAGGGAACAAACCTCTGACCTGTTAGTATGCTTTCGTGTATTCCTAGGGCCTGTGGGAAAATAGTGATAGAAACTATTTTGTTCTAAGGATTAAATCACTTATTCTTGTTTTTTTCAATCATTGTGTTACTTGAGTTATTTATATTTGATATGAACTCAATTAGTCTCCTGATTCTCAAAACTTCATTTTGAGGGGAACATTTACAATTCTAGCCAAATTCTCTCCTCCCCATACTTCAGCATAGGTCAGCATTCTTATTTTCAGATGTCTTTCCCCTAAAAGAGATTTTTAGAATTCTTAGCATGAAGAGTGTGTTCCTTTCTGAAGAATCATGGAAATACAACCCAGGCCTTTGCACTTTAATGCACATTGAATATGATGCAGCATTTCCACAGAAAAGTCAATAATGATCCGTGGATCATTGGCTCACTCTGCCACTGGGTGAATTCGTCAGCTGGTGTAATGTTCTCCAGCCTGTGTAATGGACCTATTTAGTAGCAAAAAACAGCAGCCATATGAAACACCTGGGTGGTCTTACAGAGTACTTTAAAGTGGATTAAATTTCAGTTTCCTAATTTGAGGTCACAAAGTCTTGGACATCTGGGGTATTTTGACATCATGGACATGCTATGACCTCTTCCTACCTACCAGATGCATTCAGTACAAGGTACCCAATGTGAAAGCTGAAACTTGGACTCCAGGAGAAGCTATGGGCTATTCTTTCTGTGTTAAGCTTCAATTGATGACCCTTGTTTAGAATTTTAAGTGTTTTTAAGCAGAAACTATGCCTTCCAAATCAATTAGGAGAAAGGACTTAAAGAGGCCCTTTGATAAGCTTCAACACAGAAAGCAGTATTTGTGCATGCAGGCAATAGAAGAAAATCGGCTTTTAGTGTTCCTTGGAGATAACAGTGGCTCTATAATCCACCACTTCCTCCAGGTCTTCCAGGAACTCTGAATAATCCAGTAAAATGTGATGATCAAAGGTTTTGAATCCAGCTGATAAATTATATATATATTTGTGCCTCAATTTGACATATAGTTGTTTTTCATTTATCAAGAAGGACTGGGTGATTTGAATTTAATACTTTGATATTATCAGTAATTAATTGTTTTCAACTACAACTCAATGATCTTAAAGTGCTACTTATTTTTTCTTTCTTTTCCCATGAAGAGTCATTGAAATATTCTTTCCTCTTTGAAATATTCCACCTCTTTGGAAGTTGTAGCCTAAACTCTAGGAGAATAAGTTACTATGGGGACCCAAGTGCAACTGGCACATCTACAATGTAACCTCTATACCTTTGGCTCAGAAACATCTCAGAAGAGGGGGGCAGAAAGATTGTCAGAGCGAGCCAGGGGATCTTAGCAGCTATAAGATGGTGTCTTCCAAACATGACAGGGATGCTGCACCCATAAAATCTTTAAAATTTGGTAGCCTAAACAAGACCTGCATAATGACCACACCAGTTGAGATGCCAATGGCAGTGAGGAAAATTACCCAAGGACCCACCCCTCAATGAAGAGCTACAGGGAATCAATGGCTGCTGAAAGAGGAAGAATCTGTTTTTTTTAGGAAACAGTCCCGATAGGTTATTTAATCCCAAGTGTTAGTGCTAAATACATGTTCATATGAGTAACACTAGATGGAATCAGTGGGCTATGTGTATGTGTAACATGTATATACATAAGAATAATGAAGAACAGGTCATGAATTTAGGAAGGAGTTGGAGGAGTAAGAGTAGAGAAGGGAGGACAGAAATTATAAAATATAAACTCATGTATGAAATTCTCAAAAAATATTTAAATTTTAAAATATTAGCACAAATTAATATTTCTATAAGCCCTTAGTGTTAACCAGCATTATCACACTGAGGTATCATCCTAAATGTGCTCCATCCTGAGTCAAGCAGTCATCCAAGCCCAGCCCCATCTCCCCTTCTGGATGCAGATTATAGTTTCTACAAGGGGTTTACTAAACAATGGGGAAGATAATCTTTCACTTACTCTGTCAGCCAAGGTTAATGTATGCTCAGAAAGTACAAATGTTTTTCTAAAACATATTTAACCAGTTCCGTGGTACCCCCAAAACGTTCTAGAAAGAGTCTTCCTTGTTTCCATTAGAGGAAATTAAAGCCTTGCCACTTACATCTTTTCTAGTAAAGTTCTTCTAATTGCTTCTTAGAGTTTTAAATTAGTTGGTTCCTAGTTACTTGGTTCATGCCAGTTTCCTCGCTGAGCAAATCTTACTGGTCCCATTGCATGGCCACCCTTTGCTAGTCTCTAAAATCAAGTGCTGTTTGGCCCACTATAAATATCTTAATTTGCACCAGTGTACCATTCCATATATCTTCTGTATTTCAAAATAGTGTTTAAAATTCAGTTCTTCTGAAGAATTTTTCTAGTAAACTCAGCTATTATCTTTCTAGCTATTCCATGGTTACCATAAATCTTATGAATATAGATTTACCTCATAAATATCTAGCATCTAAGTCCATAAACTACAGGAAACTGAAAGATCAACTGGCAGGGCAATGGATTCCTCCATAAACTACAGTGATTGACAGTATCGGAGTCAATATTTCAGAGCCTCTGCTTGAGTGGTTTAGTGTGATGTTGACGCCTCTTCCATGCTCATCTATCATTAAGTCGCAAGGGTGATGACACAGGCACCGTTCGCGTGAATGGTGTTTGTTTCAAAATAAATGTTGATGCTAGAGAAGAGAGTGTTGGGTGAAGGGGAACAAACCTGACAGTAGCAATTCATTTACATACTGGGAGCCTAGATCCTTTCAGCAATCCAGAAGCATTTCAGAGTCCACAGATTCCCGATTTAAAGCTTGATCCTTGGGTCTGTCGCACCTGGTTAAGTGACTATTCTGTTAGGGATCCTATATGATTGGATGGGGTGAGCTGTTTGCCAATAAAGAATTGACAGTGTTCTAATGCCTCTTTTCTCTCTCCACACCATTCTTCTCTTCATTCTTGTGATGGACTCATTTTGTGTCTAAGTCTAAAGGTTTCTATATTTTACTTTATATTCCCTTTTCCAGTCTTTCTCTCTGTGTGTCATTTCATCTCTATCTCTGTCTCCCTCACTCTTTCTCTCTCTGTGTATATGTGTGCCTGTGCATGTATGTGGGCTCATGTAAGTATAGGTGCATGTGTGTGTATGTATGTATGTATGCATGTGAGGATCAGTTCGTTTCTGGGAATCTCTTCATATGAAGACCAGAGGTTGATACTGGAAGTGTTTTCCAGACTCTTTCAATCAAACCCAGAACTCTTGTGATGCCTACTCTTGCTAGCCAGCTTCCTCTGAGGATGCCTGTTTCAGCTTTAGGAGGCTAGAATTACAGGTTGGTTGCCACCTCCACTCTATATTTATATAGAGTCTGGGGCCCTGAACTCCAGTCCTCATGCTTGTAGGCAAGCGCTTTAACCAAGCAGCCATCTCCCTAGCCTCTTTTTATTTACTTTCTTGTCAACACCCCACAGAATCTTCAAGATTTTGTGTCCCATTGCCAGTGTATCAAGAAGGCCTAAAAACTGCCAAGTATATTTTAGGCATTCATTTAAAATTTGTATTTTATTTTCTAATTGAATTTTTATGAACTTCATACAATATATTTCTGCACCCTTCCTGCACCTCTCTTATATTCTCCCACTGGATTTGATGCAGTCTCTCAAATTTGTGTCCCCAAATGTCCTTTGGTGTGGGTCTATCCACTGGAGCCTGGTTAACCTATCTATTATCACAACCTTAGAAAAAATTAACTCTTCCTCTTCCAGCAATTAGCAGTTACCAATAGTTCCTCAGCTAAAGTTGGGTCTTTACCCTCTTCCCTGCTTTATGCTAGGATTTTGTCTAGCTTGAGCCTGCCTAAGTCTTGTGCATGCTGTTACCATTGCTGTGAGTTCATATGAGTAACTCCCCAGCTATCTAGAAAACTGTTTCCTTAAGGTCATTCACCACCTCTGGCTCTTTCAATCTTTCCACCCCTTCCCAATGGTCCCTGAACCTTGGATGGCAGAGGTCTAATACAGTTGTCCTAGTCTAGCATAAGCACTCAACAATCTCTTAGTCTCTGCACTTTGGCCAGTTGTGGTTTTCTGGGTTAATCATCTGTTGCCTGAGGAAGCTTCACTGGTGTGAGTTGAGAGATGTGGTAGTATTTAAAAGACTGAATTAAGGAGGTACCAGAAAAATACAATTATATACATAATATAAAGTAAAATGTAACAAACTCTAAAAAGATACAGAAATATTTGTATTTTATAGGACTCTAATTATATGCAACTTGAGGCAGATTACTGATTAAGGAAAGGAACACAAAATTTTAATACAAATCCATATATGTGTATTAATTCTTAGAATAAGAAAAATAACTTTACAAATTTAGTAAACTTAATATACCATAGATATCATAATTTAATTACTACATAATAGTCACATTTAAATCTTGATCTTTTTCTCTGAATTTTGTCTTTATGTTTTTAATAACTTATTCATATGTAATCATTTTAATAAATGTAATAAATTGATAATTCAGCCTTTAACCTGAGAAAATGGTGCTTGTTTAATTATGGTTTGAGGAGAGATAATCATGAGGTTTGGAGTTTCAGATATGTACACATCTGATCCATGAAACTCAACAGCCCTATATCCTGTAAACAAGGGAATTTTAATTCTATGCTGAATTTTCAAGTACATTTTCAAGTTAGAGCACTTCCAATTTATCAAGTGTCAAAGAGAACTGAATTATTTGCTTACAATTTTATATGTTTGGTGGATGAAAATTTTTCCCAAAGAATAGTTTGCGCATTTTAAATCTTTTTTTATCTTACTGTGCTCACATACTGCATGCTCACATACCAGTGCTAGGTAGAGAAAAAGCACAGCCCTGTCATTACATCACCTGCCCTGTACCTTGAGGTCACAAAACTAGAACAAGCACAGTAGATACTAAAATATTTCTAGACAGCTCATCTGGATGGTCAGCAATAACCTGTGTTCTGAAATGCAAAAATTGCCCACAAAACAATAAAATATCTTCAGCTCAATTTCCTCTCTTGGTCACCCCAATATCACTCAACAGGAGGAAAGGTATGATGGGACATTGAAAATTAAAATTTCACATACATGAATTTTAGAAAATTATAAACACGTGGTGGTGTTACTCAGGTTCTTCCTGGGACCTTGTAAGGGACCCATAGGACAAGGCCCTGAAGTTCCTTCTTATCATCCCCATATAAATGAGGCCCTAAAGTTCATCATCAGCTCCGTGGCATGTCTGTATCTGAATATTCCAAAGAACTAAAGATTGTTTATTGCTGTTGAGAAGAGACTTTGAAAGAGCAATAGGATTACAGCTGATTACAATCTTAGACAGTGAGAGTCAGAGAATAAGGAGCACTTTCAGCAACTGTGGGTGGTCCTGTTTGGCATATTGGACATAGGAAAGAACTAAGTACACAATATAATTATAGAAGAAACTTGGGTAAACCACAGGAGTCCTTCAATACTAGAACAAAGAATTAGAAGTCAGTATGCAAATGCTGAATATTTTCCTATCAGCATCTGTGATTTAGTCAACTTTATTCGGACTTACCATGTTTCTATATTTGTGTTTGCTATGATTTATCTCTTTTTTAGAGTAACTTTCGGGCATCAGGACCTTTGTCTTAAAAATCCTCTGGATAAATCCTTAGACCAAATAGATGTATAATATCTGGAATTAACTGCCCTTAAGTAGGATGAGAAATAGATTGAATAAAATAAAAAATTTTAAAACTATAAATGGTACATATCACCCAGATAAAATGTAGACACTTCTTATATTTATAAAAAACAAAAAATGCGCAGACTCTTGAAAATGTTAACAATAATATATTAGATGTTGAAGGCATAGCCATCTTCAGAAGAAAAGTGTAAGTCCCGATAAAAGTCTATCAAAGTCTCTTCACTTGCTGTTATAGAAACATAATTCCAATTGACTCAGTTTTCCAAATACGCACAGTGACTTCATCAGATATGCGTTCATTCCTATTCATTGTGAGGTCAGGAGCATCCCTTTGAATTACTTGTATTTTCCATCATATATTGAACAAGCATAGTTTTTGCAGTCTGAAATGAAAGAAAAATGGCACTAAATGTTAGTCAAATTGCTCTTCTTTCCCTCGTTTATAGCAATACTGGGAGTCTCTTTACTAATGGAGTGATATTTAAGACTGAAGTTTCTGGATGCCTATAATCAGACCTGGTTTCTCTTGTGTGGTTTCTCCATCACAGAGACTGAAAGCATGTCACAGCTGCTTCACTCATCACAGGCCAGGCTCCAGGGCGGGTCAGGCACTCCTGTGGAGAAAGCGATCTCTGCTCGGTGCTTTGCCATAAATTGTGCAGCTATTGATACCATTACCAATTTTTTTATGGGTCTCCAGACATCATTGCTGTGGAGTTTGTTAGGCATCAGTTTAATAGCCCTATCTGATGCCCATAAAAGTCCACACACAAAGAATATCTAGTTGTTTCCAGAAAATGATGGACCACTTTTGCCAACCTTATTTTATTGAAGTATTGACAGAAGTAATAGGAAGACTGGAAAGACATGTAAATCATCTTCCAGGGAGATGCACTGCAGAAGAGCAATGGCCAAGAAGCTGTGGGTTAATGTTGGCCTCTTCAGACTGTTTCCACTGTCCTTTCCTTTTATCTGTTCCTTTCAAACTCTTGATTTCTACTCACCTCTTGAGATTAAAAAGAATGACTATTACTTTGAAACGATATTATTTTCTTCCTTCTATATTCTTCCCCACAAAGGGGACATGGCCCGCAATCAGAAAGTGTCCTATGAATCAAATTAGGAACTGTAGAAATCTACTCTAGAAGTCAAGTTAGGAACTTAATTTTTCTGGACTTCAATTTTTTCTACTAAGTATATAAATCATAGAGATATCTCTTTGTGGATATGAAATGGGACTTTGAGTTAGCTACCCAATATGTTCATTTAGCTGATGAGGAGGAGGGACCTAGAGGGAGAGCAAATTCCTGGAGGTGACACAATGCCTGAGCTACCTTTAGAAGACACAATTCTGAGCTATATAGCCCTTTGCACCATGTTTCTGGAAGACATACTCATATTTTAATGTCTGACTTATTCAGTACATTTGCAGCCTCGAGGTAATTGTAAAGCATCATTCTAGGTTAAGTACTAGTAGCAGACTCTGTTAGGGAAATGGGCTATATGAAACAAAGATGCAGTTGATGCTGGCTTAGTATTAATACTGAATGTCTGGAAGATTGTATTTTTTTCTGTTTCTTTAACCATTTTATAAATCTATAAAAATTTCAGCCATTTTTCAATTACTTTTTATGATCACTATAAAGATGTATCAACTCAAGGAATTTCTATTTAAGTTTTCTTTTCCTATTCATATTTATCTTGTTATTTTATGTGTCAGCATACTAGAAGGAGAGTTTATTCCTTTTCTTCAGACTCTTTATGTGTTTGAATAATTTTCTAGCTTAATAACACTGTAGGAACTAATACCTTAGAACACAGGAAAATAGAGACTCTGAGAAGGCCAGCACTTAGGCCTCTTTGTATAGGCATAGACTGTCATGATAACCTCCTTCCTTTCTCCTTACTCCCACTCCACAATTTCCTCCAAATTCTCCTCTCTGACTTCAGTAATAACAATTTATGATTCTACATGCCCTTTTGTTCTGAGGATCCTAGGAGAGTAGAAAATATGGTTTCCTCATTTTTTTTTTACCTGTGATAATGCTCCTGGACCTGCACTGATTCCTCCACATTTCATTTTCTTTGTTAACTTCATGTTTGTCTAATTCTGGACCCCAATATCATTTCCAGTATCAACCTCACTTTCATCCTGTGAATTTGCTCAATCCAAAATCTAGTCTTTAGTTTCTCCAGCATATCGAGGCGTTTCAGATTAAAAGCAAACATCAAGAGGAAATGCCTATTGCTTTTCTCCATACAAAACATATCAGGATTGGAGGAGTCTGTTGTTTCTTATTTGCACGTAGTTATAGTCAGCTGTCAGCCTCACATTTCCTCCTCCAACCTCTCTCCATTCTGCTTTTGACTGAAGACATTTGTATACCATCTTCACATTGCACACCAGCCTCGTTAAGCTGGAGACCCCCTTGTTTTTACAAAAGGTTATGAATTCACTTTTTCAATTGCTTCCTTGGAATGAGCCAACACCAATTCTCGTGACAAGCTGTCCTTCTGGGTTTGCTCAGGAGGATCATTAATCATTTTTAAATAAGTAAATTGCTGCTACTCACCATATAGTTTAGAACGTGTGCTTTTGTGACTTCATGCAGGGCTTGTGTTTAAAGCAGTTACTCTACCTCCAATATCTCGTATGATATGATGCTTCCTGATCTTGGTTTCATTTTCTGTAATGGCCTATCATTCAAGGCCCTCCAAATTCAATCTTGAATGACATCACCTGTTATTTAAGCCATCTCCATCCAAATATAGCCTTCTGATGTAGAATTTTCTCTGTGTGTGTTTGTGTGCATGTGTGTGCGTGTTTGTGCATGCGTGTGTGTATGAAATCAGAAAATTATGTTTCCTTTATATCTTGCATGACCCATTGCTGTAACAATTTGCACTTTTAATTAATTCTTGCTTCTTTCAAAATTCTTTTCTTCAATCTATAGTAAGTGATCTTCCTTTGTGCCATCTGACTGGCATTGAAAGGGGACACTGCACACTAATTTCACTGCCTTTAAATGGAAATTGTTTAAGAAAAAGAAGAGGCACGATTACTACCACTCCTGGACACCTGGACCCTGACTCCACATCCCCAATCCCAAGGATGTGTCTTAACAAATGCTAACTGGCTCAAGGTCTTGGAGAACCTAATGAATGGAGCTAACCATTTTGTCGAAGATTTAGCCATCTTAGATTTTAAAATCAAAAGTTCTCAGTGAGTGTGTATGTTTTGTCTTAGTGAAGCATAAACTGTGAGTTCTCATGGCACTAGCCTAATAGGAATTGACTTTAATTGGACAAACACTTCTCTTATGAGGACATAGGCACTAATAGTCATGTACTAAATCAGGGCCTCTTGTTTCCTGTAGCAGCCTATGGCTTCCACAACATTACAGTGTATTGAGCTAAACAAAATGGAGACTTGCACATTCTATAGTATGTGTGTACATCAGTATACATTCCCCTGTTCTCTATACATAACCTGCCTATGCTGATTGCCTACCTTTGTGTGTTGTGAAACAAACCGAAATGTTCTTTGTCCTCATATTTTCTTCTCTGAAAAATAAGCCAAAAGTATTGTGACTGTCCAGGTCACTAACAGGGCTTCCCCAAACCTGCCGCGCATGTCCTGCTGTGCAGTGGCACTTCCAGTGTTTAACTGTGCAGATAAATATACTGAAATATTCCTTATTTTGTTTAACTTCTGTCTTCAGTGACTTTTAAGCTATCATTCCAAGCAATACTATTACTGCCTGAGCTGAACTGAAAGCCGTTGCCTCTAAAATCTAAGTGCCTTCTTAATTAGCTGGAAAATACTAATGAATAGAAAAATTTCCCCATTTCTGAATTCCTTTCCAACTCTTTTATTTTAAATTTGAATTCTTTTTTAAGGCTACATTTTTTTTTAACCACAGAAGCAAATTTTCCTATTTTCATTCACATATTATTTCCTACAAATTAGATTTTCTGGTTCAGGTTTGCAGCAGGTAATACTATTCATAGCAAATATCAAGGGCTATTTCTTCCTTTGCGGGGGTGCGGTTTAGGGAGGGAGAAGTAGAGTGGCTGCCTGACCGAGCAACACACAAGGTCCGTGTCAAGACCCATGCATTCCCATTACATTTCCCCTTCCTATCAGCTCTGTCATGTTTTCATCACCAGCTTTTCAGTGAAGATACTGTCATGGAACAGTGACCATCCAGTGTCACAGAGTCAGCAATGGTGTGATTCGGTCATTTTACCCCAAAGCCCACCCTCCTGTCAACTGTGCTGACTAAGCATCCCTATTCTTTAGTTACAGTACAAACTCCTTCAGTGCAGGGGTTATGCTTATTTACTCCCTACCTCACACACACAGAGAAAGCGGCCATAAAACTAAGTGGATTTATCTCCATTTCGTCTGGTTAGCTTGACTTGAGAAATGTGAGCTGTGTTCTACTGAATCCAACGATTTACCTGAATCATCACTGATACTTCTCTTTACTTAAATGCTGCTGTACACAAAGACTTTATCACTGTCTTTAAGAGGCAGTGCTTCTTGACAGCCACATGTATATAAGGGTTGGCATTTTGAAAAATAATTCAAGGAGAGTTTGTTTAAAACTGAGATAACAGTTCATATTTTGAGATGCTCATTATTAATTCCAGTATGAAATGATTTGCACTTGTTATTAACACATTAAGACAGCCAAGGAAAAATTAGAAGGTGACTCAACAGGAGGCATTCAAATGTGGAAGAAAAAAAACATAGAGGGAAAACTTCTAATGAGCTGAGAGCATGTTTAAGAAAGATCTATCCATCTTAAAGTTTTATTAGTTGGTTTGGAGGTTTTTTGAGTGTTTATTAATTATTAACTGATGCATAAAAATGTGAAAATTATACATAATAGTGGGTCATCCCATGTGATTTTTAAAAAATGTTCTAAATAGGTGATATATTGCAATAAACTTAATTGTCATCTTCTGGGAGGTATACTATATCATATAGTATTATATACTATACTTTTATATGCTATATAATATAATATTATAATATATATAAAAAAGCTGTTACATCAAAACATCTTACAGACATTGAAACATCTTAAATAATTTAACATTTTATTGTTAATTCAAGAGATACAGTGTGATGAAATGTAGACTCATATCCTTAATGTTGAAGGGAAACTATCTTCTGTAACTTAAGATGTACTTATTATCCAAGAAAAATCATGTGCTATACAAATTCAGGTGTGTGCATGTGTTATTCTGTTGTGTGTGTGTTTGTGTGTGTGTATATATGTGTGTCTCTGCATATCTGTACTTGTCTGTGTATCTGTGTGTGTTTGTGTATGTGTACGACTCATCTGAAAAGAACATGGTAATGAAAAACTAAAATTTTTTAAGATGTCAATTTACTATTTTATATTTGTGCCTTCATATCATTACCTTGTTTTTAACAAGGAAATATTTTGATGAACCAAAATGGCATTCCTTCCTTTCTGTTTATTTTATCCAATTTGAGATTATTCATTTGTAGTACACTGAGCTCTTTAAATGCTTGAAAATAATGGAGAGTTTCATAGTATGTCTTCCCCATTTTCTTTTGGATTTTAAAAGCCATGCATTGCTTCTGAAAATGTTATATCTGGGCCAATTGTTTGTTTGTTTGTTTGTTTGTTTGTTTCATACTACTAATAATTTAGGGACTTAATCCGAAAAGAATTATCCTTCAGATGACCTGAAGAAGTAAAAAAGAAAAAAATTAATGTGAAACTGAACTTTAAAGAACTTCTTTCTAGACAACTTTTTTTTCAGGTTTCATTCAAAAAATAATTGCCAGCCATGAAATAAATGAGTAGCTTAAAATTTTTTGAGATGAAAAAGTAAAGATTAACACAGTGATCTATCAAGTTATTTAAAAGATAAAGAAATAAAAGAATTTGAACTTCTAAACGCATTTTGACATAGTGTCTCTGTCTTGAATAGCATATTGGCTTCTTATTATGAAAGAATTTAATTTTAAGAAAGCCACTCCTATCTAGAAAAGGATAAAAATAATGGTGATTGTTTTGTACAAAAACGATTGTTGTAGCATATATAAAATCCGTTTTGTAAATAATTTAAAATATAGATGAAAATGTTCCTTGAAGCTGAAATAGCTTCCGAAGTTTGGGGAATTATTTTCAGTATGTTGATAAATGGGAAATTGCATTAATCTGTTTTTTGCTCTTTTCCCAAATGCATACAAATAAAAAGTTAATTTTTCTGTGAGAGTGATTTTTAAACCACAAGCAGATTTTTTTTTAGACTTTTCTCTATAGCAGCCAATTTTGTATGAAGCAAATTATTTTAGGCCTAATTGCAGTGAGAGTCGTTAGGTTGCTAGCTCTGCTAAGGTTGGATTTCATTTGAACTTTCTAATAGTATGATCTTTTTTTCAGAATTTAATAACTGACTCAAATATTTAATACTGGAAGCTTTTATTAAATTAAAAAGAAATCAGGATATACTTTTAGAAGAATTAACTTATTTTCTTTATCAATTTTATCTACTTTAGGGGAAAATAAGAGAATGAACCCAATCCCCTGTACATTTAAATAGACATTAATGTTGTAAACCTAGCCCTTAATTTATTTCAATATGTACTATTGTTCAAAGGTTTGGGAAGCATCAAATAGTAATAATAACTATACTTCCAAGTCCTCTGAATAGCAAATTACACTGCATGTTTGAACCTCTTCATTAGACTTGTGCATAATTATTCTCTCTATATTTATTATATACTCTATATATTTCCTAGTTCAGCTTTAGATTACCCACTGTCCACTTCTGTATTGTCTAACAGATTCTGTTAAATGCTATAGCTTACTTTAAAGTGCAAGTAGGGAAAGATGAGGGTTGAAATATTTTTGCATACATACCATCCTACATGGGGATGCCCAAAGAGCATGAAGTGAATTCATTTACAGGCATCCTTAGAAACAGAATGTTTTTACATGAAAGCATGTTATAAACCTTTTTAATTAAAGCACATTCTGCCATATATTCTCTTCTCCCCAGGGTTCTTTTGACCTCTCACCTCTTACTTTTGTCCACAGGCACTCCACTGCTGGTGAGGAGAAGCAGTGACCCAGCGCAAGGGCCACCTGCTGATGCCCAGCCAAGCACTGCAAGCCCCAGTAGCCAGAGTTTGAAACCTGTTGTTCAAGTAAGTATCCTACCATTTGCTTTTCTGTGAAGGATCAAAGGGCCTCACCATAAGCTCCAAAGAGTTGACAGTTAGATAGCAATCTTTTGATAAAATACAAGGTAGAAATTATAAAATTAGTTGGCACAATCTATTGCTAGTATGTGGCTATTAGTGATATCCATTACTTACATAGTTCTGATTACATGGCCAGCACTGTTTTGTGTGTTACATTGTCATTTAAACTTCTACATATAGGTAAGAACAAGATTTTAATCTCCATTTTCCTAAAAAAAGTTTGAAGGATGGGAAACTTGTCATTTATTCAAGGTGTAGCACTAAAGACCCTGCCTGAATCAGCACACTACTTCCTGTACACGCTTTGCCTCCTGCTTCAAAATGCCCCAGGATAGAGCTAGTATACTTTCAGTGAGTTTGCACAGTGCTTTGTGAAGTCATACCACAGTCGATGGTGATACAGTTTTGAGCTCTCGCTATCATGGATAAAGGGTTTCAGTACTTGATTTCTAGAATTCAGCATTGAAATTAGAGAAAAGAATTATATAAGGAAAAATGCTTCTAAGCCAACACGTTTATAACTGATCTGTTAAATGAAAAATGATTCCCAGAAAAATATAGCTTCCATTCATATAGATTGTGGGCTCTTGTTCTTTAAATTCTTAGTTACTTTGAAGATCTATAATGGCAGGTGGTTCATCCCTCCAGATAGCCTGAGTGTTAGACTTTGGTTAAGAACCATGTATGTCATAACACTGAACAATCTCCTATAATGTAACCTTATTAAAAAATCTCCTGAAAGTCCATCTCTTTTTCATTACACCTCACTATTTAGAGCACTTTAAGGATGAGTTAAATAGACGCTCACAATTTGGTATAATTTTGGTTTCAAGACCCTGTGAAAAAGTGTATAAAGTAAGAAGGAGTTTTCCTACTGAATTATTAAAGATAGATTAATATTTGGCAAATATTTTTGAACATTTCCTTCCTTAAATAAGGAAGTGTCTTGAAAGCATTTTAGATGTAATGTTATTTCCTGATGGATCCTATTTTAAAACTCTGTTCATTGAGGGCTGGAGAGATAGCTCAGCAGTTAGGAAAGCATTTTTACAGAAAACCACATGGGGTGATTAGATTCCCCTGAAACTCCAACTCCAGAAGATCCAATGCCCTCTTCTGAGGGCTCTGCCTTCACATACACACACACACACACACACACACACACACACACACACACACACACACACACTGAATTTAAAATAAAAATAAAGTCTTAAAAGAAAACACTGTCCTTTTAAGGAAGTATAGTTAATGCAACTTTAATAAAAAAATAGATGTGTTTGGTCTGCATTAAAGATGAATACAGACAAAGTCAGTATTTGGTGTGAGGTGATATATTTTTGTTAGTTGCTTTGTCTTTATTTTATTTTAAATATGCATTGATTAAGACCAGGTTAAGTCTAAATATTTTGGATTGAGAGAAGGGAACTATATAAATGTAAGAAAATTTATATAAACAAGAATAAGTAAAATTTAATGCATATTTTATGATGTCTATGTATCCTAAATGAGCCTGTTCAATTAATTTGTCATAACTGTTTGCATGCAGAAAATCTACCCACACATATCTCTATATTTCTATTGTGTATTTTCTATGCTTAGAACAATTTAAATAACATAAATATTGCTTTCTTTTAGAGGAGCTTAGGGCTCCTTTCTTTCTGATAGATTGCATAACTTCATTCAAGGACAACATCAGTGAGTTGTGAGTTGGAATGGATGACTAGGTGATATATTGTTCCTGGTAGAGATGCATACTCTACTTCAAGAAGAAATGCTAGCACCCAAATGCTTATACTTTGCTGTTATGCAAGTTACCAAGTATAGTTACCAAGTAAAAGAGTAAATAAGATGGGGCTGGAGAGATGGCTTAGTGGTTAAGAGTAATAGCTGCTCTTGCAGAGGACCCAGGTTTGGCTGTCAACACCCACATAGTGGCTAACAATCATCTGTAACTCCAGTTCCAGAGGACCAAATGCCCTTGCCTGACCAACCTCCAAGGGCAGTGTATGATAAGGGTACACTTACACACATGCAAAAGTACATTCATATATGTAAAATGAAAATAATAAATATTTTTTAAAAGAGTAGAAAGGAAAACACATTTCCTTTTCTCCTCACAATGGTCTATGTGAAGGATGAAGTATAGGCTGAGCTCCAAGAATAGAGTTCGTTTTTGCCTTGCCACAGGCCACAGAACTCTCAGGCATGCTTCTCTTGCTTCAGTGATAAAACTGTCTCCTGGACTACTGCAATCCTTAGCATTCCAAGGTGTAGACATTGTACCTTACTTTTCTATATCTACAGCCAAGGACACAAAGGTGCTCAGCATATGTGATTATTGGTTTAGGAATGCTAGACACATGTAAGTCTGGGGCAAATTCTTAGACTCTCAGAGCAATTAACCAGGCTTAATTAATAATCAACTTAATGCAGCGTTTCTACCTGCTACCCCCAAGAATCTACCAGGTAAGTGTTTATTTGATCTGCTTCACTTGAAGCAAGAAACAAAACACAGACATCCCTGTCAGGAGCTATAGGCAAAGTGAGTAAAGATTCTTGGGATACCCACTTTTACTTTGAAGACTACATTTTTTCCCATATATCTGCTTACATTTGCTCATATTTCTGCATATCCAGACTTGGGAATTATTTGTATTTATAAAATATTTAAAATATGGAAAGTCTCATGAAGTAATTTTTATGTTGAGTGTGCTCAACATAATGACAATACATTTGGTATCTTGGGGTGAAGTCTTCTCCTAAAATGATTTTTAAAGGATTACTTTTCTAGAGATCACTAGTAGAAAACTGTAAACTATATTTGTTGTTCTTATTGCATTTCTATTGTGCAGTGTACCTCCGCAGAGGTAAATTGGGGTATGGATTAATGAAAGGGTGTGAGACCCTAGGAGGAAGATTTTTGAGCTCCGTGTCATCTCTTGAGTGACAGAATGATTAAGAGTAGTCCCAGCTCATTCCCAAGTTTCTGTGCCATCACTGATTCTCAGAGATCAAGATATGGATGAAAATCTTGTGGTGTGCTGCCTATAACCTTGTAGTTACTCTCATGTTCACCACGTGAGGAGAGAGAGGCAGATTTCCAGGCCAGCTTGGAAAAGCCACCACCAAGAATCTCACCTGGGAACGCACAGTTGAGAGACTTCTGCTTGTCAAGGACAGACCCAGCTCAGGGAGTATGAACTGCAGACTGGATGCTACATCTGTACTCACTTCATTCATCTGGCTGATGTGTGATAACGTGGCCCGGTAGCAGGAATATGAAAAAAATAATAATAATTGCTTTGAAAAACCACATTCCCTGACTTCTCTGTCTAATATCCAAAGGGAGAAAGACAATTGGAATTTCCATCTCCCAATGTTTACATGTAAGTAATTCACAGAAGGCAGGACCCCAAGTGGGTTATATTCAATCATTCCCAAGAAATGAAAGTTGCTCATAACCCACAGCCTAAGACTCCGAAGAGTGAATACTTGACACATTTGATTATGTTGAAATATTGCCCTTAAAGCCACAGTTGATGACTGTTATTTTTAGCTGTACTTCATTAGGCTTGCCACAACCAAAAGATGTTTCATCAAGAGATGCATGTTTTTCAAAAGTTAGAAAAGTTGTACTTTTCTGGCTTATTAAATTATTATAAGTTGGTTATTTCAGATGTATACACAGGGACATGCTAGAATTTTTTAAAATGGATCTAAAGTAGAAAAATCGGATTTCTTGCAAGCTTCAAATTCTGTATATGCTGAAACCAATAAAATTTCAGATTTTGTTGCTTAAAGTACCATCAGATAAACAGCATGCAAATTTGTTTCTTTTCTTCCTCTTTTCATATCAGGATAGCATAGCTATTAATGTGCAAATAGCAATAGCTATTCATCTTGCAAGACAATAGAAAATCTCATTCTACTCACTGCTTTTGAACTAAAGGAAGAGAATCCTAGGGACAGGATATTGTAGTGAGAGTTTGCTTATGGGAAGCCTTACCTTCCTTTCTTTGATTGTAACCTGGTGTTTTTGGCTTAAGGGCATGCCATAAAACCAAGTCCTTGAAACTGATGTTCCCGAATTTGAAGAGAACTCTAAAACACATGTGATATTTTCTTCTTAATATCCGGTTAACTAATATGGTTGTTTGTGTTTTAATGACTGTTTATACTTTTGATTTAACCCTTAAGGCAAAATGATCCTACAGGGAGAGTAAATTAAAAAGTGAATTCTTGAACATTATAGAACTGTGGTTGTTCTCAGGTAGTAAAGGTTCTTGTCCTAAATTTGTTACATGTTTTGCATTAGCAAAGTTAAGAAAATGTTGTTCTGGGAGTGTTGATATCTATATTATATCCATTTTATTTCAAAAAAGAAGCTGACGGTTTGGGTGACTGTTAAAGTGGATGCAGAGAGGTTTCAGGGTCTGATCTCTGTGAAGATATCATTGAGATATTGCAGTTAAAATTAAGTAGCTTGCCTGTTAAGAGTAAAATCAAATTGCTTATTGAGTTATCAGAGCACATGTGATTATGGACTGCTGACCATACAACCAAACCAGCTAACCATGACCAGCCTTCCTTGATGCTTATTTTGATTCTGCACATAATGAAAATTGAATGAATTTATGTCAAAACCCAACATCAAATGTGGCAAACATTCCGAATGGCCAAATCATATTTTCTATCCATTACGTAGCAATTAAGCAGCTATAGAAAGACTGTAATAGAATTAGTGACTATAGATGCTGAGGTATATCTGAATGAAGTTGCCATCTATGGTCTTTCAACAAGGAGCAATGAATGTTGTATAGCATAAGCGAGGGAGAAACAGAATGTAATCTATAATTGTATTATTTACAGATACTGAAGCCTACAAAAGTTTTTCCTTCCTTGCCCCTACTCCAACACATCCTGAGGATATAGGCCATAACCAGCCTGCATCCTTGTCCCTTTTCCTTATATCCTTATTCCAACCAGCAGTTGTGTTGCAATCGAGTAAACACACACACACATACACACATATACATACACAGACACACACATACACAAATATACAGATGTGGTTCTTAAGGGGGTTCTTAATTTAATAATGATTCGTTGTTTGTAACTACAGCTGTTCACATTATGTGCTGCTAAGATCAGAGCTTGGAGACACATTGCAAGGATAGTTTTCATATGACCTCGGTTTTACGAGAGAAAGCCACCAACCAATGTTTCATGGAGCCAAATGTTTACTAAGTTTGGCATATTTAGACAGCTTACTTTCTAAAGCAGTTGTGCTGTTGAGACTCAAGTTTAGGTAGAGGAGAGTCAGAAGCCCAATTATTTATTCTGTAGTATAGTTTTTCCCATATTTTAAATAAGTTGGTAAAACAAACTTGGGTTATTTGAATGCCTGTGCCATAACCAGTCAAGGACCCTGGGAAAAGGGACCCCATTCAGGTGTATGCTACTCCATTATTTACCGCTGTCTCCTATAAAACTAGAAATCTAAAAGGAAGGTCACTATTCAGAAGTCTGTATCAAAATTTTAAAATAAAAAAATCTAACCATGGCAAGTTTCTTTAGCTGTTTGTTTTGAGTCTAAATATAATTAAAACTGGATGAGTTTTGCTTTCATATCACAATACATTGATTAATCCCTTAGATATCCAATTTTAAGCTGTGTACCATTAGGAAAGCCCAGTACATTATACCTGTCCTTGGGAAACTTGGAGCCTTTTTAAGCAGATCAGATCCAAAGCAATTAAACAGCCCTATCAACCTGAGCATATACAAGATTATCAAATGCTACATTTTTCAACCATCAATATGCATGTTCTCTACCTACACCTGCCCTTGCCCTTTCACACTCTGCTCAGCTTTCCTCAACCCTAACAGGAGCTACCATGTACAGTGTCTCTGTTAGTGCTTATCTCCCTGAAATGTCACTCCTGGTTATCATGTCTGCATAGTTTCAAAGCTGCAAGCTCCTCGGGGGCAAGAGCTAATATAGTTCTTTTTGTATTTTAGTCCCCAGGCATAGTGGGGTAGAATCTGGCACATGGTAGGTTCTCATAAATGTGTGATGCGTAAAACTGTGATTTCTGAGGTAGATGATGCAATTTCAGCTTAACAACAAACAACTTTAGCCCACTTTTTAGGATATGTATTGTGTAAATGTGCAAATCTCTGTGTTTGTGTGTGTGTGTATGTGTGTATGAATTCAATTATGAAATTCCCTGCTAAACATGCTGTTTTCTCCCCAAATGGTTTTGTTGAGAGTTTTCTGCTTTAGAAAAATGTGCTATGTATTATTTCTTTACATTGTCAGAGAGAAAGAAATGTTTAAACACAACTCCTCCACTTGATATTGAAATGGAGATTGGTAGCTAAGGTCAGCAGATTGAGTTTTGAGATCTACTTAATCTTCTAAGAACTAGCAATGACTCCAGTATTGCCGCAAACAAAAAATAGAAATCATAAAATAATAAGCCTTCTTAATTCTACATATCTACGTATGAATTGTCACAAACACTAATTTTGCAAATAAACCTAATAGGCAAACAGAGGATATAAAATGACACGTAGACAATAGGAACAGTTTTCTGTATTTTATCACTTTGTCAACAAAATTATGAATTCTCTAACCATAAAGTTAGTCATCTTGTCAGAAATAAGATCATACATTCCTAATAACTGTGTTCAAAGAATTTAGAAAAATTTGATTTGAATTTGGGGTCAATTTTTAGACCAATACATTTAAAGATGTTCCCTTCTAAATTTCTTCCATCTGCCTTAATAGGTTTTTCTAGTTTTGACTGATATCAAATAAAATAAAACTACTTCTAGCATGTGAATTAATTAGAGTATGTGGATATATACAAGGTGTTTATTTGGTAAAACACCAATGAGAATAACAAGTTCACTTTAGCACTTAGGACAAATTCAATATGACAGTGTTGTTTGAAGTTTGCTTAGGTGATGTTTAAAGTAGTCTCATTCTGAAGGTCAAGAGCCTATGCTCTGATTTAATTAGTAACAATGTGACCTTGAGAGAATTATTTAAATTATAGATGATTCCCTCCTAAATTGTGTGTAACTGAAAGAAAATAATAAATGGGGAAAATATAAATTCCAGTTGTAATCAGCAATACAAACACCCAAATTAATGACTTCTAGGTTCCAGATGTAGTTATTAACTTGGTTCAAAGGAATTCAACTTTACATTTCATTTTGTGTCTTGAACTTCATAAGTGTTCATAGATCTAAGATGCCAGAAATCCGTTTTTATTTACCAAAGTAAGTAATAGGGAGAATCATTTAAAATAAGAACCAGACACCCAAACAGAAACAGTTGCATAGAAGCATGCCTGCACACATATGTACATATGTATTGAAGGAGGAGAGCTGTGTTGCATGAATTCTCTCATGGTGAGGCCCGACATTCAGCCTCGCCCCACCCCAGGTTTGAACCGACTGAACATATAGAGAATGTTCTTTAGAGAGATTAGTTTATTCCATGTTAATTACAAGGAGTTCATCCCCAGATAGAGATTTCCTATGGCGGAGCCTGCATTTTGATCACAGGTCCCTCTCAGAACTCTCGAGTGTGCCCAAGATGGAGACCTAGCACCATTCCCCCCTCTCTTCCTTCCCAGCCTTCCCTGCGTTTCCGCCAAACCTGCCCCCTTAAGTCATTGGTTAGTTGGCTTGTTAGTCATATTTCGAAGTCCATCCCTCATAACAGATAGAGGGAATACTGCTCCTCTATGCAACTAAAATCTGAAGACTAAAGCCCACGTAGGCAGGTTAGTCTAAGGTTAGTCACAGTTAGGAACTGTGTCTTCTGTATGTCCTCATCTTCTGGGCAGAACTTCCATGCCACAGACACTTCTAAAGATCCATGGCATGAACTGAAAGGGTTAATGAGAAGCAGCAAGATCTACTGGTTCTGAGAGAAAGGGGGCCTTTCTCTTTTTCATTGAGCATGGTGGAATTCATAGACACCTCTTCTAATGGAGGGTATTTTTTCCCTCACAACATAAACTTTTCTGAAGTCCAAGTTTCACTTTGGTTTCTGCTTTCAAAGTATAGTGATAGAATGACTTTGTACAGAGATTAGAAAGACTTTTCTTTCTCAGGAGGGTGGTGGTTCCTTTCCTAATAGCTCTGCCATAAAGTAGAATTCTGATGTAGATGAATCACATTTTAAAAGTAGCTACTGTATGTGTTTTACACTTGTGGAAACATATAACATCTTCATGAGCAGCATGTAAGCTTGTCACCACGTAGCTTTTGATGTCTGATTAGATGATCATAGGGACATCTGGAGTGAGTTAGTTTTGAAGTGACTGTTGTAAGAAAATTGAGAATCCAAAGCTTTCTGACAGATTTTAGCCATTCATTTTTTTTTTCCAAATCACAACTCTTTGCCAACCTTTTTCAGCTACCCAGTAGCTAAATTTTTTTTCACTCTGACACACTCCTGGTGTTTTCCATCTGACTTTTAAGTCTTCTTCCAAGACAGAACTCCATAGGTTTTAAGAAAGAATGAATGAGTGGCATATAGTGCAGAAATCAGGAATGGTTATTCCCCTGGAAAGGGAAAGGTAGCTGGTGCGTCTGCAGTCAGAACTACCTGACTTGCTTACAGAGACTGGTGTCTCTTTTTCCTCTGTTTTTAATTTCACTCACTGTCAATTATGCAAGCCTTCTTAGTGTTAATTTATAGATCATATATATTTGACTTTCAGCTATTTTCTTACAAACATCCAACAAAAGGAGCAAGCAATCATCAAAGCAACTACTACTGTTTATAATGTGGTGCATGTTTAGATCGTTTACCAAAAGCTCATTCATTAATGCAGTCCAAATTGTATTTGTGTTGTCTCAAAACACAAATAGCATCTAAAGGTTATATAATATTCCAGTGTGGTCTCTTATCCAAAATGCTTGGAGACAGGAGTGTTCTAGATTTGGAAACATTTTGGATTTTGTAACATTTTCACATATACAACATTATATCTTAAGGACAAGGCCTAATACTAAACATCAAATTAATTTGTTTCCTGTATGCCTTAGTTATACAACCTGAGGTAATTTTACACAGTGTTTTAATTCACATGCTTCTTTACTGTGGTATATCATATGGAATCAGATATGATTCTACTTAGATTATCAGATTAGGGATGTTCAGCCAATAAGACATGATTGCTTAGTTTTTCATGAATAAAATTATTATTTACTGATAATAAACAGGTAAATACTCTCACATGCACATCTCCTGCCTTAAAAATCACTAACCATTTTCATTTCCTTCAGGATATACATTATATTTCTTAATGTGACATTTTTACAAAACCTGCTTTCCTTTTGATGTTGTGGTAAAATACACATAATATTTGTTACCTTGAACATGTTAATCCTGCATGTCAATGTTTTAAGTACATTCACATCAGCATATCTCTATCATCATTTTCTCTAGAACTCTTCATTTTCTAAAACTAAACTCTGTACCCCATTAAGCAATGATTCCTGTTTTCTCCTTTCTCCAGTTTGACAACCACATTTCTACTTTTTCTCTCAATGATGTCGAAACCCTTGGAACCTCATATAAATAGAATCATGCAGTACTTGACTTTGTGTGAGTGATTTATTTTATATAGCATTATATGTCCTGAAGCTTCTAATACTATCTATTGCAGATAATAATTATCATAGATAATAAATATAATCCCAATGCTTGGGAAGCTGAGGCAGGAAGATTACTTTGAGTTCAAGATTAGCTTCAGCTACATTATAAGTTACAGAATAAGACCCTGTCTCAAAAAAATTATAAATCAAAATACATACAGGCACACAAAGACACACAGACACACACACATACACACATGCACACACCAATTTCATGTCACTATTTTTCTCAACACCATTTATTGAAAAGACTATCCTTCCCTATTAAAATCCTAGTGACATTCCTTACAGAACTAGGAAAACCAATTTTAATATTTAGATGGAAACCACAGGCACCCTGAATACAACTTTGGAGGAAAAAAATCTGTAAGCTATAGATATAATAAGAGACTAATATCCAATATACATAAGGAATTCAAAAAACTCAATATATCCCCCAAAAGGCAAACAAAAACCCTTGTTAAAAAATGAGCAATACACCTAGATAGACATTTTCCAAAAGAAGACATAGAGAAGGACACTATATGAAAAGATGGTCAGTGCCATTACTCATCAGAGAAATGCAAATTAAAACCATAGTGAGATATCACTGTATTCTAGAATAGAGCATACCAATAATCACAGCACTTGGAAGGCTGTGGAAAAATCCTAAGTTCAGGGACAGCTTGGCCTACACAATGAAATGCTGTGGAAGAGGAAGAGTGAGAACATGAAGGGAGAAAAGGTCAATTAGTGCAACCATTATGAAATACAGTATGGAGTTTCCTCAAAAAAATTTAAAATAGAACATCTGTATGAACCAGAAATATCTAAAGGAAATGAAAGCTGAACATTTAAAGGTTTATTTGCACTTACATGCTTATTGCACTCCTTTCATAGTAATGAAAAAACAGAAACTACCTAGGTGTCAGCCAGTCCTAGTATTATAGGCCTGGAACCATGCTGCTGTGGAGGCTGAGGCAGGAGGATCCTAATTTCTAGTCTTATGGGTGCTACAGAGTAAGTTCAAGATCAAGCTGAGGACACAGCTTAGTGATAGAATGCATGCGTAGCATGAATAGACCCTGGGTTCACTCCTGAGGAGAGAGGGGTAACTAAAAGATGGGGAGGAGAGGGGAGAAGTGGAGAGGGGAGGGATATCACCAAAATAAAAATATAATAGTCTAAGTGTATGTTAGATGAGTGGAGAAGGAAAATGTGGTCCATGGATATAATGGAAAGCTAATTCAAACACAGAAGGATGAAATAATCTCATCTGTGACACCATGGATAGAACTCAAGGTCATTAATTTAAATGAATTAAGCAAACTACTACATGAATGACTAATATGGGGAATCTTTTACAACTTTGAATATAAATTGCCAAAAGCTGGGAATGGGAGGAAGAAGCAGAAATGAGAACATGTTGATCAACAGGTTCTAGGTTATAGCTATATGGGAGTAAGATGTTTTCGTATTCTATTGCATAGTGGGATGACTGTAGATAATGATAATGTGTGAAATATTTCAAAATCTGAAGGAAGAGATTTTGAATGTTTCACTACAAAAGAATTAAATACTTGAAAAAATATTCTTACACAATTTATACATGAATCAACATCATGTGCCACCCCATAAATATATGTAAATATTATGTAACAAATAAAATAAAAGATCATCCTTCTTCAGTGATGATATTGGCAGTCTTGTTGAAAATGATTGAACTTTATGTGTACAGGTACATTTGGGGGCTCTTGTTACAGGTTTTCTGAATGTATCCTCTGTTTTTCTGTTCAACTTCCAGTCTAGCAAAAGGACTTGAGGCACATGTTGCTTGCTGCTTTCTATTTTTCACAAGTAGTTCCAGTGCCTTTGCTCAGCTGAATTTGACTGAATTGACTGAATAACCAATATTCCTTTTCCTTTTTCTCACAGTGAATTCTAAGAATTCCCTCAAAACCCAGTGAATTGGTCTCTTTGTTTACTAATTGTTTCCCATCGCTTCTCTTACAATTCTTTCCACCTTAGATTTCAGTTTTTGTTCATTTTATTCCATTGTGTATCTTCCTCACTCTGCTCTGAGCAGCTTCTGATGTTTCTAATTTCTTTCTTCATTTTCAGACAATACTATTGTGGCAAAAGAACAATGGTGCCTGTAAGAGGTTCGAATAAGGGGTGAAATGAATTTTAAAATCACATTTTGATAATGAAACTATTAAAATTCCATTCTATTAGCACTGGCCTGCATTCTATTTCTGCCAACCAGTGGCCATGTATCACCGTACCCATATCATGGGGGGAAGGACTGTTTTTACTTTTTTTGTGTGATAATCAGGCACTCCATGACATACAAGGGTGTTACAGTTCAGTTCAATTAACCCATTGAAAACATTTGCCGTTATAATGCATTTAACATACTTCTACTGGTTACCTTTTGATTTGTGATTAAACATCATGACCAAAAGCAAGTTATAGACAAAAACATAAACATGTACTGTAGCCTATGATTGCAAAGGGATAAAACTCCATAATATTCAGGAAACTTGGCAACAAGTGTCAGACATGGCAGCAAGAACAGGAAGTTGAGAAATCACATCCTCTACTGCAAACACAAAGCAGAGAGGATAAACTGGAAGCCCACCCCCGGTGTGACATACTTCCTCTAGTAGGGCTGTGCTTCCTAAACCTCTCCAAACAGCTCAACCAACTGGAAATCAAGCATTCATATATCTGAGACTATGGGGAGCTTTTCTCCTTCAAACTAACACATTCCATTCCTTGGCCCCCATAGGCTAATGGCCATATCAGAATATAATGAACAGTTAGTCAAATTTGAGGTTTGTTTTGTTTTTCTCTTTTGGAGACAAGGTCTCACGATGTAGCCCTGACTGGCCTGTGACTCTGAACTCTAACTCATAGAGATCTGTCTACCTCTGCCTCCCAAGGGATTAAAGGTGTGTCACCATGCCAGAGCCTGCACTTACTCAAACTTCAAAAATCGTAATTTTTAACATTCCCAACACTTCTCAAAATTTCAGTCTCTTTTCAGAGTCAAGGCAGTCTCTTAACCTGTAAAATCAACAAGTAAATTACATGCTTCCTGTGGGCATAGTGGCACACACCTTTAATCCCAGCACTTGGGAGACAGAGGAATGCAGATCTCTGTGAGTTCAAGGCCAGCCTGGCCTACATAGTGAGTTCTAGGCAAGCTGAGACTACAGGGAGACACTGTCTTAAAAAGACCAAAAGAACAAAAGTAAATTATGTAATTTCAACATACAATTCACAGAGCACAGAGTGTACATTTCCATTTCAAAAGGGAGAAATGGGGCATAGTGAGGACTCAAACAAGACTGAAACACAGCAGAGCAGACACCAAATCCTGTAGCTCCATGCCCCTCTATCTGGAACTTTGGTTTCAAAGGGCTTAGATGACTCTACTCCTCCAGTTTGGGGACATGCAGCAGTCACCACTATCTTTGGTTTGTTTTGCTCTATGTACACAGCTTTCCTCGGGAGATGTCTCATGGCTGTAGCATCTCCAGTATCTTGGGAACTCCATCGTGACCTTCTTCACTTTCACAGCTTCATGCAAGTGCCTACCAGGGCCTCCTAGCTTCTCGGGCACTTCTTGCCGTAACTCTAGCACTGCCAAACTGCCTGGCCTCAGTGGCTCTCTGCAACCACTGAGAAAGAATGCATGACCCTCCTCAAACTTGCAGTTTTCACACCTCCAAGCCAGCATAATGTCGATGACACTACCAAGTAAAAGACCCCTCAGCTTCTCTCTCACAACTTGGAAACTTAGCTGGGTAGGGTCTTGCCATTGGGGCACCTTTCTTATTATTCCTCTCCTTAGTGACACTAATCTCTAAAAATGATATCCTTTCTTTCTGTACATGCCTTGACTGTAACAGTAAACTTTGTAGCACTTTTTTTTCTCTCCAAACTGTAAATTTTGTATTTCTCTTCCACTTGGTCTTTTTCATTGTAGATCTGCATAAGAATTATCAATACTAATCATGCCACAGATTCAAAATAACTATCTTGAAATTTCTACCAGCAAAGAAATTGGTTCATTACTTTTTAATTTAGGCTCCAAAAAGTTCTTAGGACATGGGTAGAAGGTAGCTAAATACTTCGCCAAAATATCACACTAAAGGTCTTGTTACCTTCTGAAACCTCCTGAGCTAGGTCCACACTTTCCACATCGCTCTCAGCACTACTCTCTTCTAAGCTCCTACTAGACAGGCCCATTAAGCACTGCTTGTAACACTCAATTGCTTTTATAGTCTAAAATCCCAAAGTCTTCCACATCACTCCAAAACAACATGGACAGACTTTTTTTTCACAAGAGTAGCCCACTTGCCGATACCAACTTCTCTATTATTTCCTTTCTTAAAATTTTTTTCCTGTCATAACGTACCAAGAGACTTTGAGGAGGAAAATTTTACTTTAGCTTATATTTCCAGAGGAAGAGTTCATAATGGCAGGGGAGGCAGAGCAGCTTGATCCTGGAACCAGAAACAAATTGATCATATCTTCAACTACTTGATCCTCGGAATCAGAAACTAAATGATCATATCTTCAACCACAACTGTGAATCAGAGAGCAGCTGGAAGTGGTGTAAGGCTTGAACCCTCAAAGCAAACCCCTAGCAGTGTACTTCCTCTAGCAAGGCTGTACCCCCTCTTAACCTCCTCCAAAAGCAATACCAACTGAGCACCAAGTAATCAAATACCTGAACTTTGGGGGAAATTTCTCATTCAAACCACCACAACATCTAAAGTTCACAGCTTTATAGTTTAGCCAAGCCTACCTTAAACAGGTACAGAGTACTTACATTAGCCCCAAATATTCAATGAAAATCTTATAATAATAATGCAGTAATACCTTGTCAAGTATTTTATGTAATTTATTGAATATCTGGAGGTAACCCAAAATAATTTTTCAGCACAATACATGAGAATATCAATTATTTCCCCTCCTGATCTGGAGCTGGTATATCTACATCTTGCCTACTCCCCACCCTGCCCCAACACCTAGTAAACAACCAACCATGGCCCATCTCAGTAGCCTAGGGAAAGATCCAAATTCAGTTTTCAAAATAAAAAAAATCCTTCAAATGTGTCTCAATCTGACCTGTGGGTTTTTTCCCTCAAACCAGATATTTCCTTAGAAGTGCCATTGGCACCCTCATGCTACCACCATTGTTCAGATTTTTCGTACAATCCTCATTTGATGCTGCCTTCAAAGCCAGTTTATTAGTTCTAAAAAAAAACACACACACACACTGTGTATTTTCATTATTCTACAGTTACACTTCGTTTTTCTACCAAAAATGGTAATGTTCTAACTGAGGCCAAAGCTTGCATTATAGAGCTGGTCTCAAATGACATGACTATTTACACAATTCAGATACCCCTGAGAAGAAGGACTTGCCACCACAAAAGCATTTGATACAGACATTAAACACATTTGTGGAAAAAGAGGCTCAGATGTGCTTAAAGAGCCAGGGTTTTATAGCAATTCTTTGTTTATGCAATTGTCTAGTGGTTAAGACAAGTAGATTTTATCCCCAACTCATCCATTGGCTCTTTGTCAAGTATAATTTCCTACTATGTCTGGAAGAAGAAGATTGTCTTCCAATGTGGTCACAGTGGAATTGCAAGGTTAATGCCTTTTATCTTGAGTACAGAATTTAACAGACTGTGGGTGTTTAATATATGTTAATAATAGTGATAATAATAAATGTTGATAATTAAAGGTCTTTTATAATTACTAAATTTCTAATGTGTGTTAAATATAATTAAAGGGAAATTGTTTAGATTAATATGCATGTATATAAAAACTGGAGCTAGCCACAGCTTTTATTTTTAGCTTCTTAAATAACATCATGAATGTGGATTCAGGATTAAGAAGTCCAGTTATGATGGCAATTTTACTAGGGTCTTGTACAGAGGGAGAACGCATCCCTGGTTCTGTTCTGGAACTAAAATGTCATCTTTCTGAGGTGAAAAGCACTTGTGAACGGGAAGCCACAAGGGACTTTTGTGCTTGGAACTTAGCCACATGGAGCTGTGCGTCCTATTTCCTCTCTGCAGTACTGTTCATACCTTTTATGGGCAGAAAACAATGACTTTACTGGGAATAACATATTGCCCACCCCCCGACCGCCACCCCAAAATGAATAACTAACCGAACGAAGCATAAAGCCTACAGAAGAGGTATAGTTAGAATATAACACTTGTAAATAGTGACCCAGGAAATTCAGCTTGGAGATTCATTTTTTGAACTCAGATGACCCATTGTTCCTTCAGGTTATTGTTCCATGAAGTACTAGAGTGATAGCTGAACTGAGAGGGGTAACAGGCTCTAGTGGTTAAGGTCTTGTAGGCTGCATGTGATGGCATGATTCCAAGGATCTCTGCTAATACCTAGCAGACTAATTGTCTTGTATTTTCCTCAAGTATCTCCTGACCTTTAGCTTTGATTTTCTCATTGTAAAGTGCTATTAATAAGTGTATTTACTTCATATGGTTGGCTTGGGAAACAAATGATGGGTTATTTGTAAAAGTTCTTAGGATACATGGTAAAGCATTTTATGTATGCGTTAGCTACATATGTTGAACATGAAGGTTGTGAAGGTCACAGTATAAAATAGAGGAGGAGGTAATTCTGATAGTAAAACTCTCTTCAATCTGAATTTTAACAGGTTAAGTTTTACTTTAAGCAAGGCACTTAGTACAGAGTTAGGAAAACATATTGATTCTGAAGTCAAGCATTAAATATATGTTGAGTGTCTTTTGTTTACACAGACATTTACAAGCTCTATTCATTTGAAAACAAAAGGTACTCCTCTGAAGACCAGGCGGTAAAGCAATAATGGAGCTGCAGCAATGGACCCAGTTTGACTTTCCTTTCTTGATGTGAAATGGTTCTCTTCTTTGTAAACATTTTAAGTGGAAAACCTAGGAAGAAACATTGAATGGAAGGAGTCTTTAGCTACAGGATAATTTCAAATGATTCCCATGAGCTGTCACCTCCTGAATCTGTCCTGACGCCCCCTCTACTTCATCTGGAGCCATGTTTGTGAGTTATTTATGGCACAGATACCTTGTCTTTTGCTAAGACAAGGCTGAGATGTCAATATGGCACATTTTCAATAACACTTTTAAAGTTCTATATGATACAATATCTGTTGAAATCATGATGAAATATGCCCTTCTGGGCACATTGGCATATAATATAGCACACAAATATCAGAGATCAATAAAGCAAGGTATTGGTTCTCTGACTCAGGAGTGCTCTGCTGTGCTTACAGAGAGAGCCAACTACTTTCTCCTCACTCCCTACTGCCTCCCATTAAGCTCCCCTCCTTCAGTGGGAGTGGCCCATGGTCTTTCAAGAACAGTAAGAACATATCTTTCACAAGTATTTGTGTGTCTGCCTCTTTCCTCTACAGTGGAAGTGCTCTGATGCTGCAGAGTTTGTTTGTGGCAGGTATTTAATAAGTAATGACTAAGTACATGATGGAATGAAGAAAAGATTCAGCTGATCAGTACAAGGAAGGAATGTGAAAAAGAACAAGTTGCCATCTCCTAACACAGTGATATTTTTTGTAGAGAAAAGACTTTAAAGGCAGTATGTTAATAAAGAATGAAAGTTTCCTAAAGATGATATATAATTATACTTATTTTTCTTTGGTCTGGGTTGGTATACAGAATAGCGTATTTTATTACGATGTTTTCACACATCTATCGAATACTTTACTCATATTTACCCACATGTGTTCTAGTCTCCCTCCCTACATCTGTGCAGCTACTCTGGAAATAGTGTTCTCCACCCCAAAGTTCCTCCTTTCTGCTTCCATGTGATATATCGTCTAGAGTCCTTATGGGAGAGAAAATATGAAATTTGTCTTTCTTGGTCTAACTTCACTTATCATGATGATTTCCATTTCCATCCATTTTCCAACAAATGGCATAATTTCATTTTTCATACATCTGACTAAATCTTCATTATTCACATCTACTTTGTTTCTTTATCTGTTCATCTGTTGATTGTCACATAGTCTGAATTCAAGTCCTCACTGTTCTCAGTAATGCCAATATTAAGTGGATGTGCAGGTATGTCTGTGATATCCTGACTTAGAGCACTTTGGGTACATACCTAGTAGGTGTACAGTCAATCATATGGTGAACCTATTTTTTAACTTTTTGTTGGACCATCCATACTGACTGATTGCCATAGTGGCTACACTAATTTATATGCCTACCACAACAATGTGTGAGGGTTCCCAGTTCCCTGTACCCTTGCCAGAACTTTTGTTGTTTGTTCTCTTAATGATAGCCATTCTTTGTGGGCTAATTTTAGCCCATAAAGTCATTTAATCTGTATTTCCCTGATGACTAATGATATGTAACTTTTTTCCTCATATGTTTATTGGCCATTTGTATTTCTTTTGAGAACTTTTGTTGCAAAAATTCCTTCAGGAGGGTGAGTGTAAAACAATGTCCACACCCTCTCCCCTGTTGGTCTCAGGGACAAATCAGAGTCCAATTCCACCAAAATGCACTTTGAGAAACCAGTGGGTTTATTGAGCTTCCTACAGAGCAGTGGGAGAGGGTTTACTTACAGAAGTTTGGGTGCTCCTGCTCTAAGGCTGGAATAGAGTCTTCACCCAAGTATGAATAATGGCCTCCCCATAGTCACACAGAAGGATGAAAGAGATCCTCTCCCAATCTTTCCCAACCTATCCCTTCCCCCAGGCTACATGCAATAAAAGACTAATTGCTCATCTTGGTTGGTTTGGAGGTGTGACTGGATTTTCAGGATTGGGTCCTATGACTCTCCCTGTCCTCCTTCCATCTTAAGGGCTGAACAGTCAACAAGCCCAACAGCAATGATCTTAGGCAAGCAAGCACAGCTGAGCTTAGGAAGATGATATATGTCTGTCAGACAGTCCTATACAGCTGTTTAGTTCGTTTGCCCATTTGTTGATTAAATGATTTGGTTTTCATTTAATTTTTGGCATTTTTCATATATTCTATATACAATTCACTTTTAAATTATAGGCATATGGACTTAAAATAATCCCACATGAAGCTTATTTATCTATATTTTGCATCTAAATTATAAGAATTTGATCTCTAGGAACATTATGTCATTTCCTCATTGATGAACTTCAAACTCTGTCCATCCAATTCATCTTTTAGCTTCTTTCATTTTAAACATGGTGACACTGGGGAGAGGGTATTTTTTGGCAGTTATAAAATTTTAATTTTGTTTAGGATAAATGTTTTCTTATTGATTGTCAAGTGTGTAATTTGATTTAATTATCTGTGTGTACTGGGAATAATAATGATAGAGCTCACTACAATGACCAAAGTACAAAAACCTGAGCTTTCTTGAACTTCTCTGAGTCCTTTTTGGTGGCTAGATAAACAAACACTTTAGATTCTTTGAGCCAGCATCTCATATCCAGTGTTTGAATATGAAGATAACTTTGATCTGGGATCAGATAATTTATAAACTCTCCGTAACTGTTTGCTGTAAGATAACAATAACAATAAGCATTCGTGCAGGACTTTCGCTTCCATTCTTTCATTATTTGCCTTCAGTGTTTTCAGTGACAAGTTGTAAAATTTTACTGTGTCCTTTTTTGTGTGTGATTGACTCCTATGAGAGAGACATTCTATATATGACTTTTCTCCTATCAAGTGTACTTTCATTGATATGTTACATAAACTGAAATAATTTACCTTAAAAATTGATATTTGAATACCCTGATTTGGGGATTTAAAGTACATGATAATTTTAAAATTGATTGCCCAAAGAAAACAGGTAAAAATTAAATGTACTAAAATTATGACTCATAGCATCAATTCCAGAATAAAAGTCGTATGGCCTAATTTGGGGAAAATTTTGCTATAGTTTCATCTTATGTGTTTTCAACCTAAGGTCGTGTTAGAAAGCTTAATCTCTTATAATATCTTCCCACTTTTGACTACAGGATTTTCTAAGACCTTTGATTCATAGACCTATGCTGACTTACAATGCCTTCCTTCATCTACCAAACAGTTGTTGGAAAGTCACTTTGTACAAGTCCCTGGCTTGTACTGTGCATTAAACAGGAACAGAAGCTGGTTGTAGTGGCTCATGTCTTTAATCCCAGAACTTGGGAGGCAGAGACAAGCAGATCTGTGTGATAGAGGTGGCCCAGTCTACATAGGGAATTCCAGGCAAGCTAGGAGACCCTGTCTCAATAACCCAAAAAAGAAACATAGTTCTGCTTCCCAGGAGCTGACATTCATGTGCTGCTCTCCCATCCATTTCCTGTGTAAGTGAAAATCAGAGCAGGAAAATCTATGCGAAACTAATAAGGGAATTTCATATAATCCTTGAGGGGGAGATTTTTCTTTCAGAAATGATAAGCCTCCAAGGATGGGTAGAAGGTGAACAGGCAAAATCAAGAGACAATGCAGTTTAGCAAAAAAGATTAAAATAGAACAAAAATGTGAAGAATAGTATGATTTCCCATATAATCATAACGTCTGTTGTCTTGCTGGGTGAGAGATGAAGGACCAAGCCATGGAGGACCAGAGGCAGTACATGCACGAGTCTGACTTCATGCTACATGCAGAACATCAAAGAGATTTTAATTTTACTTATATCTTTTGGACATTTCACACACGAGTACATTGTTTTTACATCATTTTCAGCCCTCCCCTCCCTTTCCCCTCTAAGTATTTCCTTCCCCTCTACTTCCTCTCAGATGCATTACCTCTTCCTATATAATTAGATATATGACAAATAGTGTTGTTCATGGGTGCAGCCTCCCTGTCCTACTAGAAGAGTTTTTAAATGGAAAGGATACAGCTTCGAATCTGCAAGGATCAAAGAGAGAGGCAGAAACATAGGAAATGGTTGTGACTCAGGGCAGAGGAAAAATAGATTCCTTTATGCATGTAGGCTTGGACAATGATTCCAAACTGTACATTTCCACGCTTGGTATCAGTAACCATTCTAAGAAATTTAAATACATTCTATCTAGTCCTTATAAAAACTCTGAAAAATGGGTATTTTTATTCTTCTTGATAAGGAAGTGAGATATATGCAGGATAAAGAAATAAGGCTCAAAAGAATGAGGCACATAGCAAATAAGTGGAAGGAATATTTAGGAAATACAATGTACAGATAACTTACTGATAAAGCACATACTTAGCATGAGGGAGGCATTGGCATTGGGTTCAATTCCGAGGACCAGAGTGAGAGAGTGAGAATGAGAGAGAGAGAGAGAGAGAGAGAGAGAGAGAGAGAGAGAGATTAGAAGTGAGAAGAATATATAAATGATATTTCCCTCTTCCATGTAGGGGTAGTCAAGTAGATGGGTGTTCTATTCTCTGACCTACAGAATAATTTGAATGAAAAGATGCTTAGAAATCAAGAATAGCTCTCTAAGTTTTGAAGTCACTGATGAACTTGAAAGTGTAATTTTAGTGGGGGGCGGGGCAGAAACTTGATTTGATTTTGGTTGGAAGGAAATTGGAGCAAAGCAAACAAACAGCACTTTTGGAACTTACAGTCACACTGAGGAGAATATGCACAGTTAACTAATAACAGCTGAAGAGATCTTTAATTTTTGCAAAAGAAAATTGTTGCAAAAGAATAATTTTCAGTTAAAAATATTTCAGAAGAGGGGGCAGAAAGATTTTAAAAGCCAGAGGGGGTGGATAACCACAAGGAAAAAGAGTCCAGATAGCTAATCAGTTACTAATGAACTCACAGCAAAGGTGATAAGCATGCACAAGTCCTATGCATGCTCACATCAGACAAAAAAATCCCAGCAACATATGTGGAAGTAGGTAAGAAACTCAAACCCCACGTAAGGAAATGGTGTCAACAGTTGCTGGATGGGAGGGGCAGAGACAATCTCTTTTAAGCACTGGACTCTTCATAGGTTAACCAGAACATTTGGAGACACAAATTAAACTCTGTAGGCCTTAATATGAATATGTGTGTATATAACATAAAATATATAGAGATTATATTAAATTGAGTGGGGAGAATAAAGGAATATGTAGATAGAAGAGGAAATCTAAATACCATCAAATTATATTGTATAAAAGTCACAAAAATTCAATAAAAATATAGATAATGCTTCATGTTATCACATAGAGTATTGAATTCTCCATTATGGGAAAGGAGAGATGAAACTAGACTTTTGGAAAAATAGAGATTCAGGTAGCTGCTTCTGCTTCATTCTTTCACAGATTTTTTTACTCTAGACCAGTTTCCTCAGCACAGGGCAGTATGTAAGCTGCTAGCTAACAACTCTGGTTTTCTCATCTGCCAAGATCAACTAATGCTTTTTTGCTCTAGTGAAGAAGTTTTATTGTCTCCGTGAAAAAGTCTTCCAGGCCTAGATTTGGCCAGTTTATTTTAGCCATGCACTGAGAAGTGGAAGAAGTAGTAGTCTGCAGACTTTTCACATAATCCCAGTGGGAAAACAGTAGCTTTCAGCCTGGGGAAACAGGGCTTCCATTCCCATAGAGCCATACGCAGAGGCCAAGCCAACCACGAAGAGTCAATAACGGCAGTGAATAAATGTTACAGTTTCAGAGAAGAGATTGGTGATGGGGAGCCGAAGGGAACTTCAAGGTAAAAGAAAGCTTGATATGGGCCTTCAATGGAGGGCACAAATTTGGTAGGCAGGGATAATTCAGTAAGCATGTTCTTAGCAACAAGGATGTATAAAAAATGTTGAACATATTTAACAGAGTAAAATTCTGAAATTACTCCTTTTCAAAGACCCATCAAAAGAATGCTGGCTGTAAAGCAAGAGGAGTTTAAAAGAATACCAGTCACTTGAATCAGAATCTGTAAGGGTTTTCTAAGTGGCACACTTCCTAGGCAACGTGAGCACCAGGTTATAAAACATGGTCAGACTTCACCTGTGGAGAACAAACTGCTGAAACACAGAAGACAGGCTCAATTATGTCAAGAAATGTCTTCATATAGAGGGCAAAGGTAATGATATATTTATCAAATGAATTTAACAAACCGGAATTGTTAATGCAAATTATCTGTACAGTTTTGCATGAAATCATATAGCTAAGAAAAACCACAAATTAGAACCCAACTCCTGCCTCCAACAAACAGAATAAGGCATAACATAGAAATTCTGTTAAGGGGCTTAAGAGCACTGACTGCTCTTGCAGAGGACCCAGGTTCAATTCTGAGCACTCACATGGTGGTTAACAACTGTCTTTAACTTCAGTTCCAGAGGATCTGCCACCCTCTTCTAACGTCCTCGGGTACTGAATGACATAGGTACACTTACATGCAGGCATGACACTCATACACATAAAATAAATAAATAAATTTTTAAAAACAGAAATTCTGTTAAAAAATGTGATAGAACACAAATGAATTTATGTCAGTTAGATAATTTTGCCTGACACTAAAGATATCCTGACATAAGGTATAACTTAAAACATGAGCATATATCTTGATTCCATTCCCATTTAATAAATCATATTTATTATCAGTCACACAGAAGAAGTAGATAAACTCACAACAGTTATAGCAACAAAAAGAAAATGAACCATCTCCCTAGAAAACATTCTATGTCTCAGGCCACAGGAACAATAATTTAGGACACAGACTTCCTTAGGTCTAGGAAAATTAATGCCTCTCAAGTCTCTAACTGACACTGACCAAATGTAAGAACAGATAGTCCCCCCAGCCCACCATGCAGATTCTGTGCCTGTTACTCTGCTCTTTTCAGCCGAGTCACTAATCTTAATCTGATTGCATTCAGCAGAACAATCTGCCCTTTCAGCATTTCTTTGTATGGCAAGAGTCCCGACATTTGGTTGTATGGTTAATATCAAGCATGAAGAGAAAGTGTTTCTGCTCCAGACATTAAAGTAGTTGGTATTTCCATGAAAGCTATCAAATCAGGGCTTTCCTGGGAGCCTGTACTGACTGAGCAATCAGTGAAGCAGAAAACTCTCCAACTACAGATAATTCTGGTTATTTCTATCTGAGGTAATGCAATGTGTTCAATAGCAGCAACTATATACCTCTAACTTCACACCAGAGAGACCTACCCACTCATCTAAACTAAGAAACTGAACTGTCTAGCCTTGGAGAAGGTAATTAGTGTGACTAGGAACAGTTTCTGCATCAGTAAATAAGAAAGATGTTGCCATTAAGATGGGAGTTCTTACATACTCCCTGGAAAGAATATAAATGGGTGCAGCATGATGGGAAATCAATAGTGACTGGATCCTGTCTAAAACATGGCTCTTTCGTTTTCAGTCTCTTCTAGTTCTGAATCAATTATTTTCAGTTTTTTATTCTCTCTCTTACGGTGTCTGTGTATGCTACTGGGGACTGAACCGAGGTCCTCACACATGCTAGACCAATAATCTACCACTGAGCAATTTCCATTGCCCTCTTTCTTCATTTCAATTTTGAAACGGGATCTCACCAAATCGCCAGACAAAATTTGAACTTAGAATCCTCAGCCTGAAGAATGCTGAGTTTACAGGCTTCAGTGCAAACTTAGTTCATTATCTCTTTCAAGTGACAAAAATGTAGTGGAAAAGTTCAAACTGGCTTGGATTGGCTTTTCCTAAAGGAAATGTAGTAGAAAAACCCAGCCTTCTATCAGGAAGAGAATTAACACAAAGTGCTCTTAATAGAAAAGCAACACATAGCCTGGTGTGATAGTATGCTTCTGTAATTCTACCACCACTTCAAAGGCTTAAGCAGGAGAATAAGAATTTGGAAGCCAGCCTGGCATACAAAGTTATATATTGTGAGAATAAGAAGGAAGAAGGAAAGTGGAAGAAAGGAGGAAGAAGAAAGAGGAAGAAGAGGAGTAGAAGGAGGAAAAAGAAGGGAGGGAGGGAAGGAGGGAGGGAGGGAGAAAGGCAGGCAGCCTTGTCTGGTTTTATTGTTGTTTTGTTTTTGTAGGCTCGTTCTGAACAGTAGATATTCTTGTTACTGTTATAGGCACTAGAAATACCATTCCTAATCCCTGCTTTGTCTTTTATATTTCTGACTTTATTTTTTATTGTGGATAGGTTTTTATTTTTATTTTTTTGCCTGCTAGTTTTTTCTTATCCTGCTTCATGTATTTAATGAAATTATTTCTGCCATGAGTCATAATATTTCCAAATGTTATTTTCATGTTAACTTCTTAAATCTAATTTTTTCTTATGTGTGTAGGGTTTTTATTTTTATTTTATTGTATTTTTTTAGGATGAGTAATCAATCACTGGAATGCCCATTAAAATATGTAATGCATTTTGTTTATCAAATGTGATTTCTGTGTTACCTTGCAATCTCTCTTGTATTGCTACAAACACTGTGCATCATCAATACACTTCTCCCTTTCCTGGTCTGATTTACACTTCTATTATAAAGCCATAATTGCCCTTGATGTATCTGTATTATGCATTGCTGAATTCAAGTTACTAATATTTTACTTTGGAAGTTGTTATGTATGTTACTGAGCTAGTTTTATAAATTAAAAATACTTTTATTCTTTGAGGATTTCACACCTGTATACAATGTATTTTGATCACATTCTCCACTTCCTCCCTCCAGCTCTTCCTGGATCACTCCCTGCCCACATGCTCTTCCCAATTTCCTCTTGTGTTGTTTCTGTTTAAAAAACTAACCCACTGAGTGTAATTGTACTGCCCATATACTCATAGGTATGGGTCAACCACCTACCTCTAAAGAAAACTGGCTCTCGCTCCCCTAGCACTTCATCAGCTATTGATAGCTCCTCAGCTAGGGCTGGGGTCTCATATGACCCTCTTCCTCATCTATGCTGGAATGTTGACTGACTTGATCTTGTGTAGTCTTAGGTAAGCAATCACAGCTGCTATGAGTTTATGAGTGTAGTGCTCCTGTCATATCTAGAAGATGCTGTTTAGCCCCAGTCCTTTTTGACCTCTGACTCTGAAAATCTGTCTGTTCCCCTTTACAATGTTTTCTGAGCATTGTGGGAAGGCTATGTGATACAGATACCCTGTTTATGAGTGAGTACTTCACAGACACTCTCTGTACTTTGAAAAGTTTTATTTCTTGAATAGTTCTTGATTTTACATTAAAGATCATGTTTTAGAGGCCATAGGTAAACAGAATAAGAACGTTTTTCTGTGTTTCCTTCTACTCTTAAAGCAATGTATGTTCAGTCCAGGATTGTCAGTGCTGTTAACTCACCTGTTCAGTATGGGACTGTGTCTTCTATTTCATGGTTTATATGGAGGTAGGATGAGCATAGAAAATTTTTTGTTTTGTCTAGATAAAATTTGTTTTCTTGCCAGTTTTTAAGATGTCCACCGTCTATATTAAATGTTCTAATTGACTGCTATACCTTTAAATTATTGAAACAATCTCTCTTTTTTATTTTCTCTTCTCCCTCATCCTTTATATGGTTAATTGGTACATCTGTTTTTAGTTGTCTAATACTAATCAATCTAAATGAAGATTTGTATATATGATTAGACTTTACGAATTGTTTTCAAAGGCACTCTGATTTTGTTGGTTCCCTCTATTCATTTCTTTGTGATTTTATTAACTTCTAAGTTTATTTCCTTTACTTTAGCTGGAGAATGAGTTTTAGTGTATCCTTTTATTCTTTATCCTAGCTTCTTCTATGTAGAACTCATTTGCAACTTCTTGTTTTACATCAATATACTCAAAATCTCTAATCAGTATACAGCTGGTGCTATAGATATGTGCCATCGTTTCTGATACAAATTGTGTTCATGTGTCTTTTGTTTGAGATGCTGTATCACTGTCATGAGGTTTCTACCCTCTGGGTTCTTTGGTAGAGCATTAAAAATTCTGAATGTAGACTGTGTCCCCACAGCTAATTGAATTGCACTGTTTACGGATAAGGAGCCTTACTTGATGATGAGTTCTTAAAGTCTGTAGTGATATTTTGTGACCTAGTATATGATTGATTTCTATGAAGTTTAATGTATAAATAACATGAATACCTACCTCTAACTTGTTGCTTTGATTCTTCAAGCTTGTTCATTCTTTTTCAAATATTCTCAATTTATGCATATTTTTGTTTGACTCCATCTGCCAGTTTCTGATAAAAACGGATTGTATTTCCATCAGTTTGCCAAATTCTGCTTCTAATTCTGTGAGATTAATCTTATATATGCTGAGGCCATTTTCTTTTGTTTATACTTGATAATTATGATATATTTCTATCAGTTCATCCTTTTGTTTGAAATTTCTTTATCCATACTAGTAACTTCATATTAAATTCTGTTATTTCTGATACATTTGGAACTATCAATATTTGGCTAATAGTTTTTTGTTGTATTTTTCTATCTCTTTACTCAGGCTCTCAGTTTCATATAGTTTAATTATAGGTATAATTCTTATAAAGGGCATATAAGTAGCATGTGTTTAAGCAGGTCAGTTGACTATGTTGAAAATTATTATGATTACAGTGCTCTTGGGTTATGTTTCTGACTATTGGTATAGGTAGACTTTTCTTTTTTGTTTCAAACTTACAAATCTTACTTGTTTTTTATTCTTATGATAAATTTAGCATATATAATTTTTTGTTTCTTATCAAAGAAATTTGAAATGAATTATAAATATTGTAATATTACAGGTAGAACTGACTGAAATTGCTCTGGGTACTTACCCTGGATTGCCTGACATATATGCTGACTAGGTATGAAGCCTTCACTCTCAGAGAAGGCTATATTCAGGAATCCAGTAGCTTCCCAGTACTAGCAACAGGCATCTCAATTTCTCACCAAGTTCAAGTTCTCCATGTCAAAGGCAGAGCACCTCAGCAAATGGATGTATCTGTACAGACTCTGCACTGCCTCATAAGGTAACTCTTCATTCACCCTGAAGAAAAAGAAATAGGTAATTCATCCAATGTCCTTTGCCGCCCAACGGTGACAGAATACACTGATTACTGGGCCAACTTCTTTGGAGTCACAGGAAGGACCAAAGAAATTATGGTCCCTCTCTCTCCTTCTTGCTCCAGTGTTAAATCACCCAGATCTTGTTCATAAGTCAATTCCCTTTGGAACTGTAAAGTTATATTTGTATGTTTTAAGATACTTACTATGGAACCCTGGCTGGCCTAGAACTTGAGATGTAGACCAGGCTGGTTCAGAACTCACAGAGATCTTCTTGCTTTTCCTCCCCAGTCCTGAAATTCAAGGCATAAAACAGCTCGTTTGGCTTGTGAAGTCATATTTAGCTATTATGTCAGTAAGTGGTACCCACAAATGACCACAAATGCAAAATACAGACTGATATGCAACTCATTAAGATTTCAACATGAAGCTAGACATGGTGGCACACACCTTTAATCCCAGCACTTGGGAGGCAGAGGCAGTGGATCTCTGTGAGATTAAAGCCAGCTTGGTCTGTATAGTGAGTTCCAGATCAGCTGGGCAGCTGGGCTACAGGAAGACCTTGTCCCAAAATACCAAAAACCTTAAACACCTCAAAAAAATATTTTCCTGTATTATGAATATAGTATTATCATGCTTTGTAAACCTAGCAATGAATATATATTATCTAATCCGTAATCCATGTCAAAATTCCCACAGTTGTCTCCAAACTCTTTAGATGAAGGTTTACTCCAAGACCATACTCTCCTCCATCCATCGATGTATCTTTTATATCTCTGTGATCATAATACAGCTTACAGAAAATTAACCAGGTAGCCTAGAAGGTCATTTTTATGGATTTGATTCCTTTCTTGTAAAATTATTTGTATTGTTCCTCTAATCTCTGTATGTTCAATTATCTGGATGTTGTACCTAGAGGCTTGATTAAATTTAGCATTTATATCAAGTTTACATCATAGGTGAAATCTACTTCTTATGTGTTAGATTAGAAAATATATCTTTCTGTTTTTTCCCATTAGTGACCTGACTTTGATTAATGGGTTAAGGTGGTGGCAATCTCATCCATCTATCATAAACATGAGTGTGTTTTACTCGGGATCAGACAACTTATGTATGGGCTAACATTGTTATTATGTCTAGTTACAGAAAATAGTAATTACAACTGATCATTTTGTCTCGAAATACTTAAGTGTTATAATATGATGTTTTTAAATTATTTTGTTTCTCCCACATTAGTTCACATCTTATGTGATAAAACACACTCCACAATGTCCCACAATGTACAGTACATACTAGTAATATAGAGAACATGCTTACGTTTTTGCTATAAATGGCTATTTCATAGCTAATAAATAACTTCATAGAGATATAAAATGGTGACCTGTCTTCTTGGCTTCTTTCTTGAGTAGACTCAAACTGAAACATATGTAGTATATGCCACTCATGATGGAGCTCAGGGCTTGAATTTGCTGAGCAAAAGTTCTTTAGGTTGTAGTTACTGAGTTCACGGTATGAATATTAAATTTTGTAGTGTTCTTGCTTTCTAGAACAGAAAGATTTCTCTAGGTCACTTTATGCCTCTCGTTGTTCAGTTTCATCATCTGTTTTCTCCAAATATCAAAGGAATATGGTACCAGAGACCACAAGTGGCTAGTATATATGCACCATTATCCTGAAAATGCTTCACATCTGCTTCGTTTTATCAGCAGACATAGACAACGTATGAATGTGTGTATTTAGAATCTTGAGTTCAAATCAATATCTGTTATTCATCTTTAGCACTCAGATTTTAATTTCTTTGATTTTCTAATTGCTTCACTTCAACCCTGAAAGTCTTGATTGCTATTAACTTTATCATGATTGCTCATTTAATTTATTCTGCAATTTTAAAAGTTTCAAAATAACAGCATCATCATTACTACCAGCTACAAAAGATGTTCCTCCAAAGTATTGTGATCATGAGTTATTTGAAATAAATTCTTTTCATGTTGTGATGTATCACACATGTATACATTCTTATATTGATGCATACATGCAATGATACATACTTAATGATTTTTAAAGTAAATTTTTGTTATTTAGAATTTGGCTTGCCAAACATGATTATCAACATTTATATTCCCTATTTGTCAGTATATGTTTATCTTTTAAATTATTTATTTATTATTTTTATTTAATGTGTATGAGTATATTTTCTGTATGTGTGTAAGTGCACCTATGTCATACAATAGCTGTGGGGTCAGAAGAGGGTGCTGGATCCCTGGAATTGGAGTTACGCATAGTTGCTAGCCACCATGTGGGTGCTGGGAATTGAACCCAGGTCCTCTGCAAGAGTAGATAGTACTCTTAACTGCTGAGCCATCTCTTCAGCCTCCATAAGTTTATCTCTTTTAAAGGGACACTAAATGATCATTGGCATTTTTTGTTTATAGAAATTTAAATCTTTTAAATTTTTCAAATATTTTAATTGAACTTTTATATATTTCATACAACAGTTCTTATTCTAATTTAGATCCCCTCCCCTCTTCATATATTCCCACTGCACCCCACAGGGTCTCAGCACTCTGCCGTACATGCCAAGTCCCATGTAGTCAAGCATTTTACCCAGATGTTCTTTGTTGTATATTCATCTACTGGAGTCTGTTCAGCCTATCTAGAGCTCTGATGGAAGGTCTACTCTCCTCACCCAGTAGTGCCCAGGCTAGAGCCTGCTCACCGCCCATTTCTCTCACACTCCTCTGGGCCCTTGTCTGACTGAGTTGTTGTGAGTCTTCTACTAGACATCACTATTCCCACAAGTTCACATGAACAAGCTTCCAGCGGCCTGAATGCCTCTGTCTCCCTGTTCATGGACCAACCCTGGCTGTTACACTCCACCCCCTCCTCTGCAGTGGTCCCTGAGCCATAGGTGGGTGAGGTTTAATATAGGAGTTCTATCCAAGGACACACGGTCTTTAGTCTCTTATTCTCTAAAACTTAGCTAGTTGTGGCCTTCTGTGTGTTTCACACTCAGTTGAATAAGGAAGCTTCACTGGTCAGAGTTGAGGGATGCACTAGTATTCTCTCCACACACTTCCCATTCCACTATGTTCTGTGAGCCTTACATGTAGAGGTTCCACTGTAGATATATCAACTAGGAGTGAGCATCTCTATGTGTGACCAGTTATAGACCTCTGTAGTAGCCTTCATTGGTTGCAAAAAGAAGATTCTTTGAAGACTGGTATATGGTATACTTGTCTGTAAATATAAGAGTTCATATTTTAGGATATGGTAAGAAATTTCACTTGTCTAGAGATATGACATTGATGTGGTTCTCTCTAGGGTCTATGACCTCTCCCACCATGTATATTTGGCTGTGGTTACAGTGCCATCCATGAGTTTACTCCCATTGAGAAGGCTGTAAGTCCAATTAGATAGCTATTGATTACCCCTAGATAACAGATTAACCATAATGACTGGCAGAACAAACTACCTCTATTGGTGCAGTAATGGCACTGTTATTGGGGAGTGATCATTAGCCTTTTATAGCCATTAGTAAATTATATTCAGCAACTAGTGCGAGCAGTATTTGTTTTTTATAATCTGTTCCTTCCAATGGACATACTCTCCTCCATGGCATTACTCCTTTAACTATTTTTATGTGAGAGAATATATAAAATATAAGTGTTTGAATTTCTGAAGATGTTTTTAATTAGCTGTAATTCTCTTACTTTGGTAAAAATCCTAGGTGGCCATCTATTCTTCCATAAAGCTTTGAGGATACAATTTTTTTTTACTGTCTGGAACACCTGTCATTGTTGAAAAAATTTTATTTTCATTATTTGGTGGATGATATGTAGTTTCTTTTCACTCTTGATACTTTTTTTAAAAATGTGTTTTCTTTGTCACGTGGGATATAAGTTCATCTGATAACATGACTTCTTATGTTACCAGATATTATCTCCAGCTACAGTGATTCATGAACACTGCCTCTGCTTCTGGTAGTATTTCCAGACCACCTCAGGCAACCCTCTACTTATTCTCCCAGAGTTCTGCAAGTCCATGGCTTGAGTGCCACTTACTAGTTTATGGTATCGTTCAGTTTTCAAGTCTACTGTGATATTTATCTCATTGCTGAGCCATTCTTGCCTTTTTAGATTTTCTTTTCATCACTGATAATTTTTCTATATTTTATGTAGAAGTTCTGTTATCAATTTGCCGGAAATAATCAAAGATAATTTAATGAAAGATATAAATAACCAATTTATTCCCTATTATACTGAGTACAATTATCTTATCAATAGAATGTTAGGTGAAGCAAGGTGTTTTTAGTTACATAAACTGTCTATATGTTTATATTTATTCAGTTTATATGTGACTCATGACTTTATTCTTGTTGATCTTTTTTTTTCTTTTTTAATTAATTTCTTATTTGTATCATGTGTATAGTATATTGTCTACATGCATATAAGCACACCTATGTACACAATGCCCATGGAGGTCAGAAGAGAGCATCGAATTTCCCTCAGACTGGAGTTACGGATGATCATTAGCTGTCTTGTGGGTCCTGGGGACCAAACCCAGGTCCTCTGCAAGAGCAGTTAGTGCTCTTAGCCACTGAGCCATCTCTCCAGCCCATCTTTCCTCTTTTGAATGTATGTCATCTCACATAATAAGCACTACACATTTAGCTAATCTTTAGCTATACAGAGATTATATAAATTTAAAATAATGTTTTGACCATAAGTCATTAGTAAAAGTAATATAATAATTCTACATTAAAAGGATGCTTGCAATTTTATAAGTGAGTACTTGGGCTTGATAATTTAAATAATTCAGACTACTTACTAATGTATAAGAAGAAATCGATTTTTCTTCACATCAATGGATTCTAATTATGATGCAATTTAGTCAAGATGTTATGGCTTAAATATATGTCATGTTTTATAAAAAATAAGAAGGAAAATTGGATATAGTAAGGAAGAAAATAGCATCTTTAGAATTTTATTACTATTTAAAAAGCCATTTATGGTACTTGCTTTAATCGTATTTTTAAAATTTAGTTATTCTAATTCTATTTGGTAATTATGTAACAGAGTATAACAGGTCAAATAGATTAAATATCCCACTTTTGATATGTTCAGTGTATATCATATTTTACTGAGAAAAATAAATTTCAGAGAGATTTAATGATTTTTCCCCAGTCCTGAATACATTTAAAAATTTTTGACATTTTTAAATATTGTAAACTCTATCCACAAATATAATGCAAACATTATCAGGAAAAATAAAGGTAATAGAAAATAAAGATTCAAGTTTTTTTAGTTACTTTTCCAGTCACCTTTCTGTAATCCCAGAGCTGAATTCATTGTTATTTTTATAAATAAAAATTGAACATTGAAAAAATAACTGTAAAATAAAGCAACTCTTTTATTCCCCTTCTGTATAAACAGCAGTTTTCCAGTAAATCAGAGTGTGCTGTCTTAAAATGGCAGCATCCTATTACTTAAAGTTGTGTTATTCTGTGTAAAGAAGATTGGTTCTAGTGATGTCCTGCTGTGCTGAATTTTGAAAAGATGTCAAAAATCTTGTCTTATTTGCTTTGAAGTATGAAATCAAAATAAGACGAAAATAAAATTAAAAGGAGCTTAAACAACATTTCATCTCGTGCTGTTTGGAGAAGAAAAAAAAATAGTCCAAATGTATGGAGTAACTTTGTATCTTGGTAGTAAGTCTGTAGACATTATCAAATCAATCTAAATTCAGTTAGTATATATGTGGTAGGCAGAAACTGGTGGAAATTAGTTTATCTTCCCCAGACTCTTTCTGTTTTCTTTGTACAAAGTAGGATAAGCTCATTTTTAGACATGATTAGGTTTCTTTGTTGCTTTTTTCCCCCTTTCCCTAAAAGGGCAAACATTGTCCATATTTTGTTTAATTTACACCAAGTATTAGAACAGGAAACCATTAAAAAGCCCCAAGCACATGTATAACTTCTGTAACTATTATTAAAGAGATAAGTTGAATACAAAACCTGGACCATTTCCAAGGATGGAATATGAAGAATTATCCCTCGTGCTTTTTGAGTTTCATTGACTATAAACAAGTTGAAGCTATAGGAGATGATTCTCAAAATATACATACTTACGAGCTCCCGACCTATGCCATCCCTCATTATTTTAGAGGGGATCTGAAGAAAGAGATTTCAATATCATCAGGCAAACTGATCAGACATGGCTAATCTTTGTGAACATTCTAGGTACTTTTATATCTTAAATTCTCATTGTTTCTTTTACTTAAAAAGAGGTTTGTTTTTCTCCTAGGAGTGAGAACATCATTTATGGAACTTCTTATTGATAAGCTAAGATTGTTTTCAGACTATTGTTTCAAAAAATTCCTGATTTAGCATTTTTTTAAATGATTTTATAAATCTAAAAATTTTCTGAATGAAAATAGCACATAGATTTAAAAGAAAAAAGATTTCCTAAAGAACATTTGTTTCTCTGACTTTTAGGATAAGAATTAAATATTTTATGCATCATACTCATATATATCAAGATTTCCCAATCATTTTAACTCTTTCAAGTACTAAATGTACAGTAGTTGTATAATTCTGTGTGGAAAATTTGAAAGCAGGACCTATTGATGGTTTGCTTATCTATTTAAGAAAAGCTATCCTATGCCACCCGTAGTATGCTCTGTTCGGTATGAGCAGTTGCATATCTGCATAGGAATGATACTGAGTTCATAGTCTCTCTGTCAGACTCATTTCTGGTGAAGATATAGTGGTCAGTCAGCTCTTATAATGACTGTAAATGGGTTCTCCCCTCTACTACACATAACAAAACTTACAAATGTTCAGAGTACGGGTTTGCTACAAGCAATAAATTGAACTGGTAAGACCAAGGCTGCCCAATAGTTCAAAGACCACACACTTCAGATCCAATTTAATCCTTAATAATGATAGTCTTCCAAGACTCCATGTTTTCCTAGGTCATTTAGACAAATGTTATTCTACATCAAAATATAATTAAATGATATATTATCAGTTTAAATTGCATTTTTGGTATATTGTTTCAGAATAATTGTGATTTATGTGCTGCTGACTGCTTTTGTAATTGCTAAGTGTTCTGTGGCCCATTGAATGTTTTCAATTCTGTTCTAGTGCCCAAAGGCAAAAATTACAATGGGTATAATTTTATATGTCAAACTCATTAATAAATAATTTTTTCATTATGACTCTTGATTAAAGAGAGTTATGTAGGATGACCTTTTTAAAACAAGATGGTTTATAATTCACAGTGGCTTAAATGGAGTGTTAGCCATAATATAGTGTAATATGACTACTTTTTCTAACACTATTACTATTTCACATGAAATTCCACAGTCAAAATATATTCAGGAGCTTTGAGAAAGGTGGTGAATTCTATCCTACACTATTTTCTGACTTGGCTATAGGAAACTATAAACTTTGGATACTATTTGTACAAATTTTCTCCCATTGCTCATGGTTAAGGTGAACTTTGGATTATAATAACTACATGTGCCTGCCTAAAAGAAAAATATATGGTGGAGAGACAGCTCAGTGATTAAGAGCACTGGCTGCATTTGTGAATGATGAGAGTTCAAGTCCCAGTACTCACATGGCTGCTAACAACCTTTTGTAACTCCAGTTCCAAGGAATACAAGACCCTCTTCTGGCCTCCACAGGTATTGCATGACATAGTGCACTTATGTACATACAGGCAATGTACTCATATATATAAAATAAAAATAATAAATAAAATATTACTTTTAGAAAAGAAAAAAATGCTTAAAATTCATGTAAAGAAAGTGACTGAGCATGGTCCATTCAATTCCAAATAGAAAAGGAAAATCCTGAACCATCTCTCTATTAAGTGACATTAAGAAACTTCTCAGGCTGGACCTGTGGTTCAGTGGTTAAAACCACTGGCTGTTCTTTTGGCAGACCCTGGTTCAGTACCCAGCACCCACATTGCAACTAACAACCCTCCATTACTAAAGTTCCAGGGGACCTGGTACTCTTTTCTCATGTCTACATGACATGAGAAACTTCTCTTTTTGGGGGGGTTACAGAATTATTTCTATATTTATTAATTCTATATTATAAATACATTTTAAAATATTGACTCCAGTTGCCTTAACCATATGAGAATTATTGCTAATTGTTTTCTAATACAACATTGAAAATACCCAGGACACTCCCAAGAATAACATTTTCCTTGGAATTATGAACTTAATTTTTCTTGAACACATACTTTAGCTTTTCATCATGATATTTAAACTATGGATTATATTTTAACCTGATTTCATTTTTCATGTTTTAAAAAATAAAAGCAATACTCATCCAAAGTAAATATTAATAAAATATCCCATGACAAGGAACAACTGCTCATTTGTTAAGCTATGAAATTATGTAACAACATTTTAGTTTATAAAAATTTTTAATTAATCATATAATCATCCACAAACATCATAGCACTTAAAATTTTAAGGTGTCTTGTGTCTAATGAGAGAACTATCTTTTTGACATTCAGTTTCATATAACTTCATGGCACTAAGTGGTTTATTTATAATTACCTGCTAGAGTTCTTAAAAACGGAGAAATGAAAAAGTTAAATCTAAGGAATTTTTGCCATCAAATTATACAAAAGTTACTTGAAATTTTGAACACTCCTGTCTACAGTCCTAGTCTAAAGCTGTGTGGTAAAATGCAATCCCAGCTGGGAATCTTCTCATGTGTAATTAGATTCATGCAACTAACAAAATAACAGAAGTCAGTAGAAAGTATTGGTCACCAATGCATGAAACAACCCTATTAATTGGCTGTTGACTTCAAGAATGTCTAAAACTTCTGTCTAATAAATTATATCTTGCCATGTTAATTACCCTTTCCATATTTAGGAGCATATCTTAGTAGAGGACATATAAAATTCCACATCATTATCAGTTCAATTAATGTTACAAATGTTAACATGCTTTAGATGTGTGTTTGGTATTGGATTTCCTGAAGCAAGTTCTAAAGATTAGGCTCCCTAAACTTGTTTTCTCACTACCTCTTTCAACCAGGAAAAAAAAATTGGGGCAGGGGAGACTGAGGCATGGTCTTCCTGTAGCCCCAGCTGGCCTGGAAGTCACTGTGTAGACCAGACTGGCCTCCATCTCACAGAGATCTGTCTGCCTGCTCTCCTCCCTTAGTGTTTCTTGGAACTAAATGTGCCCCGCCATGCCCAACTTCATTGTCACTTTTAATAGAAAGTAGTTAGCTGTAATTGTCACAAGTTAAACTCACTTGGTCATTAAAATTCTAGCCTCTGATGCTTGACTTAATAATTAGAAATGACCTCATTTTGATTTTAATACTAGGAAACCAGTTAGTGTATGTACCACACACAGGACTGTCCAAAAAGGCAATTTAAGTAACTAAGAGTGAAGTGTAGCTTATTTACAAAAAGATGCTTTTCCATGGTTAAATGTTTAACTATAACTAATTAGGAGCCAGAAGGATTTCACTTAAGTTATGGCATTGAAAACTTGGGTGTTTATAATCTATTCTACTATAATTTACAATATTTATAAGATGTGATAGAACAATTCAGTATTTTAGGGTCTCTGAATTACTTCATCATTCTTCACAATTTTTTTATTTTCATGCTATATTAGCATATATTAATCGTACATAATAAGGGACACTTTCATACATGTACATAATGCATTCCAATCATATTCCCTACCCACCCCAGTACCTTCTTTGATGCTCCTCCTGTCCTGTTAGTTCCCTTCCTCCTTCCATCTAGCCCTCTTCTACTTTCATGTCTTTCTTTCATTCTTCATAATTTCTAAACAAATTGTGCAGCTTTATCAGGGGAGAATAACCTTTTATAAACATGAGCCACAGGTTCACTTTCATTTCTTTATAAATTCCAGATTTCTACCACCACAAGAATAATATTTAATCCATTATGGGTCACATAATTATCCTACCAAGAAAGAAATTCCAACTAAATGTGATTTCATTGATTTATAATTTTAGTATTTTGCTTAAATCTACATCTTTAAAAAAATCTATAGAATAAATGCAGTGATTGTAAAACATACCTGTAGTCTGATACCCTGTCCCTCAAAGCTAGTGCTAGTCCTTTCTCCTTAAATCTTGATTGGCATTAGAGAATCATGTGTAACTATGGCATATAACCTACTTGTGTGACCTCTGACAGTAAATCAAAAAAGGTAACATATAACTTGTGCCTGATGCATTCTCTCTGGGGGAAGCCAGTTGTCCTGTGAACCCAGGTCATCTAGTCTTAAAGACCATGTGGAGACAGCCTGACAACCAGAGCAGTGCTCCCAGCTCCTGGCATGTGTCAGCTGCTGGCCAGTGTGAGCCTTCTTCAGTGTGGGGACTTTGGAGGCTTCATGGCCACCTGAGCCTGTGGCTACCTGCCAGGCCTAGTCCTTTAAGAATTAACTGTGTCTTGCTGAATTAGACACCAGAGAATTTTCATACTTTATGTTTAAGGTGTCCATGTTTTCTGTTCTCAGACTTTACTACCTAAAAATCCACAATTTTCTCCTAAGTTCAACCTGAGGAGCTGAGAACTAGAGCTAAAGTGCTGCAAGTCCTCACTCAGAACTTTGTAATTGTCACAGGTACATTTTAACAATTAATTTTATGACAGACATGGCCTTTGGACCTCTTTATAACCAAAGATTTTAAGAATAAAATGAGATGTGAGCCTTCCTGTTGGAGTCCCTGTGCTCAGTGCCAGTCCGAGAGGGAGGGACTCCACCGTGAGGGGGTGAGAGGTGCGGAGTCAACACACAGATCCCAGGGGAGCTGGGTGAAAAGCATGCAGAGGGCAAGCCACAGCAAACTCATTTATTCAAGGAAGTGCAGGGGGTTTAAAACTAATCATACACTGTGTTTCCTTTCTCTTGACTTGTTGACTTTAGGTGATAACTAGTCATCACCTGCTACCATAGACAATTTCTTCTCTGTGTATGTTTGTATCTCTCTCTCTCTCTCTCTCTCTCTCTCTCTCTCTCTCTCTCTCTCTCTCTGTGTGTGTGTTCATTTGGAAGCCAGAGGATAATGTTGGGTGTCTTCCTCAATTGCTTTCCACCTTATTTTTTGAAACAAGGTTTCACTGAACCTGGATCTTATCAAACTGATAAATTGACTGACCACCCAGCCCCAGGGATCCTCTTGCTTCTGCCTCCCCTATGCTCAAATTACATGAACACAACATGACTCCTAGATTTTTATAAGGGTGCTGGAGATACAAACTCAGTTCCTCATGATTGTGTGGCAAGTACTTTACCAATAAGCATATTCCCAACCCCAATGAAAAATTTCATACAATTTCCCCCCACCACCTTTTACCTCCCTCTAGTTTCTGTGTTTTTTTGTAGTTGATTGATTAGATTTTAAAATATTTTATTTTATGTGTATGAGTGTATTGCTTGCATGTCTGAAGTACACCTGCATCATCGAATGCTCACAGAGGTCAAAAGAGGGTGTATGAATCTCCTGGAATCGGGGTCTTGGACAGTTGTTAGTGGCCATGTGGGTGCTGGAAATCAAACCTGGGTCTTCTGAAAGAATAGCCAGTGCTCTTAATCACTGAACCATTTCTCCAGCCCAAATGATTAGTTTCTTGAGATGGAATCTTACTATGTAGCCCAGACCAGCATCAAACTTGTCATTGTACACCTTAGCCTCCTGAGTAGAATAGATGTGTTTTATTGGACCCAGGCCTCACCACCTCCACTCCCTATTATATAACATTTTCCAGTTAATGACTTTCTTTAGTCTGATATTTGGCTTTGTAGCACTAAACCATATGCTTGAACATGTATTTCTTGATTTACTTTTTCCGGCCAGTATCTCTTGGTCATCATTATAAAAGAGAAGGAATTAGAGTATGTCCTCTCCTATTAACTTTTCCTTGTTAATTCATCAATAATGGAGGAGTCCATTATTGATTTTCATAAATTCTTTATCCTATCTGACAGATGGATATTTCCAGGTTGAGACTGTCACTTATGCTGCAGTGAACATTCTGGGATTTGTCTTAGTGTGCAGATATAACATTTGGTTGAATTTATATAGCTATGAGCTAAATTAGGCTATGTACACACACACACACACACACACACACACACACACGTGCACACACACTTTACCAGTTACCTTTTATGTCTTTAAAAAGGAAGATCACTTTACTTATTCCTTTCTAGTCTTTAAACTTTATCTGCCTTCTTTTTTTTCTTACAACCTTAAGACAAACTATAATGTTAAATTGAAGTGTTGAGAACAGATACTCCTGTCACCTTCCCATCTTTGGAGGACACATTCAGAATTTTACCATGAAATATGATGTTAGTGTGAACTTTTCTCACAGATCAATCCTCCTGTTAGGTTGGAAAAGATTCCTTCCATTACTCAAATTCTGAATTTTTATCAGGAATCATGTTATATTTAATCATGTGTCTTTTTCTATGATGGTTTTTTTATGTTGCTGACTAAAGAAATTATATTGATGGATTTCCTAATGTTTAATCACTCTTGCATTCCATGTACATGTCCATTTGATTAAGATCTACTATCATTTGTGTATATTGCTAAATTTAATTTACTAATACTTTATAAAGTATTTTTGTAGGTATGTTCATATGGGATATTGAGTTCTGATTTTCTCTTTTAGATAATGTATTTAAATGGCCTGAGTTTCATGTTAATGCTAGTCTTATAAAATGAGTTAGAATATGTTCTCTCTTTTTGAAATAGTATATTTTTTAATTTTTTATTTAATCACTGTGTATTTCATAAAGAACACCTCATCAATCTTAATCATCTTTATATCCCCTTCCCACCAGAACCCTCCTATAGCCCCCCAACTGGAATCCATACATTTTTTCCTCCCTTTTAAAGTCTATTGTGTCGTTAGTGTTCCCAAATGTTCCTCAGTGCAAGTTCATCTACTGATGTCTAGTCAGCCTATTCAGAGTCCCTCACTTTAACATTAGCCCATCCTCACCCAACAGTAATTTTCTTCAGTAACGATTAAGATCTACTGCCCATTTTCCAAGTTCCATCCTGGGTTTTTGTCTGCTAGATTTTGCACAGGTCTTGAGCATGCTGACACCACGACTGCAGGTTCACGTGAGCATGATCCCAGGAGCTTGTAGGTTTCTATTTCCATGTGGTCACACACCTCCTCACTGGCTCTTACAATCTTTCTGCCCCCTCTTTCACAGTAGTCCCTGAGCTCTGGTGAATGAAACTTAATATAGGAGTCCTGTTCAGGGACCCACACTCTGCAGACTCCTATTCTCCATGCTTTGGCCATTTGTGACCTTTTGTGGCCCTCTGTTGCATTAGAGAGCTTCATTAATGAGAGTCGAGCTATTCATTACTGTGCTCTTTACCCCTTTTTCTATGTTGCCTGAGCCTTAGGTGTAGAGGCTGCATTGTAAATGTGCTGCTTAGCCATGGACAATTCACAGACAATGTCTGTGTGTGACTGGTTGTGGTATTCTGTAGTAGTTGAGATCTGGTGCAAGAGAAGCTTCTTTGGTGAGTGGTGACTGGGATACTTGACAAATACAAGGATACATATTTTGTACTTAGTAAGAAGTTCCATTAACCTAGGGATGTGACAGCCCTGGGGATCTCTCTGAGATCTGTGACATCTCCAGCATGTAAATTTGGCTATGATTGCAGTACCACACATGAGTTTCCTCCCATTGAGTGGACTCTAAGACCAATTAGGTAGCTATTGATTGACCCCAAGATAAAAGTGCCACTACTGCACCAGTATTGAATGCTTTACCAGTCTTTAGTGTGGTTTTTTGAACATGAAGCTGGTGTTGGGCCATTGATTCATGCTTTCCCTTATCTGTTTGCATAGTTCTCTGCAGAGCTCTGAGAGCTAGTGTTCAAGTGAAGTGGCTACCAGGTCAGTTCTAGCTCCATTGCTCCACATCCTGTGTCTGAAGTATGTCCTGCCTTCAGCAATAGGGTCTTACCTTTAAGTTCTGGGAGGCAGTTAAGGGCTGTATTAATAGCCTGTGTAATTTTGGGAGTCTCCTGGACCTCCCTGACAAACAACTCAAAAGGAGGTTTCTCCTGTCTGGCACTGTTTCTTGTTATGTAGACTTCAGCAAGGCACATGGACTGATGCAGAGATAGTGTATGTGGAATTTGTTGTTAGGTTGTTAGATTAGTATGATTCTCTCTGGTGTTATACACTAGCTAGGAATTATTTCTTTCTCATCTCTCTCTCTCTCTTTCTCTTTCTCTCTCTCTGAAATAGTTTTTGTGTCCTTAGTTTTATTGATTTCTCAAATGTTTAAAGAATATTGGGCTGAAGAGATGGCTCAGTGGTGAAGAGCACTGGCTGCTATTGCAGAGTGCCTCTTGCAAAGGATTGGGTTTGATTGCCAGTACCCACTTGGTGGCTAACAATCATCTGTAATTTTAGTTCCTCGGAAAATCCAAAGCCCTCTTCTGACCTCCATAGGCATTGCATAATACAGGTGCACTTACATATATGCAGGCAATAAATTCATGCAGATAAAATAAAAAATAAAATATTTTTAAAAACCATTTAAAGTATAGTAATTTGGTCCTGGTATTTTCTTTGTGGCAAGATTTATAATTTTAGATTCCATTTCTTCTTATTTAGAAGGACCCCATTAAGCACCTCCGTTACTGGGTCATTATTGATAATTACTGTCTTTCAAATAACTGAACATTTCATTTATGTTGTCAAATATAATATCAGCACATATAATATTTTTTAATTTTTCTGTAGAAAAATTTAATTTCTGTAGAAATTCTATTGTTTGCTTATATCCTGACAGTGGTAGTTTGGATTTTTTTCTCTTATTTTCTAGATTGGTCAGTGCTGATATTTGTTCATTTATTCTTATTTTGAAGGAATCAGCTTTGATTTTGTAACTTTTTTCTCTAGTATATACGCATTTTCCACCCCTTGTTTTCCACTTTTATTTGGAAATTTTCTTTTTCCTTGCATTTCTTTAGTTTTTTTTTAATTGGTAGCTTAGAAAATTCATTTCAGAAGAGATTATTATAAAAATTTCAGACCAATATATTTGAAGTATTTGTTTTCCTGGAAAATATTTTACTAAAATTCTTTCAAAAAAAGCATTAAAAGTGTCAATTAGATGTATAAGGGAAATTAAACCAAAAGTTAAAATATGCCAATTAAAGTAAAAAGGAGAGAAAATCTAGACTTGCAAAAAATTCTTTGTTCTTAGAGGACACACAACCTGATCAGCATAAGCATATGGAGATGGCTCCATATATAAAGCCCTTGCATGCAAGTGTGAGGACCAGAATTCAAATCCCCAGAACCCAAGTAAGCCAGATGCAATAGCATGGGTTGGTAATCCCAGTGCTCTTTCAGGAAGAAAGGAGACAGAGACATGAAAATTTTCCAGAAACTTTCAAACCAGCAAGCCTGACCTATCTCAAAAGGTGGACAATGGAGGACTAAACCCCTGGGACCTTTGACCTCCATAAGCATACCATGAAGCATGGGCACCTGCACACACACACTCATACTACACACCCACATCATGCTCACATAAAGATACACATTACATCATACACAGATCATCTCGCATGCACACACACGCATAAACATGCAGGCACACACACACACAACACACACACATACACACATACAACACACACATGCACACACACACATACACAGCACACACAAACGGTCCCAAGGAAAAAGAGAAAACAGCAAATAAGAAATAAGACCCTGAAACTTCTCCAAGAAGTTGGTCTTACTTTAGGCTTTTCCTTCCTCCACCTCCTCCTCGTCCTTCTCCTCCTTTTCCTTTATCTTTTAGTTTGGTTTTAATGCTTTCATCACTGTTTGTATTTTCTATTTCATTTATATTTGTCTTTTTTCCCCATTTTTATGCATTGCGCAGCTACTTTCTGTAATGAGCAGCACTCGGCCATCCTACTTAACTTACTCCTCATTTTAATTTTCATTAATACTGCAAAGCACCTTCCAGGCATCATGACATTTTCATGTAAATACCTCAGTGAGAACCTCTGACAAACAGAAACTCAGAAGCAGAACCCTCACTCCAGCATTGCAACTAACACAGTGAATAGATAATTTTCTAAATACCATGTCATACCCTCCCCATTCTGAGTTCATTTATTTGTAGTCAAACTTAGATGTTGACTTTCTTACCTCAACTTCTAATATTCTTGATGTGTAAATCTTTTTCCTCCAATTTCCTTTTATTTTAAGCCCTTTGAGTTGTGGAGACGGAGAGACCATTTTTTTTCCTATTCTGAACACTTCATTCTGAGTTGGCAGATGGACACCTTGTGGAATCATTTAGCTTGTTTCTTCAGTCTCCGTATTTTTTGTAGTCACATCTAGAGCTTCATAGATTTGGGTTTGTTATTTTGTGTGGCCATGAACTTCCAGACCCGTGGAATCTCATTTGGGAGATCCTGCTGTCATGTTGCTACACTGTATTCAGCTGAGGCGCCTGATGGGCCCTTCCTTTATAAAACTCTCACTGCACTTTGACTTGGTTTTCATTGTCCAGTGTAGTCTTCATTTTTTTTATTGCAACATTCATGCTTTTATGTATTTTTGTCATATAGTTCAAACTCTTTTAAAGTTTCCATTGTAAGATGTTCTTTCGTATATGAGTCATTTAGATAACATACTTTAAACAGACCTCTTTCTTTATGTGGAAGTTTGTGTTTACTTTTAGTATGGATATTAATTTTCTTTTAATTACATTATGGTCAGAACAAGGTATGTATTTAAAATCTTAATATTTGCTCATCTTGTTTTATTGGTGGCACATGATCAAATTTTCCTTATATTTTGCTTTACTTATTTGTCTTGATTGCTTAAAACAATTCAGATGCCAGTTTCTATGTTCTCTATATTAAATGCCGCACTTGATGTGTTCAAAGCCCTTTTATCTTTCAGACTATAATGGCTATCAGTTATTGAGAAATACAGACTAAAATCCCCCTTAATGATGGTAGATTTGTCAATATCCTTATAGGTTCGCCCTTATCTCCCCAACTCCAGCCCCAGGCTGTGTTGTTAGATATATTGGTTGATAATTTTATCTTTCTCTGGATTGTTCTCTTGTCATTATGTAATTGATGGCTATTTACTTCCCTGATACTATTTTATTTATTGTTTTTCTGATATTAATGTAGTTGTACAATTTTAAAAAATTTAATGCCATAGATCTATTTTGTTCTCTTTTACTAGAAACTTCCCAACAAAAAACTCTCTCTTCCATTATAATTCTTTTTGTTTCTCATAAAAGGTTATTGCTGGGTTTTACTTTTTCAGTTTGAGAATGACTGCTTTTAATTCTTTAATTTTAAACAATGGAAAATCTGTAGAAGGTTTTTCTAAAAAGAATATGGTCTTATTCAATCGAGCTACATTTAAAAGCAAGTTAAATTAGATTATTTTTATATAAAAAAACTGTTGCCATTATAAAGCACCATTCCATACTACATTATAAATTATCTATGGTGTTAGTGTTTAATTCACATTTTGTTTTTGTAATACTTGGGATCAGAACCAGGCCCTTGTTTGTGCTGAGCAACCAGCTACCACTGAGCCACATGAACCACAACTGTACATTTTTTATTTTAAATAAATGCTATATTTGTCATTCATTTCATCCTCTTGACACTTTTATATTTTAAATTATGCTTATTGGTTTTCAAATCCTTTGTACATCATCATATAAATGCTATCATCATTTAAAATACTTTATATTTTTCTATTGAATTATTGACCCTAAGACATCTATTACTATCTTTAAATTTAGTTTTATATTTACATTTGAATAATATTGGAAAATGTTTCTTTTCCATATTCAGTGTAGGAATGAATTTTAACTACGTTTTTCTGTAATATGTCATTTTTATAAGGTGCTGGCTTGAAATGATGTAAATTATGACCATTTTGGTACATTACATGAGAGAATATAATATATAGTAAGCTATAAATGTGGTCAAAATTGTTCATTGAAGAAAAGAACCTGAAGTGAGTTCTAAGAAATAGCGAAAGGTCAAGTTTAATGCCTTCTAGAACTTGTGGGATGCTTCTGTTGACACAGAGCATATTGCTTTTTCAGTCACATAGCTTTATTAGTCACTTAGCAGATTTCTGTCCCTCAGCATAGATTCCGGCCCTGCAAGTGATGGAGAGCTGGCCTAATTAATTATGGCATTTCTAATCTCACTTAATTTGCTGTTTCAGTGAAGACTCCAATATGCCCTACTGTTTTTCCCCCAGGTGACGGTAAATATTGCAGAAATAATGCACTTCAGAACACAGGCATTGAAGTACAGCTCTTTAGAAGCCATATAATGCAGATACATGTACCAGAAAGGAACATTCTTTCCGAGAACTCTCGGGGCCTCTTTCAAAAATGATGCCCATAGCATATAGAAGATGGAGAGTAAACACATGGAGCAGGCACAGAAGCCTCACTTTATATTTTCTGAGAAGCCAAGGCATCCAGTTCACTTAGCTCTGGATATTTCAGTTGCTTCTGCACCAGTCCTGCTTCCGTAGATATGACTTCATCTCTATTGTTTGTATAAAGCATTTTGGTTTTTAGGTAGTTTTATTTTTTAAAGTAATTCATTTCTTGCTACTTTGTATCTCTCTACAGAAAATGGGGGGGGGGAAGAGTATGGAGAGAGATATTAGTACAATAGAGACCTTGGTGAAGTGATAAAAGAAAAGATTTAGGATCAATCCATGACTCCAAATGAATGAGATATAAAATTCCCTGAGTGAACAAGCCCACAAGTGATTTTTTGACATGTCTATATACCCAGGACCTACAAGTAATAGAGGATGAATTCCACTGTGCAATTTAGGGCTTGCAGAAATTCAAAACTGGATACTAAAGCCACTAAGCCATCCCTTCTGGCATGTTACAGACTCTGGTGCTGCAAATACAGCAGCTAATTGACATTTAGATCTTAGATATGACGATGCAAGCTGCCTTCCCCTAACTTCTCCGCTTAGAGTCTTACCAGAGAATTTAACAGTTCATATTAGTACAGTTGCTGTCAAAACTAAGCATTTTGATTCTTCTTTTTCTCATGCTTTAAACTCTTCTTTGATGAAGAGGGCATTCATAATAAAAACAAAGGAAAAATATCTCTGTTTAAAAATGCAACCAAGCTGAAGATGGAAGGTACTCTACCTAGAGGGAAATAAAGTTCTGAGCTCTCTTTTTAGTTTCCTGAGTTTCATCTTTAAAAAAAATCACAAAATATGTTCTGTTAATTACAGTTCTCACCTTTTTTTGCCCATCATGTAAAATATAAAGTATAAATTAGCTGTTTCATTTCTTTATTTTGTATCAATAAAATGACCATAGTCCTTAGGCTAAAGATCATGAATTTGACTGAATATTCCTTATAGCACCCTAGTTTTTTATGAAAGTTATCAAGCATGTCATTTGATCTCTAATTTCTTTTTTTTTTCTTGCTCTCTTCAATATTGTAGGCAAAAACTTTTACCTGTCTTCTACATGTTATAAAACCTACATTGATTATTAGACTCAGTAATGAAGAATAAAATGTTAAATATCTTATAATAGATACAGTCTTTGAATAGCTTTGAAGAATGATGATTTGAATGGGAAAGCACCCTGGAATGAGTGTCACCAGTCACCAGTGTTCACACTAGACAGTTTGAATGGCCAAATAACACAAATAACAACATTTTTAATAAAACCTCTCAGGCTTGCAGCAACACTAATTAGCATAGCTATTCAGGGTAGGAACAGACAGAATGGGTGCATCATCATTCTATATGGTGATCATACACTGACCAGAAGCTATACACAGAAACTTCTGAAAGCACCTCTTCAAGTATGACAGCAGATATATAGGGGACAATAGGGTCAAGCTAATTATTCCAGTCCACAACAGTTCTAAAGTGAGAGCTATATGTATGCAAAGCCATCCAGATGAATGTGATTCAGAGCGTGGTATAAGGTCCTGAAGTGCTTGCAGCTGCAACCAAAATGACAACTGAGTTTGGCACCATTGGGAGGGAGGCTGTAACTCAGGGACACTAACAAATCTTTACAGTAACAGACCCACATATAAGGAAGTCATCATTAACATCCTCATGGAGCCTGAAGATAATGACTGAACCACCCAGCGATGCATGTGATCAGTGTCTTTTGAAGGAAAAATTAAAATATGATAGAGTTTGAGCTTAAATAAAGAAATCAATTCAGATAAGATAAAAGTCTAAGTACCTCAGTACACTGAGGAGTGAAATATTCAAGCAGATGAGGGGAAAGTAAATAGATTGGTATATTACTTTATAAAATAATGAGTGAAATCTGATAAGCTAGGTTTGCAAAATGACTAAATTGCTTTGCAAACTAAAAGCAAAAAAAAATAACTTTTGCTAATGCTCCAATTTTATACCATTTGGGCCGTAACCATAAGAATGCAGGGCAAGGGAAAGAGGGTGAGCTCAATGGTAGAGCATTTGTACTGACCAAGTGCTCTTCAGGAGATTTGAAAAAAACATCTTCATATATTTTTCATATATTTAAGCCATTACTTACTTTTGTTTATGCATTCCTTAAAATAATTATAGTTCTGGAAGCAGTATTTAGGTATATAATGGACTGACATTTAACTAAGTGATAGCTTAGAGTTTTCCTTGTGTTTGATAGTTTTTCCATGAAGTTAAGGAAAAGTTTACTAACCTATGTTTCTCAAATAGAAATGTGACAGTATCTTGGTTCACAATCAAATGACAGGTTAGGTGTGTTGGTTTGTTTATTCATTCATTTAATAAAGATAAGTATTCACTGAATGGTTCCGTGGTTAAGAGTTTATACTGCTCTTGTAAAGGACCAAAGTTTGGCTCCCAGCACCCATATTGGGCACCTCACAACTGCCTGTAACTCTAGCTCCAGAGAGATCCAATACCTCTTGACTCCTCTGAGAGCACCTGCATTCATGTGCACATACCCCTACACAGACACGCAGATGCATTATTAAAAATAAGTTTTAAAAATATGAGTATGCATCATGAATACTAAGCTAATAAAACTCAAACAGATAACCTGAGGTACTCTGACATAGATTGCTTTGTTGTAATTCATGACCTGGAAGCCACACAAGTTGTTATGATGCTTGTTAAATGCTGAGACTGTTCTTGAAGCCTCTTGGAAGGAAAAATGAGGAAATTGACTCAGTAGTTTGGGGAAGTTCTACATGAAGCTGTATATTATATCTCATTTCACTCTTCACTTTTCATTGCTTAACTTTCTTAACTACAGAATTGCCCACTAATGAGGCCCATTTAGTAACTCTAGATGAGATTTAAGGATTCATCCTGAAATGACATTTGAATTAAATCCTCATTGTCTGTTAGAAGCAATTCAAAGCAATGTGAATTAAGAAATCCAATTATAGTCTACCTTTTACTACAGACTTCTAGTAATTGTCTGGGCTTGGGTGCAGAGAGAGATTTAAGTATTAGAGGCCAAAATTTGTCAAAACCAAAGTAACCAACAGAGGTAACTGAGTTACCAACAAAGATATCCATGAGTATCCATGGATTTGCATTTGAAATTTACTGTGTACTAAGTGTAAGCATAAGGGCAAGAGCATGGGATGTGTTGTCATTTTGCTACCATACAATATGACTTAAACTAGGAGTGTCTATGCAGGAATTACATATTGTGGCTGAAAATTTTTGAAGGAATATTTGCACTGTGCCTTCTCCTGCATGGCAGTTGTAACAAGCAGATGAGCAGCAGGGTCAGCAGAATTCCTCCTCATGTCCACCTAGGCTATTTTTTGTGGTATTCAGCACTTGCCCTGTTCACATATGGCCCCATGTTGCAATCACTCTTTAAGGCTGGGTGTGAAAACATGTATTATCATTTCAGTGCCACAAATCTGTTATCACTTTGTCAAAGATATAGGATTAAAATGGCAGTTTAGTATCCCTTCTTAATCTTGGGATCCTGAACAATATTCATGTACTGGTAAACCCTCACATTGTATGCAGAACCCTATCTGTGCAATACATCTTCATTGGGAGAACCACTATTGTCACACTGAGGGTTTGTTGATAAGCCCCCTACCTTGATTTCCTCTGATTGCTTGTGCTTTTGTTTATTGTTTCTGAAATAGAGGACCACCAGAAAAAGAAGGCACTGAGGTCACGTATTAAAATATCTGTGGAAGTGGGAGTCATTAGCATGATGTGAGATGAGGCTCAGAGAAAAAGGAAATTAAGATAATGGGCAAGGGAATCAATTTAGAGACGACAGGTGAAGCACTAAGAAGGGAATGAAAACACAAGGTGCTCAGGCTCCATAGGAGGAGAGCAAAGGCATCAAGGACAAGGGGCAGCCTGGGGAAAAGTGTCCACCTCACACTTCTGCTGAAGATGTGATTTGACAGGAGCAAGTTCGTTTTCACTGGAATCAAGAGATGAGAGAATCCTTGGAAAGTCTCTGGGTGTTCTTGAGGACAGTAGTGAAGTAGGGTCTGGAGTCAGGTCTGAGTTGACACAGAAGGAAAAGGACGCGCTAAATGCAGGGAAACAAAGGGAAAGGACAGTTTACTTCCTTGACCTATGATGGAGCATCTTGATCACTGGAAGTAAAGACAAATGTCAAACAAGAAATTCAAAACGAGCTTTGCTACAGTGGGGGAGCTTAGCTCCAGTGCTAACTATAGTCCAGTGTCCCCACCCTGATCCACAAATTCCTGTTAGCAGTTTCCAGATCAGGAGATTGCGATGTGGTGGATCCCTTTCCCAGCTGGCAGGAGGCTGCCTAGCACAGGCTTCTACCAATTGTGGGACTTAGGTGGTTTTAATTATATATTACTTTAAATACATTTTTATAAATAATGAAAGTCATTTTAAATAACATTTCAATAAATAAAATATAAAAGCATATATAAAGAAGAATAACCAGCAGGGCACAAACCAGTACACTCTCCTTTACTTCAGTGATTTCAATCTATAAAAAAGATTAGATTTCAATTGTACTTTAAATACTCTTGCCAGAAGTACCTTTGGCACTGGTGCCAAATAGTTTGCAGCTTTGAATGCAAAGGCAGTGACACATTCATCTCTGAATCCTCCTTATATATTCTAGCATATTCTGCACAGAGTCTAGTGTGGTTCTATGCCTATCATAAATACTTTCTTCAATTTAAAGCTACCTAAAAGAATTTAAGGGAAGAGATTTCTACCAAGCTAGTACACTGCTGAAGTGGAATATTTATTGTACTTCAGACTTGTGCCAAGTGACAGGATGCAAAGACGGTTGAGATATATTCCCTAGCTCAAGGATCTTAGAAAGCAAGGCAGACAAACTTTTAAGGAGATTATTGCCTTCCCATGGTCAAAGCCACATAGAGCTTGGGGTGCACTCAAGAATGGACATGGGCCTGTGACAAATGCTCAGGGAGAAGATCCCAAGTGAAGGGAGGTGTGGAAGGATGGATGGATATATTCCAGGAAAACTCAGGGTGTTCTAGATAGCTGATGTAGCTAGACTTTGGTATATACTTCATGCCAGACCCTTTTCTATATTTTGTTTCAATCTGGTCTCATTTATAGCTACTTTTATGTGATTCCTCACAAATTCCTTGTTGAACTTTTATGTTTGCTTAAGGTGGGAAAACACCCTTCCTTTGACTGCTACCCATAACGACAGATGACAGATGTTCTTCCTCAGCAGTTCAGAGCCCTGCACCTCATCTCAAGCCTTCTGTTTACATGTGGGAGGAACCCAGGGTGGCCTGGGGGCTTGGGACAACCCCACCTCTTTCCTCTGCACGGGTGCTGTGCATTTTCTGCTGTTCCTTATTCCATGTGTCCCATTCTGAGGAGTGCTGCAAATGCAACTTGATTGTCTGAGTAAAATCGTCTCCAAATTATCTCTTTTTTTTCAGTAGATCTTAAAAGCTTGAACTCATTTTTTGAAGTCAGAGCCTTCCAATAACTTTGGCAGATGTGAAATACAAGAATAACAAAGTGAAGAGCAGAATGATATGTGGAAAGACCCATGAGGTCACTGAGGGGGGAGCAAGTGCATGAGACAGGGAATACATAGCATCTTCAGACTGCAGAAAAGGGGAGTAAAATGTTCACTGAATTTGATTCCAGGAATAAACTTTGAATATATTTATTTATGAACTAAGATGAGTTACACATTTGATGATATATAATAATTATATGGGATTTTCCAAAATACCCTTTTGGTTTCCTAAATTTGAAAATTAAAAAAGAAATCCTAGGAGACAAAGTACACATACAAATTTCCTCCTCTACCTCTCTTCTCCTCTCCCTCCTCCTCTTCTTCTTCCTCTTCCTTTCCTCCTTTCCATTCCCTCTTCTTCTTTACTGAAGCAGTTACACGGAACTGTTCTTTAGATTTGCAGTTTGGGGTAGCACATTTTCATAGTGAAGGTTGCCATAGGCAGGCCAGCAGGGAAGTGAGCGTATGCCTGTGTAAAAGAATGCAAATGAAAAGAATTCCTTTAAGCATGTCTACTTTTATCCTTGCTCTCTTAAGCAGACTTTGAATTTGTATAGCTTTGCTCCAATGTATATGATCTAGTTACTAAAACCAAACTTGGTTGAAATATATTCTACTCAGCAAAATGAAAGTTATTAATCTAGATTTTTCCGTAATTATTGAATTCTTTCTTCAAGCCTTTTAAAATCAACCTGAATTAGTTAATGACATATAAGTGATGTCGTGGCATCATGAAACTGCCCATTTTAATATGCCAGGACTTGAAATATACGAGAATATAGTGCAGTTTTAAAGGACATATTAAGTGAAAGAGGACTGAGGCTTACCACCCCTTTGATTATATATTATATGGTGGTAATGTCAATAGGAACTGAAGCAGACCTTGTAGGAGGGGCTGTACTGTTCAACTTTGTTAACTTTTCATCAATAAGCAATGCTATCTTTGCTCATCTGTGTACTGGAGCAAGCAGTTTTTGTGCATTTAATGATATAGAAAAGCTTGGAGAAGTGTGTCATGTCCAAACCAGATAGAAAAAAAGAATCTACTCACTGGAAATGGTGAAATTGAACATATCTCTCAGTTCTACATTTAAATATGCATATATACATTTATTTTATATTGTTTTATCCTTCTGTGTTTATCACTTTTGAAAGTGTATTTGAGTGTGAGAAATTTCTTTCGAGCATTAAAGGAGGCTACAACCTGCCTTGTAGAACTTTTGAATTTCTATAGCTCAGGAAGTTTCAGAGCAGCATTACTTGAATACCTGTGAGTGAGGAGTCACAGGACCATTTGGTGTTACCGTTTTGCTGGAAGACTGACAGAGCAGATAAGATGCTGACCTTGACATCAGTAATGGTTTTAATTTTTGATACCTGGATGAAATTTATTCATTTGTCTAGTCCACTCAGATGCAAAGCAGAATTCACGTCTCTTTTGATATTTTAGTTCACGACTGTGTTTCGATACATGATATTAGGTCTGAAGATCAGTTCATAAGTTTTTACCTATAACAGACAATAAAATCCAAATACAGATTAACTAACCAACAAACTCAGCAGGAAAAATATTTAAGTAGCATGTACATTCAAGGATTTTGTTTATTAAAATTTCATGTTTCTTTTCAAATTTTATTTAGAATTCTGGTACCTCTTTATATTGAACCCTAACTGTGCTGATTATTAGCAGTGAACAATAAAGAGGTAGTTAAGATCACAGGAAAACAGAAAAGGAAGAAATCATGGTAAAAATTTAATATTAATTCAAGTCTTCTTTATGCCATATATTTGTCCTTAAAAGTTGCACAGAAATGCATACGTTAAGAGAATAAAGAAGCATATCCACAGGAGAGTTTGCTTCTCAGGGAACACTTTCCCAGAAACATTTATTTATTTATTTAAACGAGTTGAATATCCACGTTTCTCCACTTTACTGAACTTAGAAGGAGGAGACTCTCCTCAGCATGTTTATAGAGGAATTTCCAGAGAAAACTAAATGAGGAGGAAAGACCTATCCTGACCATATGTGCTACCATTCCTTTGTCTGGGGATTCAGACCAAATAAAATGAGAAGATGGAGAAGATGCAATTATTGTCATAATTAATATAATTACAGTACTGGATAATTATGATTTTGAAATACTTAAGTTTTTCTAATAGTGTCTTAAATGTTTGATAATCTTTCTTTTCCTTATATCATTTGCCTAAATCAATAACTAAGCATTACAAGGTAAATACAGATAATGTGTTTGCATTCAAATTCCAATCTAAATCGTGGAAGGCAAAGGTTTTAAGTAATCATTAATCTTGGACAATTCAAGAATCGTTTTGTTCTTGAAGGTGTTTAGATACACAACCTGCCCAGTGAATATGCATACATCTGCTTACTTGTGCAATACTTTGAGGCCTTTGAAAGAAAGCTAAAGTGTTCCTAAGACATTATTACAGTTTCTATTAATGTTTTTGAAAATATGATCATGGCTGCAGCTACAGCATAATGGAAAATCACTCTATTCACCAGGTCAGTATTCATTAAGTAAAGTATTTATCATAATATTCAGAAAGAGCCCAATAGTGAATCCAGAATCCTGGATCCTGGCTTTATCACTGCCGTAGTGTGTAAGAGTGGAAAGATATTACACCTTTCAGGGTCTCTCCTTCCTCAGGTATAAAATGAGTAGACTAGACTAACTCTGCACCATTCTTATTTGGTTGGTTAAAGCCTTTTACAGTGTTCCCTGCAGACCTTAGAGCCACACTTGCTACTATTGGGCAGGGCTTCCTGTAGTACTCTGTATTTTCTGTGGTTCCTGGACCACAGCATCAAGAACATGATAGAGATCCACACCCTCAGGACCCCACCCCATACCCACTGCCCCAGAATGTTAAAAGCAGGGTCCAGAAATATGTTTTCACAAGGTTTTGGATAGGTCTTATCTTGTTAAAGTTTAAGAATCACTGTTATGGTAAAATAAAAGACAATAAATGTTTTCTTGAGGCTAGGGAATGGGGAGTGGGCTTGATTGAAACACATTCTATACATGTATAGCACAAAAAGAGATTGGGAATTATGGCATATATATATATTTACTAGAAGTTTGATCACTTACTAAGAAAAAAATTTTCTTAATTTCTAGATACACAGATATAAAATATAATAATGTGTGCTTAGTAAATTCTAAGCACGTTAAACTGCTAAGACTGGAATATTTTGGTATGGTTTCATAAAGTCTACAGAGATTTCCCATAGCAAGGCACAGCCTACAGCATGAAGAATATATATTAGGTAGAGTTTGAATAACAGTGCCTGACTACAAAAAAGCATATTAATTTCATATGTGTGCATAGCAAATGCAGTTTGTTTTTACTTTGGCAAGATATTTTTGTTCTAAAAAGTAAAAACAAATATTCTGAAATTATGCCTAGAATTTTAATTTTAAAATTTACATGATGTTTATGTATGAGCACCAGACGCTTAGCTTCCAGTTCAAATCTTCTCTGTATAATGTTTCCGTTACTCTCATTCTAAAATTCATGTGCAATTTCAAAAGAAACTTGTAGTTGGCTTTTCAGAATTCAAATCTTGTTTTAAAAAGCACTTGAGCTTTTGAAACATAACTCACTTGTAGTAAAAATTTTGTGGGCAGGTGGTTGAAAATGCTTGGGAGCGGGGAATGGTTGACCGGGCTATATACCCTCCATCTATTGTTTAAAGGATAAATCTACTTTAGTTCACATCTCAGAAATGAGAAACCAAACTATAAAGCTGGTCTTAATTTTGTTTCCCACTTATAACCAACAAGGGAAACACAATAACAATTTGGAGTAGCCTTTGTTCCTTTTTTTTTTTTTTTCACCAACAGTGTTGAATTTCTTTAGCAATGTATAACATATTGGCCCTCTGTAATGAGTAATGAATTCCCTTTATAAAATCAGTGACTTATATCAACTGTGAAATAGGAAATGATAGCCGGGTGCCAACACTGTGATGACCCCTGAAGCAAAGCTGCCCTCCTAGAGGCTGGCCCCTCTCTGGTAGCCCACGAGCACTTGCTGTAGGTAATGCCAGTGCTAACGAAATGTAAACACCTTTACTTTCCAGCTGCTGCTAATTGGTTTGGGAATATTTATGTAAGTGTTGATTTTAAGGCTAAAAATAGTACAGTGCTGTTTAAATTCAATGCATTCTGGCTGTCAGTAATGCTCCTGTGATCCTGAAAGTGTTGCTAAAAATGTTCACTCCTTTAAAAATGTAGTAATTAAGCCCCTCTTTTGTGAGAGCCACATATATGTTGCCTGCTCAGATAGAAGAGGTGAAGAAGGACAAGTCTTTCAAAGTGGCACAACAGGGTCTGTTCAGTGTTGCTGGGAGCAAAGGATAGGAACGTGGATAAAGCAGAAGGCAATGTTTATATCTTCTTAGCCTAGATCTTTACTGCTCATCTTTAACCGCCATTTTAATATGGCATTAAAAATAGAAATTGCAACAATTTTATTAACAAAATTAAATATAGACCTTCCAAAACATCGTGCTTCTATTTCTAGAGGCAAGGTTAAGGATTTTCAAATCACATACTTAATAATTCTCCACTCTAAAGCTGAAGAAATATGGAGGCTGTTTAGCACCAGTTATATAGGCCTTTCAGTTCTTCATAATCAGAGTTATTTTTGTCTCTCTCCTTCCAAATTTAAAAGTCATGATTTTACAGATTTTTCTCCAGTTATTTAAATAAGTTATGAAGAAAAAATTATCTCATTTTCATCTTTAGATAGGTGTGAGTTCGTGACTCTTCATTTCCTCACATAATTTATTGAAGGAAAAACTGAAGTGTGCTTAAATCATTGCAGGTTGATAATTTTGAAATTTAAGGGAAAAGTGACTTTGTGTATCCTGCTAAGATATGAGTTGCCTTTTTCCTAACTTGGTAAGCACTGTAATGGCTGACTGTCCCAGAGTCAATCTGGAGTTGTCTCTGTCTTTGTGGAGTGCCCCTAACATCAGCCTGCCTGCCTTATCCCTAGAAAATAAAAAAGGATTCTGTTGCTGAAGTATTCTGAAAGGATTTTGGCAAGTGACAAACACTGCCTATTAGGTTAGATGATGTAGTCTAGTTTCTGTCCCTTTGTGATAACTGTAAGGCAAAGAGTTTTTGATGCTGCTTTTAAAATATTAGAATTACTGTTAAGACATAAAGCCCATGAATGTGTGTTTCCTTTTTTAAAAAATTTATTTTATTTTAAATAATGTGTATTTGTGTGCCTGCATATGAGAATCTGCTTATGGGAAGTACAGGGTCCATGGAGTCTAAAAGAAGGAAATGAATTCCCTGGACATGGAGTAATTGGTGGTTGTGAGCCACCACATGACTTAGATACTGGAAACTGAACTGGGAATCTCATAAGAGCAGCAAGTGCTCTTAACTGCTGAGTCATCTCTCTAGCCTCATGTGCATTCGCCTTTAAGTATGTAGTTATTGACATGATTGCTCTCAAAGTATAGTCAGCTCAGAATTACTCTTGAACCGGTTATCACATTCCAGTTGGTCCAACATTGCTTTCAAATTGTAATTGACATTTCCAAATATATAGTAAGTATATCAAGTGTATTGTTGATGTAAATAGAATCTTTAGTAGTCATTCTTCTTAACCTTGAGTAAAGTTTATTAGGACCAGAGAGTATATCATTTTCTTACTGTAGTTAAGGATCAATAAGAAAGTTCCACATGGAGTAAAGGGAAGAGAGCCGGAGATAGTTAAAACTTTATAATAAATATTCAGTTTTTTTTCTTTAGCATTCTGGTTATATATATCCAAGCAAAGTTTGAAAACAAAAAGGAATATTTGTTTTAATTAACTGCTACTGTTAAGAGGTTATGAATTGAAGGATTTTGCATTATTACAATGGCATTATGTTAGATTCAGTGTAATTATCTATCAAAAACTCAGTGTTGGTGGAAATTGACAAGCTAAACTAATTTGGAGGAACTACACATCATGATTTCAAAAAAGCAAAACTGATAGTCTGAATGTGCTGCCATAAAGGTGGGTGTAGATAAGCAAACAGAATTGAAAAACTAGAAAAATGTAGCCTTTCATGTCTGTGAATGATTCATGCCATGCATTCACATGCAATGTGAAACAGTTGGGCACCCCTGCTGAATGACTGTAGCTTCAGGCCTACATCCATCTCAGCTGTAGCTTCATTAGTGACTTGCCTCAGAACTGCCCATCCAAGTTACTTCTAAGTCCATGGTTCTCAGGTACTAGAAGAAATTATGTACTTATTTGTAATTCATTACATTTTGGGATACTTTATTATACAGCTTTAGAAAACTAATACAATATATTCTGACTCTCTCTGAGGATCAGACTCAAGGTTATCTGTGCAGGACAGAAAGATGAGAAAGTTAATGATTTTGGCATTAATGAGCTTATCAAATATATTGACATGTATGATTATCACAGGTTCAAGCATTTTGTAAATTTCCAAAGTGTTTTTGTAAATTGCCTTATCTTGCCTTGTATGGAAGACTTTTGAAAAATCAGTTTACTATATGAACAAGCTTTAGTTGCAGCTCTGTTTTCTGTTTTCTTCAAGATACTAGCCTAATTCACTTATGCCTAACTTAGTTCGTGGCTTTCTTTCATTTCTTGGAACACTGCATTTTAGAGCCATAAATACCTTTCATATGTGAGGGTGATATGACAGGTCTTCTTCAGGTGGTTTGTTACCGTTGTGAAATCAGAGTCCATGACTCACATTACTTGTAACTGATTCCAATGGGTGGAGTGTCCACAGCCTTATTCCTTTAAGGAACAGTTCCATAGCCAAACAGAAACTGTCTTCCATGAAAAAAGAACTGGCATTAGACCTACCCTATGGAATATATCCTCTCCTCTACTTCTCTGCGTAGTATCCGTTCAACTTCACCACCATCATGTAGCAAAATGTGATCCCACCATGGAGTTGGTCTCTAATACTCTTGCCTCTCTATTGAGGAAGTATATTTACAACTTCAGAAATTAAGTGATCAATTCAGTTTCTGTATGGTAATGAGTATCTTCAGAATCAAAGTCTCCAGAATTTTCCTTCCTGAAGTGTTCAGGCACACTTTTGGCAGAAGTGAACTGAAACAAGTGTTATTTTGTTTTGCTTTGTTGAGACAGAGTCTTACACTATTTTGAGTTTGCCTAGAACTCACATTACAGCCCAAGCTGACCTCAAACTATCTCTGTGTCCTAAGTGCTTGAGCCAGGACACCTGGAAGCCTGGCAACATTCTTTTCATGAGTTTGCTTTCTTTATATTTTAGTGTCCTGGGAAGGTGTAAGCAAGTACTGGATACTTCCTTTTAGCATTCTTTTTCCATGCTGAGTTAAAACACAGTCCTCCAAGCCTCAGGTTGAGTAACAGGAAGTTAAAGGATGTATTCCACATCTTAACATATTGCCTTGTGAAAATGGGCCATTTGAGCATTTCAGAAGCCAAGTGGGAGAGGAAAGCACTGAAAAGATTAACACCTGTTTCCAGTCTTAAAGGAAATTGGAGCATACTGTCTATATCCAGAATAAAAGTGTTTACTCTCTCAGGTTGAAAACATTTTGTTCAAATCTTCAATTCTATATGCTCAGCATCTACATGCTTATGGCTTTGTTTCATTACAGGATTCCACACAGAACTTGGAAAACAGAGAAGTTTTGAATGGTGAGCAGACAGAGCTGCTAGTGTTGCCGAGAACTAAGAATGCTTTGAGGTATTTTCTTTACACAAACAAGACTGTTCTTATTTAAATTTGGTGTTCACTTATTTAATGGCTTTAATTATTCTGATTTTTAGTAACTATTGAGATAATAAAGTTGGGAAACATGTCCCAATTCAAACATCAATTGATCATGATTTTCTACCATTTTCTTCATGAGATGTGAGAACTTTACAAAAGAACATAGGTATATAAATGATCCTTAAGGCTCCCAACACTATTCTGCAACCAGCATTTTTAACTTGCATGTCCTTGTCTTTGCACAGCAGTTCAAAGTGAACACTTTATGGTTTGTTGCGGTTGAGTGTTTCACTTTGCCCCTAGCTCTTTGAGCACTGGTTTAGATTGTGTTTGAATAATCTTACAGTATTTTTTTGATGCATATAAAATGAAATCGGTTCATTAGCCAGGATTTTTCTTGTTATTAATGAAAGTAACTCATTATTTGAAGTCACTGATGTTTATTCTTCTTTATACTGATTTCCAGTATCAAAGCCATTGGCACTGCCTGGTTTAAAACCAGGCTCTGCTACTAATCCACCCCGTGATCTTAGGTGGTTACTCATTTCTCTTTGCCTTAGTTTCTCATCTGTAAAATGAAAATAATAGGACTGGGGATGTGGTTCAGTTGGTAGCATTCTTGCTTAGCATGCAGGAAGTTCTGTGTTCAATACCCAGAACGACATAAACATGGTGGCTCACACCTGTGCTCTCAGCACTCAACTTATTAGGTAGAGGCAGGAGGATCAGAAATCCAACATCATGCCCTACACGGTGACTTCAAGGCCAGCCAAGCATATATGAAACAACAGTATATTAAACCTTCTTCAGAATGTTGATATGGGGATTTTTCATTAATGTATGTAACTTCTATTATGGATTAACACGTATAAAGTACTTTGAAGAGTGATTGGGTCACAGTGAGTCTTGAATTTATTTCTGTTGCTACTGTTACTGTTAGTATTTTCTTTGTTGCAGTCTTATTGTTCCTTACAGAAAATGCTTGGAATCAGAAGTCTTTAAAATTTCAGAGGGGTTTGTTTTGGTGCATTTGGGAATATTTATGTAGACTCTACTGTTGCACACACCTAACCCAAAAATCCAAAATTAAGATCCTGCAAAAACAAATTTCTTGCAGTATGTCAGGTATTCAAAACTTTCAGATTACAGAGCATCTTTTTTTTTGTATTTTTATTGAATTTTTGAATATTTCATACACAACATCTTAGTCATCTGTACACCCCTTTCCCACTGGCATTCTCCCATAACCCACCACTGGATTTCATATATTCTGTCCTTTATGTTAAAGGCCCTCAATTCAAGTTAGTGTCCCCAGAAGTACCACAGTGCAAGTTCATCCACTGGGGTCTAGTCAGCCTCTTTGATTTTGGAATTTTTATTTTGGATTGGGGAGGAACAACCTGTAAGTTTTCTGTCACTGTCATCATTTTCTTTAAGTTCCATCACATTTGTCCTAAGGAAAATAATTTCATATTTATAAGATGGTGACTTTAGCAGCAAAAGGTGATGCACCTGTTCATTCATTCATTTACTGTATTCTATTCAGAGCATCCATTTACTAACAGGTCCTAGTCAATTAACATGAAATTAGCTACATTTTTCTGAAAAGGTGATTGCCCTTTCTCAAACTACCATGTAGATTCTCCTCAACCTTTTAATTTAAAGGCATATAACCACCATTGCTATTTATTTGGATTTTTTTTTATTATTGATTGTACAACATAAAAAATTCAGTAGAGAAAATATCCAGGGGACTAACTTTTTAGAAGCTGATAAAATTGTTCTTATAGTCATAATGTAACACTCTTCCTTTATTTGGCTTTAATTTAAATTTTTTTGAATTTGTGTATTTTTATTTTACATATATGAGTCTTTTAAATGCATGTATGTAAGTGCAATGCTACGGAGGTCAGAAGAAATCATCAGAGTCCCTGACATTGAACTTGGTTGTTTCCCAGTGGGGCAATTGTAACAACTTAGTAACTTTCTCTCAGATGCTAATCTTCTTATTCTCTAATTGAGTCTACATATCAGTACTGAGTAAATTATTTAGACTGTATTATCTATCAATGCTTTCTGTTTGAATTAAATTCATTCTTGGTTTGAACACTGACTCTGCCACTTGCTACCTGTGCAATATTGTACTAATTGCTTAATGATTTTAAAATGCTTTCTTCATATGTAAAATGATTTTTATGATCAGAGGCTGTGAAGAGGAACTAAGATACATTATGTGCTGAGGACTTAGTGCATTGCTTAATGAAAGGTTGAATAATTTCTAATTGTTATTGCAAGTGTCGTTGTCATTATTGCACACATCATAGTTCATTGTAGCTATGTATTATCCCAAACAATACTGAATCATCCAAAGAATTTCAGCACCTCGCACAGGTCTTAGAATACGAGGGGTATATTTGTTAAGTGAAAGAATAGATAAACCAGATTGCTCAATTGCTCAATTAATTGTAAGTATACCTATGAATAAAAAAAAAAAAACCCTGACAAAAGGATGTTCTCAAAATAGTCTTATAATATATATGTCCTATGAATCACTTCTCTTACTTTGATCTTAAGAATACAATAAAATAGATTTCTCTTAGGTAGTTTTTCTAAAACACTGAAGTATCTCTTTAAATAACAAGCATATATACAGAAGACCTTCCCCCGCCCTGATTCTCTTGTCATTTCTAAACTCTCCTTATTGCTCAGCTCTACCTCCTCCAAGGTCTCCTTCTCTAGACTTGCCTATTTTCTCAGTGTTTTATCCTGCCTTTTCCTTTGCCCATGATAGCGATGCATAAAACAAATAATTTGCAAAGTCCAACTCAAAATATCTTGAAGTTGTCCCCATGATTTCATGCTTTGTTCTAAATCAGTGTTCAAGCTTTTATTCCCTTGACACAAAATTATTATAACTCTCTAGTGTTGTTCCCTCAATACAAACACCTTCAGTGCCTCTTTTCCATAGAATTAAACAAAATTAAATGAAAGAAATTTTTCATTAAATTAAATTAAATGACAGAAAGTAAAATAATAGCACAAGTTCAGGTTCAGTATCTCTTGTCTGAAATGCTTGGATTCAGAAGGGCTTGAAACTACTGATTTCTTTGAGACTTAGGAATGACCCAAAACAAAACACAGAATTCATTTAGGTTTCATACAGGCCTTGGTCACACAGTCTGCAGGTAATTTTATACAATATCTTTAATAACTTAGTGCCTGAAATGAAGCATCAGTATGGAAATTTCTACTTTGGCATCAGATCAACACAAAGAAAGTTTTGTAATTTGGAGAATTTGGGATTTTAAACTTTCAGATTATGGTTGATAAGCTTATAGAGAAGTAATAGTATATCATCCATACAAACTGTCATTTGGGAGGTAAGGTGACAACTGGCTTCTGAGTGTTAGAATGTGCACTCATACCAAATATATAAACGCTTTACATCACTTCCATTTTAGAAGAAAGTATGCTAATATATAAGGAAGTGAGAAAATTTTCCAGTATCATATCATTCATATAAAGTAGAACTCAAATTAGAATTTGAAGCAGGAGCCTAATTGTATCGTTCAGAATAAGAAGATTCAGGATTAGGCAAGAAAGCCATGACCAGGAAACTCTTCTTTGAGGTTGCTTTTGAGAAGGGGATTCTGGTAGTAAATGTGTCTTCCACCAGAAAAGGTAGTCGAGGAGTTGAAGAATAGACATTGGATGCATGGCTTTGTACTAGATAATGAACCAGGATAGTTATGGGCACACAGATTGACTATAATATTAGACATGGGGGAGAAAAGGAGAAAGAGTAAACAAAATAGGCAAGAGAATAAAAGGAGCTATTTCAGTTGTCCAATAGTTGTTGAGATTTGTTTTGTGTTCCAATATGTGGTCTACTTTACAGAAACTTCAATAGGCCACTGAGAAAAATGTGTACTCTGTAGTGTTTTGGTGAAATACTCTTTAGATATCTATGTGGTTCATTTGATCTCTTACGTTATTTAACTCTGATGTTTCTCTGTTTGTTTTTTTGTCCAGATAACCTAATTGTGGAAAGTGGGATCTTTAAGTAATCTATTATTACTGTATTGGAATTCAGCTATGATTTAATGGCTGGTAATATGTATTGTGTGAAATTGGATGCATCTGAATTTGGTACATATATATTTAAGATTGTAATGTCTGCTTTGTAGGTTATTCCCTTGTTCAGAATAAAGTGATCTTTATCTCTTATGAATTTGATTTGGTCTATTTTGTCATATACTAGCAGAATGATGCTTGCTTATTTGCTGGCCCCATTGGCTTAGGATACTTTTTACATCCTTTCACTCTAAGATAGTGTCTATCCATGAAGGTGAGATGCATTTAAGTTAGACAATAAAAGGATAGATACTATTTCTTAATCCTATCTGCTGGCCTGTGAGTTTTTATTAGGGAGTTGAACCCATTGACTTAAAGCTATTGAAAGATGTGTGTTGGTTGTTGTTATTTTGTTGTTTTTGTAGTTATTTTTCTTAGTCCTACTTTGTATATCAGTTATTATACTGTTCTTGGTTTTCTTCTTGTAGCCTCTTGGCTACGCTTATACTCTTCAGTCAAAAGGATTGTTCCCAGTGCAGCTGTTTTGATTGACATGAATTCCTTTAATCTGTTATACACATATTTTCTTTCTTCTTCAACTATGACAGTTGTTTTTGTCAGGCATATAGGGGATTGACCACTATGTTAGTTTAGGTCTTGAAGTACAACCCTTGCCCTAGGCTCGTCTGACTTTTAAAGTCTCTGTTGAGAAGTCAGCTGATACACATGAGCTTGCCTTTATGTATGACTTGTGGTTTCTCTTTTGCAACTTTTAATACTCCTTTTTTGTTCTGTATATGTAGTTTTTAGCTATAATATGGTATCGGAAGCTTTTTTCTGATCCTATTTGGTGTTTTGTGTGCCTCTTGTACCTGTATAAACATTTCTTTCCTTAGCTTTGGGAAATAGTCTGTGATTTTATTGAAGATAAGTTCTATGCCTTTGACCTGAAATTATTCTCCTTATATGCCCATAATTCATATATTTGGTCTTTTTATGGTATTGCAAAATTCCTGAATATTCTATTCATGAGTTGGGTTTGTTTTGTAAGTATAATTTTCTTGGATTGAATGATCAAATTCTGTTACCTTGTCTTCAAGGCCTGATATTCTGTCTTCTATGTGACTTATTCTGTTGGTGAGACTTTCCATTGAGTTTTATAACTGTTTTATTGAATTCTTCATTTCCAGCTTCATTTCAGTTTGGGTTTTCTTCAGTATTTCTAGATCTTTATTGAATTCACTTTTTATATCCTGAATTGTCTTCCTTTCTTTTTTTATTCAATCAATTGCTTGTGTTTTCTTAGACTCAAATCAATAGTTAGCCCTCTTTTCTTCACTTTCTTACAGGTATTTATTTATGTCCTCTTTTAAATGTCTTGAATTTTTTTAATGTGTTTATAGTTATTATTTTAAATTCTGTGTCTTGGGACTGTTATGATGTTTCAGAGGTTAAAAAGCATTTTCTGCTATTGCAGAGGACTAGAGATTCATTCCTAGTACTCAAGGGAATGAGTCACACCTGCCTATATCTTCAGGGTTCCAATACACCCTTCTGGCCTATGTAGGGACCCAAAAGTATATACACACACAAACACACACACATAAATAAAAATAAAAATAAATCTCACTTCTTCATATTGCTTGTGTTTTTACAGTGGAACCTGGGCAATTCAACTAGGTCTGATGACACATTCCTATAATCTAAAGACTGGGGCAGGAATATAACTAGTTCAAGGTCAACCTGGACTATATAGTGAGATCCTATCTCAAAAAGAAAAAGGAAAGGAAGTTTTTAACATTGTATTAATAACCAGTAATTATTGAACCCTAACTATATGACAGATACACATATGTAATGTGCATGGGTTATTTTCTCTATTTCTCTCATTAAAACCAGCATATCAGTCAGGGAAGTCCCTCATTTTAGTGTTCTTCCTGTGGAACTGAGTAAACTGAGTCTTAATTAAATGACTCAAACAGACATTTGGACTCATACTTGGGGAGGGGGTTCCTCTATCCTCAATCCTTTCTCTTCCAGTGAGTCTGCTGACTGTGTTGTGTAATTTTAATGTGGAAAATGCTACCTTTTTCATTGGTGCTTTTTTATTTACTTTATTTTGTTGTTGTTGTCTTTGAGACAGGGTCTCCCTATAGCCCCAGCAGCCGGAACTCACTATGTAGATCAGACTGTCCTCAATTTCGTGAAGACATATGCCACCACACCCAGCAATCTTTTTGACTGGAGTGGAAGAAATCAGACCTATAGACACTTGCAGCACGTGCTGCATTTTCTGCCTGAAACTTCACTTTTCACTAGATGGAAACCAATTGAAGCACCTTGTATCTAAGTCTTGCCAAGTACCACTTACAATGATGGCTCATCTTTAGCCACTCATCTGTAGCTTTGCCCATAATTCTGTCCTGTTCTCTTTAGATCAGTAACAGTTGGTTCAGTCATTATCTGAATCAGTTCTGTCAAGTAGACTTTAGGGCATTCAGCTTACTTAGTGTTAGCAGACCTAATGTTTTGTGACTATCTCCTTGTTTAGGTATATCTTGGTAACTATTCTGACTTACTGAAATCTCCCCACTTTCCTCTGTATTATTTTTGAACTCACACTTCATATATTGTCTGTTTTTCAGTTTGTTTTCCTTCCACTACTAGAATATCCATTCTACCTCATGAGCCTCATTTTTCATTCTTTTTAAAAATGTTATTTTTTATGTGTGTGAATGTCTTACTGTGTGTTGGGCAATTCCTGTAGAGGTCAGAAGAGGACGTCAAATTCCCCTGGAACTGGAGTCATGAATGGTTGTCACCTGCCATGAGGGTGCTGGGAATAGAACTCAGGGGTGCTGGGAGTCGAAACCAGGTGTTGTACAGAGCAATCAGTGCTCTTAACTACTGAACCATCTCTCCAGCCCCTCATTTTTCATTCTTAATTCACTTTTCAGCTTATGTTCTGGCTACTCTGTGCTTTCTTTAAAATATGGGCAAATGTGGGTTTGTCCCAGGCCCCAAACCACAACCTGGAATTTATCCAAACAAATATCATTACTACCTGTTTTCACATCTTTTTAAAAAGAATCTCATTTTTTTGAGATATGTATTGAAATAAATGTGTCTATTTCTATTGACTGTGTTGATATTCCATGAAGTGTATATATACAGACATTTCTACACAACTTCATCAAGTATCTACAACATGATTTGTTTCTTTTTACAGTAAAATATGTGAACATGTCTGTGATATATCATTTTTCAAATGCCTTTCTACTTTTGAACCAATTATAGATAGCACTTTATTTTAAAAATTAGTGTGTCAAGATCTATGGAATAATTGTAATATTGTCTTAATAAAAGGAGACCTAATTTTTGTAAGTGTTTAATATAAAGTTTATAAAGTGCATGGGTTTTGCCATTTTTTTTTCTGGAACAGTAACATTATTGTTAAAGAATGTTATGAAAGACTGTTATCAGAAATTCTGGTAAAAAATTGTGGCTATTTTGAGTAATAAACTAAAAGTTTGTCTTGAAATATTGACAAATGGACTTTCATAAAGAAATGAATTTTTAAAATGGTATTCAGTCTAAAATTTTAGTAGTTTTAAATAAGATTGAGTAAACTGTAAGATTTACTTTGTGGACAGAAATAACATAGGATCAATAATCATGAAAATAGTAACTAGTAAGATACATAGCATTTATTGTTTTACAAGAGAGGTTTTTATTAGGCATAAAGAAATAAGAAAAAGAATGTATTCTATGGAATCCAGCATGTATAAAAACCATTCTTAAGCTGAAATTTTGAGATCTACTCCAGACTACTATTTTAAAGCTTCTGTGTTAAGTGTAAGTGCTCTCAGTCAGTATATAGATATTTGATACATTTGTTATGAAAGATTTGTGCTCAGTATAAAACTAAAAATTATGAAGAGAAAAATAATCATGTTTTAGTTGCTAAGATTTTAGTCCCCAATTTTAAACTTTTTAAGACATTATCATTGACTTAATCTTTAAGAGCCTAAATATGAACTACAAATCTATTAGTATATGAAAATTACTGCATTAGACCATCAAAATCTATACAAGTTCCTGTGCCCTTTAAATGTTTTATATTCAGGACTTATAGTAATGATTTCCTATAGATGTATCAGTCCATCTGTACATATTCATATTCATAGCAAAGCTCTCACATATATAGAGAAGTATCATTTTGTCCTGTATTATCATGCCAAGGGTTGTTTGCTTTCTTAGCTTTTATTTTAAGCCTCTGATATAACCTGCTTGACTGAACAAGTTTTACATTTATCCTTTATCAGCAATATCTGAGTCAAAATCATTTGAAATTTATTATCAGATTTGAAATTCTGTCATCTTCCAAAAATGTTGGAAATTAACTCCATTCCTCCCATCCCACTCCCCCAATTCTTAATGATAATAAGCTTGCAAAGACAACACATTAAAAATAAAGCCTAATCCACTGATGAGAATATACTTAATGTATTTATTTTAGATTGCTGATAATTTTAAAAAATGCTTCATGCAGAGTGGATTCATCAGACTTGTTTTCTTAATGGTGTTTTCAACTTTCCAGCAAAGAGCTACATTTTACCATTTTCAATTTGAAGCAGAAAAGTATTTGTAGCACCCATAGCTCTTAATTTGACATCTAGTTTCAGGTCATTTTCATGTAAATAGAAAACAATAGAAACATGTTTACAATTTCCATAAAGAGGATGTTTGCTTCAACTTTATCATTTTCCTCTGGCAATTTTATCTTCTCTCCCTGGGATTAAAGGAGCCAATAATTGTTCACAGTTATTATTTTTCATCTTTACAAAAACTTGTTAGTTCCACCCCGTATCACTGGAAGGCTTCTAGTACATTCTACATTTCAGTCATACACACTATCCATTAATGTTTCTAGCTCATCCCTTCCTTAATCTGAGTTAGGTTAGGCAGGTCAGGCTTTCTATTTCTTTCTATAATACATTTTCTCTGAGTTTTGCAACCTCTTTTTCTGCCTTAAAGATATAAATAAATAAATAAATCGGGAGGTGAAAACTTGGAATTGTTCCATTGACTACAACTGATGCAAGCTTTGATTTGTATTGCTTTGAACATGCCCAACTGTATTACCAACTGAAGCTTCCTTCTGTTATAAAATGCAATCCAGTACATTTTCCAATAAATAAGTATTTTATTTCATTTTTAACTTTTCTGGAGAAAAATCCTACTTCAGGCTTAAACATAGACATACTTATTTCTGTGTGTTTATGATCTGTACCAGTCAGCTTTCAAGTGAGTTTCATTAGGAAAAAGTTTCATTTCTGGAACCTCTTTTTATATTTATTAATTTATGCAGATTAAGTGGGAATCGGCCCAGGTAGGTAGTCATTTCTCTTGTTTATTTTCTAAGAGTGAAAATAAGAAATTAGAGGCTCTTTTAATTTGTGGGGCTTCTAAACACACCAGCAAGTCCTAATTTCCTTTGACTCCACCTCAGTTGCTGAAGTTATTATAGTCGATTCATTCTGGGAGAGGGTTGGGGATGAATTAATGTGCCTCATCTGGTTTGTAGCTCTGACTCATTTATGCTCCGTTTTTTCTCTACCCCAGTGATATGACAAGAACAGTGGAGATTTCTGGGGAAAGGGGACCCTTGGGAATCCATGTAGTGCCCTTCTTTTCATCCCTAAGTGGAAGGTAAGATATTTTCCTTGTTTCAGAAACTCATACTAATGAAAACCCTGACAAGCTCCTTTTCCTAGCTATTTTCTAAAAGACAGTTAAGTGGAAAATTCTCTTACTCAGATGGGCACCTTAAGCTGTATTTTGTTGACCTCATATACTACAAACAAACTAAAGTCATTTACTTCTGGGATGTGGAGAAAAAAATGAAAAAGAGACCGCAATTTCTCCATTTACAATTATTTACGGAGTAATTCTTGGAGCATCTTTGACAGTGATACAGAGTAAACAGTCTTCTTGGCAGAGATTTGAACATATTGTTAGACAAATGTCACAAGTGAATAATTTTTAGCCTTATAAAATGTATTTCAATGAATGAACATAATTCTAACTAACTCAGAAATGTAGAAATGAGAATAATAAACTCAACAATAAATCCAATATTTAATAACTATCCTATGCATATATAAGCATATATAATGATTTTGCTATAGATGAAAAATATAATCTTGCTGTTAACTTTTTCTAAAATACAGTCTAGGCTATTAAAGATAATTTATATTTCTGGAACTCTAAAGACATTATATTGCTAAATCCACACTGGCAAATGCTAACTTAGATTATGTCAGCATTTCTTAAAACCCATATCTGACTGGTTATAAAATTTGTTTTGCTGATGGAAATGAAAATCTGTGCCTCAGAGCTGATATTAGTCCTGGTGTAACAACCTTAGGGAGGTACTGTCAGGTGTGTGTCACTTTCAGTGAGATGCTAGCCCGAGCACAAGGTGCCATTGACAAGAGTTCCAAGAAACCTAACGGAATCAGTTTCCACTCACCTGACATGATTTTAACCAATATATTCAAATTATTTCAATGAAAAAAATGTTTCATTGAAAAGGAAGAACATTTTATTTTAACCTCAGATATCAAAAACCAGAAAAGCTCATTGATGTCTTTTTTCCCAAAGTCACTCAAAAACTGTGATCTTCTGACTTCTCATTCCATTGCTCTTTCTAGAACTAAATTTTCCCCAACAGTTATATAGTATTAGTTTACTAGTTCTGAGTATTTAATCAATCCAGTCTGCCATATAGCAGGAAGAGCAGCTTTAGTTTTGATATTTGGGTGGGCATTGTATTGAGCAGGTAGCCATCTGCTACCTGTAATTGCAAAGTCATCACCTTATTTTTTCACCAAATAACATCTGATGCCAAGTTCTTGCTAGAATGAATGGCCCCTAAAAGGAAATGAACCAAAAAGCTAGTGGCTCTTATATTCTAGTTTCCGGCATGTGTTAATAAGCCTGTTTATACATGTTATGGGTTATGGCAGAGAACAGATCAAGGTTGTTTTTGATAGACAAGGTGAGTATTTATTCAGTTACCATGGGAAATCCTAATGGCTTTTGGCAAAAGTGTACTGATAGAGCTCTGTGAAACACCAGAGTGGTTAAATTATCAGGTCTTTTGGTTTAATGAACCTGGAATAGAACACAGGATGTTTTCAGTTCCCCAAAATGAGGAAGTGTACACTGAGACAGTCACTGTACCTCATTTCCCATAGTTCAGAAGATAGGCTAGCCCTCTGGATGAAAATTCACCTTCTCTCACTTCAAATCTGGGAAATATTCTAGAGTTGATTGATTCCCCCCATCTGCTTTATGGTTCTGATTCCTAACAAAAGCCTGGAAAATGCTGGAACCAGGATTGGATCTGGGTTCAAAAGAATTGGAATTAATCCCAGTGTTCTTTTCACACAACCCTCAGCAAGTCCCTAAATTTGTCTCTTGTGAATATCTACTTTACATCAAGGTTATGGGGAATAGATGGAATTAAAAATGTGAAAGCTCCATGTAAAGTACACTATCAATGTACATATAAATTGTCAGTATTATGGTTATTTCAGCTAAAAGAAAACAAAACAACTTGATTAATAAATGAAGCTTTATTATAAGTTCATGGTCAACTGTTCAGTAACTTGGAGAAATAGTTATACTATAGTTTTTTCTAGCTATTAGTATTATAGAAAGGAAATTTAATTAAAAAACATTAAAAATCATATGGAAGTGGAGACATAAGCCAATAAATTTAAGACATAATGAGTACAGGCTGAAACAGCACACTTAACTCAACCCATGTGTCTCCACGCAACTGGTTACAGAGCAAGGTAGACAAGTGTCTGACTTCATACTACCATATGGCTTCACCATGTGAACACAGGGGTTTGTTAAGGTCAGAGTGGTAGACCTAGTTCTTAATTTCCTCCTATTTATTGGTTTGTTTCATGATTTTAAGTTAGAATTTACATTCAATTCTTTATTAAAGCTAATGTAATTGGCTTTGCCTCCAATGTTTTGTTTTGTTTTCATTAAGAAAAGTACTGCCACATCTGTCTCTGAGAAATTTAATCTAAGTTAGAACATCTGAGTAAAACATAGAGGCTGTAACCAACTGAAGTTCCCGTGACACCAGAGTATGGAGATGCTCAGTCCTGCGTGTGTGGAAAGCTATTGACTTTTCCATTAAAAAAAAAAAAAGAAAACAAAACAAATGAAAAACATCAAGTCTTTGCAAATTTAAGGGAAAACAAGTTAATTTTATTTTTAAGTATCAATGTGATTTTTAAAAATCAAAACATGAGGAATTTTTCTATAAATGTAGCTAATAGACTTCAGTTTCAAAGCAGTGACAGCTAAAGACAAGAGAGAAGTGACAAGGGAGGCGGGGCTTGGAGAATGAGGAGAGGAGAAGTGGAGTGAGGAATGGTTAGCTGGCAGAATGATGAGGCCATGGGATTCAGAGGGAGGGCAGGACTGGGCCACGGAGCTGGTGCTCAAGTCTAAGTGATGATCACATGAACAAGAAGCTGTTGTTGCTCTTCTTATGCTGTGAGGTGGAATTAAGCATCCTTTATCACTGTTCATTAATGCCAGTGAACTGTTTAATCTCAGCCTATGATTCCTTCATGACATTAACTGTTAAATTCTGCAAGTTTTGATTGCAAATATGAAAGCTATTACCATCCACCGGTTTGGAGCATGGAGGAGTAGATACTGTTTTATCAGCCTTCTCATAGTGGTCTAGATGACATCATCCTGCAGGGAATTCACTCCTTCTGAGGAATAGAGGGGAAGGCGTGGTTTGTTGCCAGGGACCAAACTAATGAAATCAGTCAGTTTCACATTTTACCAAAATTACCTCTGACACATGGGTTTTACAGTTGAGCTTATTCTGTAAATAAATTTTTCATGAAAAGTTAGGTTATTTAGATCAGCGAGATTCACATAGCATGCTCCAGCTATAATGTGCTAGCTAAATTGCAACCCAGTGGCCTGAAAGAATTAATTCGTCTCCCAAAATGTGAAATTAAATCCTAGGGAGTAACATTACATGACTGATGATGTACTGAATTAAATTAAAGGAAGACTTGAATGCTTGTTAAAAAAATATCACTTACAGAAACCAGTTTATAACCACATGTGAGCCTCCTAATGGACATGTTATTGTGAATGCACCATAACAAAAATCTAAAATGTGAACTATCAGAGAGATGTTTAATTTAGGAGAAAGCATGATTTTATCTAATTCTTCCTTTTCACATGTCCAAATAGTTCAACTTTAGTATTATGCTAGAAGAGTAAGATAACATAATATGTTTGATTACTTTACTAAAGTACTAGAATTAGGGGCTGGAGCCCAAGGTTTCATCCACACTTGTACAGATGACCCCAAGCCTTCCTTGTGGTAGGTAGTGTGACCATTTGCTATTCATGCTGCAACAGCCACACAGTGTGTTCATTTACTGTTACTGAAGGAGAAGCCTGAGTATTACAGTGTGTGCCTTGCCAGTTGACACCCTCAGATGACCTGAACTCATTAAATGAACTGAGGCCTGGAGCAGAAGCTCCATTTTGTGACCACCCCAGACAGGAGACTCACTTCCTGCTACATTTTCATTATAGGCTTCCCTTTTGGCATGGATGACCTTACTACTAACACATAAAATGAACTTATATTTTATTTAGATTTGAAGTTTAATGCAAAGGATCTATGTAATATAGCACACGAGGCTCTTATTCAAGTGTCTAAATAGAGGAACAAGGGACCAGGAACATAGAGATGGCAGTTTCTCTACACCTACGGATACTTAGGGAGTCGCACCTGTCTTTCTCAGTGTTACACACAGTGAGGACCCCATAATACCAGAACGATAAGGTATATTTCCTAAATGAGAAATGAATAAAATTGATGCAACTTCCATTTCTTGTCATGGATTTAGTTTTAGTTTTATATAAGAACTATGTAGACATTTCCTCGTAAACAGTATCGCACTTACATTGCATTCAATATTGTGAGTAATATAAAGATAATGAAATAGTTCAGGGGAATGCAAAAGCTTTGTCAATTTAAATAAAGTATTAGAACATTCACAGATTTTAGTATCTGAGAAAGATTCTGAAAAACCCTCTAAAACAAAAAGTAAAAGAGTATATGAATTGTAATTCTTGTTTGCTATAGTTTCCTTTTTCTTTATGTTCATTTTCAGTCCTCTCTTCCTTCTGACTCTGAGCTAGAGGTATAAAGCTTCAGGAGTCTCGGGATACCCCCTGAGTCAGAGGTTGAGTGTGCTTCTTGCTTGCTCTGTCAAATTAGGCTTCATTGGCTAGTGCTCAAGATCTCTGTGGGTGATACAGGCTTCCTTCCCAATGTTAGTTTTTAAAGCCTTTGATGGCTCCAGTCTGACTAATGTCTCCAGCTTTTGAACTTCTACTGGACCTTATGACTATATTTACTAATTTACCCAGTTGTGATCCTACAATCTTAATTTATTTTCTCTATCCCAAGAATAGAAAAAGCACCTGCTATACACTTGATTCAGAGACATTAACTAATGGGACAGATATTCCTTCAGAGTAATAGGATCTGAGCTGAAATGTTTGTTTACTTTTTAAAATGCAAATTACTAGAACGTGTAGTAAGATGCCAAGTGCTGCTGCAGGTACCTAATCTTTTCCCATCATTAGCACCATGATTCTACCTTGACAGATCTTGGGCTTACTTACACAGTCAGCTGTGATGCCTTGACCCAAACTGCTAGTCTTTGGTGGCATTTCCTCCATTAAGCTCTACTGGCTTTTCTAAGATTATGGCAAGTACAGAAATGGGTTGGTATTCATGGATATTTGCTGAGAGAGAGAGAGAGAGAGAGAGAAAGAGAGAATTTTAATAACAATCAGCTGCCTGAATAGAAAGCATAATTTATTTCATAAACAGAAATCAATACTTATTTCTGAATAGTTACAAGTAGAGACATAATGAGCTTATTGTTACTCAGTAGTTCTGTTTCAACCTAAATTTTGCATTTAGGATTCTGGGACTCTTCATCCGAGGCATTGAAGAAAACAGCAGGTGCAAGGATGAGGGACTCTTTCATGAGAATGAATGTATTGTAAAAATCAACAATGTGGAGCTTGTGGACAAAACTTTTGCTCAGTAAGCATATTTTCATTGTTTTATTTACTGTATTGATCCTTTGAATGTTTATAATCATTTTGGAACTCATTATGATCAAAATCGTAAGTGGAATTTCTGGTCAATTCCCTTTAGGTGGCCATTTTTTTAATGTATTTTATGTTCTAACATAATCAGAGGTAGGCCACACATGTGCCTGATATCTGTAGGAATGTTTAGCTATAGAATACAAAAAGCCTTTCTGCCTGGTTGCCTTTCTGAGGCATCCATGGGTATAAGGGTTTGTTTTTCTTTGGCTGTGGGTCAGTTAGACTGGTATTTACTCATTCTTTGCACAGACCATTAATTCAGCTTATTAATTAACATCCTTAACATCAATAGTCTTTCTTAAACTCTAAAATCTGTGAGTGATGGCTATGAAGACTCAATGATAGAAACAAATTGCTAAAATTAAAATACACAACCTCAAGAAATCACCTCTCTGAATGTAAAAATGTTATGGGAATAAAATTTTGTACATAGGAATTCAAATGTGTAGGATTCAAGTGTATATTAATCGTATTCTGGGATTCTAAGATACTCTTTAATAATAATCAACAACCTTTCTTACTTTTTTGTTTATTTGTGTTTTTGAAATAGGATCTCTCTGTAGCCTCAGCTGGTCTGGAACTCACTGTATAAACCAGGCTAGCCTAGGGCTCACAGAAATATGCTTGCCTCTGCCACCAGTCTGTGTGATTAAAGGCATGCACCACCACACCTAGTCTTCCCCAATCTACTAATAATGTAGCATCTCTCTGGGCATTCTGTTGGGTTGTGGTTGGTTGCTGTTGGAAGACACATAGCACTGGCTTCTAAATGGTGGAATGAAATGGCATTTTTCTAAAGGAATCTATTTCATTAAACCATTAATAGAATTAAAATTATTAAAAATCATATTATTTGTATTCTGCTGTGTTTTTTTTTACAGAGACTTGAGAGGTTGCAAGACAGATTAATATTTTTATTTTACAAAAGTAGAAAGTGAGTCATAAGTTAGTATGGAGTCAAAGCTGATTTTTGGTCAAATAAAAATAATTATTAATCTGATCAAAATTATAAAAAGTTTTTTTTCTGTTTAAAATTAAAGTTTTACTTTTAGTGATGAAGATCTGCTCTGTTGAGGGCTCTCATCTGCCCCTCTCTACCCTCAAGCCTCTGAATAAAGTGGTTTGACCACCCCCATAAAAGTAAAAAAAATAAAGATAGGTTTCATATGTTTTTTATAACTAATTCTGGTTAGATTTTCATATTTAGAAACACTTCAAAGCTGAGAATCATTGGATGTTCTTTCGCCTCTCTGAGCTTCCACTTTAGTGTATAAAATGAAAGCTAATTATATTTACTTTGTGTGGTTGTTAAGAAAAGTAAATGAAAGGATTGTGCACAGTCACCATGGATATGTAATTCATCCTTGGGGCACCTGGTGAGCAGGTAGTGATCAGTGAATGGTAACTAGAATTTAATTAGCATAGTCATACACAGGCAGAGATCCTGTGTATGAGGCATAATCCCAGTACATCCTATTTTTATGGGATCAGGCTGCTGTGGTTGCCCCCATGCTGGGAAACCATAGAGCATGGCACATTGTACCATTCTCCATCTGCTAACTCTTTCAAGGGCTCAAGATGTCTTCCGTCAGGCAATGAAATCCTCAAGTGTGATCCTCCATGTCCTTCCACCTCAAAACCGAGAACAGTATGAAAAATCAGTCATTGGACCTCTAAGTATATTTGATAACAGTGATGGAGTTTTAAGAACAAAAGCACCACCTCCAGTCCACGGGAAGTCAGGACTAAAGACAATAAACCTCTCAGGAACAAATAGCTCTGAAGCCGATGAGTCAACTTCCCTACAACTCAAGAGTCCACGAGTTCCCAGAATGGGAAGAAAGCCTCCCTCTCCCTCACTTTCCCCTCTCATGGGATTTGGCAGCAAGAAAAATGCCAAGAAAATTAAGATTGACCTAAAGAAAGGTAATTATTAAATTATGCATAATAACATTCTATTATTGTACCATGTAAAATTGGTTAAAAGAAATGCATTAAAGTTAATTCTCTTTTCATTTAATTGTATCAAAGAATAGATTTAAGTGTATACTTGAATAACTTGAATTTCTTCAAATTGTAGTACTCTCTTCTTTCCTTCTGCACAGTATAGATTATTTGAAATAAGAAAATAAAGTCATATTAAGAAATAGTAAGAATCACTTCAAGCTTGATAGAAACAGAGTACTATTTTTTGACTAAGACTAAATAGACATGAGAGTTTAGTTATCTTAGTTTTGAGCCTAAATTAGTGATTTTATTTTGAAGAATCCTTTAGGTCAGTCTATCAAAAATGGCCTCTGGCTCTCTAGCATGATTTTATATCAGCAAAAAATTTACTTTGCAGAATGAAAATAGATAATAATTATTAATTTCAGATTCAACATTACATTTCTTCAAAATATACCCAAATTCAAAGTCAAATTTCTTCTTTTTATTAGCTTTTCTGTCAATTTCAAACACAGACCATTGAGTCTGTGTAATGTGTGTACGTACATGCATGTTGATGCAGTGTTACATACATGCCCATATATTAATATGTTTATAAACCTCTGGTCATTTCCTAAGTTCTGTTTTGGCATTCTCTTACTCCACTCTAACTTTCTAAAATATTGGTGACTTTTCAAGGTAATTCAAAAAGATCTAAGATATAACAGTTTTTCACTGAATTAATAATTTAATGGCCACAAGGAATTTTTAGAATATTTACCAGTGAGTTTCAAAACAAATAACATGTATCTTTCATTACAATATAGAAATTCTGAAAAGATTTCTCTGATCAAAATTTTATTCACCAAAAAAATCCTATGCTGGGAATAAAATGAATTGAGAAAAGGCACAAAAACTTTAATGTCCATGTCAATTAGGCTTTTTATTTAAATGTGTTACAAATAATGCATGTACAAATGTATTAATATATACAAATAATCCAGATACATACAAGAGTTGGATACATTGGGATCAGAAAGCTGAGTTGGTTCATGAAAATATATGAAGAGGAGACCAGATTACTAAGCATGCATTGCCTCTGTGTAAATGTAGAACTATAACCTGCCTTCTTAATAGATAAAACACTAGGAGGAAAGAAGAAAGAAAAATTAAACATTTTGCTGAGGTTTTCAGCCAGGGCAACTTACATACTGGTATTGTCATTGATTGAAATTAGAATTTTATGTAGATAATTTCAAAATGGCAACTCTGGATTAAAGAAGGACATACATAGCTAAATTTGAAATACTCATCGTTTTATTCAGAAAGAGAGAGAGTTAGAGAGACAGAGACTGAGATTTGAGCCAAACAGATGCTAGATCTTGTCTATAAGGTCTTATCATAAGAGCTAATCAAGGTGAGGAGTCTTCAGAAACTGGACAAAGAGAACTCCTCAGGGATCGCCTGTGTTTCTGTGAGAGGATAGTGGTCTGAATCCTAGAGTGAGAGAGAAGGTATGATCAGAGAGGTTTAAAGGTTATTAAAAGTCAAAATGGAGTTAATTTCAGAAGGTGCCAAGTAGGAAATATCAGAGATAAAGAAGACATAATATAGAAAGAATTGTCGGTGATGGTCATAGAAGAGTGTGTTCATCAACTTTGCATTACTATAACAAAAGGTCTCAAATAGGATTAAACTCAGATGTTTGGACATTTCACTCTAGCTCTGGCTTCTGAGTTAGACCTATGGCAAAGCAGTGTGGCATGTTGGCAACTTGTGTTAGAGAAAGCCTCTCACTTTCTGCCAGTCCAGAAACAAAAACAGAGAAAACTGAAGGACCACGAACCTAGTAGCCTCTGGTCGTGTCCCTAATGATCCCACTTTCTTCTACGAGACTCCACCTTTCACATAGTCTTCAAAAACATTACAGACTTGAGATCATGTGTCTTTGCAGGATAAACATGGCAGTACTTCATTCACAATAGAAGTTTCAAGAAACACTAAGATTGGAGTAAAGATTATTTAAGGTAGAGACTTCTACATATATCTTTAGACAGTGCAGAAGTTGGAGATGTGGAAAACAGGGAAGGAACAGAAAGACCCTTGCTGACCAGACAGTGGCTAGATCAGTAAAGTGAATCAGAACCAATGCAGAGGTCTGAGCCCCATATTGCTCAGCTGATACAGTGACCCACAAAATTCTCATCACATGAAGTCATTTGTTTCTGAGAAAAGGCGAGGTCAAGAGGTAGATTACTGAGAAATCAATAGTCTGGGTATGCGGATAACATATGTTGGTTTTAGAACCCAAGTAAACAAAAAAGTATACAAAGATGTTGGACCCTAAATTCACTTTGTTGCCATCACTGCCTGTTAGGAACTGTAATCTTTATTTAAAACAGGATAAGTGAAGCATATGTAAAATCTCCTGAAATGTAAATATTTTACTTATTTGCTTTGAATATGAATTAGGTAGAGCTTACTATAAGATTGAATATAATATTGCACATGTTTCAATTGACTATATATTTTCTGGATCTTGTATGCTAGGCCCTGAAGGACTTGGTTTCACTGTGGTTACCCGAGATTCTTCTATACATGGTCCTGGTCCCATTTTTGTAAAAAACATTTTACCAAAGGGAGCAGCAATAAAAGATGGCCGCCTACAATCAGGGGACAGAATTTTGGAGGTAAGAATTGAAATTAGTGTCTTCAATTAAGCATTTCTTGATTTTTAAATAAATAAATAAATAAATATATGGACATATGTAGTAGTCCTTGGTTTCTCTCAAGGATTGGTTCCAATATCACCAAGAATACTAAACTCTACAGATGCTGGAGTCTTTGATTTTAAATGCCATTGTGCTTGCATATGAATGTTCCTGTGTATCTTAAATCATTATTTAGATGATTTTTAATACTTTCCACAGTCTAAATGCTTCACAAATAGTTGTCCAGTGCTGTTTAGAGAAAAGTTTCTCCATATTCAGTATGATGTATTTTTTTCAGAATTTTTGATTCAAAGTTGATTTAATTCTTATCATTAAATACACAAATATAGGGGAATGGCTATATATTAATGTTTAATTTTGAATATAACATATTGAAAATTATTGCTTGTAGACAAGATAGGGACTTTAATTATAAAACAAGTTAATGAGTGACTTCTGTAGGTCCCCAATACAGTCAATGATGTGGGCCAAATAATAATGAAACCATTTTCCTATTTTCTCCTTCTTACTTTCACATTTTTTGGACCTCTGGGGAATCTGAATTAAATATAGGAGTTTGTTAACTACTTAGGGTAGAGAATTTCATAGTTACATACAGGTCTTTGTGATAGTCTCTATAAAACTTGAAGGCATATCCAAAAGTCTCTGGGTGATCTAAGCCACGCCCAAATCTTCATTATCTATACTCAGCTAGGAAAGGAAATGCTGTAACTGATTTTGCATAGAGAAGTATTCAGAATAGCCAGAATAAGAGGGCTATTTTTCCATTTGTTTTTGTTTAATAACACCATCTTCTCAATAAGCATATATTGTCAATTTACCTTAAAAGAAATCTTGGTTGAGACTGATTTTACATCTCTTGTGGCATGAAAAACTATATTGGTGCTTTCAAAACATTATTACTCAGTATGTATTTTTTGTTAAAAGCATTTTCATATTTGAGATAGTTCTAGAAGGATGTTCCAACTGACCAATGAAACACTGAATCAGAATCTCCAATAACCTATGATAATCTCCTGACTACAATTTTCTAGACATGAGGGAAACTTTAGAATTACACCAAAATACTTATATTTCCAGAGTAATTTGCCATGTAATAATAATTCATTTCTACCAGCTATATTGGACATGTAGGCATTTGTAATCCACCCCTTTACCTGTTTGGTTAATTTCTGGTACTTCTCAGTCTGATTTTTCTCCTCATAAATATGTGATGACATAGGAAAAATTGCTGACACTAAACTACTGACTGCCTAAGTTTATCCAGTATCAAAATTAGGATGGCATTTCACTATTGAAAATTTGAGTTTTACCCATGTGTTTAGTATTCGTTTTTTTCAGAACTTCATTCATTTTATGAACCCATTTGTCACTTTCTTAAAAATGAACATCAAGAGCTGGGCACAGTTGCATATGTCTGCAATTACATTGCTCAAGAGACTGGACTAGAAAGATCAAGAATTCAAGGCCAGCCTGAGCTACATGACAAGACCTGTTCAAAAAAACCCTCCAAAAACCAGAAAGCAAAAGCAATCTAGGGCAGAAGAAAAAAAGGGAAATGCTGACTGTGACTGTGGCTGTCGATGTGATTGTGTTTATGTGATTCTGTAATCACTAGGTAAATGGCAGAGATGTGACTGGAAGAACACAGGAAGAGCTTGTGGCCATGCTGAGGAGCACCAAGCAGGGAGAGACAGCTTCACTAGTCATTGCTCGCCAAGAAGGGAATTTCCTGCCCCGAGAGCTGGTAACCTCATTCTCACTGAACTGTCAATGCAGAGCTTGACAGACTCATAGAATTCTTACTAGCTGTGTACTGATTTTAAATTATCGGCTCCATTTATAGCAAACTGGATTTGGAGGATCACTACTGATGCACAGGACTTCAGGAGCACAAACTCAAGCACATTTTAACCACACATAGCCACTCAACAATATTCAAGTAATTCAATAAAAGATACATTGAGTTTATAGTGTGTACTAGATCAGCAACATAACTCATTGGTCTTTTGTTGTATTTTTATTGAATTTCTGTGTATTTCATACAGAACATCTTAATCCGCTCTAATTTACCCCTCCTGCCTCGACATCCTCCAATATCCTCCCCACCACCAGGTTTCATGCATTCTGCCATGTATGTTGAGACCTATCTAATCGAGTTAATATACCCAGATGTCCTTCAGTGAAAGTTCATTCACTAGAGTCATCCTATTTAGAGTCTCTCCCTTATAGAAGATCAATTCCTCCTCACCCCAGAGTAATCACTAGTCTTTTGAATGTAAGATATTGGTAATTAAGGGAACTGGGAAAAGAATATACAGGATAATTCCATCCTATCTTCAAAAATTCTTCTCTAAGTCTGTAATTATTTTAAAACAAATAAATAAAAGATAAATTTAAAAATTAAAAATAAATGGAAAAACCAACTATAACCAAGTATTCAAAACGGAACAAGGGAAGTTAATCTGGAGGTATGAGAAAGGTGTCTTAAGGAAAAAAACTTAGATCATTAAAAATGTATCTCTTTCACTCAATAACTACACTTCTAATAATGTGTGCTAAATTTATGATCAAAGGTGTCAAAAAATTCATGTGTATTGATTTTTCCCTAATATATCATAGGAATACTTTTGATAATTTGCAACTCTAAGGTATTGGCTAAATAAATAACTAGATATTTCTCCAATGAAATATAATAAGTACTTAAAAGTGGCATTATTGAAGAATAGTTAATAAATTAAGAAAATGACCATAGCATAATGCTAATTAAAGTACAGGATATAAAATTATATCTGTAGTATGATCAACTTACATTAAAAGCTTCAAAAGTAACTGGAAAGAAATGTGCTCAAAATGTTGGAATTTTATATGTTGGAATTTTATACCTGTAAACAATGAACATATATTTCTTTTGAAATATTTTGCTTTTAGGATGATTATAGACAATTCAAAAGCATTTATACTTAATAACAAAGAAAAGAAGATGGGATAAAAGAACTTTTAGTTACCCCCATTTTGAACTTTTATTTTCTTTGCCTCTGTGAAGAAATGTCAAGGCATAGACAGTCACAGGACAGGGGGCCAGGGTGAGTGAGCCATCAGTGAAGTTGAGCTGTGAGATTAGTGGCTATCTAAGCACAGTTTAGAGATCATTGTTAACAAATACATAAAATGTTGTTGTATAGCTTAGAAAGTAGATTTACTGTCTTTTTTAAAATCAGTTATTTCCATTCATCTACTTATACATCAGTTCAGAAAACATTTTATTATGTGCTCAGGATAAAGTTGGAGATTAATCGTGCAACTATGAGTTTACAAATGTAAATAAATCATTAGTTCTCATCCTTTCTATTTTATATAAAATATTGGGACATGGGGTTAGTATTAATTAGCTATGAACTTTCTGATAAATATCTAGCCTCTCAAAAATATGTCTGTCAACTATCTGTCAAATATATAATGTACATTTTTTTAATGCTGAGAAGTACCTGCTTCAGCAGGACCTAGACTCTTTGTTTTGGAGAAAGAGGAAGTACTGTATTTTTAGTTCAAATGACTGCCTTGAGTTCTAAGGAACAAGAACCATACAGAAAGTTTTTAAAAATAAGTTATGTTTATAAGTACAAGACTACTTCCATAGCAGTTACTTGATAGCATGTCATGCACTTGTCTCTTTGAGAGAGCAAAATGAAGAACAACAGTCTGTTAAGTGATACATCTTTGTGCTTTCCTTTCAAAAATAGAAACTGTTATCACTTTCATCCTTTCTCCCTTCACATGATTGATAGTATGCTTGGCTTTCTGAGGAAAGCCTGGTCGGGGATGAAGGAAGGACACCACTTCCTGTTTATGTCATTTCTATCTCTTTTGAAGAAAGCAAACTGTTTATTTTTTTCCCTGTCCTAAGAAAGGGTCATCTCTCTCCAAGCCTTGCTATTTCACAAGCTGTATACCTTCTTCACAGCACTGTCCTGTTTTCTTACAGCCAAATCCTCTTTACTTTGTTGTTATCCTTAGTTTCTTGGAAAGTGTTGATGTTTACAGTCAAGGGAGTATGTGGTCAGCAGTTCTACAGGAAGTCCTAATATAGGACCATCCTTCAGATGTGACCCTCTGTCATTCCAAAGGCCTCAGCATCTATTTCCTGGTCGTTTCTCCTTACCTGACATCCAAACCACACTGAACTAATATTGCATGCCTCCTTTTCTTTCATCCTGGGTGACTGGTTTGCATCACATATTTCATAGTACATTTAGCCAAATATTCTACTTCATGCTGGTTGCACATCAAATGAGAGGGGTTTATGTCATAACATCACAAGGATTTCACTATTTCTAGTAGCTTTTCCAAAAGAACTATGCTTCAAAGTAGTCTTTCCAAAGTCTCATCTGGAAAACACTTAAATGTTTTCACCCCCTGGTGAAGGGCATATACATTTAAGAAACATTCATATAAGGAACACTTTTGCAGAAGATACTTTGAGATTGATGTTTGTAACAAAATTGGACAATGAAACTGCTTTGTCCATATCAACACTCAGTATAAATACTCTGGTATTAACTGGTGGTTCTCTGGATCCGTGTGAGATATGGCCTCAAATTCTTTTCTATCCTTGGTACTTGGAGTTCTCTTTTGTTTCTTCTGCAAAGAGTAAGATAAGGTCATTTTCTGATTTAAGAAAGATCCTGAAGCATTAAAGTTTTTTTTTATTATTGATTGTTTAATGAGGCGGGGGGGCGGCACTAAGTTATTTTCCAGATATGAACTTGTACATGTATAATATGTCTTCATTTATTACAAAGAATATTCTGCCCTTTCTTAGTTAACCTCTTTAATGTTTCATTTTTCTGACCTGCTGCCTTATCTTTAAATTATCCAGAAAATCAGAGCAACCCCTGGTGGGTAGAATGAGCTGAGAAAATTTCAAATGTATTTGTAATTCCTACCTGCCATGTTTGCCTGCTATTAAATGCTGGCCTCTGCAAGTGGGATTAACTGTATTTCAAACAAACAAATTTCTCCCGCATGGCATGATTCTGAACCAAAAGTTAGCTGTGTTCGTCATGCTGATTTGGCTTTCACTTAAAATACTGCTTTTGTGGGGAAAACGTGATATGCACATGTGTGGACATACTTTAACAGTTGCTGAGTTTACTGCATTCCAAGTCTGCCATTTGTCCCTGAACCGAGGACCACCTTAGCAAATGAGAAATGGTTCCAAATCCTTCAGGGTTTACTTATCTTATTATTAGAGGGAAAAATGCATCTTTAAATTTCAGATTATTTAATATCATAAATCATGGAAAAATTTTGGTTTGAAATCTTAGATGAACCTCATTTAACTGATATATTATTTTATTCCCCTGGCTATTTGATTCAAATGATTCCATGCTTAATTAACCAAGATACTTAAGGAAGAATGAATATTATAGTGGATATTTGTGGGTAAGTAGCAGAAATTGAAGGATAATTTCATAATGATTTGTCTACCTAAACAAAGTACAAAGAGTTGTGGTTTGAAATCTAAATAATCATGCAAAAAACCAAAGTGCTTCCTATATTTTATGGATTCTCCAAAGTTTTGAGTGACTGAAGATGGAATGCTGGTTCAAACTGTTTCCATTTTTGTTCCCTGCAAAATTCCCATTTCTTTCTTATTGCATTCTCTTCAACTAACATGTATTGATATTTTAATTAATTTTTTATACTTTCCTGCACACACACACACCACATATTGTTCTTAAAGTAGAATTCCCTCCATTATCCTCTCTTTCCTCTTCCCCTTCCCATCAAATCATTTCATTTCTTCCAAAGTCCCCCTCCTACTTTTTAATGTCTTTGGGGGTATGTGTGAGACCTCCTGCATTTAATTAAAGCTGCTGTCCTGAGGATGAGTGGGGGTTATTTCCTGGGTGGGAGCAGTATACTAGTGGCCACATGACTGAAGTCTGAATCAAGCCTCTCACAGATGAACTCCAGAGTTGAGTGTGAGATATTGTGTCCTCAAGGAGCTTCTAGTCCAGAAAGAAGAGTTAGGTGTAAATCAAATTATGCAAATAAAGTATTATAGAGATTCCAACTATGTCACAGACCACGAAAGACTTCATGAACATGATAGCATTTGAGAAGGGCCTTGATAGTTGAATAGGATTTCAAAATGCAAAGTGGGAGGTGGGAAGGGAGTACTATCTTCCGTTACCCAGAGATTAGGAAATATAAAAATGCATCAAGGAGACTGAGGACACCCCAGCTGGACAGTTTCTTGAGCAAGGGACTAACATAAGAAGTAGTGTCAATTAGAGAAACTATGAAAGGGCAAAGAGACATAGAATATTTGCTAAGAGATTCCTACAATTTCCTAAGGTGTACTGCTAAGGAGTTTAGGACCTGGGATCAGTCAGGTTGAGTTGAATCTTGCTTCTGTACTTGTTGACTCAGCGGTTTGGTGAAGTTTCTGTGCTGCTGGTCTTCATCTTAACCTGTAAATCAGATTAATGTCCCGCCTTCCTCTGTTTTACCACACAACTCCGTAATTTACTGCAGTTCTCTCAGAACAGTTTGCAGAAGCTCTTAAGTCATGTGTGGAGCTCTAACAGTTTTACATACATATTCAGGACAGCCTTTCCCAGTCTCCTCTCTTACACAACAGTAACATTTCTTCATCTGACCTTGAGAACTATATAGAAATGGTCATTAAGATCCACATTTGGGAGTCTTACGCCCTAAATGTAAAGTCCGGCTTTGCCATCTTTTTCAACCTTTCAGTGCCTCTATCTCCACATTTGTCAAATGAGGATTAAAACACCACATATCATGTATGGTTGTTGTGAGGATTAACTGAGCACAGCTGTTAACATATACTGAGTGCCAAATAATGTTCACTCCTGTTGGTATTTCCTGTGCCTACAGCACAGTATATGCTCAGTAATATTTGCTGGCCAAATGAATGATTGCCACACATTATGCTTCTAATGTGCATCCCATGTTTACTTGTGCTGTGCAATTTTAAACCAAATCAAAACTATGTAGGGATTTCCTCACATTTTTGCACAATAGCAGTCTCTAATTATAGCAGCAGCATGGGACAGGTTGAGTTAGAACAGTTATTTTGTTTGTAAATGACTACCTTTAGAAGTTATATAAAGATATTTGGACAATCTAATTGTAAAATTTACTTGTGAAGATATAAAGCACTGAATATTCTTATATTTGGAAACATTAAAAGTATTTTGGAAATATTTCTAAATGCTTCAATGATAGCTATAATACTTTGTTTAAAAAAAATGGTTCTCAAGTATGGCCTCAGGCCCACAATAGTAGCATCACTTTGTGATCTGATAGACAAGAAGATTCTCCAGACTGCCTGAGTCAGGCACTTTGGAGGTGGGACTGAAAGATTTGTCAGCACATCTTCCAGATGATTTCAAGGTTGGATGAAGTTTGAGAAACATTAGAACATAGTTTCACAATGAAGAACAGAAATCCTATGGGACAACCCAGTAGCTATAACTTGCTGCTTTCAACAACCAAGTTCCTGACCTTATTTCTGTATTCTGTGAAAAATTGCATGTTCTGTGAAAACTTTTCTGTGAAGATTTCAAGCCCAATTGAGTTGTGCCTTTTTTGGCAATGTGCCCCTTATCCTGGCAAAGGGCCAATGCTTAGTGCAATCCAGTTACCCAACTCAATTACACCTGATTCATTTAGGCAAACTCAATTGTACTTGACTTTTTCAAGCCCAACTTGATTGTGTGTTAAAATTTCCACACTCAATTTGATTGTGCTCAAAATTCGTTACATGCTGCCTTGTAACTTGTAGATTTAGACACATGCCAAAGGGAAATGCTTTGGAGAGACTCTGATTGGGCTGTTGATATCTGTTTACTATTTGGTAAGCTTCCCTTTGCCTCTTTCCTGCACCGCCTCCATAGGAAGCTACAGGCTAAGGAATGTTCCTTTGTCCCATACCACATAACCACCATATTCTGCCATTTTGTTGGTGATGGTTAGGTCAGATGTTTCCAGGTTTTTGTCATCTTTTAAAATAAATTCAGCTAAAAGCCCACACAGAATTTCAAAATAACAAGGAACTTTACTTAAAACAAATCAATAGAACAGAACAGAATGCACTGAATGGGAACAGGGGCCACATGAGTAAAGATACTCAAGGACCCCTATAACTGTTTGGGACTTCCTTTCTTAGGGTTCAAGAGAAAAAAGTTTGGTTATTAAGGGGCATAGTGAAGGTGGGTCTCTCTTTTAATTGTTGGATTTAGTTTTATAATCATTTTTTGTTGGACACATGTTCCTTCCCATAATACATTTGTCCCTTTATGTATTATGTCCCATACACATGTCCCATTATGCATAGGCATAAGGTGGTTAAAAAGGGGGGTGGGATTTTCCCTAAAAGTTTACCTGGGGACACAGTTTAGCTATACTGTACATGCACCCTAACCAATTCAAGCTGCATTGTTACCTCCACACACAGATGTGCCCAAACACACCCTTAACCAGTGTATAACTGGCAATGTGTTTGAATAGAAACTGCCCAAGTTTGATAGTGATTAGGGGAAGAGAAACCCACTATTCAGAGAGAGGTATACATGTAGCCCATGGGGATGAAGGTTGCTAGGTGCGTTGTTCTGAGAGTGCTATGTGTGCGTGTTATCTGCAAGTAAAGGAGCCAGGCTGCAGAGTGCTCTATTAGAAGAGGGAGGTGTGCATGGCCCAAACCAAGTAGTCTCAGATTGCTGAGACAGTCCCTGTTTTGCCTACCTCAGTTCAGCTATGGTGAAACTCACACCAAAGGTTTCAAAGTTCCTAGGAAAATAATCATAACTATTACAGAACAATTGTGCTTAAGTTGTCATTTATCTCTTTTCACAGAGGAGAATGAAGCACAGAGACCATGCCCCATCCATAGCAGAAATATTCTTAAGTATGGTTTTACTTCAGTGATGCAGTGCTCCTCCTCCTCACTTGTGCTGTGAGGTTCAGCTCTGTCAGCCTTTCAGTGGGCTCAATAACCACAAGGCTGAGGGATTAATAGTCATTTGCTACTCTCTGTGAAGTACTTATACTTAAAGAGTTTTACTGAACCCTTGTCAGCAAATCTAGGCTTGATAAAATAGATGATAATAAATGCTCTGGTTCAGCGTTATTGAAACAGATGGAGGAAGTGCTGGCCATTGTACTGGGTCCTGTGGCTTCCAGGTGTCAGAATGTAAATGCTTAATGGCTTTTATCACGGGGCTGGTTTTATTGGAGACTGAAAGTAGTGGAAGGAGGAGTGCCTTACACTGTAAAGAAGCTCTCATGACACTTCACAGTGCAAAGTCTAATTACATGCTCTTGCAGAGCTAACAAGGAAGAGCTGTGAGCCTCAGTCCTACTTTCATAGTGCATATTGTTAGGTCTTGTTAGTGGCTATTGCAACTTTGATTAGGCTTCACGAGACGAGAAAAGTAACCAAATTTCCTGAATATACATTGCTTAAGCAGCTCATAAAAAGGAATAGTGTGACTGTCCACCCTGTATATCCTTCTTGTTATCTAGTTAGCCAAATGTTGCTAGTAATTTCTGCCAGCTCTTGATAACCAACAACAACATGAGAAGTTGGGCACAGAACACCGGGAATGATCATGATTTGCTTAATTGCTTCCACGCCTGTGATCAGTGTGTCCTTAATGTAGATGTGGTGTGAGATAAGGAAGTGTGCTCATTTTGCAAAGAGCATTTGAACGCTAGAAAAAAAAAAGTATGGTCTTAACTGATCATGGCTGACTTTTCCAGCTGTTGCAGAGTAAACAACAGACATGTGAAGCTGCCACTTCAGTCCAATTCGTTTTGAAAGTAGACTTGGAGATCTCAGCATGTCTCAGCTGCCAGTTTTTCCAGGAAAACGTATGATCTTTATCATTAGAGAATCGCAACCTAAGATCCCTGGCTTTTTTTTTCCTAAGGTCTGATAAAACAGAGATAGACACTTAAACAACAGTCTGTTGCCACTTACCTCTTCCCATGCCCCATCCCCAAAGATTCTCTGGGCAATGACTTTTAAATATGTTCTCATTATTTTTAATGAGTCTGCAGAACACAGGACACATAATGCAACAGTAGATAGGTGCCCTTTCACTGAACTTGTCAGATGTAATAAAACATCATAGAGGTTAGGATGCATTTTTCTTTAAGATATTATAATTATTTAAATTAAGACACCATGTACAACTCATTCAACTGTCGTTGCTGTGTAAATAAATAAATAAGTAAACCCCTTCTGAGTTCCCAGTGCTCTTTGAGAAAGAATGTTTTATCATAAATGTTAAAAGACAAAAGAACTCTTAATATTGTTATGTCTCTTTAAGTTTACCCTTCTTTAAATCTGCTCTGGATGACAGGATATTCAATTATAAAGCAGTTCAATTATCTTTCCTGGGCACTTATTGAGTTATATGAAGGACTTTTATCACCTAGTCTTTCAGTGATTGATTCTTTACATTTCTGAGATGCTTAGGACCTAAAGAAGTATTGTTTAACAGCTTGGAATGTTATTTCAGTTTTCTTATGGTCTCTCTTCCTCCCTTTTGCGGTTCTCTCTCTTTTTCTTTCTCTCCTTTTGCTTTTGGAAGCAAATAATACTCTGTATGTTATCTCTCAGTTACTGAATATATTTATTTCCTGAAGTGAGGATGGAGCTAAGTGCTCAGTTGGTTCAGCAGTAACCTAGCATACTCAAGGCCCAGGGTTCAGTCCCCAGCACTACAAAAGGACAAAAGTGGCATGCATTACATGATAGTGCCTGGTGTTAATAGATGAAAGGTATGGTAGCCAGATGGAAAAGAATCACCTCCCGGAGCAACAGAGTCCTGTTGCTGGGCATTCATTCTGTGGCTATTGGATCTAATAGTGCTGGCTCCTAGAACTGTCTTGTTTGAACTCAGCACTTTGGTTACTAACTTGCAGCCTGACTCAAGGGTGACCCTCTCCTTGGTCCCTTTCTTAACATCTGTGTATTTCACCTTTAGAGATTTACCACTAAAGGAAGAAAATAATACAATCAACTAAATATAGAAAGAAAAGAAGCAAAAAATGGCCACACGCAAAAACATGTACCTGTATTCACGATCCCTCAGCCCATGCTTTCCTTCCATGATGTTCAAAGAGAGGCTGACTTTCAGGAAGATTGTCTCCTTGGGCCTCCATTTTCCTTTGAAGATAATGGGACTGAGTTGTTCAGTGACATCATCTGAACCATGATTCCCAGTTTAGCTGATCAAGTGTTTATTGAGTATTTATTTCTGCTAGATGCTTTACCATGTATTAGATATTCAAAATCATACTAAAGTATGAGTCCTGAACTCTAAGACCTAAGACATGCCAAGTGCTGTTAGAGAAGTAAGTAAAAACAGTCCTGTTGCCTATAGGGCAAGCTAACAGAAAGGGAAATAGCTACAGAAATTTAAGAGAGAATCTGAGAGATCAATAGGAAAGTATGTTATGAAAAGAAAGAAAGCAAAAGTCCTTTAAAGGTCAAAGGACTTCCAAAGTCAAAGAATTTTCAAATCATGAAAGATTATGAGATAGGAGAATTGTTAGACCCTGGATAAATTCAAAGAATAAAGAGATAAAAATCTTCCAGAAATATGGCAAAGCACAAACCAAAGGCAGGGGGAAATACTGAGATAAAATGCAGAGCAGGAAGAAATATCTATTATATCCAGTCTGTTGGCTACTTATGCAAGTTCGTGAATAAAATGTGCAACTCTGTTACAGTAGTATTTCTAAAAATGATGGAAAGCCCATCCAATATAATTTTAAGATTTAAATGATGCCTTCCTCTACATGTTCTACCTTTGAGTTATTTTCTGCAACTTAACAAACCACCCCAAACATGAGTCTTCAAATAATGATTGATTTCGTCTTAAGGTTCCTTATGCTGCATGAGTGGTTTCTTTGCTGGTTTCATTGGGACTTTGTCATGCAACTGCATCAACTTCAGCATCTACCAGGCTGGATGACCTATCACAGAGGGCCTCTCTTATGTGTCTGTTACTTGCTGCTGGCTCTTGAGTATTACTTTGTTTCTCCCTCCCAGGTCTTCTCCTTCTCTAAAAGCAAGGACAGTCCTTACGTACATTCTCAGGAGAGTGGTAGCAGATGTAGTAACTCTTGAGGACTAGAAAGGTGGAAAGTTTATTTCTGATTGTTAGAATCTAGAATCATCAAAGAAACAAGCTTCCAAGCATGTATGTGAGAGCAATTAAAAAGTTAAAACACCGACCTTGAATGTGGGCAGCTTCATTTCTTGGACGGAGGTCCTGGACTGCATAGAAAGGAGAAAGCCAAGTGAGCATAAGCATTCATGACTCTCTGCTCTTGAGTGAATGTGACGTGGCCAGCGACCTCAAGCTTCTACCACCATTACTTCACTAACATGATGCACTGAATCCTCCAACCATGAGCCAAGATAAGCTATGTCTTCCTGAAGTTGCTATTGTTAGGGTATTTTGCCACAGCAGCATGAAAAGTAACTAAGATACTTGAGAAATTTCAAAGAATGCTTTTCTGTGGCTAAATGAATATTGATCAAGTCATGAGAATTGGAGCATGGGCCTGGGGCTGCCACTAAGTGCTTGAGTTTGGAATGTTCATTTAGCTTTTCAGTGTTAATTCCATTCACAAGTTCTTTATTGGGTGCTTTCTTTGTTCTCACATACGGCTAGAGATGCAGCCGTTGAGAACGTGTGCCCCTTTCTCCTATATTGCTCCCATAACATTTCTTGACATAGACAAACCCTTCTTATGCCAGCTGCAACTCTCCTTAAAGGGATAGGCTTCTCCCTCTTTACTCTTTGGTAAATCTTTCAGAGTTACTATGAACTGGCATGAGGAAGTAACAGTTCTAGTGTGTTGATTTGTTATAAGGTAATAAATAAAACCATTACATATAATTAATTTTGCAGTAAACAAGCAAACGAATTTCTAATCTATGTAAGGAGATTGAACTAAATGTTCTCCTGAGATTTTTCCTATTCCAAAATACTACTCTCTGAATTTCTGTGCATGAAATCTTGGCCTGACACTCAGTTCAGATAGTGCCTGAATTATGAATGATCCGTATATATAAATGGGCAGCAGGAGTCCTCTTCTGCCTGTGTTTTTGTTCCACAGTTCAGCATGCCTGGGGAGCATTTGACCTCCAGAGTACCATCTCCTAAGTAAGTGGAGAGCTAGCAAATTGCCAACAGTTATCTTTCTCATGGCACTGTTGTTGACCTTCTGCCATGACAGCACTAGTTACCATAGTAATAGATGCAGAGGGAACCCTTCTTCCAGTTCTCCCCAGATGCCACTGCTACTGTGGGCACCATACATGATGCCACTCCCATAGGCAGCTTGGAAGGACATGTGGTCCTTTTTCAAAATCTGAGCTGGAGTGTAGGTGCATTTCTCCAGAATTTTGTTAAACACAGCTTATCTATTAGAATGCAAATTGTCACATCCTGGCTGGTATGTTTTAGAGCACCATGGAGTAGACAAATCCTGTAGGCAGATTGAAGCCACACAAAATTCACTACTATTTCTTTTGATGAAAAATATTGTTCTAGTTGCAAGTACCAAGTTTACAAGCAAAGTTAGTGAGCAAAATGTTTTCTAAGAATTGTTGTGTCTGTTTCTATAGCTGCCATTTTTTTAAAGCTTGTTTTCATTCCACAGAAAGAAAATGACTAGATTACAAATGTTATTCATTAAGGTTTAATCCATCTTTCATGCTAAAAAATTCTTTTGGGTCTGGATTTTTCTATTAGGATAATGTGACAAAGTCAACACTAGTAACTTGAGGAAAATCTGGCGTACATTTTCAGTGTAATTATTAATTCAGGGTTCCTCAGTTCCTCTTTGCCACTAGACAGGTTGTAAATAAGTTATATAAATAAATATTAATGCAATTATTAACTTGATAATTTTATGTGCTGGGTAGGCATGCAAAGGAATTAAACAAAAATGAAGGCTGCTAGATTTGTGGGTGTTGGGCATCTATATATAATAGTGACTTATTCCCACTATCATAGAGATGGAAGTACACTAGATTGTGCCTTGTCTTCAGCTATATAACTGAGTATGATTATATAAAAAAATAGGTAATTTTTCATGGTGGTTAATAATGTGTCACTATTATTTGTGTACTTCTAAAACAGAAGCCAGATCTTGTGTGCCCTATTTGGAAGGAAAGTAAAGACAAAGAAATGCTTGGTCTTTAAAAAGCCCGGCCTTCACAGCCACAGAGAATTTCAGAGATTTCTCTTTAACCTGTTTAGTTTCTTGAAGAAAAGAATCACTTGCACATGTAAATGCCTTATTTCCTTCACAAACCATTGAAAATATAACCCAAAGATTTGGTTGCTTCTTCTCTCAACTCTCAATAGTTCTCAGGGGAGTTGGCTTTCTTATCTGAAGCTCACAGCCAGGCAGGGGGCAGCTAACACATGGAGAGGCCAGGGCAAAGAGATGGCCAAGGCCATTGGGCAGGTAGTGAAAGGCCTCTTGCTGTGTTAAACAAATGCAGTTTCCTTCCTGGCTTCCACAGGAGCTAATTTTGTTTTTCACTTCTCTTCTGGTATAAGAACAATCAGGATGCATAAGGCCATTCTCCTGTAAGGAGATGTGCATTAGATTATCATAAATCCACGGAAAAGGAGTGCAGTGGTCAAGAGAACAGGCATTTTTGGATGAAATAAAGGTTTAATTGAAAGTACTGTCACAAGGGAAACAAACGATTGAGCCCAGTATTGAGTAGACATTAATTACCACCTTTCAAAGCATAAAGAAAATAAAAGAAAATCATTCTTTTTGAAAAAATTTCAAGTCCGTTTCTCTTTAAGAGAATGTCAGAGATTATCCTAATAAGATGTTAGGGGGAAAAAAGAGCTTTGCACCTCTCCAATGTCCTTCCAGTGCTTGGAGGGAGCATCCTTAGATCCTTAGGAAGTTATAGCTGAGTTGTATACAGATAGTTTTGTTCAAAATTAGGGATGTAGACAAAGTACACTATGAAAAATAATGGCTTAAAATACTTTCAGAATGTGTCATATAACAAATTACTAAATAATTTATACTTATTGATAATTCCAGGTATTTTAAATTATTCTTTGGATAGGTCTCTTTATTTTATTTATTCTATTTTTTTAGTAGCAGGGTGTTTTTTTTCCAAAATTTAGCAGAAAAAGTAAATTTAAAGGCATAAACACACACAATCTTCATTAAATACTAGTTTGTATCATTAAGATATTGCTGTCTTTATATGTCACTCATTTGTTTAACCAGTGCCTTACTTTTGATGTAGCTAAAATCCTAAGGCGACTCCTATATCTACAGAAATAAAGGCTGGGATCAAGAACAGCCTTAATAAGAAAATAAATAAAGGCTGATATCAAGGCAGCCTTAACAAGAAAATAATTATATATTATTTTTTCAACAATTTACATATTTGGATTATGAGTCTGATCCTTCTTTCCAGTCCAATAAACTATAAAAATATTCTGAGATATCTGTACCTACTATACAATAGGTTTGAGAGGATTAAGACCAGAAGATAGTGAATACATACAGTGCTGGCCTGCATACAGATTGCTGCTCCATTCATTTAAAAAAGAAAATGTTAAAACAACTCTCAGTTTGCTTTTCAGTTCCATTTCAAACCAGTGTTTACTGAGTTAATTGAAACTTTTCACACCGATTATTGTAGATATAGTCTTATATTCAATTGTAAAAATTTATCTTTGGGAGCTAATTTGAAGAGGATATTTGCCAAATATTAATGGTCACAGAAAACTGGAGGCAAATGGCAGATATACTTGGCCCCATATCAAAGTTTAGGAGAGGACACGGATCAGAGAAGCCAAATTAAATGTATCATCTTAGAAACATTTGAAAGCTGTTTTCTTGCATAGCTCAGCCCTTCGTAGGCATCAAAGGACAAGTAAGTCATGAAAATGTTAAGTATTATTATAGCCATGAGGAAGGGCCAATCACTCAACTGCTGCACTATCCAAAATTCATTAGTAATATTCCAAGGCACCACCTAGCAATGGAGATCATGGTGACAGTAAATCTTGCTCAAACATATTACCAGCCTGTAAAATGATCTGCATTACAGTACTAGAACTTAGTAAATAGTTTTTGAATATTTTTTTTCAATGAAAACTTAGCCCACACCAAGCAACAATAGAAGAAATAACTGAGGGGATATTTATCAGTAGTGTTATTTCAACACTGTGTGCTATATACTTGTTCTTAAGTGTGCATTTGCATACTTGTTCTGGGCATAACCCTAACAGGACCATAAAACCCCTCCTATCCTTAAAGATTTATATAAACATAAATGGGATGTTATGTACTTAGTGCTATATTCTAATTACATATAAGGTTCTAAAAAGACTTAGATGAGTATCTAACCACAGAGAGACTGCAGTTTAAAGTAGGCTTGATGAGTGTGAGTTTATAGGTAGTTGACAGAATCCTGTGAGGGGAGAGCAGTGTTTAGGCAGAGACAATCTTATGTAAAAAGTAATGGGAAATATTTGTAACGTGAATAATTTCCATTTTCTCTAATAAAAATGCCAGACAGTTCAGATTAGAAATATTTTTAAATTATTTTTATAGATAAGATGCAAGATATGACTGTCACTTTCTGTGCCCTTTGATACAATTATTTCAAAAGGGCAGTGTGACAGAGAAGTATCAACAAAATTGATGAAGTAATCCCATAAAGATATGTATTAGATGCATATCTTTCCAGATGCTAAATGGGATTCAAAGTTGGAATGAAACATAATTTCTGTCCTTGATGAGATCACAGTGGTATAGCAGTGTTAGGACTTATAGAAATTATAAGAATGGGAAGAAAATGTTGAGAATCATAAGAAGGAGAAAGAGAAAGTAAAATGGGAAAATAGGGAATTGTGTATCCACTGGTAAGACTGGCAAATAATGTCAAAGGAGATCTAGAGCCTATCTGAGGAAACAAAGTTAAGGTGGTTGGAAATAAGCATGAAAGTCCTTTATTCCATCACACTTTTAGAGTAAAATTCCTTTTGAGTTGAAAATGCCATCTGTATTTGATACAACACATAACTGAGAAATGAAGATATTTTCCCCTTTTGTATGAATTTATGAAATATCTTAAATTGTGAGTATGTGCCATCAAGGAAGCACTTGAGTGAAAAGATCCATTCTCTAATTGTGCTCAGATGAAGCTTTCTGCCTCCTATCAGCAGGTAAAAATGGCATTGTGTTAATTTAAAAAACCCAATTCCTTAGGCAGAGATTCATCTGAGATAGTTTTTATTTAGTCTTTGATACATAATGAAGGTACATTAGTTCAGGAAGAAAGAAGTCCTACTCCACCTATATCTAGCGAAATATTGATTGGAAGTGTGCTGAACTTTTAAACTGCTCGCAATTGCACACTGATTTTATAGGAATTAAGGCGATATAAATTGCCCCCTTGCCTTGTTCTGCTTTCATATATGTAAAACAGCATGAGAGAAGAAAAACTAGACAAATGATTACCATGGAATAATATGAAATAAAAGACAATATCAATAGCTTAAACCAATTAGTTAGAGCTTTGGAACCACCTACCTTTGCATGAACAGCCAAAGAGCATGGAGGAAGATCACCCTCACCTAGGTTGCGTAGTTCTCTACCTTGGGAAAATGTCACCGACCCAAAAGCCACTGAAGTTCTCACCTCAGGAGGGATGTCAGCCTACAAAAGAGAAAGATATGATTCAGAGAAATATAAACCATATTTTATCATTAGCCCTTATTATCAACCTAAGTGGGATTGGGATTATTTATTCACTTCTTCTAAATAACGGTATTATGTGGCTACACACTTTTCACAGTTTCAGTGTGTTTAGAGAGTTAATTTCTGATCATAACCTGTGGGCTTAACCATGTGAATTTATTTGGCCACTCAGTGCCAGCCAAAGTTATGTGAGAAAATACTTGAAAAGCAGTTTGATTGTTGCGACCTGTATCTCATCATGCGATAAACATGATTCAGGCATACAATGATCTGAGGAAGGTGAAAGATAAGTGGAACATATATTTTCCTCATTTACAGCATTAAGGTAACTATACCTGAGCCAGCCTGAGCCAGTTAACCCCCAGTCAACCTGAAGAAATGTAAGCCATAAATGAATGAGTTACTGTACCTAACACTATTTAGGGATGATTTTTTTATTTAGCATTCTGGGAGCAATGGCTGACTGACAGATTCATTCCTTTACCCCATGAAATTAACTCTGAGTAGATTCCCCTACCCCTTGAATTGGTCTGACATATAATGAACAATAGGAAGTATTCACATTTTAATTTGGATGAGTTTCCATCCTCTGTAGGACCTAAATGACTTCCTATTTTATAGTCAGTTTTATCCGACAATTAATTTTCATGGAGTAATTGATTTAATTATTAAGATAAAAGGAAAATTATGTGTCTATCTGAAAATGGCATGTTATATATACTAAGAACATTTTCATTACAATAGTAAACATCACTATGAATTCTAAATGGTTATTACCCACTGAGATCTTTCTCTCCCTGTTTGGAATTTAGAATTATTTATCATTAGTCCTATGCTAACAGGGATTGTTTCCAATTGGAATCACATTAGAGGTAACTCAGACATCACAGGAAAGCATGGAGTAAAAAGGTTATTTCTATCATTTCATTTTCTATGATCATTAACAAACCAGCAAAAACTGTATCTTCTTACTCCTCCTACAATGCGTTCTATTTTCTTCTCTGTTTTTGAAATTTTCATGCATCGAAATATTCCTTTTTTTAAACCATGTGAGAACTCTTACTGTGATATGTCATGATTAATTAATATTGCTCTCTGGACCTAAAAATGAATATTTGCTGGGTCATTTGGAAAAAAATAAGGTGAATCAGATGCAATCTTACCTTTAAAATTCTTGAGTTGGGAAGAAAACTGTATTAACTTTTTTCAGGCCATTATTACCCTAAATAGTGTTGTATGTGCTTGGAATGAGGGAATTGTTATTTAGAAAGTTCTTATACTTCATCTAATGGTGGAAAATGTTATGCAGAAACCATTAGCCTTCCTAAATTTTCCATGAAAATAACCTGTAATCTATTGTCTTTAACTATTACAGAAATTTCCCAATCTAAAACTAAGGAAGGAAGGGAAGAGGGATAAATGTGGAAAGAAATAGAAGAAAGGAAAGAGTAAAAAAAGGAATTTTCATAAGGAAACAACATTACTCTTTCCCATATGGAATGACTCCTAAATTCTAAAAGCCTTAGAATCTGCTTGATGTTCTGTATCTTTTCTGTGTGAGACTGAACTTGCTTCTGTGATACTCTGTGGTTGATGCTTATTGTGAATTTTTTCTGTTCACAAAAGCATGATGCAGAAATAATGGGACTGAAAGGTTTAACCACAATGCTCTAAGGCGTCTGTAGCCTCGCTGATAACCTATGATATTTTTCTCTGGAGTTCTTTTATTATCTACTCCAGTCCCTGTACATAGTTTTTCCCTAATGCAAGATTCTTAAGTATATGGTAGAGAATACTTCCTGTAATATGGTCCATGCAAAAATATTTCATTGTCATGGGAATGAGGAAATCCCTACGCTTTGATAGGAAACCATTTTCTCTCATTACACCAAAACAAATTGGTAGGAAAGAAGAAATCTACCTCGAATTAAAAGTGAATAACCCTGCCAATTATCTGCTTCCATTAAAGAGTTGCATAATTAGCGGGCATGATGCCTCATGCCTTTAATCCCAGCACTCAGGAGCAGAGGCAGGTGGATCTCTATGAGTTCAAGTCAGCCAGATCTACACAGTAAGACCTTATCTCAAAAACTGTGGTGGGGAAGTTCATGATAAAACCATCCCCAAAGCATGTAATATATAGTAACACATTTATTTGTGGCTCACATATCTGCAGTTTAGCTGGATTTGACTGGTCCAGGCTGGACTCGGGTAAGCTTACATCCAAATTATGGGTAAGGTGTATCTATGTGCCACATAATTCTCATTCTTCAGACCACTGGCCACCAGAAGCATGCATGACATAGTGAAAGATACTCTCTCCCTCCCCCTCAGAGGTTCTAAATATATATTAACTAAAAGGATCGGAAGTCTTAAATAGCCCAGAAATTTTAGTCATAAAATTCCTCCTTTTTCTCTCACATTGGCTGACTATGAAAGTGTGCTTCAGACTAATACAAGTCTTAGAGGGAGACAGTTTTGGTTAATTTGCTTAGTTGCTAAAAGCAGCCTTAATTTGGCACAACCTTTAGCCAGACAGACCTCTCCACGAATCCTTAGCAGACTATGGATCAATGATATAAGAACCAGAGAACAGAGCGGGGCGGGGCTGGAGAGAAGACTCAGTGGTTAAGAGGACGGGTTGTTCTCGCAGAGGACCCAGATTCAGTTCCCAGCACCCACATGTCAGCTAACAGCTGTCTGTAATCCACTTCCATGGTATCCAACACCCTCTTCTGACCTCTGTGGGTACCGCACAACACAAGTGCATTTACAATACATTCATACACATAAAATAAAAATAACTAATAAAATAGTTTTCTTTTTAAAAAGGATCAGAGGACTGCTCTAAGTCAGTCACTGCTACTCCTGCTTCCAAAGATGAAGGCAGGGTGGTCGTAGAGCAGAATAGGTACTATGCCAACAAGCTTATCTTGGATGCTATTATTTTTTTTTATGTGTCACTTTTGTCCTTAATATTGTGCCATGCTTTAAAGGCAGGTAGCCTGGCACACCAAGTACTTTTGATGGCTTTCTATTGAAAGCAGATAACATAAGATCTTAGCTTCCCAAATTGCAGGAATCAGTCCCCGTGTACTTTCTTACAGTACTTATAGTATAGTACTTTAAATTATTCCCCATTTGTCTTGAATCTTACATTCATAAAAAGTCTATATTCTTAAGCCAGGGAGGTGGTTCACCTGGTAAAGGCACTTGCTACACAAGCCTGGTGACCTGAAAGTAATCCCCAGATCCCATATAAAGGTGGAAGGAGAGAATGGACTGCACAAAGTTGTCCTGTGACCTGCACATGTGCCATGGCACATGTACTCACACATATCATGTACTTACACAAATAATAGTATTTTTTAATTAAAGCATATATTATTATATTTCAAATATTGAATTATTATATATAAGATATTCATAGCACTTTAAATGTAAAATTTCTCTAATTTACTTTTAGCATGAAAGATTAAACATAAAACAGAAGGACCAATCATTTCTCAATATTGCCAAAGGCAAGTTCTAATTATTTTTTCCCCAAAAGAAATGATAAATATTTTTAGGTGATAAATTTTCTTGACTTGAAATTACTCATTACATAGTACTACATGTATTGAAATGTAATATCTCAATAATATGACCAGTTTTATTTTTATTTTCTAATATGTCGTGTTTTTTAATTGAATAATTGTTTCATGCAGAACATCTCAATCAATCATCTTTATAACTCCTTCCCACCAGCACCTCCCCGTAGTCCCCCAACTAGAATCTATACATTCATCTTTGTTAAGATCTATTATGTCAAGTTAGTGTCCCCACATAACTCCAGTGCAGGTTCACCAACTGAGGTCTAGTCAGCCTACCTGAAGTCTCTTGCTTTAGGAAGACTAGCCCATCCTCATCCAACAGTAATCAGTTGCCAGTATTTCTTCAGCAAACGTTGGGGTCTGCTACCCATTTCTCCAGTTCCGTGATGGGTTTTTGTCTGCTTGAGCTTGCATGTGTCTTGAGCATGCTAAGGTCATTACTGTAGGTTAGTATGAGAAGGATACCAGGAGCTTGTAGACTTCTCTTTCCATATGGTCGGTGTACTTCCTTACTGGCTGTTGCAATCTTTCTGGCCCCTCTTCCACAATGATCCTTGAGCCCTGCATGAGTGAGAGATAATATAAGATTCCTTTCCAGGGACCCACAGTCTGCAGATTCCTAATTGCCATGATTTAGCCATTTGTGACCTTTTGTGTTACTGGCTCTTTGTTGCATGAGGGAGCTTCATTGAAGAGAGCTGAGAGATTCTTTCATTCTTTACCCCCTGTTCCATATTGTGTGAGCCTTGGGTATAGAGGCTGCTTTGGAGATGTGTCGCTTAGACATGGGCAATTCACAGACAATGTCTGTGTGTGACCAGTTGTGGTACTCTGTATTACCTCCATTGATGTAAAAGTAGCTTCTTTGATGAATGGTGATTGGGATACTTGACTGTAAATATAAGGATACATATTTTGAATTTAGTAAGAAGTTATGTTAGCCTCGGCAAGTGACAGTCCTGAGGATCTCTCTAAGACTGTATACCTCTTCAGCCATGTGTATTTGGTTATGATTACAGTTCCACATATAAGCTTTCTCTCATTGAGTGGGCTCCAAGACCAATTAGGCAGTTGTTGATTGGTCCCAAGATAAAACTGGTACAGTAGTGGTTCCTTGCTATTTTTAAGCTCTGGCCTAACATTACATTAATATAATTTTATATGGAGCAGGCACTGAAAAATGGACGTTTTCTGATATTTGGTTCCTAATATTACTGTAATCTTCCACTTAAGAAAAACTGGTTTTGGGCAACTTAATCCATTGTCAACTTTTAATTTTGTTAGTTTTCCCCATCTACCAGCTTTTCCTGGGGAGGTTATGGTTTTCAAAATATTAAAAAAATCTCAAATACAAATAATTTCTAGAAGTTTCTTCAATCATGTCATTTGTAGAAACTTACCTAAAATGGATGACTATGTACTTTAAGAGATCAAGTAAAAACATAAATTTAAAAGTAGACATTTTTGAGCTGACGGTAATCTACATTATGTATTTTTTTTTCTTCCACTGAATGTGTACATACCATTATTGCCTACATTTTGCCCCCTAAAACTTTTTTTCCTACTCATGGTAACATTAATTTATATTTTGTCTTTTTTATTGAAATTTTTGCAGTTTTCATACAAACAATTTTTTGGTCTTTAGCTTCCTTCTCCCGTCTCATCTACCTCTAGTCCCACCCCAATTCAGTGTAGTGCTATATATACAGTATGGCCTATAGATTCTTATTTGTGTCCCAACATATCCCTCAACATGTATCCATCTACTGGACCCTGCTTGACCTACCAAGAATCCCATTCCTGTAAGAGACTGTCTCTCCCCTTTCCAATAGCTATCAGTTGCCAAAAGTTTGGAGTGGAGTTTCTTACCCACTTCCCCTTGTGTATCCTGGGATTTTGTCTGGTTTGAGCTTTTATGGGATTTGTGTGTGCTGTCACCAGTGCTGTGAGTTCATATGTGTAACTGACCAACAGTCTGTAAAACCCTGATTCCTTATGGTCATCAACTACTTCTTCCTCTTACAATCATTTTTATTGAGTTTCTATGTATTTTATACAAGATATTTTAATCTTTTTTATACCTTCTCCCCATCCTCATCCTCCCATAGACTCCTGCTGTATTTCATGTATTATGACATTTATGTTAAGGCCTATTAAGGCAAGTTAGTGTACCCAGATGTCCCTCAGTACAAGTTCATCCACATTGACCAGTTGTGGTTTTCTGTGTCAATCACCATCTTCAGCATAAGACAGCTTCTCCCGTGAGAGTTGAGAGATGAATTCATTCTATGTGTAGAGGTTGCATTATTGAAATTGTATCTCTTAACTCTACACATCTCAGAGATAATTACTCTCTGCATTTGACCTGTTGTAGAACTCCACTTCCTTTCAAGTTGTTGGTCAGGTTGGTCCAAGAGACTCCCAGAAATAATGCATGTTATTGCCACAGCCCTTCTTTATCTCTCAGAACTTGAAGGTAGGACCCTATTGCTGAACCAGGCCACACTTCAGACATCGGACTTATAGCAATGGAGCTGGAATTGATCTGGAAGCCTCCTCCCTGAAGACTAGTTCTCATGGTATCAGAGGAGACTATGCAAATTGCCAAGGGAGAAAATAATAAACAACAATGACTGGCCTGGCAAACTATCCCTATTGATGCTGTAGTGACACATTTATCTTGAGGGTAATCAACAGCTATCTGATTGAAATTATTTTTTCATTTTAAATCATTGATTCATGATATTTAAAATTTTTGTTAGCTCTTACCAACTTAGGACATAGTTCAAACTTTTTAAAGCTCATCACTGTAATCTCTGATTCTTTTTTTTTTAATTTGTATATATTGACAAAGGGGAAACACTTTAAAAAACCATTTACCTACTTGAAGATCACTAAATGTCCTAATGATTTTTTTATGCATTAATGATGGTGGGAAGAAAATATCTTTGCCTTTTATTGAAGTGATTATCCTTAGGTCATCATTTACCTTGTGTTGTGCCTGTTCATCTCTCATCTTTTACTTTTCTTTACTCTCTAAAAGTACAATAAAAAATAAAATGCCTCGCTGCTCTGGAGATCACATGCCTGTGATCCCCATGGTAGGAGGATACTCACATTCTAAATTTCATTTAATCCAACTGACCAGAAACCTTTCATAATATCTACCTAAGTCTTTTCCAGAAGATTAAAAAAAATCAGAAAATTAGGTGTCGTATCCTTTCATTGTTGTACAATTTTGTTTAGCTGTAACAAAAGTCTCAACTCTTTAAATTCCTTAGAATTTACTTAGGCAAAAATTAACAATGGTTAAGCTTATTATAAAATATCCTGAGAGAAATGCAAGGTATGGATTTTGCTCTCTATATAAAAAATTATATTCATTTTTTCTTAAAGCTCTTTTGTTTGAGTTTTTGTAATTGACAAAATGATTGCATGTGAAACATAATTCTTGCATAAAGTAAGCTGCTCCCAACACAGACTAATTACACATTTGTGAGGCAAGGCTAAGACATCCTGAGCTTACTCCTGCTGAGCCAAAAGCATACCATTTAATGAAATGAGGGCCATAAAAGGTTCAGCATGGATGCTTTCAGGTCTGACCTGGGCTTCTAGGAAATTGAGCATTGGCCCTGTGGGCTGCTGAATTCCCCAGGGTTTGAAAGGCTGGGTTATTACCACTTGCATGCATGAATCAAGTACCACTTTGCAACACAAGACATTTGTGAGTCTAGAGATGGCCCTATTTGTAACATTCTTACCTTAATAAAATGTATGCCTCCCTACTCAAATTTTCCTGCTGATCTTTCTTCTCACACATTTCTGTCTGTTTTATAAAAGTGGTCAGAACCTATAGAAAGGTGTATGTCAAACCTTCTGTTTCCTCTTTCCTATACTTAAACTTATTTCTTCCTCTTCTTGCAATAGCAAGAGTGAACAGAAAGAACTTCCCATTTATATCAATAAAGCTCTTGCCAATTATGTGCTTTGTAGACTGACTGTTAAGTGCTTGGTAGAAAATGTTGAATGACTACAGTTTGCAATAAGTAGCTCTTGCCATTCAAGCTAGAATAGACCAATCACATCCCTGAATTCCAACTGCAAAAGATTATTCATTGTGTTTTGTATTAAAAATAGCACTAAAGATAATAAATTAAGAAAATGGGGAAATAGAATGAGGATTAATTGCATGCAAATATGAAATAAATATAAATAGCATATATATGTATATATGTGCATATGTATTTGTATATGTCTGGTATTCTGTTACTTTCTTGTATATACTCTGAAATGATACATGTATCATCCTATATGATATGTTACAGATAATGAAAAAGAGAGTGGAGAAATAAATGCATCAAGAAAGAATATATATGTGCCATCTGATATAGTCATCCAATATGGTACAATATGATACATGTTATATACCTGATTGGGAAAACAGAACAACTTTAGAATTTTGAAGATAGTTTATACAAAAGAGGAAAAAAGACTATGGTTACAGCTGGATCTGATAAAGCATTAATATGACATAAAGTTCATTAACATTTTACTTACCACTTTGCTTTGCATTTTTTTCTCTATTTACCAAAAATAATACCTATAGTTTCCTTATGTTGATAGAGAAGCTACATACATGAAATCTTCATAATATGATTACCTAAATCATATTAACATTTGACATAATGACATAATAACAGCATCAATTGACATATCAATGTGAATGGAAGAAATTTCACATGATCCCACTACATGTATGCATAAACATAATTAAGTGGACAAATATGACTTTTATATACAGTATCAGGTATGAAATTCTCAAAAATAAAAATAATGAAGAATGTCAGGAATAGTTATGACACATACATAAATGTAGTGATTTCCAAAATGAAACATGTGGTCCATTATTGGGTTATAGAATCAATCTAATACATTGTAAATAATTTTTAAAAGATTAAATTATGATAGCTTCAGCATAAAAAGCACAAGAATGAGTTGTACTCTTGGTAAATATTGTCCAATAAAACTTTTGGGTGTCTGTGTTTGTATGTGTACACGTGCAGATGTGTGTGCATCTGCACATCTGTGTTTCTGTACATATGCTTGTAGATGGCTAGATGAGTAATGAATGTGATAGGTAGATGAACAGATAGATAACACAGCTTTCAGTACTGGATCACAGTACTTCCAAACCTTGCTGAAATGTGCCATGCATTTTGCTGTTTGTGATATTCACTTGCAATCTGAGTAACTGATGAAATGCGAAATCATGAACAGGCCAATTTCCATCACAAGTTGGTAGCTATGACATGTCTTGGTATCTTCCTCTGTGACTGAAGATGAGTTAGGTTATCTTTCCCAGGAGCAGAAATTATAGTAATGAAGAGGAAATTGGTCTAGGTTATCTTTAAGATTATCATCTTATTAACTTAAGAGTTAATACTTAAGAGTTCTAATACTTGTGACACCTGATACTTTTAAAATTATTTCTATGTAAAAAGAATTATGAAATCAGTTTAATTACTGAAATCTTGAGTCAATTATGGAACAACTTAGTCTTTTTTTTGTATATGCATGTAGAACCCCACAAATACATATTTACAGACATATCCATAACTGCATATAAGCACATTCTGTTGGGCACTTATTTATATCAGTTCATTTAAACACATTTATCAACTGCTTCTTTGGCATTTGAAACTGGTTTGGGACTATAAACATCTAAGTGAGATAAAAAATATGAATAACAAAGTTTCAGTATTCACCAGATAGTATAGGAAAATCAGTAAGTATATAGTATATGGTAAATTCCAAGGGGAAAATCAAAGCAATGCAATGAACATAGACAGGATAATCTTAGGAGGGAATTAAAATTATCTTAAATTGAATGATCAAGAAACAGCTTATTGGCAAATTGACTTTTAAACAGAACTGAAGGAAGGACTTCAGAAACCAGTAAAAAGAATATTCAAAGCATGGGGAAGAGGCAATGTAAAGTTCTTGGTTCACAAATATGTAGGTTGCAGAGGAAGAAGAGGAGGAGAAGAAGGAGGAGGAGGAGGAGGAGGAGGAGGAGGAGGAGGAAGGTGTGGCATGAGCAGGACAAATAGTTTTTTTTTAAGAACGGGTTTAATTTTTAATGTATATTTTATTGAGTTTTTGTGAATTTCATATAACAGATCAAATTTAGACTACCTCTCCCATCCCTGCTTGCCCATAGCCCCTCTACTGGACTTCATGCATTCTGCCATATGTTGAGTTCTATCTGGTCAAGCATTTTTATCCAGATGTCCTTTGGTGCAAGTTTATCCATTGTAATATGGTCAGCCTATCTCAAGTCACTCCCTTAGAGAAGATCTACTCTCCCTCAACCCTAATTAATCAATTGCCAATAGTTTCTTAGTGAAGGATAGGGCCTGCTCTATGTTCTATGCTGGGATTTGTCTGATTGATTGAGTCAGCCTTCGTCTTGTGCCTGCTTTCACCATTGTTGAAAGACCAGATAAGCAAGTGCCCAGAGGCCTGAAAGCCTCTGTTTCCTTAGTTCATGTACCAACCCTGGCTCTTACAGTCTTTCCACCCCCTCTTATGCAATGGTCCCTAAGTCATGGGTGGGTGAGGTTTAGTATAGGAATTCTATCCAGGGACATGCACTATGCAGTCTCTTATCCTCTAAAACTTGGCCAGTTGTAGCTTTCTGTGAGCATTACACTGTGTTATAGAAGGAAACTTCACTGTTGAGAGTTGAGGGATTTACTAATATTCTCTCTACTCCCTGTTCTGCAATGTACTATGACCTTCAGGAGTAGAGAATCTGGTATAGATGTGTCACTTGGGGCTGAGCATCTCTCAGACATGTATTCTCTGTGTGTGACCAGCTGAAGGGCAAACAGTTTGAGATGAGGTCAGATCAGAGAATCATGAAGCTTATTTCAGGAGAAGTTAGTAAGACATTAGAGGACTTCATGTTTTCTCAGAATGAGGTGGGAAGTCCTAGAGGATTTGAATATTTCTTTACATAAGACCAGTCTAGGTTGCTATGCTGAGAAATACTTGAAGGAACAGAAATTGGAAGCGGCGGGGAAGGGAGGAGAGGCCATTATAAATAGCAACAGGTGGGAAAAACTGGTGAAGAATAGGACGGTGGTAAGATTCTGGATGCCCTACGAAGGGAGAGCTCACAGGAAGGGCTGCCCACTAGAACTGAGAACGTGAGGTCAAAAGGAAGTCAATGATGATCCTTGACTTTGATTGGGAAGACTTCAGGAGGAACAACTTCTGAAAACGGGCCCATTCAACCATAGCAATTTCAAAGTAAAAGCTTTCATGGTGGTTCAGTAGAAAGTTGGTGATAGAAGCCTGTAGTTTAAAAGAGAGGATGAAGACAGGAATTTGTGTAAGTATGTAAATAGTATTTTAAACCACAGGAACTAGATGAGGTAACTTTGTGAGTGACTGTGGGAGAAAAGAGGTCATATAACTGATGCTTGGGATACTCAAGTACTTAGGAATGGGAGAGCTGAAGAAAAATCAGCAGAGGGTTTAAGTACGAATAGGCAGTAAATAGAGTGATAGCCTCTAACCAAGCAAAGAGAGTATTTTCAGAACTAAGACTTGATCAGTCTGATACTTCTAATAGATCAAAGAAGATCAAATCTAAGAAGGAGCCATTGGATTTAGCAGATTGGAAGTCATTGATGACTCTAATAGGAACTAAATATACTGCTTACATCTATATGAATAAGTATATGTGATAAATACATACACATATATATAGAAAACATACATATTAGATATACAGATTATTAAATAATATATATAGTGTATCTAAAATATGTGTATGATATGCACAAATTGAATGTATGTATATACACATATATGTGGGCAAATATGAACAAATGATTGTATGTACACACAAATATATTTTTCATTTCCATAGTTAGCAATATAATGTTGAAAAAATGTCATTATCCTTCATACATATCTTCATACATTTTTTCATACATATTTCTCCTTTATAGTGATTGAGTAATATTGATAAAACACAGAATAGATAATCTACACTAATGGCAGTACATAATGCAATTATTTTTTGCAGTGAGATAGACGGGGGGCAGATGGGTAGGTAGATAGCAGATAGGCAGGTATCTAAGTATGAGTAGATGATGTACATAACTGAAGCATGCTGCACACAAAAATTTTGCCTTATGTTTTATCAATTTGTCACATTATTAAATCATTGTGTCAATTCTGTTTTATAAACTTGTAGATATTTTTAAAAAGTAGTTTTTATTTATGTGTATGAGTGTTATTATGCCTACATGTGTGTAAGTACACTGATACCATACAGTGCCTGTGGAGGACAGAAGAGGGTGTTGGATTTCCCTGGAATTGCAGTTACAGACAGTAGTTAGCCACCATATGGGTGCTAGGATTCAAGTTGGGTCTTCTTCAGGAGCAGCCAGTGCTCTTAACTGCTGAGCCCCAAATTACATTCTTCTTAATAAGTAAAAAGTACAAGATAGCATACATAGCAGGATTGCGAGCTAGCCTTTGCATAACTTTACTCTTGGATTCTTGTATAAGTAAAAATGAATCATTTTTTATGCATAGGAATTAGTGTAGGCTTTCTTATCATCTTTCATATTCTGTTCATCTCACAGAGATCACATACCCTGGAAAATTAGCTGCCATCTAACCATAAGCACAGTTGAGTACATGATCCTGCAGTAGTCCACTTTAACCAACTGAACTGTTGGTGTTAGTCCAACTGTAGGGTTGTTTACTACCCTGGAACTGGAAGACATATTAGCAGATACAAGTATAGCCTGCAACTTCTAATATGCCACTTAAACCGTGGTTCATTTGAATTTGTCTTCATTTAGTAATTTGGGTTCAAGGCCCTGGTTTCTCAATTGGAAATGATTTGACCCAAATGACATTTAACAATGCCTGAGGCATTTTCAGCTGTCACAGCCAGGAGAGGGGCACCACTGACACCTCACAGGGATGTGACCAAATATACCATATAGGACATATATACCATCTGCACAGCCCATAATGGCAAGTGTGCTAAGGTGGAGAAGGCCGAAGTTGAGGATGCTGTATGACTGGTGCTGGGCCATGAGGCCTAGGCATCCACACTGGGGTAGTTTGATCATCCATCTTGGCCTAGCCCTAGGAATCTTGAGAATTTGTGTCTAGAGGCATAAGAAATATAGAAATCAAGGTTCTGGCTGGACCAGATTTTCTTCCTCTCTGAGCCTGAGAAGGATTCCTTCCCAGATTCTGGTGGTGGCTGGCAGTCCTTGCTGTTTCTCAGCTTGCATGTTCATCACTCCAGTCTCTGTCTCTACCGTTACACGGTCCCATCCATATGTATCTCAGATTGAAAATACTGTAATTTAGAGAAAGATCATTTATTCAGAAGATGATGTGACCATGGCTTTCCCAGACTTTAAAGTCTGCATAAATGTTGAAAACATGCAATCTGAAACGCAGCACATAGTAATGAAGTAAACCTGAATTTTTTTGCCTGCAAGGTTGAAGTATGGCTCTAAATGAAATCTTGGATTAATTGGAAAGTAACAGCCAAATTTTTGAGTATAGGAATACTTTTACTTTCATATGATTCCACTTTAAATTGTTTTTGAAAGAAGTCAATATGTAAGTAAAGATGATAGAACTAAAAACAGAGAAATACAGAAATGTATTTATTTAGAAGAAATAAAGCAAGCTAAAAGAAAACACAAAAAGTTAGATTCACAAGATTTAGCTTGTTACACCAGGATTTTTAGTGAGGAGGTGTGGATATCTGCAGGAGGAAAGGAAGGAGTGTGTTCATGACATCATCCAGGAAGAACTGTTCTCAGAAAACCAGGGAGGATCTGAGATCTGCTTATGATACCCTCTTCTGGATGGTCTCATCTCTGATGTCCTGCTGCTTGTTGTCTGGCAAGATTTGACTTTAATCTTCACAGTTGATGGCGAACCAAGATTATTGGAAAAAGGCATTCAGTATATTGATTTTTTTATATACATTAGGTAAAGGAACATTTATTTAGAAGAGAGGAAATGGCTATGTTAACTACTGTAATGGCTTCCTTCACCATTGGGAATTTTACTGTTATTAGAGACTACTAATTATGGCTTGAGTCTATTACAGCATAAGAAAGACATAAGTGTAACTATAGTTGAAAGAGAATATAAATTATGTGTCATCTTACTGTCATAGGACTCTGTCTTCAAATTCCCTGTGACTGTGTCATGCCCAAATGGTCATGGGGACATAAATCTGAGATACAAGGATACAGAATAGTACTTGACTCAGGCTGCCGTCATGGTGGCTCACACCTGAAATACCAGCATTCCTGAGACTGAATCAGGAGAATTACTGTGATTTACAGACCATCTTGGGCTACAGAATAAAATCCTGTTTCGAAAAAAAAAAAGGAAGGAAGGAAGGAAACAAAAATAATGAAAGAGTCAGATAAAATCATACTCAGAAGCAGAGAACAGAATAGTGGTTACCAAGGGGGTGGAAGAGACATGAGAGTAGGAAGATATTGGTTAAAAAATACCAGTTTTCAAAGGAATAGACATCTATTGCACCACAAGAATAGTGACTTTTAAAAATATTTTATTTTCTGTGTGTGTATATATATATATATATATATATATATATATGTAAGTGCATCCGTGCTGTGCAGTGCCTGTGGAGGTCAGAAGACCATGTTAGTTCCCCTGGAATTGGAGTTAGACAGTTGTTAGCCATCATGTGGGTGCTGGGAATCGAACCCAGGTCCTGTGAGAGAGTTGCCAGTGAGCAGCCACTAAGTTATCTCTTCAACTCCTTGGATAGTGACTTTAACTCATAACAAACAACATGTGATGTTTTTACAGTCCAGTGGATGGCTCACATCCAGAAGTATATGGACAGCACAAGTTGAGGTTGATATGTTATTAAAGATTTTTCAAAAAAGAGGACACAATTTTGAGGGGTTGGGGAAGCAGTGATGAAGTTAAGGCAATGCTTATTTTATCTATTTATTTATTATTTTTATATGGATGATTGTACTTGCCTGCATATATATAAGTACACTCATATCGTGCAATGCTCACAGAGGTCAGAAGAGTGTGTCAGATACCCTGGAACTGGAGTTATAGACAGTTGTTGATGGCCATGTGGGTGCTGAAAACCCAACCACAATCCTCTGCAAAAGCAGCCAGTGCTCTTAACCGCTGAGCCATCTCTCCAGCCCCCAAGCAATGCTTATTTTAATTAGCCCTACATAGCAGTTTTATTATGTATACATATATGTTTGTGTGTGTGTGTGTCTGGTTTGTGTATGTGGTGTCTGAGTGTGTATGTACCTATGTATACACTGGTGTAGTAGAGGCATGTGCCTGGAACCACACTCAGCTTTTATGTGAGTGACGAGGATCTGAACTCAGGTCCTTATGCTTGTACAGCAAACACTTTCTCCACTGTACCTTCTCTTCAACTCTATCTACATATTATAAAGAATAACGCATATATATATACATATATATGGTTGTCATTTAATAATAAATTTAAAACAGAGTTCGCATTCAATCTTATTCATAATGATTGAATTTCAGTGCTTTCATTAAAAATAGGTAAAGCATATTAGACAGTATGGAAATGTAATGAACTGTTCAGAGCCCTTCACTAAATAAATAAGTGACTAAAGCAGGACTCACACTGCCTAGACTCTGTAAAGCTTCAGCATTTATGTGTCTCATGATCTGTGAGCATAGTGCCTGGGTGCTGTGCACCACGATTTCCTCATCTGTAAAATGACCATGATAATATATAAACTTTGAGGGTCATTGTGAAGCTTGAGTGTGTTAACATGTGTCATGTACTTAGAGTGGGACAACATACTCATCAGTAGTTTATTGTTTTCATTGTGCTTATAGCTCTCCCATGTCAGGGTCTTAAATTTCCAATGAAAATGTAATGATAATGCCATAAGATCTCTGTTTCTACAGTTGGGTAACAAATTAAAGGTATTAGGGTAAAACAATGATTGCCGTCAATCTCACTAAAACAAATACAGTTGTCAAAACTTTGGAGGCACAATCATATGCAGGCAGCTGTCTTAGTGTGGGTAAGGGTACTCTGTGTTCTTCGCACTACAAAATTACATAGTATATTTCACAGATCATGTCTATCTTTAAGCAATATGCAATTGTATTTTTGATGCAGAGCTAGTCTTCATCATTTTCTCTTAATATTAGCCAGAGAACTTTCTAATTTTTGCTTCCTAAAATATTCACAACTTAGAGTAAGAACAAGTGTCCTTTAATTTATACTTTAATTCAGTGGAACTTTATTAGATTTAAATTAACCCAATCCCAGAGAGACCTGCAAATATAAATGACTGTAAAATATTATGGATTCTAAATTAGGCATATTGGAAGACAAAGATGAAGACTTTCTGTTTACATTTAGTACTGAGCTCTGGCATGCCAATGGAAAAACCATTGATAATAACTTTGAATCCAATAATGAAATTTGCTTCTCAGGTAACATAATTCGTTGGTTAAAAGAACTAACCTATAATAGATTTTATAAATAGAGCAATGCACTTTCATTTCTTTGAATAACTTATTGTTAAAATCTAACTAAACTTAGTTACAATGAAATTAAATAAAGGAACTATTTATTTTAAAGTTGGATATGGGTTCTCTTCTCTACTTTGTTATGAGTTGAAAATGTCAGGTCGGTGGATCTGGCTATGATCAGACCCCTTAATCCTGTTTTAATTATGGGTTGCTTGCTACTTCCACTTTTATAGTTATTCATGACTGACATTCAGACACTTGCAGTGATTTTTTAAATGGGCTATTTTACAGAAGAGTACCCTCAAAGTGACCTTAAGATGAGAGTCTCTTGACATAATTACAGAGAGGAAGTAACTACCAGTCCAGAATCTGTTGGTGGTTTCCAGGAATATCTCATTTTCAAATTTTCCAGTTAAGAACTATGGCATTTTCACACTTCTGCCAGTTTGAGGAGGTGCAGGAGGGGCACTCTCACAATTAGCACATGTACAGCACATGCCAATTCCCATTACTGGGTATGTAAAAACCCTCTGTACCAAATCTGACTAACCACAAATTTTTCCCAGGAGAGCTGGCCCATAAATATGCCATTTGCCACAACACTCTGTTTGGAGAATAGTTTATTTGTGGGTAGGCTTCATTTGTCAGAGAATACATTAATATTCATTGTGCATAATTATTTTGATTAAGGTCCAAACACTTATTTACCTTGTAGGGAGTTCTGCTATACAAGGACAGATCCTTAAAGCATGAGTTTTGATGAAGTGAAATTGAATTCAATGATAGCCATTAAAAATCATGTTTCTCTAACTGTTACATTGTTCCAGTGATTTGTGTCCTATTGACAATCTTCACCAAATCATAGCTTCCATGGTAAATGATAAATTATAAAAGTGAAATATTTCTCTGAAATTTTAACAAAATTCTTTTACTAAGCTCTACTTTGTCTGTTAGATGAAGATCTTGAGAATATAAATCTCTAAGGTGTCTTCTGAAACCCCTGACGTTCCTTGAATCTAACAACTAGCCTCTTTAATTATTAAAAACATCCTACTGAGTTTCCAAATGTCTATTGAATGTTTCAGGTTATACAAGTCTGCCTCTGCAAGTGGTTCTTTTTGTTGGCCATCACCAAATTCCATCCCCTGAGAGCACCTTGCTCTGTGATGGATATGGTGGTAGCACCTTACAGAGAGAGGACTGCCAGGAATATAACTCCTGGAGGTCCAGCCATTATGTCTGCATATATTCTTGGTCATTTGAGAATGTGAACTGTTAATCAGCCTTCCTCTCTTCACTCTTACCAACAGAAAGGAGAACCCGACTGTTATGCACTCTCCCTGGAGACAAGTGAGCAGCTCACCTTCGAGATTCCCCTGAATGATTCTGGTTCTGCTGGTCTTGGGGTTAGCTTGAAAGGGAATAAGTCCCGAGAAACTGGAACAGACTTGGGGATTTTTATCAAATCCATCATCCATGGAGGTGCTGCATTTAAGGTGAGATGATGATGTTCATGTCTGGGAGCAAGTTCTCGGGGTGTGGCTATTGTGCTTGGGTCTGGATGGAGATAGTCTCTAAAGGCTTGGCACCACTGAGGCTTTCCTCCTAGATGCAGGAAATATGTGTGTAAACAGATCTGGGGGCCAATTCCTTGCTTTCACACTTCTGTAAGATGTTCTAAAAGCTCATCATGATTAACATTCTCTTTCTTACTCCATTAAGATCCCATGGAATTTATAACCTGCCAGAGTACAGTCTAAAAATATACAATCCAAAAAAAACTAAAGATGAATTGGCAGAAAAGCAACAAATGAGAGATTTAAGCTTGCAAAAATGAGAATTCAATGGATCCTAAGAATGACTGTAGTAAAATCAAAGCCAATTCATCACATTTTAGGCACTTGAAGATAACCATGGTGCCCAGAATGCATATTTGTTCTTGAACACTTAGAGAAGTTTATAAAGTTCCAGAAAAGTAGGGGGGATTATGATCCTACTCTTTTCACATTGGGATGGGCTATATGACCAAAGCTATTAATACAGTATAGTAGTTAACTGGATTTCCTGTGTTCAAATCTAACCCCATCACTTGGTGATCCTGTGAAACTGTGGGCAAGGATAATGATTTGCTGTCACTTATTTTATCATGAGTAGACTCTGGTTCATAGTACTCTAGAGATTAAATAATTAATGCATACAACTGGTTAGGAGAGGTGAAATGTCATAGAAGGGAAATACCTGTTTGTAGTACTGATAACCATTCATCACACTGTATAATAAGATTGAGAGTTTGAATCCTGCTTTCATTTCTGTCTTCGTCTGTAAACATCAGCAAATTACTCTTCTTAAACAGGTAGGACTCAGTTTTTTCATTAGAAAACCAGTAAAATGTGTAGGGCCTATCTGCTAGTGCTATTAAGACTAAGAGAAAATACATGTGAAATACTTGACACAGTGCCTATCTAGAGCTTTTAATGAATGTTAGATATGGCAAATGGTCTTACTGTTGATAATGTGTACCCCTCCTAGGCCAAAACCAAGAAGGCCTAGTTAGACATTAGAGGAATCACCCAGTCTTAGATTTTTGAAGCATTTTGCCAAAGGATTTGTCTTCTGACATTCCTCTTTCCACCAGTCTTTTCAACTAATGTCTTATTCCTTGGAAAGTGGGAGTTGAACTTTGGATAGGAAACTCTTAAATTTATTCCACAGAGCAGTAAGCTGGCTTCATGATCAATATCATAAGAATCCAGTAACTCCATCAATAAGCTTTTGTTTGGCTCAGGGCTCTGCTGATGGTGACAGTAGCTCTGACGGAGGCTGATTGGTGTCTATATAGACCTGAGTGTGTTTCACATATTTTATCCACCCCTTGTCATCAGACTGACAGACGTCAGAGGGCCAGCAGCAATGAGACATGTCTTATAATGACAGGCCCAGAAGTGGCACAGTGTCATGTGGCACAGTGTCATGTGACACATAGACAATTATCCAAAGCAAATCATAGGACTGAATACAAGGTCATGGGAAAGAGAAATATTCTCCCTCACAGTGAAAGTGGGAGAAATGGGGGTCAGAGAAATCTGAAACACTGGGGCCTATGAAGTGGTCTACAAAATCCTCCAGCATGGTTCAGAAAGCACAGGCATGGACAGGGAACGAGATAATAATGCAGCAATCTTTAACACCTACTATATTCAGTGCTGGCCACATGCTGGGCAGCATGATAAATATTTTTTATGAATTCTCTGTTTATTTGTCATATCCACATTTTAAAATATAACATTTTATCAAAGGGGGATTGCATAAGAGCAATTATAAGACTCTAGGGTGGTGAGATAACCCAGAGTTGCTGAATGTAAACTCGGACCCCATCACCTGTGCCACACTTCTCTTGAATGGAGACACTTTCCATGCATCCGTTCTTGCTCCCTGAGGGCAGGGTCTATTCCCTGGCATGGTCTCATATCATCTCTTATCCTGCCTGTCAAGCCACCTAAGCCTATGTGGTCTATGAGGATGAGTCCTTGTCATGTTTGCAGACACCAAGTTCATATTTTTCTTCTCATTCCTAATGACAGCTCTATTTAAAGAATTTATTCCAAGTGAAATTGAAACTGAGATGACTTTTTGGAAGTTAAAGGCAAACATCTTTGCTTTTTTTATGAGCAATAACCTAAGCTCCAGTAGATATTGGTGGGTGGTTTAATACATATATCCCTGTTTATGTAAGAGAGCATCTCCTTACCTAAGCAGTTTCTAACAGTCCATTTCTTGCAGAAAGATTTCACTTTCCATTTATGTAAATTTCCTTCCTGACACCGGTCTGCTGAGTCAGACAATCACACCATTAAAAACCACTGGACAGCATATTTATAGCTAATCTTAAACAGTAAGAAGCATCAATCAGGAATTTAGCTTTGTTGGGAATGTTTACTATCTATTTGTCCTGTTTACCTTTTGCAGTGTGAAGAGTAGCAGTCTGAGCTTTACTCGTAAGAAATCCAATTAAGAGGGAGAAATTGTATTTTCCTATTCTTCTACTATTCCAATAATCTACTGTTACTCCTTAGAAAATTGCCACCTGGTCCACGATTCTGGATTATGTTTTACAAAAATTGTTTTGAGACTTTGTTCCTGTCCTAGTTGAAGAGCTACAGATGTAACAGACTGCATGTCCCTAGGGCAAAGGAAAGATGAGCATTGGGGACATCTACCTTAGCATCTGGTCCAGGTTTTTACCTGAAATCAACAAAATAATCTTTCTACCAGAGCCCAATCTTTTTCTCCTGGCCCTTCATACCACTAATTGGTTCTCAAGGTGTTTTTCCCTTAAGGGAAGGTGGATTGTTGAAAACTAAACTACTTTGAAAAGTATGACCAAATTCTTCCTGTGGATTCAATGCACTGTTTTCTCCTGGGACCTTCCGGTGGTATAAACAAAGACGGCTACCGCCAGATGTAAAGCCTCAGAGTGACTCTGACTCTAATTGAGGGCCTTGTTCCACTTCTTCCCTCACTGCTCAGGCTATGGCTTTTCTAGCATCTCATTTCCTATTTGAGTTGTTTCTAATAGAGAGGCAAAACTCTATTTGCCACTAAGAGCATCCCGCTACTCTAGGATACTCTTTTGGAAGCAAACATGAGCTTGAGATATTCTAAGGGCAAACTACATTATAGTTCTATCTTACTCAAACTTATTTAAATACTTAGCTAACTCTGAACATTTAACATTGAATGTGCATGCACATTAAGAAGCTATGCCCTGAAAATAATTGCATAAAATAAAATAATGTCCAGAAGTGGAGAAGTAATTGAGGAATACATCCTGATGTCAGCCTGTGGCCCCCACAATAATCCACATGGGTAAATACATCTCTGCACACATGTGCATACATGCATATGAAACACATACACATATACAGAGAAGAATAAGAATAAGAGAAGGAGGAGGAGGCGGAAAAGAAGAAATAATGCCCAGAAACTCTTTTTTTTACACGTGTAGGCTGGTGTGGTTCCTGGAGTTCCATGCAGACCCGGCTGAGGCATCATTCCGCTATATAATATCCTGAAAAAGTGGCTTAGCCCATGTCAGCGCAGTGCTGTTTCTTGGAGTCTGGATGTTAATATGCTTACACAGTAGCACCTGTTACATGCTTCTGGTTTCATTTTAGTTTCTGTCATTCTTCCAGGGCATTTGCTCCTGAAGTATAGTGTAATTGCTTCTAGGAACAAAATATACCAAATATAAGTTCATGTGTTAGCTTCTCTACAACTCTAAAACTAAGAACCGTGACTAGCATGAATCATGATGTCCTTGAGGATGATTTTCTCAAATTATACTTTTGTGGCTGGACTTTCAAGTGAAATATGATATTGTTGCTGTTAAATGAAAAACAAACATCGTCTGTGTTACAGTTAGAAAAATATCTTAATGGGCTGGAGAGATGACTCAGTGGTTAAAAGCCCTGACTGTTCTTGAAGAAGACCTGGGTTCAAATCCCCGCACCCCCATGGTGGCTAACAACCATCAGTAACTGCAGTTCTAGGGGATCTTATGTCCTTTTCTGATCTCCAGAGCCACTTCATGAGACAGGCGCACTTACATAGATGCAGGCAATACGCTCACACAAAAAATTAAAATTGAAAAAAAGAAAAAAGAATATCTTGAGAAAATATTCCCCTTCCCCAAATCCATATAAAAACTCACTTTGTATTGTCTCCAAGGTAGCACAGGTAAAGTCTCAATAGTCACACCAAAGACCCTGGATATTTTCGTCTTCATTTGCTAAACATTTTGAATTTTAAGTTCAGTCACTTTTACTTTGCTTTGCGTTTGATGAACTACATTATATAAAATTTAAAAATTTTAGCAAAAATGTACTTTATATTTATTGCTTCTGCTTACTTAGATCACTTATTTTCCTACTGAAAAATCATTACTAGAAAAAAATTAATTTTTTTAAAGTAACAAAACATTAACACCATTATAAGAATAAAATTCCCATGGAGTGCATTGCACTAGTTCTGAATGACATTTTTAAATTTAAATACGCCAACATTAGGAGTGTGATGTGCCCTATTGAAACCTTGAGATAATAAGATAAAATTCAAATTTAAGGGTAATTTTTTACTAAGGGAAACAAATGGCATGTATCAGGTAGTTAGATTGTTTAAGGACTCTTAAACATAGAGAATGCATTTTAAAATGTTATTCTGTAAAAATTAATTTAGCCAGGTTTGTGCTTAATAAATACTACTTGATGATGATGAAATTAAGTGAAAGAAAAATGCCTAGCACAGCTAATTGCAAATGAATGCACTCAGAATATAAAACAGACATCATTTGAGTAATTTGATTCTGTGTACTTAGGAGATTTGGGGTGATCCTTCTGAAAGGTCCAGAATTTCATAATCTTTACTATTTGTGAGTGGATAAGAAAATTTTAACCAATATAAGTATTCACAATAATCAGATCAATTTCAAATTAGTAGACTGAATTTAGAGGCACAGCACACACAGGTGCAGCTTATCCAGCAGTAAGGGCAGGGTGCAGATTCTGAACTCTCCTTGTATGTGGCGCATTAAGCAGCATCCAACCCTCTTAACAGGAGTCTGGTTGGAGTTCCCAGAGTGAGTAATTTCCACCTTCATCTCTGCCAGTATCTATAAATCATGCAGTGTATCTATAATTAATGAATCCAAAGGAAGATAAAAGGGACAGCTTTTTAAGGAACACTAATGTTAAATGATTTCTTCAACTCTCCATTTTTCTTAAAATTGATAACATTTTCTACCGGTGGGAGGACTTTGAGGGTCATTACTGGTAGTCAGCATCATTCTAGCTGTTGCCTCTGACAGAGGTCCAGGCAATCTGGGTGTATAAGTAGATCCACTGCAAACCCTTACCCTAGCCATAGAGATAAACAACTAAAAATAGGAATTTTGACTGGAAAACCAATTCATAAGTTTGTATCATTACATACATAGTAAAAATTTTATGTTTAGAAAGGAAATTACTGACCTAAATATAAGGAAAATACATGTTAACAATTTTCCTTTTAAAATATCCAACATTTTAACATATCTTAATTCACTTAATTGTGCTTATCATTATGAATTTGTACAGCAGGAACTACTTCATAAAAGTGTAGTTTATTGTAATGTCTACAACTCTACCATCTCAGTGCCCATTACTGTGTTTCTTACATATCTTTATCATTTTTGATTTTTTTCATTTGTGGAAATACAAATAAGAATTATATTTACAGTATACTAAGCAAGAGTTTAACTCTGCATCATTTTGATGTGCATTTTGGATACCATAATGTCTCACTAAGCTTGAAATTTTATGATTTCATAGATTTAATGTAAAAAGATAATCTGAAATCAGTATAACATGGTGATGGTGTTTGGGGTCTGAAAACAGTGCCTATTAAAGAATAATTTGTAACTTAAATTTTCCCCCTCCCAAAGCTCCTGAAGAGGTGCTGTTTAGAGGTATTAAGCCTCTCAGAAAAAGGGGTCTGATAGGAGGGAGGTACTGTTGAAAGGTAGTGAACTCCTCAGGAGGAGGGGGTCTGATGGGAGGTAGAAAATGTGCACTGATATAGGTAGATACCATGGATGAGAGTGGAACCAGGAGTGAATGTAAATCTTTTCTCTTTATTAGTTGATTATCTCAGGAAACTGTCATAACCCAAAACTAACAATCACATACTCCCACAAAAAGCTTCATCAGTTTGTCAGTGGATTTGTATTTTATATGTTAAATAATTTATATGTGGTCAGAGTTTTGTTTTGAGTGCCCTAGTTTTGATTTTAAAATTTTAATGTCTGACTTTAAGCAAACTTTAAAAAAAGAAAAAAATAGATCATAGAGTACAAAAAAGTAAATATATAGGATAACGTTTTTTAATGGAAGAGGTCTCAAGATTCTAATCTGTTTAAGCATTCATGCAGAATACTCCTGATTCATGTATAACACATATGCTTTAACAAGCTTTTAAAATCTGGTTTTTCTAGGCCAAAGTAAATTAAGAGTACAAAATCAGGAAGAAGACAGGAAGGGGTGGAGAGGAAGCCAAAATGGCAGGAAACAAAGTCGTAAAACAAGCACTGAGTGTTATTATCACATCATAGGCCAGTGAATATTTCTGATTATTCTAAGTCAGATCTTCTCAAACTCTCTTGGCAAGAATATGATATGAATAAGTATAGCCATAGTAAGGGCTGGATGTTGCAATGTGTTTACATGTGTTCCATATTTATCCAGGAATGAAAAGGATTAGACTACACTTTGAATGCATTGTGTCAGAATGACTTTGATTATGGATGTCTTGAGGCCTAAAGAATATTCTTCAGTTTCCTTAGAAATAGTTTCATGTGCCACAGGTGATATGCTGCTGAGACATTATTGTTCTGTTACACAGAGATGGAGTGAGGCACTTCAGGTAATAACTGAATCAAATATATCAAAAATTTTGTAATAGCTGAGTAAGTAGAGATGGGGCCAGTACACAGAAAGTAATCAAGCCAACCTGGAATCATCGATTTTCACATGGGTACAGTTTATAAATTAAATGATTTATTCATTATAGGTGAAACTTACATGAGTTCCAAAGCACCTGACTATAAGATTTTTCAAGTGACTGAATTTAGCAAGTACTTCTTGAACATTGGGAGTAAGGCAGGCAATCTCTACTAGACTGGAGACAGTGAACCTAAACCTCCTTATTCTGTGATCTCAGAAGCTAATGATACTAAATTAAATAAGTGAGAAATTCTAATATGATAAGGACTATAGTAGACAAATATTCATAGTATCACGAATGTTAGGAAGAAAGGGAATTATTTCTGATGGAGAATAGGTGTGAAAGCAACTCCATTGCTGAGCCTTAACTCTGAAGGATAAGGAGCTATCCAGCAGGTGCATTGGACATTTGGTTGGAAGGAAGGGTGCAGACAAAGTCACATAAACTAGAATGCACTGTTGTCCTTGGAAAAGAAGGCTCTTGTTTGGGAGGAAATCTCTTCCTCTAAGCTGAAATTGTGTTAGGGCAGATGATGTCAACTGAAAGCATCTACTCACATAGGTCAGGTATTCTAAAGTGCACACACACAGATTTTCAATATTGCCAGCTTGAAAATGCTATTTATTCTTGTCTTTTCAAGGTATTGCTTTTAAGTCCAGTTACATATCAATCTGGAATATTTTTCGCATTGATTTGGCTTGTTTTTTTTTTGTTTGTTTTTAAAAATACAGGAGACAGATGTTGTATAGTAATTCTAGAGCCTTAAAAAGGATTAATTCAGAAAAATTGCCTTGAAAACAGGTGCCACCTTGCCCAGAGTATCCCCTGCTCCAGGAAGTATCTGCTCTGTAGTCTGAAGTCAGACATCGGGGCTTGGGTCCTGGGTGTTGATAATAACCCAGAAGACCTTATCAAGGGTTCTGTTAGAAACATTTAGAGGCAGGAGCCAACATCTGGTCATGATTAATCCTTTTAACACCCTGAACTAATGCAGATTGGCTTTGGGCCACAGCCAGCTACTCCTGGGAAAGCCAGCCCTAGTACTTCTCCTATATTCTGCAGAGGCCAGCTCTTCACCTGGGCCTTTTTTCTCCTTTTCATCAATTATAACTTCACATGGAGGAGTCTTATGAAAACAGAAGTGTGTTAAGCTGTGTAGTATCACAGGTTCACTGCAGAGGTAGTACTCAGGAACAGAACACCAGGACCTTAGCTACAAGGTCATGGATCCCCTAGAAGTTACTGCTGTGCTGCAGTAGGTGCATGAAATATCCTGCAAGACACATGACAACCCCGCATTATGAAAAGTTATTTGGTCAAAATGTGCAATTGTGGAGAAAGCCTGGTGTAAATATGTGCTTTGAAGAAACGAGGATCTGCAGCTTTTATTAGAGTCTCACAGAGGTCTCAGAGCCCATGAAGATTAAGGCACAGGGGATGAAACATGGTCTCCACTGTGACCCAAACCTAGTTCAGACTTGCTCACAGAAACATAACCAGTAAGTAGTCATGTAACCTCTCTCAGCCTCAGTTTCTTCTTTAAAAAAATAGTGAATGTATAGGGTTATTGTAAGGGTTAAATTGTTTCATGTATTGAAAGACTTTGAGCACAATGATAGTACAGAATGGAAACTTAATAATTTTTATTAATATTTTAGTACTCTTCGTCATCTCTAGGTACATGATTTTGGTACAGTATAGCATAATAGAGGCCAGAGGTATTAGCTTGCATATAATTTCACCACTAGAGAGACTGAAGCAGAAGAATTGCTAGGAGTTTGAGGCTGGCTTTGGCTACATAGTGAGTTCCAGGGTAACCTGGACTACAAAGTGACATCCTTCTCCTTCTTTTCAAAATGAAGGAAATAGAGAATGTAAGAAGAGGTGACCCTGCCCTGACCCTTTGGAAATCAATTAATTTCTCCACGCCTTCAACTTTATATCTCTTAAACAGTATAGTGTAGAATTTATATGCGAAGGCTGTTGAAAGAAATGATTAGAAGAATGCATACAGAATATTTGCACAGATACTCACTTAACATGGATAAACAAGCATCTGATCTCTGAGCCATTGGTCTCTCCTTTTACAGTAAATGTATGTAGGGCTGACGAGTTTCTAAGCCATCCTTCACCAAGGCAAGAGACCTAAGCCTCAAATCAGTTTTTGCCTCCACTGAACTGTCCTGAAGAAGTTGCTGTTTATCTTTCCTCTCCTTAACATCGTTCTCTTTGGGAATTTCCTCTGTTCCTTCCTAGATGGAGGAAATTTGATCATGGCGGCTGCCAAAGATAAAGACCACAGCTCTGGTCTTTTTGCTTAGAGTTCTGATGACAGCAAGATAGGGAAGAGATTTATTTTGTCTTTAAATTTTAAATTATTATTGTGAGTATATGTGTGTGGAGAGAGAGAGAAAGAGAAGAGAGAGAGAACACATGCCATGGTGCACAGGTGGAAATCAGAGGACAACTTTGTGCACTTCATTCTGTCTTCTACCTTTATATTATCTGGGTGCCAGATGGAACTCTGGCAGGCTTACATGATACATGCCTTTACTCTCTGAACCATGTTTCTAGCCCAAGATTCTGCTGGGTGAAAAAGAGTTGGTCTTCTTTAAGGGAATGTTGCTAGATAGACTGACCAGGCTCTAGTACATGAACTTACACCAAGAGATGTGTGGAGACACAAACTTGACTCAATAGACCTTAACATACATGACAGAATGCATGAAATGTGGTGGGAGACTCTAGGAGAAGGCAGATAGGGGAGAAGTCTAAATATGATTAGGATATATGAATTGCACAAAATTCAGTAATATATATATATATATATAATGTAAACATGGCCCAGATTGTTATGAAATAAAATCAGTTGAGAGTTCATATTCCCATGCAGAAATATTTACTTACACATAATATTAATAGAAAAATGGAAAAAAGCTATTTTTCTTAGTGAAAATTATTAAATTTGAATTAATTAATATTAAATTGAATTAATATTAAATCTGAATTAAATAGACATACATAATTCTGAGGGTTTTTTATTTTAATCATAAGTTCTTGTTAAAATAACTTCATTTATTATCATGACTAGACAGGGGCATGCCAGTGAGTGAGTAGGTGTGTCTTTCCTCTTCCCCGAGCTTGCTCCCTGGCTTAACCATTTCATATGATTGTCTCTGGATTTCACATGTCACCCTCTTAGGAGACACCTGTAGCATATTGCCTTCATTGGTTTTGGAAGACTTGTCTTCAAGTATTACCCTTTGGGGGATGAGTCACTGTCATCTACATAGAAGATAGCAGCATACTCTAGTGAATTCAGGACTTGGACTGTTCTATTCTGACTTTGACCTTAACTAGCTGAGTCACTCCTAATATATATAGAAGTGCCTTCTCTTAATAGGTGTCAAATAAATGGTTCCTCAGCTTCTTGGGGCATTATATTATTCATCTGTAAATGGAAGGGGCTGGTCAAGATGACCTCTGAGGACCTTTCCAAGCTCTAAACTCTGTGATTGTATTCTAAATGTTAAGACAATATGGCCTTCCTGGCATCACCATTAGTGAAATTACCCATCATTTATCTTATGAACAAGAAGCACACACCAATAGCAACAGGACAGTCAGTCCTGAAAATGAGAGTATGTGGATCTTTATTGTGCCCACAACTCTGTAGTGACACTTGTGATGAATGTGAATGTCTCAGAAAAAAAATTCCAGCTGCTCTGGGGTGACCTGATCCTTTTATTTTGGACTTGGTTATAATAAACATATCCTACTTGAATGTAATTCTGCATCTCTGAAACTTAGATTGTAACTGAAAATAAATTTGTACTTAATGGCTACTGGTACAAGATTTTACAAAGAGCATTTTCTCCTCATACATCTTACCTCTCACAAAACTCCTCAGTCCCTTCAGTCTTTATCTTTCCATTTCCTGTCATGGTGGATGAGGTATGCCACCAGCCGACAGAACTCTACAGATCTTAACACTGGATCTCATTTCCTGCTAGCAACATGAGCATCCGTATCCAACTCTTCTGCTTCCTCTTCTTTAAAATCTGCACATCAGCTTCCAGCCACTTCAGGAGATTTTTAGTGACAAGATTCAGCCCAGTGGTCCTCCTTCCATCATGTGACAAAATGTGACAGATCCAGCAGTGCTTCATTCCATGACTAAACCATTAAGTCTGTGATTCTTTCACCCATCTTACCATTTCACAGGGGATAGAATACTATTCTTCTGTCTGCCTATTTCATAATTGGCTAACAGAAGAGATTTCTTTCTTGCTAAATTATGGTAAAAGTTAAGTGAGTTTCCAAAGCAGAGGAGAAGAGACATTAAGGTCCTATAAACAGTTTTACACCTTCTTTATTGACCCCATTGCCTTGCCAGCTCAATGTCATCTTCAATTGGGCATGCAGGTGGCCTGTGCAATCTTGTGTAGACAAGAACCCATCCACCAGGTGACCTATAGGTTACTTGCAAGCTCTCTGGAACAAGAGCTCTCATTCCATTCTTTTTATTCAGCAGGAAGCAACTCCTCCAACCACCTGCCCCTGCATAAGACCAAGACTCTCAACCTGTACCCAAGCTTTCTCCCCAAAGCTCTATGGTTGGCTTCTGTTCTTCACTGGATGTCTGCTTTTCTCATTCAGAGGGCAAAGTTGTGTATTTGCCTTTCATTCTTCTAATTTGGGCATCAATCAATTCACACTACAAGAACTCTTTCACATTCTCTTTTCCCTGGTTAAGTGGTGTACAACTGTAGTCTAGAGAAACTATCAAAGTAGTAGAGACAGGCTAAAGAGCCAAGGTCCATGAAACCTAAGCTTGACTCAGCTTTTTTCTTACATAGTTTCATGGCCCAGGGCAAGTTATAGTCCTCTGCTTTTGATCATTTTTATGGAACGACTATATAAAAACATTAATCTCTATACCCTCTTAAATTCTGTGAGCACTACCAGAGGTAGTTAATGAAAGAATTCTCTGGAAAGGGAAAGTACTGAACCTAGCTATTCTTTTTTCTGTTAAATTTAGCAATAGCAGCTGCAGGGCAGTATTCCTAACTGTATCTGAACCTCATGGCTTTCTGAGTGTCAGGTAGTACCAGGCATGTCTCTAGTATGACCATCAACATTGCAAATATTGTTCTTCCTAGTCCTCTTAGAGAAGAGATGCTCCATTATCTGCCCAAGTTCTTTTCCTTAAAGCTGCTCTGGTAGATTAATCAGCTGATATATACTTCAAACTTAACATGACTTGTCACTGAAGTGCCTTGAAGTAGTAAATGGAGGAGTCTGGACTGCCTATGCACAAGCCAGAGTTCCCAGTGTGTTGTGGTAAATGTCCCTTCCAAGAGATCCTGGGTGAAAGTACTTATTAGCCAGAGCATTCCAGGAAAAAAAAAGCTTGGCAGTCCCCTTTGTCAAACTTCTCTTCCAGAGGTATAAGGGTAAATAAGTCCTTCTTCTGTGCTCTTTGCAGACTAGTTGACTAGTAACTTTGTGCTGGTGTTAGAGAAAATTACTGAGGAATTTTTAGCACTGTTCAATAGAGCTCTAGCAGTGATATCTAGGGGACACAATATGCTGTCAAGCTCATAACCTCTAAGCATATCTCTCAGTGCCTGAAAATGCAAACCCTTCTTTCAAGAGAGATGGCTACCGCCTTTTCTTTCTTAACACTCCTATTCCTTTAGTTATAGCATGGTCCTTGCCAGAGTAAATGACAGAAATGGCATGCATTACTATCCTTGCCAGAGACTTAGGCAAGAGGCATTGTACAAATGTATAAATTATTGCAGCTCAGACCCAAGGTTTCTAAAAAAATCCTTTCACACAATTCATTACTGTTAGTATTTGTGACTGTTTGATAAGTTCCAGAAGCTTTTTTTACCACTGGAAATAAATCATCTCTAATCGTTAAGGTTTACTTTTTCTGCTCTCTCTCATTTTTCTACTCGTACTTTTCCACAAACAGCTAGGCACCATCACCATGCTCTCCTCTATCTTATTCTTTTTTTCTTCCTTCTGCCATAGGATGGCCGCCTGCGAATAAATGACCAGTTGATTGCAGTAAATGGGGAAGCTCTTCTGGGAAAGTCCAACCATGAAGCTATGGAAACACTGAGGCGATCAATGTCCATGGAAGGAAACATTCGAGGGATGATCCAGCTGGTGATTCTGAGGAGGCCAGAGAGGCCACTGGAGGTGAGACAATCTCCAGATTCCTGAAAATTGCTCAAATGACTGCTAGAACATGCAGACTTCCGTGACTCATGTAGTAGACTGACTTGTGATTCTATTTTAGGAAAAAAAATATTCCCCAGAGGGGCTCTGCTTCATATATGAGATAGTCACAAAATATGAAAATATTTACCAACTACCACAGGCCCATATATTCTAGGGTTTATGTTCAGAAATAGGCTATTAGTTACTGTTCTGTTGCTGTGATAAGACACCATAACCAAGAAAACTTATAGAAGGAACAGTTTATTTTAGTTTATAGTTCCAAAGGGGCAAGAGTCCATCATGGCAGGAAGGCCTGGTGGCAGAGGTGGCTGGAGCAAAAAGCTGAACTTTCACATCTTCAAGCAGGCACTGGAAGCAGAGTGTAACTGGAGGTCCAGCAAGGCTTAAGAACTCTCTAAGCCCATCCCCAGTGACATGCTTCCTCCAACAAGGCCACATTTTCTAAGACCTCCCAATACAGTCCTACCAACTGGGGACCAAATGTCCAACTACTTGGAGCTTCTGGGGGGCATTCTTATTCAAACCACCACAGCATGTTTAATCATACATTCTTTGGTGATGTGCCAGCAATGCCCACTTAGTGAGCTCTTAATAAGATATGCATAGTGTTAAATGTGAAGATTATTATAATAAAACCAACACTTTATATTTTCTCCTATAATCTACACATAGAGATGTGACTAAGTTAAAATTTGATCTATTATATAAACTGCTTCCTCATTTGATTAAATGGATGAAAGTCTCAATTTTTAATATTTTCCCATGATTTTTAAATTTCAGGAATATGCCCACTTATATGTAAAGCTTGAGTATAAAATAATTCTTGAATGATGGTATACATAAATAGTTCATTTACATAAAACTATAAATATATGATAGTCTTAAAACATTTTTGCTTCTACATGAATATTTATTAAATGACCTTAATTATTTTACAAAAAAATAGTAAGTTAATAAAAATTTAAGAGAATATCAGCAAATTATAAATCATCTTATTAGAATAGTCTCTAAGGCTAAAATGTGTTTCTGTACTAAACTGTACTAACAGTAGATGCTACTTAAACCACTAATGTCAAATATTAGTTTTAATAAGTTCAACTGAAACTTTAAAAGAAAAGATTATCAAAATAAAATATCATAGAAAACATTAGGGACTCTTGCAGTTATAAGGGTTTTGTTGTTGTTTGGTTTTTTGTTTTTGTTTAAGATAGAATCTGTCTATAGTCCTAGCTGGTCTAGAACTGGCTATGTAGACCATACTGGCCTCCATCTCATAGAGATTCACCTGCCTCTGCCTCCTGAGTGCTGGGATTAGTGGTGTGTGCCACCATGCCCAACTCATAAGCTTGGTTTTGAAGACATGGATTACTTGATTTGAGTCAATAGGTTTGCTATTTCCTGGCTATGAAAATACACACATAATTTGAATGCTCATATGTGTAGAAGACAGATACCAATATCTGTTTCCTTCACTGTTGGATCTTCATGTATCATATATAAAGGTACCTAGTAAATATTGCTAAATGGATGAAAAAGTTGCATCTAAGAGCTCTTTCATCTGAGAGGGTAGGTCTTGAGTAATAAAATCATATACCACATCTTATATGCTATATTATGAGCTATTGGAAAAGAGGAACTATACCTTTTACCATCTTTTGTACATAACCTTATAGATGTTAAATAAATGTAAATTGGCCAATTACTGGAGACTATATATAATGAATGAGCTTGTTTTCCACATGTGCTTCTGCTTAAGTGACAGTCTCCATGAATATTTAATGGGCTTCACTTATGCACATTGTCTGAATGCTCTATCTACTACTCCTATGATGAGAGAAGGGTCCATCTGGTGTAATTTGGTCATTTCCTTTAGAAGCCTGGGACTCACAGATCCCATTTATTGGAGAGGGATGTAAAGGACAGCATGGGGAGAGCAGGTATTGGGCATCCTTTTCTGTGCTGCCTACATATTCTAGCTTCCTTAAGATTTACTATAACACAGATACCTGAAATAATAGAAAAGACTGGAAAGTGCTACCCTGGAGTGCCGTATTCATGCAGAAAGCAAGACATAAGACAAGAATGCACATGAATCTAACAGACTTAGCTGTGCCTCTCACCCCTCTTCCCTAGCTTCAGGTCTCCCTCTGAAATGCCTGTGAATGGGGCTGGGAAGGGTGTAAAGCACCAGCTCATGGAGTAGGGGTACTTTGCTGTCTGCACTTTCCTTTCCTGGAGTATTCTCTCCTTATTCCCATAGCCTAGCGTGGAATGGGATTGATATTATCCCATCAGACGAAAGTATTAACTTTCAGTTCATTGCCCATCCTCAGAACTATCTTGTTAATATAGTTCACCAGGGAATCAATCGGGAATGGGAACTGGGACAAAAAGCAATTTTTATGAGGACATTTAAACACGATCCATTTTCTTCCCCTAATATTTACATGCTTTCCATGGGGAATGAGCAGGCACTTGACTCTTAGCAATTGAGAATCTCTGTGGTACCCATGGAGATTAAAGAGTATTATTTCTTATAAAGACAGAAGCCTAATGCACAGATTATCTTTATTACATATTTTAAAATTCAGCTATTTGATCTGAATCTGTGCTTTACTCTGTCAGAATGTATGCCACGCACTCCTGTTTTTGGTGTATTCTCCAGTGGAGCAACAAGCATACTCCAGAATCATAGAAAAGCATCCATAACCCAAAAACGGTCTCCTTGCTGCTCAGGGAACCAGGCAAATCTATAGCTAGACTTTGCAAGAATGCCAAAGTGATTGCTGGAATATTATGTGGATATTAAAAAATGAAGCTGCTATTTATGAAAAGTACAAATGAAGAGTTGTGATTTTTTTTCCCACATTACCCAGTTGTGCAAGATATGTAAACAGTTTTGATGAGAACCTTATGAAGAATACATAATGAGCCCTTGATTGAATCAAAATCATTTTAAACAGAAGCAGGTTTTTCAAAGGATGAGCTTTAGGTTGAATTGTAATTCTATTTGCACCTAGGGACTTACTATGAAAAAATGGGTTATGACCTGGTTTTGTTTTTCTCTTCCCCAAAACATTTTCCTCCCTAATGCCAGCTCATCTTTGCAGAAGCAGAACATGTTTAAAAATCCATTATATTTTTTTATTGGCTGGGACACTAATGGAGGGCTCCACGACAGCTCTATTTTACAGGCTGAATACTTTAATTAGGCTGGTTACTGATCAGTTGTAGGGATATTGATTGTGTCATTTATCAAAGAGCTAGGAAAGCAGAAAAAAAATTGTTTTTGTTCTTGTTGTTATCGTTAAGTGAAAGCACAAGGCAATGCAAGGCAAGACCTGCCTCTCCTGCCTGCTGGGACTCCAGCTTACTCTTAGGAGTCACTGGTCCCCTGTACTTGGTTTGGTGACAATAACAGCACAGAATTAAAGAGTAACACAGTAGGTATGAGAGAAGTGCTAGAAGCCTTCCCAAGAAGCTAATGGCCCTTCTGCAACTGAAAACATTTTAATTATTAAGGATACAGAATTGAATGCTTTAAATATTTTGTTTAGCTTGACTGTGAAACCAAATGCATTGTTTTAGTCAAATGCTTTCCTAGAGGAAAGAGCATGGGGAGCAGATCTATGTTCTTGTTTGTGGCACGGCCCTCTCACAAATGGGCAAGGGAACAGCTCTGGAATGACTTCCACATCATTTATTTCCCTGAAGTCTGTTAGGAAGACAAATAATGTGAACAAGAGCAAAACTCGGCTGCTTGTGCCATGATCCTCTTTAAAGGGAAAAAAACAAAAACAAAAACAGCTCAAGTTCCCTGTCATCGGCCGCCTCCTCTTACCTCTTCAGCACCTAGGAAGGACGTTTTGTGAGGTGCTGTTCAGGATACAGCAGTTTCAAGAAAACTGTGAATTTGTTTACAGACTGTCAGAATCCAAACAAGAAAGAGAACTATGAAAGAAAAAAAAAGACTCTCAGGAGAACCGCTGCCGGCCTTGTCACGGCAGTTTGCCTTAGCTTCTGGCCAAAGACTGACCAGGGGTCTGCGGTGGAGTGCACTCATGGCAATACAGTCGCAATCCGTGGTTGGGTTCCGACTTGTCCTGGAGCATATGCACTTAGCTGGGGAGAAAGGCAGAGGCAGAGAGAGAGAGGAACCAGCTGGTTGGCAGACAAACACCCTTGGCATGAACTGTATTCCCATATTGACACTGCCACAAGCTGTACTCCCAGATGGAAAAAAATTTGAAAGAAGCCAGTTGTAAGTGCGGGAAAAAATAATAAAGTTAATCCTCTTTTGTGTTAGTTATCTCCTAATCCTTAATACTACATTGTTTGTGCTTTTTGCTTTATATTCAAAGATGTTTTAAGTGATAGGGCCATTTTGATTGTTCATAGTTGAAGCTATATGGCTTGAGAGCCATACACAGATCATTCTTTTCCTCTGTTTCAATTGCCCAGGTTGGAACATATTTCAAAAGCAAATATACTTTTTATTTCTATCCCTTAGGATCTTGCAGAGTGTGGGGCACTTTCCAAACCTTGCCTTGAGAACTGTCAGAGTGCTCTAAGCACCTCCAGACGAAACGGCAATAGCATATTGCATCCGTTTGGCACTTACAGTCCACAAGCTAAACAGAAAGGTAAGCTCTATCCATTTCAGTCTTCTGAAAATAAAGTACAAAAGCACACAAGTGACTTTTCACTTAGAGGGGGAAAAAAAGGTGTTGTGGACAAAGAGAAGTTAATTAGGCAAAGTGCAGACTTTGCTACTCAGAGTCATGAGCACTAAGGGTGGGTGTGAGCGCTGACTCAGAACTTGTGAATCAGATTCCTGGCAAGGCCTCCAGTTTAAGTGACAGTTTCTGTGCCTGCTGCCCCAAACACGAGGATTCTGTACAAAACAAGCCATTTCTAGAGAATCAAAGATGGCAAACTGTTAGCTTTTCTAAGATGTTTTTCATTATTGAAAGTTACTGAGTAACTTTAAAAACATATGGATCTACATGAAACCGTGAAGCGATCATGACATGCCTCAAAGATTTGTGCTCGATTCTAAGATGAATGTCCTAAATAGTGAAATACCATAACCTGAGGCCATAGACCTGGCAGCTAGACTGCCCTTTTCTTGCAGCACTTTCTCTTATCTGGCATGGATCTCATTTCCAGTAGGCTACTGGGTTTTCTTCATTTTTCTTTAAACATTATACTCAGGGTCACCAAGAAAATTGTTCTATCTCCTTACATCTCTTTTGTTTAATAGCTTTTACTTTTTATATTGCAAAAGCAATACATACATATTCATTGTACAAAATTTAGACAAAAGCATTAAAAAGAAAATTGAACATTATGCATCCTTCTGTCTATCACGGCTCCTAATCAATAACATTTTATGTAGATCTTTCGACTCTTTGTGCATATATGTGTACATAAAATGAAACTTAAAAATGAAATGTACTGTGTGCAGTGATTGAGAAATTTCTTTTTCAATGAGCATCTTACCACATCACTGACTATTCTACAGCTTCACATAGAGGCAAGATATTCTACCCAGTAGAGATACTATGCATTATCGTCAATCCCTTAACTTATAGACACTTAAGATGTTATCCACATTTAATGACATAGGTACAAGTTCCAAACTCTGATATTACTATTTCAGAACGGGCTTGTAAATCTGAGCTTCCCTGAGTATTAAACTGCTTCATATGAATGGGAATTTGTTGAGGACTTTCCCCTGAAATGTCCACATTTTAAGGTTTTACTGCATGTTAGCTACCATATTAAGTAATTTACACTCAAACTCGAAGTGAGTCATATAATTATCTTCGTTTTACAGATGAAGAAATAGGTCAGAAATAATCAATAACTTACCTAGGACTTCATATTGGATATACTGAGAACTTGGATTCAGTTTCTGTCTCTGGCTTAGGTTCTTCTCCAGTACAGCACACCCCTGACCTGCACTGGGCCCTTGCAGCTATTGAAGTTTTTCTATCTGATATACGAATGCCTATGAGACTCAGACTTAACTTTGTACCCAGATTTTAGAAAAACACTCAGGATATATTGACCACCTTAAAAAATTATTATTATTGTTGTCTTTTTGAGTTTTTTGAGACAGAGTTTCTCCGTAGCCCCTGCTGTCCTGGAACTTGCCTTATAGACCAGGTTGGCTTCAGTAAATTATGTCTTCTTGACAAAATAGGAACTCTTTCTGAGACTTTCAGTCCCAGTGGCAACAGAGTGAGGAAGGAACAGAGTTTTTCTGTAGATAACAGCACCTTATTTTCTATTAATCCTAGCTTGAGATCATGAACATAGACATCTATATTAAATTTTCTGCCTTCACATGATTTGATTAACATTTGGTTGTCCAGAAACATGTGATCTAGTGACTGAGTTTAAGGTTTTATTCTTAATTTACCCTGGACATCCAAAAATTGGACATATTACCTCCTCCTTGGTTCATTTTAATCACCTATAAAAATATCATTGCTGGGTAATAGTCACATAACATATATCAGAAGACATTAATATACTCAAGTAAAAAATATAATGTTTTTAGAAAAAAATAACAAAGGCTAAATGAATGAAAGCATAGAATTAAAATATAAAGATACAACCAGAAAATAAAATTTTTTCAGTAAGAAGATATGCTCAAAGCTCATGGTCAAATAACACTCAATAATTTGGAGCTGTGTAGAATGTTTATATCTGTGTAGCATGTTTATATTTTGTATCTCTACTGAATAACAAGAGTCCTTAGAGCAAAAGTTGCCACAGACTAGAATGTTTTGTATATGATCTCCCTCCTGAAGCACAGATCTCCATCGCACAGCCTTTACAGAGATTAACAACAAACAAACAAAAACTGCTGATCAGCTAGCCACCAGCTTCCTGCTCCACTCCCACTCGTATCTGAATTTTTCAAGTTGATATTAAAGACAACAACAACAACTTTTTCACATATGTTCTGGAGAGTTGGTAGTAGTGCCCACTATGGAATAAGAATGTTCTCTAAGTAAAGAACAAGGAGAGAGGCTGTAGCCCAGGGCTTTGCTATAAGCCTGTTAGGTATCTAACCAACCAGCCATTGTTTGTTTGTAGAAAGTCAAGTCTACTGTTTTCATATCCTTGTGTATCTGCATTAAACCACTAGCATGCCAGAATTAGACTCATCAAAGCACAGACTCGTTAAATTTTATGATAGAGTCCAGATGAAATTCTCTCACTTTTCATGGAAGCTGAATTAGATATTTAAAACAAATTCTAAAGTTAAGATAGCATGATGCCATGGAATAATACCGTCTTCATCAGTTCTTTTCAATCTTAACATTTTATACTTTGAAAGCTCTGGGGAATGCCTGAGTTTTGGAGCCATGGAAGGTGTAACTTTACAAGGAGACTCATGAACTCCTGAGGCCTGCCTTACCATGACTATATTTCAGGGCTTCTTTTAGAAAAACAAGATTAACTTGACAAAATGTAATGTCTAGTGTGGAGAGCAATGGAGACAGCCAAAACATTAACTTTTCTCTTTCCCGTTTTCCTTTCCTTTGTATATTTAAAAAAATCCAGTGTTGATACAATTTGTTCCATCTATTTTTGTAATAATAGTACATACCACCCACAGTTTGCCGGGTATTTTATTTTTTAGTCTATCCAAGCTGTTACACAAAAATGGCATTTTTAGAACTAACGTTTGCAGAATTGTAACAGCAGAAAATTCTCATTTGTGCTGGAGACTCGCTAGCAGCTCCCCCTGTGGAAAGAGTGTGGTGTTACTAGATAGTAACGGAGTTGGAAGCTGTGTCCCAGAGGTCTCCGGGGACACCTTGTAGGCATCCATACAGTTGTGAGGTGAGCCAACATTGTATTTCCTGGAAAATGTTCCTGATGGATGGCATCCTAGGCTGAGTACTGGCCTTGCTGAAATTTACCTCTGGTTGTCATGACCTCTCCCCTGCTCATTCTCCTGCTTCCCCTCTACATTCAGCTCAAGTGTACCCATCATCTGCTGCCCAACTCTACCAGAATCACCCACGGAGATAGACCTTTCACCCCTCTACAGATCAAACACTTGGTTTCTGTGTCCTGTCCCACTACATCCATGAAGTTCCTTGGAGTTCTTTAAAGAGACAAAGAGTACTAGAACTCCCCCAAATGTGCAGCTTTCTGGGAGCCACTGTGATCCAGCACTCCATAGCATCAAGGCATTCTGTCTGCATTGTTGATCAGAAATTGAATTCTCCTTTTCAGTTTAACTAATGCTGACTGGATAACTTTATGGTGACAGACACAATACAAAGGGGATGTGTGCAACACTTATTGTCCCCCAAAAGAAAATGAGGCAGGGGTCATAATATTCTGTACACTTGGCCATTGTAGTGCAAAAGCAACCATAGACAGTTCATGAACAAATGGGTATGGCTGTTTTCACTAAAACCTTATTTACAAAGCCAGATGGTGGGTTAATCTTAGATCACAGCCATAGCTTTCTTACCCCTTATCTAAAATCATGATCTCTTCTACCCATCTTTCTGGAACTGGTCTTGAATAAATGGATCCTAAAAAACAACAAAATATATAATTTAAAGAAAGACGAGTTAACTAGTGACTTGAAGACACATTATCAACATTGATAAGCTTGTGGTGTGGTATGTTTGTATGTGTTAGAATTTTTCGCTTACACACCCATTCGGTGCTTCACAAAAGTATTTGAACTAAAAGAAGAAAAGTCCACATAGTATCTGAGTATGCTCAGTACACAGAATCAACCTATCATTATCTTAAGAAAAACAAGTGGGACAGGAATGATTACAAGAAGACCCAAAATAACTAGAGAAGAAGCTGCAGAAGAAAAATAGGAAGACAAGAAAGAAGTTACATACACACTAGTGGGAGAAATGTTGATGAATAGATTATAGTTTTATATGTCAATAGATAGACCTCATTGCAAAACTAGGATATCATAAATATTATACAGGTGAACAGTGTGCAGAGAACAAGGGGCTGATCAGGACATCTATTTCAAACTTCTGCTTCCAAAGGCATAAGGGTCATTGAGAAAGAAGAAGTGATGGAAAAGATTGTACGAGTCAGAGGTGGTGGATAACCATAAGGAAACAGTCTTCCAGACAACTTGTCAGTTACACAAAAGAATGAACTCACAGCATTGGATGGTGACAGCATGCAAAAGCCCTATGTAAGCTTAAGCTAGACCAAAATCCCAGCATAAACATGGGGAAGTGGGTAAGAAATACCAACCTAAGGAACTTTTGGCAATTGGTGGCTGCTGGGAAGGGAAAGACAGTATCTTACAGGGATAGGACTCTTGGTGGGCCCAGTGGATGACTGCACTGAAGGACATTTGGAGACACAAATCAAGACGCTATAGACCATATATATATACTGGACAGTGGCAGTGGGGAGAGATGTGGATTGTGGATAGGGGAGGGAATCTAAATACCACCAAACTATATTTTATAAAAATCACAAAATTCATAAAATTAAAAATATAAAAAATTTTATGCGTAGTTATTTTGTAATAGTAATACGTAAGCCTAAATGTTAGTAGATAGACAGTGAATGTATGTTTCTTGGTCACATCATACATAGCTTAGTAAGACTTAGTGAAAGAAGAGTGCTCTGTGTAGTGATTGAAGGACTGAGGCATAGTCTAGCAACTTATCAAATGGCTCTTGGGTGGTATTTGGGGGAGGGAGGGAGGGAGAGAGAGACCGAGAGAGAGAGAGAGAGAGAGAGAGAGAGAGAGAGAGAAGCTGTATCTTATCAACCTCTGAGGCTACAATGACATTCATAGCAACTTACATTCCATTGACAAGAACTAATCTGGAATAGGGAGTGCTCAGAAATGATATACAGATGTTGGCCAAGAGAAGAGTATTCCCTGCTGCTGTTATAAAAGCAGAGAGACCATAGGAGACAGTGTAGGCTTCATAGAGTAGGTGACATTTCAGGTGGACCTTGGAAGTAGGGTAAGACTTCCACAGGTGGAATAGATTTTCAGTTATTATTAGCTGAAGTAGGTAGGCCCTGGGCTGTAGTCAGGACATGACACATAATCTTGGGTGGCTAATGTGTATTAGGAGATGAAGTGAGCTTCGAAGAGCATAGATAGACCTTTATTCTGTGAAGCAAATTTGAACAGACAAGTTATCACATCTATGTTTACCATCAGTGTGTAGGTGAACTGCAAAACTGCAGATAAGATTCAGGCCAGTAGAAAGGAGGTCCCAGTGTGTCTCTTGTCCCTGTTTGTAGAAAAAACTGTCTGCTCTGGGTCTTTAATCAAGTGTCTAGCTGACTGACAGCCTTCATTACTATCAAGCCCCAAGATCGGGGGTGGTGCTGGCCACCTGTGTTTGTTTGTCCTACTTTGCTACCCACCACTGCTGGTCAGGTCTCCTGCTTCCACCCCCATGCCTGGGAACATGTTAGCTCTGCTACCAATGCTTGCATTGCAGAATAGTCTCTGGAGCAAAGTTAGTGCAATTCTTGCTGTGCGTATCTCTCTAGAGAAACAGAACAAGAAGGAACATGCATAAATGTGTTATAAGGAATTGGCTCACATGATTTTAAAGACTGAACAAGCCCCAAGATCTTAAGGGTAAATCAGCAAGCTGGAGATCCAACAAAACTCTTGTGTGGAATCCAATAGCCTAAGAATCAGTATAACTGACAGTGTGATTTCCATCCACAGGGCAGCAGACATGAAATTCCAGAAGAGGCAATTTTTCAGTTCAAGTACAAAGGCAGAGTAAAGCAGACACACTGGTTTGGAAGTAGCCAGATGGGAGAAATTCTGTCCTACTCAAGGGAGAGCCTGTTTTGTTGTTGTTGTTGTTGTTGTTCTACTTAGGCCTTCATCTCACAGGATAAGACCCATACGCCTTGGAGAGGAAAATCTCTGATTTAAGAGATTATATCATCCAAAATGCCCCCCCCCAAACTTCTGGAAGAGTATGAAGGTGCTGTCACACTTGGCAGATAGACACATCACACCCAGTGCTGATGTCTTACACCTCAGTCCCCAATGAAAGTATTCTGATCATAGCTATAGATTTCAAACTGAGGCTTGAAGAAGTTGAGTAATGTTCCATGTTTCACATGATTGGAAACATGGCGATCTTGCTGTAAAAATCTTTGTCCTAATGAGGATATTCTACAAACCTTTCATACACTACTTAATTTTTTTATTTTATTAAGGGATTTGCATAATGATTAGCACAGTGTTGACACGCAACCACATCACATCAAACCTGACTTGTTGGTCATAGTGATGTGTAGGATAATGTTATTTTTCCGCTACACTAACCTGAAGGATATGTTTTGTTTTACTAAGTAGGAAAACAAAAATTTAGACCCCAGTCTTTTGCTTACAAGGTCTTAAATGCAAGTGTCTCCCTTATGACACGTGGGAAAAGTGGATCTTTTCCTTCTAATATGTCTAAACATGAGCATACACAGGGTCTCAAGGTTTTTTATGAAGTATTTCTTTCCACTCAGGTAAATGTCTAAATCGTCATAGAATTCGGAGTACTCATAATAGAATCTTATTTTCTAAAGTATTCAGACATAAAAGACATATTTGTGAGTCTTTCACAAGTCACAGTAGTGAGTAGATGCCATGATTTCATAGGTGGCACAAGGTAGTTGAAATGTGTGGATTTATTTGCCAGGGTGGCCCATAGGTCACCAGGATAGACTCATGGTAGCAGGCACAGGTCGCCTCATGCAGGGAGCATTCACTCTCATGTGAAATTTCCCATTCCAGGTGAGGTTTTATTGATTTCAAAGCAGGTTTATGTGTTGGTTCGAATTGTGTCTGAGAGATGGACTAAAGCAAAACCAAGCGCTGAATCGTTCTACCTCCGGTTTACTACAGCTTCATTTGTTGTTTGTTTATAGGCCTATTGCTTCCCACTGACAGATGGGCTGAGAGTGAAGTACCACCGTCCCCCCCACCACATCCCAGTCTGGAATTAGGCCTTGAAGATTACAGCCACAGGTATCGATAAAATGATATATTGTAAATGTTCCCTGTTATGGTTTTTCTGGGAAAACTCGGCAACCTTATTTTAACTTTATTTCTTTCCAGAATGAAAATCTCATAGTCTCTATAACTCCTTTCTGATGAAAGCTTCTTCTCCTAGCTAATAGCTTACATGTTCATATTTGGCTTCCTGGACTTTTTTTAAGATTCATCTTATATAATTAATGTATCTAAGAAGATGGCTGGTTGTTCTTTTATAAGTTTGAAAATGAGAATAGTGGCACTCAGAGGAAAGTTACATAGGAAGGCAGAAAATAAAACTGAGAAAACATAAACCGAAGGATTGTTTTTCTCTTGGTAATTGGCAAACCCTAAAGGTATTTTTTAAAAAATATATGTTCCAAGAAAGTTAATGGAATCTAAAAATTAAAACAACACCATATAATCTAAAATATTGAAAGGGTATCCAATATTATACCCACTCTGTAATGGAAGCTAGAAGATCAATAATTGTTAGCCTCACACAAGCATGAGAAAGGAGGATTTACTAAGCATACATACTATTTGACTAGTGGAATTCATAGATTTTGTTCTTCTGATGAGTTTTAACAATCATTAAATTGTCTCTTTGCTATTTTCTGTATTTATTATGGCCGTTAAAAGTCTGTTTTTATTCCTTTCTGTGTCCCAATGTGCTCCTGTGAAGTTCCTTCATTTTTCTTACAGCAATGCTAGTGTCATTTGTATTATGCCTTTTAACTCAGTCTTCTAAAAATAAAGCAACATGACAGTAAGGCCAACTCTATCAGAGGGAAGCCTGTCCAATATAATTATCTCTGATTCTTAGTTTTTGAAATCAGTTATTTTATTCAAATACAATTTCATAAGCTATGTTGATAATCACAATTTGCTCTAGACCAGTATCTCTGTGGCCCTTAGAAGAGCATATGTTCATTTATGTACATTATCCCAAACAAAAAATGAGTTTGATAATATAAAAATTATTTAAGTGACTTCATTCATTCTACAGTTTCTCCTGTGTATACAATACCTACAATTCTACTGAGAGGACACAAAGATGATTCACAGGGAAAATAAATTGCCAAAGCAATCCTAAGCAGAAAGAACACTGCTGGAGATATCTGACCTTGAATCATACTACAGAGTGACAGTAATAAAAATAACTTGGTGCCTGCACAAAAACAAACACATAAACCAATGGATTAGGATAAAGGATTCCAAAATAGACCTTCACAGCTATGCTCACCTAATTTTGGCAAAGACATTAGGAATAGACACTGGAAAACAGAAAAGACTATTCAACAATGGTGCAGGCACAGCTGGATATCCAAGAAGAGTGAATTGAGAGCCACGTCTCTCACAAAAATCAAAGTGGATCAAGGACCTTAATTTATAGCATGAAATGCTCAAACTGCTAGAGGGGAACAGTGAACACAACTGAAGTTATAACTATAGGCAAGAACGTTTGAGCAGGACTGTAATAGCACAGAAAATAGTCCCCCAAACCAACAAAAGGGACTGTTGAAATTAAAATGTTTCTGAACAGCAAGGGAAACTATCATCAGAAAGCCTATAGAATGGGAAGGAGTCTTTCAGTTGTACCTCAGACAGTGGGTTGATACATTAATAAGTTGATAGCTAGAATACATAAATTTATCTATAAACGTTAAACACTAAAAACATGAAACTGCTCATCAATAAATGAGCTAATGAAATGAACAGACAATTCTCAAAAGAAAAATCACAAATGGTCAATAATTTTTTTAATAGTCAACATGCTTAGGCATTGCGGAAATGTAAATTAAAATCACTTTGAGTCAGAATGACTATGATCAAGAAAACAAATGGCAGCAGATGATGGCGAGACTCTGGGGCAAGAGGAATCCTTACTGCTGGTAGAAGTGTATAATAGTAGTCATTTTGGAAATCAGTTTGAAAGTTCCTCAAAAAATTAAAATAGAAATAACTATGTGACTTGGCTGTACCACTGCTGGCCATATACTCAAAGGATTCTATTTTTCCACTGAGTTGCTTATACATCCATGCTATTACTACACTATTCAAAATAGCAAGGCAATGGAACCAGCCTAGATGTTCATCAATGGAGCATATATATTATTTTCAGGAACTTGGCTGGAACTGAAGCAATGACAAGTGAGGTGATCCGAATTCAGAAGGACATAATCACATGCTTTATTTCATGTACAGATCCTAACTTTTAATGTTTGAAATTAAGAAGGAGCCTACTAAGTATTCAATGTAAGATGCCCTGGGGGCTCAGATGATGGGACCCCTGTTGTATCAGAGAGATAGAGTGTATGAGAAGCCTCGTGGAGAATCCCAAAGGGCCCATGTAGCAGAGAAATGGCAGAAGAAATAGCTTTATGAGAGAAGGGATGCATCATGTGTTCCATGTGGCTGAAACATATGGCATCTGGAGGACGGATCCATAGCAGGTTGTCTGACATATTCTATGAGCACCTTGCTTCTCTAGAGAGAAGTGAAGAACCACTGGAATTTCAAGGAATGACAGTTTCAAGGTCTGAGCAATTGTAGCTTCAGAGGGGGGACCTGTAGCCAAGGAGCCTTGTTAGGCTTGAGAGAAGCAATAGAAGAGCGGGGCTTCATGGAAGAGGGATTACATAGGTAGGAAGGACAGAGACATTTTTTTTTAGATGAAAAAAAACAAGTCTAATGCCTCATCACTTTCCCTCCTGGGAGCCTGTGACCTGTACCATCCTGCAAGCTGCTGTGTTGCCTAGGTGACCAACAGCACTGGGATTTGGAAGTGTGAAACTTAGTTTGGAGAAAGGACTGGGAGGGAGCCAGGGAGGTTGAGCAAGGGAGGACAGCCTTCCCGCCTTTCAACTGAAATGTAAAAATCTGTCGAAAATGGGAAAGTGGTGCTTGGAGAGGTGGAGCTTATCTTATAGCATAAAATTGCTCTTGAATGAGTAGGAAAACTAAATTTGATCAAATTTAATGCCTATGCTTTGAACCAACAGGAAATCAGGAAATCATTGAACTTATTTCTGTTATGTTAATGATTATTAGAAGGAAGCTTAGAATATGTGTGTCTTAAGCAAAAAACAAATATATAGGAAATATATATATTTTGAAATTTTGTGAAATATTTTCATTCAGGAAAATGTTGATTTGGGTGAAGGATTTTTTATTAAATGGTGTCTTGCAGTCTTCCTTTTAAAAGGAGCTTCTTTTGTCCCATTTAGGACATTGATAAAAATAGAGGACATTTCCCACATTATGTTGATCTATCAAGGAAATCAGATTTTGTTATCCTGAGGTGATTTGAACAATTTAAAGTCATGAGTGGGGCAGCAATGGAGTATCCCACCATACCTTTCAGTGTATAAGCAGAACTCTTAGATATCTGAGCATTTAAATGGGCCTGTTCCACTCCTGAAATCCTGTGTTGGATGAATAGCTCACATGCAGGGTCTGTGGCATTTTTGCTGTGTAGTGTCAGTAAGTGTTTAAAGTCAAATCAAAAGCAAGAAGAGTGTATAGAACGTATTGTTTTTTTTATTTCATTTTTCGAGAATTTCATACATGAGTACAAAATTCTCAATAATTTGTATAATTTCTGCCCTCACCGTTCCTCTCCAACTCCTCCATACCCCCATTCCCCCCTCAATTTCTTGTCCTTGTCTTCATTATTGTTACATACACATACATACATATATACTATGTTTCATGTATGTATAAAATGCCCTGAGTTCATTTGGTGGTGTTCGTGTGCGCCTGTGTTTAGGGCTACTCACTTGGGATTAGATAACCTCTCATGGAGCTTGTCACAGGAGACAGCTGATCCTCCCGCCCTCAGCACCCATTGATATTGCCTGTAGCTCCTCGGCATCTAGAGGTGAGATCTCTAAACATTTGGTCATTCCCTATCTGTCCATATCTTCTCATTCATATTCTCTTTCTCTCCTCCTTTACCCTCTTCTACAGATATACATGCACAGGTGTGCACACACACACACACGTGCACACACACACGCACAGAGTCATGAACACCTGAAACTTCAGATAGACGTGTCTTGGCATGTCTTTCAGAATCTTCTTCCCCACCTTGAATTCAGACAGCCCTCCTGGAACATTCCCTCCTGACTACTCCATGTCTTTCATATCCCTGGTTTGTCACCATATTCAGGACACGGGCATTTATTTCTTGCTACTCTTATTTACTCATTATGCAGTATAATTTGACATTGAGTATTGTTTCTCTCTGAGAGATTCCCTGGTTGTTCATGCTGAAAACAAGACCTTTATCTAGGACATGTCTTTGGCCTGCTGTCAACTTCCAGCTTCCCACAGCCTCCACTGCAGCCCACTCAGCCATGAGCACATGCTAACTCCCTTCAAAATTAAAATATGTCATTTTTCATAGTTAATCATTGTGTCACCCTCTCTCCAAATGCTTTCGATATGTAGCATAAACTCACAAATGATTTTACCAGTCTAACTTACATGTCTAAAATATTTTCACATTAACTAATTCAATCCTGCACTCATTATTTGAATGCAGTATCTGCTGCTGTTGGCTTTAATCCCATAATGTCTCACATCTTCCCACTTCTCTCCTTAAATATCTGCCAATCTGATGTCAGCTTTATTTTGCATTTCCAGTTTGTAACATGGCAAGAGCCAATCCTTCCACTGAACATTTTCAGATTGTACATTTGGTCACAATCAAAATGATGGTAACAGATGTATATAGTATCAAATTAATTGGCATAATCAGACATATGTATCTATATATAAATAATGTAATTACTACATTCATATGTACAGTACAGCTTTTATTTCTCTGATTATCCTTGATTATATCCTAATATTTATATAAAAATAAATTTGCTTTATTTTAACAGAACCTAACTTGAAGTTATTGTAGCAAGTGCCATTACCACCTTGTTTTTAAATTGAATGTAGATAAAAATCATTATTTCCCAAAAGTTTAGAAAATTTAAACTTTTATTCTTGATATGTCAATTTTTGCTTAGTTTGATAAGATGATCTAAAAGGCTGAATTGGGTTAACCAATGCATTCCTCACTTGGACAGACTACCGTAGTTTGCCATGATCATGGCAGAGCACTATAAATGCAGTGTGATCTTAGCTTGAAAGAGGAATATTCATGTTGGTCCTAAACATCTTCCCTAAAGGCTCTCATTAAAATGTGCAGCATCTGCTTTGTTTGACTACTTGGTTTTCTTTAATTTCATCATGTGCATCACTCTGCCAAAAGAAAAGCTAACCTAAAATGCAAGTTGTGTAGGAGACTGAGCAAATCTTCACTTTAAAAGGAAAAGGCTTGATGTTTGTGAATTTAGACCGGTATTTTAACCCAAGCTTGTGACTTAGGTCAAAGGCTCTGCCCTTGAGCAGCTGTGTGACTTTGGAATATCAGTCCTGCTCTTGGGCCTCAGACTCTTATCTAAAGGATGAGGTGACCTTTAATCCCTTCTACCTCTTAAAGTCTTTGATTTTGTGAAGCCTATGAGTCTTTCTGACATTAAATCCACATCATCCCACAGGATCAAAGGATGAAAACCTAAGTGCAAATGAAGGTCGGATAACACATGTGAAGGCACATGACACCATATCACCAAGGCTTTAGGAGACAGTCTTGGTTTCAGTGTTATCAGTGGCATCTCTCAAATTTTCTAAAATTAATATGAAAATGGGGGTACTTCCACTAGGCACTGATTGGTTCAAGGACTCTCAGCTCTCTTACACAGTTGTCATTCTGGGCCATCACTAGCTGCTATACCTAGTACACTTGAGGAATCAATGGCCTCGTCTGTTGACAATGCACCTAGATACCAACAACAAAGCCCCCCAAACTCTATACCTCTAAAGTGTTTTAAACAAATTTTTGAGTAGTTTCTATGAAAACATGTATAATGATCTTTTTTATTGGAAACCATCCTGAAGCCCCCATTCCAAAACCACATTGACCATAGAAATAAAAAAGAAAGATTATTATTATTAGGAGCTTATTAATGTTAAAAGATAACTGACATTGAGGGAGTTCTCACCATGTGCTAAGCACTATTCTCAGTATTTTTGCATATCTGAATTTATTTAAACTTTTATAACAGCCTTACAGAGTGGTTCTACTACTGCCCATTTTGTAGATGTGAAAACTAGGGCCACACACTCTGATGCCTATATGACCCCCAGCCTTTCACTGTCTTGTAATTCTTAATAGAAGACTCTTTGTCACAGATGTATGAAAAGACTTACAAAATATAAATAACAAAGAGACTGTAAGAAACATTGATAAGTGGAGAAGCTAAAAGCTTAGAGGTAGGAAGCAAGCACAGATTGCCTGCTTGTATATTAACTAACCATTTCTATAGCACTTACTGTGTACCAGACAATAGTCTCTGTACTTTCCAAATCTTAATTCATTCTGTCCTCTCAGCCACCAAAGCGTAGAAAATATAACTATACTTATTTTATAAAAAATAACATTGAAGCACCGAGAGATTCAATTACCTGTCCAAGTCACAGAGCTAGTAAAAACAGAGCCAGGACTTAATCTGGTCCATCATGTTCTAGGGTCCTGACTCTCTTGAGAACCATACTGACCTATCTGTCAGGAGATTTTTTTCAGTCTCTCCACTGCATTATAATAATGGAGCTTCACTTAGTCATTCAGCATATTTGTTATTGTTGCCTGTTTTAATAGTACTGAAAGTCAATATTAAATAGCAATAGTAATTGAGAGAAAGAAATTAAACTTGCCCTGGCATATTTAGTCAAAAGTAAAGATTTATCTCTATGTTTTAGAAGGATACTTATTAAATATTAAGGTAATTTTTGCTGTTTATTATTTAAAATACTAAATTCTTAAGCCCAACCTTAAACCTGTTCAGTTGCCTGAGGATACAGATTTGCACTGTCATCTGATCTGAGCTTAGGATAGAAGTTATGCTGAGATGGGCAGCCATATATAATTTCTTATCAGACAGACCTAGATACCCAAAAAGAAAGTAGTTGTAATTTAATTAATGAAAACTATATATTTAAAAAGAAAGTAAGCCATTATCTATAATTTATATAGTCTTCTATAGCCTCAGTCAAAACAGGTGACGTATATAGATGAAAGACAATTCTTTAGATGGACCTCAACTACTAACAAACCTGCAATAGGTATGTGCTGTATTTCATGTCTAAATTGTCAACTGTGCTTTTCCTGTGGCTTCCTATAAGTGTTACTGATGGGCAGACTATCTGCTCAACATTAATGTTAATTTTAGAAGATGCCCCTAAATAAGATAAAAGTCAATATCCTACCACCATCAGTGATTCAACCCCTTTCACTCCTCTTTAAAAGAAGGGAAGACTTACCCCATTGAAATCTCTTAGCCTACTTTTGGACTCTGCCGGTATCTGATGACATCCTTTGAATTGCTGGGGATTCCCAAGCACACTTTTCCACTTAAAGTTATATATGATACAACAGGATTCCAATTAGCAGAAACCACTGAAGAGTAAAACATGATATTAGCCAGAGTATATTTTATTTAACTTGTAGTGCATGATAAAATATATAGAATGGAGCTGTTACATACCATAACAGAAATATGAGATTCAAGAATTGGTTTAAAATACGTAGCTACAGGCTGCAGAGAAAATGGTGAGGCAACAAGTTTAATATGAGATGTGTATGTGTGTGAGCGATCATCTCTCCGTCCCTCTCCATTCCTCCCCTTGCCTCTCCCTTCTCCTTCCCTCTTTGATTTTACTCTGAACCTAAATATGGCGTATAACTTCTTTCTACAGCTCTGGGGTGGATTCAGCAGCATATTTTCCAGATCAGCACATCAATTTCAGATCCGTGACACCAGCCAAGCAGCCTGAATCAATTAACCTGAAAGCCTCCAAGAGCATGGACCTTGGTAAGTAAGAGGGAGGTGACATCCAGGTCAGCCCTCCAGTCTCCACCCATCTATCTTCCCAAATGTCCAAATTTTCCAGTTCAAACCACGAGGAGCGATGTCTTCAGAAACTGGAAAAAATGGACAGTGATCAATCACACTGCTATCCTCTCCCCTCACACACATCCAAGTGCAAACATTATCCCCACTGGAAGGAGAGATGCTTCATTTTTATTATGAGTGGTCTATATAACGCCCTCCCTTAATGGTCAGAAAAATCAGATTCATTTTGGAGAATCTGAATGCCACAAGAACCTTCAACTCATCCACCTTTAATTTTATATGCTGGTTTCAACTGGTACATTTCATGGGCACACTTGTTGCAAGACCTGGAAAGATAATGGGCTGAATAGTGTTTTCCATTGTTATCATGTGTGATGGAGAAGGGTGGCAGCCATGGAGGAGAACCTCTGTTCATCTGCATATCCCCAGGTCCTTGACACTGCAGTGTAGAGTGGCCTTTGAGTTTGTCACATTGAGGGTATGCTGAATATCTTCATTTGTCAACTTGACACACCTTGGGAACTTCAGCTGGGAAATTTCCTCTATCTGACTAGCCCGTGTCCATGTCTGTGAGGCATTTTCTTGATTGTGAGTGATGAGGGCCCAGCTTACTGTGGATTGTAATGCCCCTGGGCAGGTGGTCCAGGGTTATATAAGAAAGCAGGCTGAGCACAGGCCTGGGAAGTAAGCCAGTAAGTGGTATCCTCCATAGTCTTGGCTTCAGCTGTTCCCTCCAGATTCCTGCCTTGGCTTCCCTCAATGATGGACTGTGCCTGGGAACCATAAGTCAAATAAACCCTTTCCTCCCCAAGTTGGTCAGAGTGCTTTATCACAGCAACAGACAACAAACTAAGTCAGGGTATATCCAATAGCCCTAAAAGTCATTAAAATTCTAAATACCTCAGAACTTGAAGTTGGTTTCAAGGGAAGAGTCAAGACTTTGATAGTAGTGTGGACCAGACCCCAGAACATGGGACTGCAAGACATCTCAGACAATCAAGGACATTGCTGTCATCTCCCGGGCTCTTAGAGACAGCACAGCATACATTCATAGCAACATATTCATTGTTTCTTGAATGTTCAGGGACCTGCCTCTGCAATTTTTTTTTCCTCAAGGCATATTATATATTTCATTAATAGCAAAAGGAAAATAGAATAATCAAGACTGCAGGCTCTACCAAACAATTTGATAAATAGTGCTTATCTGCCATTCATTTACATCAGTTCAGGAAATGTTCAGTCACAATGAAACATGAGAAATTGATTCCATTTTCTATAAATTAACTAAATCATTGGGAAGCATTTGCTCTAATTGCCTATAGTGAGAGACAGATAGAAAACCTTAACAAGGAAGCTGTCTTAAGCACTGGTCATAGGGGGATATTTTTCAAGCGTGAACCTGTGACAAACTGGAGGAATAATGTGTGATAGCAACATCTGTGATTACTCATAATTTAATGAGCAATTCAGTTTTGTGAAATGCTTGATAAAAGTTTCCTGTTCTGTCTTCCCAGTTTTTCTAGAAAGAAGATGAATAAATAAAAACTGTTCTTAATTTAGAGAGAGAAATGTATTGCTGTTTTCTCCATTTAATTAAAAATGTGGCTCATATTATAATTCTAAAAATCTCTAGCATAGTTCCATTTTAAAAGAGAAATATTAAAATTTATAAATTATAAAACCACAGTCAAATCAAGAAAATTCTGTTATTTTATATAATGCATCTTTATTTTTGATAAAAAAATTCTTTTTTAAATTGAAATAATCTTTCTAAAATATGTAAATTAGCATCCATTGCATTTTATTTTACATATAGGTAATATACCCTAGTGAAATCTAACAATTGTAACAATTTTTTCAGTTTTCAGAACTAGGAAAATCAGGATTTTTTGAAAACGTAAGTTCTGAACTAAAAGCATTGAATAAAATGTGTCAGACAGCAGAAGTGACTTAATCCAATGCTATTAAAACTTTTTACAGTAGATATCAAAGTTGAGCCCCTCCCAGGAGTTACTAGTTTAGAGCCAACAATTTTATAGAAGAATTTGAGAAGTGAGCATTATTATAGGGTCACCCTGATCATTTCTCCCCAGCCAGACAAGAGAGTAATAGATGTGATAACTTTTACATGAGTAGCAAACTCAGTGATGCTCCAGTGCTAAGCATTCAGAAGTGTCTTGATTAGAGAGGGAGGATAGTATCTGTTGCTTAGAATGCTATAGAGAGCTCTGAGTGTGGAAAATAATATTTGCTAAAAAGCACTGAAGATGCTGTTTATAGAAATAATACTCTCTGCAGGATTAAGAGCCATCTTATAGAAGTTAAAAAGTAATAATTACTGAGATTAAGCTCACCTGATAGAATGCTTTCCTGGCATGTACAAGGCCTTAGGTTTAATTCCCATAAAAGTAACCTACAATATTTAGATTAAAAATGAAAGTAATTTTAGGTTTTACTCAGAAAAAGCATTAGCTTTACATTGTTAAATAAATAAGTAAATAAAAGGATAAATCTTACTGTTTGTCATGTCTAAATTTTGGCTGGCTGTTCCTCCTTCAAAAACTCTCCATTGTCCTAGGTGTGATACTTATAATTCCAGTTACTCCAGTGGATGAGGCAGGAAGATTTTAAGTTAAAGGTCAGCCTGGGCTATATAGCAGGCACAGTCTTAAAAATATTAAAGTTTTAGGTCTACAGGAAGCAGTAAAGGTTAGTAGAGACCATCAGTACCATCTATGTTTCCACTCATTTTTTCTTGTTGAGTCAAAGCTAGTGTTTTCACCTGAATATTGAGTCATTTTCACGTCCTCAGATTATTTTCAAAGTTAAAGGAATTTCAATTACTTATTTTTACTTATGTCTCCAAAGAGGAGTAAGATTTATTGTGAAAAATTCAGCTATCTCATTCCTATCTGTTTTCGCTGTTACCAGGCGAAGTTCTCTGTGTATCTGTGCTCTCCCATCATTTGCCCATCTCTGAACATGTTCATGTTACATGAACTTTAGAATCATCATGTGGTTGTGTAGTACTAAGTGAATGAGTCTTGATTTACACTACTTTTCCTCCCCTCCTTTATATGGAATTTGAGCTTGATTGAAAGTTTTATTTCATGTATTTTTGACCCATTTGTATCTTCTTATATTCACTTTACTTATTTGTCCTTTGCTAGTGTTTTATTTGTTGATTTTTCTTTTGCTTTTAGGATATCATGATAATATGTAAAAAAATTATTTATGTTTTCAGTTTTATCTTGATATCTTTTACCATAAAAATATTTTAAGAACAAATGGGGAGATAGCACAATAGTGTAAATTTTTTGCTATGCAATGTGAGGATCTGATTTTGGATCCTGAGCATCTACCTAAAAAGGCTTAGGTACACTTGTAATCCCAACACTGGAGAGGTGGAGACAGCAAGATATCTGGGACCAAGTAGCCAGCAGTCTATCCAGCTGGTGAATTTTTTGTACAATAAGAGACTTTCTCATAAAATAAGCTGGAAAGTGATTGAGGAAGACATTGATGTCAACCTCTGGCCTCCACACAAAAATCGTCCGCCCCCCCAATACATACAGACATATAAACAAACAATAAAAAGTCTTAGATTGATAGTCAGGTAACTCCATTCCCTTCCTTTTGACTCCTTGGTGTTTTGTTTATCTCGTTTATTTTCTTCTAGAGCTTATAGGAAAAAATTTTAGTGGCTTATGATATATTTTTATTCATGATAAAGGTGGAAGAATTTTTCTCCACAAAATAACACATTATAATATTTGACTTTTCTATCCTTCCTTTATTAATTTAGAATGCAGCCTCATTATATACTAAAGACCACTATATGCATACATGGGTGGGTTTATAGACATGCTGGATTATTGATGTACTAATCTGTCGTGTTCCAGTATCACCTTGGGTAAATTATCATGCTAGTACTTTATATTTAGTTGCTGTATATGATTACTTTCTTCTGATTTTTCTTTTTAAGTGGAAAACTTTACATTGTTTTAAAATAAAATCATTGGGTTCTTCATATGCATTGACTCTCTCTCACACACTTTCTAATCAGATAATCGAAGTGAGTTTAAACACTAGACATGAATATTTCTATTCTGAGTGTGTAAGTGTATGTGTATGTGTGTGTGTGCGTGTATGTGTGTGTGTGTATGTGTGTCCAGTAATTATATTTACTAGTGGTTCCTGGTAGAAACATTTTATCAGGTTAAATAAGTGTCTTTATAGTCCTAGCTTTCTTAACAGTTTTCATAATGGATATTGAATTTCATTATGTATTTATAAAGATCTATACAGGGTAAAGATATATTTCTTGTTCTTTATTAATAAAATAGAAGTTAATTACTAGCTTGCACTTGCACAGAAACAACCTTTAATTCTTTTTGGATAACTCCACATTTTTTTCTGAACTTAAACATGTCTTCATTTGATTAACTACAGATGTGTGTTTGTAACTAGGTTGCAGATAGGTTCCTGAACCTCTAGATTCTGAAACATAGAGAACTGATAGCAGCTTTACTTGGCATTCCTAATTCCCGCATAACCATTATAGAGTTTTTGGAGGCTATTTTGCCTCGGTATTTAGATAGATATTTTCTGGTATCCATGTGGTCCCATTTAAGAGAGATCAGCAATGATGAAAATAGTAAGGAAAATAAATTTATTTTTAAGTAATTGGCTATAACTATGCTTAGGGGCTAGGGTACAATTTAAGGGACTGGGTAGCTACTTCTGGGTTTTCCAGAAAATCAATCTTTCCCTACTAATTGCAGACTTTCCTCTATTTATTTAAATTACCAGAATTACTATGTTCAGTCTGGATCCCTTTAATTTGTTCATAATTGAGCTTGTGTGGGTGTTGAGTTGGAAGCCTTCAGAAGCTGAATAACACAGCTGCCTTTTTGGCCTTTGGCATAGGGTTTCCCCCCCAAGAGCTGCCCTTATTGGCAGGATGCCAGGGAGTTACATTCAAAGACTTTTTGATGAGGCATAAAAATCTTTAATTTCCAGGCTTGGTGTTTTATGACCCCATAATACTGTTTAAGAATTAGTCTCAATTATTCAAGGGACAGCACTTCAGGATTCTGGCCCCTTTGTTGACCTAATCTATAGCCCTATTCAAAGTTAAGTTTAAAACAGTTTCCCACAAGATTTTTGAAAAAAAAGAGTTTTCTGTCCTGTTTCCAGTTGGGCTCCCACTTCTGTTTTTTAGAGGACGTCTGTGACACAGGAGGGGAGGGTTCGGGGCAGTGCAGCTGGGAGACCCTGGCCAGCTGTCTGCCTCTGTTCAATGGGAGGAAATGAGCCCCCAGTGATGCATGAGGCAGCCAGATGAAATTTTAGGAAGTTTCCTGACAGTGAAGATTGTTAACATCCCAAGTTTCTTTTTAAAAAGTACATGTGTCTTGCATAACTCTCCCTAAACTCAGGAAGAGAGATAGATTGGCTGATTGTCTTTCAGGATCTGTGAATCAGCAGTTTCATTTTCTGTTAGTTGCTTGTTCTGTATTTTTTTATATTTAAGAAATGTTTGCAGACACACGCAGCTGAAGTATAAACTACCAATTGATTTTTCATGTCTATAAACGTAAGTATTAGAGATATAATTTGAATACAACTTTTTCATACATATGAGATACTCCTCTTGGAATAATTTGGCATCTCTCATATCAGATCAAAGATGGGAATAAAATAAGTTAATTAACCCCACTCTATCACTCTACCACTTGTCTTTAAAATTATTTTTATAATGAGATACTTCTGGATGCATTCTTCATAATAAGTCAAACACTCTGACTACATACAATTTATAAAAACTGATATATTTTGATAAGTTGATGCTATTAATAGGTTGTAAATTAATAAATTTTAAGATAATTTTTTATTCCCATGTGTCATCTTTATTACCCATTAGTAGGGAATACCTCTAAAAATGATAAAGGCTAAATCAGGCATTGCTGTATTAGCTCTAAGTTTGACCTAAAACATTGTTTGTTAAAGAGAATTAATGGTAACTCCAAAAGGAAGTGCCTACTTACCTCATAAAATAGTAGGGAAGGGAGCAATAACACAGTAAAGTGGATGCCTTCTGCTTTAGGCAAAATTAGAGAATTATCAAAAACACCGAGTCGCTTATGAACAAATGCTTACTGGGTGCCCACTCGAGGCCAGAGTGCATTAAACCCCAAGGATCAGGTAGGTGATGGGAGAAGTTGTGGTTGTTGCTAAATTAGAACACTAGCAGAAAAGGACAGGTCAAGAGTTAAGGGAAGACTTCATGGGGCTGGACAGATGGCTTAGCAGATAAGAGCACTGACTGCTCTTGCAGAGGACCAAGGACCAATTCCAAGCACCCACATGGTAACTAACAATCATCCCTCTCTCCAGTCCAGGGAATCTGACCCCTACTTCTGACTTCTGCAGGCATTGCATGACACGGGTGCACATTCACACATTCAGGCAATGCATTCATACACATAAAAAATAGTAATAATAAATTATTTAAAAAGAGTTAAGGGAAGACTTCAAGAGGACCTTCCAAGGTTATGATGATGACTTATCTCAGAGAGGAAGAAAGGCAGAGGCAGCTGACGTCAAGAGTGGGCTTTCTTCAAGAACTCTGTTAGACAGTATCCATGTAAAAAAAAGAGGAAGAAGGTTCAAATGACTAGAAAAAGAAAAATACTGCCAGTAATCTAAAAGAGAAATAACTGTACAACTGCATAAAAAGAAGCTTGAAAATTTTAGTAAGAGTTAGCCAAGCTGTTTTGAAAGATGAAAAAGAAAGTGTTGGTGGGTCATTATTTAGAAACATGACAGAAAGCAGAGCCACTGGGTTCTTGTGCTAACTTTATCTTCAAGCACATCAGAGGATGATGTTCCACCTGAAAAAGCAGGACTGCTTGTGAATGGAAGTTATCCTGTGCTCTAAAGTTCTGTGATTATAAAGTGGCTGTCCTTGATTAATAGAAATTATCAAGATTCCAACTCACACTGAAGGAAAGAAAGTTACTGATCTTTACAAAGATAAATTCCAGAAACAGCTAGTGACATCATTGCTGATCCTTAGAAGATTTCCTTGTCTAAGAAATGGGGGGAAATAAGTGGCCACATAGAGTCAATAAAATGACTGAGGGATTTTTCCTTGTTTGAATTTCTACATTGGCAACTCAGGAAAGTGTGATGAGTTATACAGATTACTATAGAGGTATTTCAGTGCATTTTCTGAATAAGACTGATGGGTCAAATTATATACCAAAGTGTAGGTACACCATTAGATGGCCTATTCCTGATATGTACTAATTGGTAGTCATTATCCCCCTGAAGAAAGTTAAATAACATATACCTTAAGCCTCTGTGCTTAACCCCTCTCATTTTGTCCTAACAAAACTCAACTAAAAGAAGTATGATCACTGGATACTAAGTTACAGTGAACCAGGAGGAAGGCCTGTTATCGTATAGTACGGGAGCTATAGGCATAAATAGGCACTCTGTATTTCAAAACACCAGAAGAAAAGAGATATTGAAAGTGTTAACCACAAAGAAATGGTACATTTTTGAGAGGTAAGTATCTTTTGAAAACTCAAAGACGTTCAAGGGAACCGAGTTGTATATAATTTGAAGGAAAGAAGTCTCAGACAAAATGTATTCTTACCAAATTTTGTCTCAGATAATTGAGCCGTCTATTGGGCTGACTGAAGCTTTGTGAAAATGAGTTCTCCAGAATTAAGCAGAGAGAATTTGGGCTAGTGAGATGGCTCAGTGGGTAAAAACATTTGCCATATGAAACTGATAACCTGAATTTGATCCAGGGAACCCATGCTGGAAGGAGAGAATCAACTCCTAAAAGGTTTCCTCTGACTTTCATATGCACAGTATGGCATGTATGTGTGTGCATGCACACATATACACACAATGCACATACAACAATAAAGAAAAAAAGAAAGAACATTTAAAAAAGAATAATATATTTATCCAGCATTTCTTGGATACTTACCATATACCAAGCAGTATTCCAGGTAAAAATATTCTTAGGATGGTTTAATTCTTATTGCATAAATAAGATGGTAAAGTTGTATGCAGTAAATACATAATAAAACCAGATGGAGATAATTTTCTGGAAGCCAATTGAGGAAGGGACCAGAACAAGAGGGAGGAGGTGCTCTTTTAGAAACAATGATGAAAGGTAAAAATAGAATCTTGAAGACAGGTTAAAGAAAGATCAATTGCACAAGTATAACACTTCCAAGAATTGGCTTAACAACATCTATTGAACATGCCGTTGTTAGCTGCTTTTCTGATATGACCACCCCTAATTCTACTAGTATGTTGTTAGATAAAATATAATTGCTCTGCTATATTGTAGCTGGAGCATAATACACTTACAAGGATGTATTTAACTCAGAGTAAAATATATTAGTAGATATAAAATATAAAACATATCCAGATATTGTAGAGAGGCCCAGAAACCATATCCAGTGAAAGCCAGTTGAAGGACATCAAAGATATTGTGCCTGATGAAAAAATAGCTTCCGTGCCATAGGACAGCTCTCCTTGGATATTTTCATGCTTGATAACTGAAAAACTCGGATCTGTTTAAAATGGAATACACACTCCAGATATATCAAGTAATGACAACCACATCAGAAGATACATCAACTTTACACACTTTGAAACCTAGGAAGATATCAATGATAGAAAACTGATTTCTGGCTTGCTGTGTGTTTGGTATGAAAAGAAAAAAATGTAAATTAAAAGAACACATAAAGACTGAGAAGAAAAGGGAATTTTAACAAAACTGTGGAAGAAAAGAAACCAGGGAATATTTTCTTTCAGTAATTGATAAGAAATGTAGATTCTTTTCATGTAGGTTGTTTTTTTGTTTGTTAGTTTCTTACAAACTCGGTTCTTTACACAGGGATCAAACTCAGGGCTTCACACGTACTAGGCAAGTATCTAGCTCTAAGCTGCATCTCTTATCCTATTTCCTTCCTTTCCTCCTCCTTTCCTTCCCTTGCTCCCATTTTCCTGCTTTCCTTTCCTTCCTTCTTTGACACAGGTCTCCCTACACAGCCCTGACTGGCCTGGAACTCACTGAGATCCACCTGCCTCTTCCCTCTAGGGTACTAGAATCAAAAATGAGCACTCTCATGCCCAGCTCACTTAGAAACATATGATCAGAGTAAATTGGTCTCATTCATTATTGTATAGAAATTATACTTTCATACCAATTTATGTTTCTAGATTTTTCTGAAAGCTGTGGTGCATTGAAGCCCACCCTTATCAGATCTCCAATGTACACATGCTCACAAAAGCCTTAATAAAATTTGCTCTCATTTATTTCTTGTTGAATGAGTGAATCACATGCCATTTAAATAATCATGTTTTCTTCATTTAAGGAAGAAAACAGTCTTTGAAGCAAGGACCATCCTTCATATAAAACCAGTGTCTAGAACATAGGAGGGGTTCCATGTTATCTTTAGTGATGTTAATAGTCATGGAAGAGGTGAGGTTACTGTGATTACTAGCAAGTGCCAATAAATTACCTATATATTTTCTTGTAGTTGATAGCTGACTTAAATTATCAATACAAATAAATTATCCTCAAGTATTTTTCAATACTGAGAAAAGTTCATCTATATAAATTCTTAATTCAATCGTGGAGTCAAATGTTGCTATGAAATTTTTTGCTAAAGTTATATTTTTCTCTAGCTGAGGGATTAGTGAGTAGACAATTTGTGGATAGTTTTCAAATTCACTATCCACAAGAAAAGCCCAAGACTCTATTTTTGTGTAAGAGATACAAAGAAAACTGTAAAGTCTGGAAATGTTTGTAACTGAATCTTGACTAGTGATATTTTTCTAATAATCAACCCATGCAGACTTTTATTAACTTGACCTTTGTATATTTACAGCATTATTTGTATTTTGATGAACAATCATGATTGATAGGGAAACTAACTTATTCTTTAAAATTAAAATACTTAGTTGCTCTTAAAATTTTGATTCGTACAGAATTACTTTCTTTTATACCTTAGTTAAGTTCTTCATCTGGGATTCTAATCTTCTTAAATAAACCAAATATGAACGTATTCCTTTTAATTTGTTTTTGTTTCTTAAACCATTGTTCATATTTAAATACAGTTCTTGTGTTCTTTTTAAAGAACTTTTGTATTTAAAGAAGGTAGCAAAATACTTGAATTCTCCTTGGAATTGGGAACCAAATCCATCTCAGTTGTTTGGAAATGAGAGTTTCATTGGTTGAAAATGCTATATTTAATGTATGATTAAGTATCATATAATAAATATATGTTAAATTAAGTTTGGCAGTTTCATAATTCTCTGTTCTGGATAGTATCTGGAATGACAAAAATTGTTATTTGAAACAGCTTAAGAAGAGATAAAACTCCAATAAGGAGGTACAATTATTTCATTTTGTAGTAATTACTTCATTTTGAAGTCACTGTAGTTTATTATTGAAGTACAAAACATCTTTAGTTTTGCATGTTTTTATTCTCATCTATATGTGTATATTTTTCCTTAATACTGATTCACAAGCATATGTATTTAAATTTGTATTGAAAGTAGTCTATCCTAAATATTATTTTCTTTGCCTTTGCTTGCACATTATCTTTCATTGTAAAGTTTGCTTTCCAATATAACATGGTTCACTTGCCTAATATTATACTATTTAACATAAAGTTGATTTTGATTCTTTACTGTTAGAAACAGCAATGCCTTGAGCCTACTAGTACTTCAGACTGTAAATAATCATAATTATTTCAATATTGTAGGTTTCTATAATTTGTTAATTTGGTGTATTAAAGGCTTAAGGCTTTTGACTTATATGACCACTTCTCTCTTGAAAAGCAATTTTGTTCTCCTTAACAATATATGAAGGAATCTGGGTGTTTTCAGTTTTCTAATTTTTACCAACTCTATAGAATTAAAATGAGTACTTTGTTTTACTTTTAAAATTGTTTCTGTGATTAAACATATTTCATATATCTTCCTGTATATTTTATGAATCATCTGAACATTTTCTTTATTAAGTCTGAAAGAATTCTAGAATAAATATCAGGTTTTGCAAGTAAAATATTATTCTACACTAAAGGTCAAGTTTTAGCTCTTGCTCACAGGGGAAAGAAGATATTTTGCTCTTCTAACATTCGCTGTGTTACTTGTTCCAAACTTATATATTAATCGATACATTTGTACCTTTCATTAAATGATTAGAAAGTCATCTAACATGACCCAGAAGCAGAATCAAATTCAGACATTTTATGATTTAAAAAAATTGTTTGATCTGAGACAAGTCAATTGATCTTTTTAAAACGTAATTTTTGATCATCAGAACATGTAAGCTGCATTACTTCACGTGCAGCATTCATAGCTGCTTTAGAGTACATTAGTACCAGCCAACAGGACCAAAAGTGGCTGCTCTGCTTTACAGGACTGAAAATTACCTAATGCTCAAACATCCCATTTCAGTTTTACAAGACAGTCACTTATCCATCTATTCCTTCTTTCATTCATTCAATACATATTCATTGGAAACTTCTGTGTTAAATACTATTGTAATTATTTGAGTTATGTCAATGAAAATAGACAGCAAAATCATATTTATAATAGCTTACTTTTCCTTAGCAGAAATAGTCTCATGAGCAAAGTTTGAGGGATTTGCATGTATATGATAACAAATAAGCAAATAAAGATATTGAAAAATATTCTGTATGGCACGCTTAGTTCTCCAACTTGTGGAACTGGAAACATGACTGGAAAGGCTAATGTTTCAGTACTCACTTGGTTTCCAGTGTTCAGAGGAAAGAGTGTCTAGGAACTCTATGCAAGAATATTATAAAAATTAAAGCAAAAATTAAAATAGAGATCAAGTTGAAAATTGACTAATCAGGAGTGATGGTTTTAAGTGAGCTGGGAATAAGCTATCAACCCTCTGCTGATCTTGAAGCTGACTGGTATAATCCTCAGTCCCCAAGCACTTCAGGATTGTCTTGAGCAAACCATAAAAAGGTGTGAAGTTTTCAGCTTCAGAGCCCTTAATAGTAAGACAGGTATGTACCAAGAAATAGGAAAGCATTTAGTTCATTTTCAAATTAGAAAAAAAATTACTCTAGCATACAGATTGGGTGAAAAAATGAATTATAGAGATTTTAAAAATCTCCAGTTTTAATATATCAGTAGCTATGGGACTGGGGAGATGACACAGAGGTTAAGAGCACTGACTGCTCTTGCAGAGGCCTTGGGTTTGCTTTCCAGTACCCATACATGGCAGCTAACAATCATTCATTAACTCTAGTTCCAGGTCACCCAACACCCTCTTCTGACCTCTGTGACCACTGCATGGCATGGGTGTACTTACATATATGCAGGCAACACATTCATACACATAAAATTTTAAAAATTAATATATGTATATCAGTAGATTTGAGGTAAATAACCCCAGTGCTTACTCTGTACTCAAGAAAGCTAGAAGAAAATACTCTAGTGGCCAAGTACTCTGGCTTTAGGTTAGCTGTATAATCTTACCAAAAGACTGAGGAACACGTTTTCTAGTATAAATGCAAATGTCCACAAAAATTTAATTGAGATAAGAGATATGGTAGTGCACATTTATAATCCTAGCTAGAAAGTTGGAAGGAGAATCACAGGTTTGAGACCAGCCTGGACTACATAGTGAGAACAAACATCAGAAAGAAAAACAAACAAACAAAAATTTCAATTAAATTGGGGTGGGGTGTTTTTATTGTGGTGATGGGATTAGGTTTTCTGAGACAAAGTCTTTCAGGGCTGGTCTTTAACTCACAGACACTGTCCTGATGCCTTGGCCTCCTGAGTACTAGGCTCAGAGGTGTGTACCTTCACACCCAGCTTAAACACTAATTGATGGACTGTCTTAAGAGTGATTTCAGTGGCAAATAATGATGAAGTAAACTTAGGAAATGCATACTTAAAGTTAAATAAGCCTCTTAAATTCGGAATTGCTCACAGCTTTCCCTGTGTTGTATATTGTCAGGTGTGGCAAACTTTATTGCCACAGTGACCAAAATGGCTGAAACATCTAAAGCAAGGACAAAGTTACTTGGGCTTATGGTTTCAAAGAATCCAGGCCATCGTGATAGGTTTTGTTGGTTTGGGGCCCATACCGAGACAGAACATCATGACATTGGGAGAATGTGGCAGAGTTACTCGTGCAGGACAGGAAGAGAGAAAAAGGGGCAGGGAACTGGGGACTTCCAAGGATCCCTATTCCAGCCAGGCCCCACCCCCTTAGGTTTCTATCACCTCCCCAAATACACCACCCCTTAGGGATAAAGACTTCTGGTGAACCCTTTGAGGAATCCCTCTTATGCAAAACATAACCTCAAGTTTCAGAAGATTCCATGAGTCTTCAAGAGAAAATCTTGAAGCAGTTGCCATATTTTCTTGTTCACAAAAACTGAGCACGGATCATCTCATGGGTCTAGTTCTCCAAGAAATATTCTTAGCAAGAAGAGGTGAGTGTGACTGTCATGTTTAAAAGGGATCAACAAAGCAGAGGGAAGACAACTTGCCAGCAAATTGGGATATGTAGAGTCAGGCGGCAAAGCGTGTGCAGCTCAAAGAGAATTTCCAGGATAAAGGAGTGACCACAGCCACTGAACTGAATGAATGGTAATTAATTGCAGAGCAGCATGAGCAAGGAAGGCTGTAAACAAACATGAATTAACCATGGCCTTGATGACAGAATGTAACTAACTGTACTGTAGTATGCCTCTGAAAAAGTATCATGAGTGCAATAGACTAACACTAAGACATTACTATGACTCTAAACCACTGACATTCTTTTACGTATGGCATGAAGATAGATTCCTTAGCTCTAGTAAGCCTAATCCAGACTATGGGAAAGACTAAAAGCACTGGGATAACTATGTAAAAATACCCAGAGACAGATAACACTGCATAATCACTTGGTATATGCCAGGCAGTGTTTTGCACAGGAATTTCATAATCATTTGTCAGTTTTGTGTTACTACAATGCAGTAGTAACCTGATGCAGACTAATTGTGGAGGAAAAAGATGTTTATTTAGTTTGTGTTATTGGCAGATCCCATTGGCTTGACATCTGATGAAAGCAATAGGCAGCCATGGTGAGAGTATGTCAGAGACAATGGTCACATCTCAAATAGAGCAGAGGTAATATCAGGACCCCATAATACTCTTTAAGGGTGTATTCCCGATGATATGACCTTCTGCCAGAACCTACCAAATATCCCCAGCACCTCCCAACATTTGCCACCTTATGAACTAAACCTTTGCAACCTTCAGAAACACTCAAGGCTAGATGATATCATAGATGATATCATGAGGTTGTAAAGAGAATGGCCTGTGTATGGTGTCAGAACTAGTTGGTGATAGTCAGGATTTGAACTCAGCATTTAATTTTAATGGCTACACTCAGAATTATTTTGGCTGTTTCAGTTGAGGTTTATGAGTTTTAGGCCTATAACTAGGTCTTGCTTCTATCAATATAAGACCTTTTTTATTTCCTAAATAAATCCTTTCTTCTTTTCAGGACCTATTCAAATCTTGCTGTTCTAGGAGGATTTTAGGTTTCCCATTTCTTTCTATGAATTCCTAAAGCAGTTACCATTGATATCACTAATTTTCATACAGAATTGCACTCTTTTTGGATACCTACCAAATTGGATTTTTTTTTTCTGACTCCAATCAGATTACAAGCTTCTCCAGGGTCATACCTAATGATTCTTGGGCACTTCTGCTCAACATTTTGCATGTGTGTGTGCCAAGTACATCCAGGATGGATGGCTGAATGCATAGTGTTCTCGAAATCTGGCTGCAGTTTCAGAAACCCCATTAATCTCCATCATTGATTTGGCCGATCTTACTAAGTAGGCAGGTTCTCTTTCCTAATATCAAAAGATTAGATGAATAAAACTACAAACAGCTGACTAAATGAGAGGTGAATAAAAGGGCAAGCAAATATTTGGTTTCGGTTGAAAACCTGGAATAGAGATAAAGACATTTGAGCAAAGTGCAGCATGTGTCCCTCGCACTCTTAACTCCCTTGCCCAAGTTTTTCTCTTAGGGAAGCCTCATAAAACGAACAGATTTCAGGAACAAATCAAACACAGGAAATATAGAAAGCATAGACTTCAATTTCATTATGAAAAAAAAAAAGAATGAAAGCAGTTGTTTAGAACTTGAAGAAAGGGGCTGTGTGCTTTATTTTCTAATTGGAGGAATCTATGAATAAATTAGGCAATCACTTGACATAATTGATTTAGATCATGTGAATTCACTTGCACTGCAAGAGAGGGTAAATTAGATCAAATGTCTGTGGCCTTGCTAGTCTTCCGTGCTTTTCTGACATTCTTTTTTCTTTTGTATCCCTCTATGTCTTCATTTCCTTTTCTTAGAGATTTTTAATCACAGGAAGCATACATGTATTTTATTTATAATTCTTAATTTTAGTTTACGAGGAGTTTTTCCTTTTGATTGTAGAATTAAGAATTGATTATATTTCCATGATAGTGAATCTATGTTTCCTATTTATGGAACCTATTTTCATCTTCCATCTTCTGTTTGCACAAAAATACCATTGTCTGTGCATAAACCTTATGCCATGGGACTTGTATTCAAAACATGCTTGAACTGCTTGCTTTTACCTGAAGCAAGGCGAGATTGAATTACATTAGAACAGAGCAATTTGGGTACATGTCAGCTGTAGCAAAAACCATGTAAGCTGAATATTCAGAGATTTTGCTCTCCTTGGGTCACACAATGTTCGTGTCTTGACAAATATCCTAGAATGATGCCAAAAAAGAATAATTGTTGAGTCAAACAACACAATTGATTCAAAATGAACTAAAAATATTCTAAGTGGTTTAAATGCATGGTACTGGCTCACCCATTATAGCTTCAAAATGTATGCAGATTTCTATTCATAAAGTAATTTTTGAATTTAGATTTCATCAACTCACATACTGAAACAGTTGAGGAACAGCAAAAGGCTGTAGAACACATGACCCAGTTTGCACAAAGTCCTGCATAGCTACTTGCTGTTCAAGGATGCGTAACTCTTAAATGGGTAAATTAGCTAACCTTTAAGATATCTAAATCTATATACCTTTAAGACATAATACTTAAAGGACTTATTGATGACCAAACCATCATTTAGAAATGACCTATTGAAAAATGTAATCAAAATATTGTTAAGGGCAATAATTTCTAAGGAAAGCTTAGTCTAATTGTCCAGCCCCTCCCCAAGAAAACTGATGATATGCTTCATCATTAATGAACTGGAAATAGCATACTCTTAAGTGAAGTTAATAGTCTTAAACTATTATTGCTCAGAATATCGATAACTTAGTCTGTTCTAGAAGGCTCATTTCAAAATAAAATTGGCAATACAAGTTGAGCATTCCTAATCAAAAATCAGCAGTCCTAAATTGCTCTAAAATTTAAGACGTGATGACACAGGAAAAATTCCATACCTGCATTTATAAGTAAGAATAATGGGCAAATATGCAGATAGACTAACAATATTCAAAATCATTTCTATGCTGTGTATAAGCTGTGTCTGAAACACGGAGGTATTTGTGCCTATATTTAGTTATATCCCCAAGATATCCTATCATGTTTTTGCAAATTATCTCAAAGTAAAAAAAGGTATTTGAAATCTGAAGCATTTCTGGCCTCAAATACATGGAATAAGGAAAACTTACCCAGCATATCAGAGAAATACTTAAGGCTAAGTAATACTTGATGATGCATGAGTAAAGGCACCTTCAGTGCTAGCCTGGCAACTTGATTTTAATCCTCAGTACCTATGTAAGTGGGAAGGAGAAAGCAATTCCACAAAGCTGTCCTCTGATTCCACATGCACATGTATGTGTCCCATATGCACACTGAAGCACACACCCCACACCACACCCCCACATAGACATAATAATAATAATAATAATAATAATGATGATGAAGGGTAATGTTTTAAAGATAAATACTTATAGAACAATGTCTTTTAAGGAAGAGAAAATTTTGCTATAGATAATGTATATATAAGAAATTGTCATAAGGGTTTTACTTTGTGTTGTATCGTTCCTTTTATAATTTAACAAAATTCTTAAACGTTCATTGACGTTAAAATGCCAAGAATCTTTTAGAAAATTTCATTTTATTTATCATTATTGCATGTGTGTAGTATGCTGTATTTGTGGAGTGGCACATGCCACTGTGTACTTATGGAGATCAGAGGACAAGTTTATGGAGTTGGCTTATTCCTTCCACCTTTGCATAGATTCCAGGAATCTAATTCACATCATCAGGATTGCACAGTAAGTGCCTTTATCCAATGAGCCATTTTGCTGACTCCAATTTCCTGAAAAAAGGAATAAGTACACTCTTAATAATTACTACCCATGGGCCCATTGCTGTTCATGAAAGTAAAAGATTAATTGTATAATGCATAGCAAAAAACTATTCTCAATATACGAAGGCTTCTTTTTTCCTTGTCTAATTTTTTACTGAACTTTTGCATTTCTTGAACACTGTAATTTGATGGTATTTTCTCCCCCTATCTACACCTCCTCTTATTGCCCTCATCCAATTTAATGTACTCTATTATATATAATAAGATCTGCAGAGCCTACTTTGTGTCTCTAAATGTCTTTCAGTCTGGATCTATACAGTGGAATCTAGTTAACCTACTATGAGACCCATCCTTGAAAGAGACTCTCTCTCCCTCTCCCAGCAGCCGTCAGTTACCAAAAGTTTCTTAGATTGGGTTAGGATTTCTTACCTACTTCCCCATGCCTGTGCTGGGATTTTGTCTGGTTTGAGCTTGCATGGGACTTGTGCATGCTGTCACTGTTGCTGTGAGTTCATGGGATTAACTTTGCAGCTCTCTGTAAAACTGTTTCCTTGTGGTCATCTGCCACGTCTGGTTCTCACAATCTTTCTGTCCCCTCTTCCACAATGATCCCTGCCTCTTGGGAGGCAGAAGTTTGACACAGGAGTCCTATTCGTGGATAGGCACTTTGTAATCTCTTGTTTTCTGCATATTGGTCATTTGTAGGTTTCTATGACAGTCACCATCTGCTGCATAAGGAAACTTCTCTTGTGCAAGTTGAGAGATTTATTAATCCATAGGTATAACAATAAGTCATTATAGGTCAGTTTAATACAGTAACTATTTCTTAGAAAACTAAGTGTTAAGCTCTTCTCTATGTTCTGTGATCTGTCTAGCCTCAGGTCCCTAAGCCTGTTATTAATGTCAGGTATGGGCTCTATTCCTTGAGGCCAACCTTCAATCCAACTGAGAGTGGTTGCTTACTCCATAAGATCTGCGCCACTCTTGCATCAGAGAGCATCTCTTGCCTGGACAGTTGTTGTAGTTCACAGGATTAATAGCTGGGTAAGAGAGATAATTATTTTGTCCTTCCAGTAGCAACTATAGAACCTTCCAGCACTGTAAACACTAGTAGAGATGAAGCTCTGAAGTCAGCAACAGCTTTATTTCTCCTTGTTTGTTCTACAGCTCATGTATGTAGTGTCTTCAATAATAGGATCTTACCATCTACTTCTGGTGGGTAACCAAGAGCAAGGGAAATGGCCCCTGGTCAACAGCTTCTAGAGAGGGAGTCTATTTGTGGCAATTGAGACTTATTTTCATTAGACTATGATGTCTGGAAGGGGCAGTGATTTCCTGTTATAAGGTGACTCCTTTAAATCTCTTAATAATGTATATTTATGTACCTTAAGAAGCCTTTTTAGTGCTAGGCCTGCTGTCATGATGCATGCTTCTTGATGATTTAAGTTAGTGCTGCTTTCGTGTACAAAACGTAGCAATTGTATATAGCACCTTAGTACTATTCTAACTTTTACTCAGTAATTCTACTTCTAGGAATCATCCTATAAAAACTAAACACATATACACATAAAAGTCAAAAATCAATCCAAGATCTGAGTAATGTATGAGGAATTTTACTACAATGACCTTGATTTTATACTGATTTGAGGATTAGTAAAATTAAAGGATTTTAAATTAGATGCTGTATTATGTAGCCAATAAAATCCTTTGAACTAAATGAAATAGACAGTGTTACTGACAATATACCCATTGATAAATGGAGCTGTATTAGTCTGCTTTCTGTTGCTGTGGAACACTGACAAAGGGAACGTATAAAAGGAGAAGTTTATTTGGCCTAAGTTTCCAAAGAAGCAAGAGTCCATCATGGAAGGGCAACATGGTGGCAGAGGTGGCCAGAGTAGATGCAGCACCTAAGTGCTCACGTCTCCAAGCAGGCACAGGAAGCGGAGTGACTAGAGATCTGGCAAGGCTTAAGAACTCTCTACGCCCACCCCCAGTGATGTGCTTCCTCCAGCATGGCCACACAGTCTAAGACCTCCCAAAACAGTTCCACCAACTGGGAACAATATGTCCAAATACTTAGAGCCTATGGGGGACATTCTCATTAAAACCGTTACAGGTATATATACAATTATATTAATGCCAGGTATCTCTCTGTGTATATATATGAGAGACAAAGACACAGAGAGAGACATGTAGTTGGCAAAATACTAAGATTGATTTCCTCTAGTAAAAGATGCATGGGAGATTTTACTATTATAAATTCCTTCATATTTCAAGAATTTACCACAAATGTCTGTTAAACTAGTAGTATGAAGAAATGGGGATATCAAACTATAGGAAGAAAGGTGAACTTCATGTCATTCCAAACCATCACGTATAAGTGGAGGACAAAACTATTTATGGGATACAAATAGCACTTGTTAATAGATTTCAAGTTTATTCAAGTTGCTTCATACCAATTAAACTGGTCTTCATTTAGGAGCAGATTCCACTGCAATGCTCCAAGAATACTACTCATAAATGCCATCAACATTTGTCGTCTATAATTTGAAATCTGCATAAGGCCAGCTCAGTGCCCCAATAATGTTGTCCGAGACCTAAGTTCCTGTCCAACTCTGTTAGTCTGTACTTCTTCCCTTCTCCTCATATTTATTATTTCTGAGTGTCCAGATGGTTGCTATTGCTTCAGCAATCATATCCACATTCTGGGCCAAAAATAAATAAATAATAAAGTAGCAGAAGGCAAACAGTGTGCCAATATGCTACATTTGATCCAGTGTTGTCTAAAAAGGCTTGCCCAGAAAACCAGCAAATTCCCATTTGTATTAGTCAGGACTAACATATGTCACATTCCCTCTAGTAAGTAGCTAAAGCCTATGACATTGTTGGTGGCATTGGGTGAGTCACCGTAATGTGTCTGCCACAGTCACAAGCATGTTTCTGAGCTTTGGGTCCCTGCACGCAACCATAAGTATGTAGAGTTCTCATGAGCCCTGCAGAACTTCTGAGTTCCTTTAGATCTTAATCCTTAGAGACAGTGGTTCCAGGCCCATGTTGATAGAAAAGCAGTAGGGGCCAATGTCCCGAATCTCTGTCCATAGTCAAATTCAAACTTAAGTGAATGTCACTGGGCTAACGCAGAGAATAAGATGTCAAAGTTGCTTGGAAGAATGATGGTGCCAAACCAGAGAATAGAGTAAAGAAGCAAGATGCAGAAGGAGGAGGATATCAAACAGACAGCAACAACAGATGATCATCTTTCATTGACTCTGAAGCAATGACTTTCAACTTTATATTTTATGTCCTTAATTGTTGAAATAATTCTTCTGGTAAAGTACCAAGGTTTTTTTTTTAAATTATTAACTATAAGCACAAGGCATATACCCCGTAAACTTCACACATATACTCACAATAACCTATCAAATTATGAGATGAAAGCAAATGTATTGACTCTAAGGTATAAAAATCAAACCCAAGGTTTGAAAGTCTTGACAAATTTATTAATTATTACATTTAGAATTTATTTTAAGATATTATTGCATTCACAGTTTGTATTTAAGGATTTTTTTTCAACAAAGATTGAAAAACAGCCAAACTGTGAAAATTCCAAACCCAAATAATTTTCAGTAAATTTAAAACTACCTTTCAGATTTTTACAGCAAGTTTTCCTTTAGAGGCAGAGAGGAAGGAGCAGTACATGCAGCAGAGTCACGTCCCTATGCACTCCCTTTCCCCTTCCTTGGTCAGCAGCCTCTGAGTCCACAGAAATCCCTGGTCTAAGGAAGAGGATAGAAAATTTACTGTCTATGAGATTACTTTGGATTCTGGGCTTCACAATTGTCTGGTTTTCCTTTTTATGTTTCCTATTAGCTCAGCCTTATTCAAGGTGCTTAATATACCTCAATGCTTCCCCAAAGATAGAGTGGATACTTAATATGTATCTATAACCGCCTACTCTGCAAAAAGGAGCCTGATTTAAGTGAGTTCATTCAATAGATTGGTATAAAATACCAGGTGAGTTCACTAGAATGTGTGCAGAATTTTGTGCATCCCATTTAAGTGAACAGTTGTGTGCTGTGAGTTGGAGAGACAGCACATAAACCCCCAAAGTTAATAACCTCTAATAAACAATGAGTCTGGATGACAACTTTTCAAAATCTATTACACACTAGTAGCCCTGGTTCTGCACAGTTTGCATATTAAACAGATGATAGTAGGTTCTGGGCAGAAATATAGACAGTATTATATACTTCAATGCATGCCAGAAGAGAAATCTTTTGATAGCACTTACTGTAGCCAAGAACAGAAGCAACTATACAATTCCCAGCCAGAAACCAGGTGCCAAAGTTAATTCATGCAAGAAAAAAATGGGCTGGCATCCTCCTGTAAAGTCCATAACCTCGAAGGGAAATGCCCATGAAAATCCGAGGTGGCTCAGCTAAAGGTCTGCAGGATTATAGCTCCCTGCTGGGCTGGCTACTTCACTTTAAAATAAGTAGTCCAGTGAATGATAAGAATGTGTTTTCACTCAGTCGGGCATTCACATACACATGCAAAAGTGCCAGGAAGAGAGCAGGAGTGATTTTCAGTCAGGTGAGCCCCACACATGATTTGGATACAGCAAGTTCACTTGTCAAATCTGTAGGAGACACACATCATGGTGTGTTAATTACACTGGATGCCAAAAATCAGGATTGAGAAAGATCTGAACAGGGAAAACTGGTGAGCCACAATTCAGAAGATTAGCTTTAGTAGGAATACATGTAAATTCCTGTATATGGATTTTTTTAAAAAAAAATCAACTGCCTATCTTCTTCCCATCTAGTTTCTTTTCCACACTGCAATATAGGTGGTCTTTTGAAAACAGAAATTAGATCATGTCATATCCTTGTTAAAAAAAAATCTCTTGACAGGACTCCATATACCCCAGAATAAAGATAAAATTCATCCATCAATATTGTTTGAAATCTTCCATAGCTGAGCGATTCCATTCTCTTCACCTGCTTTCTCACAAGCCCTCCACCCCCTGTCAAGCTGAACACTCCAACCATAAGCAAAAGATCCAGGTTCTTCATGTGGGCCCTGACTGGTGACTGTCATTTTTCCCTTTATCCAAAACACATCTTCATCCTTTCCTAGACATCTCCAGAAAGTTCTAACCCATAGGCTTATTTTGTTTCATAGTTGTCTCTTCTAATCTGAGCATCTTTACTTCATTTAACAAACATCCATTGATTGCCTGCGGGCATCAGGCACTGTTCACTGTGCTGTGTATAAAATAGGGAGCAGATACAGCCCATGTCCACAAGAAACTGATGTTCCAATGGGAACACTGTCTAGTGGTAACTTGAAGCAAAATTACACAAGACTAGATGATAGTCATGGAGGGAGAGTGCTGAAAGTCTCTACTTCATACAGAGTGACTACGGAGAGCCTCAGTGATGAGTGGATATATATGGAGGTGTGATTGAAGCGGGGAATATGAACGGAACAGATGCTGAGAAAATTACAGCATAGTCAAAGGAAGAAGCATGTTCTAGTTCCCCGAAGCTGATATGAACTGAGCATTTCAGAGGGAGGAGTGTCAGCTGCAGTAAGACCAGAATGATCAAGTCAACTACTACACTTGTAACGGGGAGAGCTATGCAGAATGAAACTGGAGAGGTGCCAATGACAAGCCTAGGCAGGGCTAAAAATCAATGGTAAACTTTTGGCTTAACTTCTTAATGTTGTTGTTTGAAAATTATTGGAAGGCTTTGAGCCCAGAATCATCATGAAGCTATTTTTGTTTTGCATTTTGTTTCAAAAAGATTACAGTAGCTGCTGGGTGGAATATAGACTACAGGGAGTAAGTATAGAACCCAAAGACGAGTCAGAGTTATTATATCTGTCAAGGTGAGAGCTGACCCCATAGGTTCGCTATCACTCAGCACATGATTAGTGATTACTTATGTATTAGAAACAATGCCAAAGCAGGACTCAGAGCTGCCTTGCTCACTTTCACAATTCTGATACAAAGCCTGTGACTGCATACCTCTGGCTCTCCATAGATACATGTGAAAAAAATACCTGGCTTATTAGCCGTTAATATAAAAAGGACCTCAGGGTTTGAATAGGCTGCACACAGTTGATGAGCGAGCAGTAGCTTGGTTTGGCAGCTAAGAAAGCCCCTGCTATCTTAGGTTGAATTACAAAGCCGCATGAGTCGGGGCAGTGGTGCAAATGAAAGGTAAATATCAGTCTGAGGCGAAATTGCACCATTTGACTTCCAAACAGTAGACACGATCCTGAACCCATTCCCATCTCTATCTTCTTTCTAATTGTGTCATCTTTCAGTCATCAGAACACATAATGGATTCATCTCTAGTTTTCTCTGTTACGTCATTCACATATTCACACAATAAATTCTCTCTGGTATGACTTAGATTTCTCTCTGTTTTTCCATGAACAACAGCCATGCCTTTCCTGGTAACAATTTCCAGATGTATAAGACAAAAAACAACTTATGACACTTCTACTTATTTCTGAGAGTATCAGCAGTCATTTTTTGTTGTTCTTCTTCTAACCCACTATTTATTTCAGTTTTTGGCCATCAAATTTAGTACCTTCCAGGGCTGTAGATATAGCAGTTAGTAGAATCCTTGCCTAGCATGCATGAAGTCCTGAGTTTGACCCCTAGCACCACATAAACTGGTATGGTGGTACACACCTGTAATCCCAGCATGCAGTCGTCTTCAAGACACACTATGTGTTCTACCACATAGTTATTTGGAAAGTCTACTTTAATGGTTAGTGAGTACTAGAAATATATAGTCTTTGCAATGCCACCAGCAAAATATTACCTCTCACATAGTCATGGGAATATGTGCTTTGAAGACAGCAAGGATTCTGCTCTCAGCTTTTCGTTTACAAATTTTATAACACTTCTTAGATTCAGCTTTCTTCTCTGTGAAATGAAGATAATAGTATTCAGTTTTGGTAAGAATTAAGTGAGATAACATATATTAAAATGCTTACCACAAATACTGCAACTTAAGTTGGTTTTTAAAAAATTCTTATTTTTTTTGTCTTAAAGAATCATAGTCATCCTCCATATTCTCACTTTAATAAAGGATGAACTGCACATATGGAATGTAAATTTAAAAAATTGAACAGGAGTTATGTTTCACTGTTTATATTGAATGATGACTAGATGTTGTCTGACTTGTGCCCTTGTTCTCTGTGAGATAATAAGTAATAATCTCATTCAGATGACTGAAATATTTCTCAAGATCTGGAAATTATGAGAATTTCTGTTCTTCGAGTAGGAGAAAACATCCAACTCTGGCAAATGCCAGCAATGCAGAAAAGGATGATTCCTGTAAGAAATTGCATGCAAATAGTCTATTCTCTGACTTAAAGTAACTTTTAAAAATTTGTCAGAAACTCCATAACACTAATTTTTAGGACGTATGTAAACTAGCACTGTTTATCACACATAAATATGAAGAACTTATTTGTTGCTTCTGTTGAGGTTGCTCAAATGTCACATATAAAAGGAGAAAGTGTGTGGAGAGATGGCTCAGCAGTTGTGTACTGACTGCTTTTGCAGAGGACCCAGATTTGGTTCCCAGCACCCACATGGCAGCTAACAACCATCCATAACTCTGGTTCCAGGGGATCTGACACCCTCTCTGACCTCTGCAGGCATCGCATGACATGGGTGCACTGACATACATTCAGGCAATATACTCATACACATAAAATATAAATAAATGAAATATTTTACAAACAGTGGAAAGTGACACATACATTTTGAAGTAAATCTAAAGTGTTCCTAGTTAGTAGAGACAAAGATGGAAGAATGCTCTAGGAAGATTAAATTCCTATAGGGAGTTGGGCTGGAAAGAGTAACAGTAATAATACCTGTGGAGTTTGAGGCAAAGCTGACCAAACATAAAACCAAATGGAAGAAATGAGGAATATTTTATTGGACTTCAATAAAACATGAATGAACTTAATATAACAAAAAGGGTAGAAAGAGAATAAATCTTGAATGCTAAGCTAAGGAGATTATTAATCTCTAGGCAATAGAATATTAGTGAAGGTTTAGTGTACAAAGAAATATGATGAAAATGATATTTATGTGGGTTCATGTGACTATTGTAAATAAGATATGTGGTAGAGTTTGGAGATGAACAAGGTCAAAAGTAAACTGATAGCAAATAGAAATGTTCAACCATAGTTTAGTGAGAGCCTTAGGTCCAGATATAAAGATTCTTGGAAGACTCAAGAGCTGATTCTACCTGTGACTGCTAATCATGAAGAGAACATGTGACTGGTCCTGGGTCTAGACACAATTTTCTTGAAAGCCACCAGCTCAGATGCATTCTCTATCTGCTCCAGTGTTCAGAACAACCCAGAAAACCCTATCTGTTCTCAGAATTGCTTTCATTATATCCCTGTGTGGGAAAGAGATAGTAAGATAAGACCTCCTAGTAATGGACTGTGTTCTTAGCTCAGCATCCTCTCTGTTTTGCTTTAGTTGGTGATGGCTGAAGTGGTTTTAAGACCACTGGCTCTGGGATTGAAAATGATTTTAGTTATGAAGATAATGTTTTGTGTATTGATATATTAAACTATTGTAAATCTTATTCCAAAGAAACCAACTAACACCTGCCATGCAGTGTTACAAAATTCATATTAACTTCCATAGCTCAGTTGAAGAGAAAGAACAGACAGTCTAGGATAAACAGAGTAGTTAGAGCATAGTGAACAGAGGACCAGAGTGGTAAGAAAGAAGGGAAGTCCAACTATGTTTACAGTCGCTCTCAAGATTATACAGTGTACTGATCAATTAGCCTCCAAACAGGCTCGAAAGAATCCAGAAAAAAAGTGTTTAGAGCTTACACAGGCCTGGAAATAGTGCCTACCACACAACCTCATAGGAAAGGCTTTATAGTCCCCAGGACATTGACTAAGGTGTGCATAGGGTGTTTATTGTCAAGACAGCAGGGCACACTCTCCCTAAAACAAATGCTGCTGTAGTTCTGCCAAAAGCTCTTGAAAGCAAAAAAACCAGAAGGATCAATTTTCTCTAAGCAACATAACTATAACATGTGGATATTTTTTTTTAATTATAAAAATATCAAGCAACCAAGAAGATAAAATTTATCATAGCTGGCATACATAAAAGAGCAAAATATACCCAGAGGTAGATTAAAATGATATATAAGTAGAAAAACCAGCAGTTAAAACCTGAACAGAGAGGTATCAGAAACAGCCTACAAAGCCTTTAAAATTATGAGAATTTGTTCATTTATTCAAAGACTAGATTTAAATACAACGTGTTAAATAGATATGGAGGCTCTATGTAGCTATTAATGTGGTATATACAAAAGGCCAGATGTGCCTTCGTAAATTCAGAGTTTCTTTTCTTATTTGAAAAACACATTGGATAGATTTACCTATGAATTAGGCATAGTAGGAAACAAGTTAATATGAAGAGATAGCAATAGAACTTTAAAAACTAAATAGTGTGAGAAAAGACACTCAAATAGGCAGTGAACTACAGGACAAATACATCATTAAATTTACCAAGTGAAAAAAATGCAGAGCAGAGAAAAAGCTACATGAAAAAGTAATGGCCAGAATTTTCCATGTATAATTAAGTCTAAAAACTAGATTTGAATTCTCAATGAATAGACAAGTATAATGCATAAATAAGGAAATGACACCAAGGCACATGATAATCCAATTGTTCAAATCAGAGTCGAGGAGAAAATCTTAAGCGCACCTAGAGGAAAGAACATTCTGCACATAGGGAAAGTGGGAGAGGAACAGTGGCAAATGTCCCATAGGAAAAACAAAATGAGAAAATACAGGCAGTAAGCTAGTCTGTTAAACTGCTGAAGAAAAATTCTGCCAAGCTAGGATTCTTTCTTTCAAACACAAGGAAAACCAAACTATTTTCTAGACATATAAAAACAAAAAGAGGTCATCACCAGCAAGTGTATTGTAAAAATCATGAAAGTTAAGTCTTCGTGGTACAAAGAAATACCAGACAAAAATTGCTAATCTTCACACACTAAGTGATTTGATTTGAGGGCATTATGTTCTCCATCAGCTCATATGTTTGAATACTTGATCTCCAGCCTGTGGTGCTGTTTTGGGAAACTATGGAACCTTTTTGACATGGGATTATAGTAGAAGGTTTTGAGGATTATAGGCTAGCTCACTTCTAGTCTAGTATTTATTTATCTGCCCATGGAATTCACTTTAACCATCACCTCACGCTCCAGCCACTGTAGCCATGAGCCACTCCTGCTGAAATGGCTGCTACCCCATAATGAGCTGTGTCCACTGACCATGAGCTGGACTAAATCCTTCCTCCCTTAAACGGTTTTTGTCAGGTATTTGGTCACAGTGACCAGAAAAGTAACCAATACACTGATACACTAAGACAACCAGAAATTATAACTATTTACATGAATATAATTTTCAATTTTCTTACTCAACATATTTAAATTTAATTAATTAAACAAAAATATATATAGGATTGGGTATGTGAAATACAGAAGTATAATATAAGATGATAGCTCAAGGCAAGAGGAGTAACATTGAAGTATACTACTGAGTGGACGATGTGGCAGTTTTACTGAAGGAATGCTATGATAAGTACATATGCTATAAAGCTGAAAAAGCCTCTTAAATAACACAACAAAGAGCTTTAACTAATGAGCCAACAAAAGATGAAATAATCATAAATGTTCAATATCACTCAAAAATAATAAAAATCATTCTCAATATTAAAGTACCCACAAAGCAGATTGGGAGAGGCAAAAAAGAATAGATTGGGAGACTATAAAATACAGAATAGGATGGTAAATTTATACATTCCCATCAACAGTCTCAGAAAATACAAATGTTAAATGGCAGTTCAAGCTGTCATATTGAATAAAATGTGAATTACACCATGACTGGGCTGTCAGAAATCCATGTTAAATATGAGATATAAGTAAGCTAAAAGTAAAAAGAGTGAAATAATGGTACCTTGGTAATATTCATAAAGCCTACTGGAATGTCTATGATGAAACAGACTTCAGAAAAAAATATTACCAGAGCATTTCATAATGAGAATAGGATTAAACAAGTGATGTAGGGAATGTGGTATTTCAAAATGTTCATGTACCTCAAAACCTCATATACCTCATGTAGAAGATCACAATATGAAACAAGCATTCACAGACCACCAGGACAGACAATTGCAAAGTAAAGTCAAAGATTTTTTAACAGCTTCTATCAGTAATTGGAAGACTGAGTAAACAAAAAGGAAAAATAAAGACTATGAAAGACTAGAAGGCCATCAGTAACCAGCTTAACCTAATTGACTCTTATAGAACACTCCTCACAACAACAGAGCATCTGTTCTTTCCAAGTGCCTAGAGACATGACATATTTTATAGATACTGAAAGAATATTAAAGCAATATTGTAAAAACTAAATTTAACAACTAAACTATAATGGATAAACTTATTGAAAGTTTCAAACTATCAAACACATGCAAGAAGAAAGTCATAGCCTTGTCTGACTAGCCTTGTAGCTGTTAAATAAATTAAACTGTATTGAAATAGTTTCCACAAAGGAAATTCCAGACCCAGATGGCTTTCTGGTAAAATCAAGTGTTTGAAAGGAAGATAGCGTTTCTGCAGAAGCTTCCACATAAGTAAAGAGGAACACTTCCTTAACTCGCTTTATGAAGCCAGCTTTACCCTGATATCAATACTAGGAAAAGACCAATGAAAAGAAGAGATAAGACTGATATACTTCATGAATTGGTATAAAATTCTTTTAAAATTTTTTGCAAATCATACTCAATACTATGTTTAAAAAAGTGTATCATACCCATGTGTGGCTTACCCTAGGAATGCAGTGTTAGTGTGGTATGTAAAGTCCTCCAATGTAAGTCACTACTAACACATATCTGTGGACCCAGAAAAAATATTTAACAGAATTACAATGTCATTTAATGAAAGATACACATTCAAAAATATTATCTGGAGAGATATTTGTGATGTAACTCTAAAAAAGCAAAAGAATTAGAAAACACAAAATTCAATATTGTGCTTATCTCTGAGCCAGGAGGGAAAGGATAGATACTTGAGGAACACTTTGGATGCTTCAAAGGAAAAACTGATATGCATCCCTTTCTATAATAAAGTATATGTAGTTGATATGTAGCATTTTTGCTGTTCTTTATGCCTTACATAAATGTTATAATTATTTTTAGTTATTCAATATTTAATAAAAGCAAATTTTAAGCCTCAATTTTTGTTGTTTGTTTCCCAATATCCTATAACAGAAAAACATTTATTTACTCTATACAGCTTGGGAAATTCCTGACATTTGCATATTTAAAGGAAAGCTTTTTGTACCAAGCATTCAGTTTTAGAAATACAATGTGATATTTTCTATAAACAGAGAGAACTGCTATTTCAAGTGTCATACCATGTGAAGAGCAAGTGTGAATAGTGCCAACAAGCCAAAAAACAGGAACCAACACCCCAGTGATCAGTCACATCAAACTTGATACCAGAAAAAGAAAAGAATATGACCAGATTACCAATCATTTACTTTTCTAAAGTTCCACCATCCCCTACACAAAAGATAAGAATTTATATTTATTCTAAATAGTTACATCATACTTTGGTCTGCTGGGATCATACCAGAATCCAACTCCAATCATCTTCTGCCCTTCCTTGCCAGAAACATGTCTTCAAATTGTGCCATGAGAATTTTACAGTATTCATACACATTTATGCTGCACTGTTCATATAGTGTATGTGATTATAGATACCCCAATGAACAACTGCTTCTTTCATTACCTTAGAACGTTTTGATAAATGTTCACATCCAAATCGTTATCCTTTCTTTATCCCTACAAGTATTTTATTCATTTCCTAAGCATACATTTATGAGTTTTTGCAACGTACAAGGAAATTATTCTGGGTAAAAATGAAAAAACAGCATCTATCCTGTTGAAGGTATCCATAGTCTAGTGTGAATTAATCACATATAGCAATAGTAGCATAATTCCATATTATTTGGGTTCCTAAACTCAGTCTGAAGAAACAGAGATAGCACTTAAATGTGGTTGTAAAGGTATTTGCCAAGCAAAGGAGTACATGAATATTTGTTACAATTTAGAACAAATAGCAGATACTATTTGTATATCTTAATGAGACATGCAGTTGCAAGGCTATTTGAAATATACTTTTGAAGTGTTGGAGTTCTATGGCAAAGTTTTGATGTTCTCTAATCTGACTCATTCTATGAGGCAATTGCTTTTTTCAAATTAGTTTGGTATTTGAAAGACAAGATTCAGCATTAGTTCACACCCATGCATGTAGTCAGTACCAGGATTCAGCTACATTTCTGCTCCTGGAGCTCCCCATCCTCTCCATGCACCTACTACTTCCTGCCCCATGAGCAAAGGCGTCCCATGTGCGCAGCCATCCCTCACCCCTCAGATCAACTGCTCCCAGTTTTCACTCACAAAGCCCTCATTGTTTTTATGAACCTGTGTCTGGCTTTTCACTGTTCCTAAACCACAACTATTTTTCCTTCCTTAACTCATTTTATTGCAATTATTTATATTTTTCATTAAGAAACAAGCTTGACCATTTGATACTTTTGAAGAAATCAGCGTATATTGAATGAAATAAAAAGCTAATAAATTTAAAAGAAGTGATTTGGTTTTTACAATACTCTTTAATGAGCTAAGGACAATAGCAGGAAACTATGTAAAAGTTATTGTGTTTCCAGCCTGTGGCTTACAATTCCTAGTTTATGGGGGAAGAAAGAACTGGAGATTTCACTGAAGAGTTGTGAACATGTGGACAGTCTGATAAGGACAAGGAACACGAGCCTCTCATTTTTATCCTGTGTCAACTATGAATGGAAGATACAGCAGGATAGAGAATGAAAACTTCAGCCGCTGCACCCTGATTAGCTTATTGTCTGGGTGGGAGACATCTGGTATGGAGCTCAGTGTGTTTGGGGAGGCTTGCAAGCAAAACAGAGATGGTACGACAAACATTTGCATTGTTATCTTGTGCCAATTCTATAGCCTCCTTTTCAACAAAAGCTAAGTGTGTGTGTGTGTGTGTGTGTGTGTGTGTGTGTGTGTGAAAATGGAATAACTTTTCAACACATAAAAATTCAAAGTGCTGAAAACTCAGAAAGTCTCTCTAAAGAGAAACAGTATGTCAAATAGTCACTGACATAAGAAAACACTATAAATTAAGGCAGTAATAGTTCATGGTTGCAAAAAGGGAAACTTAATTTACAACTAGAAACAGGTTTGCATTCCTTAGAAATTCTGGAAATCAATCAGTGGCACAGAAATTGATCTGCTAAAGGAGAGGAAAATTGATTCCTAATATTGGCAGTTACATCAATTTGAAGTTTTGAAGGAACAACTCTTGGAAAAAATTTATTAACCACTGAGGAATTGCTTGATAGTCTAGTAAGCTTTCTGTAAAAAAGTATTTATGGCCTCATTAGAAGAAATATCTTTATTGTGGCAAGCATCAGCTTCAAAATTGTAGTCTCAATTATGTCAAAGATATTAAAATAAAAAAATTAAGTGAAATGAGGCATTGCGTTATATCTTAAAGTATCTCTTTTGCCTCAGAGTATCTCCATTTGAAGTAGTGGAGATCTGAACACATTTACATATCCCATTCATGACATAGCACTGGCAGTCTCAAAAAGAATAAGTGTAGCTGATAGCAATTTTTATCTGAAGAGATTTGTGCATGTTAGCAATATACTATATTCTGTCAGCACAAGAAGAGCATATGGGGCCCATTAACTCACCAAATCTGCCACTGTTCTGCAAATTTTTATTAAGCAAGTGAAGTCCGTAATAGTCACTTATGTTGTAGAATGCGTGTCAAATGCTATCAATAAGCAAGGGGATTGTTTTCTCCTAGTGAGAAAGCGTTTGAAGTGTGTAAGAAGGCTTGACAAAAGAATCAAATACTTTAAGTGATCACTATATTAATATAAATGCATCCTACTGGGAAACCAATGAATTTAAGTATTATGTGCACTCTAACGTTTGCAGTTAACAAGTTCACAGTACCATCTTGTTCATAGATTTCTTCCCCTCCATATTCTAACAATGAACCTGGTTGAAATTAAGTGAAAGAAAAAAATACAGTCTGTTTATACTTTTATAAAGAAGTGCTGGTGGCAGTTGGGCTGTTCTACTTAGCTTCAAAGACTTAACAAGAATTAGAAACATGGGCTGTCAGGCTGCTGTGTTTCCCCAAGCAAGTCTTCCTGAGTCAGAGGACATACCAGGAAATTAACGAACACCCAAACCAAATAACGTCCTCCTTATTAAACACCTATGGCAATTAAATCAAATAGTGTCCATCCATCGTGTGTTGAATGTCAGGAAACAGGAAGTTAGTATAGAAATTGCATTAGCTAAGTAAGTTCAGAGAAACTTCAAAAGAGGCAACTCCATGGCACCCTCTAATTATTTAATAATGACTACAAGGAAAACAGTGGTTGTGGTAAAAAAAATGCCCATGAATTTCATGTTTGGAAAAAAAAATCAACATCTCATTGAGAAAATAGTTGTAGTCCTGTGTAAAACTGAAGGTCACGGAAGAGAATGTGATGAACTCTCTGAACTTCAGAAAGAAAGATAGGAAAAGAAAAACCACCATCTGAACCAGAATTTTAAAACTTAAGGCTCTTCCTCAATCAACACTCTCCTGGTATTTGGGTTTCTTCACTATTATGGAATGAGAGAACTTTCTCACAACAGGTCTACTCAGCTTTCAGTTCCATATATGTGTTTTATTTAAAAGCTCAGAACTGACATAATTCATATTGCTCCCATTGCCGTCACTGTAGTATCTCAGTATAATGCAATGAAACTACTGCATTTAAGAACCAGCCCCAAGAGATAACTAATAGTAGCTGTAAGGTGATGTGGGTTTAGGAAGTTGGGTATTAATTATAATACTTGCCATTAAAAAAATTGGTGGTGTGTGTAATTTTACCTCATTTTCTCATTTACTACTGTTATTTAAATTGCTTCCCAGCACTAAGCATGTGCATAAAAGATGATTGTTCCAAATTTAACCTTTTAAATAAGATGTGTTCTGTTAATTAAGTCATTATTATTCTCTCTCTTTTCTATTATGTTTATTCATTTATCTTTGGTCCTAAAGATGAGCATCTGTGTCAGTGAGTATTTTGGAGAAAGACCCTTAATTTTTATGTCTATCACCCATTTGGATTTTCCACACTGTTTCTTAAAATAGTTTATTTTAATGTTATAAAGAATTTCAGCTTATCAATTAAAATAATGATTAAGTATTCCTACTAGGAATAATAGACATTATTCAGCCAAAAAGTTAAAAAATGCCTTGTTAAGATTAATATGACTAGGAAATTGGCAATACTTAAATTGCCTTATTTTTTTTAAAAAAAAAGACAAAAGCAAAGCAACATCAAAGGCCTCACCTTTCTACCAACTGCCTTTTCTGAATAACTAACGACAGCAAGAACAGCTAGTCTACTGCATTTTCTTTGCATGTTTTCCAAAGCAAGATGAGCTATAACCAGATTCCCTAGGCACTGGTGTCTGTCCTGGCTCCTTCTCCTCCAGATAGCGGGAGAAAAGCACCTGACTCCCTGCTAAAGTGTAATCTGCTCTCAGTTATTCTCTCTGTGTTTCTTTATGATCTAGAAGTGAAATCAGAAATGCCATAACAAACAAATTCATCTGTAGCCAGCCTCACAGCTTCCGTTTGTCAAAAGTTTCAAGTACAAGTACGGAGAGTGTTTGCCTAGTACTGTACCGAGTACCTTTGCATGTGTCTTTTCTTTTGACTCACAATTTCCTGTCTCCTGCTTGTACCCCCACTTCTTAATGTAAAAGGTGATATTATTACTTTTTAAAATGATTTTATTTATTACTTTTATTTTTTTATGGGTATGACCATATTGCCTACATGTGTGTTAAGTGCATCCATGTTGTTCAGTGCCCACGAAAGTCAGAAGAGAGAGTCGGATCCCCTAGAACTGGAGTGTTATGGATGATTTTTAGCCACCATGTGGGTGCTGGGAACTGAACTCGGGTTTCCCCTGCAAGAGCAGGCAGTGCTCTTCGCCACTGAGCCATCTCTCCAGCCCTGATATTTTTGCTTAAAAAAATAATTTTAAATGAATTTTTGGATTTTAACAGTCTAATTTGATGGTATTTTGTCCCCATTTTTAACATGAAGAAACTGAGGTTTAAAACATTTTAGCAATTTGCCTGGTATCACTGTCACTCACGGGCTGTTCTGTGCTTCTGTTTAGTTTCTCATTAATAAAGGCTAAGTACTATTGTGATGTCCTCTAAGCACTTTGCATGTGCTCACATATATCTTCATCACAGACCTGTGGGGTGCCAACATTCATGTTACAGTACATTAAACTGAGACACACAAAGTTAAAATGACTTTTAAGATACAAATCAAAATAAATTTTAAACTTTTAAATATGTACAAAAATCTGTCATTTCTAAGCCAAGTCCCTAATTCTGCAAGATGATTTCTCATATATGAACTGAGAATAAATAGTTTAGGTTGAATCTATTAGAATTTTAGATTTTTAAACATGCTAATCAAAATTTTATGTAACATTGTTAATGAACAACCTTTACTTTTTATAGATAGGGTCTCTCTATATAGCCCAGGCTAGCTTCAAACTTGCCATTTTAATCCTGCCTCTGCCTCCCAAGCTCTGGAAATTATAGACATGAGCCACACACACCTGGCCCAGATTTCTATTTGCTATCATATATTCAAATAAAAATAATACTAATTTTCTAGAATATAGGTATTAAATATTTTCCTATATTTAATTTGTGGTATTGTTCATTTTCAAAACTCTCAGAAAAATTCTATGACTCTTATTACGGATAGAGAGGACTGGCTAAGACTGCCATTTATTAATCTCTGCTCCTTCTACTGAAGAGATACATGGCAATTTCTTTATCCAAGGTGTAAAGATAGTAGTCTTTGTCTTCCTTGATCTTTGGGAAGGTTTAAATAATTAACATATATGAAATGTAGAGTTTAGACACAAGAAGAAAAGAATTTGACTCACCATCAGTGCCTCTTCAGTACTATCTGACTTACTTCCCTACCACAAATGCAACGAAAATTGTAGCAAGATACTTAAGCATTTGCGAAAAAGATAATCACAGACATGTAGTGCTTTATCTCAGAAGTAAAGAAAAAAAAACAAGAAATGATGACCAAGGAGAGAGGCATATTATGTCTGATGACATTAAATATGACTGATGTGAGCAGAGGGAGAGACATGTTACTCTAATAACAGCCTAGGTAGGGGAGGTAAAGAGGTCCTCCTGAATTTTAAGTTCCCCTCACCTTGTTTCAATCTTTGAGCACCAGGGGTTTGTAGACTAGAATGGACATTCATTGGCAAAGAGTGAATAAAGTACAGTTGTTGTTGGATACTGAACTGTTTATTCGTGTAGAGTTTAAGAATTTTGTGCCTAGCCGGACATGGTAGTTAGCATACATCTTTAATCCCAACACTCAGGAGGCAGAGGCAATTGAATCTCTGGGATATGAAGGCCAGCCTGGTCTACATAGTGAGTTCCAGGTCAGCTGGGGCTACAGGGTTCTCAAAAGCAAAAGGAATAAAAAAATTTGTGCCTGTGTTCTGATGGGATGTTGGTTAATAGTTTTCATATACTTTGTCTTCCTGATGTTAGTATCAGTTTAGCAACAGTCCTATGAGAGAAAGTGGGAAATCCTTTCTCCTTTATATATTCTGGTACATCTTTTATGGAATTCATATTTCTTGTGTAAATATTTGAGATAATTCACCTGTGTTATCACCTGGATTTAGAATGGTCTTTGTGTGTAAGTTTTACTTACAAATTCATCTTAAAAATTAATTATTAGGCTATTCATATATATTTAAATGCATTTTTACATTTTTAAGCTTCAGTAATCTGTGCCTTTCAAGAGTTTTTTTGTTTTGTTTTGTTTTAATTTTATGAGATCAGTGTTAATCTTGGGCTAATTTTATAACAATATTGAGGCATGACCTGTCATTATTTTCTAATGCTACCCCTGAAATATGAAGCTTGCCATTCTAACTTTTGGGAATAGGCACTATTTACAGCTCTGTGTGAATACTCAAATGCTGTTTCCTTTTATTTAGGGTTGGTTTTCTAGGTCTTGAGGACATGAGGTATTCTCTGAAGATACCAGTAATAACTTATGTAGCTGTCTTCTCCCTGCTTCTCTGCCTCCCAAACTTCATGTACCTTGGTTTCCCTGAGTATCTTGCACCATGCCCTGAAGCTAGGGACACCACTGGATTCTGCCCAAGTGTCCCCTTTCTGCATCATGTGCTGGAAGCTCTCTAGCAAGCAAGCTGGGGTGATCATGGAGTTCACTACATTTTTTCCCATCTCTAGAACACTGTCCTTGTTGCCTAATGTCTACCGGACTGAATGCCCAGATTGAATGCCTTACTGCATATTTTGCCCTCTCTTCAATGGAGAAATATTAATCTTTCCATTTATTTTCTGTTTTGACCAGATATAGAAATCTTGTCTGTGAGCTTTGAATATAATATATAAAATTATATTATATAATAGCTTTTTTGCTCAAAGAGCTCCATTATTTATTATATATCCGTAAACCTTTTAAATTCAGTTTCTTCTCTTATAGACATTAGAGCAACAACTCAGTTAAAAGAACTGAAAGTACTGAAAACGTTTATAGATGTTATATTCATAGAAGGCCTAATAAACATAGAGTACTTCATAGCTGTCTTAAAAACATCTGTGGATAAAATTAAGGCACCCTTGGGTAGACTGGAAAGAGAAATCCCTCACATCCTTGCCAGGGAAGATTTAATTTGTTATGAATCCATATTAATTTATTGTTTTAAATGTCTGATTTACAGGCAGTTCTAATCCTTGTCTCTTTTATTTCTTCTCCTTAGTGCCAGATGAAAGCAAAGTTCAGTCATTGGCCAATTGCAGATCAGGTAAGAAATGCCTCATAACTGGCTTGCTCTTCCTCTTCCTGGAAATTGCTGGCTCTGTATTTAGCAGTATTTGGAGCTTGCTTCCACCCCACCATCCAGTGAAAGGCTTTCTAATTAATACATGAGATGTCTCTGTCCTCCACAAAGATGAATTATCGCTTGGCTGTGTGCACAGTGGCATAATGCATGCTGACTCAAAATGTTTGAGTGAAGAAAGGAAGGTTTCCAAAATAATAATTATGAAACCAAAACTCTTAAATGTATATGCCAGATGAACACTTTCAAAAAACCAAGAAAGCTCAAAATTCTTCCCTATGATGACTTTCACATTAAAATGGAAGTATAGAGAATTCCAAAGAAAGTTATAGTTATTCCTCAAGGCGGGAGGGGAAGGCTTGTGTCATTTGCCTGTTATCATATGGGATGGTGCCAGAAATGACTGTATTATCCCTCTTCTTCCTCATGAATGAGCTCCGCTGGTGTTCTCTGGAAAGTCACATGGATCTCTACGGGTCTCCTAGGTCTGACTCTGTCATGTATGAGGCACCTTTGTGTATAAATCCCAAGCCTTCCCTTCACTTTCAAGTAGCCTGCCCTCTCTTCCTTTGTCCTCCGTCAGCATCATTTATGCACTATTTGAAAACACATAAAGCTGGTAAGATGGCGAGTCCTGCAGTAATCCCCTTCCTCTAGGGGTGCATTATTTTGTAGACAAATATTCATTTGACTCTGAGACTTGCCATTCCACACTACAGAAGAGTTGTGATTTGTTGGCATTTCTCCTGTTCTGAAACAAAGAATTCTTCCTTATTGCCATGTTTATGTGCCAATTATCTTTCCAGCAGGAAGTGGCCTTGATGCCTCATTACCTCCATCATGTTCCAGGGCAAGATTACGATTTTTTTCTTTTCCTCTTTCTCTAGCTTCTCTAGTGTTTACAGCAGGGAAGAGGTGGCTCACAACTCTTAGATTCCTCCTCCCCCATTCTTCCTAATAAGGAGCCTAAATGGTTACACACTGGAAAAAAAGAAAAAAGATTTTTGCAGGAGCAATGCATTGTCACATGCTGTGCATTCTTACCATCTTCTTCTATTGAATTCTTCACTACTCAAAATATGTTTAGGAGTCTGAGAAGGAAGAGCTCATAACCAAAGAGCAGTAGTCTAATTCTCTTCATCTTAAATGCATAGCCCAGCATTCGAGCTCTTTACATATAAGATTAAAATATTTTTATGTACTAGCAGAGGATTCAAGGCAAAAGTTTATATGATTTTTAAGAACGTTTATCAGCTGGGTTTGTGAAAATGAGCAAATAATAAGCTCTCTGGTTATTTCCAGGAAATCCAATTTTATTCTAATCTTAGTTTCCAAACAAATTACCATTATCTGTTAATCAAAAGTTATTGTTATTCTTTTTAGCTGAGATCACCATGTTAGCATATTGCTATCATTTTTAGTTAAATTTAAATGTTGACTTTCATAGAATATGATATAAAATATTAATGAAGAATTACTCTACAAAACTTGATATAGCCATCAACAAAAATGACAAAATTTCATAGCTGACAGATTTCTTGTAAAATTTCACATGACTTTACATCAGCTAGCAGATAGGAATGGTACTTGCAATCTATGGAGCATACTGTTAAAATATACCAAATATTTTAGAGACGTTTTTCTGTTGCTAGTGTGTTCATACCTCAGTATATCTTGAGATCTTTTATATTACCAGTACATCATAGTGCATCACTGGATATCTGCTGAACCATTGTAGATGCTAAAAATCAACCAGAAAGTAGGTAACTTTGGAGCAAAAGTGCCATAAAATGAAGAGGGCAAAGCTGACACCTAAAATTATATACTCCAGCGTTACAGTGAATGAGGGCGTCCATTTTGTAAAACATTAGAGACACTGTAAGAAAATACAGAGTATTATTAAAGAAAAATATGTGACTGAGGTTGCAAATTTTTATGCCTCCAAGAATATACCTTCTGCCAGTTTATATATTTACTTTCTTTTCTGGCAAATTAGTCTTACATAATGACTTTGTTCAGCCATTCATCTCTCATGTAATGATGCTCTCTTACATATTTTGTCTACTTGCAGAGGGATTTCTTGCCCAGTGATGGAGGGGGTGGTGGTATGGTAGCAACAAAGGATTGAGTGTCCTCTTAACTCTGACAATTTTTCAGTTAAACCATTAAAAAAATTTAGAGCAGATATAGATAAATAGGTAATAATAAATAAATAAATAAATAGATAATTAACAAATGCACAGATTAGATAGATAGATGATAGATAGCAAATATATAAATAATGAATAGATGATAGAGATGGATAGATAGATAGAAGATATATGATTTATAGATGATAGATGGATAGATAGATAGATGTGTAATCTTGATCTTCTACAAGTTAGTCTATGGCCACTGGGCAGATTATCAACCTATATATTAACTTGTAAAGTTCTAGTATAATACTTGTCTTAACAATATTCAGAATCCTTTAATGTTTATTAAAATATCCTTTCTCCTTACCAAAATCCTCTTCAGAATATTTAAGTAATAGTTCAGCATCTTTTTACTAAGAAGAGTAACTTTTTCTTTATTCCAGAAATGTGGACAGTTTTAACATTATCAAAGACTATCAGGAAATTAAAGCAAATTAAATTGTATATTCTGACCTAAATATACCATCCATCTTCTTATTTGGGATGATATACAACATTTTAATAAATTCATTTGAGCTAAGATCTCTTCTGAGTCAGCTACTTAGTGAGTAAAGAATCATTTTGTGCCAAGTTCCATCTGCTGGTCTGGCTTGGGTACATCCCAATTTTGTGACAAGTTTTTTGGCACCTTTTCCTCAGCTTAATCTTTAAGTGGTTGGTGCCTTGGAGCTCAGATCAAATCAAAGGCCCAGGTAAGATAAATCTTTCTATAATTGTTGGCCCCAAATACAGGTTGTCTCTATCCCTTCTGGAAACAACACATTATTCTTGAGATGCCTATAACAACCTGCTTACTGCATGGACTTCCCCTAAAAACACATCTCATCTCATTACCTCTCTGAGGTTTGTGGTCTTGTGAGGGTCTCCCCCACTTCTGGGAGGTCTTTATGTCTGTGGAATAATAAGACCCACTTAGAGAAGTAGGAAAGAAATTATCTTCTGTTCAATTCCTTTAAGAAAAGTCACAAGTTTTACTGAGCCTTGAAAAAATATATATGTTTTTAACATCTTTCCCTGACTCACTAATTGAACAAAATTCCAACTCTAGAAATATAGGGCAAAGGAAACTAAAAAATACATTTTAAAACAAGATAACAATTATTAAGGTGACTTTAATAATCTGAAGAATCATTAGAATCCAGAGAAGATAAAATAAATTTGGCATTTGACATTTAAAAGTTTGGGCTTAATTTTGGTTACACTTGTAGTATAAATAATAAAGGATGTCTGACAAAGAATTCTTAGGTTTCCTCTGCATATACTGAACTCAACTTCAACCAATAGTTTAATGCATCTTTATATGCAGTCAGAAAGGGCTTATAAATTTTGCTTCTTTTTATTCCACTGTGTCATCTTCTTTTTTCTGTTGTTTTGATTTACTGCTTGGAACTGTTTTAATATGTATTGACTGTCTGCAGGGATCTTTGCTGACCCAGCTCTTTAAGATGATGCAGTACTGAAGAAAGCCAGTGAGTTCTTCTTTATGAGCTCTGACATATTAATTAGCAAAATGGACTAAAAAGCTTTCCTGTTTCTGTTTTAATTTCTTATATTCTCAAACACCTATCCATAAAGCTGTAAAACAGGCAAGTCTGTGAAAGTAATGGCTAGCAGTGAGTCCAGACCTTTTCTGAAATAAGTTTATTAATTAATGAGCATGTACTCATTAGTAATTGAAGAGTATGTATACAAGGTGTCTTGCGTCCACCAAGTTTAGTTAATATCTTAACACAGTTACCAATGAAGAAACTAAAGCTCAGGGCATTTAAATACTTGATCCTTTGGGCTTAGGAAATGAACCCAGATGTTACACTTTGGGGCAATTCACGTTTTTCTAGTATGATGCCAGAAACTGAGAATATAGGCAGGTAAACACAGTTCTTAACATCCTATTCTATTTGGAAGATGTAGCTGGCATACATACTGGAAGTATCCTTACCTTTGGAAACTCAGCCAGCTGAACAAGGAACACAAATACCAGACCTGGGAAGTCTGGTGATATGAGGGGTGACTGAAGGTGATCGATCATTTTGTCTTTCTTTCCCTTCATGAAAGCAGCATCTGTGCATGTGAATGAATGAGTGGGCCAAGCTGAGAGGAAATACCCATGTGCTGCCTATAAATTATATTAAAGAATATGTGATCTATCCTTATAGCAAAGTTCAGAAACTAATATGGAAACTGTTATTTGGCAAGACTTTCACTCTGTTCTAAATGCAATGTGAAAAAACTTCAAATATAAGTGTTTTTGTTTTTCAAGTGGGTTCTGAGAAGTTTCTGGATCTTCCGAAAAGAATAGAGCTTTTGAATTAGCGATGGTGGTACATGCCAGTGATCTCACCACTCAGGAGGCAGATATAGGAGGATCATGAATTCAAAGTTAGACTGAATTGCATAGTAAATTTCAGGCCAGCCTGTGCTATAGAGTGATATCTTATTTAAAACAAAAAAAAATAATAAATTAATGAATAAATAAATAAAGCAAGCCTCTAAAAAGCTTATGGAGACTAGACAGTCACTTTACTTTAAGAAACCCAAGTTACCAGGTGAAATTTCACAAACTTTAACTTTGTCTTCATTTTTACAGAATATTGAAACCAAGAGAGTATTTTAATAATATAAAATATAAAAGTATAGCTATGGCTATTTTTAACGTTTGAGTCTTCTTCTACTTGGGTTTCTGTTTTTCATGACTTTTTGTCAGGCTTTGGATGAACAAATAAAATTTCAATGTTTGTGGTTAGTGGGCTTGACCCCTGAACCTTTCCTCATTAATTGGTTAAGGTAACAGCACACATACACATACCCATTTAGACAAACACCCTTTCTAGGAAGTTATCATGGGGAAATGATATTTATATATCTACCAACTTGTTTATGAAACAACCTTGGCATTCCCTATGTGGTAGATTCTTGAGCACTGTGGTCTCTAAAATTTTAGATATCAAACAGTTAGAAAGAAATACACCAGTACCTTTTCATAAGTTTTTTTTCTACTCAAATATAAACCAGGTTTATGTGTCTCTAAATCTCATAAGTAAATACAAATACTTTTTTTAAATTAAATTTCAAAATGTATTACTTTGGTCCCATTCCTGTGTAATAAATTTCACTTTATTATCTATGTTTTTGTTGCTGTGATACAGTGAAATGACCAAAAGAAAGAGTTTATTTTGGCTTACATTTCCAGAGGGCTATCATCCATAATGATAGGCAAGGTGTGGCATAGAGCTAGCCAATAAGATTTCATCCATACACGGAAGCAAAACAGCAATCAGGAAGTGCGGTGAGGTCAGAAACCCTCAAAGCTTGCTCCTCTCCAGAAAGCCTTTATCTACTAAAAGTTCCATAATTTCCCCAAAGTGTGCCATCAACGGTGACCAACATACAAAGAGATGGGAGACATGTCTCATTCTGATACCACAGTCTACAAAGTGAAATAAGACACTGTTCTGTCTTAGAAAAACTGTCTCTAAGGTGGTCAAGAAGAAAGAGCATAAAAACCTATTAGAACTGTTTGGGATATTTACACTGAAGAGTGCAGTACAGAAATCGCACAGAAGTGTCACTTGATTCTCATTGGGATGGGGAGATGGTGGCTTTCCTGTTTCAGAAGGAGTGTGCTTCCAGGAGATGACAGAAGCTAAAGAGAAGGTAAAGACAGAAAATGTCAATGAGCTCACTCATTTAGGCATATGGAGATATGAAGCATCATCATGTACACAAGAAAGTATAGGCAATTCATAGTAAACAGCGTACAACAGGAGAGTGACAGGGACCAGGCACGGTAGTAAGCAGAGATTCAGTCATGGAGATGCCTGCCTAGTCAAAGGGTTGTGTAATTTTATTCTCCAGGCTTTGCATAGATTAAAGGAGGGAGAGGATCATTGTTGCATTGCAATAATGTCAACTTGATAACTTTGAAGACGAAAAAAATAAGAATATGATGTAGGGGAAAATAAACAAGTGATGAGAAATGAAAGTGGAGAAAAGGTAAATGTTGAGGCAATAATGCCTTGATATATTTCTTTTTGAAATTAAACCTAGTACATCAGTGGAGACCTTGGTGTGACTGTAAGCATTGTTAGTCGGCTTCCACTATGCTACTATGCTGCCTAAGAACACCAATGGTAAACAGTGCTTTTTCAATCATATATGCACAGGTAGGCTGGGCCCTGATTTAGACAGGGTAGTATATAAGTTTAGTGCCAATCCTTGGGTTGAGACCAAGTGGTCTTTATGTGCCTCTAAATCTTCTGCAGATCCATGGTTTCTTGTGCTGTGAACCTCTGATAATAAGGGTGATAAGACAAAGCTATGGTAAAAAAGTATATTCTAGAACCTTCCCCTGTTAAGTAGAGTGACTAGAAAGATAGCAGAAGACAAGGTAAGCCCAACAGAGGGAACTACAGAGGGGGAATCTACGCAAGGGTAGGGGAGCCACACAAGGAAATGAGAAGTGGAGAGGAAGCAGAGTCCCCTCCCACCCTGGTCTTAGCAATAGGAATGGGAAGGTTGAGTTGAAGAGGTGAGGGGAAGCGAGATTCTGAGTCCAGAGCTAGACTTCAATCAAGACCAAGAGGCAGGACAATTTCAGAGATGAGATTGAAAGTGAGCAGCGTTTAATGAAAACTAAGCCATGTCTCTGAGCTGAAAGAAAGAGATGTTTGTGAGAGAAAGAAGGAATGGGAAAGGGGACATGGTCAAAAATATATAATTAATAGTGTAGTTTTGTGGCAAATGTTTTTGGAGAGAGTGAGCCTAGACTGCAGAGAGAGAGAGAGAGAGAGAGAGAGAGAGAGAGAGAGAGAGAGAGATAGGACCACCTGTGGTATAGATGCATTTGTAGGAAGAAAGTAAGAGAAATTAAGGTTGTTTATGGTGTTCATTTTCTGAACTCAAGTCAGTACATGCTGACCTTATGTAAGCAGCAAACAGATTCCTCAAGAAAATAAGAAATGTTGTCGATAGCAGGTAATCCATTATGGGATACAGCCATTGAAAGAAATTAGAAAATTTTATTTTAAGCTGGACATAGTGATATGTCCTTATAATCCTAGGACTCAAGCAAGACTGGGGCAGAAGGATTGCCACGAGTTTGAGGCCAGCCTGGGCTACATAGTGAGACAGTCTCAAAATATTTTTAAAAATCATGCATAAATATATATGACTTTATATTTATTTATTTACGGTCACAGAAACCCCCCTCCACACATATAATTCTACTACATTCGAAGATCAAGTGATAGATAAGCTACTGTTTTGCCAAACTAAAATGTTTATAATCGCATGCAGTTATAGTTCCAATCCTCAATTTGTGGGTCATAGAATATTAGAACTAAATGAAACATTATGTTCTTCTTGTACAACCAGCTTATTTTAAAGAGTTGACTGAGACCTGGAGAAAGTGATCCCATGAGAGGCCCCCCCTCCTCAGTTACACAAGTGAAGCCAGGCCAGAGCTTCTTGCTTGTGGAATTAATTTCTGTCATTTTTTACCTGATTTAATCTTAACAACCTTAAAATCCTCAAAATTTCCCCAAACTCAGAATGAATGATAGAAAGATAGAAAATCTGGCATGGCAAGTGGTGACATTTCCTTTAGTCTTCTACCAACAAAATCCACCAAAACTGAAAAGCTTCTACATACAAGAAATCTGTATTTTGCTTAAATGTACAGACTTTATAGTAAACTGTTTATGCTTTCATCGTATTTTCACCTTTCTTATAGTTTCTTTTTCCCCTAAATATGCATAAGAAAAATTATTCTAAATCACCATAGAAGTTGTTAGCACTGTCTATTTTAGTTTGCATTTGTCACTTTTAGTCTTATAATTGATCTACATTACAAAAATTCAGAACCAAACTCTTTCTTATACTGTTTCTCTTATTATTCAGAACATGACACTTTACCTTTGCAAGTAAAATTTACTGCCTCAATGTGTGCTGACTTAGACATTTTAGAGTTTCTAAAAAATTCTGAGGGGCTGGAGAGTTGGCTCAGCCATTAAGAGCACTGGCTGCTCTTCCAGTACCCCATGATGGGTAACAACCATCCATAACTCCAGTTCCAGAGGATTTGACATCCTCCTCTGACCTCCTCAGGTACTGTATGACATGGGTACACTTGCATACACGCAGGCAATACACAATACACATACATACATGCACTCATACACATAAGAAATAAAAGTAATAAAATATTTTAATTTTTTAAATTTTGAAATATATCAGCAAGTGGAAAATAATTCTGTAAAGAGAGGCTGGTATGTCAAGTTCTTCAATGTGGTTGAAGTCTCAGGCTTCATAAACTGTGGGAACTATGCCTTATCTGTATAGAAAGTAATGGGTTGGAACTGCCATTTCAAATGCTTTTCTAAATGTCAGAGTAGATCTGTGCATTTAAGAAAATGTTATGAGTTGATTACATAAGAGTTGATAAACGCCAAGGGAGACTTGCAAGTTATCTACACCAAACTTCCTGTTAGCTTAGCGACACAGGAGGAAGTTACTCAATGATCAACATAATACTGTTACCAAGATGCCATCTTCAGTGTGTGCATTTGAATGTTCTCAAAAAACTAATGACATATTTTACCCCACAGTTTGAGCATCCATTCATTCCTTTTTCCTTTGTGTGTGGCTTTGGACAGCCTCCGTAAACTCTTGCCATGAGACTATTCCAAACAAGATTCTTGGACTCTCCACCACTAGCTTTAAGCAGCAACCATTCCTTATGAAGAGCAGACTTGGAAAGAGGTAGAATCTCCCTCAGCTTCTATTGAATTATTTTAGAAGTTTTACATGAAAAGCTCAATTTTAAAATTGTTCTTCAAAGATAAAGCACTTTAAGAATTTGTTCCTGACACTAAATAACTTTACCAAGTCTCCAGTCTCCAGCATAATGCAATGGCCTGCCTTTCTAGCTCCGTCTCTTGCTACCACCAATTTCTGACCTTACTAAACTACCTCCTCTTCTGTAAAAGGCAGACTTTCAAACACTGCTCAGGTTCCTGTCTGATTGAAGATGTTTTTGCTACTTCGAGCATCAGAGTACTGACTGGGCCCTCTCAAGTCCTTGCCTGCCTTAGGAACCATCCTTGCTCTCCCAGGTAGGGTTCTCTATCAGAGCCTGGTCTTGTTTCTACATGTTTCTGGGTTCTGACCTTATGTCTTAACTTTTCACTTTCTTGCTCCAATTCTCACTTCCACTCCAGAGTCACTTGGCCCCTATAAGGGATGGCAGGAGCAGGGAACCGCAAACAATAAAACTCTGCTCTTGTTTTTCCTATTTTACACATTCAACACAGAATGTTCAACACAGGACACTGTAGTTAACCTCTGGTCACCTGTGCATACACACACACACACACACACACACACACACACACACACCACACATTATAGGTCTGGAGCTAGTTCTACACACTTTCTCCAGGGAATACTAACCAGATGTCTTCTAATTCAACATGCCATTGACACTTTCTACCTGAACTTAAAGTCAGATTCTCAGTTCTACCAGATTGACCCCACTTCATATGCTAGTCACAAGTCCCTGTTTATAACCTGTATAGCCTGCATTTCTGATCAGCCAGCTATAACTCAGGGTCCCTATAAGTCCTTTATCTGGTTTAAATAGTTGTCTAGAGGAGCTCAGAGAACTCAGGAAAACATTTCATTTATATTCTCTCATTTGTAAAGGATATCACAGATGAGCAGCCAGATGGGACAGATGTCCAGACAAGTACAAGAAAGGCCTGACCTCCAGCCTCTCTCCCTGTGGCCTACTGGCCAGCTTCTGTCCAACTCATGCTCAGCAATGAGAGATTTTAACAGCTGTGATTTGGGGATTTTATGGAGGCCTGATTCCATAGGCATAACTGATTGGGCACTGATGACAGCCTCAACCTTCAGCTACTCTTCCTTCTCCAGTTCCAATCCTCTAATCACTTGATTCATCAAAGGGTAGCCCATTCAAAGACTATTTAAGAGCCATTGGCCAGGGCTGGAGAAATGACTCAGTAGTTAAGAGCACCGACTGCTCTTGTAGAGGACCTGGGTTCAATTCCCAGCACCCACATGGCAGAAAATAACTGTCAACTCTAATTCTAGGGGATCCAACACCCCTCTTCTGACCTCTGCAGGCACTGCATAACATGAGTGTACTAGCAAGCACACAGCAGGCAATACACTCATACACAGAAAATAAAATAAATAATAAAAAGGAGCCATCTGCCATTTATTAGGATGCATGCAGACATACCATTTAGAAAATTAAAGATTCTGTGTATTTAGGAACCAAGTGCTGAGAACTGAAATGAAGGTCAACCTTCTACTTACTGTGTATCAAAGTCCATATGACCCTTCCATATGACTTTAATCTTCTTTGGGGGACAGTCATGGTCCCTTACTTCATTAATATTCCCAAGGCTATCTTTTTTCTCAAAGATCCAGGAGAGAACCATTGTCTGCTCCAAAAAGTGTGGGTAAGATCCAAATGATAGTCACCATTTATTCACCACCCACCATATACCAGGTCTGACAGAAACAAAATTGTATAGAACACCGATTCTGTCCTTTAGGGTACCTGTGGCTGCAATGAAGGTAATGGAAACCATGATATTTCCATGTGCTGACATGTAAATGCAAATGCTGAGAAAAAGTAAGAGTAGTCACTATTACTGAGAGGGAAAATTAGAGTTGGGGATCAAGGGACCCTTCTTGTAAAAATACATACATTTTTATACTGAGGTATAGGGATGTAGCTCATTGATAAAGCATTACTTAGCATGTGTGAGGCCCTGGGTTCAATGCCAGTATTGCCTAATAAGTAAATAAATAATTTTACATTGAGGTTATACTTAATGCAAAATTAAGGCTATCAGAATCATGATTTATTGTTTTTATTTTATGTGTATAAGTGTATTGCTTGCATGTACGTAAGTGCACCTGTGTTGTACAATGCCTGTGAAAGTCAGAAGAGGATGTTGGATCCTCTGGAACTGGAGTTAGGGACAATTGTTAGCTGCCATGTGGGTGCTGGGATTAGAACCTGGGTCCTCTGCAATAGCAGTCAGTGCTATTAACCACTGAGCCATCTCTCCAGCTCAGAATTATGAATTTTTAACATCATAAAGCATTGGATCTAGCTAATTTATAAATGTATTACCTCACATAATTATCATTTTTGAGAGAAATTTAAATGTCTGGTTTTCAACAATACAAGATGCAAGCATCAATCATCCTCACTTTGCTGTACACAATTTTCTTGGGCTCATTTCTCATATCCAATTGTAAATATGTACTCTTTATCCAAAGTCTTCCCAAACCCTCCATTGTGAACATTTACAGAATTTAAATGTTTTCAGACATTTAGAAACATTTTATAGAGCACCACCTTCCCAATCTTACAAAAGAAACGTGGGAATGGATGGATTTCACATGGCGAACAGCACACATTATATAGAGGAACCACAAGAAAAGGAATAGTTTCTAGTTTCTGGAAGAAAGATGAAAGACTGAATCCCAGAGTTATACAGGGAACCTGTGAAGGGTAAGAAGTATTTGAGGGGAAAGATTGGAAAAAGGTTTAACTATGAGACCTCTCATTTGTGGGTCGCTGGAAAAAGAGCCATAATGAAAAACATATTTAGAGAATATTAAAAACCCCTGTCAGTTTTTGGCATCCCAGGAGGCAGTAACTTAGTCCTTGTAATATATTTAATAATGTACCGTTGTGGTGCCGTGTACGAAAAGGTTCTTTTTAGAGGTTCATGATGCCCAACTGTATCTAATAAAAGCAGACTTAACAAAAAGAGAGCCTGATGGTAAATATGTCAAAAGTAAAACAAAACTTTAAGCAACCTAGAGTACTTATTGCTAAAATAAGCAAATGCAAAGGTATCCCCATTGTAAAGATAATTAGAAACCATATGCCTACACATTACAACTTACACACCCCACCCCATTGAAATAGACCAAAACCATTCAAATTTACCTGCTGAAAAGAAGAACTTTTTAAATCAGTTTTTTAAAACACACACATACATACACACACACATACATACATACATATATATATATATATATATTTTTTAAGCAGTAAAACCAAACCACAACTACAAAAAATGGCAGACCATTTTGTAAAAATATCATGATTTACCATTAGTGAGAGAGTTGTCAGAGTATTCAGAAAAATTGGCCTCAGAATGGTGATGGGACCATTTTACTTGTTATACTAACAGGCCTCAAGAGGAACCTTGCTATTGGGTTGATTTAGTAGTCTGGCTATCCAAAACTCATCTTAAGTGGTTTACATAGGGAAAAAATATTTTAGTTTTTTTAAGGTACATATTTGTAGTGATGCATGTTAAGAAAGTACTGTTTTTTCCATTTACGGCACTAATAACAGTTTATTCAATAAAATATGTTAGGAGCTAAGGAGATGCCTCTGTGAGTAAAATGCTTGCTGTGTAAACATAAGGATCTGAGTTTTGATTATAAGAACCCACAACCCCGTAAATGCTGGGTGTGTGGTTGAACACACCTATAACCCTAGCATTGGTGGGTGTATATGTGGTAGAAAGGCAGGTACCTAGGGCTCACTGGTCATCTAATCTAGCCAAAATGGCGAATTCCAGGTTCACTGAGACCCTGTCTCTAAAGAATTAAGTGTAGAAGCTATTGAAGAAAGACATCCCAGTGTCAATCTCTGGCCTCCATATATACAAGAGAGCACACCTGTACATATACATGTGCACACCACACACACACACACACACACACTGAGTATGTTAAGGAAAATTGTTAAAGATTAAGCACTATGAAATACTATGCGAGCATACTGAAAGATTATGAATGATGACATAAATTACTGAAGTTGTGAAACGTCCATGACTCGAGTAAGTGTCCATCCTGACTTCCATAGCTCACACCATCATGAGGACACCAAACTCAAGAAATGTGTCTGAGGAAAATGCCTCCCCTATGAAGCCTTCAGGGTCCTAAGAGTCACACTTTGGGTTCCTTTTCTTGCCTATTGTCTAAGATTTCCCATTATGATTGAGCACAAGAAGAGTCCACAGCTCCCCCTGTCACTTACCTTAAACTTCACTCAATCAAATCTTCTCTCAACAGGATATTACATTAGAGCCAGAAAGAAAAATAGATGCAGTACTAGCTTTCCACATGGGCCAGAAAACCATAGCAATTCCAGGGACAGCCTGGGCTTTGTGTTTCCTTAAAGACCCCTATTCATGCTGCAGACAGTCAGGGTAACCCCTGGGATACTGCCTACCATTCCTCAAGCCATGGTCACCTGAAGGACCTCAGAATTGTCATCTCCAAATCAACCCAACTTCCTATACTCTATAGTTCTGTTCTCCACATAAGAGCCAAGAGAAATTTTGAAAAGCGTGGATCAAACAGTGACCCTCAAGTGCTACAAACTCTCTGATGGCCTCTTGCAATTCATAGAAAGTGGTACAGATGTCTTACTATGTCTTACTACCAGACTTGCCTCTTCCACTCTGCCTGCTTCTACAATATTGTCACCCCACTTCCTCCTGCAATGGAGTGCTTGACTGCTCAATTTTTCCTATGGATCAGCACGTTCTCTCTTTCTGTGCTCCTCATTCTTTACTCAGAGTGATTCCTACCCCCCCACACACACACTTTATGGGATGGATTCTTTCTGATTCCATTCTCAGGTCAAATCTTTTTCAAAGATCTTTCCTGATACCTCTGTCTAGAATGGCTATTCAACAGGAAGTCAGTTCTGGTCATCTTGCTCACCTAGTTCCTTGTAGCCTTATAGCTGTCTGTTGTAAAGTGTGCACGTGTGTGTGTGTGTGTGTGTGTGTGTGTGTGTGTGTGTATGCGTGCTCTTACTTTCTGGCTCCTCTTCCTCCAGAATGTACACTTCACTAGGGGAAAGGCCTTGTATTCCCAGTGTCTGACGCACAGCTGGGATTGCTGACTCACTATTTACTGTCTTTTTCTTGTTATATATTTTTGCATCTTTAAAATTTTTTAAATATGTTTAATGTGTGTGAGTGGTATGCCTGTGTGTATGGAGTGCACTCATGTCATGCAATGCCCACAGAGGCTAGTAGAAGGTGTCAGATTCCCTGGAATTGGAGTTGTAGATGGCTATTAGCCACCATGTGAAATTTGAGCCTGCATATTCTGCAAGAGAAGCCAGTACTCTTAACCCCAGAGCCGTCTCTCCAGTCCTTTTTCCATCTTTTTAAAAATTTTGTTTTAGTGTTTGTATGTGATATGTGTGAGAAGTATAATGCACATGAGCCACTACATGCATGTTGCAAACAACATTTGGGAATCAGTTCTCTCTTCTACTGTGGTTTCTATGGATGGGTTCTTGGACCTGATCTAAGGTTTTCAGTCATAGATGGCAAGGGCTATTACTCAGTCATTTCACTAGCCCTCTTTTTGCATCATTTTATTTTCAAATGTTCCATATCTTTATGCTTAATGTATGTGTGTTAACCTAAGAAATAGCTGGATTTTTATCACATTTGCATTTATTGAAACTGCCAGTATATTTAAATTTGTGTTATTTTATATATTTGAACTACTTTTAATGACTTTTTGTTACTTTCTTGTCATTTATGATAAATTTTATCTCATTTTTCTTCTACTGATTTGAAATTTATCCACTCTGATTTTATCATGCAAACATCACAAAATCTAGCGGTCTACATGTAATCCTGCTCATAAGCAACACAGGTAACTGGGAACACCGTAGCCTTCCTTCCTCTCTTATAATTTTAATGCTGTTTTCTATTTTGTTTCTGTACTTATTTGTCGATCCCCAAAGTTACACATTAATATTAATGTTTTAAATCCTCAATATTTGCACAAATTTATACAAATGTTAAGCTTTTTCTTACTGCTCCTTGTAGCTCAGGCTTGCCCTCTGGGTCTTTTTCCTTCTTCCACAATATCCTTTCTTGTTCTTTTAATGACAGTCTATTGATTGCATTGTTTAGTTTTTCCAAAAATGCCTCTTTCTTGACAGGTAGTTTTCTTAGCTATTTGATGTTAGGCTGAAAGCACACTGTGGACATGTTGAATTTTACTGGCTTCTGGCTTCTACTCAGAGAATTGAAACCTGTCTGACTGCTGTCTCTAATCATGCACAGTCATTTCTTGCTCAGTATTCTTAAATTCTATTTGTCTTTGACATTCACATCTACTGATCTCTTGGTGTAGGCTTTTTTTCTCTTTTAAATATTTTATTAATTTATTTTATGTGTATGAGTGCATTGCCCACCTGTATGTTAAGTGTACCTAGGGCCTGAAGGAGTCAGTAAAGGGTGTTCGATTCTCCTAGAACTGGAGTTATACATGGTTGTTAAGCCATGTGGGTGCTGGGAATTGAACTTGGGTCCTCTTGAATAGCTGCCAGTGCCCTTAACTACTGAGCCATCTCTCCAGTTCTGGTATCTTGGTGGTATTTATTTGATTCACCTCTAATGGCAGCATATTAATGTGCTTTATCATTTGGGGAAGAATAGTATCCTCTAACATGCTTTTTGCCATGTTGCCTTTTCCTTGTGGAATTCCTATAATCTTAATCGGAGTACTTGGTACACACATGTGAGATCACAGTAAGTAATGTCCATAAAATCCTCATTCATATTTTTCTAATTCTTTAACTCTGCCCTCCATCCTGAGTAATGTCTCTAGTCCTCCTTTCTTGATTCATTTCAGTGTCTAAGATTCTTTCCTAAGTCTCTCATGTTGCTTCCAAAATATAAGAAGGACACTTTTATGGTGACTTGCCTTATGAGTTTGGTAACTCTTATGTAAGTATCATATTTGGTTGATGGTTATGTGTGAGAATCATGGAAAACCTCACTTGCATTTGCTTGTTTTTGATTTTCCCTCCAAAGAGGATTTAGATTTGCTTCTTCTAGGAGCACTAGTGAGATATGATTAGCTTATGATTGCTTTCATGTAATTTATTAGATGACAGTTTAATTGATTAGAAGAAAATAAATTTGATTTATTGCCTTAAGGGGTCAATCTCAAAGAAAGATGGTGATTATTACTGTTTTGTTGGTTTTTTTCTTCAAAGAGACAGGCTTCCTTTCCTGAGGGACGTTTATTTGGGGCTTCAGTGGGGTTTTCCAGTCTACCCTTCTACTAAGACTGTGAGTCTTTGACTAATCACTGGTTTTGATGAATGTGTTTATGTATTTGTAGCAATAATAAACAAGAAAGAATACAAGAAATTAAAAGGGAGTGAGGGGGTGCAGGAGAAGGTAGTAGAAACTAGGAGGGATAGAAATGCTGCAAAGACAAAATTCATATATGAAGTTTTTAAATAAAAAATGTAAAGGATCACTATTTTAACTTTCATACTTTTGACTTGATTGCCAGATTCTCCTAAATCCCACCGTCACACTACCTTCTCTACCTTCACCTTCCTAGCGTCTAAATTCACCGGAAAGATAATCGCAAACTCTAAGTGTGGCTGTCTCCTACTGTTCACTCTTGTTTCTTTTCACTCATTTGAGTTCTGTTTGTTAAAAATCCCATCTTAAGAATTTCCCTTAATCTCCTATAAGCAAATTTATGTATTCAAATGTATGTTTGGTTTCATTTACTGAGGGTGTATTTATATTTTATCATCAGGATCTTGAGATTTGATTTAGTATTGGAAGCAAAAAAAATCGGACATCCAATAATTCTTTGAGCGAATGAATGCATGATTTTCCTTTATAGAGGACTGGTTTCAAATAAGACTCCAGGTCTAATGCAGAAGAGAATGTATTTAATGCCAGGCATGGCTGTGTTCCACTGCCTCTGACTTACTTTTAACATGAAAAAAAAAATCTTAAAATGCTTCTTAGAAAATTATGGAAAGCCATAAGGCATGCAACAAAGTGGGAAATGATGTCCATAATACCCTGAGAAAGTTTGAAATGGAAAATTCTGTTTAATAAGAAACCACACAATAAAAAGTTCGAGTTATATTTGTAGTTACAAGCTATGGTTTATTGCTCTGTCTAGAGATACTTATAATGATTCACTGTTATAGGAAGAAATCAAATAGGGTTCACAAAGGAGCTTTTATCAGATTATAATGTGCCCTGTCATAAAACGGAGGAAGAAGAGGCTTATCTGGCTATTTGTTGTCACTGCCCATGTGGGCCATGGATCAGATACTAATCAGAATTCTTTCTAAACCTCTGGAAAATTCTTCAGAGTGAATTCCTCGTGACCACATTCAAAGAGCATGAGAATGAGAAGGCTGTCTGAGAAGTCTTTTAGATACTGAACCAAATCAAAACCAGTTATAGTAACTTTAGCAAAAACTATCCTCACACATGGTCTCCTTGATGTACCAACTGATTTTTGGACTTCTTTTTTTTTGTGTGTAAGTGTTCTTGTGTGTGCAGGTGTACTTGAATATGTGTGCACATACATGTGGAGACAAGAGGGCAACCTCAGGTATCAAGTGTCATTCCTCAGGTATCATCTACCTAGCTGCTTCTTTATTTTAATTATAATTAAAAAAAATTTTTTGAGCCAAAGTCTCTCATTAACCTTGAACATGACAAGTAGGTTAGACAGACTGAACAGCAAGCCCAGGAATCCACCTATTTCTGCCTTCATTGGCTGGGATTATATGTGTTCACCACCATTCCTGGCTTTTTTCACCTGGATTATTGGGATAATAAGGTCTGAGTTCTTATGCCTACAAGATAAGCACTTTACTAACTGAGGTATTTCCCTAACTCTGGATTTTCATCTTTCTATAATGTATAAATCCTGATGGTCTTGAAATTTTTCCCTATAACTTATCAGTCATATAAAGCTTTTGTTACCACAATGTAGATGGTGAGCCAAGGGACTGACTTGAAAACTTGGCTAAAGACTACTCAAATTATTGCTGTTGAAATGTTGCCTTTCCACAGGAGTCCAGGAAGGCTAGAGGACTGGCATGCTAGTTCTTTAGGATTAGAATTCTGACTTTGATCAGCTGTAGGTGAAAAGATGATGTGTCAATTGCCTATTTGTGTCTGAAGAAGTTGGTAGCTGCTGTTTCTCTTCTTTCTCTGTGTTTTGTTTTCCTATGAGCTAGAATTTCTAGGCTACTATTCAGAGTTGGAATTGCACACATGATGCCCTTGGCTCCAAAGAGAACTTGTGTTTGGACTACTTCCCAGATGATGCCCCTCTAGCCTATATTTCAGAGCATATAGCTATGGCAGAGGGGGTAGATTAGAAAAAAGTCTCTATGTTGCTTCCAAAGTATGAAAATGAAAGAGCAACCAGGCATTTAATCCCAGCTCTCAGGAGTCAGAGGGAGGAAGAATTCTGTGAGATCAAGGCCAGCCTAGCTGATATAGCAAATTCCAGGTCTGCTGGGGCTACAGGTAGACCTACACTCAAAAAAATATGAAAGAGACAGAGAGACAGAGAGAGAGACTCAGAGAGAGAAATGAAAAGGTGCTCTTCATACATCCGTGAGGTTGTTACTTGAGTGTTTAAAGGACATAGGTAAAACTTCTTTCTTGTGATTGTCTTCGGTAAGTTAAAATGAATACAACACATCACAGTCACAGAATTCATAGCTCATTCTTCTGTGTAGAGGAAAGGAGGAAAGAAAAAAAGCTGCTTTCTGTTGTTAAGGAACTTTTGTCATTTCAAATGACTGTCAATACCTGGACAGGGGACAATTCAGAGTAATCCACTTAAAGTTTTACTACCTACTCGTTAGTCAGGAACTGGCATATCATTTTCCTTATAAATTATACTTCCATAAGCAAATATTTATTAGATCAGTCCATTTATTTCAGAAAATATCAGCCATTAGCGTTCCTTGTGAAACTGCAAACATTCAGAATTCTGAAAAACAGGTACTGAATGCATCCCAGAGACATCACAGGGCTAACTTGAAATCCAAGGTGCTGTTGTTTGAGTAACTCTTTGCATCAGGAGAAATATTAAGAGTGTGAAGAAGAAGTGAAGAAAGAGGTGATGATTTAAAAGGGTGTATCATTTCCTTCTCTAAAGGAATCACTCTTGTATTCTGAATCCATCCCTAACTTTTTCTTTGTTCATTTAATCAATCCTTTCTCTTCCTTTGTCTTTATTGACTCTTTTCTTTAATCTAAGAAAAAATAATCAAGACACAAAAGGGATGGGAGGGTAGAACCTGAGAAAGAATTTTGAAGCCTAAGGAAATCCTAAGCAATAGATAATAGTAAGTGCTGAGAGAAACTATTCTCTGCAAGTTTTGTGCTCCTTCCTAAGGAGTTTCACTTTATCACAGCAGACAGAATGACCATACTAAAATGAAAATCTGTCCACATTATTTCCCTTATGTAGAAGTTTTCACTGTGAAAGAAGTAAATATAACTACTTGAAAAAAGAAAACAAGGAAGAAAAAGAAATGAAAGTCAGTCTATTATACTTAATACCATTTAGAGAATTAAAATGGTTCACAGACCTAAATAGTATAGCTAAAACTATAACACTCTACAAAACAAAATGTTATTGTCATTGGATTAAGCAGAACATTTTAGAACACAAAAGTATGAAATATAAAAGAAAAAATGCTTTTTCTTTATTACACAGAAAGAGAGAGAGAGACAGAGAGAGAGAATGAGTTTATAGGCCTGTGTGTGTAGGTCAGAGGCCAACTTGTGGGAGTCAATCCTCTCTTTCGGTCATGTGAGTCTCTATGATAAAAACCAGGCATCTTTCTGGCCCAATGCTTACTCTTTAAACGACACTTTGGAGAAAGTGGAAAGGCAAATAAGATTTAAAATATGTGAAAAATTCATATTGAGTATAGGATCTGTATACAGTATATATAAAAGGTTTTAACCAGAAGGAATGCCAATTTTTATTGAATTTCTGCGAATTTCAAACAATATGTTTTGATCATATTTAGATAGCACTCCTACTGTACCCTTCTTACAGCTCCTCACCCTGCCAGATTTCACGTACTCTGTCATTTTATGCATACACACACACACACACACACACACACACACACACACACACACACACTGGTCCCCAAATGTGCTTTGGTGTGCGTCCATCCACTGGAGCCTAGTTAACCTACATAGCATCATACCCCTCAGGAAAATTGACTCTCCTCCTAGAAGTTATCAGTTGCTACTAGTTTCTCAGCTAGCATTAGACTTTCTTACACATTTCCTACTTGTATGCTGGAATTTTATCTGACTTGAGTTTATATGGGTCTTATGCATGCTGTCACCATTGCTCTGATTTCTTATGAGTAACTTCTCAGCTGTCTGGAAAACTGTTTCTTTGTGGTCGTTCCTTATCTTTGGCTCTTACAGTCTTTCCACAACGACCCCTTCTTCAATGACCACTGAGACTCTTGGGCAGCATAGATTTAATATTTCTTGGATAAACACTCTGCAGCCCGTATTCTCTATACTTTGGCCAGTTGTGACTTCCGGTGCTAAGCACCATCTGCTACATAAGAATGCTTCACTGATGAGAGTTGAGAGACGCATTAATATTCTTTCCAAACCCCTGGAGAATGCCAATATTTAAAGAAAAAGCTTAGTACCAACTAAAATTCTGAGTTATTCTATCTTCAATTAACTAATTTATTTATTGGTGTGTTTTGTAGCCCTTGCAAGTCTGGAAGTCACTAGATAGCTTAGACTGGCATTGAACTTGCAACCATCCTCCTACCTCAGCATCCAAACTACTTGGATTACAGATGTGTATCATCATGAGTTATTTTAGATTAAACGATAATTTGAGGTTGAAGAAGACTGAAAGAATAGAATAGAAACAGTAAATACAGCATTTAAATGTTAAAGACAAAGACATAAGAATGGTTAGTGAATTATTTTTTGAACTTTGTGTGTGTACATGGTACCCGCAGAGGCCAAAAGAGGATGTCAGGTGTCCTGGAGCTTTAGTTATAGGTAATTGTGAGTCCATTTATGTCCCCCTTCACCCCTTGACAAAGGACATATGGATGCTAGGAATCCAACTCCAGTCCTCTGCAAGAGCTGTGAACACTCAGCTATTGAACCATGTATTATATTTAAGGACAATTGATGGGAAGCAATCAAATGAAATTTGGATGAAGGATCAGAAGATGGGAAATATTTTCATAGTTAAGTCAAACCCCAAAGGAAAACCCAATTATGAAAAAGAGGCATTTGAAAACATAAGAGGTAGGTCAAGATTAGTGATATAGATTTAAAAAGCCATCTGCACAGAGGTGATAGTGGAAACTTGAATGTGTCCACAAGATTGCACAGATTAAATTAAGTAATAATTCTTTTAAAAAGCTAGCAGTCATTAATTCATTTGGTTAACTAAAAACCTGAAATGAAGGCAAAGGCAGTTACCAGAGTTAATGATCAATCTCATTTTGCTATTATCATGTTCAGTGGTTTGAAACAACTAGGGTTTTCTCTCTGAAAATTAGCAGCTGTTTGGAAATACAAAGTTCCTAGAACATCAAAATTGATACCAAGTTTAATCAATTTATGCATTTATATGCATTTATATTTATAGGTGACTCAAAAATGAGACTTTTGTTCATTTTGTATATATTATGGAGATATAAGTGCATTATAAGATATATGTCATTATTCAATGAAATGTGCACTGATTTCTTTTCAATATAATATTTTGGGGGTTATGTTTTTAGTGCTTAAATGAGGTATCCTTGTAAGCCATGACTGCACTCAAAGTTTCTACATAAACCAGGCTGGCCTCAGACTTGCAGCAATCGTCCAACCTCTCTGCCTTCTGGATGCTGAGCTTCCAGGTATGCACTACTACTCCTGGTTTCAGTATAAGCTTCTGTATAATTTTTTAAATAAGAGCATTTGTTTATCATCATGATTGCCTACTGGGATCTATCTTTCCAGTTTTAGTATAAGCAAAGTTTCTTAATGCTTGTCAATATTTTAATGCGTTAATACAAAAGGGTGGCAGGTTTGTAAAGAATGACTTCATTCTTATTACATATGTTTGTTATAATGACTCATTATGTCCATTGTAAACTGGTAATTGTATTAGTTACCTCTATGTTTCTGTGATAAGGCACCAGACCAAAGCCACTGATAAAGGGAAAGCTTATTTGAGCAGCTTACAGTTCCAAAAGGGTAAGAATCCATAACGGCAGGTGAATTATGGCAGCAGAAGTGACCTAAGCAGAAAGCCAAACAATCACATCTTCAAGCAGGCATAGGACGCAGACAGTGACTGGAAATCTGGCAAGGCTTAAGAACTCGCAAAGCCCACCCCCAGTGATGTGTGTTCTCTAGCATGGCCACACCTCCTAAAGGTTCCATAACCCTCCAAAAACTAGGAACCAATTGTCCAAAAACTTGGAGCCATGAAAATGGGGGACATTTTCATTCAAAACACTACAATAATGCATATTACATGTATACAAAATCAGATATCCAATAGAATACATAATTTTGATACCACTTTGTTTTAATAATAAAATAAGAAAAATCTGTAATAGGGAAATAATAACAAAGAAGATATTTAATTGCTAAAATTAATATTCTGTTTGTTTCAACATTGGGTATCTATTCATTACAGTCGATATTAGACACATATTAGTCTAGCAAAGTTAAAGATTATTCAAATCTTTGGATTTTTCTGAAATCGAGTTTTATCAGATATATTTTATATTTAATTAAATAGATCATCAACTACAGCTTATAAATTTTCTGTTCACATGGAATCTTATTCCATAAACTTTGCCTCTGGTATACATTATATATCTTGAGAGATTTTAAAATTTTTATCACAAGTATCTTAAACAATCTACAAAGCTTTCAGAAGACTCATCACCAACATCAAACCAGAAAATTCAAGTGTTTCTTTATTTAAGATTATACTATCATATTCTTGAAAATACATAGCCTTCCATCCGAATATTTTTTATGTTTAGGCTTTCATCTCAAGAAGAAAAAGTAATTTTGATTTGATATGTATTGATTTAATATCTTCCAGACCCACCGAATAGGGTTTATCTAGGACTAAGACATCTAGAACAAATGTTAGCAGCTGAAATAGGATTTTGGCAACTGTTTAACTGGACATGGAAATTTCACTGAATTCAGGAAAAAAACTAAAGTCAAAATTATTTTAGATAATTAAAGATGCAATGATATTTTAAGGAGATATGATCTGAACTGCCAACCCCCCAAATACATAAAGAAATATGAATCTAATTTTCTAGCTCCTACTCCTGTGTAAGCATTCTAGGTCTAAACTATGAGTCTTATTTGGAGTTTTAGCAACTTGATGCTCCATAATTTCTCTGTAGGCATGTGGGCTAGCCTGCAATACTGACACAGGTAGCACATGAGCAATACCCTGTGCCTCAGACCCAGTGAGCCCTCGCTGGTAGTGGTTTCTATCATTTTTACTGCTGTTTTCTATCGCATCTCATCTCTCTCATCACCTTTCTGCCGACTGCACTCTAATTTCAAGTAGCATGAATTTTGTCTTAACTAGATTTAAGCTACTTACCTTCTTCTTAAACCAGTATAAAGCCTTTTCAACATTTGGTCCCTGTCTCAGCCATCACCATTAAGGATAAAAGGTGATAGGAAACAGCAGTTCTCTTTGCCATACGTACAACTTAGACTTGTTTCTCAGAGTCAACTTAAAGGGTATAAGTGATTTTTAATTAAATGTACTATTTTTCGGGCCTGTTTTTTATTTGCCCTTAGAGGCAGAGCTAGTAAAGGAATCTTAAAGTCATTTTTAATGACACTAAAGAAGAAAAAAATATTTCTCCCACAAAATTTAGGTTATCTGAATCTCTTTTCCAGAGATCATGGTTTTTTTCTTTTCTTTCTTCTTCGTTTTTTTTTTAATTGAAACTCAGCCTAATCTGAAATATTTTGAAATTTTACAGATGTACACCTTGGATTAGTCTTCGAAGTCATGGAAAGTAACTGTTTCAACCCCTCTTTTCTCTTATTTTTCTTTTATAATCTCAATGCTGTTCCTCCATTTCAGTCAACAGTGATAACAGACCTCCTTCGACATTTATATATGTTTGCAACTTAGACCACAAAAGAGTAATTCTCATTGTTCCTTGATACACTACGAGGATCAAAAAAAAATTTTTTTTTAGCCTAGGTAGTAAATTTGTTTTCAGAAAGGGAAAAATTTATACAGATGGAACAATTAAGGCAAGCCATTTAGAAATATAAACTCTGAAACAGAAAGTGCCAGATTGTGTGACAGAGAATAGGCCAACAGGGCTTAGAGACAGGCAAGATCAGCGTGGGCCATATTCATCAAGGAGGGATTTGGCTTGAGCTTGGAAACATTGGTTGGATTTGGATCACTATAGAAAAGAGAGGAAGGAATTCTAGGCAGCAGGGAGAGTAAAGCAAGCTCAGAGGCAGAAATGTCATGCAAATGTCATGGTATGCCCTAATTTTAATGATTCTGCTGTCCTATGAAGTGACTTTGATCTCATTGTGATTTATATCAGCAGTAAAAGACTCTAATTTAGTTGCTAGCATACTGAAGAGAGAAGGAAGACAGAAGAGTGAATATTGAGTAAATACATTCAATAAATGATAATGGTAAATAAAAAAAACATATAAAATTTTAGAGTCGAGCTATTGTAAGCATATTCTTCCATCTGGGGTCTGGCATTAAGAAGATAGAATTCTTAGGGTACCATAAAGAACCTCAGACATTCAAGATAACTAATCTAATCTCTAAACCTGAGGAATGATGTTTTTCTTAATACTGTAATGAAAAAAAAAGGCTGCCACCATATTTTATATGGCACCAACTCTGTTGGTTATTAATCAAAGTTTTCTAAAGCAAAACTGCCGACAGGCTCTCATCCCAGGGTCTTTAGTGAGGGAGCCCTCATGAACATAGCCATCATTCACTTCTGTGCCTTCTCCTGTGAAAAAGAATGCTGACACCAAAATGTTTCAGAGTCGAGTGCAAGAACTCATTAATACTGTGCCAGAGTAGGAACTGCTGATCATCAGGGATTTGATCCCAAAGTAAATCAGAGGTTGTGCATCACAGTGTCCTGTGACAAACATGCATTAGTAAAAGTACATAAGCATGGAGACAGACCAATTAAGCTCGGCTCCTATAACTGACTCTTGAAAACACACTATTTAATGTATTAGGAGAAAAATGAGTATCAGTTTAGAAGGCAAAGAACAAAGGAACTGAAGAAGCCAGTGTTGATTCAGATTATTGGACAGTTCTCCTAAGATGCTGTGCTTTTCTAGGTGTTAAAAATCCACTGGGAAAATAAGAGAGAGAAAATTGAGCTTCAGGTCCACAGAAACATTAGAATGGAAATGAGATGGGCAGGGCTATGATTACACTATTGGCCAGGAGGGTATAATTTGTATATAAAAACTAAAACATGTAATCTCTAAGTAGCATTTAAAACTATTTTACTTATGAGATACTTCCCTAAACCAAAGTAAGTAAAAACCGAAACTGTATACTTTTGAAGACAATAGTGGTCGTGTACAAAAAGAGATCTGTCAAGCCTTTGTAGACAATCCTAAAGTGACTGACAGTTTGGATAATGAGTGGACTCGAAATGGAAGGAAGAAATAACCTCATATGAAGAACTTCCATAATGAAGGGATGGGAGCATTTCTTAGGAGCTGCTTTATTTGTGAACTGACATTCCTAAAGAGGAAGAAGAGATTATAATTTTCAATTAAAAAAACAGAGTATGTGATATCAAGTAAGTGGCTTAAATGATTAAGTAAGTGGTTTCTATTAATAAATAAATATAAATTGTCCCTTTTTCAAAGCCCTAGGAGGCTAGCATGCTTATTATTTTACTTTGTAGATGAGGAAATTGGGATTCTGAAGCATAAAGAACAATCTAGATTTGACCCTATATCACATTAAGCTTTCTTAAAAATTATTACACAGATCATTCAAAACTCTTAGAAAGTGTATGTTTGACTTAAATTATCTAAATAGAAACTTATTTTACTAGAAACTTTATACATCAAAGTCAAGTTTTCAATGACTAAAAGTATCTTGAATGTCTTAAAATATTTTGGTATTTAATCTTTGATAGTAATGACACACTTATAACTAAATGGAATATTTTTTAAATGTTTCCCAATTTCAGTTTAATTTTTCTCATTTTTGTTGAAGTTCATGAATGACAAAGGAAGCCAAGATGAAGAAAGAAACTAACATTGCCACCTTGTTTAGTACTTCTAAGAACTCTTATGTCCAGGAATTTATATTCGGGAATTTCTTTTTTTTTTTTTCAAGTATCCTAGAGGCAAATGGGCCCCTGAACTTGCTGACTCTCAGGAACCATACTCCCATCCACCAAGCAGAATTCATTAGTTGCTGACAAGGTATAATTAGTAATTTCCCACTGAACTGGAATACTCATTTTAGCTGTCAGAAATATTCTTTATCCTACTAAGAAAATTCACTGGCAAGAACAAATTGAGATCTGAAGGTTACTTACCAAGTTGAGCAAGCCAGGGAATTGAATAATCTGGGAGGAAGCTGCATGCTCTGCTATTAATGGGATGTACCATAGACTTTCCTAAAACTTTCTCTTGATATGTTCACCAATATTCTAATTCGACAATAAGAGAATAATGCATTTTTTCCCTTTAAGCAGAGCAAATAATCATTAAAGGTTTTAAGAGACACCTCCTGAGTCTTCACATAATAATGGTCTAAATACAGAAGTTAATCAATCAGTAATATTTGTGTCAGCTAAGTATCTGTAGGCCATAACTAACAGAAAGCCCTACTATTGGTACCAATAGAAGTGTAGCTCATGTTTCTTTCATTCCAAATCATCTAGATATGGTTATCTTCTTTCAAGGAGGAAAAGAGGAGATTCAGTGTGTAGAAGATTGGTGGAATTTTTCACCCTCTGAGCTTCTCCCTCTCGCTTATTGTGTGGATGCTCTGGCTATAAGATCATGGTCAGATCATAAAGAACTAAAACAAGGAAGAAGATTCTGGTAGCCCTATTTATCATACAGTACAAGCCAAGACCTTCCCCCCAAAGGTTCCTCACACTGCCACACAACTCACTGCCCACCCTTGATTCATTCAGTTGCTCTTAGTTATTTTCTCACTGGCTTCACTGCCTTCAAAATAACACCATAAACTGGGAGCAAGTGTTCAAAACATGGGCTTTGAGAGACAGTCCAGATTCAAGCCATAAAAATTGCCAGTCCTAGCTTCCATATGACACTTCCAAAAGGCCTTTAGTGCTGATTATCTCTCCTCTTACTCCCTTTTCTGCCCCATCCCACTGAGCCCGGCCTGCCCATTTATATCACTGAGTTCTATCTCCCTCCCATGAACCACCTGCCATGGCTTATCAAGGTTCTCATCTCTAAGGACTTTCCAGTTGAAACATACCTGCCTAAAGATTCAAAGCTAGCAGCCCCTTATGAGAGAGAACATGCAATGTTTGTCGTTCTCGGTTTGGTTTACCTCACTCAGGATTATAGTTCCCAATTCTGTCTGTTTTGAAGTTTTTTTTCTTAAATTATCAACATTTCAACAGCATAACTAGGCCTCTGTAGTGTGCTCTGTAGGTTTAAGAAAATATGCATTTTTGTTGTATTCTCTGAATGAAACACAAAGTTTGAATCCTATTTAATTGACTGGATGTCTCAGTTTATATTTTACTACTTTTCATACATTTTTTTCTTAGTCCTATTTCAGATAAAATTTCCATTATTCAAATTTGATAAATAACAATAACCATTGTAAAAATGTGTGGGTTTCGTATATTTAACCAAGTATCATGGAAAATTTTTGACAGATTGTTTAATAATTAGAATGCATTTGATTGTAACAGATAATCAGTGATAGTGGCTTCACTGAACAGGCTTACTTTCTTGGGGTATCAGGAGGAAAGAAGCCAGCAGGCCCGCATCGGCACGGCCGGTGTAAAGCCCTCACAAGGGCACAAGGTGCCTTCCGACCTCCCGTTTCTTCATCCACAGTCTATTAGCTCCAAACTTTGTAGAATGGCTATTCCTCTCCCTGAGCCAATCAGAGAAGGTGGAATAGATGATGAGCCAAAGACACATCAGTGATTCTGCCCCTTGTCTCTCAGAAACAAAAACTTCCCAGAAACTTGACCTCAGAAGCTTCTTACCTATTTGATTATCCAAACCTGTAACATGGTACCCCTATGTAGATACTCAAGGAAATAAATATTTAGCTGGTCACATTACTACTCCAAACAAAATAGGGATTTTGTCAGAAACAGAAAATGAAAAGGGACTTTGGATAGACAAGTAGTTGTCCACATGACAGATGATTTAGCTAAATCAGAATTTCTCCGTTTTATTTTGTCTTAGTTCTTCCCCTGAATTTAGCTTAAAATGCCTGAAGTAATTGGAAATCGCAATGTAGACACTGAAAATTAGCTGTAAACCAGTTCAGTGTTCTCTGAACAGCAACTAACACATACATTGCAGGAATTTAATGAATATTAAATTAAATTGTGTTGATTGCTTCAATGTTTTCCCTTAACCTAAATTTTCACTTTAACAGTTTCAGCTAACTATTCATAGTACATTTGACTCTCAATTACCAAGTGTGAGTACTCTGGATTCCTGTTGTTGTTGGAAAATGGGCCAGCATGTCTCCCCTGCACTATCATCTAGAAGAAAGCTTTCACTTTGTTCATGTAAGGTGAACTCTGCTCTTCTAGCAGAGCAAGGCCACAGCAGGAAAAAATGTGAGGTCTGTTTTTTCTGAGGTCAGCTAACATGGGCAGCCTCTCCTTTTGATGACCATCCACAAAAACACAGGTCATTATCAAAGTGGGTATCTACCAGGGACTCAGTCCACTCAAATCTGAATGAATCACAAGAAGTAAAATATAAAATGGATTTTCCCAAGAGTTTATCAATTCCTCCTAAATTCAATCTTAATTTCTTGTTTCAATGTTGTAACTTCACAGTGTGAACGCACTCCATTTACTCCATCAGTCCATCAGTCATATATCTATTAATCATGCAACTATTAAATTCCTGCTATATATAGAATGCTGCTCTCACAGCCTGTATGATCATACCATTCATGTATATATTCAACTAGGTTGAATAACATTTCTAAATATACTGAGAAAGGAAGTCCATTGTCACACAGTACAGAGAGAAAACTGACACCAGAGAATTGTTCTCTGATCTCCACATACACACCATGACATAAACACCCCACAGACTTGTCACCAGCAGTCCACCAAGTTGTTTAGTGGGCAGAAGTGGTAGAGGTTACGTAGATGACATATGTATCTGTGGTTAGAGTTCCCAGGATTGGATCCTATACAACCAGCTTGAGTATGTGTAATTATTCTGATTATTTTAAGATTCAGTTGTAGCTCATTTGTTATTAGCTAAGATTATCTAACTTTGAACAAATATTTTAATTAGTAAATTTTTCCTCATATATGGATTAAATTTTAGATTAGTTGCTGTCATCTTCAGTTTCCACAAATAATATGTCTTCAAAACTTTTAGTACCTATACTCTTGATTTTCTTTTTTATTGTAAGAATAAAAACAAGACCAGGAATAGACATACCTTTACAGCCTTTCTGTGCTCGTTAGTTCTTGTCAACATGACATAAACTAGAGACACCTGGAAAGAGAGACCCTCAACTGAGGAATTTTCTCCATCAGAATGGTCTGTACGTATGTCTGTGGGGCGTTTTCTTGATTAGGGTTAATATAGGAGAGTCCGACCTCTGTGGACAGTGCCACTCCGGGGCGGGTGGGCCTGGACTACATAGAAGAGATAACTGAGAAAGCTGCTGGAAGGAAGCCAATAAGCAGCATGCCTTCCTGGCTCCCGCTTCAGTTCCCACCCCCAGCTTCCTGCCCAGAGTTTCTCCCTCAATGATGGATTCTGACTTGGGAGTTGTAAGAAGAAATAAAACCTTTCCTCACCAAGCTGCACTTGGTCAATGTTTATCAAAGGAATAGAAACCAAACTGTAACATTTTTTACTATGGTATATATTTTAAGGCTATTTTTATTGCATTTTGTATATTTCGTATAGAGCATCTTAAGCATCTTTATGCCCCCTTCCCCATCAGCACACTCCTGTTGCCTCTCCCCGCCCGTGGATTTCATGTACTCTATCATTTTTGTTAAGGTCCATTGAGTTTAGTTATGTCCCTTAGTGCAAGTTCCTCCACTGGGGTCTAATCAACCTATATAGAGTCACTTCCTTAAGAAGATCAACTTTTCCTCACCCAGCAATAATCAGCTTCCCAACAGTTCTTTGGCTAAGATTGGAGCCTGCTGCCCATTTCCACAGTTCTATCCTGGGTTTCTGTTTGCTTGAGTTTGCATGGGTCTTGTGCATGCTGTCACCATTGCTGTAAGTTTATAGGTGCAATGTGCTGGGAACCTGTAAGGCTTTATTCCCATATGATCATGCACCCATCCTCTGGCTCTTACAATATTTTATTTTAAAGTTTTAAGAGTGGGCCCAAACTCAGAAGACATCCATTTACCCCAGATTGCTCTTGGAACTGTCCCTAGCTGGAACTGTGCTCTGGAACTGTGATCTAGAACTGTGTCCATGAGTCTGGCCCCCCCATACTCTTTATTCAGAACTGGGGAAGTATAAGTTTGGATCCACCCTTACCTTATTAGACAATTTTCCTTTTCATCTCTGTCTTCAAACTATCGCATACATACAAAATCAAGTATCCTTTCTCAATCTTCATGTTTTTAGTGAAGATGACACACTGTATTTCAATGCTTTGACATGTTACTTCTCAAGCATATCCACATTCATTCCCTATTTTAGGATGTAATAGCACATTTAAATTACCAGGAACTGAGATTGGGTGTCCAGGACACAACAGCACATGGTCCAAGGGGGTTGCCAATGTTAATTAAAAGTCATTAGTCCAGATTCTGTCCATTTTATAAAAGTAATTCCTACAGGTATATTTAAAACCTGTTTAATTTATGTGTATGAGTATTTTGCCTGCATGTATCTAAGTGCACCACATGGATGCTATGCCTTCAGAGGCCAGAAAAGGGTATCAGATCCCCTGGAACTGTAGTTATGGATGGTTGTTAGCTACCATGTGGGTGACGGGAATTGAACCCAGGTCATCTGGAAGAACAGTAAATGTTCTTAACCAATGAACAATCTCTCCAGCCCCTGCTGTGGTATATTAATATTAGCATATACGTTTTACTTGCCACTTGGACAATTCATAGGAGCAAATAGTCAACTGGTTTCATTCATTAGTGTGCGAGGGGAAATTCTACATTGTTCAATATCTTTTAGAAACTTATGTTGCAAATACTTTTAATATTACTAAAGAAAAGAATATAATCTTTCTCTTCACCCTGTATAGTCATTATTAAGCAAATATATGATCTGCTACACCTTTTATAACTAGTGCTCCTTTCCCTAACGTTCTTTAGTTTATACATGGTGACTTTCCAAAAGCTTATTTATCCTTAATTTCTATCTGTGATTATTTAAGAATGTATGTTGGTGTATTTTGACTTTTGAATATTTTATTAAATTCAGTTTTTGTCACCAATCAGCAATTTAAAATTCATCAATCAACTTGCAAGGACTCTTCGAAAATCATCATCTCTTTAGAGGGCACATAATGCCTCTCTTCTTGGCTTTTAAACAAGCTGTCCATGGTAGGTACATCTTAACATGGCATCTGGATTTTAAAGTTCTCAAAAATGCAGAATTGCCATGTCAGAAATTGTCCTTTTTGAGGCAACTCCCATTTAATCATTCTTGGTTTCATGATCTTTTATCAGAGTAGAATGTGGCTTCCAAGTTCTGTCCAATTTATTCTTGTCTTGCCTCTAGTTTTCCATATATATATATTCCACCATGAATATATGCTGAAACGTAGGGGAAAGGAACCTGAGTGCTTGCAGGGTGCAGGCTGCAGATGGTGTAAGGATGAGGTGAATGATCATCACAAATCAGCCCCAAGGCTCACTCTTAGGCTTTTTTCAGTGCCCCATTGAAAAGAAAAACAAAATCTCTCAAGTTACACAGATTGGCAAAGCTTCCTGGTATTTAGTATTTACTCTATTTCTGTATTTATGGAAATACAATTGACAGTGTACACAGGGAAAAAGGGGAAATGAAAAGAGAAATTAGTCTCTGAAAAGCAAGTTATAATGAGGCCATGATATACAGGTTCTTGTATCTTATTTCAATATATTTAACAGAGAGTGAGCAGTAAAAATCAGGCCTGCCTGCTTCTTTAAATCTCCCCGAATACACTGTGGCTTCAGAACACCGTACAACTGGAGTCTTTGTTGTTTTTAACCCTGAATTCTATAATTTGCCCATTGAAAGTAGAGAACTGTAGATTGAAAACTTCAATTAGGTGCCCTAACAAGAGGAAAGACATTTAGCAGGGATCCTTTCATATCAGTGCAACTGCTCAGATGAGAATACAGATTGCACTAATGGTCATGAAAGCCATGTTTGCAGTAATGGAAAGCAGAACTACATATAATCTCAAGAGTGTGTGTGAGCTCAGCGTTATTTAGTCTGAGAAGTCTGTTGAAGTATAACATGAGTCACTGAAGGTGTTCCCCTCACTGAAGTTTTCTCTTCCTGAACATTTCTAAACTGGATTCTATATGGGAAATGCTAACTACTGATGCAAGGAAGTGATGTTTGAAAGCAGCTGGCTCCTCTGCCTTCCTTCCTTTTGTAGAAAGCCAGCAGGTGTTACATGCTAGGCCAGCCTTGGCAAACAACCCAGGGAGAAAATGCATCCTTTGAAAAGGTAACTGCCTCACAAAATCTTCCCCTCCTTGATATTTATGCTATATTTGTGGTATTTTTCTTTTCTTTTCTTATTCATCCTGGGAAGAAGGAAAGACAAATAGACCTGGTGAAAAGCTTCACCAAGAAAAGGCTTTTTGAAAGGATTTGAAAGAAGACAAAAGAGCCCAGCAAAGCGCAACTGTGCAGGAGTTGAGGAAAGAAGGGAGCTGGCAGTAAGGGGCGAAGGGGATGGGGAGAGGGCGGCACGCCAACAGCCCTTCTTGGAAATGTTCAGGAATATTTTTTCTGAGGAAGAGAAAATGCAAAATGTGGCTTGTGGCAGGTGCATCAGCATCCACACAGAGACTTTTGTGTCAGAACTCGATTAGAGAGGAAGCCCAAATGACTCTAAACTATTAAAGAACTTGCCATCCTGGTGCGGCAACTTAAAGATTAGTGGCTGACTGCATGGACTTGCTGTCAGACACCGCCTAGGTTTGGGTGCTGGCTGCTCAGCTGGCTCTGTGTGATCCTTGTTCTTTCTAAACCTCAGCTACCTTGGCTAAAACATATAGATAATACTAACATTGACCTCACACGTGAAACTGTGAGGTAAGCGGGTTTTGGAGAACAACTAGTAGTGTCTGGCACTTATGAAAACCTGCATGCATACATGTTTTTATGTTTGAGCAAAATATGTGGATAGTTCTAATAACTGGGTTACAATTCTAGAAGAATCTGTGCTGTCAGTAGGATCAAGAAAGATCAGTCTTCTAGATTGCAGCTAGAATGGTTTAGTTAATTAATCAACAACAAATATCTGTCCGCTCTGCTAGGCAAGGAAGTAAAAGTGGCCATGATGTCATCCCTCTCTTCAGCTTATATTTTCATGAGGAAGGAAGAGGTATACTAGCAGTATAGAGAAATGCATGCTCATTAGAGCTGATATACTTTGATCCTTTTTAGAAACTGAACTTGGAGGCCTAATACCTGGCTTCAAATTCTAGCTCAATTGCTTGCAAGTTATATAATCTTGGGCAGGATATTGAAGCTCTCTTATTCAAATTTCCTCCATATAATGACAGTGTTACCTAGTACTACTTGTATCCAACCAAGAACTGTAGTGAGGGTTAAACTTATGAATGTTATATAATCCCCAGTGGAAGCTTGGTTCCCATATTACAGTAAGTAATGGAAATGAAGTTGCTGCCAGCTTTCTTCTCTTTTTCTGACACAGAAGTGGTTAGGAAAGGCTTCCTAGTGGAAATTGTGTCCAAGAAAATGAGATCAAATACCAGGATGCTAGTAACTAAGAGATGAGAGAATCTTGGAAAGAGAGATAGTATGTAGAGATCCAGAGGAGGGAGGGAACTAGGCAAGGAACATGTGAGCAAAGCACAGAAAGAAGAGAAGTGAAAGACAGTGGGAAAGGGACCACATCAAGGACTTTTAAGTCATCCACAGGAGTTTGGCCTCTTTTTTTCCGAAAGCAGCAGGCAGCCCTGGAGGAGTAATTTAATCAGATGATCAAAAATCCTAGAAGCAGATGTCAGAGAAAGAATGTGAATAAAAAGAGCGTGGAATTGAGGGTTAAACCCTGGAGGAGGCCCATATTTGGAGCGACAGGAAAGAGTACTGGTCAAGAAAACTGGGAAGGAACAGACATATTATGAGAAGAACCAGGTAGCACCATGGTTGGCCGCAAAGGGAGGATAGGATTTCAAGTAAGAAGGGTGAAGCAGGGGCACTGAGTGCTGCGGAGAGATCAGACAAAATAAGGGCTGAGCAAAGTTTATTGGTTCTGGCAATTAGGAGGCATTTGGTGACCTTGAAGCACTGGGGAAGCCCTGGGACTGGAGGCCAGATGGCAGAGAGCACAAATACCAAGGAGAAAAGCGACTCCGTAGATGACACCTCCACGCCACCCAGCCGAGTAGTAAACGGGCCAAGAAGGGCAGGTAGAGAACCTTCCGGGTCTTCTGAGCAGAAGAGACAGAAGGGATGCTGTCCGTGAAGAGGGGATTTCACGGCACAGAGGGATGGAGAGAACTGGGATGACTAAGAGACTGGGAAGTAGGGTGAGTCCTTTGGACTTGATGCAGGGACAAGATGCCATCTTCACACAGAGAGGAGAAAATCAGGAAAAGTTTTCAGGGTCTGAAGAGAGGAACTGCACAAAATAGGATACTTACCGAGTTAAACTTGTAACCTGTGTCCCAAATGCCCTTCTAGCCATAGGGACACACACACACACACACACACACACACACACACACACATGAAATTGTGGAGGGGGCACTGAGAGGGCTAAAGAGGGGTTCCAAATATGATCAATATATATTGTATGAATTTTCCACAAATTCATTTTAAAAATTAAAAATAGGAAACTTGCTTTTTTGAAGGTTTTGAGTTAGCTGCTGTGGGAGAGAAGCTTTTGAGACTTAATGAGAGAAGAAAAAAAACAATTGATGAGTACCCTTGAGACTGAGTTGTGCCTCTTCATAATAAATGAATGGATTTAATTTTCCTAAAAGTCTTCTGTGGTAGAATGAAAATTTTCACCCACTTCATTCCTCATATAACATCCATTTAATTCTAATCTGGAACATGAGGAAACAAGTCAACTTTATAAAATAATTGTTCATGCTCTAATATATTTAATTACACTCACTTTACCCCCAAATTCAATATTGCCTTTCAGAAGAACTGTCCAATAAGTGATGCTGTGACTACACATCCTTTCCTTCTAGGGCTGGCTACTCTCAGAATTCCTTACCTCCTGAGGTGGTCCCAGTCCTCTGTAGAGTTCCCAGTCCTCTGATGTTCCTAAAACCCCTGTGACCTACAAGCACTGGCACTTATTTACCTGCCTCTCTTCCTGCCATTCACTGTTTTGGATATAAACCATCTCCTTGAAGGACTAGTCGTTTTCATGAATTTCATCTCTGACCAACTTTTCCCACTCTGTTCCTTTATAGATTCAGGTGTTTCTCCTGTGAGTGTGTATATTAGCCATAATTTCCCAATGGATTAGTAAAACATCACTTGTGTCCAAACACGAAGCTGCATGATGTTTTATCCCTTGCAATAGAATTATTAGAGAATAGAGCTTAGAATCACCTACGACCAGTTTCAGTCTAAGGCTCAGGAAAGCTTTGTCTGAACATCTTCCTGGCAGAGCACCCTCTGAGGGCTCAGTCAGTCCCCTTTCAGTGAGGGCTATTGCTCTCCTATCAAGAGCCTAGATTTAAGCAACACTCTCCATTCTCAGTCAAGCCAAACAAATGCAGAACATCCTAAGAAGTAACCTCTCCAGTGTTTCTGACCTTAACACTGTATTCCTAAACTGCAAGATTATCCCCAGCAGGGAGCCAAAATTTAGTGCAAAGCTACAGAAAATAAGTATCTCTATTTTAATGCACTTTTCATATATAGTGAACACTTATTTTTACTCTAAAGTCGTATTTTGTGCTGACCCTGGAAAGCACAAATACATTTAAATTTTTAAGCCATAAGCTGTTAGAGAGAGGCAGAGAGAGAGTCCCTTTGTGTAGGATTTCTTCTGAGGGATGAATAGCCTATGTGTGTCATAAACAGCTCTATATAATACCTGCCAGGGACAAAGGTGGCTTTAGGACAGAGAACATTCATGACTCCTTCTCCTCATGCATCAACTTGGAAACAGAAAAATAACATTAACAGATTAACAAACTGTTCGTCACCAAAGAAAAGCAGGTGCTATTTTTATGTCTTGGATAATTTTAAGTAAGGAAAAGGAACATCAGAGGAATAACTTGATTTGTGCTGCTTTCAGTTTTCCCTGGCTTTTCTCTTCTTAGTGTCAATCACAATTGTTCTTGGTGCTCAGATTTGTGGTTTTGTTTATCATTGCAAATGGCTTCATTTTCATCCTAAAATCTAGATTAAGTTTCAGAGTTCAGCATGGGAGAGAGGAATGATTGAGAAACATTTTCCCTGTCTCTTTCATCCTAGAGGAAAACAGGAGTTCTCAGAGGCTTTCAAATCCCATTGTCAGTTTTGTAAAAAAGTATCAGAAAGCCTGTGCTTCCCTTGCCCGGCTGTGCTTGTCTTCTTTGTGTGTTTGTAGTAATGTACAAGTGGCTCCCTGATAAAGTTAACACTTACTTAATTACCCACAGCCTTGACATGTCCTGTAATTGCCACTTGGCTAACCAACATTTGATGCTTGTCTTGGGTAGAATTTGTTGAGACCTTAAGAAGCAAGCTCTTGATGGATGGAGAACAAACCAAATAAATACAGTATTTTATGTTCTTTTAATTCAGGGCCAAGTGGATTTGGATGAAGTGTTTATTTAGTTTGCTGGCTGTTTCAAGATGCTGTGGGGTATTGATTCCTTTTATTACTAGCAGCCGTTTAACCTGACCTCTTCCAGATCCAGTATTTTAAAAGCCATAAATTTTAACTTTACTTATGAGCAAAGGCTGAAATGCTGTGAAAGCCTTTTTATTAGTTGAGCTCCACCAGCCTCGATGCTCCTCTGTCACCACTGGCAACAATATTTAGGGCTTCTTAAATTAGACTGGCTGCTGGGCTGCTGGGGAGGGGTGAAGGCATGGATAAAGGGAGGCTGTAAACATTTGGAGTGTGGGATTCCACAGTGCCATAGCAGGCAGGTGCAGGACAGAAGAGAAAATGCCTTGAGTTAATCGTGCTCAATAAGTGTTTCATTCAGCCTCACAAATACTGAACACTGCTTAAAAATGCAAATCGAACATCAGATGACCAAAGAATAAGGTGAATCCCAAGACTAACTGGTCTGCATGTTCCGAGGTCCCAGGCACTCTGAAATAATAACAAACCAAGAAATCCGCTTTTTTCTCTGAGCTATTATAAGCAAGTACACAATTCACATCATAGCTGAGTAGTATATGATCTGAAAAAGACTCTTTCTAGAATGTCATAGGTAACTCTTTGAAGATGCCATAAATGGTCCTGTGAGGACAGGCAACTATTTTGTCTTAACAAACAAATAGAAACCTTTCCACTTTCATATAACCTAGTAATGACTATCCTGGCCAGGTAGTATGCATGAAAAGGGCCTATTTTTCTATAAAACATACATAAATTATTACTCTCGAAATAAACGGGCACGTGAGAATGTTTTGTCTCTGGAGTTGAGAGCAAAAAGGAACAAATTTTTCTTGTGTGGCCTTCAATTGTCTCTTACGCACTTCGGTAGCTTTGCTGCACTGTGTAGAAAATTCATTTTCTGATCATCAGAGGTGTTTGTTTAAGCAAATTTTCTTTCCTTGACCTCTACACCGCTTTTTATTTGAGCATGTAGCAAAACTCTAATATAGCATTAGTGAAGTTATATAAGCAAAGAATTATCATTTCACCACAGGAGACAAAAACAAGAGAGAAAGAGAAAAACTCACATTGAAATAATTTATGTAAAAATATGTGCAGGAAGAAATATTGAATTAGTAGCTCCCTCCTCCTTCGGTTTCAGTTTTTATGTCTTTGCAGAGGAATATAATCCAAAATGATCAGTTTAGTCTTGGGTTTTGTTGTTTTACCTTCCAGATTTTTCCATTTTCACTCCTGATGGGAGTCTGTTAAGGTATCTCAATGACTTACAGAACAACAACAACAACAACAACAACAAAAGTACCATATTTTGCTTTTAAAAAATACTGCTTATCCCAACTCATGTTTCTTTTTTTAAAAATTTTTAAATTATTTTCATTTGACGTGTATGAGTATATTGATGCACACATGCAAGTGCACCTGTGTCTTGCAGTACCTCTGGAGGTCAAAAGAGCACATTTGATGCCCTGGAACTGGAGTTACAGATAGTTGTTAGCCTCCATGTGGATACCAGGAATCAAACCCAGGTCCTTTGTAAGAGCAACCACTGCTCTTAACCCTGAGTCATCTCTCCAAACCCCTAACTTATATTTCTTAATTGCAAAATGAGGAGCAACTTTCATAATAATTTGGATAAAGTCAGGGTCAAAACAAAATTGGGATTTTAACGTTTGTTTAAAAAATTAGCAGACTTAGTTGGAATGACTAACATCAAGAAAACAAACAAGAGTGAAAGTTGATGAGGATGCAAAGAGGAAAGGAATCCTTGTATACAGTTGATGAGAATGTAAATCAGTCCAGTCACTGTAGAAATCACTATGGAGATTTCTTTAAAAATTAAAACTGTAGCCACACCTGGCTATGTACCTAAAGATTCAAAGTCATGTTGCAAGAGATCCTGCACAGCAATCTTTACCATGGCAGTGTTCATAACAGCCAAGACATGGAATCAGTTTACGTGCCCATCATTTGGATGAATGGACAGGGAAGGTGTGGTACAGTATATACAATGGAGATTTGGGGGGCCTTAAAAAAGAGCAAAATGATAAAGTTTTCAGGGAAATGGATGGGATGGAGATCATCATGATAAGTACAATAACCAGACTCCTGAACATGACAATCCCATCTTTTTTTCTCATATGTATTATTTAATATAGGAAGGACATGAAAGTAAAGGAGGATTAATAGGCATGAAGAAAGGGGAGGAGAAAGAATGACAGAGAATAATAGAGGAGGTGACTATCTTCAAAATGTGTTATATACGTATGTGAAAATGTCACAACAAAACTTGTTACTTCACACAATGAATAGAATCTAACTTTAAAAAAATAACTGGAACATTAGACATAGGTCCCACACTGCTCAAATCACTTTTTTCTCTCCATATTAAAACCAAACCTTCAAAATGCAAGGACCCTTTCATTTCTATGACTAAAGAGTTCTGCCAAACACTTTCATAAGCCAGGAATTCCTAATAATTTAGTTCTTAGTAACTTACTAATGTTTTATTTCCTGAAGCCTTATTTGAATAAAACTGAACTTGAACATTTTCATTACCCAAATCATTGTTTGGTGGATATTCTATACCACACCATTTTTAATACCTCCAACTTTAAAACTTTTTGAATGTTGTTGGGGCTGGAGAGATGGCTCAGTGGTTAAGAGCACTAGCTACTCTTGCAGAAGACCCATGTTTGATTCCCGGCACCCACATGGCAGCTAACAGCCATCTGTAACTCCAGTTCTAGAAGATCGGATGGACTCTTCTGACCTCCATGGGCATTGCATGACATGGGTCTTTTTACACATATGTAGATAATAAGTACACTCATACACATAAAAACATTTTTAATTGTAATAAACCTTACGTAACATAAATTTTACTATTGTATTGTTAAATGCATAGTTTAGAGGTGTTAAATACATCTATACTGTGGTGTCTCCAGCTTTTAACCTACCAGATATTCTAATGTGTCCCTCTTCCCTGCAGTCAGCCAGCCACTTCTCTGCCCTCAGCAGCTGCTCTCATTTGATAATCTCCACAAATGTTCCTTCTACACCCACAAGAGAGAAAGCAGTCCTTACCTTGGGGAAGTTTCTCAGATTTCTAGAAAAACTTTCTGTAAGGTTGGCTGTCATGGTGTGAATTAAAAGGTTATGTCAGAGGTTAAACTATGCAATTAAATCAAGAAAGCAGATTATTCTAGTAGCTGACATTAACTTTTGAAAAGAGACAGGATTAGCTGTAGTTAGTCACATATAAACTGCACAAAGCGAACAAAGGAGAAAAAAATTATTTCACCAACTACCTCGCTTGAAAGAAAATCGTTCCATCTCAGACCTCTAATTTTTCAGCTTAATTCTGTTACTTCACTTGGCTCATTATCCTTTCCAAATTTGCACTCAGCAACTGATGCATTGTGACGGGTTGTTTTTGTTTTTCTGCTTTAAAAAATATTCCCTCACTCCCTAAATAATTATCTGCAAATTAACCTTTTCTCTTACCAGAATATTTGTGGGACTAGAATACAGAAAGTAGAAATGCATAACCAAGACTCTTTAGGCAGGAGATAAATTCTTTAAGGCCACGAGGGGATCATTTATTAAATGGCAGCAGCAGTCCACTAAATGAGCCCCTTTTGACCTGAAAGAGTTAATGCTCTATTGAAAGTGTCTGAATTGTCCCCAGTTTTACTCCCTTGGAAGGCTCTGACCCATTAATGGCAGTAATAATAATAATAGAAAACAATCCTGCTCTACCTCCATTACTCTGAAACCGTTAATGGTATCCTAATGTTTTTTTATTCTTTAAGTGTAACTGAAAACTGACATTCGGCCCAGCTAAAATTTTGAATGTAGTATGTTTTTTCATGGCCATTTTTACACGCTGTGCAGGCTGCTGAGTAAGGAATAAGGCAGAGGCCGATAATTGGTCTTTTAAATCATCATAAACATTTATTTTTCTCCCCATGGCTATATTCAGTGCCAATAACTCAGCTATTGGATGATGGAAGAAACTGTTTAATGATGCATCACAAGCCCCTTCCTAAGTTCTTATCCAGAACAAGGCAGAGGATAGCAAAACATGGCCCATTGTTTGCTCAAAAGTTGATTTAAAAATAACAGAAATAGTTGGGTTTTTTTGTGGGATTAATTAAGTGTTCCCATATTCATATATGTACAGATATACAGATATAAGCTTTTCAGAAAAGCCTTGTGTTTTAATGTTCTGCTCCATTTTTATTTATTTATTTTTTTGAGACAGAGTCCCCCTGTAGCCACAGCTGGCCTGGAACTCAGTGTGGAGACCAGGGTGGCCTGGATCTCACAGAGATCCACCAGACTCGGCCTCCTGAATGCTGAGATTAAAGGCCTGTGCCACCATGCCCAGCTTTTTAAATTCTTATTATCAGTAATTACTAAGAGTAAAACAAGGCTTTGCAATGTTTGGGGCAGAAGTGGGGCTCCTGTGTTGGGAAGTCACATCTATAAAAGGCAGACAATGATAATGTCACCTCTGTGGGACTGTGGAGAGGGTGTAAAGCCTTTGACACAGAGCCTGTCACAGGATAAATTCTAAAGAAAGATTAGTCATTGTTATTGCTATGGTGCAAAAACAAAGCATCCATCCCAGTTTGGAGTCCTGGGGTAATACATGTTCAGTCTTAGGTAAATCCCACCTAGAATACCGCATGGTTAAAAAGCTCCTACATAGTTTATTGTCTTCAGGAATAAACAAGTGTATTTGTGTCACTGTGTTGGGACCCAAGGTCACAGAGTTTAATCCTGTACTGCCGGTGGAATTTACCATAAGCCAGTTCATCTGGCAGCTAAGGTCCCTCTCATTCTTCCCCCTCTTTCTGTCAACCTCAGCTTAGCATCCCAACCCTAGCTCTCTTTCCTCATGCCAAGAGTATTTCCTTTGTAGCCAAGTTGATGTTTTGCTGGCCCCACCTTTGAAAGGTGGCTGCTCTCATCCTCTCCCACTCTTCTCCAGGATACTTCTGTTTGATGCTTCATGTCTTCAGGGTTTTTGTTTTGTTTTGTTTTGTTTTTTACCCTGTATTTTCTAGATCTTTGTATGTCTACCTTGTTTGAAGTGCTTTTGATTTCTGCATTTTTGACTCCTATACCAATCATTTGTTCCTTGGCAGCAACTGTTCACAGAGATATTCCATATCTTTGGTCAGTGGAGTCCAGTGCCAGTTGAATGTCTAGGACAGATATACAGATGTGGAGGAAAATTACTCCTTTCTTATCGATAGCAAAATACACCATGTAAAGGAAGTCTTCGTTACAACCTTTCTGTACATGTAATTTCTATTTCTCATCTCATCAAAATAAAAACCTGTAAGAATAGCTTACTTGTTGAGTCATTTAACCTGTCTGTACCTCAGTTTTATCAACTATTAAATGAGAATAATATTAGTGTAAATTTTATATAATTACATGAGTTAATATATGTAACAACACTTATAATAAACCTAATACAAGTAGCCACTGATATTTTAATAGGATTATTAATATTGTTTGAAGTATTCTATTGCATTGATCAAGAAACTAAAGCTCTCAGAAGATAAACAACTAAAGGCCCCAAGTCTCCAATCCAAGTCTACACTAACAGTAACTCCTGCATCAAACGCTTTGTTGTTAAGCATTCTGTCCTACTTTGTTTCCCATTTCCTTAGAGTAAACTTATAGGAAAGCTTCCAGTTCAAAAAATGTATGTGAGAGGAATGCCTGAAGAAAATGCACTAATATAGCATGAGCCACCTCCAGATACAGTGCCCCCTCCTGAAGAGGCAGACAAAAGGTGTCTATGAAGGAGGTAAAGGAACACTGTGGGAGCAACCAGCCCCACAAAATGATTTTGGATTTAGTTGTCTATTTCTACAATCCTGAACAATATCTCCAATTAGTGTAATGATAGATGGTTTTCTGAAGCCCTGGTCAACCATAGCAAGAACTGATTTTATCTCTCTTTGAATTGATGCTATGTCCACAGATACTTCTCATGAAAGAGAGAATGCTTCTTTCTTCTCACAGAGGAGTCGGAGACTAGGTTAAATGGGTCAGTTTGATTAAACCCTTAATGTTGATGAATGTGTCTCTCATAAACCCCACCAGGCATAGACCAAAGTAGACTCGCCTGCATGTAACTTGTGTCAAATGCTCTTTACTTTGGCGAGGTCAACTCTGCACTCAAGCCTACCAACAGTAAAATTCCTTGTTCCATACATGCCTGGTCAGGCCAAAGTAGATACAACTAGTGATAATATGGATTGTGATATGGTGAGAGATAAAGAAGAGGGTATTAAATCAAGACTCTTTAGGTCAGAATGAAAGGAAATCTATTTCAAACTGTCTCTTGCATAGAAGATGATTTGCTGATTTGTGTACCAAAAGTTCACAGAATCACCTCTATTGACACATGGCTAGATCCAGATTCTCAACATTAGTATTTTCTCTTGAAATTCTTGTTTCTTTCTTTGTGCTTTATTCTTATGGAAATCCAAGGAGGGCTGGTATCAGCTACAAGCTTATATACCTAGTAACTCCAGGAGCAAAGAAGATTAGTTTTTCCTAGTCACTGTACTAGAGTTAATTCTGATTATTACTAACCACATTAATTATATCTAGACTACTGATGCACTAGATGAGAGTCAGAGAGACAGAGTAACCCAAGGAAAACCCAGATGCTTATTCCAGGAAGAATAAGGGTCACTGGGTAGGAAACAATAAAGGATGTTAACACCAGAGGGACATAAAAGGGAGAGTTGAGGATAACCTGAGAGTTGTATTACTCTTCCTATTTCTCCAGAAGCTTCCCTGAGGCAGAGTAAAGCAGTATTTCCATGGACCCTGACCCTTCACTTCAATCCAACAAGAATTTGAGCACAAGAAAGACTGATCATGGACTTCCCCAAGAGGGAAGTTATTAATAGAAATGTCACCTTCTTGTAACCTTGTTTCCTGCTGGCAAGGACTCCTTGAACTGAGTTATAGGGAAATTCCAGCATGTTGTCAGATTTCAAAACAACATTAAGTGGAACTTCCTTTTCATATTTGCCACCTCATTTATTTTGTGTGTCTCCCTGTTATTAGTTTTACTGCCTATTAATCATTATATATAACAAAGTATAGTAAAGTATGCATAAGAGGAGGCAGGAAAGGGTCCGGCCATGACAGTCATAGCTAAGCCATGTCAAGAGGAAGCCTAGAAATGGCATTCAGTTCCAACTTACATGTCCACCTAGGGACACACAAACATGAGCACCTCTTGCCTCCCATTTGCTCTAAAACATGTCAAGACATCACTTACTGCTCAGAGAATAAACTGAGCAAAATAGTCCTGTCCATTGGGAGGACAGAGGACTAACTACTCCAAAATGTTTTTGAAGAAATTACTGAAGTCCGAAGTTGAAATTGTAAATATGGGACATTTTATTGGGAATGAGTTCCATTGCTATACAACATGACTAACTCTCTTTTCTTTCATTTAGCCTATATATTCCTTCCATATTGTCTTTTCTCAAAATACCACCATTATCAGGCCATTCCTCTTGTGAAAGATTAATGGGTTCTAATTATTCCTTTATTTAGGTGTCATCTTCAAAGCCATACTTGAAAGGTTTACATAGCTTTTGTCCATTCTATCCATGCTTACAACACACTTGCTTTTGCCTTTATACTCTTCTTCTCTGTGTACTTTCCACCCAGTATGCACTTCTTCATTCTTCCCCATGTGATTCCCTCTTTGAGGAGAGCCTACCCACTTTATAAGCTTAAAGAAATCAGTGTTTTCAGTCTATCTTCAGAGATAAAACCAATGAGTTCCTGAAGCTTTGTCTAGTAACTGGACGCACTGTGCTTCCTTCTCGGCCTCCACACCCTACTCTGTTAGCAGTGGGTCCTGATGGTCACGTCAGCATTCATGGCATACTGTCCACAGAGATGTCTGTTGTCTGAAGACCCCAAAAGTCCATGCCCTCATCTGGTCACTAATTCTGCTGATAGTGTCATAGATTGTTATGAGGGAGAAAAGCCATTTATCTTGTGAAAGAAGCTAAGTGGGCCTTTACTTTGAGCCTAGACATAGATTTTCACCAAAATACACTTCAAACAAAAATTAGTAAAAGATTTTTAAAGATAATTTCTTGTTGATTAAAGAGATAGTATAACAAGGAGAACTAATAATTCTAAACATGTATACACTGAACATTGGTATACCCAATTTCATAATAGAAATAATCCTAGGTGTGAAGACACAGATTAACCCACAGTAATAATGAGTGATTGAAAAACCCTACTCTCACCAAGATAAATGATACCATCAAACCTAGAGAAACATATGACTTTAATAAGTCAAATGGACCAAATAGACATCTAATGAACATTCCATCCTAGCACTGAAGAATATACCTTCTCAGCAGTGCATACAGTAAAAATCGTATTAGAAATCTATAACAGATCATGCAACAGCAGAGGGGGGAGTAGAGCATATGTAAATTCATGGCATCTGAGCAGCACACTATTGAATGTTAATGGGTCTTTGAAGAAATCAAGAGGGAAATTTATCTTAAATCCATGAAACTGATGAAAATGAAAACACATCATCCCAAACCCTTAGGTATGCAATGAAAAGTTTCTTAGAAAGAAGTTTATAGCTGTGAGTCCCTACATTAAAAAAATCAGAGAGCTCTCAAAGAATTAAGGACATACCTTATAGTCTTGGAAAAGAATTAGTAAACCAAACTCAAAATCAACAGATGGAAGGAAATAATAAAGATCAGGTAGAAATTAATAAAGAATCAATAAAATAAGGAGCAGGTTCTTTGAAAAGACAAAAACAAACAACAAACTCTTAGCCTAACTAATCCAAAGAAAGAGAAGACTCAAATAAATCAAATTAGAAAATTAGCCCAGCAAAAGAAAATCCAAGCCTAGGTGAATTCACAGAATTCTACCAGACCTTTTACAAAGAACTAATATAAATCCATCTTAAACTATTCCATGAAATAAAAAGGGAAGATGTGCCACCAAACTCTTTTTAGGAAGACTTGATCACCCTCACACAAAAACTGAATGACACTACAAAAGAACAAGAGAGAAACAAGGAAGGAAGAAGAAGGAAGGGAGGGAGGGAGGGAGGGAGGGAGGAAGGAAGGAAGGAAGGAAGGAAGGAAGGAAGGAAGGAAGGAAGGAAGGAAGGAAAAAAAAGAAAGGAGAAGGAGGGAGAGAGGGAGAACATGCAAAAACTATAAACCAGTCTCCCTAATGAATGTAAGTGGAAAGTATTTTCAATAAAATACATGTAAACCAAATAAATGCAAGAACACATCAAAATAATCATTCACTATGATCAAGTTAATTTCATTCCAGGGAAGCAAGCATGGGTCTGCAAATGTACATCAATAAAGACAATATATCATGTAAATAGACCCAAGGACAGAATCATGTGATCATCTCAATGAGTGCAAATCTTTTTTAGATTTAAACTTTTACAAAATCCAGCATTTATTGCAATAAAAATCCACGAAGAAGCTAGGAATAGAAAGAACATGCTTCAATATAATAAAGACTACAAATCTACAACCAACATTGTTTAAATGTGGACAAAATGTCATTTTCTCTGAAACCAGGAACAAGTCCTGGTTCCACTTTTTCCACTCTTAATATAATATGTGAAGTCTCTGGTAGGGCAATAAGACAAGAGAAGAAAATGAAAGGTTACAAACAAGAAAGAAGTAGTCACAGTACCTTTATTGCGGTGATTTGAATGTTAATGTCTCCTATAGGTCCACATATCTGAACACTTGGTCAGTTAGTGATGCTATTTGGGGAGGGTAAGGACAATCTTTAAGTGGTATGACCATGCTGGAGGAAGCTTGTCAAAGGGGACAGGCTTTTCGCATCTAAAGTCTTGCCCCACTTTGAGCATCCCTCTCTGCATCCTATATGTGCCCATGCATATAGATGTGAGAACTCAGCTTTCTGTTCCTGCCACCTGTTCTGCATGCCAGGCCACCATGATGGACTCTTATCCCTCTGGAGCCATAAACCAGATGAACTCGTTTTCTTTCTCTAAGTGTCTTGGTCATGATGTTTTATCACAGCAACAGAAAACAAAAAACATACAGAGAATATAATCCTATGTATAAGACCCTAAAGACCCCATTAGAAAACCGTTAAAATGGATACTTCCAGAAAAGTGTTAAGAGACAAAATTGATAAAGGGACGCTAGCCTTTTTATATACCAATAACAAACTAACTGAGAAAGCAATCAGAAAAGCAATCCCATTCACTATAGGCTAAACAAACAAACAAACAAAATCTTTGTGAAACTATCTCTACAATGAAAACTTTAAAACACTAAGAAAAAAAAAATTGAGGAAGACCTTAAAAGATGGAAAGACCTTCCAAGCTCATGGATTTGCAGAACTAATACTGTGAAAATGGCTACACTATCAAAAGTAATCTACAGATGCAATGCAATCTCCACCAAAATTCCAGCATCCTTCATAACCAGAAAATGGGAATTTTGAAACCAAAATGGAAGCAAAAAACACTGAATAATCAACACAGTCCTGAGCAAAAAGAAAAATGCTTGAGATATCAGAGTACCTGAGAACAAGTTATGCTAAAGAGCCATAACTTAGTACTCACACTGCATAATAGACCAATGGAAGGAATAGAGGACACAGATAAAACTCATTCCACCATAGCCACCTGATTATTAACAAATATGCAGAAAACATCCATTGAAGACAGCCTCTTTTACAAATGGTGTTTAGAAAATTGGATATCCACATGTAGAAGAATGAAAATAGATCCTTATCTCCCACCCTAAGGATCCTATTCCAAATGAATCAAAGTCTTTAATGTAAGACCTGAAACTTTGAACATACTAGAGGAATAATACTTCAAGATATAGATATAGGCAAGGACTTCCTGAAAAGGACTTCAGTTGTCCAGGAAGTACTGCTTAAATTGAAAAGGGAAATTATATGCAATTAAAAGTCTTATATACAGCATAGGAAGCAATTGCGTGAAGAGACAGTCTAAAAAAAAATGGGAGAAAATCTTCACTACACATCTAACAGAGGACTAATATCTAGAATATATGAATAATGGAATACTGAGAAGACAAACATCCCAATCAGTACTGGGCTAATAAAATGAAGAGAGTTCTCAAAAAATGAAGTTCAAATGACCAATAATATGTGAAAATGTATTAAACATTACTATGCCTTCAGAGAAATGCAAACTAAAACTACAGTGATATTTCATGTCTATCAGAATAGCAGTCATTTGGTGGAAATTCAAAAATGGGAACCTTTAGGCATTGCTGCTGAGATTAATAAGTATTACCTCTATGGTAATTAATATAAGGATTTCTTAGAAGACTAAAAATAGATCTACCATATGACCTAGCCTTACCACTCCTGGGCACTTACTTGTCAGTCAGCATATCACAGAGGTACATGTGCATCCATGTTTGTTGCAATACTATGCACAGTAGTTCTGTATAGAACAAATCTAGGTGTGTATGAACAGAAGAGTAAGGAAAACGTGGCTTATAGATGCAATCCAATTCTATTCATACATAAAGAAGAATGAAATTATATCAATTTCAGGAAAGTATTTTCAACTAGAGATGGTCCTATTAAGTAAGGTAAATCAGTCTTGGAGAGACAAATATCATTTTTTATAATTTTTGGATTCTAAATTTCACATAGATGCATGAAATCATATATACATACATGACATGAAAGTGGAAGGACAACTGTCCAGGGGGACAGAGGGGATGAAGGAGAAGATAGAGAGGAGGGAAAGAGAGAAGTAGGGAAGTTTGTAGGGGTGATATAGTCAAAGTATATTATGTATTTGGATGGAACTATCATTATGAGGCTCAGTACTGCACACAATGTAGTCACAAAATTAGAGAGCCTCTGTTGTTCTCTGGTAGCTCCTTCAGGACTCTGGTGCTATCAGTTTGTGTATATACATTTTGCTCTGTACCTGGTATAGAACATCACATATTTATAAAGTACCAAAGAAAGTGGGAAGAATGTTAGCTCAAGGGTCGTCCCAGCTAGGACTGCCTCGAGTACCATTTGAGTAGCTTTCCCATGTCAGGGGGCCCATGTGTCCTTTTGTCTGAAAACTTGGGGAACTTGATGAGAAACTGGAAGAGAGTCAAGGGGTTGTTCTGACATTTATAAGATATGATACAAATGCAGCACATCTTAGGAACATAGAAGAAAATAATCATAAAATACCATTGGAAATCCCCTAAATTTACCATAAATTATATTAAAATTTTTACTGTTTTAAATAGACAGCAGTTTGTAAATCAAAAACCAGATAAAGTAGTCACTTAGCATTTAAGATTGGTGGCACACTCCCTGCCATGAGTGCTGCATTGCAGGAACATAGACAAATATGTTTATGTGTTTCCACATTGTCATAATGTATTGGGTAACAAGGAAATCACAAGATACAGCAGTGTCAATGGCAGCTACTCGCCAAATATTCCTGCTTTTCTTGGTAACCCTAGCCAAGATGAGCACAGGTTCTTTTATTCCAGTCTTAATTACTAAAATTAACACTCCGATCACACATTGCACTTCATAGAGTAAATCAGTCTATCAATCTATATTTACCTGTAGGTATGTATGTGTGCAGGTTACAAAGTGACTATAAAGGGTTAAGAGACACAGACTTTCAAAGAGGTTTGAGAAGCCAAAGATGGAAAACCAATAGAGATATGAGAGTCTATGTTGACAAAATAATGAACCCCAACTGAGCTGCTGTTGTGAGTCAGGCTAGTGTGAGTCATAGGCTTAAGAGCTAAACTGCAGAAATAACTCCAGCTGCAGAAATATGTGTGCAGAACCAGGGACTTCAGGTGTCTGTGAGAATTCAGCATATGCTGCCCAGGACAGCCAAACACCTGTTCTGCTTCTCATTCTTAATGACAAATTCCACAATCACCCTGACCACAGCTCCAGTGGGACTCAGTTATGGGCTATGGTGGCTACTCCCCAGAGGGCACCATTAGACTCTATCTCAGTCACATGGTGCCATCTGTCTTAGTACTGAGCTATGGTATATGTCCATATACCATATGAGTGAGATAACTGCCTTTATAAAAAATGACTCCAAGGAGTTCCTTTGTACTTTCAGTTTGTGAGGGAGGACACAATGGAAAGATGCTGATCTATGGACCAGAGAATGGATCTTCAGCAGATACCAAACAGAACAATTCTTTGAATTTGGAGTTTCTAGTCTCCAGATTGTAAGAAATTTCTATTGCTCATAAGCAACCCAAGTTTTTGTTGTTATTGTTATAGAAACCCAAAATACATTAAAGATGTGGTTCTTGCAACAGAAGACATACTGTGGTATGGGTTATCCAGCCTTCCTCTTCCTTCTTTCTACCTCTCTTTCATTGTGAACATATACCTGAATTTGGGTGGAATCAATTGTGTACAATGTGACCTTTTTATAAGAACTTGGTAGACTGTGGTACAGCAGAACATGTTACTGCTACACTTATTTTTCATTCCCCTGTGAATCACATGCATACCTGAGCCACAGAATATTCAGTAAATACTACTAGCTGACTTCATTTTGACTTCACATTTAACATTAAATTGAAATCTTACTTAAAGCATGCCTATAAAGAAACCATGATATATTATAGCACAAAAGTAAAAAAAAAATTCTCACTTTCTACCAGTTCTTTAAAGAATTAAACAAATGAGACTCTGAGAGTTTTATTTTTCAATTATATTCAATTAGGATTAAAAAGGTAGAGAAATGTTTTTTTAAATATGTCTAATGTTTAACCTTGCAAAATACAGATACCCTATATATATACATATATATATATATATGTATATATATATATGTGTGTGTGTGTGTGTGTATAAAATATTTTCAAGTGAATACCTTTCAAATAATCACCATCATTTGGCCTTTAAGTTATGCTGGATTTTAGAAGAACTGTGTTAAAATTCTTTATATTATACTTTTGGAGTACTGTGGGACACAAGCCATATAAAGGTATAAAGCTCTCAGCTAATAAAAGCAGAAGATATGTAGTCGAAATAAGACATACAAGTGAGAAATAGTAAAAAGAGGAAGAATAACTGAAATGGTCTGTATTCAGAGTGAAAAGCCATCACTAAGATATACAAGGAAGAACTGGAAGACAAATGAAGATGTTCTCCTGGTGGTGCTAAAAATAAGACTAAAGTGCACATTAGGTGGAAGTGGTAGAGATGGTTGCTATTACAAAGAAAGAAGTGAAAAGGATGGCTAGTACAAAAAGAAAGGCAAAATACAGAGATGAGTAATTACAGGTAGAGAAGAAGATATTAAATCATTGAAAGTGACAGAAGAGAGTTGAAGGGTTGTTTAACAAAGAACAGGTGCTGTAAGAGGATTTGGAGGAAAGGAGGCACTGGGAGATGTTTCACCAGGTAAAGCTTCAACCTTGCAGCACTGAAAAAGAAGGGTATCAGAGTACCTTAACTCTTCCCTACCTGTGTGGTCCTCGGTTATTTCACTAAGTATTGACTGAGTACATACCTGAGCAGAGAAAGCACCATCAGCAAGGTTAAGAAAATTTGGGCGATTTTCAGGGTTCCAGTTTCTGGAATGTTTGCCATTTATATCAAGGTTTTTTTTTTTCCTTAAATGAGTCCTTTTATCTCACTAATTCAATAATAAAGATTGAATTTTTTCAGTTTCATTATCATTTTAGTTAGATAGGTAGGTAGAAAGATAACTAGATAAGGATGGAGAGATAGATAATAGATGAGAGATGAAAGGTAGACAGATAGATATAAAACATATATATATTATATATTTTTATTTAACAATTCTGCTACCTTAGGTTGAACCACGATTACATTTTATCTACAAAATAGAAACAAAAAAGTATCACAATTTTTTTGACATAATGAATTCACTATTTATTACATTTGCTGAACATGAATTGAGTCTTGGGGGAAAAACTCTCCTGGAGTAAGATTTTTGACTTTTGATTTATAAAAGAAGGAATTTTTCATTAAGAAATTTCAAGTATATAGCCACCCCTGGCAAACATTTGAAGATACTTGGAAGGCCATGTCCATTCTCATAATCAAAAAAGTATTTGTTCACATAATCTTCCCATATTTTCTCTAGATATTTTCACTTTAAAATAGTCAGTGTTTGGAGACAGGGTAAAGAGATTATGCAAATGCATGAATCTTAATGAGAAGTTCATTATTGAACATTTTGACGTGAATTTCAGGAAACGATAAAAGACTCCGGGATTTATGAGACTTAAAAGAAGAAGAAGAAGAAAAAATAAAACTCTGCTCTTACAGAACTTGGAAATTGCCAAGAACTGAGATCCAAATGGCAGCAGATAATGTAAAGCTAGATTGCATTATGCCCTATGGTAATGAACGGGAAGCAGGGCACTGTGATAAGCTTGGAATGATGATCAATATTTGGAATACTGAGATAGGCAAGAAGGTAATTAGGCCCATTATGGACACAGTTAGCACAGATAACATAATTTGGGAAATTATACATTTGGATGTTATGGATAATTTTTTCAGGGCTAATGGATGTTCAATGATATCTATTAAAGCACATAAGACGTTTTGCCTCTAGGGAATCCACTAAAAAAAAAATCTAATACACAAAAATTTCAGTAAGTGTAGTCTAAAATGGAAAGATAAAGTAGAATATGTTGAGAATAAAGTGGTGTTGTGACTTCCTACTTGGAATTTACAATAATTTTTCATTTGAAGAGTTTTGAGGCTATTAATTTCACATCACAACTCCCCATGAAGCAGTAAAGTGTTTCCATCATGTTTGCCCAAGTTCATTGCTCATAATAAGACAAGGCCAAATCAGTAATGAAAGCAAGCTCTCTTGACAAATGTTTAGATTCTTCCAGTTTCATGTTGAGACCCCTGGATAGCATCATAGTTCTGAAACCTAACGTACTACTGAACAAATCCCTTTATTTTAAGGGGAACTCTAACTTAATTTTCACTGAGTACCTTGAAGGTCATTGATATTATTGAAATGTTCAAATCAGTGCATTAACTATTGTATATATTTATGAATATATGTATATGATAACTGGAAATCATCAATATGCTTCATACATATAAATATATCTAAACATTAATATAATGTTAATTATAACATTCTCACTGAAGAAGAAAAACTCATCATCTATCAAAAAGTGAATACATTCCCAAATAATTCCTTATTTTTAATAAGGATGTACTGGAAGAAATTTCATCAATAATGGAAGACACAATTGCTGGTATTCTGGATTAGGCATTCTTTTATTGTCTGATTTTAATGCCTAAGTGGAAAGTTCAAACATTGCCAATGAAATCTCAGACTAATTAAATGATCATTGCCTAAGGAAAGGGCAACCAAGACTCCACTATTAATCCTTTAAGAGGAGCCTCTCTGTGATATTCAGATGGGCATATAAACCGTATTTCAAAAGAAAAAAATGTAAAGAGTTGTATATTTAAGAAATCAGTTTGGGGCTGGGGAGGTGGTTCAGTAGATAAGAGCATTTTCTCCGCAGGCATGAGGACTTGAGTTTGAATCCTCAGCACTCACATAAAAAGCCAAGTATAAATGCACATGCCTGTAAACTCCAGCATTGATGGTGCTGTGGCAAGTAAATCCTAAGTTTTCTGACTCACCAGCCTAGCCAAAAAGGTGAGCTCCCAGTTCAGTGAAAGACTCTATCTTGAGGTAATAAAGTAGACAGCAATAGAGAAAGGCTCCAGTGATCCTTCTCTGGTGTCTGAATGTACAAGCACAGTTGTGATTACCTGCACACTCACATGCTTGTACAGTATACTTGCATGTACAAAACACACACACACACACACACACACACCACATAAAATGTTGGTTTTATTTCTTATAAAAGGAAAGATAGTATTTCTTTATGAAGTCTTCTTCATTCTGTAGAAGACATGGTCATATCTGAGAATGCAGTGGCAATGTGAACTGAGTTGGTTGCACTAAGGCTTCATTCTGGGGTGTAGAAGCAGTACAAGGATGACAGTGGGATAATTACCACAAACATAATAAGCACTCACATGTGCCAAATACTGTTCTGAGCTTGTCTTACCCTCATTTTACAGATAAGGAAACCAAGATACAGAAAGATTAGTAACTCAGGAGGTCACAGGCAGAATGTGGATGCTAGAGTCTCCTATAGCCTCTCCTTTTAATGTTTACTACTGACCACTTCTCTCTAGACAGCTCTATTCACTGTTATCCAAATCACCTGCTTGGAGGAAACCAGCAGCAGTTCTCAACTATAGGGCAGGCGCAGGAATGTGACACTGAGGCCTGACTCTCAGTGGTCTTTCAGGAATGGTCTTCAGGTTCAAAGCATGTTGAAATGGGCTTCTTACCATCTCTTCCTGGGAAAAATTATAATGAAATTCCTTTAAATCTTTTTTTCTTTTTTGTGTTTTATTTCATTATATACATAAAGCATTTTTAAAGATTTATTTATTTTTCTTTTGTTCAGGGTTTGCCTGGGTTTGTGTTTGTGTACCGCTATAGGCATTCCTGTTGCCTGCAGAGGCTAGAAGAGGGCATCAGATCCTCTGAAACTGGAGTTACAGACAGTAGTGAGCTGTCATGTGGCTGATAGGAACGAGACCCAGGTCCTTTCAAGAACAGCAGTTTCTCCTAACTACTGAAGCATCTCTCCAGCCATATATATATATATATATATATATATATATCCCTGTCAATAATACTCCCCATTCCTACCTGTCCTCTTCCCAGATTCATGACTCTTGGTTTAGTTTTATTAATATTTAGTTTTTCCAAAGCCTTCTTTATGACCATTGGATTCATTGGAACCTGGTAGCATCATTAGTGTGTATACATCTAAAAGCAATGATCCCCTCTCTCCATGAATCTATCAGTAACAAATAATTCACAAGTAAGGAATAGAACCTCCTGAGCCCCTGACCCATCCATGCTGTGCTACTGATGGGCCCATTCTTGAACAAACCCAATGTAGGCATCTGCAGCTTATGTGAGTTTGCGATTGCAATGGCTATGTGTTATCCAAGAGATGGCATTTTACATTGCTTTTTCATAACTTCTGGCTATTATATTCTTTCTGCCCCCCCCCTCCACTTCCTGAGCCTTAGAGGGAATGGTCTAAATGTTTTGTTTATATCCAAGCACTTGTCCATCTTGATGTCTACATCTAGTTTTGGTTTGATTTATACATGACTCTCTCTTTTTTTTCTGGAAGGGAATGAATGTGTCTAAGAATTGTTGAGTGCAAAAGGCATGACCTGAAATTCTCCTTTATTCTGTGTGTGAAAGGCTTTGAGGACTAAGTCAAGCCAGTTCTTTGGGAACAGATGGAATCTTCAAAAGTGTCACGATATCTTCTAAACCAATGTACTTTGGTAGCATTTCTTTGTGAGACCTGAATTTTAGGGGAAATTTTAGCACAAGATATTCAGAATATTTTATTATAACATCCTGAGAATAATCTTATTGTTCTTATAACTAAAAGTAAATATTTCTTTTAGTTTATTCTTCGTAATTGCATCATTTCTTTGACAAAGTCCATGGGTGTCAAGTTCATGACTGTCAGAGAACAGCAAGTTCATTTAGTACCTAGAGAGCGTGACCACTGGGTAGAGAAGTCCTAGAAATAAAACTTAGCTACCAAAGGCTAGCATTTGCAAATATCCTGAACTGGCCAGGAAATCAATGAACACTCAAATACAGATTACTTCTTTGACTACTTAAAATGGGACAAGCAAGTGCTCAATTCTGGGCAAGTTCCATCCCATGACAAATAGCACATGATATCCATAGATCACCTGCCCAGACAATTGTTTACAATCAGCCCAGCCTCCATCACTTCAGCTGTGAATGAAAATGTGAAGACTCATCATATTTAGGGAGACTTCAATGAGCTCAAATAACTGAGGTTTTGATTTTGATAAATTACTCATTTTGTATTATTCCTTCAAAGAGACCTCTATTTTTAGAAGGATCCTGGGGAGGGAATATGTCTTGTGTAAATGGTGAGACTAGAATGGGAATCTTCTCGTTCTGAAAGCTATAAAATTTCCTACACAATGTCAGCATAAACTGAAATTGATGAAGGTAGGAGAAGGAAAGAGGGATTGAATGTGACATCACATGCTCTCTACCTGATAGGGCACTTGCTCCAAGTGTTTGCTGGAACTTAACCCTAATGCTCATCAGTGCTACTTCCCATAGCTGCTTATTTTGACCTTTTGTGAAAGCTTTGAGACACAGAGAACACATAAGACCCTGGTGAAGGTTTATGACACAGTCCTTTATCACCAGGATATCCATTTCAGTCCATTCATGAATTTGTTAAGTCTCTAAAAGGACCATCCTGATTTGGGGGCTTTTCTATCTAATATCAGCGTCTTTTCTGTGTCTACATTCTCTTTACTCCCTAGGAATAAATAGAATTCTTTTTCCCCAAGAGGAAAATCCCTGGGTCCCAATATAAAGCCTAGGACTCAACCCTCCCTTTTCCTCAATGGACGTAAATTGTACTGATCCCCAGCATCACTGGGCTTCTCATTTAAGACTTCAGTTTTATCATACAAAATAAATTAATTGCCAGTCCTGTCAATCCTATAAAATCCATGACTTCTTTACCTTTAATTCACTTATAACGAGTGTTTGTTCCCCTTAGATATTCTTGTCTGGCTTTAGGTGAGCTCTTTTTAGATAACATACCTTATGTCTTGGATGATTTATTCACTTTCAAGTTCCCTGGAATTTATTGCTGAAGGTTGATGTGAATACTTACAGTTTGAGCTCTAATATAATCTCCCAAGTGGCAATTAATAAATAAAAGATGGTTACTGCTATTGACAGAGGATCTAGGTCTTCTCAGTTCCTTATGTTTTCACCAAATTTTATGTCAGACATCTCCAGGGGTTGATGCTAAAAAGTATTTTCTGCAAATTCTAAAGCTTTCACTGTTGTTTCAATGTTCCCAAGCCTTCATGTTGTCTTTTGTTTTCTTGTCAGAAATAATCTTACTTGATTTCTGTTTCTTCAACTCACCTTGCTTACTGTAAGTGAAAGAAACATGCCTTTTTTCTGGATTTAACAGTAGTATATCCTTATATTTATGCTTTCCAGTGGCACTTGAAATTTGTCCCTGAATTCTCTTGTATCTTTCTCAGTCACTTCTTAGTTTCCTTTACTTAATACGTACTGTCATTTATAAAATGCATTGTTCATTGTTATCATGTGTATTGTTCACAATGTGAAGTTGCCTCCTACACTTAATGATGAAACCATAGAGCAATATCCAATTTTTACAGTTTGTATGCCTGTATATGCATATGCATACATATGGGTGTATGAACTCTCAAACATGTAATGTCTGTACATAGTGGCAGCCTTTCAAGTTCATATGTAGGTGCCTATATATGTATGCACACACATGCATATAAATTTCTATGTGTAATATAAATTTAAATAATCTCATCTAAAATCATTCCATAACTGTAGTAAAAGAAAGCTTCAGAGAGGTCAAGCCACTTATTCAAGGTCACAAAAGATGGCCTACCTGGAGTTTACCACCTCCTGCTCATTTAACACCCTCTCTTTGAAGAAGCACAAACAGGAAAATTCTTAAAACAACAGGTATTTCCATAATGGCATCCCATTCCACTCTGAGAAGAGTGACATTTTACTATTTATTTTCCAGATTCTCCAAGCAAAGATTTTGGTCCAACTTTGGGTTTGAAAAAGTCTAGTTCCTTGGAGAGTCTACAGACTGCTGTGGCTGAAGTCAGGAAGAACGAGCTACCCTTCCACAGGCCCCGACCACACATGGTGCGAGGCCGAGGCTGCAATGAGAGCTTCAGGGCAGCCATTGACAAATCGTATGACGGACCAGAAGATGTGGAAGCTGGTAGGGCCATATGCCCCCTTACGTGCTTTCTTCTCTTGTTATTATTTGCAAATTGTAGATGAGAATGTGTGCTTAACTACTGAGAAAAATGATTTAAGGATCACAATTATGTTTTTGATATTAAAAGTAATTCATTTTCCTGATATGTTTTGCCCTTTGGCTTAACGAACATGGAATTGGAGAATGCAATATTCAATTTTTTCTACAGTGCAAATGCTAAAGAAATGTTCTCCTTCGCTTTCCTACAAGAACCAACTGTCATTTACCCTCAGGGTGGGAGCAATAAGTATGCATTTCTTGACACTCTTATTTGAGTCATTAGAAGCAGCATCAACCAGAGAACTGACTGCATTAATTGAGTAGGAGCAGTGGCTTATATTTATACTCAAAAACCTCTTCAGAAAGAAATTCACCCTGTTTGTTTCCCAGCATGTGGGCTTTCTGGGCTGATCAAGGTCAACAAGCCAGCTTTTAGAGAGATTAGTGTTTTAGCACATTTCATGCCTTTTATGCTACCAACTAGCAACCAAAGGGCCTGCCTCCCAGTCTCAAGCCATGCTGAAGCACTCAGGGAGAGAGCAGTCTTGTCTTCAAAGCATACAAGTGGTTGAGTAGAATACTTCTATTCATTCCTCTGTATTTTTCATTTTGACTTTTCTTTATATACTAACCAGAAGTACCCTGACCATAGATACTGATTTTTCTCGCTACAGATGGTCTGTCTGATAAGAGCTCTCACTCTGGCCAAGGAGCTCTGACTTGTGAGTCTGTCCCTCAGGGGAACTCTGAACTACAAGATGTGGAAAATAAAGCCAGGAAAGTCAAAAAAAACAAAGAGAAGGAGAAGAAAAAGGACAAGGTCAAGTTGAAAGTCAAGGAGAAAAAGAGGAAAGAGGAGAATGAAGACCCCGAGAGGAGAATGAAGAGGAAGGGGTTTGGTGCCATGCTGAGGTAAGGGCCTGCTCTGAAGGCATTTAGCTTTGTTTCTCCTCGTAAAACCATTCCTTTGTGTATGCTCAAAAGAGACTCAAGTTTTCCCTCCTCTCCAGCTACTTTCATAAAAATCAAGATGATGAATGTACATGTACATAGTTCCGAAAAGGTAAAAGGAATCTTCCAGGGTGGCCCCTGAACTTGTGGTGATGACAGGAAACTGTCATAAGCCTGTTGTCAAAGAAAGGCCACCACTCAGAAGGGAACAGGCAGTATCTATGGCCCTCTATCCTTCATACTTAAGTGCTCCCTGCATGTCCCTCTGCACAGTGAAAGCAAGAGGCTAGGTGTTACCTATGGAATACCTCATTTAAATTAGAGCTATCATGGTATCCTCATCCTTCTGTGACTTCTGATACTCAGGTGGTCAGGCCTTCGGACACAGTAGCTGTCACCTGCAGAGATACTATGGTGCATTGGAGATGTCAAGGGGATGAAGGCCAAATGACTCTGATCTCAATCCAGGATGCTTCACACCTCAGTCATGGGTTTCACACAGCTTCCTTTCCTTGATTTCAAAATGAGGCCTATGGACAGACAGGGCTGATTTCAAATGCAGTAGATTCTCTGACTAGGAGGCCTGAACAGCATGTAGTCAGAAGACAGCTTCACCCAACTTCTCCACATCTTGGTTTCCCTATGATCTGGCTGATAGATTTCTTATCACTTTTGGAAAATAAAATGTCTTTGGTCAGAGGCTCAAGTAGCTAGCCCAATGTAAATGACAGTGTACCTAGTCCCTGATCATAGGACCTCGACCCCAAGGGAAGTCCTAAGTGTAGCAGGCAGCAAATGCCTACCTTCTCCAACTTCCCTGTCTGTGGAATTGTGGGAAGGGAGAAGCAATGCTAAATGGAAGAATTTTTACTTAACTGGTGTGTGTGTTGCAAGCTGGCCACTAGAGGCCCTTTATGGGCACTTTGTAGATTGTTCATGAAGCCCTTTATGCTTTGTGAAAACCATTTCTCCTACTGACTTCCTTAGGATCACTGACCCCTGGCCCCTGACCTGGGACAGTGTGCCTGGAGTCCCTTTACCCTGTGTGATGGATTTCTTAGATGGTGGCAGTTTGAGAAAGCTCTGACCTGTGCAGCAGCTGCAGCAACATCTCTCAGCCTGCTAGAATTGCCAATCTCTCACCCCCTCCAAACGGTGCAAGTACAGCTTGGTCTCACTGCTCTCCTTTCTGCTTACCCTACCATAGAGATGGCCCACCAACTTAGCTTTCTAATACCTCCTCAGACCATTTGGGAGCCTCCCTACCAAGAGGCACACATCAAACCCCTTCAAGCATGCTGTGTGTCATGCTTAGGGCAAGGAAGAAGGTCAGAAAACTTTTACCAGTAACAAAGCATAGGTATGAAGAATTTTCCTTCATACAAATAACTGGATTCTCTGAGAGCTTTTCTTGTTTGTAGTAATTGTTTTGCTGGGTGGGGGTGGGCAGAAATTATTCTAGAACTTCCCATCAAACCGACTCTATATTTCTTTCCTGTGGGCTAAAGGTAAAAGATGAGATATGATAAATTTAGCTACCTCTTGTGAAACCCTTCAAATACTTAAACTGTCTTAAAACTACTAAGTGATACCTTATAATAACTGTTCTCAGATTGGGATATTTGATATTTTCAGAAAAAAAAAAAAAGAAAGAAAATTCTAGGCCAGGCATGTTGACATATATGCCTTTGCTCTCAGCACTCTGGAAGCAGAGGCCAGAGGATCTCTGTAAGATTAAGACCAGCCTGGTCTCCACAGTGAGTTCTAGATCAGCTGGGGCTACAGGGAGTTAGGGAGACTCTGTCTCAAGGAAGAGACAAAAAAAATTTCCATTCTCTCCTCACTTTCCTCCCTCCTTCCTATTACCCCTTCCAGTGTGTGTGTGTGTGTGTGTGTGTGTGTGTGTGTGTGTGTGTGTGTATGTATGTGTGTGCGTGTGTGTGTCTGTGTCTGTGTCTGTGTCTGTGTGTCTTTGTATATGTGTAGGGACCTTAGGAACTGCAAATTTAAAGGTCACAATAGTAAGAATAACTCTGAAATTTTTGCTCACATACCTGTGGCTCAGACAGTGCTATTCCAGTAGCCTCAAAATCTTAGAAGTAACTTTCCTTTTGCCCCTGGATGCATTATAATAAGATAATGCTGTGTCTTGCTGAGGTTGCCCCAGCAGGTCTGATACCCTAGTAGTCATCTGACTATCAGAGCATGACATTTTACAAGCTGAGTTTTAAAGATCAATTATCGATCCGTGAATCAGCACCTGAGCTACACAACAGACTGGCTCTTGATGAGTTGATCAGAGAGCACTGGCTTTATAAGTGGCAAAGGCTAGAAAGTGCAGAAACAAGGAGCACAACATGCATTGGCCACTGCAAAACTACTTTCCCCACAGTTACAGCAGAGCCTTCCACATCATGGCGGCTCAGGTTGATTGGTTGTCGTGAATCACTTTTTGTTTGTTTGTTTGTTTTTCAAACTGACCATTTCTGATTTCAGGTACTAGCACAAGTGATTTCATTCTGGCTTAGACTGTTCTGTTGTAGCCTAGCTCAAGAACTTGGTCTCAAGCAGCAACTCCATTTTATTTAACATGACCCACAATCTAATGACTCTCAGTGAGAATAACTGTGTTAAGCACTGGTTTACTCTCCCTACTTGTTAGCCTAAAATCTGTCCTTCCTTTGCCACCTTGAGTTTTGTTGACTTCAAGGTGTCATTATTATTATCATGATCAAAAGTCATGGGCTATTAGGTTGAGGAGATGGTTCATTGTGCAAGCAAGATGACCAGAATTCAGATCCCAGCATGCACATAAATTCTGAGCAGGCATGATGTTCCACCTATAACCCCTAGTAGAGACTGGATCCCCAGTGCAAGCTGGCTAATGAGACTAGCCAAACTGGTGAACTTTGGACTCAAGAAATATATCTTGCCTCAATATATAAGGTGGAGAGGAATCGAGGAAGAAACCCAACCTTAACCTTTGGTCTCCACTTGCACGGTACAAACATGTATAAATTCACCCTTGTATACATGTGCCTACACACAAAAATAAAAATAAATTTTAAAATGTTCTAAAAGAAATTGTTGCCTGTGATGCAAGCATGTTGGCAATAATTATAACAATATTTACATGAGAAATGTGTCTTTTACAGGGTAGAGTTGAATGATTGCAAGTCCAGGCTCTGAATGGGGACTTTCTAATTTAATCTTGGCTCCTCTATTTTCTATCTGAGTAACATTGAGCAAACTAACTCCTGTGTTTCTTCATCTAATATTGAGAATAAAAATAGAATCTACCGCTGTTGTGAGAATTCTATTTGTTTAATTATATAATAAACTTAGAACTACATTCCAGAAGTAATATATATTTAATAGTAAACATAATAGTCTACTAATGACATCCAAGTCAGTCCTATTACCCAGTGTCTGTTTATATGTGATGCTTTGAGGCAAAGGAGAATTAAGGTTGCAGATGGCAGGAAGGTTGCTGATCTGCTGACCCTGAGATAAGATGATTCTCCTGAATTTCTTCAGTGGGCCCAGTGTAATCTCAAGGATTTGACAAGTGGAACTAGAAGATATAAGTAAGAAAATGTGGAACAAGAAAATGTGAGGTGCTTGCTGTAAAAACGGGAACATGAGACATGAAAGATGGGCAGCCTGTGTAAGCTAGAGAGGGCAAGGAAACGGGTTCCCTCAAGCCAGTCCCTGAATGTCCATGTATATTCAAACCACTAAGTTTGTACTAGTTTCTTACATTATCAATGGAAAGCCAGGACAGTCATTATCATAAGTATTATTACTGCTTTTATATTGTCATAGTAATTTATAAGGACAAGTTTCCTCTTTAGGATATTAAAGAAAATCTATAAAAATGATTTACTACAATAATCTATAAATATGGAAACTATTAGGGATTCACATAGACTATTTCCTAGACTTTTACTAAATGAAACCCTGACTGTATGTTTTCTGTTCTGTGATTTCACATTATGCTTAGAATACAGTCCCAGCTCTTCCTTTTGTAGTTCAATATACTCCATCTTTCTACATTATAGGAATCCCAGGTCTTGGATTCTGCCATCATGCAGCACCCTGGCTTTTGTTTCCTTTCACTATTCTGACAAAATTAAGATCTGAAAGGTGGTGTTTGATTTTATCTTTAGTATAAAAATAGCAACTGTTTTCCATTGCCTTTTGCATCTGAGTCTGTGAACGCATTGGAGTCGCTGCTACACTGTGATTTCAGCAACAAAGAACACAAAAGCTGTTCCCATTAGCCAACAGATTCTGCTTTCATTCTCTTTTCTTGCTCAGATGCTATTGACTTAGTTTCTTTCTTATTTAAAAAAGATTGATTGCTCTAAGGTTCTCTTGGAGTTAGATGTGACTTAAATATGCATTATTTTTTTCCATTATCTGCACGGCTTTGATACTTTCCTTAACATAGGCTTTGATGTAGACTCTGCAGTTATACCATGGACAGTGGCACCTAGCCAAGTGGGTAAGTGAGGTCTTCAATTCTGCCCCCTTTCCTCATCAAACTATAATCCTACATGTGTGATATGTTAGTTGTAGCCTCATTCTTGCTTCTAAAGAGACAAGTGTTTGTGTTTTTCTGATAGTATCTATTCCATTTCATGTTGATGACACAGAGCAGGAGAGTTCAGCTAACCTGTTAATTCAACCTACCCCTAATTCTACTGTTACAGGGAGTCTCATTTATGTCTTTCCACCCAGTGTCAAGTTTGAATATTGCTATAATTTGCTGATTTTAAACGATCTCCTTGCATGATTCAAGTGTGGCTCTTACATGGACCATGAATTATTGTGGGAAAATATACAGCTCCAGAACCAATCAACTGTGTTAGTTACCTTGTATTCTCTGTACCTGCTGTGGAATGAGTCCTTTGGTCTCTTATCAATATTTTGCTCATTCTGTTGTAGAAATCACAGAAAGGCCAAGTATAGCTGCTTTGCATATTACCATCTCTTAATATTACAAAGTCATCTGAGGGTTCTTTTGCTTGAGATAGAAATCACTAAGAGGAAAGCAACACCATCTGAGCAAGGCTTTATTGGGACTATGCTTGAGCATGGGAAGATATTCACAGGATAATGTTCTGGGACTTGATGCCAGGAACAAAGCTTATATAGACAAAACAGGCAGGTTATAGAATACAGGCAGCTGCTGAGTAAGATCCCAGAATTTCTGTATGTGCCTTGTCAGTCCTTTGATCTTGATACAGTGATGAACCATACACGTGTATTGGGTTCATCTGCTCTCGACTCACAAAAAATGGCTGAAGTGCTCACTGCCACCAACCTTGGAAGGTCATGTATTTATAATGTTCAAGCATGCAAATGTGTGACTTGACAGAAAACTTGGGGGAGAGTCAGTAACTCCTGAATCTGCTCATCAATGGAAATGATTCCTTGAAAGCAGCTTGGATTCATATCAAAACCTTCGTGGGGAACTTAGGACAGCTCTAGTTCCAGTTAAGGCCCTAACATATTCCTCTTAGAGTTTGAATTCCTTGGGCATCATGTTCTTCATAATACTCTCCTATAGCAAAACTATCCAAGGTTCCTACAGCCAAAGAGCAAGGCCCAAACTCTTCAGTAAACAAGTTTGATGCTGTAGGCCCCAAATATTTTTTGACTACTATAATGTGAACCTAGAGTGAAAACTAGAGATTACTTTCTAATTTCTTACTTATTCAATAGTCTTCTGTTAATCCCTTGTACTCTTCAAATGAAATGCTTTCTGTTTCACACTGATCCCTTAAAATAATAGCTTCCCTCATCTTAATAGTATAGGCCCCTCTTCAAATACTTTGAACTGTCAACTTACTCAGGACACAGAGTGTAAGGTTTGAAGTGGTTTAAGTACATATTTTCTTTCATGTGCATATGGGTGTGTGTATATATATATATATATATATACACACATATATGTGTGTGTGTGTGTGTGTTCTAGTGTACATGATGTGTGTGTGTATGTGTGCAGGATGTATACAGGTACACAGCGAAAACAAGAGGTTGATGTCTGGTATCTCCCCTCAGTCATTCTCCACCCTCTTTCTTTTGGGACAGGGTCTCTCATTGAACTTGGAGTTCACTAATTCAGCTACACTCAGTGATCAGCAAGTACCAGAGCTTCTCCTGTTTCTACCTCCTCAGTGTTGAGATGACAGGTGTGTGTCCCACTCCTAACGAATTATGTGGGTTCTGGGGATCTGAATTCAGGTCCTTGCTTGTGCAACATGTACTTTGCCAAGGGAGCCACCTCCCTAGTCCATTTACTTCTTTTTTCTCTATATTTTATGGGATTTGGTCCTGAAGGAATTATGCCTACTTAGCTCCTTCATGATAGGTTAACAAAGTATAAATTTTGCTAATAAGAACCTTATCTCTGGTTTTAAATTTTGTTTGCCCATTTTAATTTGATTAATAACATTTATTGACTGCTTTTCCTTTGCCAATTACACTCATAATTATTCTTTGTTTACTCAATAATATTTATTAGTCTTACTTTACATCATATGCTACCCTAAGCACCCAAATAGATGGCCTGCCTTTATAGCACTTTCTTATGTTAATAAGAAGAAAAATAAAAGATAAATTTGAGTTTCTTGTGACGTGTTTAATACAAAAACAAGGAAAATGTCACCTAAACCTGAAAACTGTTTTAACTGTGGAGTACAGGGACATTTACTGAGACAGGGTGCAAAGCTTACCTGGTGCTGAACAAGGCCATGACTCTTATGGGATTTACATTCCAATACATGGGAGAGAATTAATGCCTAACCCAAAACAACTGAGATGATTCTAGACTTCAGTGGGTGCTATAAAAAGGTAAAGGCAGAAGGAATGCCGACATTTCACCCGTAACTGTCTAATGGCACAACAGAGTGTATCTACCGAAGCTGCATGGAATTTTCAGAAGCTATCTGAAAGGAGCGCACTGTGGTACAAAAGCCAACTCACTTTGTGCCTTATTTTTTCTTTCTTCTTTCCTTTTCTTGTAGCATAGGAATATTGCTATTTTTAAACCAACTTCACATACAGTTATAATAAAAACCAACCCACACTGTGTCTGTGTAGTACGCAAAACCCTGTTGTAGTTGAGGCAGGCATTCTAAAGGTTTAGGTCCACAAAGTAAATGGTGAAGTTGATTTGTGGCTCTTTGTAGCCACTCTACTCCTCCTGGTCCAGCAGTTGAATCTTCTGTGTCATTTCTCCTTTACTTAGCTGACATTGTTTCAGTTTCTTTCATTAAAATAAACAAAACAAAACAAATAAACCCTAAATTATAAACCACAAAGATAAAGGAATTTTTTAAATATCTAGAAAAATCAGCTATCTTAGCTTTTTATATGCTAAGAGCCACACTTTTTGTTCAATGGATTCCAAAATGTACTATGTATTTTATTTAACTGAGAATACTATAAAAAGTCATCCTGCTGTGGGTTGTCTTAGAAAGAACTCTTACACATAAAGCCTCCATTACTGCCACAAACAACAGCATAGTTGTTACTATCACCAAATTAATGTTGAACCTAGTTAAAAATCTGCCCCTTATAGGTTCTGTAGCCTTCACTAATCCCTTGACCTTCAGTCTCCTCATCAGTAATTTGTATTAAAAATACATCCTCTCCATATTGTCGTAAAGTTTAAGTAAAATGGTTTACATAAGTAAGCAAATCTATCTATAGAGTGCCCAACCTGGTCAATATTAGTTCTTGTTACTTATTTTAAATTGACGATAATTATTACATACATTTATCATATATAGCATGATGTCTTAATAGATTACATTGTGAGATAGTGACATCAAACTAACATTCCCTCACATATCTTTTCTTTGTGAAGACCATGCTCTCTTAAATTGCTAGTCCCATCTACCTGAACTGTTATATCCTTTGAACACCTTCTCAGCCTGCTCACTTCCTTGTCTATGATAAAAGCCATTTTACTCTTTTTCTATGAATTACATTCTTTTATACCCTACGTAAAGGGGAGTCTATTGTTCTTATTTTTCTGTGCCTGGCTTAGTTCATGTAACAGTGTTTCCCAGGCTCATCCATGTCACAAGTGGCAGGATTTTCTCCTTTTTGAATGTTAAATATTGTTCTGTTTATGTGTGTGCATGTATACATACGTTATGTATTTGTATATAAACATGTTATTTCCGTTATCCATTTATCAGCTGCATAATACTTAAGATTATTTCTGTTTCTTTTCTCTCATGAATACTGTTACAATAATCATGGAAGTCTAGAAGTCTCTTTGATGTGCTTATTTCATTTCCTTTGAATATATTTCCAGAAGTGGGATTGCTGGCTGAATCATGTTGGTAGCTGTATTTCGAATTTTGTAAGAAATTTCCATAATGTTTTCCATATTAGTTTCGATAATTTGCATTCCCATCAGCAGTATTTCTGTTTCTGTTTTCTCTACATTCAGGTTTCTGTTTTCTCTACATTCTTGTCAATGTTGTTTTTTATTTTGTTTTGTGAGAAAAGGCATCTATATAGAGTCTAAGCTAGCCTCAAACTCATGATCCTCCTACCAAAGCCTCCCAGGTGCTAGGATTATGGGTGTGCGCCACCACACCTGGCTACTACTTTTGTACATGTGACCATTCTAATAGGTTGGAGGGAATGTCCCATTATGGTTTTGATTTGAATTTCTTCATACAAGCTTTGTCCACTTGTATATCTTCTTTTATAAAATGAGAGACATTGCTTCTTGTTTTTCCCCCTATGGATCTACTTCAGACAGACAAAACCATCAGCTACCCTTGTCTCAAAGCAATCTATACTGGGACTCCACAAACTTTGTCTTCCAGTGCTTTATTTTTCTGAAATTGCTGTTTTGTAATTCAGATGGGCACGGTGCTTTTTCTTTTACCTGAACGGTTTGCATAATAAACTACAGGAAGAAATGCCATAGCTCAAACCATGTGGCTCATTTATATTTTATATGCTCCAGGTCACTCCTTTCCAAATGTAACTGTGAACTGTTTTCAGCCTTTACTTAACCAGTGGGTAAAAGGCAAAACTTTCTATTGCTGAATACAAATCAAGAGTAAACTCGACGAAGGAAGGTGTTTTGTTTGGTTTTCGTTCCTTTATTTTTAAATATACCTCAGTGCAGATTGTATGGAGGGGTCCTGGACCAGATATCCTTAGTGCATGGCTCCAAGTTATTTCATCAAGCTGTGCTGATGGTGGCCATAAAGATATATTTTGACTTGATTTTTATATTAGGTTAGGCAGAGACTGCATACTTAAGTCACCAGGGAGTATGACATGTATGGCACAATAGTCTACTTTGCCTTGAACCTCTAATGGCATTATAGAGCTTGTGTTCAGTTAATGTAATGTGGCTGCAGCCTGTCATTACCTCTTTCCAGATAGTGGTTGTAAACATCTGGGTAACCCTCTAACTGTATGGTCATGTAACCAGGCCTATGAAATTTTAGCAGTCATTTCCCAAAGGCAAGAAGCCATCCATGGGCTAGAGTTTAGGTGCTTTGCTTCATGAAGTTCAAACCAGTTTTAAACATGAAATCTCAAAAGAAAAAGGAAGACAAAAATAGGTCAAAGTTCTTCATGCAGCTTCAGGCTAGATATAGAAATACTTTGCAAAAAGAGCCTTACTGATCAGTGTAAAATAGCTGCACATATTGAGCCTATGAGAAATATGACTGTGGGAAAAAACATGAATGTGTGCGTCAAAGGCTACTATTGCAGATGCAGCTCTCCATGATATCTATGGTTAAAGGAGAAGGAAGTAGATACTAATTTTCCTTAGCATTGAGTGAGGGTCAGTTCTGGTCTCTTTGGTAACTGGATTTTGTCTCCTCAGTGCGTCCTAAATTCTTTATTTTAGGCAGTTGGAGAGATGACTCAAGGGTTAAGAGCACATACTCGGACCTGAGTTCATTTCCAAGCACCCACATCAGGTGACTCACAACTGTGGCTAACTTCAGCTCTTAGAAATCTGATGTTCCCTCTTCTGGACTCCTTGGCACCTGCACTTACCCTTGCACATATCCAGGCACAGACACATACATATACACTTTCATTTTTAATTATGTATATATATATATACATATATATCATAATAATGAAAAAAAAAGACGTAGGCATCATTGTTTTGTCCAACTTCAATAAAAAAGTAAAGAAGCTAGGGCACTTAACTCAGAGTGACAAATTAACAAAACGAGGAAACAAAATATTTACAGTTTATTTTGTAAAAGATAAACTGTTTATTATGACCACAAGCCTGGGCTGGGGATGCAATTTTTTATGACCAGTAGTGTTGGGCCTGTAACAGAATTGCAAAATGAGAGTATGATATAGGGATATTGACTTCCATTAAACTCCATGGTATGAGAGCTGATAATATTTATATATTTGCATGTTATACATTCTAGCTATTGTTAGTCTGAAGCTGAGTATTAGAGAGGAAAATTAGCACCAATATGCAGTTAGATTGTGGACAGGAGCATTTGAAGGGATGTATATGGATTTAGGAGTTTGTGTGGATAGGGCAAGTGATAGAAATGATGGAGATCTCTACAATCATAGTCACTAAAATATTAGTACAGATTGTTTGCATCAAACACATATAGGACCGTTTGTCCAGCATTTAATTCTTAACCTAATGAAGAACCAGCTACTCATCTGATGGGCAAAACACAGACCAATGAGATACTGTATTACCAACTGTAGCATTTGTTTACAATATGACTTTAATAATTTTTTCCAGCTGTCAGGCATGTCTGCAAATGTTTGTTTATACTTCTGTCTTCTGAGTATGTGTTCAGGGAAGGGTGAAGGGCTTATATAGAGTTAATTAATATGAAAATGTATGGATACCTTGTTTTCAAAGTCTGATTGCTACTCATGTTCTTCCTTTTCTATCCTGAGTAATGTTGATTATTTGGTAGCTCTTGTTTTCCCCTGCCCAAAGCAGTGGGGTGATTTGATTTTTCTCATACTTATCACAATAAAGAATGATCATATAAGGTGTCAACTGAAAGGCTTATTTGTTTAATTAGGGTTCCTTCTCCTCGATATGCATGCACAACTCCCATTACATTAATGTGAGTTACAACAAGCACTGAAGAATAGACCACTTTATCTCATTACTTTTCTTGGATAATGAGGTTTAGATTTGTTAACAGATCAGGACCAAAGTCCAGTGACTTAACTTTTAAAGCAATTGATATGCTAAAAAGAACTTTCACCAGCACTAAAATGGAAGGCACACATTCATAAATAAATGTCATTAGCATTTAAGATGAAATATAATCATTTAGATTAATAAAATGCAGAAGATCTCCTAATGGACTTATTTGCATACTCATATTAAGTAACTAATAAAGCATATTAACAACAGTTTTCTTTGTATATACAAACACTTGTAAGTTCCTAGTGGAAATGTATTTGCCTAATATGCCTTGCCCTTTGTCCAGCACAATGTTATGTCCTTGTGAGATGTTTACTTAATACTATTAGGTAATGACATGCAGAGATTTAATAGTTTGCCTGGGGTGGGGTGAAATCTTTGTTTATCACCTTTTATCTGAGAACTTCAGTGTAATTGACTAATGTCCATCTTCAGCATGTATGGAAATGAATGTAGCTTTCCTTGCAGGAAAGAGTAGCTTTCCTTCCAGATAATTGCAGCATGAAGCTGCCTAGAGCCCCAGCCTGAATTGATAATGTCACCAAAACGCCTCCTATCATCACTACTATTGCATTAACTACTAAGCTGTCCTGAATACCAGTCATTAATTCTGTGAGCATGCACACTCTGTAGATCCCATATTTATTTTTGCCATCTATTGGATTTTCCTGTCTCAAGGCCACATCAAAAGAGAAATTTAATAACACGAGCCGGTTCATAATTAAGTAAAGACACCTGAATCTTCAGCATAGTAACTGTAACTGTTTTCCTCACAGAATGAGAAAAAGACTTCTCAGAACAATTAAAAACAGATAGGAGATAGCCAAATTGAAAAATGGATAGGTTATGTACAAATGTTATTGGATTGTATCTCCACGACTGTTACGTCCACTAGGCTAAGGTTTTGGAAACAATCCAATTTTGTTTCTTGAGCTATCAGCTGTTTCAACTTCAGCTTCAACATGTCTAAAATCTAATTCATAATCTACCCATCTAAGTTACCAGCTCATCTTGACCTCCCTAATTATGTTTGATGCACTGCCAGGAATCCTGTGATATCTGCGATTCATCCTCCTTCCCATCCTTACCCTCCCATCAGCCAGTCCTGTTGATATGTGAAAAGTACTGCCTTTCAGATCTGGATTTTCTTTGCTGTTTCCACGGCCACCACTGTAATTCAATTTATTGTTTATAATTACATTGTTTCTAAGCTTCCTGACAGATGTGCCTTCCTTCTTCATTTCTTCACTCCAGTTCATCCCAGCACAGATCACAGCCATTCGCTCATTATCAGAATTTAATGAACACTGTCTGTACCTACATGTAATATAACACAGTGGCAGAGAGCAGATCTTCTGGAATTGTTCCACTTAGGCACAAATCTCAGCTCTCCTTGTTCTAGCTGTCAATCCTTGTTCTGGTTTGAATATGGACTTGCCCAGTTGAAGCAGGTCATTGGGGGAACACATTTGTGATGCTTGCCCCTGATTGAGGCCTATGGACTCTGCTTCTTACTCAGCCATAATGGAGGTGCCTCTGGAGCACCCTCCTACAACCACACCTCCCTCAATAGGATGAACTGAAGTCTCCTGAAAGCAAGAATCAAAGTAAATCTTTCCTCCCTTAAGTTGCTTCTATCATGCCGTAGGTCATAGTAAAGACAAATATAACTCATAGAGCCCTTCAGCAGTTACTTAACCACTCTGTGCCTCAGTTTAATCCCTTGTGATACTGGAATAAAAGTAGGATTTACCTAATAGTGCTATGGGAATAAATGAGTGATATAAGGAAATGCTTTCTAATTATTTGCTGGTCCTCAGACTCTGAGAGTATCCCAGAATCACTAATTGAACTCTTAAAATGATGCTGTGCTAGATTTAGGTTTAGTTTTTAACTTGACACATCTGGGTAGAGGGGCCTTCAATTGGGGAATTGTCTCCATTGGACTGGCCTGTGCTATGTCTGTGGGGTATTTTCCTGTTTGTTGAGTGATGTGGGAGGACCCAGCCCACTGTGGGCAGTGCCACGCCTGGGCAGGTGGTTCTGTGTTGTATACAAACGTAGGTTGTACACAGACTAGGGGAACAAGTCAGCAGTCTTCCTCCATGGTCTGTGCTTCAGCTGTGCTTCCAGGTTCCTGCCCTGAGTTCCTACCTTGGGATCCCTCAGAGATGAACTGTGACCCAACACATAAGTGAAATAAACCCTTTCCTCCCCAAGTTGGTTTCAGTCAGTGTTCTTATCACAACAAATGAAGGCAAACTAGAACAAGATACATTCCTGACTTCATCACTGCAAATTTGAATTACGTTTCATTTGGGGCTTGGGGATCTCTGATGGTTCTAATGCAGTCAGAACCCAAGATCTTCATTTGGAAACGAATGGCTCATACATTTCTCTTTAATTGACATTCAGTACCCTCTCTTCACCCAATTAATTTATCATCTCTTTTCACTCTTCCTGTCTGCAAACTCTCTACTCTAATCAGATTGATCTATTTGCCAGTGTCCCACAGTAAGCTCAGAAAAGCCCTTGAATGGCAACTTCCCTTAAAATGGTCTTCTTTTTATTCCCCTGACTCTGCCAGACTTCCAATGTCCTCCTTAACTCCCTTTATGAATCTGTCTTGACCCTGCATTTCTTTCTCATTAGGATTCCTTCTCAGTGTCAGAATTTTCTCCTTGAGTACTTCTCATGGGTTGGCTGGGTTTTCAGTTTGAGTTTCACATGTCTGCCTCATGTCCTCCATGAGGTAATAAATTCCTTTAAGCAAAAAGACTTCCTCACAATGCTGTTCACAGTGTTGGCTTTTAATGAGCTTGGGCTGATTAACTCGCTTGCTTTTATATTTTGCTAATTGCTGTAGACTTGTTTGGATATCACTGTGTTTTGCCCTTTAGTCATCCTGGATAATAGTATTGAAAATAATGGAAACAGTGGAAATGGTTCAGAAATGTGAAAGGGGGTGAACTGCATTGGGAGTTGATTCTGTTTTAATTTCTCTTTGAAGAAAAGGTTGAAGGATGAGTTAACTGGTGATAGTTACCAACTGGTCTCCATTTCCATTGAGGACAGTGCTACAGAAAATGGGGCAAAATCACTACTGGTAAAAATTAGGTTACATTAAAAAAAAAGAGGATGGTTGTTAAGCACTGGAATGAGGTTTCTGAACAGGTTGTAGGATTGACCTCCCTGAAGTACTTTAGAAGTAAAAAGGATAAATATTCATCTAAAATGATGTGAAAAAAATTGTCCATCAGTTCATTACTAGAATATCTATTAAATACTACTCTAGGGAAACCCAGAAAAAAATATACAACATGATCCCCGTGCTTAAGCTCACTATCTAATTAAGATGACCTATAAATATGAAATTATTAGCAATGAAATAAGATTTAGAATTAAGGGTTAAACTCTGAGTTTAGAACCATGATGATGGTCTAAATTCCACTTTGCACCTCTAGCCCCTCTCTGCTGAACTGCTCCAGATCACCTTTTAATAAATATATCTCCAGTCTCCCCTCACAGAATGAACTTCTAGGTAAAATGAATGAATCTTCAGTCTTTTCTGATGAAATTTATCCACTGTATTGAAAGAACCATTGCTAAGTACACAGCAAGCATGTTATGATATATATGAAGCCAGTCTTTTTTTCTGACCACTTCTTTTTTTCATTCAACAAATATTGATTATCTTATAAATACCAGTCCCAGGGTCTAGGTGGGAAGTACCAAAGTGAATGAGTCAAATATGTCCTTGTTCTGTTTAAAACCCAGGGCCTACAGGTTTTCTTTAAAGTGTGTAGATCATAGACATTTGAATTATTAAAAAGATATAATATCCATAATATCTACTAAGTTTCCTCAAGATCCGTCAATGTGAAACTTCTCAATTCTAAGCAGAGCAGAGAAGCTGACCACTTTCTTTGCCTATATTCGAAATTCTGAATGGTCTTTCCCCCTATCACCTCCTCTTCCTACATTTTGCATATATGCCACTGTAATTTCAATATTTGAAAAAATCTAAATCTTATTTTAATGTTGCATTTAAATTTTTAATACTTAACTGCAAAAACAAATATGATGAGTAGATGATAAAAAAGAAAACAAAAGAACTGTTCTAAGTTTTTCTTGGCTTTCTTTAGCGTGGACCATTATGTTTTCTTCTAAGGCTTTAGGAGAGGCTTCTCAGGCTTTCCTGGTATTCCAGAAATTCCACATAGTTCTGGAAATCAAAGTAGAAATATCTCAGCAAAGAATGAGTCAAAGAAGCACCCCACCACGGTCATCAGAAGACTCCTTAAAAATGTTATACGATTCAAAACTCAGGAAGGTGAAATCTGGAGGGAGTATTCAGCAGGTAATGGTTGAAGCTCTGACTGCAGGCAAAATCACCAGTGAACAGTAAAAACCCTAATTCTTGAGCTTTCAGTGCTAGTTCCTCCCGTTGATCGGTTTCTTCTCCCCCAGGGACTATAATTTTCCACTTTAAATTTGAACTTTAGTCAATGTCTAGTACAAAATCAATATCATAGATTTGTTCTGCTTTCCTTGTGCCTCCTGGAATTTTCAAAGTATGGGAAGGAACAGCTTTTATGATGAAGATGGACTGTAAAATGAAAGAAGAGACATTGACCAGTTTCCTGGAACTTTGACCCATGAGGTTTCTGCCAGATCAGTGTTGCCCCACCCCATCTCTGTGTGCCTTCATTATTCTCATGCTTCTAGGGGTTAACTATCCAGAGTGATGTGATTACTTTATACTTCTGGACAAAATCTTTGTCACACAAATTAGAACTTACTAACACAACATTTTTCCTATTTATCCTATGTTTTCTCCTTAGTTTTGATTTATTTTTAATTATTGTTTTATCTTTTTACTTAGATAAGATAGAGAAGAAAACCAAAGAACAACAACAAAAAAAACTCCCCATACTAAAGGGTAATCAACCTTTTATATAAGAGATGCTTTTAACATTGTGGAAAATATGTAAAAGCACCAAAGAAGTATTCCAGGAAATGCAGCTATGAGGGCATAACGAGCTGTTCTCATTCTAGAGGCTGATTACACCATCTGTTCTGACAGGTGCAGCCCTCTGGTCAGTCCCCAGCATCTTCTAAGTGTCAGCAAGCTTCATGGCAAAGTTATTGGCCAGGCTTGATGACTCTAGACTTCTGTTGGATCTGGTCTGGAGCCTCTTGATATTTTCTAGTTGGTTTTTAAATGGCTTGAAATATAGGAACAAAACTATGTCTTAAGCAAGCTTTCATTCTCCCTAGTACCTCTGCCTTTTCTGAGTGCTCTCTCTGCTTGCCTCTGGTATTTCTCATAGATGTAATCGAACTTTGCGTTTACTATGGTTCTTAGCCGAACTAAGCATGGAGATTGAGTCTCAGTACCTCTACTAATTTTGCCCAGCTTGATAAAAATGTATTTTACATCTGCTGTCTGGAAATTAAACTGCTAAAGTCCATCATGCTGAGAAGGTGCTCTGAGCATCTTTGACTCTGAGCCCACTTCTTCTCTACTCTCTCCACCCTGGGTCTACTCAGCAGTATCTCTTAGTATGCTCACTCCCATGGAGTGAGCTCTGTCAGCTTGTACTAGGGCAATAGGATGCAGAGAGTGCTTTTTTCTTATAGACCACACCAGAATCCCATGTGTCTATAGTTATGAGTATATTTTCTTTGAACTTGATGTATCTTCTCTGATGTTCACTTGCTCATCTGGCCTTTGCTTTCACACAGTTTGTGTGTATCTGACAAAATAATCCTGAATAAAGAAATTCTAGACACCCTAGCTGAACTCTCTCCTTGAACCTCTGTGGCTTTGTGTGATTCCTATAGCCATTATTTATCCTGTATGTGGAATCCATCTAATCCCCTTCCAAGTAATTCTATAATATGAGGAGTGTCTATCACCAAATATGCTATAGCTTGCTGCCTTGTTCATAATTAAGAGTAGATTCTGAAATAAATCAATTCCAAGAAATCCAGTAACTCCTAGTCAGTTTCTATTTACAGATGCTTCTATTGGCTGATATGGTATATAAATGACAAATTTTTTACCCCAAATGATTAGTTGTGAAAACTCCCAAAAGAGGAATCCGCTCTGGGAACACTGTAATCTCTAACAGTAGGATCTCTTAATTTAATTATGGAAATATGGGCTAAAATGAGCTGTTAAAATTCTGATCTTTAGTTTTACATTTCAAGTGTTAAATTTTAAATCTAGCTGTCAGTCATGTTTTATTCCATAAGAGAATGCATCAGAATAGAGAAGGATAGTGGTAGTTTATAGTATGTGATGGAAATTCTAATAGATTGTTTAACAATAATATGGCAGGCAGATACCATTTTAATCAGTGTTGTCATTAATGACTATCAGTAAAGAAGATAAGATGTTCTTGTCTTTGTGAATTATGATTTATAGCTGGCACAGCAGTCACACTAAAGTATATTTATTTTATAATATAGAGACATTGATTAAATGTACATGGCATCTCAAATACAGTTGACATTTTAAGTCAAAATTATTACAGACACACAAGCCATTTATTTAAGCTGTTGCTTTAGAAATGTGTCTCAACTGATTGTTAATGGAAGAAAGTCTAGCTGGGCCAATATTTCAATAGACTGTTCTATTTTACTGATGCTTATAGACCAACAGAAATTTGCCTCCTCTGGAGAATCAGACCATTTCACTATTTCTTGTGGATAGGCTCTGAAAAGAAAAAGAGTTCCTTAAGTATTCTAGGTCTCTCGAAATGTACTCTTTTATTAGAATAAAACTATCTTTAGGTTCTCTCCCCATAGTTCTCCTTACTTCCTCTGAAAATCTTGCCTTCTAGCATATCAGTCTGCATAGCAAGTATATCTTAAATAATTGATGACAGCTGTAGCTGAAGCATTAATATAGTTTAGGGATGATGGTTTTTGTAATGTATATTGCTGTCTGATGCCAACAGAACAGTGACTTTAACAGCACGAGTGTTTGAGTACTGATTGCTGGTTTACAATATTGAAGCCAATAGTAACCATGCCTGGGAGCATCCTAATATAACAAATATAACATATGTGTAACTGTCTTGATCTAGTTTCTAATTTGTTTCTCTTTGACTTCAGAGGTAACCAGAATATTTATTATTTTAAAAAAGCTTTAGACTTACAAAAAAGTTACAAACACTGGTATCTATAAAGTGTTACTTCTTATCCTTCACTCAGATCTTTCAAATGTTAACTCTTTACCAAATGAGCTCCAACACCCAGAAATTCTCTCTTCTCTCTCCCTCCCTTCCTTTTTCTTTCTCTCTCTCCTTCTCTCTCTCTTTCTTTCTCTTCCTTTCACCTTCCCTTTGTCCCTCTTTCTCTGCCTTCATTCTCTATTGTCTCCCTGACAGTCATAGTCATACATATCTTATTTCTTAATCATTTCAGAGAGGTTGCACATATGAAGCCTTTTTATTCCTCACTGTAGTCTGAGGCTAGGACTACATCATTGTGTTATTTTAGCCTGTACTTTAGCAAAGTAAAGACCAAACCTAAATTCTATTTCAAATTAACAAAATTAGAAATTACAAAATGAGGAAGGTGTTGATTTCAAATATGATTACAAGTTGGGAAAACCAGAATGTGTTATTCTTTTCTTCTTGTAGACCTATATTATCACCATTTAATCTAAAAGCCTAAATGAAGTCAGTGCTGACTTCTGGTAAATGAGATTCTATTTCCAAGAGCGGGGTGTATTTCTCAGACAGTTAATGAAACTTCAAAAGCAAGACCTCTGCAAATAGGTGCAAATATCTCATCCTTGTGATGAAGCCTCATTAACCATTGAATTTGGTATATGTACTTGAGTGTGACGTTGAATAGAAAATGTCCCGCTTAGAATTATTATTAAAATTGTACTGCAGAAGGATCCTCAGAAATCTTATGTCTTTCATTTTTCCCTAAATGATTTAGTGATAAAACTGGAGAGAGAGATAGAAAGCCATATGGGTGTTTTATTATCTCAGGCCTTTCTTCTAAATAGCTGTTCATTTGAAAATAAACATGCAAAGATAAATGCATTACAATAGTTTTAGTGGAACTAAGTTCATCCAAGAAATTTGTAATTTGCCTAAGAATTAAAAAGAGAAGAAGAGCTTTAGAGAACTATAATATACTCCACCAGTCTTTGTGTTTACATTTCTTAGGTATTCAGGGTGCTTTATATTAGAGGAGCCACTCCAGATTGTGCTCTGTGTCTTGAGAGAAAAGAAATGAAGTAATATAGACTAGGTATAGCTGGTGGATGGTGTGGGGAAATAAATCTATCAGTGCTTAAGTAAGTAGATCTCCAGTTTCCCAAAGATCCATCCCAGCTTTTATAGGTAATACAGTAGTAGCACCCATGCATCAGGGCCTGTCCCTAAATTATGTGAACACAAAAGATTACAGTCTGCCACATCTATCCAAGCTGCTAACGAGAGATAGGTCGACTCTGGCTCAGACAAAAGTTCATGAAATAGCATAAACAATCAACTGAGTCTGTTTATTCTCTCTACACATCAAGATCTAATTAGTTGTAACTGATTAACTACTATTAGATCTGGGAAGGTAAATAGGTTTTGAATGCCTAAGCCCCAAGTACACTCCAAATGAAAGGTGGTACAACTTTATGAAGGACTTTGAAACTGTTAGCCAAAAGGAAGAAGGGTGTGTGTGTGTGTGTGTGTGTGTGTTAATGTTTGTGCACGCACATTCACATGCATGTTTGGGTGTTTGTTTTCTGTCTTGCACACCTACATGTATACATCTACAGACATACTTCCTAAAAAAGGAAAAAGCACATACATTTTTATAGTAAGGAATCCACAACTTTATTATGAGTCTTGAAGAGATCTGTAACTACAGAGTTGAGAGCAATGTTGTATCGGAAGCTAGCACGTATAGGACTGTCAAGGTTTCTACCACACTGTTCATGTTCAAAATCTTAGTCCTATCACTAACCTACTCACCATGAGCTCTGAGGATATTATATCTGTGGTAGGATAGGAAATTAGGCGAGGCAAGTGTCCATCTCAATGTTTCCATGTCAGGGACCTTCTTGCAGGTAAGTACAGCGTCAGAGCTCTCTTGACCAAGAAAAGGAGTTGTAATGAGGATTATATCCTTTTTAGTACATTCCAGACAGACTCCATCAAATGTAAATCAAACAGATTTTTTCCTTTACTTGTGTTTTTTGTATATTCTCTGTTCTGAGATTTTTCTCTAAACTATTACAATTCCTACCAAAGAAGTTTCCTGTGTGTTTAGGTAACTCCTGGAGTTTCATTACCCCAGAGCTGTATTTCATATGTTCTTTAGTCAGTCTCCTAAGTGTCTGATAGAGGTAGACTGTAAAATCAAACCTGGTCAGTAGGTATCTCTCTACATTGAAGGTTATATTACAAACTGAAAAGGATTTTGTCTAGGTCCTATTAATCTATACATATAAATACAACAAATTATTCTATGAATTAATCATTTCTGCACATTTAATAATCTTTGACATGAATATACTTAAAATAAAAAGTAACTTTGTTCTCAGATACTATAAGACCTGACTGAAATTCCAGCATTAAGGAGGCAGAGGCAGAGGCAGGAGGATTATGAGGGTGAGGTCAGTCTGAGAAATATAGCAAGCTCAAATCTGGCCTGAGCTACACAGCAAGACCCTGTCTCAAAATAAAAGGGGTTAGGTATGTATCTTGGTATAAAATCACTTGCCTAGTATTTCAAGGTCCTGGGTTTGATTCACCCCACCACTAAAACTAAAAAGTGGAGATATATGATAAATAAAATATATTGAATTTACCTATAAAATTTCAGTCCTATAGAAAAATAATTTAGGCTTAGTCTTATAGAAAAAAGTTGATTTTATTTTAAAACTGATGCCAAAACAATAAGAATGTCCTATTTGATTAAAAAACTACTGTTAGGGAAGTAAAGGAGGGGCTGGAGAGGTGGCTCAGTGGTGAGGAGCACAGGCTGCTCTTGCAGAGGACCTGAGTTTGATTCCCAGTACCCACATGGTAGCTAACAACCATCCATGACTCCAGTTCCAGGGGATCTGATACCCTCTTCTGACCTCCATGGGCATTACATGACACAGGTGCACTTACATATATGCAGGCAATAGACTCATACATAAAAATAAAATTATATATCTATATATAGATAGATATAGATACATGTTAACAGCAATTTCCTTTCTTGAACGTGCAGGCAGTTAGAAGCTGTAATATTGAAAAATATTTATTTTTATTTCTACCTTGATCTCTTCCCGCTTCTTGTTCCTTTTCAACTGTCCTGCTCTGTCATTGGTCTCCCAAGTTACCTGTTTAATTTTCTGTCTGTTGTATCTAGTTCTTTAACTTATTCTCTTGTGGAAAATTTGGTATTCACTGGACCTCTGCTGCCAGACTCCTGGACTTTTTTTCCTGCCCTTTGTCTCCCAGCAATGTCAACTGTAAGTCAGAGCCTCCATGCAAATTCTTGATACACATTCATGACCCTCATTAGACAGCTTTCCCAGGTGCTCCATATCTACCCCAGAGTCAGCCTTAGCTTTGGAAAATTAACTGCTTATTGACCATCACTAATACCTCCAGGAAGGTATGTGTGATATGCCTTTCTCCCTTGCCCTCAAAGACAAACTGGTACCAACTTTTTTCTAAGAATAGAAGTTCTTTCTCTCTACCCTTGCTGTACTTCTTTAGTTCTAATTCTCTTCACTTCTCCCCAAATTAAAGCAATAACCTTCTAAAAAGTCTTGATTTTTGTATGAACTATAATGATACTTCTTGATCTTTTGAAACATTAATATAATTTTCTGACAAATTCTTTTGCTGTATCTTTATGGTGCATTCACATATTTAGATTTCTGAGATATCATTCGATGTTGTATTTTTTTCTGTCCACAACCATAGATATATACATGCAATTATCAGAATGTACTGTGTGAGCATTAAGTCCATCAAAGTTTATTGGATTTTCCTGTTCCTGGTAAAGAAAATTACTCTTTTCCAATTCTTCAAGCCTTGCTATTCCCCTAGCTTAAAGTAATGCTTAAACATTATATTCAAGGATTGCCTGTTTGGAAAGCTTTGCCTACAACTTCTCATTCCATACTGGCAAGATTGGCTACTGATATAATTCCATATTATTGAAGAGTGACACAAACTTTATTGGGACAAAAATTGGTCATATCTTGAAGCTATCTAGATACAGGGGGTTGTTGGATTTCACAGTCCATTATTTTAATTTACTTACAATTACTAGGGAAAATAAATTCAAACACATGATATCTTGGATTCCATTGCTTGTGTCACTTAATGTGAAAAATCATGTTCTAGTTTATGAAACTTTAAATCTGAGGAATAGGATCTGTGAAAACTGCGTAATTTGTTGATTTGCATGTGAAGTGTATCATTCCCAGTGGGTGGTGAAAACCAATTTGGAATGTAGCTGAGGAGCTCTGGGGGATAACTGGTGTTAGTTCCTGCTGCTGTAACAAAATGGATTTGGCTTTTATTGTAGCTTCTATTTGAAAATTACCATTAAAAACTGTATGCTCAAAATATGAGAAGATTTGCAAAGATGGATGCATTTTATGTGGCAAGGCAGGAAGCTGTGACACCACGTCTTAATGGCATTTTAAATTCTGCCAATGTACTGGCCACAACTTCCTCAACTGCATAAGCTAAAGTAAACAAAAATCATATTCCATTAGAGATACGATTTGACAATTGAATTTTTTGGTGAACTTTTGGCATCCTTTGAAAGAATTGGCTCCAACCCCAGAGACAGGGTTAATCTTTTTAGGGCATCATTGCCTGGGAAGTAGAAGGAAAGATGACCAAGTCAGACAATTGGAGTAAAAGCATTGCTTCTAAGAGATGGGATGAAGACGTTATCCAGCAGTGATCACTTCCATGGCCACTTTTTATTCAATTGTGAAGAAACAAAGGATATTATCTTGCTAAAGCAAATTGAAAAAAAATTACAAACAATTTTAGCAGACTGGGACTTGGCATAATTAAATCATGTTACATTTTACTCCTGTATTTTAATAATTCCCTAAAGTCTCAGGCCAAATCTATGCAAAAGAATATTAAATACCCTAACACTGAGAATATTTACTGTAGCAACCACCTGGTTTTGAAATGGGCTCTTCATTAGGGGAAATAATTAGTACATTCTTGTGCAGTAGTAAATACTTAGTCAGATAACTATCATGTATCAAGACAGAATAAAAATCAATATTAATCAGAGCTGACAAATGCTTCCAGTAATAGCTAAAAACCCTCAAGCCCTAGGTGTTCTCCTCAGTGCCATTTTACTTTTTTAAAGTAAAACATTCCTTACTTCTGACACCAAATCGTGCTCTAATATAAGATCTTTAACGTTGATATCTTACTCTCCCCTCCCAAGGCTCTGTCTCACTCAGGGAGAACATGAACATTTTCTTTAGAGATCTTCAGTCTATACATGGCTGCTACTTTCTTTCCTTTACTTTCCAAAATGAAGCTGTTGGAAACATTTACTACTTCTTTGATCTTGCCCATTTCTCTGCAAAAGCTCAAATATCCAGGCTGTAATCTGTACCTACCCATTCTATTGCCTTACTGCTATAAATATATAGCTGTAAATGTAGTCCCCCTTTGTTACATTAAATGAGGACATGTCCACTCCTAAGCTGATGTATAATGCCCTTATAATGCTCACTGACATATAGGTACTGATACTGCTTGGAATTCTTTATGTTAGTTCATTTATGTCATCTTCACAAACCCTATATCATTTTATTCATGTGATTTTTCACAAAAGCCATAACGAAGGCTCTGTTAATACGCCTTTTTAATAGATTTTGAAACTAACACATAGAAAGTATGGCTTATCTGTGGACAGAAATTTGATTCCAAAAGTCTGGTTTCATGCTCCTTCTTCTGTCTTATATGTTGCTTGGCTCTTGGCCAAACAACCAAGAAACCTTGAGCAACTAAAAACTTCTCAACTCCTCTGTTTCTTGGTTTATAAAATGTGGAAAAGGAAAAAAAAAAAACCCTACCTCATAAAGTGCTGGTGAGAATTAAATAATACTGCCCACACAAAGTGTTTAACTCTGACTGATGAACAGTAAACCATTCATATGAGCTTTTCTTCTTCTATATTCTTTTTCTTACTGTTATAGTGTGATCAATAATAGTCCCATAAAGGAATAAATTAATGATGAGACATAATAATGCACCAAAGAGTCCACTCTTCCAGGGCCTATGATTTTCTGTAAGCAGTACATTTAGAAAGAGTGAATCCTAGCTTGGTCTTTTTCCTGAAAACATATGTATGAAGATCAGACATTGTCATGACATCCTTATGTGTTAAAAAAAAAAGAGCTAGTATAATAAGAAAAGATCAAATGCCTATTATAACAATTATACTTCTAAAATTAGAATTTTTTAAATATATAAGATGAGCCATAGAACATTATTAGTTGTCAAAAAACTCAGTATCTCCAAACCATATTCTGCAAGAAGAGTAGAGAAGAATTTAATACTTTTCAGTGTGCTTGCCTGGTTATTCTCTTTATTGCATTATGAGGGTGACTCATTATCTCTTATTGTCACCTTAATCTTAGATTCTGCTAATGTAAGGATAATAGCTGTGGCAATTTCCACTTTTCAGTTGTATTAGACCTTGGCTCTTTTTTTCCTAACTACCTTCTATATTTATCACTGTTTTTTTCTGAATGACTAATGTAATGTAAACTTATCAGAGCAGATAAATCATTATTTTTAAAGTTCTTTTTTTCCTAACTACCTTCTATATTTATCACTGTTTTTTTCTGAATGAATAATGTAATGTAAACTTATCAGAGCAGATAAATCATTATTTTTCAAGTTCTTATAGGAACAACAGCAGTAATTTTAAATTAAATTTAAACAATATTTTTAAAGTATTGTAGATATTCAAAAGTTAAATGTATTTATCATTTTGAAACTCATGTTAGAAATTTTGTGATATAAAACCTTCTAGTTCTCAAGTACTTTTCAAATTTCACTATATTTTAATTTCAGTTCTCTCTTTTTCAAAACGCAAAGGTGATTTAGAAACATTCATTTTCCTGTTTTCACACTGTACAGTGCACACATATGTTGAAATATCACATTACTCTACAAACATGAACAATATTATGTGTTAATTTAAAAAGAAAAAATTCAACAAAGTGGTATCTGTATGATCTCTACAGAACCAGTGTTTCAGACAGACTTCTCCTTTCCCTGTAACTGAGTGTTATGTCACATCACATTATTTTTTAATTATTTATTTATTATTTTCATTTTATGTATATGAGTGTATTGCCTACATGGATGTAAGTGCTCCTGTGTCGTGCAATGCCCATGAAAGTCAGAAGGGGGTGTCAGAGCCCCTGGAACTGGAGTTACTGGTGGTCGTTAGCTGCCATGTGGGTGCTGGGAATTGAACCCAGGTCTTGTGCAAGAGCAGCCAGTGCTCCTAACTGCTGAGCCATCTCTCCAGCCAACATCAGATTCTTGAAAGGAATGTGTCACACACCTTCTAAAAGGCTGGCATTGTGGCTTGTTTGCTTTGATGGACCGTAGAGATCTCCAGTATTAGGGACTTGGAGTAGCAAAGACATGTAAACAGACATCTTTCCTTAAACCTTTTGAACACATTTCAACTAGAAACCAAAATTGCACCATCCCACCTCCTTTAAATCTTTAATCTTCACAAAAGAACCCTCCTGGCAAAGCTGCTCTGTGTTTCTCCTTCCTCCCCTCTCTTCCCTGGCATCACATTCATCCACATGATAAATATTTGTTGAGCACCAACTAAGCACCAGCACAGGGCATCGTGATGAATGAGATTTGAATGAGTTCTCTCTGAGAATGAGTTCTCAGAGAACTTAAAATACATGGTTTGTCATGGGCTGCCTTACATCATCAGTGACTTTCCATGAATCTGTGTCTTACACAGAGTGAAGCCACAGTCTAAAGCCATTTTACTTTCATGGACATTTCACCTTGCAAGTACCTAGGGCATCTTTGGCTGAATGAGTGGAATGACTCATCATTGAAAGAAAAGAACAGTATCAAGGCAGCACTAGCCATCGCATACCTCAGAAGTTGCACTTACGAGACAGGCCACTGGGCTGGTTCCTCAGCTCAGACAGTGTATGACTTTGGAAGGTGATAGAGCAAATTATTTCATTGCACACCATGCAGAACTTTTGAAGGTAATTCTTACCTTGATTTGTCTTTGTCCATCTGGATTATGATTCCACAAAATGACAATAATGCAGCATCAAACAGATTTCCAAATAAATGTTAGAAAGTAAAATGGGATGACCTGGAGTTTGGGAAGAGAGTTAAGGATACTTCTCATTAGAGTACATTCTGAAAATCTGAGGAAATAAATATAAGACACAATCAAAGAAGAGGTCACAGATTTGAGAGGGGGTCGGGGGACATGAAAAGAGTTAGGGGATGTAGAAGGAAGGATGGAAACAGATGTAAATACAGTACTCAGTGAAATTCTGAAAACATAAAAAAATACTAAAAGTATAAAATGAAAATTATTAGAGAAAAAAATATATGTAAATATTTGTGATTATACTAGGACTAGAGGTATGAAAATATTGATAGCCTGGGATTTCTAGAGTAGCCAGCTCTGGGCACTGGTGTGATACCACTTGATCCACGCTTCTTGTTCTGAATAATAAGGAAGAGAACAGGGCACAGGCTAAAACAGCCCAGCCCATGTGAGGTATCTTCATTAGCTGGTTCAGAGGAGAATTCCAGGAAGCTTTTATTTTAGGGATATCATATGGCCCTTTAGTTTTTCTTTAAAGGACTATGATTCCAACTTATAACTGGCAATCATTCAATATTTTTGTTTTGAAATAGCCTATATGACCTGAAGAGACGTGAGATCAAAGGTAAAACAGTCCTTAAAACTGACTTTCACAGTATTTTAGCTGTACTTCCAAGATAACTTGGAACAAAAGCAATTGGAGAATCAAGGGGGAAGAAGGTAAAAGTTGGATAGTAATTTCTAAACTGTAATTCTGTTCTTTAGCTATCTAAAATAAACGTAGATGCTTGAAACCAGGGCCATGCATGTACAAACAGACCAAAGCCATGAACATCTCAAGAATAGCATCTGTACAAACAGACCAAAGCCATGACATCTCAAGAATAGTATCTGTTTATGTTTCTTCTCCATTCCTCCTTAGAGAATAAAAAAGAGAGAGTGTATGGAGTGATTAGGGTATGAAGGGATATTGTTGGCAAAGAACGTAGCCTTCTTGTGCCTCCAACTCGTGTATACACATGCGCATAAACATGTGCACACACATACTTGTCACATACATTCAAGCAAATACACACGAGGCCTATGTATGTACATATGGTCAGTGTGCACGCATAGCTGCACATTCACGTACACATACATTTTGCATACACATGCTCACACACTATAACAGATGAGATCTCAGTGCTGCTGTCCTCTTAAATCCATGAGGAGTCAATAATTCTCTTCAACATCTGGGCCAGTAGCTGACTCAAAGGTCTAGCTTGAGCTACCATGTTTGTACATACTCTCTCTGCTAGTCTTTTCTGGTCTCAGAATATTCTGTGTTAATATCATCACAATACTCAAGATAATGCCTTCTGTGGGCCCTCTTTCAGCCTCTGCCTGGAAGGAAGGGAAAGAAGGGCAGAGGGAGGGAAGAAAGGAGAGAAGGAGGAAGGAAGGAAGGAAGGAAGGAAGGAAGGAAGGAAGGAAGGAAGGAAGGGAGGGAGGGAGGGAGGGAGGGAGGGAGGGAGGGAGGGAGGGAGGGAGGGAGGGACGGGGGAGGGAGGGAGGGACGGAGGGATGGACAGCAGCTCAATGGTTGAGCACTTACTTAGCGTGCATGAGGCGCTAAATTCAATTCCCTGGATTGAAAAGGGGAAGAAAAATAAAACAGCAAGAAGGCCTAGGCCTTGGGGATATGTCACAAAGCTAGAGGCATTGAGGAAGACTGTCTCTTCCTGTAGATTAAGTCACCCAGAATAGTGAAGACGATGCACACATCTCACTCTCTTGCACTGAATGACAGCAGTCACCTTTGTACAGGGGCCTGCTGAGGTAGTTGTGTTTTTTCTGATTCTCCCTCTGATCCTGTACAAGGATATTATTGCCAATATTTTATATGTGAAAAAACTGAAACTTGGAGAAGGTGATTTATTTCTTCACTGTGTAGCAAAGCAACTGTTCTATTTTATTTTTATTTAAAAGATTCCATGTAATGAATAGTAACTAAGCTATCAGAAATGAGTAACAATGAACTAAAAAATGTAGTTTAAGTTTGCACAATAAAACAAAAGCCTTTTCATTTCATAGAGGACTTTTCCAAAAGCACACAGTACTGCAGGATGGGGGCAGGGGCTGAGGCAAGTGGGCAGGTGAGAGGAAATCAAGAAAAGCCACGGGGGGGGGGGGGTTCTCCAGTGTGGTTGCTACGGGACACATGACCTTTCAGCTCTTCATAAGTGACAGGTCACAGTCAAGGCCCTGGAGGTATAAGATGCCTACTGGACTCTGAGAGCTTATTATAAAAAGAAGATGTAAAACGTAACTTTTCTTATTTTTCTGATTTTATGTTGCAATTACAAAATGTAGACATAGTAAATAAAACATTGTTAAAATTAATTTTCCTTGTTTCTTTATGTTTTTAATATACATAGGAGAGAAATTTAAATTGCAGGAATGACCTACATAATGGACCACAGACTTTCAAACTGGGCTCCTAGTAAAGTTCTCTGGACCTCTTCCTTGTCAGATAGCCAGGGAACTGGAGGCAGAGCCACAGTCAGTTCCATCAGGGAAACTCCCCCTGTTTGATCACATCAGACTCCTGAATCCACAGCCAAAATGCTTGACAACTCTATTCTTGGAATACTCCCCATCTACTCTGAAGATACTGACAAGCTTAGCCCACTATCACCACACCCCATGCATTGACAGGAGGGGGTGATAGAACTGTCTATCATTCCCTATAAGACAGCAGGAATCTTCTTCTTTGTTATTCTGGTATGTGGAGAGTTCATCAAGGGTTTATTTGTTACTGAAATTTTACCCCTTTCCTGTAAGTTGCAGATACATATTTGTGAAAGAGAATGTCTTTTAAGTGATCCTAATTGATAGCGTGGAGGGCCAAGTTACAGATGGTCTTTATTAGGAATTCTTTTTCTTCTGGAAAATGTAGACCTCTTTCCCCTATCCCCGTAGCAACAGCGATTGAAGAATGATTGAATGGTCTCTTGTGGAAAAATGTATTTACCTATGTAAAGATCGGTTTCAACTCAGCACATTCTTCTTTAACCGGTGAACTAACCTGTAACCTCTCAGGGTGTTGACGTCTCTTCAGCTCATAACTCTGTATGTGTGTATGCATGCGTGTGTGTGTGTGTGTGTGTGTGTGTGTGTGCACTCATGACTACATGTATTTTTTTATGGACCATGAATCCAGCTGCCAACTTAGAGAAGAGTTTTTCAAGCTGTTTTGTAGAGTTTTATTTTCTTAAGAATAAATAATAGTCTTATTTGAATCAATACACACATGCCCATGCATACACACACAAAGTTTGCACATGATCAAGTGTTCCAGGTGTATTAAACTCAAGGGTGATAGAACTGTGTAGACGAAAGAAAAACACAAGTGCCTGTTGTGAAGATGCCATTGATTTCTTGACACTAATTGCAACCAAAAATAACAGCATAACCTCAAGGGGTATTTGTGTGTATTTGTTAGCAAAACCTGGAAGTAGGGACACAAGACAGAGAACAGTTTCTAGCTGGAAAATCTCTGCTTTTTGAAGTCTTGTAATTTTTCTTCCTTTATGACCTTTCCATCTGATCCTCCAAAGAAGCCTGTTGAGCCCTAATGAGTTTTGCACGCTCTCTGGAAAGGAAGAGTTCTGGTGTGCTAAAATTTGCTTATCATTAGCTGAATCCTTTTTCTGGCCTGTGAAATGTTAATCCACAGATCACACTAAAGTGACATATGGATCATAAGTGAGAACAAACTAAATCAAGTAATTTCTTCCTCATGTGTCTCTTACCTCATGCAGATCTGCATACTTTTGATACAGCATGATTGACATGTTTCTCCCCCAAATATGGGTCTTATTCATCTCTCCATGATCAAAAAGGAAACAATTCTACCTTGAAGTTACAAAATAAATGTTTATTTTACCTTCCTTTTAAAGGCAAAATTATCAGAAATTTCAGAAAAGGAACAGCCTACAGCTTGTGTCCTTCCCTCCATTCCTTCTGTCCCTCCCTTCTTTCTGATATTCCTTCTCTCAGTCCTGCATAGCTTCCTGTGGAAGGAGCTCTGGCACCAGCACTCCCAAATGCTATCACAAGTTCTTTTGGTTTTTTTTGTTTTTTTTTAACAAACGTGTCAAGTCACCATGTCTGAATGGCATCACTTCTGAACTGTAGAGGTATCATCTTTGTAACTAGCTTATCCTAATTCTTCTTTCAAAACACTTATAAAATATGATAAACAAGGATTTCATTATCAGAATATATAGGAGACTGTGACCCCCAAATTCCATATCCCCTTCAAGCCCAAGCTGTGAACCGTTCTCTTTGATTAAGGCTATTTCTTTAAGAGCCAGCATGTGTAGCTTTCATTAGAAAATTTCAAATGAGTAAAGGTCTACATAAAATCTGGAATGTGATCATCAGACCACTTGACTAATTGCTTTTCACCTGAAAATCCAATTACAATTATTTCTTGAACACATTGCTTAGACTGCAGAATGTGGGTTTCAAAAAAGAGCAACTCATCACTAATACTCTTATTGGACCTAAACTCTTTGATTTTGTTTCTCCAAAATATTTACTTGATTCCCAATCACTGTCACCCTGTCTTTGGTCCAGATTTAGCTTTCTTCCTCTTTGTCTCTTCATTTCTCCTCTACCTCTGCACTTAGCTTCCTCATCAACTAATAATTTGTTATACAATTACTATTCTTTCACTCTCACGTAAGAAACAGTTGCGCCTAGATCCGACTTTCTTTGCCTGATGAATTTGGGAAACATTTATTTACCAAACATTTTCTAGATGCCTCTTGTTCCCCAGGAATATTTCCTGGGAAATGTTAGTTAACAAGCAAAATTCCTTGCACTTAAGGAATTTATTTTGTGATGGTAAACAGGAAGCAGATGATGATGCTGTAGTGCACAAGAGCCACTAAGCAAAGGTGGTCCTAATATTTTTCAGTTTAATTAAACCAGTGTCGTGTTTGTGTGTGTGAGAAAGAGAGACAGAGAGAGAGAGGGAGAGAGGGAGAGAGAGAGAGAGAATAGGAGGAAGAGAGGTATGTTCATGTTCATAGAGATGTATACACACGTGAATGTGGGTGCTCATGCATATATCTATATGAATGGGTATGTGTAGGTCAAAGGTTTACATTGGGTAGCTTCTTAGTCACTATCTTATTTGGTTTGTGTTTACCTTTATTTACTTTCACATAATGTTTAATTTCTTGTTGAAAAATGTGTAGAAAATTCCTTTTGATCGTATCCATACGCAACTCTTCCACCACCACCCGATATCCCTGTCCCAATTTCTTGCCCTCTTTTGTATCTTTTCATAACCCACTGAATCCACTTATTGTTGTCAGTACGTGTGTGGGTATAAGGTCATCTATTGGAGCATGAGCAAGCTCAGGGCAAATCCCTGAAAAAAATGATTTTCTGATTCCCAACAGCTATCAACTGCCCATAGCTCCTCAGCCCCATCAGCCTCTCCCCTATCTGTGGATTGTTGACTGACTTGTTCTTGTTGTAGGTGTTGTGCAGACAACTGCAGTTATTGTGAGTTGATTAATGTACTGGCTATGAAGTCCTCCACAGCCTCTCTTACAATCCTTTCAACCCTTCTTCCACATTCTCTGAGCCTTGGGATGTGGGAGCATAAAATATAGATGCCCATTTAGGGCTGAGCATTAATTCTCTGCACTCTGATCAATCATGAGTTCCTGTCTATTGCAAAAAGTACCATGAGGTGTGAGGGCTGCACTATGGGTGTAAAGATAAATCTTTAGAGGCTGATGTGGATGTGGTGACACATTGTACGGGTATACATGGATGTGCTAGGCTTTCACATGGGTGCTGAGTATCCAAACTCAGTCTTTATTCTTGTGTGGCAAATATTTTACCAATAAAACCATTTCTCTAGCTTCCCAATGTCAGTTTCTTAAAAGTTTAGTCATATTCTTTGTGACTGTCTCAGTCTTGGCCCAGACAATTCCAAATTTAAAAGAAATCTAACCACATACATGACTCGTAGCATAAACACCAGCAACATCTTTCAGCAATACAACTTGATGAAGACATATCTGTGTGAGTGTGTTTTTGAGACTAGAGGCTCATTAAGTAATATTGAACACGTTTCCCGGTGTTGATGTACAGTATCTTCTGAATATGTCTATGTGTTTTAAGTTCCTGGGTAAGTGCAGATATTTTCTTAATTCCAAGGCAATATTAATATCTGTTAAAAAGCACTTAGGAAAATATTTTGGCAACAGTTAATGTCTTCATTGACTGAAAATCATTTATTAGGTAGAGTTTTGTTAAAGTTGAAATGCTGAAGTTTATCTGTAATCTGTATTCTTGACTATTGGTAATTGTTGATAAAAAGAGGTCACTCAGATAAGACTACTACTACTTAACAATCTTTGGGGTCTCCATAATAAATATTTCATTTACTGTCCCAGTTTTTAAGTGTATGTTACTTGAAAATGTCCAATTATTTTCAAGTTAAATGTGGTTATTTTTGTATTGGTGCTTAAATAATTTGCAATTTAAAAAACTTTCTTTTTATAAAGGAGCTTGTCCAGAATCTGTGTTAAAGACAGCAAGGTTGTGACATTCTAGTTCATACAATGTAGTTACTGAATCAGTCCTGGCTTTCACCACCCCCTCAAATAGCAAAGGGCTCTGTGAAGGAGTTTCTGGCATGTTAAACACAATGGGGAGAGATAATAAAGTTCCCTCTACACATAACAGCACCATCTGAAGAGCAACAGAGAAGACTCTGTCATAAATTCTCCATCTTAAATCCAAATTTTTCTCCCAGTATGTGCTTATAAATGTTGTAAGTCACTTTTTGGGTTGGTTTCCAATTTGTCATCTGTTCTCATTCTTGTATATTATTTTCATTTCCAATTAAATTGTTAAACTCCAGTTACATGGAAAATGTTACCATGGGAAAACATAAATGTATTTACATCACATCTAGTCCTGGCAATCGCAGTGATATATATGTGACTTCTCAAAGTTTCTTATGTCATAATTTAAATAGCCTTGACTTTTACTGGGATTAGCCAACCTACTCTGGATAATCCATTTTACAATTTTATGTCTCTGTATTATCATGTAACTAATCACTTCATAGCAATTACTGCTGCTTAATTCACAAGTATTCATAAAGCTTGTATCATGTAATATTCTGCCATGGAATTTGTCTCTCTGATAAGGAAGCAGCCATGAGAAAACTGATTCAAGTGGGAATAGACTCCGTCAGCCCTAACTTCTAAGTAACTGATCTTTGTTAAATTATAGTGAGTTTCCAGATAGCTTTGTGTCCCAGAGGACACAGGGTGAAGCTGTACAGCTGAACCACAGTTAGACCTCTCCTTTATTTTGGTTATTGCCCAAGGAAGCAGCCGTAACAAACTGAACAGGTGTTCCTGGGAAAATAAGTCTGGAAAGAGTCCAGAGGACTGAGGAGAGGGGGATGAAATTTAATTAATGGTCCAGTGAAAATGCACTACAATAGACAGTCTATCTGTCTGATAATGTCTACAAATGGAAAATGAGTGAAATTAACTTGAATTTCATTGAATACCACTTTGTTCTAAGTGATACAGTGAAATACCATCTGAAGCATCTCTTTAAAAAAGAATAACAGTTTGTATAGGACAATTTTAATTCGAATGTCATTTTACTAAGAGGTATGTTAAGGCAAGTGTTAATCTATTTTACTGCTAAAGAAAATAAAACTTCTGTGGTAGCAAAGACACCAACTTAGAATCAAATGGGTAGACCATATGTGATATTTTTGGTACAGGATGAAAATATGAAACTATCAGTTGGTGCTAAAAAGAATTTTATTAGAATCATATAAGTCTACAAAAAATGCATTTATGGGTTTTAGGTAGCCGCTGAAGTAGCCAGGCCTTTTAAATTGTAGCACTTTGCTGCTGAACACATGGTCTAAGGAGCTATGTAAAAAGCATCTCAGATTCATTTAATTAGCATTTGCTAACTGTGGGTTCAGCCAGTTCCTCAAATTATTCACATGCAAGTTAAAGTAGAGAGGTTCCAGTCAATGTAAAGTTAATTTTAGTCAATGATATGACATGCCCACCAGGAAAAAGTAAGGTACTAATAATCACGCTGGGTTCCAAGGGAGATGACACCCTTGCTTTCACTTAGTTCTGAAACAGACAGCACAGGTAACTAATCTTTTAAGAATACGCATGCAAGATCCTGACCAGCACTTTGTACAGCAGCTCCATCCATTTCATATGAGGGATAATTGACAAAACTGGGGATGTTTGACTTGGGAAAGAGAAAACAAGTAAACTGTACTAACCCAATCCAAAGGGCTGCTCCCTGGAGGAATGGTGAGAATGAGGAAGAAGCAAAACAATTAGCAACAGGAAGATGTGTCTTGCGAAATGTGAGGATGAACTCCGAAACAAGCACATGCTTCTTGAAGTGGGTCTTCCTCTTGCTCCACTGCATGTTCTCCAAACACCATGTGCTATTTCTGGTGCTTGTTACAGTCATATTGTATAATATTTCCCTAGATTTAAAAAGTATTCTTCTTTCTATCTGAGAAAGGAATTGTGTCTGCTTTACTCACTGATTGTTTGTCCCAGCCTCTAGCACAGAATCACAGAAAAGATTTTTGCTATGAATAAAGTAAGGAGAGCCTGGGGAGAGGGATTGGAAAATGTATGTGTTCATTAGTACATTTGCTCAAATTTTACCAATTACCTTGTAGACATCAGCAAGACATAAGTGAACAAAATATTCCAGGTTTGAAACTTCTGTTTTCTACCAGACTAAATAGTTGTAAGAACCCCTAAGTAGTCCATACATAAAAAGATTGAAGAATTGGCTGCCTTTACTAGAATAACACATCTTTGAAGATGTTAACATCTTTAAAATGTCTCCAAGACCAGTCAGACCAACATGAAACATTTAGAAGTTGAAATGAAATAAAGACCTCACTGCTTTATCTTAAAATTACCTTGGATATGAAATTGAAACTCCTCAGGTACTATAAAGCTGTTGAAAACCTTAGGCAAATTACTAAAACTTCGGAGACTGAAGACCTCAAATGGGAACAATATGATGCAGGGCAATGTGCACAACCATATCTCCAAAGAAGACTGTACTCCGAGATGACTGTTGGCATTTTATTTTGTGATTTATTTTGATTATAGCGAGGTTTTATTAGTAAGATTTTTGCATATAACATCAGAGCTATTTTTTGACTTAAAATTTTTTACTTGAAACCTATCACTTTACCTGAGTTACCATATTCTCTGAATCTTATTCCATCCATACACCAAACAATTTTTTTTCATTGCCATGCATTTTTTACTTTATAATGTAAGTCAGTGGGAGGAAAAAAAAAACAGGATTCATTTTACAGAAAATTGCTTTCCACAATCTTTTCTGGAATCTTTTTTTGTCTGTTACCTAGGCAATATCTATATTACCACTTTGTCCTCAAAAGCTTTTACCAATTTCCCAGCACAGAATGACTAAATCTCTTTTCCTTTATCTGGCTTTTCATTAGGAAGGAAACTCCCCCAAATTCATTTCTATTAGCCTTTTTCTCACTGCTAAGCCTTGCGTGTCTCAAGTGTATTCATAATAAATATCCTCATTATAACTAAGATCATTTCAGTTTTCTGTATGGCTTCAGTTTTTGATGAAAGCAATGCCAAATGACCAAGCCACCCCTTCCCCACAAGAAAGCCTCCCTGGCAAATATCTCCTAATTGCCCTCAATGAATCAGCTTCATGCCTGGCCTTATCTCTGGCACCTTCCCCAGCTTTCTGCTGATAGCCACTAACAGGCAGTCCAAGCATGAAGAGGATAAAGATGGTGTGACTCTCAGAAAGCCAGCCTCAGAGTGGAGTTAGAGAGCTGTTTAGATTTTTTACTTTCATGGTTCTGACATGATTTATCTTAACCAATTTACCTTCAGACATGGTTTGCTATCTTTACTTCAAACATATAACTCTGGATCCTGCGGGGACACTTGTTCTCCCTCAATTGTTTCTTCTGCCTTACACATAGGTCCTGTGTCAGGACATCTTGTACTAATCAGCCTTCAATGGTAACTTTAGGCAAGTAATATAAGCACTTTCTCTGACCATCTGTAAAATTAAGTAGTAACTACAAAGCATCTGACACATTCCTTATAAAAGTACAGGCCAGCCACCCTGGCCTGGCTCACAGCTGTGAACAGTATGCTTGTGTCTGTCTCCTGACGTATGTTTTCTTTTCTGTCCCTCTGCCCCCTGCCTCCCTTACCACCCCAATATCTTGTCTCTCTTTCCTTAAACAGTTCCCTTCACTCTTACCCCCGAGGCCTGACCCTACCCCTCACACCTGCTCTGGCCCCATATAATACAGGATGTTTTAATATACCATGTACATGGAAGAAAACGGAAATTGAAGTTGCCAGCTCAACTCGTTTTTTTTCTTTTCGGCAAGGGAAGAGTCTAACCTACAGCAAGGAGTCTGTTTTCTTCCAACCAACGGAAACCTGGTTGGGGGTTAGGGAAATAACATTTAAGAAACAAGAGCTTCTAGCAGAAATATGATGTTTGATCTTTTAATGGTCTTGCTGCTGGGCCTTGTACATTTTTTAACATAAGAGACTGAGAAAGCTGAGCCCTGGAGATGGGAAATGTGTTCGTTGCTTTTTGTTTTATTTATTTTTTATTATATTTTATTTATTTCATTGTGAGCATGGGGGTGGGGTTGTTCATGCACCATGGTACACAAGTCACAGTGTACTTGTGAAAGTTGGTGAACAACTTGTGGTAGCCGGTACTTTTCTTCCACCATGTGGGTTCTGAGGATCCTGGTGTTACCAAATGAGCCATTTGCTGGGTTTTGTTTTGTGTTGGAACACAATTGAGGTCACACAGACCAAAAGCTGTAGAACTGTCAGAAGACTAAAAATAAGGTTTAACTGATGATAGAGTGAATGAGAGACACAGTAACTGTTGACAGAGGGCCTCCTCCTGACACTCTGAAGAGAAGAAACAAGGAGGCATAACAGAAAGAATGATGGTGAATTAATAGAGTTCCTCGTCCTCATCCACCAAGGTTCTGCATTTATTTAATGTATGTTTTATATGCCTCAGTAACCTTCAGAAATGAAAAAGCAAATAAACAAGGAACAGTATGCATTTTACATTGTTTGGTCAAAGGTGGGTAATCATAGGGAGGAATGCTTGGACCAAAGACATATGAATTAACAGCCATGAATGGGAAATTTTAACAAAGCCTTTCTAGATTATTTTAGGATTAGGGTAGGCACCTCTTCTGACCTACTACAGTAGGTCAACAATTTCTTTTACGACCTGTTTCACAGGAGAAGAGAAAGAAAGGCTCAAAGAGACCTTTCTGATTCAGCTATTTTCTCACATGCCAAGGTGCCATATTTTACTTTATTTTTTAATATCTTATTTATTATTTTCATTTTATGTGTATGAATATGTTTCCTGTATGTACGTAAGTGCATCTGTGTCACACAATGCCTGAGGAAGTCAGAAGAGAGTATCAGATCTCCTGGAACTGCAGTTATGGACAGTTGTTAGCTGCTATATGGATGCTAGAAATCAAACCCAGGTCCTCTGCTAGAGCTACCAGTGATCTTAACCACTGAATCATCTCTCTACCCTGGAGGTACCATATTTTAGAGTTAATGTCTTGAATTTCATCCTCTGAATGTTTCTGTAAGAAGTTAGAGTAATTCTTCCACACTATCGAGTATTATCCTCTCTCTCTGCTTCCTTGGGAGCTTAGAGAACTTGGACCAACAAGACTCTTGAGTACAGCAGAAAAGTGGGGGCTGAACTGGAAATCTGGACTCTCTAGCCCCAGAATGCTAACTGCATCCTGAAGAGAAATTCTTCCTTGAGCAAAAGTTGAGCTCCACATACTAACAGTGGGAGATGACCCAACAGTGTATGAACCTGGCTCCCTCCCAATTAAGCTACAGTGAAGCTTGTTAGTCAACAAGATCCACCCATGCACATTGAAATCTAATAAGCCTTGTAGGGACATGTTTATATATGAAAGAGTAGTTATAGTTGACCAGATATTTGATGAAAACTTATCACATGAAAGAAAATAAAAATTTTAAGAACAAATATATGGATTAAGAAGTCTAGGGATATAGCTCAGTAGTAGAGCACTTGCTTAGCTCTGGATTCAATGTCCCAGCACTGCAAAAATTATTATTATTATTATTATTATTATTAGAAAGAAATGTTTTTCTTTGAAACAAGAACTATATACTATAACAAAAGAACATTGTGGATTAATAAGAGAATTTAATAGGATTGAAAATAAAGCTTAGAAACTCTCCTAGAAAATGGTAGAAAAGGGCAAAACTTGAGCAATAGCAGACAAATTCAAAGGTTATTAGAAGATTTTCCCAAGGCAGCCAACCTCTTGCAGGTAATGAGTTTCCAAGAGAACAGAAGAATGAAACAGAGTGCCCAGCACAATTAAGGTGTAGCTGTATACAATTTCTAAGCACCAAGAATAAAGAAAATAATCCTAAATTGCTTTAGAAGAAAAAACAAAAGATGGGTTGCATTAAAAGACTCAATGAGTAAACAGTGTTAGAGCTTTCAACAAAAACAGAGCTAACAAGAGACAGCGGTGAAATGCTTTCCAACCTGGGTGGAAGCACTTGTTCACTTTAGAGTGCTTTGAGATTAATACCAATGAAATGAAAAGGTTGACTAGACCCAAAGAATCAAAACTTTCTCCTACACATTTATCCTCAGGATTTATAGTAGGATGAGCTCCACCAAATAGAGAAATGGAAGGGATGACAGTGGAAGAGGTCAGAGCCAGCAAGCAAGGATCCACCCAGGAGAGTTCAAAGAGATATCTCATAATGCAAACACCAGGCTAGGGTGCAGAGACCTGTCAGCTGAAGACCTGGGCTCCGAAGCAAGACTGAAGAACAGAGCAGACAGATGTAGAGGACCTGGAAAAGGAACACTCCAGGGAACGAAGCAGAATCCACAAACATTTGGACATGGTGGAGGTTGTTGAAAGTGACTTGGAAGAATTAGTGTCCGTAGATATAAAAATAATACAAATTTCAATGAGTCAACTATTAATTCTAAGTGATAAAAATGCATAGAAAAAGAAAATGCTCATTAGCACTGTCCTTGGCTCAGCACTGAGCTGTGTTGTCTAGGTGACAAGCATCCCCATTCAGTATCAATTAAGAAAATTTGTGGTAGAATTGTATTAGAACTCATACAGGGTGAGAGGAACACAAGATAGCCCAATCTGTCATGATCAAATATTGACTGAATTTATCACCAAATGTCATTATCAAATTTGCTTTTTAGAGTAATATCACTTGAACGATTTTAACACTGTTTCCTCAGAAGGCAGTGGAGACATATTGCCTTTATAATATTTTAACTTTTAAACTGTGAATTATGTAGATGTATTATTTTGATGAAGCCACTGTTTCAAACTATTTTCTTAACTCTCATATTAAAAATGTAAATGCAGTTTCCTGAGGGTTTTTTCTAGAAAATTGGGTGCCTGGCTGCTTTGGAGGTATATTCCATCTAATCATATAGCTAGGCCAGCTGAAACATGTTCTCTGCAGCTTGCAGTCATTCCCTTGCCCCTTTGTCTCCCTGCAGCTAAGGCATTATGATCAATCAGTCATTTTACTTGTTTGAGAGTTAAGAAGGAATTTTGTCTTTCTCCCTCAAAAGCAGCACAAATACAGATTCCAGGAGGACTTTGCCCTGTCCCTGGCTCTTCTAGATCCCTTTGCCTCAGCTCGGGCATTGAAGCTTCCCTCTTGAAGTCCCCTGGGAACACAGTGCAGACTACTGTCCTCTCTCTTGGGGACACAAAGACCAGCTTCGCTGTCATTTCCCTTCAGCATGCCTTCTCCAGCTACAGTCTCTCAAGATGCTTCCGTCCGTTCCTCTGATAACCTCCCGCTCTCTTGGTCGTTTCCATATTTTCTATCTCTCCACATCAGAAGGGCCTGATCAAGGAGTCTTAACTATCTGCTCCTGATTACTACATCGCTCTCACCTGCTGCAGTTCACCTGTCCTGGTGGCCTGCTTCCTTTAAAAATACACCATTATCCTGCTCACTAATGTTCAGCCAGTGACTGCTGTGACACCTCTGTGTTTTTCTACTGTGGACCAACACAGTGAATACATTTCCATCTTGTATTTATGAGTGTGAGTTTTCCTCCTTAAGCACATCACCTTCTCTTATTTTCATTAAATTTTGTAATCCGTATTTGAAAACATTTTCCCAAATTGGGCAAAGTAGGTTTTAGCTTTGCAATTGCTTGCAAAGGGACTGGTTACCAGTCTCTGAATGATTCTTTGCTTTACAGTGATGCTATCTGCTTATTCAAGCATTGGTTAAAATAAGAAATTATATAGACTCCAGGATGAATCTCTAAAGAATGCTAGCAATTATCCTAATATTAGCAGTGAGTCATTGAAAGTAGCAGTTTAAAATACACATACAAACTTAAAGTAAAATAACTACTTAAAATTAAGTAGTTGTTTGCCCAAATTAAGGATAATTTATAATTTATTAAGTAAACAATGTTGCACTAACCTGTGTAAGAACACTTAGGATGAAAAGATTGGTGCTATTTGTTAGTGTACAATGCACAAATTCTAAATAGCTTGAAATAAGAAGACACAATATAATTTTGAAAGGACCAGACTTTAAAAATATTAGCACTGCAGAAGAAGGGAGACTACATCAGGAATAGCCCTAAGGCCGTTTTCCTTGGAACTCTTTTACAGACAGCTTGAAAGCAGTTCCCTGACTGGGACACTTTTGTCAGACAGGATAATCTGAGAACAACCTGGAAGTTTTCCATCACACTTACTATCCTGGCAAACATACTATGTGAGTTAGTTGTCACTATCTTCTTATTTCAAACAATATTCACTACCCAGCCTGTTGCCAGGTGGCTTGGAAGTGGTCTAGAGAGCTGTTTTCTTAAGTAAACATAAATTCCAGAGGTGGGTGATGGGAGATGAAAAATCAGTGTTTGTCATTTTCCCCCTCCAACAAGCAGTAGCTGTGACAAAGTGGAGGTGCTAGAGGTCTGCTGAGGGGAAGGCATCTAGATAGGGTGAGCAGGGAGGAAGCAGGATTGGGCCAGCAGAGTCTCCTATCACAGGGCAAATCTGCCAAATCATAGCCAGCACAACAGGAGCTGCAGGACAAGGACTGTGGGTTAGAAAACTCCCATCCTGGGTAGAAACAACCAGAAGTAACACCATCATGCTCAGCCACTGAGGAAAGGCTTCCTCTGAAGAGTGCAGCTTTGAACCAACAGCCAAGGAGCATCCTGAAGGCTCTGATAGCTGGAGTCAGTCCTGTCTGCACTCTTCAAAGATGGATGAGAAGCAGTTCCTTGAATGGAAACTCAAGCTGTGCACCTAAAACATCCTCCTTGCTGCTGAACACTGACTAGAGATGGTTTTGCCATTCTTCTCTTCCTATTTTTTAAATCTTACCAATATATGAAAAAGTCACTTTTCAGTACCAAAGTCTTAAAGATGAAACCCTCTATACCCCAAATAGTTCCCAAATGTTAGTTGAAGGAATAAGACTAAATGTACAAGAGTAGGCAGGACAAATAAAAGGCGTAGACTAGAAATGTTGACCTAATTATGTAAAGAACATAAGAAGCTAGTGATTAAAGAATCACACATGGGCCAGGGTTATCTAAATTATGGATTTTTCATTTATTGTGCACGATGATGGCATTTGCCTGGTTCAAAATGGTTTCAGAACGCCCAGCCTTCTGAAAATTATGGAAAAAGAGATTTTGAAGTTTAATCCTCCAGAATAATTCCTGGTTTCAAAAAACAGATTTGCCAATGTTTAGTTCTCATAACACTGGATCCTGTCCTTGAATATAGTCACCTAATGGAGAGACTAACGCACTTAGATCAGGGAGATGCTCATTTTAGAGAGGAATAGATAGAAAACAATAAAAAGCAAAGGATAATGATAAGAAATATTCTTAGATGATGGTACCAAATGGCATGTTGAATTCTGGGAAATCGAAACAAATTGAAAAAGGAAATTCAGGTAAAATAAGAAAAAATCCATATGGAGATAGAGGGTAATCTTAGCATTGATATTGTATATATACTGGCTCATTACCCACCGCATCAGAGATCATAATGTGTTTATTATGCCATTCACCAAATGATAGCTATTTCCTGAACAACTGGCCTCTGAAGTCTGTCCTTTGTTAATAATGATGCCTGTAGTTTGGGGCAGAAAGATAGAAAAAGATATCTGGAAAGAATCTGCAGGAAATAAGAGACAAATTGGTAATCTCTTTAGCTTGGCTCACTCTTTTACACTGTTACATTGGCTATTTGTCTAGGAAATGTGGGAAACACTGTATGTGCCACAACTAAATCTTCCAAACAGAACCCAGAAAAAAATGAGATGGAAGTACCAGTCCTTGCCTGGGCTGCCTCCTCTACTGGAAACAGACAGGTCCTTCATGGGCAGATAGCAGAGAGCATCCAGTTTCCTTCTTGTTGCATCAGTAATTTTTTTTCAAAGCTGATAAATAGTGAAAAGAAATCTACTTTCCTGCATGGCCCAAATATCACTAGAAGATAAAATTTTTTTAAACTAAACTTGAAAGTTTTTTAAGATGCAGATATTAATTATTCATTTGTATTTAAGAATTTCTTCCATTAGCATTTTCCAGAGATAAGAACTGAAGGTATAATTAACCTTTGAAATGAAAGCCAAGGTTTAATTAATGAATAGGTATCACTCTGATGCCTGACATCTTCCCAATCATAAGATAAAATATTATGAAAGAAATGTTTCAGCCCAAAAGGAGGGAAGTGAGTCCCCCTTCTCCTTTCTCTTTTAAAGAAGAAAGGGGAATAAGTCACACTGTATGGAACTTTATTTGATTATGTTGTTTAACGGAGTACAGACCTGAGTTTATTTTCTCAGACTATCAACACACAAGAAACACACACCAAGAAGTGCCCAAGCCAACACTAAGTAGCATTTGTTTTTAGCTGATATGGTGCTTCTGGTCTGTGATGGCTCAGCCTGGCTCTCCTCAGCTCCATCTCAGCATCTCGGTGTTTCTTTAGTTAGCTCAGTCGTCTTTGCATGCCACTGTTACATCAGAAAGACCTGGGTTTCTGGATTAGTTTATGCAGATTTGGATTTAGGCTAAAAGCACATCACAGGCAAACATGTGTTGAGCATTATTCTGTGAGTGTCGGCTTTGAAGGGCCTCCCAGGTATATATAGATTTGGTATGATGAGGAGATGAATTCAATTCAAGGTACTCAATCTTAGTGCCAATATTCTTCAGTAAGAAACCATCTCTTTGGTTTGCACATCTGTGTTTGATAATGTGAGAGAATGTCTTTGATTAGACTTTCAGAGTAATCACTCAAAGGCAACTTTCTCCTCTGCTCTGCTGCATCTCATAAAGGTAGATTTTGCACATTAGTGATGCACTTGATTGCATTGAAATAATATTGGCTTTATGAGAGAGGATAATCTTATTCAAAATATAACTTCCCCTTTCTCCCCAAAGTGCTGCTATTTTTGTGTCTCAGTCCCTTCCACCACGAAGTTTATGAGCCTTTCCCAAAATGCCTTTTTTTTTTTTTTGGTTTCTTTGAAAGCAAATGCTTTCATATTATTAAGCCACCTCTCAAGCACTATTTTTTTTTACAACCCTAATAGTGTTGAACTGAAAAATAGTTTCAAGATTATCCCCTAAAATACTTGAGTATGTGTTCCTACAATGTTTTGTTTTTAAATTTTTGGTCTTTTGAGACAGGGACTCACAATGTCACCTTGGCTGACCTGAAACTCACTGTGAAGACCAGTCTGGCCTTGAACTCACAGAAATCTACCTGCTTCTGCCTCTTGAGTACTAGGGTTCTCCTAGAAGGCTTTTAATATTTCTAATTGAAATCTCAGACCTTGTATAAAAACATACATGCCATCCATTTTTGTTTGATGTTTTTTGTAATGACTTCTCCTCGCTAGCATTTACAAACGTATACCCTTGACCTTTCTCCTTTTTTAATTTTATTTATGATGTTAATGACTTTCAATGTATGATGGATAGCTTTGGTGTCAACTTAACACACCTGGGTCGAGGGAACCTCAACTGGGGAATTTCCTTCATTGGATTGGCCTGAGGCCATGTCTGTGGGATATTTTCTTGATTGTTGAGTGCTGCAGGAGGGCCCAGCCCACTGTGGGCAGTGCCATCCCTGGGTAGGTTGTTGTCTATTGTATAAGAAAGCAGGCTGAGCATGGGCAAGGGGAGCAAGCCAGTAAGTAGCGTTCTTCTATGACCTGGGCTCCAGCCCCTGCATCTAGGTTTCTGCCCTGAGTTCCTACCTTGGACACTCTGATGTTCTGTGTGATCCAGGAGATGTAAGCAAAATAAACTCTTTCCTCCCCAAGTTGGTATTGGTTACAGTGTTTTGTCACAACAATTGAAGGCAAACCAGAACACAATATATGCTAAAAATTAAGCATTTTGCCCCTTTTGGCAATTATCACTGCTTGTAAATTTTATTAATTGCAAATCAAAGTCATGCTAAAATCTGTAGTCTGATATAATCTTCAAACAATGGAATGCATTTATTTATTTATTTATTTTTCTGTTTTATTTATTTTTTAAGAGTGACTATATCCAGAAATAAAGTGTTAAAGTAGAAACTGCTGGTGGGACAATAGTTATGAAAACATTGTTTTCTTTCCTTGAATTTATGATATAAAGCCACATGACACCTGTGGTTTTGCTAACACCATTCCATTGAAGAGTAGTCAGTGATTACTCTCTTAATCCTCTTTGGTTACCATTTTCATGTTCCCTTGTTCAGCAGTGTTGATAGATTGAATTCAGACCATGTTCTTTGGGAAAGAGTGGGGCACTTATAGAAAGCTGTGAAGAGATGCCCTCTGGCTAAGTGCTGGAGGCTTTACAATCTGTGCCTGGCTTAGTGCCTAGTGTCCTGTGTGACTGGGAAAAGGGGAAAGAGAGAATGCCACAGCAGAGATTTAGGAAGTTTAATGAAATGAGTCTCCGTTTTCTCTCTCATATGTGGAAGCTTAAAAAGTCACCTGAAAGTAGAATAATGATTACCTGGAACTGGGAGGGGTGGACCGTGGTGGGGATGAGAATGGAGGACAGGAGGTTGGATATTATCAGTGAATGCTGTATGCATGGAAGTATCTTACGTATATACGACATCCCATTAGAATGTACAATTGATACGTGTTAACTTTAAGTCCAAAGAAAAAAGGAGAATGGAGACTGTAGCCGACCAAATCCAAAGGCTGCCCCTGGCAGGGATTTCTGTGGTTTCTGTGCACAGCAGCTACACACCAGGAGTTCCAGCACAGGAGCACCAGCCTGGAGAACTGAAGGCAGTAGTTCCATTTCCAGTGATACATTCTGGTTTTTTTTATGTGGTTTACAATCTAAATTTAGAATTCAGAGTTTCTAAATGAAGCTCTATATGTAATCTGGGTTGTTGGTCTATCACAGATTATAAAAGTGAGTGAAATATAGGGCAGAAACAAAAGAAAACATTCATTTCCAAAGACCAGAAACTTCCCTTCAAGAGGGGCCTGATGGCTTTAGCTGATCCCAAAGTCTTTCTGTCACACTGCCTGCCTCCCAGGTGTACATGTATTGCTGAGGAAACACAACCAAAGCCAACGGTTTAAAAGAAAACCATTCTTTATGGAGTAGCAAGCTCTTTCATAAGACTGAAATAGATGTAAAGAATGTGGAGATGAATAGTCCTACAGCTGCTAGATTCTATCCTGTTTGCTCTCATTACACAGATAACCATGAGAGCCTTGGATCTCAAGTGTACACAAAGAGGGCTGTGTAATTGAGCTTAGTACTTTTGTAGGGTCGGCATATTATAGGTTTCCCTCATAATGATAACAGAATCTTATATCAAATGAACACGGAGGAGTGTATATTTAAACCATGTGTGAAGTAAGAAAAGGAGAAATAGTAGAGCCTTTCTTTGTGCTGTATGGTTATAGATATCTTTTGTGGTTGGGTATTTATTTCAGATTTTTGTGGTTTTTCATGTCCTGGATTATAGGGATGCTTGTAAATTGGTTTCATATGGTAACTGGTAACCCTGAGGGACTCCATTTTTAAGGTAATTAACTTCACAGTTCTAGGTGAGATCTATGCCAGGCATAGAATGAAGTCACTTTTTATTTCGTTATCCAGTTGTTATAAGGTTGGTGAACACCTAAAGGAAAACAGAATGTGTGCTTTACTTTCCCTCTGTATCGCCTTCAATTAACTATTTCACAAGAAATACAAGGACACAAGAGTAGCCATGTGAAAGCAGGTACACAGGTAGTGTTTTAGTCTCTGCTATGCTACCTAATACATGTGAAGGTCTTTGGGCGTAAAGTGTTGCAGATACACAAGCAGCCCCACTTCCCTCTCCCCTCTCATTCTTCACACCTCAAGCATGCTCATAACTTTGTAGCTCTGAGCTATCCCTTTGTCTTTTTCTGCCTCTGGCTGGTTGCTGTGGCAGCTGATTCATCTGTTTTCATTGCACTCATGAAAACCAGTGCACATTTCATCATATAATTCAGAAGTGCCCTATTCTGGCAGAAGAAAATAACCCATGCACACACCAGTGGCTACACCGTACAAAGGGGGGAATCAATTTTTCATCTTTCTATTTTTCAAGAGCCTCCCAAAATGTATTGAGGCAAAGATCAGACCAGAATGTGATAACTCTCAAAGCAATAGATCTTCTCCAAATACTCTAATAAAGATTCTTATAAACTAGCATTCTTTGGGAATTTACCTACAGATGTGTTTAACTTGTTACTGTGTCCAGCCTATGCCACCACTTGAGAGCATATGTTCCACAAATTGACTATTAGGAAATGAAATTAAAAAGTATCAGAGGAAGAAATGCAGAGAGAGAAATAGAAATGTGGCCCTGGATACACACAAGATTTATTAAAGTTTATCCAGGAAACCTTCCTTAAAGACTTCCCCAGCCCCGGTCCTCCACTTGGCAGGTTGCCCTCCTTTCTGCACTCTCTCGTAATGCATGAGCAAGCTTCTAGGGAATAAGTTGTCAAAGCACATTGTCATGTTCTATCTTCTTGGCACTCCTGTCCCCCATGTTGAGCTCCTGCAGTGTAAAGACAAGGTCTTGCCTTCATTCCATTAACATGAAGCACAAGTTGGGGAATTTGCTAGGTATCCATTAAGCTCAAAGAAATGGCCCATCTTTGTAAGTCAAGAACACAGGGTTGATACTTGATACATAGCAGGAACCTAATAAATGTTTATCACTGAAGTAAACTTAATAAAATAAAATCATTTTAGAGTTAAGTGATGTGATAGAAACCTTTTGTTTCACGGATGAGACAACTAGGAGTTGGAGAGATGGAGTCATTTGTCCAACATCCCACAGCTGAATTAAAACCAAATGTACTGGGGCTGGAGACATGGCTCAGCAGTTAAGACCACTGATTTTGCAGAGGACCAAGGTACAGTTCTCAGTACCCATAAGGTACCTAACAACCATCTGTAAATCCAGTTCCAGAAGTTCCAGTGCCATCTTCAGGCTTCTGTATGCACTACACACATGTGGTACACATACATGCCTGCAAAACACTCATACATGAAATGGAAATAAATCTTTTTAAAAATGCACTAACATCCCAAAGCTCTTTTCATTCCAAATGGATAGCTGCCTATAGTTTATTAGCATTTCAAAAGCAAAACATATAATGAAAAGCACCAAAATAACATCTTTACATGTGTAAAAAATATTAGAAGATACAAAGCATTTTAGTAAACAATATCTTAACAGCTTTCAGTGTTATCTCAATGAAACCAGTAAGGACAGTAGAGTTCCTGTTGAATAGATGGGGAAGCTGAGTTTCCAAGAATCTAAATGACTCACTCAGTTTAGGACTTATTTCTTGATGAATGTTCTTTCTGATGAGCTGTCTTCTGGGGCTGTGAGAAGAATTGGTGTCTCTGAAGAGGCTATATTCCAGAGACTACAAAGGTTTCCCTTGCAAAAATATCATCACTGGCAAAGATCTTCAGAGTATTCTTAAAATGGTGCTTATGCTGGACTGGACTGGCTATGGACTGGGGAAAACGGACGTAAACACAGGTAGCATTTCCCAGATCAGAAGGAGAATAAAGCGAAAACTTGTAAATTAGACAGCAAAAATATAGATAAGAACAAGGCTATGAAATAAGAGATTCAGATGATCAGGATTCTAGTGAGAAGAGCATTCCTGAAAAGAAGAGTCATCCTCTGATAACAACATAGACTCCTTTTTGGCATCTATGGAAAGATATTTTCTTCCCTGACTGATGTATCTAAACCATACACTTGACCAAGAGTTTCTCTTCTACTGTTTAAGAATTTCAGAGCCTATATTTTCATTTTTAAGCAGGTCCAGTTCTGAGTAAGAGTCTGAGACCTTGCCAGATTTTTTTCTAACTAATGTCAAATATTTCTGTCTTTTTTAAATAATGGAGACAGTGACACACAGAGTCACAGAGAGAAGGAGGGAGGACGAGAGAGAGAAAGAGAAACCCCATTGGACTGTGGTGCATATTTTCTATAAAAACGAAACTAGATAAAATGCAAACAAAAAACTATAGTAAGGAAGCAGAAATAAGAGTAATGTGATTATCTTAAATTCATCAGCAAGTAATCATGTATCAAAAATTGAGATTATTTTTAAATGATCCATGGAAAGCTGCATTGCTTTAGTTGTAGAGCTATTGCTCTTTTAACATTGTTGGAATTGTGACTGAGTAATCCTGAGAGCTGTATGTGAGGGCACATGTTATTTTCCTTCTAAATAATCTACATACTTACCTAGAAACCCAGAGTTTCATGTGGTGTCCACTAGAGACCTGTGTAAACCATGGGTGTCCATTCTTGCCTAGTGTCTAAGGGTCACTTTTCCCACTCTGTCCTGTTAAAGATTTCTTTATCAAACTTCACATTATTCCATGGTTATATTTATGGATAGTCTGACCAAAAAAAATTTTATGAATAAAATTTCAAAGTTACAAATATTTGTGTTTTATAGAGTTTCTAGTATATCTTAAGACAATAATAAGGAAGCATTTGTTAACAAGTACAAAACCTGATTTAGATCTCTTCATTGAGGAGTTCTACTGGATGTATACATAAATAGGCATCTTTACATTAACAATAAACACAAGAAATTTGGGGAGTAGAGGGAGTTTTTCTTCTCCAAAATTATATTACGTGTCTTATCTGAGTAATAACTATATGGTTGCTTTCCATCTCTGATCCAAGATGATCTTTTCTTTTCCAGATTCTGAGAATTTTGAATTTGGACCAACATATGCTTATTCACTCATTCATTAATAAAATAAAAGTATTGAGGGCACCAGGAGGGAGAGGGAGAGAAGGGCGCTCTCGTACTTAGTCATGGCCTGTGAGTAACTCCCCAGCTATCTTAGGTACACATGCTCATTTTTTGCTGGTGATGCTGAGGTATTTGAAGACAGGAAAATGTCCTACATACTTTGGATTGGGTGTCAGGCACAGATAATCTGCATTAAAAATTTTTGGTGTTGAATCTATTTAGAAGAAATTATAGCCTGGTGTCTAAACATTATGAAGCAAAAAGATAGAATAGCCAAGAGTGATGGCACATGACTGTATTGAACAGTGGGGTGGTAGAAGCAGGAAGATTTCTTGGGCTACAAAGTGAGACCTTTCTCAGAGAAGGGACTAGAGAGATGCCTAAATAGGTAAGGCACTTGCCATTCAAAGAGCTAAGATCCAAAGGAAGAAAGAGAGAGACAACAAAGATCAGACATAGTAGTACATATGTTACATCCCAACATGAGCCTACAAGGGGATGAGAAGGAGAGACAAGAGTCCCCAGAAGCCAACTAGCTCGACATACACAGCAGTGAACAGCAGGTAGAAGGCAAGGGTGGTACCTGAGGTGTCCTTGACTTGCTGTGGCATGCATGCACCTGTAGACTCTCTCACACACATGAATATGTGCACACACATACACACATGAATATGTACACACGCACACACACACACACACTTTTTCAGGGAAAGAAAAGGGAGGGAGGGAAGGAAGGGCAGTGAAGAAGAAGAGGAGGAGGGTTGATATGTGCCCTGATATATGCTGAAGAGAGGAAGTGAATTTCCCCTGGTGAAGAAAGCCAGATTATTCCAGCACAGCTAAGGATAACAGAGAAGAAGAAAACAGTTTCTCTGTAGACCTTAGAAAATAGAAATGAATGAAACAAAAGATTCTAAACTTTCCAAGGTGTTATCAAGGAGAAATGAAAATTTTGAGTTTCCTGGAAAACAACCAAGTTCTAATGGAGCTGAAGGCTCTAAAGTCACGGGGAAGAAGAACATGTCATCTCCAGGAGCTGTTAAAATGAGGGAGGGAAAGACCTCAGGGCTTCGTGTTCCTCATTTGCCAAAGACATTAGAAAACTCTAAGTCAATAAAATAAGAAACCACAGATAGTGATGTAATTGAAAAAAATATCACCCAGTAATTGAGTCACTGGCTTTAGAGAGAGTCTAAATAACAATTTGTCGACCTGCCCACACCTGACTAAACCCCTGAACTCTTGAAAGCTAAAGATCTTCCTGTCCCTCACCCTTCATGGTCAATCCTTAAGGATGGAAAAAAGTTGTGTTTGGTGGGCCTTAGCCCTTTTCTGTCCTTTGCAACTTTCCTATTCTAATTTGCCCCCTTAACCTCTAGCGACTTGAAATTCATCACTGAGCTGCTTTCAAAGCATCTTTCTCCTTTGCTCACATCCCTCCTTTATTTATTTATTTTTTTTTTATTTTTTTAGAAAGGTTGATAATATAGATGAACTCATGCATGAGTTCAGTTATCTAGACTTTCCCCCATAGAAAGGGAGGGTCGGAGAGAGGGAGGGAGGGAGGGAGCCAGTCAGCCTAGGAAAATAGATACTCTTAAAGCCTAAATTCAGCAAGTACTTGATGCTTGAGCCTGAAAAGAACAGTACATTTCTATTTGGTTCTATAAATCTTTAAGTCTTTTTTCAGAGATGATAAAAATTAGAACCATTAACTAATAAAAACTTACTTAGAAACATTTTCAAAGTGCCATTTGATAATCTACTAAACAAGGTATTAAAAACAATGACCCATCTTGCCTTGATTCTCCACATAGAATTGCTTAGAAAAACAGAATGGGATAATCTATTTAGACAGAATATAGACTAATCGTTTGTCAAAAAATGGGAGAAGGGAAGAAGGAAACTAATAGGTACACCTGACAGGTATGCTATTTATTTGTGGGGTATTAAAAGTTCTCTTGTAATCTTCCTGGCCATTATGCAGATGATCTAAAGTGATACCTGTGTCCTCCCTTTGCCTGTGGGACTGTTGGGACAGTGGACTCTTAAGACATTGGAATCTCCTTAGGAACTGGGAGAGGGAAAAGATGGGTCCCTGGGGCCTCCCAGAAGGAAGACTTGTCTCCTAGGAAGAGAGTTCATATGGTTCTAACAAATTGTCAGACCACCTTGCTGGAGAGAAGAGCTGAGACAGTGGTGTACCCTAAATGGGTAGGACCACACCTTGACAGGCTGCTTAGATATCTATAACTCCGGTTTCTCTTCGTCAACCTAAGCTGCATGTCAGTAGCCTGGGTATGGACTCGAGGATGTCAGTGGACCTCTTTATTTCCTCTTCTCCTTCCCAGTGGTCACACTGAATCAATCTCCTTTCTTTGCCTTTCACTATTACTTGTCTTTAATTGGCCTGTTAAGGTTGGTGGCTGAGCATAAGCTGTCAGAGCTGCCAGGGCCCAGGCTTTGACCCTAACAAATCCTGTAACACTCTAGAATTAGAGAGTACTGATGTCTAGCCAACATCACAAATATAATAAAAGTCACTCAATTGTGCACCTTTAAGTGACAAATTTTATGTTATGTGACATTTATCTCAGTAGAAAATATAAATATTAAAAGACCCATATTCAGTATTGAATAGATTTTTGTAGTAAACAGTTTTCATTTTTATCCTGTATAAGCTATGTGTATTTCTATAATATATGCATTACCCCAAATATATTAGTATAGTAGAATTTTTCATAATAAACATATTAGAAGTTTATGCTCAGAAAAGTTTTATTGATGGAAAACCTTATCATACATATCTAGATACAATAACCTGACACTAGGTCATGTTTCCATTGAGTAACAAATCGCATACTTTCGACGGGTTTCATAGGGCGGCAGGGACTGACACAGCCCTTCCTTCGCTGAGAGGCTTTTAATTTTTTTTAATACTTTTTTTATTGAATCGTTGTGTGTTTCATACAGAGTATCTCCAGTCAATCTTAATCATCTTTACATCTCTTTCCCCACCAGCGCCTCCCATCGCCCTCCAACTGAAATGCATACATTCTTTCATCTGTGTTAAGGTCTATTGTGTCAAGTTAGTGTCCCCAAAGGACTCCGTGCAGGTTCATCCACTGAGATCTAGTCAGCATACTCCGAGTCCTCTGCTTTAGGAAGACTAATTCTTCCTCACCCCACAGTTATCAGTTGCCAGTATTTCTTAAGCAAGGGTTGGGGTCTGCCACTCAGTTCCCCAGTTCCATGCTGGGTGTTTGCCTGCTTGAGTGTGCATAACACCCCCTCCTTGAAAAGTGGCACGTTGGCCTGGGTCCTCTGCTCCTGTCACTTCTCCCAAGGTGGTTCAGCTCATCACAGCTCTGCAACCCTAGCCGTGAGTTCCTTCAGTGAGCTGGGACGAGACTCATCTGGGTCTGGAGACATGAGCTCATATAAGGCAGTAAGATGTTCCCTTCTACTTTTATCCCCTCTCTGGGGCTTTGGTTCCTCCCTAATCTGTTGTTTTGCGGCTTAGTCTGAGGATCATTCTCATTGATAGGGAAGATGGGAGCGAATGGAATGCTAGTGGGTTTTGTGCGCTATACTGTCATCTGTTAATACTATAATATCTGCCCCTAGGGGAATATGAATCATTCCTTGTGTTCACTCTAAGCATACGTTAACAATTCCTTTTATTGTCTTCTGCATTTTTTTCAAGCCTGAGTGTGCTCTCAGATTTAACCCCTCCTACTACTACTATTTTTATCCCCTCCTTTTGTGCTGGGTTTAGATTGTGAGCCGTCCTTGGGTTTTCATGCCTTTCCTGTTTCATCAGCCACTGGCCGCTCTCGAAGCTCCTGTTGCTCTGTGCCTGACTCAGCTACAGTCTGCCCACCTGCCGCCAGCATCTCACTGTGCGATGCCTCACTTCTCCCTGTCTCTCACATCTTTTCATTTCTTGTCTTTCCTTTCTTGCCAAATTACCACTCTTTCATCTGCGCTTTCAGAAATCTGCCTAGCCCAAATCTTGGGTAGTATGGTCTCTGGAGAGCTTGTTTTAAAACAGCAAACTTCTCCTGGTCCTGCCTCGGCCTGCAGGAATGTAGTGATTAGTCGGATAATAATATTTGGGAATGGTTCTACCAGGATTCTTTCCCTGACTCTTCAGGACTTAGAGCTGTACTTTCTCCCAGTATTGCTGTCACTTTAACTTTGTTTTACTGGTTCAGAATAATAGCTCTCTCTCACCTGCCCTGGCAAATTCTGAAAGGTTAGATGGTCAAGGTTAAGAGCTCACCTGTTGCTCTGCTTTTAGGACAGTACAGCTTTGGAAAAAAGTTCAAATGTCTGTAAACATGAGCCTATTTTGTCTTCGAAATAGCAGCATGAAACATGTAAGAAAGATAGCATGCACATCCTCTGGGTGGCTGGATCTGCTATGACATATTTCTATTGGAATATACCATATGACTTTGGCTTGGTTTCTTCTTTGAGGACTTAGTATGAGCAGTACTTCTCAACTCATAGCTCTGTTGTCCTTTGTCTGTAGAAAACCCCTTCTCTATCCCCCTGCCACTCCTAATTCACACTCCTACTTCTTTTCTCCTGCACATTTACGTAAAGTGTTTGTGATATATCCTTCATGACCGTTGTTTCATACAGACCTTTTGTGGTGCTGGGGATCAAGCCCAAGTCCTTCATATATTAGGCAAAGACTCTCCCTCTAAGCTACATCCCCAGCCTTTGCACAGAGATATTTAATTCACAGAAATAGAAATAGTGCTAGGCTGTCCCACACATGGCTCCTCTCATTATCATTACTTCCTTTGTCTTCTACTCAGCATTGTAGCATTGTTTTTGATATCAGTTCTACATAATCCCATGTCAATTTTACTTGTTCCTTTAACTTTATTTTTTAGCATGCATCTTTTGTATTTTACATCTGTATCCCCAAATGAAGGACATCTACTTAGCTTCCAAATACCTTATCATACAATGACATTAAGAAATACCTTCTTGCATACCTTGTAATGGGCCTGAGGCAATTTATCTTCCTTGGAATCATGGGAATCATATAGTAAGTGTACCCTTGACCCTTTGTTAGTATTTTAATGCTAGCAGATTATATCCTAAAGTGCATTTCTAGCATCAATGCATGAGCATTCTCAACTCCCAAAGTCTTTACTGATACTTGATATCACCCAACTTTCTAATTTCTGTCATCCTAATTACATATCCAGTTGTATTCCACAAGCTTTTCTGTGGCTTTATCCCACTGCCAGTGAGTAGGGCACATTCTTATTGACTTGTTAGAACTCAGGATTTCGTTTTGTGTAAATTATTTATATACTTTGTCCATTTTTTCTGGAATTTCTTATTCTTTTGGGTTTTTTCCTTTTCCTCATTAGTTTGCAATCTTACCATATTTGCCAGTGGTATACCTCATGAAGCAAGAACATTAATTCTGCAGCTGTCAAATCTACCATATAATTTCTACTAAAGGTAGTCCCAGATTGTGTTTTTAGAGTGTTAGGAAATCTTTTTCTCACTCCTCAATCACAAAATGCTTCCCTATATTTTCTTACTATTATTATTATCAATGTGTTTACATATGCACACACGTGCACTTTAAGACATGCCAAGGCACGTCTTACATACAGAGGTCAGAAGATCACTTTCAGGAGTCAGTTCTCTGCTTCTGCCATAGGTTCCAGGGACTGAACTCAGGTTTTCAGATTGCAGTGCAAGTACTTTTACCCACTGGGTCATGCCTGGCCTGTTTTCTTATGTTTTATGTTTTGATCTGCAGTCTGTTTCCATTTTAGTTGACATCTTCCATAATGGAGGGATGCAGAAATCTGACTTTATTTCTTCTTAATGTAACATACTGCAGAAACCTTTCTAGTGCCAGCCACCAAACAGCTGTTCATTTCCCCTGTGCACAGCAGTGTCCTGAAAGGACACTTGGTGTCCTCTCAGTACACTGAGAAAGAGCAAGGGCCTGGCAGCCTAACCACACAGGTCTGGATCCAACTCTGACAGATGAGCTTTGTGGCAACAAGTGGCTACAACTTCTTAGCAGTCCAAGTTTAATTAGATCTATGGAAGAGAAAACAGGATGGTCTGTGCTCCAGGTGTATCAGGAGCATTGTTTCTTTGTATCTTTGAGACAAGGTTTGTGCCATCTTGGCTGGTCTGGAACTTATTCTGTAGCTCAGGCTAGCTTCAAGGTTATGCCAATCCTCCTGCTTCAGCCTCCCAAGTGCTGCAGTTACATCCATGAGCTGCTATGCCCAGTTTCACTTTCTGTTGTGTTTATCACATTCTTCTATACCTTGATCTCACCCATCTTCATTAGTATCTCTAATTTTTTTCCTTTGGATGATATTTATGATATGATTTTAATATGTTTTGTCTTTGTTTTTTTCTATTCCTCTCTCTCTTTTCACTATCCTGACCCATGATCATTTCAATTTTGCATATTAAGAAAGTTAATATTTTCCTTATTTCATGACCTGAACATAATTTGAGGAGTGTACAGAGAAAGGGAAAAAGTCTTAAGGGAAATAGATACCCAAAGTAGATTGGCAATGAAATTTATTCATGTAAAATAAGATATCCTATTGCTAAGCATACCTGGGTACTTGGTTTTCTTGAGTGTATGCACATTATTCTCTGCAGAACAATTTATTTAGACAGCCATTTTAAAGTCAGGAGCCCATGAGATAGATGAGAGTAGATGGTAGATGAAAAAATCTAATGTCCTCACACCAGGCAACTGGAAGTAGCCCATGCTGGAGATTTACTTACCCACCAAGTGTGGCAAAAGACTGTCAAGACTTCCAGCTCACCCCTGCCCTAGAGAGTGCTGAGTGCATACTCATGATGTCTTCCTCACCTTCTCCCCTCCCTATCCCTACCTTTGTATAGATTTCAAACATTCCCCCAATTCTCATTTATCATTGATTAAGCCTAAATTCTCTTCCCATGTTCCAGCCCTGTCTTGATTCAATTTCTAGACCCTGGGTTTCATCTCATTGTTTAAGATAACCTCTTCAGATGGGCTCATTTTCAGCCTCAGAGTTGATTTCCAAAGACTCCTGTTAGAAAACAAAAACATACTGGCAACAATGAGAAATAGTCACAGCTGATTCAGATATTTTATATCAATTGTTTTTCAGACTTGACACTCAAAATTGAGTCCCAGCATTAAATATGGGTATTATTATACAATTAATGTCAGAACAAAATAATAGCCTACTTTATTTTGATTTTTGTGTTTCCATTGCACTTATAGCTATTTATTTCTATTGTTCAATCATAACTTACTTTGACTTCATGTTCAATAAATTCTGCAACAAATTTACAGTTAAACAGCATTATGTGTCTCATCTCAATCAGTCAAACTGCTCTAATGCAGGTAAACAGACAATAATGGAGTACCTAGGTCACACATCATTTTTTCTCACCTTCATATAGCATCTTGAGGCACATGTCACAACTACAAATGCCCCAACACCCCCCTTTTTTCATGGTTACAAATTTTATTATCCTTTAAAAATGGACCACCTATAGTGATTTAAAGGTTTAAAGAGGTATACACAAGAATATATCCAAACTTCGTAAACTGAATTCTTGTTGGAGCAGAAATAGAGACGACCCTTTTGCTGCTCATACTTTTAATACTGGAGATTTTTGAGCAACATAAGGAGTTTTCCTAAAGTCTATGACATTCTAACTTATGATTTTTCTGAGGATTCGTGTTGAACAGTACACACTAGAGTTTGTAACTAGTTACTTACTCCCTGTGCTTAAAACACCTATTCTCTAATCACAATTCCATATATATATATTTATCTGAACTATTTCAATAGCAACATAAGGGATCTACAGCACCTTGTGATATGTCTTACTGTGAATGTCAAGGATTTATAAAAGATCTGCATCTGTCTTTCAATGTTCTTACTCTGGGATCTTCTACTTAATGGAAAAAAATAAAAATAAAGATGACAGCAGATTATATAATTTTCAAAGTATTGGTAACAGGGTATATTTTGAATAAAATAACTATGTTTAGGCAGCATAAGAAATTCACACAGCTATAAAATATGATTCTAAGAGAATATTCATGATCTAGGATCTTATTAAGGAGTATTTTGTGGCAACAGTTCTACTCACTTGTATGCTGTGTCACAGACATTAGAGCAGACGAGAAGGGTGCAAGATCAACTTAAACAGCATCCAATAAAAGAGTCCTTGTGTTTGCTTGATACTTCTTTTAGGAGTATCTCATATTCTTTCTGCTTGAAAACAGGAGATTGCAAAAAGCACATCTGTAAAAGGGTCCCCTCTTCTTAATTTCAAAGCAAGTGTTGGTTCTCGCTAGTTGACTGATGGCGGTGTACCTGTGCTTAGCAGAGACACAGCCAGAGCCCCTGTTGTTATTTTTGTATGCCAGCTGAATTTAGGGATGGATCCTCTCCTAGGTAGCCTAATAAATATAACCAGGGCCTGTCATTTTAGTTATCTCAGCACCTCCTAGTTATGTACTTGCTTTTAACCTGTCAAAGTGATCACTTTCATTAGCTTACACTAGATAACTTTATGTGGCATGAATTTTCTAAGTTTGGTAAGAATGAGGTATAACTGTGTTTTGGCAATGAGAAGGTGAAGGGCCGAGGGGAATCAATGGCCACCTGTGCTAAAAGGAGAAGCCAGCTCTCTTAACTTCTACTCTTCCACTTCACCTCTACACCACACTCTTGATGATGCAATTGTTTCCTTAAAAAACACTGTGTTTCCCAAACCCTGCAGGGCCATATCCCTGGCAGTGTTAGGTCTCGTTCAGCTTTCCGCACAGACGCATGCAGCGAAGCGGGTATTCGCCCAATGCTATCACTGGAGCAACTCTAACCCTCCCTAAAACTAAAGCTGTCACACTTAGGCTCCCCAAGGCATCTGTTCCTTGCAGCAGAGGTCTTCATGAAGGGTCCGACCACAATGCTGTGTTCTCTGCCAGTTCAAACACAGGAAGCCAGCAGCAACAACAGCTAACAACACAACGCTCATTATGCTGTGAGATTATCTTAAATCCAGATGGGGCCTCGGGGACTGGCAACCAAGAAAAAATTAACAAAAAACAGAACACCACAAAACTTCCAGAACTGTCCTCAGATCAACAGCTCCAGTTGGAAGCCTGGATAAGAAAGTGGAGACTGTGGGAGAGTATGTAGGCACTAGGGAGGTGAGGGCCTTTCCAGTTTCTCGAATTTCTAAACCTGATCTCTTTATTCCCCAGGATCTACCAAAATAAAAAGAGTAAGAGAAGGGTCAATAAAGAAAAGAGTACAAGACATAGAGCACGTTTAGCACAGTGTCTAACACACAGTAAATCTGCAGTAAATTTTAGCTATAAATATCTCTTTGCAAGTAAGAGAGCAAGGCAGAGAGGTATACTTATATAAGATCAGGCATAGAAATTAGATTTCACCCCTGGAGAAACACACATGTTAAAACAGAGAAGCAAAATGCCTCTTTCCTGGGGGCTCTTTTCCTGTCCTCTCCTCCCTGGCAGAAACACAGGGGCTCATACAAAACCTAAGTAAACCACCCATGCCAGCATCACAGGATGAGGAAGAATATTTCACATCTGACCTTTGAGGTAATCTGGGACTTCCAGCACCAGTAGGCATTTACCACTAAATCACCTACATTTCAGACCAAATGTCAAGACTCTGAAGTCCCTTAGGTTGGAGATTTCCGGTATGAACTTCCTAGAAAATGGTTCTTTCTCCCAGATCTCTTCCTTACATTTCTTTTTTGTTAGGTGTGACGTAAATAAGAGACCTTTCACTCCCCAGTGGGCTGTTTTCTTCGTCCCCTATTGTTGGAGCTTAGAAATTACATCTGAGTCGGCCTCCATGCAGGTGACAAACAGCATTTGTTTTGCATTTTGATGCAGTCAGGTTCTCTGGTGCCTGCCTGTCAGGCACTGTTGGAGTGGGCTGGTAAGCTCCCAGAGCTTAATCCTCTCCATCTTTTATTTGTGTGCAAGCTCAAGGCATTAGTCCTTTCAAGATTGCAAAGACTCATTTTGCTCACAACTCTTGAATATCATATTACAGGATAGAGTGTGATTTTCATTGTCAACTGGAGGATGCTTAAATGAAGAGTGTGGATGCCTCGAGAGGGGCCACAAATTCCCTTAACACTTAACATGGGCTCTGGTAACGAACACACTTGACAGCTAGGTAAGAATGTCAAGTGGCCAGGCCCACAATAACAGTGGCTGCAATTAGTGTAATTACAATACCCACTCACATGGAATGATTCCCAAAGAAGCATGAAGGTTGCTCACTCCGTTGGTTGTTTTTAAATCTTTTTCAGCCTGAGGTCTTTCTCAGGTTGTGATATTCTGAATCAGTTTAAAGATACAGTTACCTCTTTCTACATCCAGTGTTGATTTTTTCAAAGATATTTTTTCTCAATCTACCAGAAAGGTGGAAATACCAGGGTCATTTGTGAATTTCTTATCTTAATGATAGTTTGCTTCCTTTAATGTATCTTCTTTGGGGACTTAATCTTTGTGCCCAGGCATGTTACTGACAAAAGTTGGCATTTATCTTCATGGACAGAAAGGCACTACAAGTACAGTGTGCTGGAACCCATGTCATTTATCATTTTCCTTTTATTAATCATACTGATGTATTTGGAATCAGCTTGAGATGAATAAATTAATAAAACCTGGTTGAAGAAACGTGACATTTGGCTGTTATGCCACATGTGTGACTCACAAGATGCTTATGTGGTGATGTTTAAAACCAAATCTTTCCAGTTGTGTTGAAGATAGAGGTGAAAATGAGTCCCAAAGCAGTCAACCTGATGGAAGGAAGTTTGTCACGAAGTCAGCCAGAGCAGGAGATGATCCATCCATCCATCTCTCCATCCATCCGTCCATCCATCTTCTGCTCTGTATTCCTGTTGGCTGGAACTATGTGGAATTCCTTTAAAATACCATTTTTCTTTCCTTATTATAGTCAGTGTAGGAAACAGTAAAGCTAGTTTTATACTCATAAGCACTTACACACCGATGGAAAGTGGAAGTAGCCCATAGGTTTCTATTCAGAGGAGTTATAATTTTGCATTTTTCCTGAATAATAACATCCACAGACTAATAATCAGATGTTGACTCATCTCCTCAATTTGCTGTGCAGTGCTTAACTGCGCAGAGGTGAACAATTTCCTAGTTAACACATGATGACAGCCTCATGTTTTGTTTTCCCCATGGTTATTATGGCGGCTTATATTTATGAAGTATCTTTTTTTGGATGAGTTTAAAAGATTTTGTAATTTGCTGCATTTTACATGTGGAGACCCAGAGGAAGAGAAATGTCACATCATGGCTGAGGGACAGAGAGAACGCCAGAACTCAGCTCTTAACTGGCAGGTTATTGCTTTATCTCTTCATGCAGTCTGCCTGGCAACGCACAGATGACACTCAAATCTGTCTCCTCTCTACCCGAAATTCAGTTTCTTTTCTTACTGTGCCTGAACCTCAGGGAATAGAAGCAGCCAGTATACCCAGCACTCAGTCAGAAGCTGATTCTGTAACCTCTGAAGTCCTGTGCCTGCACCTGGGGTGTTCAAGGTTGCCCTGAGGCCATGCACTTTCCTGTTAATAAGTGGTGGCTGCTGTGTGACCAAAGGTGTTGGCACCAATAACTGTGCCAAGCTTTTGGCTCTGCTATGAATCCCCGCAGGGTGTAAACAGAACCATTTCACTGGGGACTGAAGCTGTGGGGAAGACAAAAGCCGTGGCTCCACAAAGTCTCCATCTTTAGACGCGCCTCTTCTGCCAGCAAGCCTGCACCCTTATGTTCAGTACCTATTGGGTGAAAGCAGTGTGTTCTGGAAGGATGGTCAGCACCTCGAAAACTGTTTTGCCTTGTGCCTTCATGAATGATCGTTTAGAATTGTGCATAACTTGTAAGATATGTAAGCATTTAAAAAGAGCATAGCAAGAATAATTATATGACTTGAAAATTAATCATTTAACATCTGCGATTCTCAGAGTCGAAGATGCCAGGGTTACTTAGTACAAAGAAGCAAATACTAAGAAATGCAAAAATCCGCTGGTGGGGCTTGTGTGTGAATTACTCCGAGTGTCTCCATCACGCTAAGTGGGGGCTGGGGAGGGGAAGGAAATCGGTTTAAAGGAAAGCATGCGGGATTTAAGTGAGATAAAAGAAAGAATTTCCTGACAATAAGGTTCTTAAACCCTGGAATGGGTTATCAAGAGCAGTTTTGGAATCTCCTTATCTTGAGACCTTTAAAAACAGCTAAATTCCCATCCATCTAGGATAGTTGAGAACAGACAGCCCTAAAAGCCCTGCTATGGATTAGATTATCTTTAAGTTTCTTTCCAGCCCTATGATAAACAAGGGGAGTTGGAAGCATAAGCAAAGGCCAGTGTGTGAACATTGTGGCTGCAAAAACCACCTTCCTGTTGCAAATAGCAGCCTGCCAGTAAGCAGTGCAGGTAGCTCGTCCTCCGATCCCCGGGAAGGTCCTTGGAGAACCATGGTTTCTCCTTGCTTGCTGTTCATTCATTTTTATAGTTTTTAATGTACAGAGCATTTTAGTTTATACAGTTAAGTGCATTGATTCTTTCATTCTTTTAAATCTATAACTTTAATAATTAAAACTGCAGTGTTGTGAAATGATTTATAAATAAAGATAGTCACTATGGTGTTTATTAATGTTAGGTGAAAAAGATGAATACCATCTGAAAAATCCAGCACGAGGACTTCCCATAATGCAGTGCAGCAGAGTCTTTAACACACTGTAACTTTGAAGAACATTTAACTTTCTACAGAAATGCTTTCAAAGAGGGGAGAAAGAGCATGTTTATATCTATGCATGATTTCTAATCTCTTTAAGAAAATAAAAATATTGGAGTAGAACATAGTGATCCCAGTGGGGTAAGATGGTGAACTAATCAGAGGGTTTTACATTTTCACTCACAGCTTTTTTATTGTCTATATGAATATGATTTATCGGCAGATTTTTAAAGTTGGAAAATGAAATAAATTCAAATGTAAACAGGAAATAATCGCATTCTAGTTGTTACAAAGCTAGCATTATCATTGTGATCTAACTTTTCATTCTCTTCCTAATTTTCTTTATTTGGGGGCACACATATGTGCCTCTGCGTCTGTGTGACTATCAGAGGGCGCCACTCAGCATAGTCTTTACCTTCCACCTTGTTTAAAGTGAAGTCTGCCATTTCCACAGTTTCATAAGCCAGGCTACCTGACGAGTGGGCAACCTTCATCCAGATTCTCCTGTCTCAGTTTCCCATCTTCCCACAGGAGGTTAGGGATTACCCACACATGTGTCCATCCTTTTTGTGGGTTCCAGGGATCAGAGCTCAGGTCAAGCACTGTACATACTGAGTCATATCTCTAATCTATCCCCAATGCTTCACAATTATTTGTAGAATGTGAGACCCTTAGGCATGTTGTCTGTGCCCCTGGAGAGACACTGTGTCTATTTTGTGATGCAAACTATACACCTGTTCTCATTTCACAGACCTTGAATAGAAAAGGCCCACTATCATCCCTCGTAACTCTTTCCTACCACTTGTCTTCTTCCCAACTCTGGCAATCAATCTGAAGTCAGGGTGCTTCGTTGTCACATTCAGTTCTCTCTCCCTGTAAAGCACTCTTAAAATGTGATCTCCTGTGTTGTTAAGTTTGATGGGAATCTTGCATGTTTCAAGTGTAGATAGTGCTTTACCCATTCAACACTTGCCCTCTCTCCTGCAGCTGCAGGAAAGATGAGGTGGTTTAAATGTACCATTAAAGAGCACGCAGTACCTACTCTCAGGATGATGAAATACATTAATAACAGTGTGTACAGCCCATGCACAAATTATGAGCTTGTGTTTTTGTTGACATCTAGTCCTTCCCCTAGCCATGCATGATTTCCAGCCTCTACTACTCACTCCCTTAATTTAGACAATTAGTATCTCATTATAATAGTGTCCTGTGCTCTTGCCTGGACCTCCTGTGTTGCAGAGTCTAGAACATACTAGTTGAGAAATAAACTCTTTTGTGTTGAATTAGTACCTTAGATAATTCAATGGTCTTGAGTAAAATGGAAGTGTATGTTTTTAAAATAAACAGACAAGCAGGCACATAGCCACAAAGGAAACAGCACTAGTATGTCAAGGAGATATTAGCATCCCCCTGTATATTGTGGCACTACTCATGCTAGCCAAGAAATGGAATCAACCTGACTGTCTATATCAACAGGTGAGCATAAAGAAAATGTATTGGTACAATGGAGTACCGTTGAGTCATATATATGCATAAAATTCTGTCATTTCTGACCACATGAATGAACCTACAGGATATTATGAGTGAAATATGTCAGGTGGAGAAAGATAAATGTCATGTGATCTCACATGTTTGAGACTATTTAATCTCATGAAAGAAGAAAACAGAGCAGTGAATGCCAGGAGATGGGGAGATGCTAGTCAGAGGCTATGTATCTCAGAGAGGATGAATAGGATCAGAGATCTGTGGTGGAGCATGATGACTACAGTCCATGATCACCTACTGTATGCTTGAAGAACACAGTAGATGTTAAGCCCTCTTGCCACAAAAATGATGACTCTTTGTTAATTAGCTAGATTTAATCAACTCACAATGTCTGTGTTCTACAAAATATCAGGCTGTACACAACAGATATAATTAATCTGCCAATTAATTAAAGCATACAAAATAAAAACAAGTAATGGTTGAGCTTCAGTCATTAACTCACAGAAAGTGACACCATAGATGTAACCTTCCTGGACTCAGGGTTCTTCCTGGAGACTTTGTCCCTTGAGCCCCTGGATTCTGGCCTGCTCCCAAGAACATCGTTTCCTCAATGCCCCAAGGATGTGCCTTCAGCGTGACATAGGGACCCTTGCAAACAAGGGAAGAATCCCCAGGGAGAAAAGGGCGGAAGCCACTTAGTTGTTTTTTCTTTACCCTGCTCTTTAGTTGTCTTAATGATGTGGTGCAAACAAGTTACAGGTTATTTTCTAGGAGAGCATCTCCCAGACTAATCAATTTTGTTTGAAATGAGAGGTCACTATCAGACAACCAAGTTCCACCAAGTAAGAACAGAAAGAATCCAAATCTTCCTCTGTTGCAGCCATTGTTTCCTAAAGAAAATGACATTACAGTATTAACAGAATTAAGTGAGTGGAATCAGGATATGCCAGGGTCCGTCACACTGAACAAATGCTGTGAGATTTTTCAGGAAGTGATATAGTATTTATTTCTCCCACTGTGTTGCTGTTAGGTGAATACATATCCTGGCCTAGCACATGGTAACTAACATGCGATGTCTGCCATTCTCAAGGAGGGGAAGGAGGGATTCGCATAGCAAGGCAGCCAGGATGAGGCCAGCAAAGAGTTCTTCCCTGTGCTCATAGCTGACGTTGAGGAAGCACCAGTTGCCAGAAGGTAGCCATTTTATCCTGTCTTCCTCCACAAACTCCCACTGCTGAGAACTGCTTTGGGATGGAGGAGGGAGAGCCTGTATCTTGAAAGCTGAATTCAAGCTGTTACTTAAGACTTTCTAAAAGTATTGACGGATGACAGTGGCACTTTTAACTTTATGGGAAAGAGTGCTTTAAGTGCATTCTGTCATCTCGGTTACTTACTAAAGTCTGGCGATGAAGTGGGTGGTAAGGTGATGTTTGCATTGGTGTGGGAGCCATCAACTTAAAAAATAATTATGCCTGTGTGTGATTTGTCGCTTTTGGCTGTTGGTGGTCTTCAGTTCATATTTCTTATGCATGTCATTTCAACCAGAAGTACCCCAAGAGGGGCACTGTGGGCACCTTGCTATTCAGTAACCAGCATTTGTTAGCACCAAATTCCATGACATCTTTGGTCACAGATTGTGTCCAGATAATCTTTATTCTCATAATTAGAAATTATCTCAGCAACCAGGAATATGTCCAGTTGCTCTATTATCCAAGCTTTGTTGTTTTGAAAAAGAAATTAATATTCATTTTTAACATATACCTCATGGATTCATTTGTAAAACCTAACAGTTAAAAATAGTTTATTTGGCATTTACCCTGGTATTGTAATTGGTTTGTTCTCAGCACTGGGGGTTGAACCCACAACTTCATGCATGGTAAGTCTGTGTTCTACTATTGACATAGCCTCAACCTCATCAGTATAAGTGTAATATATGTTCTACACTTACTCTACATAGGGTGGTTGAATATGGTAAACTTGATAGGTAGATAGATTCTGCTAAGTTTTAAATTGTAGTCTCTAGAATCCTGAGCCAGCTTATGACTGTGACATTGACCTTAGTGTTTGTGTTTATTGTAGGTAGAATATTATAAAATTAACACCAGAGACTGGCGAGTTTACTGACTGTGTCCCCATCTGTACACTCTAGGGTGAGCCTCTGGAGAAAACAGCCTGTAGTCCAAGCATCAGCATTTGAAGTTCTTCCCTTTGGAGGTCTTGGAAATGGTCTTCTCAAACATTGTAACTCTGTCATTCAATGTGTGGGGGCTCTTTAGTGAGATGCATATCCCTTGTAATTTACTCACTTGCAATTTGCCCACTTGACAAGTTATACAAGTCCATGGTTTCTCATATATTTGCAGTTGTACAACCATTACCATTATCAACAGGATATTTTATCATCCTCCAAAGTAACCCAGGACCCATTACTCCCCATTTCTCCAATTCCCTTCTTAGCCCTAGAGAATAATTAATCTATTTCTTGCCTGCATATAATTGTCCATTTTGTATATTTAACAAGCATAGAATTCTTTTATGAATTTTACTTAGTATAATATATTAGTATATTTTACTTAGTATAATGTTTTCAAATTTCATCAGTGTTTTAATACATATCGATATTTCATTCTGCCTTATTTCATTGTGTTCATATAATATTCATCTGTTTATCAGTTGACATACAAATATGGACTACTTGCACAATGTAAATCTATGTGTTAAGTGTTATTTTCTTGGATATAAAATCTAGAAGCAGAATTTCTGGGTTGTGGGTAGCTCTATTTAACTTTTGAAGACCTACAAGGCAGTTTTCCACTATAGTCTTCCCACCAGCAGTATATTAGGCTAAATTGTATCCACTTCTTTGCCAGACCTTGTTATTATCTTCCTTTTGGATTAGAGCCATCCTGGTAAGTTTGAAGTGGTATCTCATTGTGGTTTACATTTGCATTTTCCTGATGACTCAGGATCATGAATTTGTGTTTCTTATGCTTATTGGAAATTAGTATATCTTCTTTGGAAAAAATAACTGTTCCTATCCCAGGCCTTTCAATTTTTTAAGACCTAATTTTGAATATGACTGAATATAAAAGTAAAAAATTAAGAATTAGGAATATGAAGGAAAAAAAGAACTGAGCCATCTTGAAGTATCTCCATCCCTTTTCTAATGTTCTGATGAACTGAATGACTCAATGTATATTTCCTACCCACACTATACAATTTTAAATTGATATAATCGTGCTGCAGGTCATCTTGGAAAATTTTGAAAATAGAAAAGATGTTTTCTCCCTAATCCCATAACTATACCACAACTTTAATTGTATTATATATCCTTCAGCAAAGCCTAGTTTTATATAAATCCTGTTTTCTGATTTCATGAACTATGATAACATAGCCAGGTTTTTGACATTGTTATAGTCTTCATATCCATTATTTTAAAAGACTGAATAATGCTACAAGTGGAGGCAACAGAATTTATTTAATTACCTCCAGGATAAGGTATGTAGAAAGATAAAGATTGTAACAGCAAAAAGAATCAAGTCAAGAAAATTAACAGAAAGATTTTAGAGTAGATTGTTCTCTAATTTTTCTAAGGCCGTACAGACCACTATGTATGAGCATATATGATAAAGCATAAGTGATTAAGTTAATCACCAGATACTTTTATCAATATGATAAATTCAGTGTTATATAGTATTTTAATGGCTTCTTGTGCTAACTAGGCATAATCAGTAAATGTTGACATAGGTAACCCCATAATGCAATTAAAAATACCCTTTTTAATTTAATATTATTTTTATTTTATGTATACGAAGGTATTACTTGCGTCTGTGTAAGTGCACCTGTGTTGTGAAATGCCCATGGTAGAGAGAGGAGGGCATCAGATCCCTTAGAACTGGAGTTTCAGATGGTTGTTAGTCATCATGTGGTACTGGGAATCAAACCTGGGTCTTCTTCAAGAGCAGCCAGTGCTCTTAACCACTGATACATCTCTCCATAACATCGGTAAACTTTATACGTAAAGATTAGGAGGTCTCGGGCCTGAGAGTGTTCATCCTCAGATCCAGGCCCCAAATTAGAGATACTCTTACACAGTCAAACAGAATAGTCTAAGTTGACTTTCTAGGACCCACAGCATCGCCAGTGGCAAGTACTACTCTGGAATGTTATTTTCTCACAGGGAAATTTTACATTTTCATTTTAAAATTGTTTAACATACAGTGGGAAAAGTACAGTGAAACAAAATATAAAGAACACAGATGATTTAGAAATGGGTCGTGATCTCAAGAACCCTCAGAGCTGAGTCCCGCATCTGTTCATTTATTAAGGGAGTCAGGAAATAAGACTGAAGAACTGAGTTAGGAGGGTGGGCAGTCTTGCAGACCAGGGTTAAGAGGAGAGGTAGAAAGCCAGCAGAGTTTGTCATCTGGGTAGAAATGCACATAAACATTTCACATGTTTAGAATGAACATGTTGGGAAACATGAGGAAGAAGAACTGGAAGGAGAAAGCGTTGTAGCAAGATGTGGAGTTAGGAGATTTTTAGAAAATCCCAGAGAGCAGAATGCAGAGTCGGCAGAAGCCTTTAGCAGCAGTAAGGAAGAGAGAGAGAAAGAGAACTCCCACTGTTTTAATTTAGGAGAAAAATTATGTACTTTGATAAGCTACGAAAAACGACAAGGAAAGCTTAGAGAACAAAGAAAAATCGCAGTTTTTCCTGAATTCGAGGAGCCTCCAGCCATACTGGTGGAAAAGTCCTCCTTTAGATAATAAGCGGAAATGGCGAAAGAGGTAATAATGAAGACACCCCAAGCAAGCTTGTCCTGTGAACAGTGAGAATGCCAGGAAGCAGAGCATGTGGTCAGCTTGCAAAGAATCAGAGCTAGAAACGAACCACAGCAGTCACTGGTGAGCTCAGTAAGGGTAGTTAGGAAAGTTCAGAGAATAAAATGAGACATTTGTAATAACTGCTTACACAGTGCTCTCTGTGGGTTGGCACTTTCCCAAGAGCTTTACCATATATTATCTCATTTAACTTTCCATAGCTTTGATACATTTTTCTATAATTATCTCTACTTCAAGACAAAAAAACCAAGTTTGGAGGACTAATGTAGAAGGCCACTAGATAATGAAGCTCAGCTGGAGATCAAAGCAGGCAGAGGTCACAGCCCCAGCACAGCTTCGCCCCACTAAGTACTGGGTAGAAGGCTGTGCAGGAGTTCAGCAAGTGGAGGACATGTGTTGACATCCCTCCCAAGCTTTGGTGGGATTAGACAGCACAGGCAGAAGGTACTGGGAGAGGTCAGGAGGTCTGGAACCCTAGCTGTGGTCATCTGCTGATTGCTGTTAGTGATCTCCAAGTGATGGAGGAGCTTAAGTGAAACTGTTGCTGGTGTGCAGTCAAGAGAGGAATGCTGTGGGATGTGCAGTTGGAAAACAGCATGAATTGGGATTTGTAAGAGAAACCAAAGAAATGTAAATAAAAATGTGGCATTACAAGGAAAATCACCCCTGCAATTCCAAGGCAGGAGAACATGACTCAGGTTCTAGGAAGCGGCAGAGCAGAGGACTTGAGACAGCCACTGTAGGCATGGAGAGAGGATATGTACCCTTGTGTTGTTTTGTTTCTTTGTCTCGGGGGAAAGTAGTGCTGGTTTTGTTTTTTAATAAAGCTGGAAAGGAAGCTTTTGAAGCATTAAAGGGAAGTTGGAAAATGGGGGAACAATCTGCAGTCTCAGATGAACAGACCCATTGATCGCGAGAATGACCACTAGTGTTGTCTGAGCACTAACTGACTCCTCAGAACCGGTCCACATACTTTGCAGCGAGCCTATAAAATGCTGGGTAACTGGGAGAATACATGGCTCTGTTAGGAGACCCATAGCAGAGCCAAGCTTTAGTTAAAATGAAGAGACAAAAAGGAGTGTGTGAAGAGAGGTGCAATCTTAGAGTTTACAGAGCAGAACAGAGTGGACGGTCTGCTGTGCACTGTGACCCCTCTCACCTTCACAAGCTTCCCCCAAGCTTCCTGGAAGCAAACAAGCACATTTTTATTCAGACTTCTGACTATGGAAATTCTGATTCAAATGTTTTGGTAGGCCCTAAAGTTATTTTCTATTAAACTTCTCATGTTATAGAGGTTTGGACAATATTACCACAGGGTATAATTGCTAGGGTTAGGAACTGAGTCAAAAGAAGAAAATTCTAGAAGTGAAGAATAGCAATGGGCAGCGAAGACAGCGTCACAAACAACAGGAAGGGGTCCCCAGTTCTGTGTGCACAGGGATGAGGTGCTTAGCCTCTAACTGGGGGAAGCCCGGTGGGCTGGAGATAGGTCCTCACTTCTCACCAACTGCAGCAGCCCAGTGGAGTGTCCTGCCTTGTCTTTCACAAATAGCCTAAGAGCCCACAGAACTTGGGATCCCGTTACTCAGGTCTGATATTGAGTCCAGGAATCACAATGGTGTAATCTAATTGTGAAGTTAAAACATGTCCTTGTCTGAATCAGTAGCCCACTCCACTCACTCCCTTAAAACAGTTCACACCTGCTGATAAGCATTTAAATGCTCTAGGGTAGAGTCAAGGATTAAAGGAGGAAGACACAAGAAAGCCCTTCTCACAGTTACAGCAGATCACAAGGGCAAAGGGCATGAAGACAAGATTCCTGAAAGCCATCTAAGCGGCAGTGTATCTCTCCACCAGTGTAAACCACTGGCCCTGGAGCCCAGCAAGCAACTCCAACCAAAGGGTACTGACTAGAAACTGATTCCCTATGGAGACAGGAGGTAGAAAAGCAAACAGGAAAGTTTCCTTTTTTTCTTTGTTTTGCCCAAGAAGGCCCAGCACTGCTGATGAACTCTGGTTCAGAGTTACCATTGAATGCCTTCAAAAGTCTTCAAGCAGATGCCCAAAAAATACTTCTGGGAAAAGATATGGAAGGAGTTTGAAAGGACCAAGTACTGATTCACGTAGATTTTGATTGAAAAATTGTTGTGAATTTGAAGCATATGAGCAAGAGCCATTCTCGAAGGCTCCATAATTCAGCTGGTTCACTACAAATCCACAGAGCCGCGTCTGGTTTTGCTTCAAATCCCTGCCACCTCCAAAACTGTTCCAAGCAGGCAAACACGTGGCTATAATTTATAGGCACTGTATTGACAGGCAGACAGGTCCCCCTCCCAGTTTCATGGGCTTGGCCTCCAGTGAACCTGAGCATTTGAAAAATATTACTAAGTGAAATCTATGCATGCTCACTAAATCTCCAGGGATAAATTCAGAGATAACCAAAGTTCTGTGATGATGGAAAAGCCTAATGCTATTCTTTGATTATTTATTTTAAATAAACAGAATCTGATTTTATCAGGGCATATGGACGAAGAAGAGATAGCAATTATTATTTTATATTGCTATCTTATAACTTCACAAAAGACTTCTGTATTATTCGACTTCCCATTACAAAATTGGGCTGATTCTCTGCTTAGCATGTATGGATCCTAAAAATTGGCAAAGAAAAAAAATGGCATCATCTTGGATCCCTATGATGATGTAACTTGGCAGATATCAACATGAAAACTACTATCTATTTCAATCTTTCTACTTTAAAAACATGTATGGACATTTATTTGCCCATGGCATCACAAAATTCAAAATTAAATTTTCAGAATGACAGCTTCTATTAACCTTTGCCTTTCTTCAATAGTGACTGGTCAAAATCAGGTTATGTATAACAGGTCTGCTAATTATAGATTGCTTTAAATAGTAACTTCCTCGAAGGGTCAAAGTGTCTGAAGATTAGAAGACTCTGTGATTCTGGCTTGTGTCTGTCTAGTATTTTGTCTCCCTTGGTTTCACTCTTTTCTGCTTCTCACCTCCCCCACTCCTTTGTGGTCCATCCTTCCATCTGCCATCAGTGTCAGCATTCCATCCCATTGCTCTTGCTTTGACATCACTTCCTTTTCCTTTAAATCTGGTGAATTCCCAACCAAGTCGAGGGGGAGCTACGTATACAGTAAGGCAAGTAGTCAAAAAAAAATCCTATTATCTATTATCCTATTTCCGCAGCCTCACAGTGTGTTCATTTGTCTTTAGGGAAGCTGTGCAGTCATGGTAAGGAAGGAGCATTAGTAAGAGGTAATTGCAGAGAAGGGACGCAGAGTTAAAGTCACGATGTGTTTCCTTCAGCCGGTCCTAAACATTCCCCATCTTCTGCTTTTTCTTTTTCTTTATTTTGGTGCTTTAATTTTTTTTAAATTTTCACACTCAAAGAAGAGTTATTCCAAATATATTAGCCTAGCTGGGCATGATAGTGCATGCTTTAAGCCCAGCACCTCCAGCACTCAGAGGGCAGAGGCAGCTGAATTAGGCCAGCATGGTCTCCCATAGTGAGTTCAGGTCAGCTGACCCTATCTCAAAAAGACCAGAAAAAGAAAATAGCCTATTTCCCACCTAACTTTCCCCATTTCTCATAGGGCTACAATGACTATGGACAAAGCCCCAAAGTGGGAAATTGGCAAAACTTGCTAGAAAAGTATTAGCTAACCTACAAACTTCATTTGAATTTCATTAACTTTTGTCCTACTGGCTTTTTTTCTGTCTGGATCTAGTCCAGAACCCACATGGCATTATTCTTGCCTCCCTGGTCTCCCTGTAGCAGCTTCTTGGTCTTCCTCCTGGTCTTACATGACCTTGACACTGTGAAGAGCAGCAGTCCTTTATTTTGTGGAACACCTTTCAATTTGGTTTGTGTGATGAGTTGTCATAAGTAGCTTGAGCTTACCCATTTTTAACCAGAATATTGAAATAGTAATGTTTCCTTTTCAGGGGACAGGAGTACATTGATGTTTATATGTCTTATAATTGGTTGTGTTAATTTTAATTATTTCATTAAAGTGTATCTGACAAATTCCTTTACTATAAAGTTATTGCTTTTCCCTTTGTCATTAATAATCATCTTGGGGAAGATTTTGAGTCTGTGGAAATATGGTATTTCTGCTCACACTTTCACCCATCAGTCTGAGCATCCACCAGTGGCTCTGGTCAGTGGAATCTTACTGTGACACTCCAGGGTGATTCCTTCATGTTCTATCATTGCAGCTCTTCTCTAGGCTAGAGCCTTCCTTTCTCTCCTCACTTGATTTCTTATTCAGCCACTTCTATCCTTCATAGATTGGCAAGTGCTTATTCTGTGAGCTAGATCCCAGTGTGGTGTGTGAATGAGAATGTCCCCATAGGCTCCAAGTATTCTGACATTTTGTGCCCAGTTGGTGGCATTGTTTGGGGAGGTCTTAGAAGGTGTGGGCGTGCTGGAGGAAGCACGTCACTGGGGATGGGCTTAGAAAGTACTTAAGCCCTGCTGAATTCTACAGTCACTCTCTGCTTCCTGTTCCTGCCTGAAGATGAGAGCTTCTGCTTTCTGCTCCTGTCCTGGCTACCTCCTGCCACCATTCCTCCCTGTCATGATGGACTCTAATTCCCCTGGAACTGTAATCTGAAATAAGTTCTTCCTTTTATAAGTTCCCTTGGTCAGATCATTCTGTCACAACAACAGAAAAGTAACTAGGACAACCAGTCATACCATTATTTATATTATTGTTCGTATTATTCTAGTTTTGGCTACTGGGAGCTCTTTCAGAATAAGTCCTGTTCCCCTTTAGCTTCTCCCATGTCTTTTGAAAATGTTTTTCTTTTGGTTCCATTTTGTTTTTCTCTAGTCCAGCCCGGGAATCACCATTTTTCCAGAAAGAAATTATTTGATATTTCAAAATATGTTTATTGATTTGAGAATATCATACAGTGTATTGAATCATATGCAGACTCCCTCCTCCTTCTCTGCCTCTGCTTACTGCACATCTCCAACTTCATATCCTCTATCATTGTCCTTTTTTAAAATGCCTAACAAGTCTAATCTGTATTTCCTAAATCTCTTACAGTCTGGTCAACCTACCAGGCATCACAAAGTAAGGAAAACTGACTTTCCCTTTCCCAGCATCTAGTAGTTGCCAATAGATCCTCAGCTAGGGCTGACGTTTCCTGTCTATCTCCTTCACCAATGCTGGGCCCTTGTCTGACTTGAGTTTGCACAGGTCTTATGCATGCTGTTTTAAGTGTTATGAGTTCATATGTGTAACTACCATGTGTTGTCCAGACAACACAGTTTCCTCGTATTCATTTACCATTTCTGACTCTTACAGTCTTTCAGCCTCCTCTTCCACAATGATCCCTAAGCTTTGAAAGGAGAGCATGCAATATAGATGTCCCATTTAGAGTTGAGCACTCTGCAATCTTTATTGTCTACATATTGATTAGTTGTGGGTATCTGTGTTAATCACCATCTGCTGCACAAAGAACCTTCTCTGCTGAAAATTGAGATACACTAATCTATGTGTATAACAATAAGTCATTATGAGTCCGTTTTTCTATTTAGCAGAATGATAGTTGTAAGTTCCCCTCTGAGATCTGTGATCTGTCTAGCCACAGGTTTTGGAGCCTGAAAACAGTATCAAGTCTGGACTCCATCTTGCAAGCAGGCCTTAAATCCAGTCAGAAGGTAATTGGTTACTCCCATAAGATTCATGCCAATATTGCACCAGTGGGCATATTTTTGTCAAGCCAGTTGTTATTGTAATTAATAAGATCACAGCTTGGTAAGGTTGATGATTATCTTTCTCTGCCAGTAACCTGTGTAGCACCTTCTGGTACCATGAAAGCTGGCTAGCAGTTTGATACTTCAAGCTTGATTTCTCCCTGTTTGTTCTGTGACTCAGTTATGTAGAGTCTTCATCAATAGGGTAACCCAGATCAAGAAAGAAAAATGTCACATGTTTTCACTCCTAAGTGGATATAGCTTTTAATCTTTAGATATGTGCTTCAATTGGAAAATCCTTAGAGATTAGGAATAAGGGACCATGTGGATGGGTTCATGGGAAGGGGAGATAGAATGCAGTGATATAAATGGGAGAAATAATGGATAGGATGTGTTTAATGGGATGAAGAAGAGAGGGTTAGGGCAGAAGAGGGGTAAAGAGGAGGGCTAGTTAATACTAAAGGTCTTTTGAAAGAGTCATCAGAAACCTACTATAGAAGCTTCTTTCAATATATACATACACAATATAAAAAGAGTTTAAATGTAGTTACCATATGATAGAGGTTCGTTTGTCCTAATAGATATCACAAGCTAGCAAGTAAAAACCTTAGTGACAGGAATGAACTCCCTTTTTTGTAGTTGTTGACTAGAGAGGTCCCATAGACCCTCAAATAACACTGGCTATTGCCATTACATTTAGTAATCCACTGGAACATGATGATTTGAATGTTTTATCCTGGAAACAAAGATCTGGGTTCTAGCGTTGGACTGGCTGTGCATCCTTGGCTGTCGATAACCTCAGAATACAGAACTTGGAGATATCGATGATATAGATATAGGTACTGATATTTGCTAACTGCACATGCATATCCATATATTTATTTCTTATTCTACCATGGGTTTATGCTGATACCCTCAATCTAATTGAACACCATAATATTCATTCTAGCTCTCTTTTCTTATCCGAGCTTTTTCTCAGTAAGTAGGCTGCTGCTCTAGTTTCATGTATTTTCTTTTTTGTACATGTCAACATATTCGTAAAGTTGTTTCACAGTTGCTAACACATGCACTTGTACTACCTAGGAGACAGTTTTGATGTGTAATTCTTGTGACCTTTGGCCTTATAGTATCTAGTTAGATTACTGTTCTCCAGTGTTTGGGTTAGTTTTTTCCTTCCCTTAACCCTTCAGTGTCATTATATTAGTATTTGTGATATAATTAGTTAAATCGTATTCCTATTTGAGCTCCCTCTTTCACATATCTTGGTTAATTTTTTAATACCTACACTAAATACCTTTTGTTGTATACAGTTCTATGAGTTTTAACAAGCACAAATAGTTACATTATCCACAGTCATGTTATGGAATAGCTCAATAACCTCAAATCCTCTTCCACTCTTCCTGACCCTCACAATCGCCAGTGGTTTCCACCTCTTTCCTGTTAACATCTCCAGTGTGTTATAAGTGGACCAGGCAATGAACCTGGATTCTTTACTATAAGCTGAATGCATAGGAGCATCATCTTTGTGGTTCTGTAAGTAGTATTCCACTGCATTGCCTATATGCAGTTTTCTTGTAACATGATCCATGGTCCTTGCCCAGGCCACTAATGTTTATTTTTCATTAAGGCGCCCACTGGATTGATGCTTGTTAGACTACCTTTTGGGACTCTGAATTCATGCCTTCTTTAGCATAGCATGTACCTTGTTCCACCGTATTTACTGTAGTTATTTGCTACAACTGTCTGTCATCTGAACATTCCATGGAGGATTACAGCCATCTCTTAATTATTTTTGGTAAGATTGACAGAGAAGGTATGAATAATTGAAGTCTTCACATAATCCACAAGCCTTGAAATAGTGACTTCTTCTCCCCTCAGCTACTTCAAGGTAACAAAATTGACTCCTTTTAAGTTTATACCCTTTTCCTTCCTTTACTCCTCCTCTGGTAGAAGCACTAATGAGTCCTCAGGTGACCATAAAAATGGAAAGCCATAGAAAAAGAAATCAGTGGCTGTGGGTAATCTGCATAGTAGATGAAAACCTCTAATTCACTGAGAATTGACTGCAGTCTAGCAAAACAATCTCCAAGTGGAGATTACATGTCTTTTTATATGGCCTGAGCACTGGATTGATACTTGTCGGATTATTTCTTGGAACTCTGAAATTGTAATTTGAAAGTATGTTTTTCATCATTCTTTAAAACAGCATATACCTCACTTCAATGATAAACTTACAGTCAGCCCTAATCAACTACTTAATATGTGCATAGTCCCTTCTGAGAAAATATTACCCCCTAGCTCTTTTTTTTCTCGGCTGTCTATGAACACTTCACCACAAAGCTGAGATTAATTCGTGGCAGTAGGAGAAACATAATTGTATTAAAGCAAATATTTATAATAAGATAGCTGTATATGGGTAGTCTCCAAGAATCTGTGAATGGCTAGACTTTATATACAGTGATGTGAACATGCTCCTTGGGAGGGACAACCAGAACTTCAATAAAATTTCAAAAATGTAGACCAGAATAAATGAAGACCTTTAACTAGCAAGATCAACTTCATTGATCAAACCCCATTTCAGGTTTCTTCCAGTCTTTAAAATCTATGTTATTTTTATTTTGTGTGTCTGAATTTTATGTCTGCATGTATGTAAGTGCACCATGTGTGCATTGCTCACAGAGGCCCAAAGGGTATTGGATCCCTTGGAACTAGAATACAAGTAGCTGTTTGCCACCATGTTTGTGCTGCAAATTGAACCAGGTCCTCCCCATGAGCAGTTAGTACTCTTAATTGCTGACTCATCTCTCCAGACCCCTGTTTGTTACAGTCTTGAGACTTTTCTTCAGATTCCAGAAGGTTTTACTGCAGTAAATGTGTTTTAAGAGGAAGCACTACACTTTGTTTCCTTATACTTACAGCCCCTATCACAGAAACTTTTATATAAAAATACTTGATAAATATTTATTGAATGAATTAAATATTTTAGGCTACTGATAAGACATGTTAGTCTGTTGATTCAATTAAAAATCTGATTACCTTGTATTGCTTGTGAGGTAAATAATTCAAATGCTTCAGAGGAAACCATAAAGCTTTGTCATATATCAGTTAAGCAGCTAATAAACTACCTACATGCTAATGAGTATATGCAGTATTTTATTAGTAGTTTTAATATTATAGCATGAGTCTTCCTTTCCTACATCTCTATGAGTGTGAAAAAGGATGTAAAAATAAGATTATATTGCTTTCTTTGTTGGTGGCCTAAGGAAAGAAAAATGTGACTGATTTTGAGAAAAATTACTGTGTAGTATGAAATACTGATAAAAATGTTTTCTTTTAGGGCTTTAAATTTGGATATAAAGTCTAAAATGCAAAACTCTCTTATTATGCAGAATTGATTATTCTGACTCAGCTGATTTCTAAATTCCTATGGAAGTCTCTCTAAAAGAAATATTGTGTATATACTCTCTCTCTCTCTCAGGCTGAGCTTTGGAAGCCTGGTATGATCCAGCCTCATCTAAAAGTACCCAATATTGCAGTCCACATGAATCTCTCTGCTTTTTCATATCAGGGGTAGTTTGAAGGGCATTCTTCTTTAGTCTGACAGTCAATTTTGGCTCCCTGTTTCCTAGCTATGGAGTAAGCAAGTAAATATTTGTCAACAAATGCTGAGAAAATTATATTTAAAGTAGCTACAGTGCTAAAACTGCATGTATAGCAATGCACTGATACCTATCTACATATATACCAACATTTGCCAACTATGATCCTACAGACCAGATTTGGGTCCTATATCCCTTCTATTTGGGTCACAGACTATCATTCTTGAAAATCTGAGCAAAAAAAATTTTTTTAAATCACAGTATTCTTTAAGAGTAGAACAATTTTGCTTACTCAATTTTTCCCATATTTTTAAAGCTGGTAGAAATCACTTTCTCTTGTTTGAAACTTTTCCTGTAAATCTAAAAAGCTTGCTAGAATTTAAGCTTTACCACACACTTTCATATTTTCTGAAAATTACTTCTAAAACCCTAAATTTACAATTCTATAGAATCATAAAATCTGGAATAATGCTCTTCCTTCTTGTCTTTCACCTGTAAAAATGTTACTATTAGCCCACATACATTCAACAAAGCTGGCATTGAGCTGTTTTTCTTAGAGGAAGTGATGGATTTATACTGCTCTGCCCTCATCTTCTTGGCGAGTGTCCTTTTGACCATTGGCACACATTTGTAAAACCATCTGGGGCTGCAAGTAGACTCTGTGGTTATGGAATCAGTCCAAGTTAACTGGTCCACACAAGGGAGCCAACCCATGACCTTGACCCCATTACCACAGTGTTCTAACCAATTGAGCTAAATAATTGAGGAATTGTTTCTTAGCGATCTGATCAGATCACATTGCATATAATAAGAGTCTGCATGTGGACAAGGGTGAGATGTCAGTGAAAAGGAGAGCTTAGGATAATGGGAAAGTTATCAAACCCTAGTATTGGTTGGCATGATGTATTTGGCCAGTAGTCACTAAATTGGACTTTGTCATTATAGCTAATTATATTTCTGGGCAATTCAAGCTTTAAAAAATAACTTTTACTGAGTAGGGTTCCTTTTCATGGCTTCAGAATTTCAGGTTAATAATTAATGACATATGAACAAGTCCTAAACACAAATGCAGCCTAAGACAGGTCATTTGCTTTTCTTAGATTTGGGAGGGATTGTGTAAGCATGATCATAAAGATCCTCCCAGCTCTGGGAGTTTTCATAGAATTCCTCAAATTTTTGAGCAACTAAAAACATTTTGCACACAAAATTCTTTACACCTAAAAATTCAAGTAGAATAGTCCTCACAGAGGCAGATAATTAAATAAACAAGATTTCAAAAGCACTTGTTGAAAATTTTATTTTTGCAATATATAATGTGCATATTTCACACAGAAATTCAATGTAAATCCAATACATAGATAAATAAATAAACCATACTTTTATGTGTTACATGATGGGTTCTTAATGGCATTTTAGATTTCAAAGTGCTTATGAATTACCTTAAAATGTTTGCTTTCTTACCAAATAATCACTGTTTTGGATATAACATGCTAATAACTTGCAATGGAGTTATTCATGAGTCTTCTAATTTGGGAGTCATGAGTCTGGCACATTTCAAACTACCTCTCGTCGACTTGATAAATTTAGAGGAAACACTCTTTGCTTAGGCTTTCTTTACCAAACTGTTTGTTTGTTTGCTCTTCTTCCTTTCCTTTTTACTAACACACTCAATATTACTTTATACAATTTAGATAATGGTTGAATTTATTTTTCTTTTATCCATACCAATTCTCCCATCACTGGATTGACTGAATTAGCGAGTATTTGGAGCTCTGTAGGAGAGATCCTAGACAGGTAGGATTGGTGTAAAATGAATGACAACAGCTTAGTCACACTTGAAAAAGTATATTGGTTTGGGTTTCCAAATAACCTTCCAAAATGAAAAGCACAAATACTGTGGGCTTCTACAGAATCAAATATGACTAATGTTTGTGGAAAAGATTAGTTATTGGAAGTTGCTTCAATATTCAATAGTGGTGAAGTTTAGAAAGACTAAACATGGAGAGGCTAGAAGCATTAAATCCAAAGCCAAATACCAGTTACAGATGCTCTGCATAATGGTTGTCATTCCAACCATCATCAGAGTGACAGTGCCGGTATGTCCTGTACCAGTCATCCAGAGCCATTCAGGAACACATGCTAACAGATTATAAAACACTCTGTCATCTGTATAAACACATAGATGGGCCAGAGTAAAGTTCATAGTATCCTTTTATACGATATGATCCAAAATTGATCTTATATTTTTAGAATAGCCCCAGAGGCAAGGAAATATACCCTCTGTTTAATTTAAGTGATAGGAAGTAACCCACATTCTTTAAAAGATATGCTGCAACCCATTCTGTGTGCTTCACTCAGGGCTTGAACCTCTGATTTACTTAATTACACGCTTTATAGGATTGGGCATTTCATTGCAAATGCATGCGATCTTTCCCACTGGTTTCTTTTTGTTATTCTGTAAGCACACAGGCAGCCATTTTGTACTGCAAAGCAGTATCAGTAATCTGCGGGAATTATTCATCTGTGGTATTGAAGAAAGGAAAAATTAGCCATTGCTACAGGAAGGGGAGGAACAAGAAAACATACTTACAAAGCAGAATAGTAGTTTCACAGTCTAGTGGACAAGCAAATAGAAGCCTGATGCTTTGGACAGACTATAAATCAATCTCTGATTTCACTGGCCAAATTGTAAATCATCAGTGTGCTCAGCTCCTGAGCATTTCCAGGCGAAAGCATACTTTTGTGATTGTGCATTGTTTGTGATTCTTTCTGAAGTTCTGGTGATTGCAAAACCTTGTCAAGAATAAAGTTGTCATTGCTGTCTAATCCTGAATATAGATTCCTAAGTGATATTATACTATTGGAGAATGGAATTGTGTCAATGTTTATAAAATTAGAATCCTATGGGAAATCTATACCTATGGAAAATTACTGTCCAGACCCTGATGGACAAAAGGAACCATAATTGCTCTCTCAATAGTCCTTAAGTCATTGTTACAGTGGTCCACGCTCCTTTGGTATAGTTCATGGGACTTCAAGAATGCCTGTGACGTTTATGGTACAGCTCAATGAATGGACAGCAAGTCAATTTAGAATGCTCAGTCTCTTTTCATTTTGTAGTTGGCAACTATATCTTATTCATAGATTCACAATATCTAAACTCACAGAGAAACTATGGAAAAGGAGGCTTTTAAACTTTTTTTAAAAAATGAATCTTTCGGGCAACACAGTTTTGACATATTTCCTGTGACTTACATCACTAAGGACAGAGAAAAGTAAAAATATTACGTAGAACCTCATTCAGACCTTCCTTATACAGTTTTTCTTCCCCTTGGTCTATTCTTAGTTGAAAATCAATTCCATTTTATGTCTTACTCATAAGGGACTTGTAAAATAAGAGCAGATATTAGTTAACTTTAACTCTAACATAAAAATTTTGAAATCATAATCCCTTGCCTTATAAACTAAGTTAGGGCTTATAATTTTTAATTAACCCCTTCTCAAAAGAAAATAAATAAAAAACCCTCTCCTCTAAGAGTATGGATGGAGCTGGTTGGATTTGGAATTTTGCTCAGGAATGTCTGAAATTTAAACACAAAGATAAGTAATGTCAAACTAAACAACATGTTATCCACCTCACACAGGTCTTTATTTGAAGCTTATGTTTAAGGGGACCATAATTACAAAAACTCAGGAATCAAAAGTTTATGTGCGAGATAAACATCAAGGTACATCTCTAGATGATATCTTTCATATTAATCATCTTTCACGATGGCTTTAGATTTAAATTTCATGCTACAGTTTGGCTGGCATTATTGAAAATAGTATGTTTGTATAAACTTAAGGTGACTCAGTGTCACTTGGCATTAGGACAGCCAGGTATTCATAACTTTATGACATAAGCAACTGTTTGGCCCATTGGATCTTGTTGAGACTGTGGACACTGTGACCCTAGTTAGCTTGCTGCTGGACCTGAATGGAGCTACCATGATGATTTGCAGGTTTCAAGGGTATCTTTCACACTGGAAGCTTTTGTTGCCAAGTTAGGAGTTATTCTTTGATCTTTTTTCTAGATTAGGGACTATGAAGAAAGGGTATGAATGGTCTTGTCCCCCCAAATCCTGACCCTATTTTTACTAAGAAGGAAAGTAAAAAACATATTTAATTAATTTGCTTGTATCCCCTATACCTCTTGGAGGAGCTGGCACAGAGAATCTGTTCAGCATGTGTTTCCTGAATGAATATGACAGAAATATATAAAAACCCAGCTCCATCATTTGTAAATGTAACCATCACATGTAAATGCTGGTTAAAACAGTGCTCTACAGAGTGTACAGTGGCTCACACCAGCAAGAACCCTCGTCATCTCCACACCCCCTTCTTTAGTCCACTCTCCATCCAGTCAGTCTTTTTGTTGTTAATGTTCAATGTGTATTTTGTTTAATTCTTTCGCATTTCATACAATATATCTTAATCATATTTAGACCCCCTTCCCTTTTGGTACTCCCATAGTCCACCCACAGGATTTCCTGTATTATACAATGTATGTCAAGGCCTATCAAATCAAGATTTGTCTTTAGATGTCTCTCAATGTGAGGTCACCCACTGGAGCCTCTTCAGCCTATCTAGCATCATTCCCTCAAAGAAGAGCAACTCTCCCTCACCCAATAACTCTCAGCTGCCAATAGCTCCTCAGCTAAAGTTGGGGCCTCCTGTCCAGTTGGTCTTGATTAAAGATAAATATATCCACACAACCTTCTTTTGGTTAGAAAAATGTCATTCTCCTTTGTCAAAGCATTAAATAGGTGTTTTAATGAATTGTAATCCCTCAGAAAATAACCTTAATCATTTTCCCATATTTAAAACTGCTTTTCCTTTTTAAGAAAAAAATGTTTTAAACCAAAGTTAAAGAGGGCTTTCACCTTTTTTGAAAAGTTTCAAAGTTAGTATCACTTATTAGGAGCCAATATAATCATTCTTTTCCATTGTTTAAGGCTCTTACCAGCTCTATCATGCATTAATTACTTTGCTTCTTTTGTATTTATACAATAAATGAGAGAAAAAAAAAACCACATAATTTTAGATTTTTATGGCACAATGGAAAATTTTCCCACCTCCAGGATGGGGAGGGAAATCTGAAATGTTCTCTTATTGTCTTTTCAGAGAAGATTTTATCTGTTAAAAAGAAGAGGAAAATGAAAAGGAAAAACAACCCTAGTTATACTGTATGTGACATGCAGAGCGGTTCGAATCTGTGGAACATAAAGGAACATTACACGAGCTATAGAGAGTTAGCACAGTGTGTTCTTCATTTTAAACTTCAGATAAATATGATTTCAGCTTTGATCCTACATGGACTAATTCTTTGTCACTCAACTAATTAATTCAGTATGCTAGAAAAAAAGATGCTAATTTGGGCATCAAAGAAGTGATCTTTTTTTTTGGTTTAATCAGTTATGAAGATAAGTTTTGCTCCCATTAGACTGGGTCTGGAGCTCAATCATTTATTCTTGTTTAGTGCAGATGAATTCCATAGAAAATCTGCCCTGCTTCTCATAACAGCTGAAGAGGGAGTGACAGCCTTCAGGATTCCCTTTCAAGGGGTTCTGAGCATAGTCATCGTCTGTGAGTACCCACACATATCCCAGTCATGTTTTTCATGGTGTCTAAGTTAGGGACTGTTACCTGTTCTTCCTTGACAATAGATCTTAGATAAATTATACGGATATTAATTTCTACAATTGGACTTTACATTGTATTAATATTTCACTTAATAATTGCAGATAAAACCCCCAATGTCCATAAAACTTTCTAGTCACTCCTCTTGGAATTTGGTCTCTTTAGCAAGAGTTAGATTTTTCCCTTCTCAGGCAATGTGCTGAGCTGAGCTGACACACACACCTGGCCATCAGCCTGTGACTGGCAACTTCAAAGTTATTTCCGTCTGCAGGATGAACCTATATAGGGTCAGTGTGCAGAGCACTTGGACTGGCCAGGCCTGAGAAAACCAATGAGGCTGGGGAACCTCCCATAGTGATAGAAAAAGATTAGTAATCAGGTAGAATTTGGTCTCAGAACACTCTTCCTTTCCCAAGTTTTGGATTTGGCAGAGGAAGCAGAGAAAATAGGAGGAAGGAGGGCCAAAGAGATATTGTAGGTACGCACACAAGAAGGGAATCTCTGCTGTTGATTGAAGCCTGACTTCCTGCCACATGATCTGTTTGAATTAGTATTAGGGTTTTGTGTGCAGGGCATCTGTGTTTCAACTTACTCAGCCAGTCTTCAGAAAAGCCCAAAGATCCAGTTAAACGTAATAAAAGGGAAGAAAGCTTACATACATTCTGCTGCTTTGAAATAAGCAAACATTTAATAAAAAAGAAAGCCTTTCTAACTATTAAGAGAACATAAAAATGCAAAAAGATCTATTTCTTTAATGTGTTTCTTTAATGCTAAATGTATTTCCCAGAAATCAGAGGCGTTTAGTCTGAGTCACTGAAGCTCTTGCCTACCGTGTCTTAAAGCCAGTGAGAGAGTATGAAAGCAATTAATCAAAGTTCACTGTGCTCCTGAAGAGCATTTCTTCTTCTGGAAAGCAGAGAGAGGAAGAATAACTTAAAACCCAGTGCGGCAGTGACAGGTAATAAGCTTTTTAGAGTCCCTGTGTGGGTTTGAAAATCAGACCTTATTAGTATCTTTATCTTTCTTGTTCACTCATTCATGCTTATAGTCGTTCTGTTTTAATTTCTGGCCTCTTTTCATAGATTTTTTTCTTCTTATTTAACCCCTCTAAGCTTGCTGACTTAATAACTTCAGAGAAATGTTTTTATTTGCTACAAAAATACTCAACAGAGTTGAGTCTGACAGAACTCCTTACTTGTTCTTGGGAATCAGCTTCCTAAGGTTCCAGTTTTGTTTTGTTTTCTTTCTCCTTTTTAGGAATATTGTTATTGGTGATGTAAGTTTGCTTTGTTTCCTGAACCCTTTAGGATTTTCTTTAATGTGTTCAGTGTTTCCAAATCCATTACCTTTCCTAGTCTCTCAATGTGGGGAAAGCAAATTAGCTCAAGGATTCCTAGCAGCTGATTTTAGGTGGAGAGCCACCTAAGACTCTGCCCAGCAGATGCCTGATCAACTTAGGCAGCAATCCTACAATAGTAAAGGACCTCTCTGTTTTTTAAGCCTAAAAATAAACATCAACATATTTGAGATCTGCAGATTCCCAGATTGCCTACTCTAAAATGAAAGGTTATCCTGACCCCCAGTTTGGCAGTCACATCCCAGAAGTAAGTGACAGCTCAGAAAAAAGTAGGTGTTTAAAGTTAGGGGTTGGACTTAGCCTTGTGGGTAGTGAACTTATTAGTGGAATTAAACACATTTGTTCTTTTAATATGATTTGTCATCTTAGAAACATAAACTTACCTGAGAGGAATGTCTAAACAACATATCCAAAATTAACATTTTAATTTGGAATCTTAATTTCAAGATTTAAACAATTCTGCTAGTTTAAGATTAATAAGAAAGCTTTGTGTATATGTGTTTGTGTACACATGTTTGTGTGTGTTTTGCGTGAGCATGCACATTGTGTGTGGAGCCCAGAGATCAATACTGGGTGCCTTCCTCGGTCCTTCCTCCAACCTTATTTTTTGAGACAGGCTCTCTCACTGAGTGTGAGCTAACCTATTCAGTTAGACTTGCTGGCCACCAAGACCCAGGGTTACTCCTGTCTCCACTTCCCAATTTGGGACCTACAGGTGCATACTGTCATACCCATGTGACTTTTTCTGTGAGTATTGAGGGTCCAAATGCCTACATGGCAGGCACTTTACTAACTGAGCCGTCTTCCCAGCCCAAAAAAGATATTTAAAGTTGGGGTTTTCTTTAGTTATTGAAATATCATCTCAGTTTTTACTTGTATGGACATCTCAGGGGAAAACATCCCTAGCTATTTGTGCATGTCTTTCAGGCTGCTGAGTAGAATGGATCTATAGAACCTAAGTACACTATTTATTTTCTGAAAAATATTCTGATTTAACAGTATTTCACCTCCTTTCTAAGAGTCACAGGCATAGGATGTATATTTTAGACTGCTTTTCATTGCTATAGCTAAATAGTCAAGACTAGGTAACTTCTAAAAAAAGGAAATTGACTTGGCTCACAGTTTTGGAAAACTAAAAGTAGGTCAATGGCGTATGCTTGTTCTTGAACGGTGTCATATCATTACCAAAAAGCAGAAGTGGGAGCAGTGCAAAATGGAAGCATGTGTACAAAAAAGAGAGAGCAGAGAGCTGACCCACTCTGTGACAATCTGTTTTCGTGGGAACCACTCCAGTCAGCCCCATGAGACCTAACTTACTCTTAAGAGACCTAATCAAGTCCAAGAAAAGAAACCTAGACTCTTGAAAAAGACACTAGTTCATTCATGAGATGGTGCCCCTATGACCTAAGTACCAGTCACTAGGCACTCCATCTCTTAAAGGTAGTGTCAACACTACCATACTGGGAGCCAAGTTCCAACACATGAACTTTTGTGGAGACAAGCATAACTACCTCATAACACCATACAATCATACATGCATGGAAAGACAAAAGTAAAATCCCAGCATTATTTTCCTCGTAATCAAGATTGGCTTTCAACAAACCAAAAAATCTATTCATTATTCTTTCAGTAATATAAGCATAAAAGTAGGTAATGCCCTTAGATAGCCAAAATAATAGGGGAGGGGACTAATTGGTCAATTTTCACTGAATTTGTATCAGATTCATGAACTCTCCAGTACAATGGGAATCATGTGAGCTAAATGAGGAAAGACCTTTGTGACATAAATTTTAGAGAGAAACAATAGCTGAAGTGTGCAAACCCATGTGAGATTATAATACATGGGCATTTTCATCATCATATGCACATGCTAATTCAGAACCCAATTTGGAATAAATCAGACCAGACAACAGAAACCTTTTATGGGTGGATTTCAGAATAGACTATGGAAATAGTAGTCAAAGGCCTGTGAACTTCTTTGCCCCATACTTTGTTTGAATTATTTCAAACTGTATAATTTAGAAAACGATGAGGAAATATGATGCATAGTTTGTAAAATAGCTAGTTGCAGAATGGAGGAACCATTTTACCCACATCCGGAAACTATAATGACTGTGCAGTTTGAGCTTTTTAACATCTGACATCTATCCATAGATTTCTAATTTTAATATTAGAGATGACCAGATTTTGTAGCCTTTTCTAAGGCATCATTGACACCCTCAGACATCTCCCCGCTGTAGCAGTGGAAATGCATACTTTTCATTTCTTTTTAGATTCATAGTTGCATCTGATTTGGAACAAGAGTGTGTGAACACTTTTCTTGCCTGACTTTTTAATCCCCATTAGCCATCATTCAAGATGGATTTCATATAGTGTGTGCTAAATGGAGACAGAAAAGTCAATGACAATAAGAGCCTAAAATTCCCCATGAGAGCCAGAAGAAAAACTGTAGACAGACTTAGCAGAATTAAGAAATGAATTAATGAGAGGGGCAATATGGAAAAGACAAGAGCTAGAGCTACACCCACTGTGCAAAGGAAATTTTCATCAGCATTTGCACAGGAATCGGAAGAATTTAAAAGTCACCATTATCTAGAAAACTCAAGGAAATAACTAGATATAGAATAAAATATTTCTCAGTTAAGTACTGAAAATCTTTATCATACAGAAAACAAAAAAAGGCACTAGGGGCTTGTGTAATTGGCTGTATTGAGAAGAAGAAGATATTTACCTCACAATTGATGTTGGTGATAGTTTCACACCATTGCATAGTCCACAGGCATATCACATCCCAGAATAGTTATGAATGTGGTCTAACACATTTGTAAATGACAGCATGTTGCTATGTGAAAGGTTGAACCCTCCCACGTGTGATATATAATGATCGTTCATTCAAGAAAGAATTAGTGGATGAGTGGTTGTACCATTACCAAATCCTGCTTTGCCACATGGGTTTGCAAAGACTTCTTACTCAAGAAAAATAACATCATTAGTTAGGTCTACTTTTAGTATTTTTCTATTACTCTTTCTGAGGATCTCATCTCCCTTGTTTGTAATCTCATCTTTAAAACCTCTTAAATTTTGCCACCAAGAAATTCTATTTTATGGATAATAACCATCTCGTGTACATATTATGTCACACTAACTACCTAGAATCACCTGTGCCTCCCCGTTATGGAGCCTGTGATCATCAACATCCTTTCCAGTAGAAACTCTGCCTGAGTCACTTCCCTCCCATATAAGCCTAGTCTTTCTAGAAGAGCTGTATATTTTTACTGTTTTCCCTTAGCAGTCCCAATGCTTATGACATCATTATTCACAAAAAGCAAAGTGTGGAAAAGACCCAATGTCCATTTATGGTTGAATGGATAGATCACATATGGTATCTACATGCAGCAGAAGATTATTTCATTTTAAAAGGAGGAAGAGAAACTATCTTGCATTCCACAATGTGAATGAGCTTGAAAAGCTTATGCTAAGTGAAATAAAACATACAGAAGGACAGTTATATTATGAACTCACTTGTATATAGTATCCCAAATATTCACATTTATAGAGACTGTAAGATGGTAGTTGCCAGGTACTGATAGAAGGACAGGTGACGCTCTAACATTAAGTGAGTGGAGAGGAACGGGAAATTGTGGACTGGACAGTAGGGACAATAGCAGAACAACATGGTTGCATTTGATGCCACTGAACTGTCTATTTTAAACAAGCTAAAGTGAAATATCATATTTTGTAAACAGCAAAAAAAGAAAAGAAGAAAAGAAAAACAATAAAGAACCATATTCATTTCTTTCCTCCTTAGGCAACCTTTCCTTCCTCTGTGATTTTTTTTTTCTTACGAGCAAGCCAAGTCTCCCTGGTATCCATCCAGCTGGAAACCTTGTTCATCGTCCCCTCCACCATCAGCTCCCACTCTGCCAGCACAGCCTCTTGAAAGGGTTGTACAGGCTCACACCACTATAACCTGCAATTATTCTGGCCCACCTGACTTGTGCTCACACCTTTCTATTGAACCCTGCCCAGACTAGGAATGGGTCTCAGGATGCCAAATCCAATGAACACTTACCGGTCTCCACCTCATTGGACTGCTCAATCGCATTCCCATCTGTTGACCACATTATCCTTGCACAATCTTTTCAGATACTTTTGCAAACACACCCTCCTGATATTCTTTATCTCTGGCCATTTTCTAACTCTTTCGCTTTGCCCCTTCCTTATCCAACTTTATAAGCCACAGTTCCTTAGACTTGTACCTGGGCCCATCTGCTTGGGTTTCCCAGAGGCTTACTAAAATCATGTTTAAACTTGAACTTTTACTCCTTCTGCATTAACTCACCAGTTCCAAATCACTGTCGTCTTCTCTCAGTAGCCATTTCTCTTGTCCAAGCCACCAGCAGCCCCTCCCCCCACATCGTCCTCAGTCAGTGTAATGTATTTACCTCTTTTGTTGTTTTCTGGATGATTTTTACCAACCAGGATAGTCTTTTAGTCACCACTCTTTCACTTCTGCTAAAAAAGACGAGTTACTCTTTTCTGTTTCCTCCACCACCTCTTCCAATTGCCCAGCTTTCTCAACTGCTCATTACCAAAGAGCACCCCATCCTGGTTCCAAACATGATACTCCCAGCTTCTGTTGGACCCTCAGTCTGTGCTTCGTCCACATCCCATGTCCCTGCACTTCAGCCACCCTGACCTTCTTTTACTGCCTGAAAGGCACCAAAACTTTCCCACCTCACAGTCTCTGAGTATACTGCTTCCACAGAAATGGCTTCCACCCACTCTGCTTGTCTAGAGCTTCCCAAACTTGGATTCTAAGATTAATGCCGTTTTCTCAGCAAGGCCTTTCCCAATCAGTTGATTCCTTATCATTATCTCTCTTAACATTCTCTTTAATACCTTTCACAACTTGTGATTATATATTTATGCCTGTTTGGTGACTGTCTTTTCTGTTAGAATGTAAATTCCATGGTGTTATTAGATAGTCTTGCATCTCAGTGTGATACAAATCTGTATCAAATGCTTATGGTAATTACCTGACACATAATATATCCTAGTAAGTGCTTCTTAAAGGAATGAATGAATGGAAGGAATGGAAAGAAGGGAGATGGAAAAGAAGGGAGGGAGAAAAGAGAAAAGGAAAAAAGGACAGAAAAGGAGAGAGTTTCCCATGAAGCTGCTTCATGTAATCACTATAGAAATGAACAGGGTCAGGTGTTTTAAGTGAACTTACAATTCATGAAAGTCTAAATTTGCATAAAGAATATGTTGAAAGGTGATTTTTCCACTTCACAAAAAGATCCATCATGGGATTCTTTAAACAGACTATCTAGGTACATGTAAAATAAGATTTTATTGATTGAAACCATATGTGTGCACAGAATTTTTCAGCAAAGTGTCTTTTATTTAAAGTCAGGTTAACCTATAAGTAATTTCCTAAAGGCACCTAGCCCAGAATGGCCAACTCTCAGATTTCTAAGGTAATAGATAATGTGAGGCCTGGAATGCAGGGGCTGTTGGGAAAATTCTGACAGGCAAAGCAGTAACTGTAGCCAGGCAAAGACTTCATGACTTTTCTCACAAAAATAACTAATAGGGAGACGAGCTCCATAAACTCTCTTTCTGTGTCTCAGGTAAGTCAGGACGACTACAAACTGACCTCCCAAAGGGCTGCTATGGGTAGGACACAGAGACTAGAAGTTACCAAACTGACGCTTCCCTCCTCCAGGCTCAAGACTTGCTCCCACCCCAACCACTGAGGATCAAGTCAACTGACTGCAAAGATGGGGGGAAAAATTCAGTGTCTTTTTAGATAAAATTCAACTCACTTTTCTGGGTTTCAGTTTCCTCCTTTTAACAATGTGGGGGTCCTTTTCATGATCATTATTCCCTAATTCTATTCTTAAACCTTCCCAAACTTTATAAAGCAAGGTTACCTGTAGCCCTCCATTCTAATAAGATAAAGTTTATAAGCTATTTCTATTTGCTTTTGAGGGGCTGAAAATTTAATAACCATCCTGAACTTTCATTTAAAGTATTTATAGTGTATGTGGGCATATAGTATTTAGTGGGTAGCTCTTGATAAAAAGAAAATACTTTGTAGAAATTAAGCTAGCAATCAAACATATTTTACTGTGGTAAGAGCATAGTAAAGCTATTCTTGAACTGCAGCCCAAGTGAAATAGTTTAGATGCTAAAGAAAAAACTATGTATGGGGTGTGGCAATAAATATCAAAGTAAACCAGGACTAGGTTACCTTTGTCCTTCAAAAATAAAGTTGCTGTTATCTTAGACAACCAGAACATCCAGATTTTGAGTTAAATGCAAGCCATGGGAAGAAACAGGCTTATATTTTTGGCACCATCTTACTCTCGTCAACTTTCCAAGGCATCATTTCTACCTTGACTCACCACAGTTTTGCATTTTCTATCCAAATAGTATTATATTCAATGACATCTTGAGAGAAGAATTATTTATGATGTGCTAAGGTGCTAACTTCTCCTGTGAATACACTTATAGTATTAATAATCCCTATGCCTCGTCTGAATTGTTCTAGAAAGCTGAAGCATCTATTCAAGGAAATATTATTTAGATGCCTCCTGCTTTGTAGGTTATAGAGGAGTCTTGAATATATCTGCAAATGTGAATTATATTTGAGAACTAATATTCATATATTTTTGTCTGCATTTTTTTCTTGGTTTCCTAGCTATTTCTATAAATGATACCAGGTCATGTCTTTAGTGAAAATTAGGAGCGTATTCAAAAAAGGGAAACAAAATACAAAGAAAAAGGAAGGAGAAAAGAAACTAGGGCCTTAAAGATAACCAATGGAACTAAAGCTTAGAGTTGACCAGAGTCCTTGCACTAGACTTGAACACAGCAAAAGAACTCCAGTAGTAGAAGTAGACGGGGAAGTAGGCATTTTGAAAGAGGACTTGTTCACTGAAAGCTTAAGCTGAAAATGGGGTGAAGAATCAAGACTGAAAGAAGTTTTTGGAGAAAGCAAGCTGCACTCTAAACTATGAGAACAGTAGGTTTATGATTCTAAGGCATGAGCCTTGCCTGTGTGATACTCAAGACTTACCATTTATTCAAAACATCTACCTTGACTGAAATATGATCCAACAAGGAATTCCTAAACCTAAGAATATGGAAACAGAAACTCATTTTGATTTTTAAAAATCATTCTAGTTGGAGATAGTAAAGGGTCTGTCTTCTAATTTCATGTCACCTCTTCATGTAAGGAAATAATTATTTCCTTTGTGTCAAGAGGCAGTGAGGGAAAAAAAGATAGCCTTAATATAGCTAATTTGTAAGAACTCCCAGGGTTACAGAGACAACTAGCCAGAGAGAGAGAAAGAGAAAGGGGTGGATGGATGGGTGGATGGATGGATAGACTGACACACACAGATCAGTGGATTATTGCTGTATCATATCATATGCATATATTTAAAATTTATTGCTATTTCATTTTAAAAGGCAAGGGAAGTGTAAGGTTTTAAGAAGAATCTTCACCTACATCAAAGAACGTGGGTCATAGAATACCTTTCCTCCTGGTCACTGGTGAACATCAAGTCATTCTTTTCATTCTTGTTGCCTGTCACATCAGGACATGTCCTAGTAATAGTGGAGCCCCAGCCTTCTTTCATTTCAAATGTGCAGGTTTTATTTTAATACATATGCTGAGGAATCTCAATGTTCTTGTGAAGCAACTTGATTGCTATTGTGTGCATTTAACAATGTACATGCTGGGTGCTCTAAGTATGCCAACCTGAAGAGACCTGGAAACTGGAGGCTACATTAGGACAATTGAAAGTGTCCTGAAAGAATAATGCAAGTCAAGTTCTAATCCCAACCCAGGCAAGAATCAGTGGAAGTGTTAGTCAATGCTGAGAACCCCCTGAGAGCTTCTGGGCCTTCCCTGATAAAAGGAAAGCATTGAAGTAGGTGTGTAGTAAGGTTCCGTGTCACTTGTCATTATATATCATATGAATTTAACCTTAAAATGGCAATGGCACAGGAGTTTGGAGACATGGTTAGAAAACTGGTCCATCTTTAGTTGCACAGAAATCATAATCAATCTATTTTTTTATTCTCCCTTGAACTAATAGTTCAAAATCAAAAGTCTTCTAATCACATGACATTGTGCTTGGTAAATAATAAATATCTGAATGAAAATAAGAGAGAGGAGAGAGGAAAGAGAGCCCTGGCAAGCATGTCACTTTTCTGCTTTCATCATCTTGTTTGCATCTATTTCATGCAACTGATCTCGTAGGACAGAATAAATAATTATGGCTTAATGAGGTCATATATGTCTTAAATTCCCTGAATAAACTGCTGTGTATGAACTGTCTCCTTCCCATCTCTAGATTTGGAAAGAAGAAGGAGGAGAAAGGTGGGAAGGCTGAGCAGACGGGGACACGGACGCCCCAGAACCTGGCAGCCGACGAGCTGGGAAGAATGAAAGAAGAAAGGGACCGGTGAGCAGAAACTCAGCCCTCCCTGTGTTTAACTCTGGAATCTGTGTTTAATTTAGCAATTTACCACAATCAACAGGAGAGATTTTACTTTAAAAATCATAGCAGAAGACAGGTATCAAAGGAAAGACACTTGACAACCACAGCCTGCCTTTCTAGGGAATCTTTATCATCTTTGCAAGAAGAAATCATTGTCTTTTTTTTAGTACCTATCATTTCATACTGTGATGCTCCTAACACTGACTTCCATCAGTGTACCTTTTCCTGTAGTTTAAATGATGAATTTTGTTCTTCCTAATCCAAAGGTCATTTTGATATTAAAGCTTAGGTTTCTCCAGTTCCCGTAATCTGTTCCTCATTTTGACAGCCTGCTGTATGCCTTCTTAATTTTATTCTGCTAAATCCCTTTGAGTCATGTAATTTGAGAAGTACATGTCCTCCATTTTTAAAGAGCCACTGTCTTTTATTAGGCTATCAGCAAGCTGAAAAGTCTGCTGCCCATCTGTTAGAAGGCCAGCTTCATTTACTGCAGTAACGACAGTTTGTGAGGGCTGAATTCTCCTATTTGAGGAGCATAGCATTCCATTTGGACAAGGGGTCCTTCACATATCTTTGATGTTAACTCTGTCACTTGTCCCAAGTATATGTGTAAATGTCTGATTTTGAAGACATGTAATTGAATATTCATATTTCTCCTGAAAATTCTTTGCCTCCCCAACTAAATAAAGCTTGGAGCAAGACTAAGATGTAGACAAAGCTAGTATCTAATTTAAAGTATTTGACTCTGACTTCCCATTAGAACTAAGATTTTTCCCAACTTTCCACTTCCTTATCTGATGTATTTGTCCTTATGATTTTCAGAATCTGTTCTTATTTTTTGAATTTAATTAATTGATTTTTTATCACAAACTTTCTGTGTATGAGTGTTTTGCCTGCATGTCTGTAAGTGCCCTGTGTGTACAATGCCTGTGGAGGCCAGAAGAGGACACCAGATCCTCTGGAACTGGGGTAGCCATCATATGGATGCTAGGAATAGAACCCAGGTCTTCTGCAAGAGCAGCCAGTGCTCTAAACCATCTCTCCAGATGCATTCTTACATTTTATAGCTATAGCACATGTTTTCTAGCACACAGCAGTGTAAGATTATCTACTGTTAACCTTTAACCCCTATTTTGAAGTCAATTGCTCTTAAGAAGGCTGACTCTATCAGTGGGGGGCAGGGAAGTTATTTAGTCCTTTCTCATTTTTGAGAGGTTGATAAGCTTCATTCCAGAGTCACCAGAGCAGATAAAAGGAAATCAAGGGTTTTCCATTATTGTTGACTATTCACCTGATAGAGCTACCCCAAAGATAAGAAAGATGCTCTCCTTCATAACGCAAGATTCAGTAATCCTGTAATGCAAATGCAATTCAGGCTCAGATTTTCATACATGTATTAGCAGGGACATCTGAGCAGCGAGCCTGCATCAGAGATCTTTGCTGCTCCCTGACTTTGTTTATTGAGACTCTATGGCCCATGTCTCATCTTCAGGACTTGGAGCTGTTTGCTAGAAGGCAGACTAGACATTTTAGAAAGCTTAGTACTTGCTTGAGATTCAGGGGTGGAGGGTATCTCTTAGTAGCTAGGGGGCTGTGGGCCAGCTAGTAAATTGATAACTCATAAAATAAGGTGGGCTGTTTTAAGCAGAGTTCATTTCCTCTCTGGTTCTACCTTTAGGAGGCAGGTGCCTGAGGGAGTTTCGTTCTTAAAAGCAGGGCTGTAAATTTGCCTCAGCTGATTGTGTAGGCTTCAGGTCCAATTTTCTTAAAATCTGTCTGGTCAAAATATTGAAAAAAACTATACTATTAGCCTGCATTTAGGCCACCTCCCACACATGAACACATAAAACACATCTGAAATGGGTTTCCTAGAGACAACAGTGTCTCAGTCAGGTGCTGAGGAAGAAAGGGAAGGAGCTGATTTTACAGCTGGGTGCTACAGAATTCATGGCCCTGGCATTTCAACACCCTGAGGCTGAGAGCTGTGGAGGGTGGAGGTGGAGGAGGCTGAACATGTGGTGGTGTTCTCAGCCCTGGAGAACTGTTCCACAGCTGTCCATCATCTGTAGGAAACCAATTCTCAGCTCTCAAAGATCTCAGCAAGTGTATCACTCTTCATGAAGAGTTTCCATCGGGGGGAAGGATAGGAAATACTGATTAAAAAGTTATTACTATGCTTTTTTCTTCATATTCGTTTTTTTTTTAAATTAGTCAGTCTACCTTATTGTCTACTTACTCTGTCATAGCCCACATAGGTAAAACAGCTTTTCATTATCCTTTCCATTTTTAAAGTATTAAAAACCCTTAGATGGAATACATATTATAGAGCATTGGACCTAGCAATTTATCATGACCAACTGTTCAAACCTCAAAAACTTTGGAAACTGGTTATTAAACCATAGGTCCTTTGATATGAGCACACAGAAATTAGAAAATGTAATAAATTGGAATGTTTTTGAAAAGCCAGTTTACCAATGCACCAGTTCAGGCTTAAATCAACTCCTTTTAGTGCACAACCAGGAAGAAATTACCAAAAAAATAGAGGCAGAGGGAAAAAGAAATCTAAATCAAACCGTAATTATGGTCTGTGGACCACCTGTGTCCAGATGAATCCCTGAGCCTCATCCCAGGCTTGAAGAATTCAAATCTTGTGAGCTAGAGCCCCAACATCTTTTTTAATAGATAAATCCAGCATTGTAAAGTCTAGGAACCACTGGCTTGAAAGATAGATTGTGGCTAGAACATCAAGCTATTCTTCCTTTATGAAAACTGTTACACAGAATTTTTTTCCCTAAAAACTGATCTAGTCTGTAAATATCGCCACTCCCCGTGTGCCTCTCTGCAGCACCCGACCGGGTTGATGTGCTCTTCCCTAGACACGTGTGCAGTCCTTATCAATACCCCTAACCCAACAGGAGTCTATTTCCCCAGAACTAGCACCCCACACCACAAATCTGACAAAGGCACATGAGCTTTTGTTTAAGAAAATATTGGAAGCATAAACAGTATAAAGATTATTAAAATCATAAATAATTCCATCACAGTTCCGTAGCCAACATTAATACTTTATGCTCTTTTTCTAGACCTTCTATACCTATGTATCCTTCAGAAACTTGATATCCATGCTGCATATGTAGCAACTTTATGTTTTCATGTCATTTTATTGCAAATATGCCCCCATGCCATTAATGTTTAAGGCATATGATTTTGATCACTGCTGAATATTCTGTATGATTAACATACATAAATTACTTGCCTTCCATTGTCAAACAACTAATATGTCTACATCTTTTTTTTAATCTATTATTGTTAATTACATGTGAGGGAGGAGAGGTATGTACCCCTGAGTGCAAGTGCCTGGGGAGGCTAGAAGCATCGAATCCCTCAGGAACTGGAGATATAGGTGGTTGCGAGCCACCAGATGTGGGTGCTGGGAATCAAACTCCAGTCCTCTGGAAGAGTAGTGCATTTTCCTAACCACTAAGCCATCTCTCACATATTTTTTTACTATTCAAATAATACTTTGATGACTATCCAGGTACAAAACCTCTTAGAGAGTACCTCTTAAATCACATAATTCCTATAAAAAGTTGAATTTCCTCATACTGTTTATGCTCTAGTATTAATCTGCTAACCTCAATTATAACCTCAATAATAACCTCAATTCTAAATTCAGAATTATTTCATCCCTGTCCCATTTATTTGTCCTATTATTTTTCTTATGATTCATATATTTTTATAATTTAGCTGCATCTCTAATTCCTGATATGGAGCTGTTAAGTGCTGTATATGAATAGTCTATAACTATAGTTATGAGAAGATTAATAAAATCATAATAGGTAGATTAGGTCATACAAATGGGACCATTTTGCCCACTAAAGGAAGTTTGGGTACTTGTGGAGACATTTTTTATTGTCCTAACTGCAAGGAGGACAGCAGAGAGGAACTTTCCACTGCCTTTTACTGGATAGAAATCCCTAAACATCCAATAATACATAAGACAGCCATCTCCTCAAAAATGAATTATCCAACCCAAAATGTCAGTAGTACAGAAGAACACATCTTCTAATTTCAAACTTCACAGGGTGTATGGGAAACTTCCTGGTTGTCAAAAGTATATCATCTCATGATATGCTGTAGATAGATAACATAAAGATAACATACTTAGTTTGACAAACAACATAAGCCTAGAAGGATTATTAGCAATGCAAGAAGTTATGCCTGAATATTGCCAATGAACATTTCATCCATATAAACATGCAAGAACAGTTTTTCTTGAAAATTTACTTTAACCCTGGCCTACTGAGTATTGACATTAGTGATGGGGTTCTGCTGATCAGTTAAGAATGCCAAGACATTGTGTTACATAATATGCATGCTGACAGAGGCATCTGGAACAATGGAGAGATTCAAACATAAAAAAGTTAATAGGAATAAATGTAAAGTCTTGCATTCTGGGTTCAGAAATGAACTGTATAAACACAGGATGTGGAAGGCTTGACTTAATACCAAATATATGAAAAATTTGCCTGATGGTTTTAGTTGAGGGTAAGTTTAGCATGAGTCAACATGAGGATGTGCCTGCCAAAAACTTAATCCATTCTAGGCTGTATTACTGGAAGTTTGTGTACAAAATGAAGAAACAATAATTCCTATTTTACACGGCTCAAATAACACCTGGTATATCCTGAGTCTGTCTCATATGGAGAGTGGAATACTAAAATCCATATTTTCAGAAGAACACTGAAGGGCCTGGAGATACAGAGTCAAAACTTAGCTGACTGTATGTTTGAAAACATAGCAAATGCAAGGGGAGCTATATTTATTTCCAGCACCCTCTGTATCTTATTCTACTTTATCTGTTAGATGTTCTACTGTTTGCTCAGTCATCTGTCCATGTACTTATTTACTTTAAGATACTAGTGGAGAATTATCTTAAGGGAGGGAGCCTTGAGTTTAGCAAAGAAGAATATTCTAAAAATTAGACTGCATTATGAATCAGTGAGTTTGTTGACACTAGAAATGTCTAATAAGAAGCCAATGACTAGATTTAGAAAGGATTAGTTCATCAGGTAAATATTAGAATTTCATAACCCTCAATCACTGATGTATTTCCTTCCCTGCCTTAATGATATGCAGACACAGTCAAATAAATAAAATATTAATTCTTGAGAATGAGATGTGTTAAGCCATATACCATCTAAAATAATCGCAAGCATTATTAATGCTACATTTTTCCTTAGATGATTTCTAGGGCCGCTTCCAGATGTTAGAATCTGAGAAATATCTAAGGACAGAAGAATTTACACAGAATTTTCTAGAGAAGCTCTCCTAAACTTGCCAAGGCACTGACTCATGGACGCATATATACCACTCGAGTGCGTAAGGCCAAGTTTCTCACCCAAGATTGTGTGGTAGGATTTTCTTGTCTGGTGTTCGATTTTCTGTGTTTATGATGTGTCCCCTTTTGACCCAAGTCAAACGGTCCATGGCAATAAAGCCCTGCATTAAATAAACTCATCATTTTTGTTCATGCTTCACTGAGATTGGCCATAATAAGACATTAGTTTCAAAGGCCTTCATTCACGGCTAGAAGGATGAACTTAATATCATATGCAAAGATTATTTGCCCTAGCTAAATTAAATTAGCATTTTCCACACATTCAGATTATGTAAATTAGTACCATGAGCTGACAGCAAGATTGTTTTAACATGTCATTAATTTTAGTTGCTTAATTCTAAGAACTAGGTTTTCAAAGTATGAAATTTTTTTAAAGTCTTGGACCTATAAAGTACTTAAATATTTGTATTCTTCTTAGTACCTTCTCAAAAATCAGATGCAAAATGGCTAAAGAAAAATATGCCTATCCCCCAAACCATTCCCTATTTATTTAGGATCATTGTATTGAGTAAAATATCTCCATTGACAACAAAGGCTGTTTTCCATTAAAGTCCTATATTCACTAAATGCAACCTCTTACTGAAATCAGAAAGAAAAAAAAAAGTTAGTGGCGTGATTACATATATTATTCCTTATTCCTCTTATAGCATTCAAAGTTTACTTTGCAGGGACGCCATTGGTGGCATTCATTAATGTAGGTCATATTAGAATCTGATGGGGACAAATAAATAGATGGGGATCAATGTCTTCAGTTTCAGCACAAAGTAGTGTGAAAACATATGGCTCTTGTTTTCAACAACAGACCTGGACAGCATGCCAGTGAGAGTGAGGCTAAGATCTAGGAAAGTTAATCAGTTTCGGTGTCTGAATTCAAGGATCTTAGTTTTCTCTCCCTTTGGGAAGCCTTCCAACGACTGCAGAGGCTTCCCCCTTGCCTTATCGGCTGAGCTGCCTGTGGCCTGGTCCCTTCATTTAAATCAATACATATGTTTTTGATATTTGGCAAACCAAGATTTAATTATGCAGCTGCAAGCTCCCCACATAAACGAAATGCATCTTAGAGATATAAAAACATTCTGAAACCATTTTATAGTTTGAGGATTCAAGTGGGTGAAAATCTATTCCCACCCTCTCTGTATTTTATTTAATTATGGAGGACTTTTATGTTACTGGAAATTGAAATGAAAACCAGAATAAGGATACAGTTTATTCAACATTTGTTCATATTGAAAAATGAAGATGCTTAGTGTAGTCTGAGAAAGTATTACATGATAAATTCATATTTTAGCATTGCCCACATACTCATTGTACTCAGAAATACATAGAGCAACAAATGAATTGTTAGGATTTTGTCATAATTGTGCCCTAAAAAATGAGTGCATCTTTTATTAAAAAAAAACAGAAGGTTGATTTCTTTAATTTGCCAAGTGACTCTTGATAATTAATTATTTACCGAACTTAAACTTTGGCACGATTTAAACTGTTGAAAACACCCGTGTTTTGGCATGATTACATAGAAATGATTAATTCAGCATGGTTCTACTTGTCACTGAATACCCTGTCTTTTGCAGTAGAATTTGCTGGGTCCCATGGTTAGGGCAAAATAAAATGTTGGAATGATTCCCAGTTTTAATAGTCCCAATTTATTATTACCACTGAACCCTGATCAGATCATGGACTGGATTAGATCCCAGTTTTTCAAAATGCCTCAATTTATGGCTCCCTTAGAATCTTGATAAAAATGTGTATTTGAATAGGGCTATGGTTGGCTAGAAAAGACCCAGTTAATTACTTTTAGATTCTTATACGATCATCACTGTGTGGAACTTATGAAAAATATTACTAGATGGTATTTCTCAGGACAAGGTCATGTTCTCATTTTATGCCAAAAGAAGGAAGCTTTCAGATTGCTAGTTTTCATAGTGCTAAACATCTCAGTGAATGGAAAGAAGCTTGCTGTATTCCGTGATTGCTGTTATGCGAGGTAAAAGAGAGGGAGAGGGAGAGCGGGAGAGAAGAAAGGAACGAGTGCAGAGAATAGTGTCGTGCCCGCAACCTTTCCATCATCCTTTACTCAACACAATCTTTCAAGATTTTCCCAAATTCAGAGTACAGAGGAGGTCCCATGATCAATGTGGGTGGTTTTCCTCAGTGTCTATACTTTGATTTGATCTCCATAACACCTATCTTCTTAGAAATGCTTGTGGTCATCAACAAAACTTGGCACATAACAGCATTCCTATAGACAAGCGATGGGAACACCTACATCCTCTCACCGTGCCAGCATTTTTTATGAGCCAAAATCCTTTTATGGAATTTGAATCAATGTAAGAAGTGCTGTATTAGCAACTACTTGTCAGCCGAGCTGGATTAATATATAAAATGAATTGCTGGACCGGCATGCTTTCCAGCAGCCATTTAGACAAACTTCTATAAAGTACACCTCTGTAACATTGTTTTCAAAGAAGACTCCTATATTCATATACCCTGGAATTGCATTAGCATATGCGATTGTAGTACTGTTGAAATCCATTCTAAAAGGACTTTCACTTACTAGACTACCAGGGGTGATTCTCAGAAATGCTCAGTGTGCCTAATATGACTTGTTAATGGGAAATTTCTTAGAATACTGTAGGTGTAGGACATTTTGTTTTAATATACATATATTAAATTAAATACATACACTATACTCAATAAAATTCGGATCTTCACTG